>CM062816.1:1528037989-1529384645 GCA_031772625.1 Pinus tabuliformis
AAGCTAGTTGGAGTTTTGGAGTGAGTTTGAATGATCAGCAAGTCATTTATAGTTTGTAGCTTTCTAGTGTATGTTTGAGGGAGAATAGTGTGCTTTTGGTGTGGTTTGAGACTAGAGGGAAAGAGGCCTTAAAACTCCCATTGTTAGGGCTATCCATGAAGTTCTAGCATAAGTGTGGGAACCTAGATACGTCGGAGGAGACCAATAATGTCAAGGCACTGGTTGTAATCTCTTTCTGTTTTATATAAATTCAACTATTGATTGATTTCCTACATGAAGTGTCATTTTACATCTTTATGGCTTAATGTTCATTGACCTATTAAGTAGGTTGAATACAATATTTTATGCTATCACGTTTGTTGTTGTTGTTGTTGTTTGCTTGTTTAAGGTATTTGAAGGAAGGAAATGGAAGAGAGCTGGAGTGAGGAAGCAGGATAACATCAAGCGGAATAGAATTCTAAGAGGTGGGCCCTCTTATTTGATTCTAGCTTAAGGGGATTTTCCATAGATTGTTTGTTTGTGGCTAGACCCACACTCTCGGGCTAGAGGAATTATTTGTGTCCACACTGATAATTTACCTGCACAACAATATCCCATAGGTCCATTGGCTGATTGAATAGCTAGTTGCAACCATGGACTGCGACATCTAGTTTACCCATAGATTCTTTTATAGATGCACCTCTTTGTTCTTGAACTTCTGGTGGTGTATTTGGTTGAAGCTTGAGCTGGAGTTAAACCATCGTCATCTGGAACTCAAAAATGACTTGCCCAACCTCATCTTTGGCATCATGCATTGTAGCAACTAATTTCCTAACTTTTGTCTCGCCCTGTGCATTGTCTAGGATATGAAATTCTAGAACTATTTGACAGGCTTGTTCAATTATTGACTCGAGGTTTGTGCTTCACACTTGCATTTCCTCTTTCTCCTTTAGCACATGTGTCTTCTCCTCATACATCTGTGCATTGTTGAATTTACACTCGCTGAGGACTGTAAGGGTGTGTTGCTCCGTAATTTGCAACTCACCTGAGACCCCCTGATGCAATGCATGGATGGTCTGGAGCAGAAGCGCGACCACATTAATCCCAATACCTTTGATCTTTTCTAGTGTGTTGCAGTTGTCCTGGTTTTCTACTTGCAAGGATCCTTCTAGTAAAGGAATGATCCTTAGGTCCATTATCTGTAACTTCGGGAACAATCACGCTCACTTGTACCACACTTGCTTGCCCAACGCTTGTCTGGATTCTATCGGCCTGGATTCAAAGCTTGCACAGATCCTTCTGGACACTCCCCATTGTCTGCATATACTGCTACTCAAAGTGTGAAAATAGCTCGGATGTGGCATCGTGAAGCTTGTCACCGATCTCATCTAAATTTCCCTCTGTGAGAACAAGAGGGTGCACCTGCGATTATTTATCTAATTTCGGCTTATTTTGTGGAGTTGTTTCTATCTCCTTTATAGGATAGCTTTAATCCTATGGATTAACACATCTATGATGGGGATATGCTCATCTAGCCATAAGCACCCATCATGCACTAATCTCATAAACTGGTGCACACATGTTGTATTGATGTTGGAGCAGTGAAAGTGGGGTACGAATATCATGTGTAATAGCCCCACCAGCTGAACTCCTTGGACCCATTTCATGGATTCCAACTTCAGGACCCTTGCATCTTCATAGTATATGTGGGACATATACTGATTTATCGATAAATGTGGGAATTTCGCCTGGTCGGTGAGGTTCCAGTCTTCCATCTTTAACACTGGTATGTGTGTTAAGAGCATACCCTCAAATGGAACTTCAGTTGGGAGAAGCGGCATAGCAATTGAAAACTTGCTGGAATCGGGGTTTTGTTCACCTTCTTTTGTCCTCTTCATGGAGGCACATATGCCGGAAGCATAGTGATTGGTTCCACGCCTTCAGCATCCAAATCCTCAATCCCCTGGCGGAGTTCCTCCTCGTCTAGATATAGGGGCACAAAAGGTTTATTTTTCTTGTCCATTTTTCCCTTCTGCCGCACCTCCTGCGATGATTTATGGGTTAGTGGCGCATAGGTTCAACAACCAGCTTCTTTTCTTTGGCTTAAACGCAGACTGTTTTGGCCTAAGCTGTAGGTTTTAACCCCGTACAGAAATTACCTGCATACAAATTCTAAAACACAGAAAATAAATAATGTGAGAACAGAACACATAAAACACATATACACAGAAATTTTCCACTAGATCCCAAAACCGGGACTACCAGCTTGATTTTTCATTATGTTCCTTTCAATGTTATAATACATATTTATACATGTCGAAGCATCCAATACCATGGACCAAAAACCATCGCGTCCAATACCATGGAATGAGAACCATCGCGTCCAAAAAAACATGTGCAAAAATCATGCACAAAACCATAGGTGGGTCCGTCCAACCTAACATAGGGGCTAAAACCAAAATTTTCTAGGGCGCTGCCCCAGACCCCATAAAGTGGGGTTACGGGTGCCCCTCAAACCCCTTGTTAACTACGTGGAAAGAATATAACATAACCCAACATTCTCCCACTTGTTTTCTTTCCACAGGGAGCCACAGGGGAGCTTAGTCATTTTTCCAGCCCTGAAATGCCCATTATCTCTATACACCAAGAGAACTTCTAAGAGCTCACAATTTTGTCAATGCATCTGCAGTATTCTTCAAAGTGTCCACCTTTACCAGCAACACCTTTTTGTCTTCTATCATATCCCTCGCAAAGTGATACTGAAAATCAATGTGCTTTGTCTTTGAATGATATGTTGGGTTCTTTGCCAAGAAAATTGCACTTTGGCTGTCACAGTCTATCCTTATAGCTTCCTGTACTAACCCCATACTTGAACACAATCTCTGCAACCAAACTGCTTCCTTGCTTGCATGAGTGGCTACCATGTATTTTGCCTTTGTAGTTGATAGTGCTACTATAGATTGTTTCTTACCCATCCAACTGACTGCACCTCCAAATAGGTTAAATACATACCCACTTGTAGATCTTCTCTGATCCAGATCTCCAACCCAGTTTCCATCAACAAAGCCATGAATATCCAACACTTTGTCCAATCCTGGTCTTCCTTGGTAGCACAAACCATAATCACTAGTGCCACACAAATACCTGAAAACCCACTTCACTACTGTCTAGTGCTCCTTCCCTAGTTTTGACATAAACCTGCTCAATACTCCCACTGCATGTGCAATATTTGGTCGACTACATACCATTGCATACATCAAGCTACCGATTGCACTTGCATATGGAAAACGGGACATGTCCTCTTCCTCTTCTTGTGTCTTGGGACACTATTCAGCAGATAACCTCACGCCTACAGGAATAGGAACCTTCACCGGTTTAGTATCCTGCATATTGAACCTTTGCAATATTGTCTCGACATACTTCCTTTGGATTAACTAGAGCTTCCTCTTTGCCCAATCTCTTTTAATTTCCATGCCCAAAATATAGTTTGCAGCACCAAGATCTTTCATGTCGAATTTGGAGGACAATTGCGTCTCCAAATCCTGGATAATGTTTTTGTCATTTCCAACCAACAACATGTCATCCACATAAAAGACCAGATAAATAACATGGTCACCAATTAATTTAAAATACACACAGTGATCTACTTTGCTTCTGGTGAAGCCAAGTCCCCATAAAAATGTATCAAATTTCTGATACCACATCCTTGGTGACTGTTTTAACCCATATAGAGACTTCTTTAACTTACATACCAGTTCTTTCTTGCTCTTCACCGCAAAACCTTCAGGTTGCTTCATGTAGATCTCCTCTTCCAGATCCCCGTGAAGAAATGTTGTCTTCACATCCATTTGTTGTACCTCAAAATCAAAAGCAGCAGCAATAGATAAAAGTAATCTAATAGAAGTTACCTTGGAAACAAGAGAAAAAATATCACCAAAATCAATTCCTGGCACCTGGGAATAACCTTTTGCTACCAACCGAGATTTGTATTTCTCCACTTTTCCTTCTACATTTGTCTTCTTTTTGAACACCCATTTGCTGCCAATGGGTTTCCTTCCATCTGGAAACTCCACCAGATCCCAAGCCTCATTTTTGTGCAAAGATGCCATTTAATCAACCATGGCCTCTTTCCAGAGTTTTCCATACTCTGAATCCACTACTTCCTTCACAGTTCTGGGATCATCATTAGTAATAGACAAAGAAAAATTTGAACAAAAAGCAGATGGACTATATCTTTCTGGTTGTTCTTTCTCGAACTGATCTTCTCACAGCCGGAGTTTGTGGCTCTTCATCCTCTGATTCCTCCTCTGCTGTAGAGTCTGGTTCTTCCTCCTTTAGCTCAAACTCTATCTTCTCAAGTTCCTTTGGTTGGAAATCATGTTTAATAACATCTTTCACCTCTCTGAACATCACATCTTGGTTGTACATAACCTTCCTTGTTACTGGGTTCGAAAGCTTATAACCCTTTAAACCATCCTTATACCCAATAAAGATGCATTTTTCAGATTTACTATCCAACTTTGTTCTTTTCTCCTTTGGAACATGTACATATGCATCACATCTAAATACCCTCAGATGTGAAAGAGAGGGTTTCTTACCAGTCCATACCTCTTATGGATTCTTATCCTCCAACGCTGATGAAGGTGACCTGTTGACTAGGTAACATGCAGTATCCACCGCCTCTGCCTAGAATTCCTGTCCTAACCTGGAACCACTGAGCATGTTTCTTACCCTTTCCATCAATGTCTTATTCATTCTTTTTGTAACTCTATTTTTCTAAGGTGTATATGGAGTAGTCTTCTGTCATGCTATACCACACTTCTTGCAGAATTCTTCAAATTCCTTACTACAAAACTCTCCACCATTATCTATCCTTAGCACCTTTATCTTCTTCTTTGTTTGGTTTTCCACTAGAGCCTTAAATTCTTTAAACCTATCAAAGACTTCAGATTTCTTCTTAAGGAAATATATCCATGTATTCCTTGAGAAGTCATCTATAAATGATACATAGTACACAGACTTACCCAATGATGGAACCTTCACAGGTCCAAACACATCACTGTGCATAAGCTTTAATATATGTTTCGCCCTCTTACCACCAGAGGGGAAACTCACCCAATTCTACTTCCCGTATACACAATTTTCACAGAAATCAAAATCCAGAGAGCTATTACGCATACCTTCTACCATACCTTTACCATGAAGTATTCGAAGCTCCTTCTCTCCAATATGTCCAAGCCTTTGATGCCACAACATGGTCATTTCTCCAGAGACCACTAGATTTTTGCTCCACTTTCAGGAACCATGGAACTGTTGCACCCATCAACAACAGTGCTACCTTGTAGCTTGTATAGAGTTCCAATCCGAATTCCCCGCATCAATACCAGTGCTCCCCGAACTATCTTGCGGGTATCCTTCTCGAACACTGTTTTTACACCTGCATCATCCAGCTTACTAACAGAAATCAGATTTATGGCTAATGCATGAATATGCAAAACACCTGGAAGTGTTCTAACCCTTCCACCTTCCATCTTCAACTTTACTTTTCCACCACCAATGATTCTAGTCTTCCTGTCATCCCCTAAGTAGACATCACCACCATCATATTTCTCATACTCATAGAACCACTCTCTATGGGGAGTGAAGTGAAAGGATGCACCTGAGTCAATCAACCATGCCTCATGATCTACATGTGTATTTGAAGAAGCCAAGTACACATCCCCACCTTCATCTGAGGTGGTTTTTGCCTCTACAGAAGGAGCCTCATCAGATCCCTTTCCTTTGTCAGGAGCTTTAGATTTACAGTCCCTTTTGAAGTGGCCTTCCTTTCCGCATTTCCAGCACACCACCTTTATAGGTTTTCCTGGAGATTTAGATCTCCCACTCGATGACTTATTTTTGTTTATATTCTGGGACCATCCTCGTACAAACAAGGCATCACCATTTTGGCTCTCCATATTTTTCCATCTCATCTCCTTCGTCAGCAAGGCTGAGACTATTTCATCAAACTGCAAGGCAATTGCATTGCTACCTATTGTAATAACCAAGCTATCCCACGAATATGGTAGAGAACACAACAAACTAATGAATTTATCTTCATTTGAAATTCTAATATCAACAGATGCTAACTGACTTACCACAGTATTAAATGTGTTCAGATGCTCTGTCACCGAGTCTCCATCTTTCATCCTCAGGTTATACAACTTTTTCCGCAGGAACATTTTATTCACTAGAGACTTAGATTGGTACAAAGTCCCTAACTTGTCCCACAAAGCCTTTGCTGTAGCTTCCCCTGATACATTCAACAATACTGAATCTGAGACACATAATCATATTGTGCTCTTTGCCTTCTGATCCAACTTCTTCCATTCTTCATCAGACACTCTCGTTCGTTTAGTACCCAAATCTACCATGATCCACTAATCTTTATCCACCAACAGATCCTCCATCTTGAGTTTCCACAACTCAAAACTCTAACCATTAAATTTCTCGATCTCTATCTTTCCACTGCTCTCCATCTTCTTTCACCACTAGAATCGATCTCACAAATCTCCCATTGAACAGGGTCTACCACAGGCCCGAGAGAAACCCCTCAGCAACAAAGGCGTCCCCTTGAAGCCAAATCTGCTCTAATACCAAATGTAGGTTTTAACCCCATACCAAAATTACATGCATATGAATTCTAAAACACAAAAAATAAATAATGTGAGAGCAGAACACATAAACACATATACACAAAGATTTTCCATTGGATCCCAAAATCGGACTACCAGCTTGATTTTTCATTATGTTCCTTTCAATGTTATAATACATATTTATACACGCTAAAGCATCCAATACCATGGATGAAAAACCATCGCGTTCAAAAGAACATGTGCGAAAATCATGCACGAAACCATAGGTGGGTCTGCCCAACCTAACATAGGGTCTAAAACCAAAATTTTCTGGGGCGCTACCCTGGACCCCATAAAGTGGGGTTATGGGTGCCCCTCAAACCCCCTATTAACTGTGTGGAAAGAATATAACACAACCCAACATAAGCAACCTTGGTGTTGTAGGTATTGCTAGTGCACCCTTATCAATCTTCGTGCAACCTACTTGCTGCCATGTCCTCCTAGTAGGGCATTATAGTTTATAGTCCCACACTCCCTTGCAATTTCCTGGAGCACTAAGACTATCCTACATTCATATAGTCATTGCACAAGGGAAGGATCCCCTGTATACAGCTCCAGTTGACTCCCAGTCACTTTTCCCAAAAAAGGTTCACCATTCAGCTTGGTGAACTGAACTGTGCCAACCTCTGTAATTTCTTTGACAATATACGGTCCTAACCATTGCATCTGGAATTTACCCAAAAATTGGGTGGACTTGCTATCATATAACAAGTGTGAAGCTTGATATGGCGATCATACCATGCATTTTTGCATTCCTTCTATATTTGTTGGTGTAATCCCGCTAGAAATTGGTCTTCTTCTAACTCCATTAGATGTGTGAGTCATTACTCCAAAGCCTCGCAATTTGACATATCTATTAAAGATGCTATGCACATAATAGGTACAATGTACTCCATAGGCATCACCGCTTCGATAGACCAATCTAAACAACGCTTTCCCTCTTAGTTTTTTACTGGTTTTCCTATAGGCCCATAGTACTGTAGGTACGTTCACATCCCTGTCATTCCACTTCACATTATAGACCTTTGTCAATGCGTTCTCCAAAATTTTGTTAAAAGCTTTGACTATCCCATTTTCCTGCGGGTGATATGGTGTGCTCTTCTAATGGTAGACCCGAAATTCTTTTGTCATCGTGCTAATTGTTTCATTCAGAAAGTGTGTTCCTCTATTACTCATTAAGACATAGCCAAATAAGAACTTTGTTGTAGTAGCCGCTATACAATCCTTCACTAATTTTGCTTCAACCCATCTTGTTAAATAATCAATGGCAGTGATAATGTAATGCGCGCCTGTTTTCTTTACAAGTGGCTAAATTGGACCAATAAAATTGATCGCCCACTTCTAAAATTTCTACAAAGACACATGAGGATGTAGCAGTAGTACATCCCTCCACGACGGTCTTCCAGTTCGTTGACATGCATAGCACGCCTTAGAGTATGCTTTGGAATCCTTGTGCAATGTTGGTCACCATAATCCTGCATGAAAAATCTTCTGCGTGGTTTCTTTTCTCGCATAATGGTCGCAAAAAACTCCCGCATGAGCTTCAACGAGAAACTATCACGTTCAAATTCAGGCACATATCTCCACAATATTTCGTCTGCCCCCATTTTGTACAAATGTCTCACAATGACCAAAACATATGCAGCACGAACTACTAGTTATTTCTTCTGCTGAGTTGTATATCCTTCAGGCGCCATCCCTATAGTTAAGAATTGAATAATGTCAACAAAATGGTTAGCTGCTACACGTACCATAAAGAGCTGCACGTCTGAAAACCTGTCCTCTAAATCAATGGGTTCTTCACCTATTTCAATCCTCGACAGGTGGTCTGGACTGGCGTTCAACCTATCAGGCTTCACAATAACTTCAAAATCATATTCCTGAAATAATAACAACCATCTAAAAGTATTTCCACCCAACACAGGCTTGTTGACTAGGTACTTTAATGCAGAGTGCTCTGTATACATTTTGAAATGTTCCCCTAATAGATAATGCTTGAATTTCTACAGCACGTAGACCATAGCCAACCCCTCGCGCTCCATGACTGAATAATTTTTTTTCAGCTTTTGATAACTTCCTACTTGCAAAGACTATAGGTTGATTCAGTTTGCCTTCGCTTGCATGTGTTAGTATTGCACCCAGCGCAATGCAAGAAGCATCCACATGTACATGAAATTCCTTCTTCCAATTGAGAAATACCAGGATGGGTGCAGTCACCATCTTTTCTTTCAACATGTCTAAGTTGCGCTGACATTCCTCATACCAACAGAATGTCACATCCTTGTTCAGCAATAAATCCATGGACACGATAATTTGAGCATAGGCTTTAATGAATTTTTTATAGTATCCAGTATGTCCCAGCATCACGAGCAGCTATTTGACTTTCCTAAGGGCCTCCAAGTTCACAATTACAGTGATCTTTGCAGGGTCCACCATCAATCCTTTCTTACACACGACATGACCCAGCAAGATCCCAAAAGGAACACAGAATATGCATTTTTTCAAATTCAGCATAACCTGGCATCTTCAACATGTATCCAACATAAGGCGTTGACTTTCTACATGGTGTTTTACCAATCCAAACATGGTCCAATCATCAAAGTATACTTCCATAAACTTATGAATGAATTCTTTGAACACTGCTATGACTACGCGGGAAAATATTGTAGGTGCATTCTTTAATCCAAAAGGCATAACAGTGTACTGAAAGCAACCCCACTCTATCACAAAGGTGGTTTTGCATCGGTCCTATGGCGCAACCTTACATTGGTGATAACTAAAAAACACATCAATAAAGGAATGGGCCTCCTGCCCTCCTACATTGTCTAACACTTCATCTGTAAATGACATTGGAAATGGATCATGAACACATGCATCATTTAGCTTCCGCAGATCTATGTAGATCCTTATTTCACCCTTTTGTTTCTTCTCTTGGACTATGATCGGGCTCACCCAATCGGACTCTTCAACAAGTTCTATAATGCAGGCATCCAACGTTTTATCCAACTCTTGGCGAACCTTCTCCTTATACTTAGTATTAAGGTGATAAGGCCTCTGTTTGACAGGCTTCACATTCGACTTCAATGTAATCTACATAACACCCAAATAACCAAGTATTCCCTTTAAATCTGAAAAATTAGTGGGGAAGAGATCTTAGTACTCGCGAAGTAATTCAGCGAATTTTTTCACTATAGCGTCATCCCAATAATCTCCAATCTTTGAGAACTTCGGTTCTTCTTCAGTGCCAATGTTTACATGTATTCTTTTCAAAGGTGTGGAGATGTCTAGTTTCTCTACTTGTGATCCTTCTATTATGCGATGCCATTATTTTTATGGAATATTGATATTCCTTAGGTCTTCTTCCTCCTCTTTAGCAGTCACATTATAACATTCCAATGCGTGGCGCAGCTGGGTGCTCCAATCAGGATGGATCCATTCCATAGGTTCCTTTGGTGTCATAAACATAACCACTTTAATCTCTTGAAGCGTTTCGTCGATGCTTGGAAAGCCATCGTCGAAAATGAAGGTCAATAAGAAACTTTCCTATCCAAGAGAAGAAACTGAAAGGTGAAATCAGGATATGCGTAGATCTGACAAAGCTGAATGATGTCTGTGTACATGATCCGTTTCCAACACCATTTACAGATGAAGTATTAGAGAATGTTGGCAGACATGAGGCTTATTCATTTATTTATGGGTTCTCAGGATACCATCAGATAAGCATCACACTGGGGGATCAAAGCAAGACAACCTTTGAAACAGAGTGGGGTTGTTTTCAATATACAGTAATTCCATTTGGATTAAGCAACGCGCCTACAATATTCTCCTGGGTAGTCATTGCGGCATTCAAAGAATTTATCCATAAATGTTTGGAGATTTATTTTGATGATTGGACTGTGTTTGGGTTGGTGAAGCGCCTTGTTGCGAGTTTGTGCCTTATGTTGGATGCTTGTCAAAGGTATCAAATCGCGCTAAATTTGAAGAAATGCATATTCTGTGTCCCCTTTGGAATCTTGCTTGGTCATGTTGTATGTAAGAAAGGATTAATGGTGGACCCTACGAAGATCATTGTGATTGTGAATTTGGAAGGTCCTAAGAATGTCAAACAGATGCGTGTGACATTGGGGCACACCGGGTATTATAGGAAGCTTATTAGGGCATATTCTCAGATAACTGTGCCGACGGAAAATATATTGAATAAAGATATGATGTTTTGTTGGAATGAAGAATGTCAGCACAGTCTGGATGTATTGAAGGAAAAGATGGTAATTGCGGCCATTTTGGTGTTTCCACACTGGAAGAAATAATTCCATGTGCATGTAGATGCCTCTTGCATTGCTTTAGGAACAGTATTAACACAGGCATTAGAAGGATAAATTGATCGTCCGATAGCCTTCGTGAGTAGAAAGTTATCAAAGGTTGAGAAGAATTATTCCACTACTATTATCGGGAAAACTAGTGTCCATTCAAAGCTGTTAGTCCCACTAAGACGGGTAGCTATCTTAAAAACAAACAAACTAAAGTCACTCATGTTTTCCTTTATGAGAGATAGATGAGAAGGAAGCAGAGAGTACCAACCTTAGTCTTTCGCTTGGCTCCTTGCTTGTTTCCTTTCCCCTTTGACAGAACTTCACCACTCTTTCCTTACTTGTCTCGCTTCAAAGAGAACTTGTAGACTCAAAGCAGCATGAGACCATCAAAGCATAGAGATATATAACCATAAACAATATAGGATCAGATGTATATTAACCATACAAATGCATATATCAATACAAGATTCAGAGATACACAAGAATATGGAGGAAAACTCAAATAGATTTATTGATAGAAGTAGTATAAGAGAGGATTACAATCCATTGGTCTGACCTAGCACCATCCTCCCAGCATGAAATCCCTATTCACCTCATGAAAATCTTAGATCACCCAACAATACAATGTTGCACAGAGAAACCAACAACACTTCCTTACAAAATACAAAATTCCAGCTTCTTGCCTCCGGATCTCTAAGATGAGGGATCCATATATAGATATTTGTAGAGGTGTGAGTTAGCTCTGGGTTTTTGATTAGTGTCATTCCATTGATAGTTCTTGGTTCCACTTGGAGATTTCATGATCTCTTACTCATCCCTGGGCTAATTCAGAGAGGCAAGTGTCGAATGAGCAGCTTCTAGAAGATTCTTTGGGTTTCCACCTAGCAAACTGCTTCTGCCATTTGTCTACTCTCGCTCATCACACCCTATAGAAGGGCTTCCTAGTATGCATCACACTTTTTGCATGCGGCAGGTGAGATGCATCGCACCCTTAGCACTGAGCAGTTTGTATGGTCCAGTTTTGACCAGTTCTGAGTAGTTTTTCACGAAGAACTTCTGGGAGATGATGTAATCAGCGAACCTTGCTCATTTAGGGTATGAAACAACACTTTTAGGGAATTAGAAGCCCTTGGTTTATGGACATATATGATTGGGTTGCAGTGCCCAAATATGTCTATAACAGTTGCCCCCTAAAGCATGAGGTCGTAAATCATTTTGATGTCAGGTGAAATGCTTTATCATGAGGATCTGAGGTTTTTCAAACTGGAAGGTGACCTGTAATAAGATACAATACAATACAATATCTTCATAATATTTTCATGATCTAGCTAAGGCAGGCATTCCTATGCTCAAATTTATAAATTCATTTTCATGTTCATAGGATAGACAACCGTCTGTGTGGCAGACTGATGATTCTGGTAGAGCCATCATCCTTTGGCTTGGATGATTATCTGTGTAGCAATGATGTACATTTGATGTTTTTATTCTCCTGAATATATCACAACCCATATGGATGAAACTAGATCTGGGGTCTTCAAAACTCGTTCAATCTTCACCCGAAGTACAAGTCGATCCATGTGAAAATATGTTCTAGCGTCAAACATGGAAAGACATCGCCTGATTGCCAGCCAATGATGTAAGCTATTAACAGGCGCAAGAGGAATCACCGATAATGATAATGACCCTCAAGGTACTACAGTACAATTCACGTGGTGTGAATACATGAGTTGATGTCGAACACCACGCAAAATCTTTCAGTCGAAGGCCATAATGTAAACCTGTCGCTGGAAGTGAGAAACTTGCCATTGAGGCATGAAAGCTTCAAAGTGCTGAAAGGGTTGTTCTTATGTCGACTTCTTAGATAATGAGCTAATGTTGACAAGAAGTGACCCATCGGAGGTGGGCATTAATGAATCCCACATCTATGACACGAAACGGAGCAAATGATTTTGTGGAGGTGAAAACGATCTGATGATACAAGGTTCAGGGTGGTGGTCATGAAAGTGTGAAGGTATTGCAGCGGATGAGACACAGTTGGGTTGGTGAATTATCTGAGTGACTTCTCTTGAACATATTGGCGACACTGAAATGGATTGGTAGCGTTAACCCTAAAAATGGATGGTAAGGTGGACCAATGGTAATATGACTGGTGAATGGAATAACCCAACCCGACTCAATCATGGTGATGGAGTGAAAGTGTCATGTTCAAGAGCGACCTACTATCGACAAAGTTTCTTCAAGTTTTCTTCCCAATTTTTCCCCAGTCATTTTTGACTGGTACCTCTTAATTTTTTTCAAGCTTGAGGAGGATAACATATTCTTGTTCTATAATTTTCCCTTCAGGAAAACCCGTCGCTATGTTTTAACAAGTCTAGCGATAGTGAAACTCGCCCTTGCCTGCATGGACAAGTTTGTTGCTATTATTTTAATGAGTTTAACAACAAAGATAACTTGGTCCTTTTCATTTTTAGAGAGTTTGAAAAAGGACATAAAGGAAACTCTAGTATTCCTTTTTCATAATATAATCCCTTAAATTCCGAAAAAGTGTAAAATAATATGAAAGGGATGAATTTTCGATAGTTTTAACGAGCTAAACAAGGCAAGGGCTCGATCTTTTTTTGTAATGATCCCTCAGGTCCAAAAATATTAAAATCTATAGGAGGGATAGCACTTTCGATCACTTTAACGAGCTGGAGAGGCTAATTTCTCAGCAATCTTTTCATATTTTACGATTCAGATGAAAAGAGCTTAAAGGAGACTCGTTTTTTGAGGAACGAGTGATGTTTTCGAATAGCAACTGGTTACATGTAAGGTTTGGAACTTTTTCAATCATGGTAGTGTAAAGAAGGTGGCTAATAGGATCACTCATCGCAGCTATTCCTCAAAAGGGGTAAACAATCGAATGGAGGCTTATGATTGGCTAAAAAAGAGTGGAGGTGATGGTAAGAACATGACCAAGGCTCAAAAGCTTATAATAATGCGATCACAATGGTTATTTACCGGAGGTGGGTTCATTTTTTAATGAGCTTAAACTCTGGTGGAACATATGATCATTGCTAGGTTTATTTTTTAACGAGCTTGAACTTCGCGTAAAACTGCTCGTTTTCCTTTTTATGTAAGCTAGGAATGACCAAACTATAAATCTAAAAAAGCAAAAAACACTAAAAAGCTAAACAATGAAATTGGTCGTTTTTGCTTGTATAAAAAGGTTTGCATGCCCCCAGCATAAAAAAAAATAAAAAAATAAATAAATAAATAAATAAATTCTTTAGTAACCATATGGAAACTTACTGTGGTTAATCAGGATGATTTTTTGTCAATACTTAGACAAAATACTTCCTGCACTTTATCCACCAAATAGACAAAGGTGAAAGGTCACCCGGACTGATCCCATAACTTACAGGGAAACTTATCTCTACATCTGGGTTTGTCTACAAAATAGACAAGGGTGCATGCCCCCTAAGCTTCGTTACATTCACCAGACTAGTCACGGTAATTAGGTGGATGGAGTGAAGGTTCCTTTATGAGATCAAGTGAAAGACTCGACTTGGAATTTTGCTCAGCCTTGTTTCATTTTTTAACGAGCTTGACACAAGACAAGGAATTATGCTCAGATATTTGGTTTCATTTTTTAACGAGGTTGACACCAGTCAATGAACTATCCTCTTGCGACCTTTGATCACAACTCATAAGGGGTCATGAAGGAAAGGTCTGGTTCCAATGCCCCCAGTACATAATGTACAACATCACTGAATTGATCGTCAGATGATGTAGCTATGGTAGGGCTTGGAGGCAATACCTCGCGATGATCCACACTATCAAAATGTTCAGAGTTCTTCTTCATCTTTGTTGATGTAGAAGATATCATGTGATAGGTTTCCACTGTGGCCACTTCTACCAAATTACTCGGAGGAGGAAGGGCAAAAGTCCCCATTAAGGAAGGGTCTTTTATGATACCTACTCCAATATTTTGAAGCGATTGAGAGCTTCCATGGATCATTGGAATGCTTCTGGTAACTTGAGAACTGTTGGGGAGAAAGGTTTGTTGATCAACGATTGTAATTCCTCCTTGAAAGGGAAATGCAATCTTTCTAAAGTAAGTTGACACAATAGCAGCCATAGCATAAATCCAGGGCCTTCCCAATAGGATATTGTAATCGAGGTTTCCATCGATAACTTCGACGTCAATTTCTACTATCTTTCCCTCCAATTCAACTTGCAAGTTACTTAATATCCCATATGGCATGTATGTTCTTCCATCAAACATTTTTAATGTCGTTGATGATCGTGACAAGGGTGGAGAGCCTAAAGTTTTCTAGCAACTCATTGACATAACACAGGTAGGTGCCCCCTCATCAATTATTGTTCGATGAATAGTTTTGTTGAGGGTTTTTACCTGTATGAGGAAAGGGAGCTGGGCTGGTAACTGAGGTTCGTATCCTTTATGATTAAAGGCCACTAGATTGGAATCCACTGGATTAATCCCACATATTGCTGATAAAAAAGCCTACTTTTGGGAGGGGCAATTTTGTAGTACTTCCAGTGTCGACATAACAGATGGCGATTAGGCTAGATCCTCCACTATATTATAATTCTGTGCTGCTCGAGCACGAGGATTAAACGTCGATTTATGTACTACTCCCTTAGGCGGTTTTATTGTTAATTCAGGAATGATTGGTGGAACAACTTCTGACAAAGTTGTTGTCAAACTACTTGGTTGATCTGTAGCCTTGCCGTTCGACGATTGTGAATTTCCATCATCTTTATTCCTTGTTGATATCAAAGCATCATTTTGCTATTTTGAGATGGATAACATAAGCACTTGGGATGGGAAAGCACAATCACTAGCAACCAGGTTTGCTTTTGGGCTTAGAAATCGATTAGTCAACACCGCTGGGGTATTTGAAGTTTTTAAAAATTTCATAAGCTTAGCTTTATGTGGACAATATTTCGTAAAATGCTCGTCATCACATATGTAACATGGATAATGATGTTTCTTTTGCCCAGTAGGCTTTTTAGAAGATTTTTAGGAGGTGAATTTTCTTGTTTCTTCTTATTATTTTCCCCTCTCTTCTTGTCCCCTGGTTGCTTTGGATTTTTTCCCTTATCAAATGACATGGCATTAACCTCTGAGGCAAGAGGTTCTTCATTTTCTTTTTGACTAGAAATTGCAAGGGAATTTTTAGATGTAGCCTTTGCAGTTTTCATGCTTGTTGTACCGATCACGCCATCGCTGGCATGAGAGTCCCGGTTTGATTTAGGAGGGGGAGGAATGAAAATTTTGGTCTAGGAGCATCAGGAATTTTGTCGTGGAGCATGCCAGAATGAGTATTGATCAAGTCTAAATATTGTGCACTAGAAATGAACTGCTTTTCAGTGACAACTCCTCCCTTAGCCACATCCTCTGTAATAGAGGGTAATAATGACTTTATAAACCATTCAGCTAAAAGTTGATCAGGAACATATGTCTTCACCATTCTTTGACGACGCCTCCACTCATGAATATGATCATATATGTGAGTGGTTGTCGTCTGTTTAAAGTTGGTAAGGAGTTCTGTCCTTGTTTCGTACCTTATGGGTAATTGAAAATGGGTTAAAAAGGTAGTGGCAAGGGTGCTGAAGTTATCAAATGACACTATAGGAAATTATATATACCATTTAGCTGCTAGACCAGTTAATGTTCACTAAAAAAGGAGAAGCCCAATCGAATCATCATTCAGGGTGTTGGATGAACACCACAAATGGAATGTCATTACATGATTCGATGGATCTTCACCTGGATTTCCATTGAATTTAGGAATATTTGATGGAATTTTATGAGGAATTTCTGGCCACCAAGGGGCGTAAGCAATTGGATCAATTGTTAGCCGATTCAGATCTAGTAATTCTAAAGTTGCTACGAAGGGCAATTGCCGATTTAGGTTTGGCGAAGCATACCCAGGATAAGATGGGATTGCCTGAGCAGTGGGTCTTTTCATACCAGCATAATGCATTTGATGTTGATAACTTTGATAATTTTGATGGGAATAACCATTATAATATGGTTGTTGATAACCGCTTTGGAAATGCGGTTGCCCATTACTTTCAAAGACTTGTTGCTCAGGTCCTTGGTATGATTGCTGGAATTGTGGTTGTTGACATTGAACCAACCATGGTTGTTGGACCATTTGCTGTTGTCCAATACTGGATGATTGACCAAGATGTGGAGTCATAGTACATGTTTGAGCCTGAGTCACTCCAGATGAGGAGGCACTAACCTGAGGTTGTGATTGAATCACTGAGGCGAGAGGTTGTTGTATTGCAACCTCAGAAACTTGAGGTTGACATACAATAGGTAGCGCTTGTACTTGCGATACAGTTGGTGGGCCCCAGTATTGCAGAAATAATGCTGCAACGCCTAGGACTCCCTTCTTTAATTTTATCAACCCGGTAGTTCGTAACAAACTTGGAAGTGACGATGCTGTATGCACAAGTACTGGCTCTTGCCGCAGCTGTCACTTGGTCAGCTGGCACAAGTTCGCTAGGAGCTTAAGCCAACTTCTATGAGCTCTGAGAAGAAGCTTTTTAACTGATGGATGGAAGCTAACTCAAAGGAAGCTAATCTACTTGTGGAAAGAAACTAAAAGGTTGAAAGAAAATGCAAACCCTAGCAAACCCTAATTTTACCAGCTAGCTCTACTGATGCAAGAAAGAGGATGCAAGCTACTGGGAGAGATGCCATTGACTTCTAAGAAGATGAAATACATGTTTCTAAGCTACTTTTATAGTCAAATCTGAAAGAAAACATATTTTTTTATTTTTGAATAAAGTGTTAGAATTATCATGCATGTATTTTAATTGTTTTTGTCTGTGCAGAGGTGGATTGGCGAGAGGAAATTCTTGGCGGAGGTCGGGAAGGTTCAGAGAGGGCCTAAGGGGTCCCTAACACCCTTACAGAGAGTTTCACAGAGTTTTTCTATCAAGAAACCTCATTCGTGAGAT
Organism: Pinus tabuliformis; assembly: GCA_031772625.1. Taxonomy (NCBI): domain Eukaryota; kingdom Viridiplantae; phylum Streptophyta; class Pinopsida; order Pinales; family Pinaceae; genus Pinus; species Pinus tabuliformis. The sequence goes on from CM062816.1 coordinate 1,528,055,934, forward strand.
TCTACAGGAAGTCTGTAGGGGTTCTACAGGATGTTCTGGAATTTCTACAGGATGTCTGCGATTTTCTACAGGATGTTCATAAATCGGATTTTGGAGGATGGATGGAGGAAGAAAGATGAAGGAGTGGGTATGGAGGTGAGATAGGAGTGTGAGGAGGTCCAGGACTTGGGGAATGGAGCTAAGGAGTGGCAAGGATGGTTGGATTTGTTCAAGGAGGAAAGGGGCAATGTTGCACAAAAAGATGGGAATTAGGGCAAAGTGAGCAAATGGCAAACGTGAGGCAAGAATCCAAGTTGGAGGATGGAGCAGATGGGATTGATGGAGTACAGGTAGATGGAGAGGTATTATAGGCGCTCTTCAAGTTATCCTTCGAATTAGACAAATGAAGAATTAGAAAATCAAGAAGCTAATTACTTTGACCTAATTTGACCTAGATAACAACAAAGAAATGGAACAGAAGTCTATTTGCAATGAAACCATGTGAAATAACTATGCAACAAAGAAATCAAGAATCTGAACATGTAACCAACTTCTGCAAATAAAAATTGACTAAATAACCAAATCAGATTGTAACCTACTAGCAGAAATTAATTAAAGACAACAGAAAAACATATGACAGTACATTGAGGAGGCCCTGGCGCTTGGGTTGGGCCCAACCCCAGAGCTACAGGCTCCTAAAAGAAGCTCAGATCTGAAGCAGAATAAAATTGATCTCCATTATTCAGAAAATAACCATATCACAACAACGTTTATAGGAAAGGCTCCACAAATGAAAAAAAACATAGCAGCGCTAGAGTGCTAACCTACTGCCTAAAAAAATGACTAAAATCGAACTATAAACTAGCTAACTTCTGCCTACAAAGTGACTAACTAAAATGAGGTCCTAATCCTTCTTATTTATACAAATTGAGGACCCCAACAACCCTCCTAAACTTTAGGAACTTAGCTACCAAAACTTGTAGTTAACAGCCACTTTACTAGCCCTTGCTCGGCTGCCCTTCTGATAATCGATTTGGTGGCCCTTGAACTCCGAGCTAATGGTGGAGAATTTGAGGTAAGGGCCCATAAATGAAGGGGACACCTTCCTACAAATCCTCTCCCTTGTTCTCCCACGAATTTGGCTACCAAGTGCTCATTAAAACCTTTGATTTTGTGTCAAAATTGACCAAAAAATTGCACAAAGCACCCATTAGACTTGTTGGCATAATGACTAACCCAATTCACTCTATTAGCATAAATATAATAAAAAAAATGCAACAAACTAATGAGAATGGTGGATTAAGTTGAATTAGGAGGCTGAATGAGCCCATATAATTATCCATTTTTGGGGTTCACCATCACCCCCCTACTGAAAGTGTTGCTCATCCTCTGAACAACTAATCTATCTCTTCATCTTTGATGGCCCTGGTGGCCTCTTTGTCATGCCAAGCTTCTGAAGTGATGTCCTCTTCTCGGTCATGAAACCATGCTTTTCTCTCTGCTTCTTCCCACTGCCTGTGCTCCTTTTCTTGTAGTAGTTTTGTTAGCGCCTTAACCTCAGCTTGCCGCTTGTCCTCTCTTTGTTGTTCATCAGATGTTTCCTTGTCTTTCCTTCTTCCTGTGATTGTTTGGCCACCTTTTCCTCCAATTGCTCAGTCTCTCTTAGCTTAGCCAGCGTTTCCTGTAGAACAGTCTCAACATCCTGTAGAGAGGCTGTTGTGTCCAACATTTTCATTCTTTCTCTCCAGGTGGATGTCTTCGGGCTTCCCCGTTCATAGGTGATGGATGCCTTTGAGGGAGACTTTTCCTTTTGTGTAGCTGGGGTGTCTACAATTGTAATTGGCTCTTTTGACTGTGGTTGGGGTCTGCCAGTTTTTATCCGCATGCTCCTTCTTGCCTTAAAATACATGGAAGGCTCCCTCTTTCACTGCCCTTTTTGCTTTGGAGATGTGCTAAGGGTAGCCAGCACAGCTGCTGCCTCCCTGGCTAAAATCTCAGGCGATTTCTCCTTTTTGTTCCTCTGTTTCCATACTTCCTGTAGAAAGTCCTGTGTCGACTGTTTTCTGTCTTCCTGTAGAAACTGCTTTCTGGCTTCCTGTAGAAACTGTCTTCTGGCTTCCTGTAGAACCTGTCTTCACTGTTTCGGTCTGCTTGGCTGGGGGTGTCTTGCCTTTTAATTGTGGTGTGGTTGCCTTGGTTGTGCCCTCACTTGTTTGGACTTTTGCAGTCCTCTCTGCTCTATTCTGCAATCGCTTTTTCCGGGGTGTTTGTGCCATTGTTCCTCCACAGTTTTAGGCTTCAGCAATTTGGCCTTTGCTCCTTTTCCTCTCTGTTCTTGCCTTGCCTAAATGTCTTGCGTTTCTTCATCATTGGTTTTCTCATCTTTTTCAATGTGTTCTTCTTCCTTGCCATCCTTTATTTTTCTTCAGCACTTCCACTAACTCATCAACATTAGTTCTTTGAGTATCTAGCCTTGTCCTCCCCCTCTCGCTTTTATTTGGCGCCTTGTATTTCTCTTGATCATGTAAAAGATCCCACCTGTTCATTGTATGACTGTACTATGACAAGACACAAACTTACTGTTCCTGGTCGGTTAATTACATGCCTTGAATGGTCCAATCCTATGACTGATTTCCACCTTACACTTATTTCATCTCATTAGTCTTATGGTCAATTTTAAGTCACACCAATGTTTGCTAAACCTTCATTTGTACAAATTTGGGCACCTTAAATTAATCCTTCTAGATGTAGCCGGTTGTTAGCTGCCAAGCCTGATCCGTCACAATAAACAAATTTTGCATTCCCAGCTTGATCGCTTTTAGAAGCATTCTCAAAGTATTGTTCCCCTCTTCTCGATTTAGATAGTTCCAAACTAGCTTGGATCTGTGACAGAATCTTCATGTCTCTCCTTTGATGTGAAACTCTAATTCCATCCTCCAAGTCCCCCACCAACTTTAAGATTTCCATCCCTTTACAATCCTGGATCACTTGCATCAAATTCTGATATGACACCTTACTCTGTTTTAACAATTATTTTCATGCCTGCAAAAGACCCTGACCAAGTTTGTTCTTCTGTTCTCTTTTCCAGAAAACCTCCTTAATACCTTTCTCAGAACTCCAAATTTGACGAAGGAAAGCTCAGGTTTCTCTATTCCATAAGGTTGTGTCGTACTTCCTATAGAAGATCCCCCTCGTTTACTGTAGAACGCCCTTGCACCTCTGAGTGAGCCTGATACACTGGAGAATTTTGAACCAAGCTGAAAAGCTCAGTGGAGGATGACAGGTTAATCACTTTGTGGAAGCGGAGGATGCATACTTCAGTTGAGGACGTTGCAAGTGCCAATGAATAGCAAGTGGTGTTTCAGCTGAGCATTTTTAATTGCGGCATGATTTGTGGTGAGGGAGTGAAGTGGCCAGGTGTACGTGGCCACATGCAGACGGTAGTGTTGTTTATGAACTGTATGTTTTCTACCTGTAATCACTGCCATCAATTGCACTGAGGTTTAAACGGTCACCACTGTCTGTTTTTTTTTATTTTTATTTTACGTGAGTTAACTGTACACGCATGCTGCATGATTTCCAGCGGAGCGCTAGAGACTGGAACAGGCACTGTCAGGTTACTTTGCTAGCTTCTCGACTTAATCCCACCATTTCATTCGTTTATGCACTTTCCAAATCATATTGATGCAGATAGAGGAACTGGTTTAGACGCATACCTGTAAGTCGGCATGCTGCTGCGTCCTTTTTGCTGCTGCATGCATTTTTTTCTATGGTTGCATGATGGCTTGGTTGCTGATTCATGGTTATTTTTCTTGTGTAGGTATCCTCCAGTTGGATCCATGCTGCAGGAATTTGTTTCCACGTTCAGATCTGCACCCTCAAGTTGCTGACGCTGAATTTTCATAGGACAAAAACTTTTTTTTTCCATTGCTCCCGAATGATAGACCGGATCGATCTGAAACTTTCTGAGCATGTTCCTATCATCATTATGCACCTCCCATAGCAAAATTGTGATCAATGGATGCACAGATTTCGAGAAAAATGGTAAATGGCTGAAGATTATAGAGGTCGATTTCTCAAAAACCGTGCATCGGAATCGGCTGAAACTGCTTGGGTAGGCTACTATCACCCATATGCATCTCCCCATGAAACAGGTTTTGAAACGGATGCACAGATATGGAGAAAATGCAAAAATGGCTGAAGGTGATGGAGGCTGATTTCTTGGAAACCGTGCACCAAAATTGGCTGAAATTGCTCGGGCATGTTGCCATCGTCCCTATAAAAGTCCCCCTATAAAATTTTTTCAAATGGATGCATGGTTTTCAATCTAGGGAAAAAACAAATTATGTTCTATGTATTTTTTCTTCAAAGCATTCTGCAAGTTTTTGCATGGTAAAAAAATAGAGCTTGGGTTGTGATGCAGGCATGGAGATGATGGAGGAGGAGTTTGAAGATTGCAGGAGGACTTCTGAACCCTTGAGGAAGCTATCATGTTCACCAAACTACCTTTTTGAAATCCATTTCTAGCTTCCTGTAGAAATCCTGTAATTTCTACAGGAACTTCCCGTAGAACACGCAGTTTTGAGGAAAGAAGCAAAATGAGATGGAAAAAATGATGGAGAAGGGCGAGGGATGGAAACATGGATGCTTGCAGGCCTCATGGACAGATTCCCGGCCTTTAGGTCCTCTTCAGAGATCAATTTTTGCTTGTTTGTAGGCTTCCTGTAGAAGACACAGAACTTCCTGTAGAAGGCACAAAACTCTCTCTGTCTTTGTTTTGAGTGATCCCCCTGACCTGCAATGTCCTCCTTGAAACCTACAATTACTCAATGGAAATTAGGTTTATTTTTCTTTTTCTCTTTCTTTTTGAAAACAACTATGGCGCCTCATGGAGGTTTTCACCCTAATTGCCTGCCCTGGGCGCCTCCAAGGGAGGTTTTCACCCAAGGATCTTATTCTCTTTTTATTTCCTCTTCTTTCCAACCCATTGACTGCCTCATGGAGGTTTTCGATCAGTGAGCCAACCTGAGGCGCCTCCGAGGAGGTTTTCACCTTAGATTTTTTTTTTTCTCTTATTTTCATTTTTTATTTCTACCCTACCCTACTTGAAAAATAAAATTCTTTTCAAGTATAAGAATAGTTCCAATGGAGCCATGTGCACATCGAGATTAGAGACAAAATGATGTGGTGGCTTGAAATGCATGCTTTGATAGCTATCCGGCTTTCAGAGACCAAATGATTTGACTTTGAAGGGATCAAACACAGCTGAGGAAGAGAGTACTACTGCAACTTAGTGACCGTCTGAAACCATATTTCAATATAGATCTGATATCTTTGGTCCTTTTGCTGATCTGGATCATTCTTCGTGTCACCTTTTATCATGACCTTCACATCTTCCTCTTTTTGTTGATTTTTCTCTTGGCTACATGGAGGATTTGATGGTGACCATGAGGTAGCTTTCTTGATCTCTAATTCTAATCTCTTCTCTTCATCAAGTGCAGCCCATGGTTCTTTGATCTCCTCTCTTGAATCCTATTTTTCCGGATGTGATCCTTCAGTGCTGTCAATATAATCTCTTTTCTCCAATACTCTTCCTGAGCTATGGTGAAGATCATCGAGCTCAAGAGGAGTCATTTGGACATGTTGTGCCTCAGCTTTGCAATTGGGTTGAGCTATTTCAATGTGCGGGTTTGGGAATGGTGGTATGGGTAGTTGAGTGGGGGTGTATATTTGAGATGGATGTGGATGGGGTTGTGGTTGGGCAGGTGGTGGAGGCAAATGAGCAGGATGATAGTTGTATTGGGGCCTCCACCCATGATGAGGTGCATTCCAATGAGGCTGTGGCTGAGCACAAGAGTGAAACGAATGAGCAACTGGAGAAGCATGGTATTGAGGAGGAAACGACCAAGGAGGGGGTGTGGACCAGGAAGGATGAGCAGGGGGACCCCAAGAAGGCATGGAAGTGGCTTGATAGGGGTCATAATAGGTCTGGGATGTCCCTTGCATTCCCTCCAGGTAGGGTATGGGTCCATGTGGCCTCCTTTGGTTCATATAATAGAGTGATTCAGTGGCTCCTTTGGCTCTCTGATATGCAGCTTTAAGTCCAGGCAAGGAAGGGCACTGATTCATAGGATGGTATTCTTCACAGACGGAACACACTTCTAGGGAGTGCATTGGACATTCGTTCCTAGGATGCTTTCTAGTGCACCTAGGACAAAAGACGACCAAAGCCCTCTTGGCTTCCTCTTGCTTCCTTTGGATCTGTAAGGTATCTAGTTGCATGGCAAGAAACTACCTCATATCGCTCTTGAAATCTTCCATCTGATTTGCAAATTCGTTTTTGGATAAGGTACTGCTCCCAACATTTCTGGTTGCAGCCATTTGCTCCAGAGGAATGTTTTCTTCTTCTTCTCCCCTAGAGGTTCTTCAAATATGTCTTGTTATCCACCTAGGGGTTCTTCTTAATCACAGCCATCGAAGAAGAGAGAAGGTTGGCTATGTGAAGCAGTCGGGGGTGTTGTGCAAACATTTTTCTGACTTATATCTACTCCTACAAGACATGAAATGAAATCTTTTTGGTTGATTTTTGTTTCTTTTTTTCTGCTTGTACCTGCAAAAACTAAAATGGATTGAACTGCAACTAACTATCTTGCTGAAATGAAAATGCGGAATTGAAATGAAAGCAGGGAAGGACTAATCTATTTTGCTCAAATGAAATTACAAGAATGAAATGCTAGGCTACACTTGCGGAATTGAAATGCTAATCTATGCTTGCAGAAATGAAATTGCAGAATTGAAATGCTAATCTATGAAAGCAGGAAATGCTAATCTACTTTTGCAGAATCGAAATTGCAGAATGGAAATGAAATAAATTACTTAGCAGAAGGTTGTAGTAGAAAATAGAAGAAAAGCAGAAATCACCAATACTCTGACGCTTCCCTGGAAACAGTGCCAAAAAGATGGTGGGCCACAATATTGCAACAATAATGTTGCAACTCTTGGGACCCCTTCTTTAATTTTATCAACTCGGTAGTTCGTAACAAACTTGGAAGCGACGGTGCTGTATGCACAAGTACTAGCTCTTGCCGCAGCTGTCACTTGGTCAGCTGGCACAAGTCCACTAGGAGCTTAAGCCAACTTCTATGAGCTCTGAGAAGAAGCTTTTTAACTGATGGATGGAAGCTGACTCAAAGGAAGCTAATCTGCTTGTGGAAAGAAACTGAAAGGCTGAAAGAAAACGCAAACCCTAGCAAACCCTAATTTTACCAGCTAGTTCTACTGATGCAAGAAAGAGGATGCAAGCTACTGGGATAGATTCCATTGACTTCTAAGAAGATGAAATGCATGTGTCTAAGCTACTTTTATAGTCAAATCTGAAAGAAAACATCTTTTTGTATTTTTGAATGAAGTGTCAGAATTATCATGCATGTATTTTAACTGTTTTTGTCTGTGCAGAGGTGGATTGGCGAGAGGAAATGCTTGGCGGAGGTCGGGAAGGTTCGGAGAGGGCCTAAGGGGTCCCTAACACCCTTACAGAGAGTTTCACAGAGTTTGGCTGTCAAGAAACCTCATTCGTGAGCTTCTACAGGAAGTCTGCAGGGGTTCTATAGGATGTTCTGGAATTTCTATAGGATGTCTGCGATTTTCTACAGGATGTTCAGAAATGGGATTTTGGAGGATGGATGGAGGAAGAAAGATGAAGGAGTGGGTATGGAGGTGAGATAGGGGTGTGAGGAGGTCCAGGACTTGGGGAATGGAGCTGAGGAGTGGCAAGGATGGTTGGATTTGTTCAAGGAGGAAAGGGGCAATGTTGCACAAAAAGATGGGAATTAGGGCAAAGTGAGCAAATGGAAAACGTGAGGCAAGAATCCAAGTTGGAGGATGGAGCAGATGGGATTGATGGAGTACAGGTAGATGGAGAGGTATTACAGGCGCTCTGCAAGTTATCCTTCGAATTAGACAAATGAAGACTTGGAAAATCAAGAAGCTAATTACTTTGACCTAATCTGACCTAGATAACAGCAAAGAAATGGAACAAAAGTCTATTTGCAATGAAACCATGTGAAATAACTATGCAACGAAGCAATCAAGAATCTGAACATGTAACCAGCTTATGCAAATAAAAATCGACTAAATAACCAAATCAGATTGTAACCTACTAGCAAAAATTAATTAAAGACAACAGAAAAACATATGATAGTACATTGAGGAGGCCCTGGCACTTGGGCTGGGCCCAACCCCAAGAGCTACAGGCTCCTAAAAGAAGCTAAGATCTGAAGTAGAATAAAACTAATCTCCATTATTCAGAAAATAACCATATCACAACAATGTTTATAGCAAAGGCTCCACAAATGAGCAAAAATAGAGCAGCACTAGAGTGCTAATCTACTACCTAAGAAAATGACTAAAAAAATGACTAAAATCGAACTACAAACTAGCTAACTTCTGCCTACAAAGTGACTAACTGAAATGAGGCTCTAAGCCTTCTTATTTATACAAATTGAGGACCCCAACAACCCTCCTAAACTTTAGGAACTCGATTGCCAAAACTTGTAGTTAACAACCACTTTACTAGCCCTTGCTCGGCTGTCCTTGTGATAATCGATTTGATGGCCCTTGAACTCCGAGCTGATGGTGGAGAATTCGAGGTAAGGGCCCATAAATGAATGGGACACCTTCCTATAAATCCTCTCCCTTGTTCTCCCACGAATTTGGCTGCCAAGTGCTCATTAAAGCCTTTGATTTTGTCTCAAAATTGACCAAAAAACTGCACAAAGCACCCATTAGACTTGTTGGCATAATGACTAACCCAATTCACTCTATTAGCATAAATATAATAAAAAACATGCAATAAACTAATGAGAATGGTGGATTAAGTTGAATTAGGAGGCTGAATGAGCCCATATAATTATCCATTTTTGGGGTTCATCAACAGTCATAATAGCAGGTGTAGTGGGAATATTCGACATAGGATGGACTGGTTGCATTGAATATACAACCCTTGGTTGTTGAGGCAGTATTGGTACCCAACCACTTGATGTAATTCCAGTTTGACCTGAACTTTGTTGTAAACTCCCATATGGTTGTTCTCCAGGAGGGAACAATGAAAAGGCATACTGCCCCCCATATGGTGGTAATCCAGTACTTAAAGGGTAGATTGGCCTTTGAAGACACATTGGATTAACTTGTTGAGTTTCAACATAAGAAATACCAGATGAGAGTCTGGATGAAGAAATGGGAACTAACCATGTCGTTGAAACAGTCCTTGATTGGACTCCGGCTTGTTGTTGATAACTTGCCGGGACAGATGGTATACTAGCAATCATTGTAGGAATGACGACAAGAAGCTCCACCATAGCTGTTTCAGTTGTCACAGTCCTAAATGTTGATGGTTGTTCAGACATGTTTAGTCTATCCAAAATATTTCCTAGTGATTCAATAGGAACTTGCGATGAAAAAGAACTAAATTTTGTAGTAGAAGGATGTAAGTTGATACCAGTTCCAAAAGCACTAGATTACTGGGTGGAAGATCCTCCACTATCTCTTCTATAGCAATCAATCCAAGTGGAAGAGGTAGACCGTCAGGTCCATAAAATATTTCTGGTGCCAAAGAAGGTATAGACTCTGCAGTGACAGATGTTGGAGGGGTGACACCTTCCTAATCAGCCCTAGGTGGAGTTGTTTCAGGAATAGAGGTGTCTACCATTACACTAGGATCAGTTCTAATGTCCTCTTGTAACTGCAAAACTTCTTCTGTAAAGGTAGATGTACTAGAAATAATTGGAGTAATTGTAGTCTTTGACGATGTTGAAACAAAAGTTTCAAATAAATCAGGTGAATTCGACTCAGTTAAACAAGAATGCCTTGCCCGGGATGGTTTCATTTCCAGGGTCAAAGACGGTTGACTCGCTAGTCTCCACGAACGACGAGTTTTTTATTGAATTTATTCCACGATTGTAGATTACTTGATCAATTCAAAATAAAAAGGGGAAAATGTTATTCCGAATTAAATGAATTTTATGACGCTTCAACACAACTTTCTTTTTCAATTTTTAAGATTCGAGAAAAAGATAAATATGACTCTAGTCGCCTTTGATTTTTAATGAGCCTGAAGTGACAAGTGCTTAGATGGACCTTTTCTTTTAAGGAGTCTGAAAAGGAATGAAAGTGACTGCTCTGGAAATCTAGACAGAGGGATTACCAAACCAATCGCAAAACTACAGAATACTTTTTACGGTATGGCAGTCAATCTTCCTAAATGCTGTGTTCAGTGCATTGCGATCAATAGGGCGACAGACACGGCTTCCTAAGGATAAAGGATGTAGCCTATTGTGGTCTCCCAATATATACTCGATGGTACATGGGAGAAAAAGTCTTTACTAGCACTTGTCATCTCAAAGAGGAGGAATCACCCAACCTACGATGAAAGCGATAGTTACCAGGCTTTACAATGCCAGAATATGTCTCTAGCCTAGACTTCTAAATGTTGTGCGTTAGGTTCCAAAACGTTTTTATGTTCATTGAATTTATTTTACAGTTGATCTTTCTTAAGAAGTTTTCCTTTAAGGTTCACTACGTGATGTAGATATACAATTCCTAAATATGTAATCTAAGGTGATAAACAATCGTTTACTCTTCTTTTTGCAATGAAAATCCTAGCTACTAAGGAAAGAGAAGTGAAATTCTTTCAACATAGAGCAGAGAGCACACACTAGATGCACTATCCTAAATCAAAATCAACAAGCAATCTAAATGCAAATGCACATGCATGTATTTGTTTTCCACTTTCTTAATGTGTGAGTGACAAAAAGAATGCTAAATATAAATCTGAACTATCTTTTATCTCAAAGCGATAGTACTAACAATTTTCTCTTCAAAATATGAAAGGAAGACGAAGACGACTCTTTGCGATTTCAAATTCAAAAAATGAAAGGAAGACCAAGACGATACATTGTGATTTCGAATTCAAAAACAAAAGGAATACTACTTTGTGATTTTGAATTCAAAAAATGAAAGGAAGGCTAAGACAACACTTTGCGATTTCGAATTTAAAAAACGAAAGGAAGGCTAAGACGACACTTTCATCTTCAATTTGAAAACTGCTTTCGACACTTGAAATACTATTAATTCAAATCAAATACAAGAGTAACAGTGTAATCAACCATCAAAAAGAGTAGGATTCTTTTCTTTGACTGAAAACGACACTTGTGACACTTCCAAATCAAAAGACGATAGTTCGATTAAGCTAATTTTTGTAAAAGAGAACTGTAAATGGCAAAAAATACATGAAAACATTCACAATTCTTTGTACAATGGAGGCTGAATAACGCAGAGGAAGGGAGTTTCAACAGTGGTATACTAATCACAGACAGCAAAACTCCTGAATAAAGCTGAAGAGAATGAAGAAAAAACCAAAATCCGGGGGCAGAAACAGTCTTATTTGATCATCGCACCTATAACACAGGGAAACATGGATGCATCTCACCTACTGCACATGGGAGGTGCGATTCATCCAGACTGTCAAAAGGAGATAGTGCGATGGTCCAAGGATGAGACTTTAACTTGGTTTTTGGTCATAGTTTGTAGCTTAGTTCAGGGATTTAGGCTGAGCTAATGATAGTTAGTAAACACAAAGTATAGGGGCTGATCTAATGAGGTTACTCGAGCTGCCACCAGGGCACTTATGATGTTTACAAGTTAGTTGTTCAATTTATAAACAAAACCTGGAGATAGACTGAAGCAACGTTGATCTACTTTGCACTTGCATAGAAAATTCAGTTCGAAGGCTAGCTGACTTAACTTCAGGCTCCATCTGTAGTTTATAAAGTAAACAAATATAAATAAGAAAACAAGCTATTCGCTCCCCAACGGAGTCGCCATTTACAGTGCTCCTTTACAAAAAGTAGCTTAATCGAATTGTCATCTTTTGATTTGGAAGTGTCGCAAGTGTCGTTTTTAGTCAAATATAAACAAGCAAACAATCTATTCGCTCCCCAGTGGAGTCGCCATTTTGTTATTGGGAAAACTAGTGTCCATTCAGAGCTGCTAGTCCCACTAAGACGGGTAGCTATCTTAGAAACAAAGAAACTAAAGTCACTCATGTTTTCCTTTATGAGAGATAGATGAGAAAGAAGTAGAGAGTACCAACCTCAGTCTTTCGCTTGGCTCCTTGCTTGTTTTCTTTTCCCTTTGACATAACTTCACCACTCTTTCCTTACTTGTCTCGCTTCAAATAACACTTGTAGAGTCAAAGCAGCATGATACCATCAAAGCATAGAGATCTATAACCATAAATAATATAGGATTAGATGTATATTAACCATACAAATGCATATATCAATACAAGATTCAGAGATACACAAGAATATGGAGGAAAACTCAAATAGCTTTATTGATAGAAGTAGTATAAGAGAGGATTGCAACCCATTGGTCTGACCCAGCGCCATCCTCCCAACATGAAAGCCCTCTTCACCTCATGAAAAGCTTAGATCACCCAACAATACAATGTTGCACAGAGAAACCAATAGCACTTCCTTACAAAATACAAAATTCCAGCCTCTTGGCTCTACATCTCTAAGATGAGGGATCCATATATAAATATTTGTAGAGGTGTGAGTCAGCTCTGGGTTTTTGATTAGTGTCATTCCATTGATAGTTCTTGGTTCCACTTGGAGATTTCATGATCTCTTACTCATCCTTGGGTGAATTCAGAGAGGCAAGTGTCGATGAGCAGCTTCTAGAAGATTCTCTGGGTTTCCACCTAGCAAGCTGCTTCTGCCATTTGTCTACTCTCGCCCATCGCACCCTATAGAAGGGCTTTCCAATATGCATCACACTTTTTTCATGTGGCAGGTGAGATGAATTGCACCCTTAGCACTGAGTAGTCTGTATGGTCCAGTTTTGACCAGTTCTGAGTAGTTTTTCAGGGAGAACTTCTGGGAGATGATGTAATCAGCTGACCTTGCTCCTTTAGGGTATGAAACAACACTTTTAGGGACTTATAAGCCCTTGGTTTATGGACATATGTGATTGGGGTTGTAATTCCCAAATATTTCTATAACAACTACAGAGCGCGATGGGTTTTCAATGCTCTACGTGCTACAAATGTTTCAATATTACATTTTGGGTGCACATTTTAAAATGTATACAGATCACTCCATGTTTAAGTACCTGGTCAGTAAACCTATGTGTAGGAATTTTGAATAATAAACACTTATTCAACAGAGATTATCCTAATTATACACTATTGCGGAATACATGCACAATACATAATCTCCTCTACGTTGATCATCAATTTAGCAGCATCAAAAACAATGAAACATCAATCGCATGCACACATTAACGCAGTATGTAACCCGGGGAAATCATACAGCTGAAAACCCCACACTATCTGTATATTATAATGATTGAGAACATGTAACAATACATAGTACAATACTCCTCACAAGTACTCAGTACTATCTCCACCTGTTACGCACAAAACTAGCTCAGATCTGAACAAGTCACAGGTTCAAATCTCCTCTGCTGCTTTGCCTGCCTCTACTGCACAATCCTGCAAGGGAATCACATGAGCACATGCTACAATTGCTTTGATATTGGCCCACACTGTGCAATCCTCATTGGCATTACTCAATCCATGCATGTGGAAAGTCTCATGCACAACTGATAGTCACAACTCACCCTTTCACTTACCTCTAACACCTATCTCTGTTGAACCGTCCATGCACTGAGTTAACTGATGTATTCTTTAGTTTCTTTATGAGTTAATAATTAGTGAATTAATTAATATTTAATTCACACAACTCATCACTAGAGTATTCTTTAGTTAGACTAAAATACAACTAGTTCAACTAAGTCAAACTGAACACAACTCCATCAAATCCACATCCAACTCCACAGAACTCACATGCATGAGTTCTAACTGAAGTCCTCCATGTAATAGCTCAACTAACACATAAGAAACCACGTGATTCCTTTTTTCAGCTGCATGTTCCAATCCGTAGCTCGAACTAAAGTGCTCCAAAGGAATAAGATAATGTTTAGAGTCCAAATATTACTAAGGGCTAATAATATTTGATTGTTTCTATTTTTAGCCTGGCAGTCTAAAAATAAACTCTGATCACTCCGCTGTGAACCAAAAATAGAAGTCCATCTATTTTTCCCAACATGACCAATCATCCATAAACAGCATCCTACAACTCATAGACCATGATCCATATGTCTAAAAATAGACTTTGCGCCAAAAATAGCCTATGGGCCCACTTAGTGAAGGCGACTCCTTTCCACTAATATCCATCATCTTGTTGCATTTTCAACACTCCCTCTCAACAAGATATGGATTATCTGCAACCCTTATCCTGCAACTCTAGAATGTTTTGCATGCAACACATTTGCCCAGTCCACTTGCTCCAGCAATACTTGGAACAAAAACACTCCCAACTGACAACTCCGTTGGGCTAGGAACATACTCTGATGCTGAAGCTCTACCTGCTGCTGACAAGTGCTCCCTCTCTGACATCTACGCTATTGCAACATCTCCATGCATCTCGCACTGTTGCACTCCTCTCTGTGCCACCTAGCACTGTGCAAAACACTTGTGCCTTTCGCATTGTTGTAGCCTGCTAGCTATGCGCTGTCCTGGGATTTCCTACACTGTCACTCTCTCTATTGCTCCATCTGCATCTATCTCTACCCAATCAGTCAGTTCCTACTACTCCACATTGGGGCTCCCATAGCAAGGTCTCATCCAAGAGGTTGGGTACCTCAAGGATCCTGCCCCTCCTCCTTGGGACAATCAATCCACATCACCCCACCTCCTACCTAGAGGTATGGCTGCATGCGATCCCTTAGCCCACCTGGCTCGAAGTTTCCCCCTACTGGAGGTCTCTACAAGAGTAGATGTCTCTACTCTATCTCCTCTCAGCTTTCCTTGTTGTGGCTGCTCCACAACCTCCTGAAGCTACCGCACCAATCGTGGCTCCTCCACAGTCGTCTGAGACTTCTTCTGGCTCTACATGTTGAGAGGTAATATACGCTCCCTCTCAACCACCAAGTCTCCATCATTTTCCTCGTTGCTCAAGGCTTTGCATGCATCTTGAACCTCAAGAGCATACAGGTTCTTGACCCGTGAACCAATATGCTTCACCTATCTAGTGATGATGTGTCTAAGGAAAACCTTTCCCTTACTGAAGACTACATCATAGCCTCCGTCTTCCAGCATCGTGATTGACACCAAGTTTCTCTTCAGTCCTGGTACATACTTGACATCAGTCAAGGTAAGGTGAGCTCCATGCTCCCTATGAAAAAAACCATGCTTACACCTGAGACATTATACTTCTCATCATTACCCATCGCTATGAGTATTTGGAGATCTTTCGCCTCCAAAGTACTGAACAAACTTTTGTCACCGGTCACGTGGAAAGAAGCTCCACTGTCAAGAAACCAACCACTTCCCACCATGGATGAAACCATGCATGCGAAGAGGGTGAAATCCAACTCGAACTGTGAAGCAAGTGCCTCACCTTCAGATCCTTCCCCGGATCCCTTCTTGGACTTCTTCTTTGGGCAATTAGTAGCATAATGGCCCAACTCATGACAACGAAAGCATCTCACTTTCGATTTGTCAACCTTCTTCCCATCATTGGAAGAACTAGATTCAGAAAGAGAACCCTTCTCCTTCCCCTTCTTTACCTTACTCGCTAAGGCACAGTTCTCCTCATCATGCATGCATGAAGAACTGTCTCTGGTGCTTCGTCTGATCTCCTCCTGCACAAGATCTGACCAAAGTCTCTCCCATATTGGCAATTTCTCCTGATCATTAACAGAGTCCTGATAGGAATACCAACTCTTCGAAAGACCAAGGAGAGCCAAGCTCACCAAGTCCTCATCATCAACAGTCACCCCCACACTTCCCAGCTCATCCCTACACTGGGTGAACTTCGTGAGATACCTGGGCATACTGTCTCCATTCTCACAGTTAATGTTTCTGAGTTTATCCTTGAGTGCCAACTTCCTCTGGTCACTCTTGCTTTGGAATAAATCTGTCAACAGTTTCCACATCAAGTATGGAGAAGCCTTTCCATGCAGGCTGGATACAATGTGATCCTTCACACCCTCCAACAGAATTCTTTGACACTTCGCTGTCTTCTTTTGCCAAGCCACAGCATAGGCAACATCAGTAGGCTTTGGGACCTCAGCCTCTATGAACTCCTTCAGCCCATTATCATCCAACACCGCCTCCATCCTATCCTTCCATGTAATATAGTTCGAGCTGCCCTCAAGAGCATACTCCAATTGTAATCTGTTGAAAGACATTGCAACGTTGACACCAAGAAAACGCTGCTGCAAATTCGAATTCCACCAGCTCAACAACTCGACCGCCTCTGATCTAAAATTCGTGAGAACAAAGTATTTCTCGTACAGATATTGACTATATGGGCTTTTACCGGATATCTCACCTTCCAAAGGAAGGATGAATCCAGAGGTTACCTGGCCCGATTACAGACTCTTCCTGAAGAAATAAAATGTAAACACTTTATGAATAGTAGATCTAATGATTAACGGCTCTGATCCCAGTAGAAATTTTGAATAATAAACACTTATTCAATAGAGATTATCCCGATTATACACTATTGCGGAATACATGCACAATACATAATCTCCTCTACGTTGATCATCAATTTAGCATCATCAAAAACAATGAAACATCAACCGCATGCACACATTAACACAGTATGTAACCCAGGGAAAGCATACAGCTAAAAACCCCACACTATCTGTATATTATAATGATTGAGAACATGTAACAATACATAGTACAATACTCCTCACAAGTACTCAGTACTATCTCCACCTGTTACACACAAAACTAGCTCAGATATGAACAAGTCACAGGTTCAAATCTCCTCCGCTGCTTTGCCTGCCTCTACTGCACAATCCTACAGGAGAATCACGTGAGCACAAGCTACAATTGCCTTGATATTGGCCCACACTACGCAATCCTCATTGGCATTACTCAATCCATGCACGTGCAAAGTCTCATGCACAACTGATAGTCATAACTCACCCTTTCACTTACCTCTGACACCTGTCTCTGTTGAACTGTCCATGCATTGAGTTAACTGATGTATTCTTTAGTTTCTTTATGAGTTAATAATTAGTGAATTACTTAATATTTAATTCACACAACTCATCACTAGAGTATTCTTTAGTTAGACTAAAATACAACTAGTTCAACTAAGTCAAACTGAACACAACTCCATCAACTCCACATCCAACTCCACAGAACTCACATGCATGAGTTCTAACTAAAGTCCTCCATGCAATAGCTCAACTAACACATAAGAAACCACGTGATTCCTTTTGCCAGCTGCATGTGCCACATCCGTATCTTGAACTGAAGTGCTCCAAGAGAATAAGATAACGTTTAGAGTCCAAATATTACTAAGGGCTAATAATATTTGACTGTTTCTATTTTTAGCCTGGCAGTCTAAAAATAGACTTTGATCACTCCGCTGTGAACCAAAAATAGAAGTCCATCTATTTTTCCCAACATGGCCAATCATCCATAAACAACATCCTGTAACTCATATACCATGATCCATATGTCTAAAAATAGACTTTGCACCAAAAATAGCCTGCGGGCCCACTTAGTGAAGGCGACTACTTTCCACTAAGATCCATCATCTTGTTACATTTTCAACACTATGTTGGCAGGGGAAATTTGTCGATGGTTTCTATTGTTTCAAGAATATGAATTTGAATTCATTACAAAGCCTAGAAGGTTGAATGCAGGACCATACCACCTTTCAAGGATTGAAACAGGTGAAGAACCAAATAGTTTGGAGGAAGGATTTCCGGATGTGTAGCTCTTTGCTGTGCGTGTTGTGAATGGCCATTTTTCTAATATCATTTAGCTTTTAACCATGGGTACCACCCCGGAACGATATTCCACTCAACAAAAGAAAGAATTAGTGCTCCACTCTATAGATTTTTCAGTAATTTTGGGTCACTTGTATAAGATGGAAATAGATAAAATAATGTGAAGGTATGTTCCAGAATTTGAGCACTCTATTATCCTCACCGCAACACATGTAGGAGCAGCAGGAGGACACTATGCAGGAAAAGAAACTGCGCAAAAGATTTTGCGTGCAGGGTTATGGTGGCCGAAATTACATAAGGATTCTAAGGCATACTGTAAGGCATGTGATGCTTGCCAAAGGATGGGAAAGCCTTCACGAAGAGATGAACTTCCCTTGAATCCTCAGGTTTCATTGTAGGCATTTGATAAGTGGGCTATTGATTTCATAGGCCCAATACAACCACCAGGAAAGAAGACAGGTGTGCGGTATACCATTACTGTAATAGAGTATTTAACAAGATGGGTGGAAACGCAACCAGTGAAGGATTGTACAGTTGTCACCATTGCAAAGTTTTTGTTTGAATATTTCTTAACTCGGTTTGGATGCCCTTAGGTGTTGATGAGTGATACGGGTACACATTTCTTGAATGAAATGATCAGTGTAATTCTTGAAGAATTTCAAGTGTATCATCAAAAGCGTACACGCTATCACCCGCAGGTGAATGGAAAGGTGGAAGAATTTAACAAAATATTGGAAAAATGCGTTGACAAAGTTCTTTAATGTGTAGAGGAATGACTGGGACATACATGTACCAGTAGTACTATGGGCATATAGGATGACTTGCAAGAATTTGACAGGCCAAACACCATTTAGGTTGGTCTATGGGATTGAGGCGGTAATGCCTATGGAGTACATTGTGCCAACTCTATGTATTTCATCTTTGACATAGATGACAGATCACGAGACCTTGGAGGAATGGCTCGCGCAACTGATGGAGTTGGAAGAGGACCGCTTTCTTGCAGGATTTCACCAGCAAGTGCAAAAAGAATGAGAAAGAGCATTGCATGATAGGCATATTAAGTTGTGCACTTTCAAGGTAGATGATTTAGTGTTGTTATATGATAGCAAGTTCACAAAGTTTCCAAGAAAAATTCAAATGCACTAGTTAGGGCCATATGTTATTAAGGAGATCACAGATGGTAGAATAGTTTAGCTCGTGATGCTGAATGGGGAGCCATTCCTTCGGAAATTGAATGGAAGTAGGTTAAAGTTGTATACAGGGGATCATGTCCTTGCACAATGAATACATGGTAGCAGAAAAGTCTTAGTAATCTAGGCAGCTACAAGGGATTGTGGGACTATAAACTACGTCGGCTGAAGAGGAGAAAAATATAGTAAGGAGCTTGTGCGATGGGAGAAACGAGTGCACTAGGAAGAGATGTGCCCAAAGGACTATGCCATGAAGGATGATGCCACGCAGCCAAGTCCAAAACTAGCTGTTGGAGTCACTGCTCATGATTGGATGGAAAAAATCCCGTTAGGAGGAGTTGGTAAGTGAAATTTATGGCAAAAATATTTTGATATCTTCCACCAAAGATGCATTTATGATCAAAAAATGGAGGGAACTTTGGATTGAAATTGAAAAACCCTATAAATATGGCATGTTGGCCTGTAGAGAAACACTTTTCATTCTGAAGATTGTCTATGAGCACTATTGTTTTCAGTCTATGAACCGCAAAGACTGGGAAGAATTCTTGTCACAACCATCATTCACAAACCTATCTGCAACAGCTCATGAATTTTTGTTTGACCGAATGACTGCCACAAATCTTGCAAAGGCTATTAGTTCTGAAGCCACTGCTTCTCAAGCAGAAAGCCTTGAAGTCGTATCTATGGAAGTTGTGGCTGTTGTGCCTATGGCACTGAGGTTGCCTAGGCCAAAGAAATTGGCTGCTAAGGAGAAGCAGAAGAAACCTATGCTAGTGTGGCAGTCATCGAGGAAGAACCTGGAGGTTCGACAGAAGGATAAAAAGGATAAGGCAAATCAGCCAGAGAAAATAGTGAACTTGGAGGCAAAAGAACTTTGTTATGGCATCGAGGACTTAGATGATGAGGAGGGCGAGCCTATCACACAGATCTTGGAGTATATCCCTCCATGGAAGGGGAAAACGAAAGTAACCAAAGACCCAGATTTGGGTAAATTTATGGTCTCTATGCCACTATTACCAGAATAAGTCATTTTGAAGGTGTGGTCTTAGCACTCATTTTGGTGTTGAAGTTGGAGGATTGCGATCTTACCGACCACAAGAAATTTCCTCACTTAGCTACTAATAAGTATATGATGAAGATATACAATGATTAAACTCAGATTACACAACTAGAACCCATGAAATGGGTCAGAGGTGCTGAGCAGGCCAGTTTATTGCACATGCTTTGCATGCCACACTTCCACTAGTTGATTATAAACAGTGTGTGTGCACCAGCTGCTCATGCTGGTGCATGATGGGTGGTTATGGTTCAGTGAACCCATCCCTATAACGGATATTCTCATGCATAGGATTATGAAGCTTCCCTATAAAGGGGTGGACCCAGCTAAGGAATTCGGAGGATACAGTAAAGAAAAGGAGTTGGCGAATAAAATGAAGACATAGTTTGGTCTGATCAAAGCCACTTCAGACTCTCCATGTGCTACATCAGGGGGTCTCAGATGAGCTTAGAATCAGAGAGTAGCTCTCACTTGTAGTAATCAGTGAGTTTACCGTAAAAAATGAACATATATTCACTAATAAGGCTCATGCTCTGAAATAAAAGGAAGAGCTAGAAGCATAAAGTCAGAGCCTGGAAACAACAATAACACAAGTGTGCAATTCAGTCCCAGAATGACATATTCTAAAAGACGCTGCAGCTACAACGAAGATCAGGAAATTGGCTACTATGGTCCATGAATCCAAAGATGAGATAGGAAGAGACACATTTGACTTCCAGATGAAGATAGCATAACTACAACTGAAGCTATAGCCAACTACTCCATGAGAGGTTGGGAAGCAACACCACCCAGATATAAAGGAGCACATAACTACCCTAGAGAATGCAGTCAAAGGCTATGACATCCTTTTTAACAATGCCATGGAGTTATGGGACACTTTCCAGGAGGACCCAAACTTGCAGAGATTGAATATAGAAATCGGAGAGGCCCAGTAGAAGTACAATGAGATTAGGGTGACTATACGCACATTGACACCAGTCCAATGCTTCACCCTATAGGAGGGAAAACTGCTACATGCACAAGTTCAGGAATTCCAGAAAAAAGAATCAGTGTCAAAGGGTCGAATTCAACCTTGGATAGAAGAGGTCAGTCAGATTTCCTAGACCATTAAGGAGAAACTGGAAAAGTTGCAGCAAACTCATATGACTATGCAGCTTGTAGTAGAGGGACCAACTATAGAAAAGTTGGTCAAAGAGGTAAAGCTGGCT
This sequence comes from Pinus tabuliformis, assembly GCA_031772625.1. Lineage (NCBI taxonomy): Eukaryota > Viridiplantae > Streptophyta > Pinopsida > Pinales > Pinaceae > Pinus > Pinus tabuliformis. Next base: position 1,528,077,248 of record CM062816.1, read on the forward strand.
GCAATACAAGGCATCACAAAGCTGGAAGAATTAAAGTGGGAGTTCAATGAGCTCCGCCAGAAAGTCGAGAAGCCAGCTGAGTGACTCAAGGGTGAGTCACCATATTTGTGTTGGGGGCCTATTGGGATAGGGTCCCTAGGGTCTTTTTTGGGTTAGTTTAATCAATTTTTGGGTAGAATTTTGTAAAGAATGTAAATTCTTCACAAATGTGGAAGTGGTATGCACAGATAAGTAAGAGTCAAAGGGGCTTTAGCCCCTTGTATGGGTAAGTAATAGGATGGTTTTTGCAACTCACCCATAGGCCATAGGCCATGGTATTGTAATAGAAAAGCTATAAATATTTGATTAATAGCAAGTCTAGAGATATGAACTTTTGGGGAAGAACAAGTGTAAGAGCAAGTGCTAAGGTAGGAAATCTTTGTTTCTATTACTTAAGAAAAAGGGCTCCTACAGCTAAGTGCGCGGAGACCTTGACAAGTCCACAGCTGAGTGCGCAGGCCCCTTCAGCTAGGTGCGCAAAGTGGAAGAGTCTGTAATTTGAATGTTGAATCTAATAAAGACAGATTTTGGAACGAATCTCTTACATCTGTTCTTTTTTCTTAATTTTGTTTAAGTTTATGTCGTATCACTTAATGATCTATTTTTTGTGAAATAAAGAGTAATTACTGCATGAATATGTTAAGTCTTTAATATTCATGCATGAGGAATGTAATTACCTATTTTCACGAAGGTAGTAACTAAATCTGTTATGATAAATGTTCAAAGTGGGTATATTTGTGCGACAGAATATCTAGGGTTATTATTTACTAAGCGAAAGTTGTGAGTCCACTTCTTTTAAGTCCGAGAAGCCTGATCGTAGACCTTCGTGAAGGTCTGGGAGCCATTTGGATAGAGTTGCAGTACTGAACCATAGGAAGATACAGATCTGCACAAAGATAGATCTAAGCTACAAGGGCTTTAGAATACACATCACGGTCTCTGGATGCAGACACCTAGTTCTAACATCCCCCAATACTGCTTCGGGTGAGACTGCAGCCTACGCTATGCGGGTTGTTGTCGAAAGGGCTAACAGTTAGGATTTTGTTGGTTGGCGTGAATAACTCTAAACCTAGGTCAGCCCCCCTTAAGCCAAAAGGCATGGACATTTTGTTGTATCCATCATTCATTTTTCCCATGTTTTGTTTTTTTGTAATTTCTGCATTTTAAAGAAGGAATCAATCTGTTATGTAATCATTTGAATATGCACACGCTGAGACAACTAGTTGATCAGACAATTGTAACTTTAGAATATATTTTGTAATTGTTGATTCAGAGCTCCCCCTCTTCCCATAAACAGGGAAGAAAAATTCATTTGAGAGGTTCAAAAATCCTTTTTCCAAAGGTCCAAAATATGTGTTTGCAGGTATTTCGAGTTCTATATAAAAAAACAGGTTCCAGCTATTGGTTCAATGGCTTGTTCATGAGGTGCTAATGCTTATAAAAATGTCAACTACATTTGACCTATGATATGGACTCCATTTTCAAAGATTAATGAAGTATATCTAGCGATTCCAAGTGGAGTAATGTGTAGTATGTGTTCCCCTCTATTTTCCATTTCATGTAATATGTTTATATTCCTCTGAAATTGTGTAAAGAAGTTGCTTATTTCACTCTCAAATTATGAATTCACTTGTGTTATAGGGTAACAATGGTACCTATGCAATTACAAATTTACCAATGTTATATTGTAGCCAATAGTACCTATGAGATCAAAAATTTACCAATGTTATTTTTTGATAGAATGTACCCATGAAAATATAGAGCTAGAAACCTTAAATGTGTCACACAATTTTTGCACTTACATCTCCTTATTCTTCCATAGTTTTGTTGGGATTCGTTGCTTAGGATTTTGTGTTATCCAACCCTATGGATTGAATTCCTTTACTTATTTTCTCTCTCTCCATTTTTTTACTATAAGGACAAATGTTAAGTTGGATTTTACTATGTTTCAGCCACCATATCATGACATTTATCCTTGGGATGATCGATATCTTCCTATATAGATATGTGTGTGTTTGTTTAAGTCTACCTTGGTGAAGGGTGATTGAGCCAAGTTTTGAATCAATCTAATTCTAATTATATTAAATATATAGTGCAACAAAAATCTTAGTAAATCCTCAAAGCACTCCTCTAAGATGTCATAGGAACTGATCCTTTCCTCAACCCGGGGGTTGTCTCTAGGAGCTACAACATCTTTTTCCATCATTTCCAAGGAACGAATCAACACATTTTTCCCTAGGTACGATAATTTTTACATTCCCTTTGTTAGGTGAGCAAGGGAAATGTGGGTTGAAGATATCTCACCTTGGTGAATCCACTGTTTGAATCTTATTTTGAGCACCCTAGCTTTCCGAAGACCTCATGCTCACTTTGAGACAAGATAGAAGAAAACTCCTCTCATATTCAACCCTAAGAAAATAATATCCTAGAGGATTTGGAAAAAGCGGACCCTCGTTACTCTAGATTCCATGAGATATTTTCCAAAAATATCATCAACTAACTATCAAAAATATGTGACAAAATATCTTGAGTATGCCTCCAAAGTATTGGAATATCCTGAAGAACATTGTGTACCGTATGGATCATTTCCTTCTAGAGTAAAAAATAAAGAATCTTCTACCTGTTCACCCTCTTTCTCCTTTCACCCCTCCCCTAAAACTGAAGAAGTTAAAGACATCCTTAAAAATAGTTCAACACAGAGTGTGAATAGCTTCACAACTCAGGTACCGCCTCAATAAGTACCTTTAATAAATATTCTACCACCTATCTTGCTCAATATGGTTGTCCCAGACTTTGTCGTGAACAAATATGCCCCACTGGACTTGCCACAACCCTTGAATGGTATGCCACAAGACTATCTCAAGCTCTTGCCAAGATTCATAGGGGAAGATGACATTTCAGCACAAAGGCATGTAGAAACTTTTTGTGCATTTGTAGAAAATATCAATGTAGAACACCTAGATGTGGTGTTAAGACTTTTTGTCCAGTCTCTTGATGGGGAAGGAAGGAAATGGTTTAAAGCCCTACAAAATTCTTCAATCACAACTTGGGAGAAGATGGAGAATTATTTCCTGCAAAAATGGGGAGAGAAAAGGGACCATGGCTATATTCTCACTGAATTCAATGATGTGAAGAAGAAACATAATGAATATGTGCCAAAATTCATAAAAAGGTTTAACAAATTATACAATATTCTCCCTTATAAAATAAAACCTCCACAGGCTGTTACTAAAGTGGATTTTGTTGGGGCCTTTAAACCATAATTTGGTTTCACTCTCATTGAAAGGAAGTCTCACTCCTTAGGCCATATTCAAATAGCTACTTTAAATGTTGAAGAAAAATTCACCTCTACTGGGAAGTGGAGATGGAGAATTGATCATGGAGATAAGATAAGGGGAAAATAGGAAGTTAGTTCCTCAAATGAGGGAAAGGAAAGTCAAGAACATAAACTCGAGGAAATTATCAAGCTGATAAGAAACCTATCTAACAAGCTTGTGAAATTGGAGTTAGAAAAGAAAAACCCTCCTCGACAAAAACAACTAGCTCCTAATTGAAGTTTAAATCCTGAGTATAGGAGACCTCCTTTGCAACTATTGCAAAGGGAGTGAAGGGAGCAAAAAGATCACATTCAGATTCCATTGTATTTGGAATATTATCCACATGAAAATGCCGAAGAAATAATAGAAGTCCAAGAAATAAGTTTTCTTCTCTTTTAGAGGGAGAAAATGAAATAGAGGCCAATGAAGTAGAAGGGGATGATTGGGAGGCCCCTCTAGATGATGGTGAGATTGAAACCTATTATATACAGTTTCTTGACTTCATGTAAGCCCAACTACATAGGAAATATGATCTTAGATCTTCTAGGAAGAGATCTAGAATGCATGATCAAAATGAGGATTCCTCTCCTACCAATCCTCCAAAATTAATAGAGAAATGAAAGAAGCCACTATACAAGGCCTCACTAAAAAATAAAGACTCTTTAGATTCCATTCTTGACAAGCCTGAGGTTTCTAAAATAAAACAACTTCCCTTACAATCCAAACTAGTCTTTGATAGATAAAAATAGGTTGTTGATGTGGTCACAGTTGATAGGAATCCCCCTGCATTTAGTCTTCAAAAAGAGTTGGAGAAGGTAAAAATATCTATTCCCTTAACCAAATTTTTGAAACAGCCAAATTACAAAGTTCAAGTATCTCAGTTCATGTGTCCTCCCACCATGGCCCCTCTACAAGATAGCCTGAACCTCCAAGAAGAAAGACCCATGGTTGTATTTGGACCTCATGTTGAGGAACAAGACCCTTCTACTCCCCCTTTCTATGTCACTTTGGTGATTCATGAACTTCTCTTACATAACTACATGCTTGACTTAGGAGCTTCTCACAATCTTATGCCATTGTCTATTATGGAGAAATTAGGGCTACAAATAACAAGACCATATAAAGATATGTATTCTTTTGACTCCAAGAGAGTAAAATGTATATGGTTGATTAAAGATGTGGTGGTAAATGTGGCTCAGATCCTTGTGAAGAGTGTTGTAATGGATATTGTAGTGGTTGATATCCCTACGAGGTTTGGTATTCTCTCTTCCATATCATGGGGATAAAAAATTGGATGATCCATTAAAATGGATTTAACATTTGCTACCATTCTTTTTTTGGTGGAGAAGAGCATCGATTATATAGAGAAGCGAGATTTGTGAAGATAGTTACAAGGACTAACTCTTCGAATAATGCCCCCATATATGGTAAAGAGAAAGATTTCTCTTGTTTGATGTTAGAGAAATATGATTAAATCATGGATGAGACACAGGTGGAATGTTTTGTCCGACTAGACCAACAATCACTGGAGTGTGATAAAGTATGGAAGCTATGCTTTGATGGTGCTTATTCCAGGGAAGAAAATGGGGCAGGTGTGTTGTTGTTATCCCTAGAAGGAAGATTGATTCCTTGTTATTTCAAGGTGGAGTTTGAAGCCACAAATAATTTTGCTGAATATGAAGCATTTCTACTAGGTCTACATCCTACTAGAAATATCAACATTGGGTGCTTGGAAGTGTTTGAGGATTCAGAGTTGGTAGTGAAACAAATCTGAAGTTGATGCCAAACCAAAAATCCAAGACTGAAGGCCTACCGAAATGAGGTATGGGATATGTTTGAGAATGTTTTCTTAGATTTTAACATCTAGCTTTTTCCTAGAAATTGAAATCAGATGGTTGATTCCTTAACTTTAGCTGCCAGTAACTTTAAACCTCCTCAAAACCCCTTACTCAGATACAAAATTGAAGTCAGATACAGGCATTCAATACCAGAAAATGTTAAGTATTAGAAGTTGTTTGAAGATGAGGAAAATATCAAATGCTTCATGGAGCTCGTTGGATAATTCTCAAGCTCAAATATTGATCAGGAGGAAGAGAAAGTGATAGACGAACAAAAGTCCAAGTGGGAAGAAACCATTGCAGGGCACAAGATTTTTCAATTTAAAGGTAAATTATCCTTAGAGGTTTGGTTCCCTTGGAAAATTTGTTCAACTCAAATGATATGGCTCCCAAGCCAACTGAGAAAGAAGTTGAAGAATAGGTGGAAGACTGTAATATGGGTTCAGATCAAGATCCTAAGATAATTAAATTGGCTAAAGGAGTTCTAAGGAGTACAAAAAAGAGTACCTAGACCTTTTTAAGAAGTATAAGGATGTGTTTTCTTGGTCTTATGATGATTTAAAAACATTCGAAACTAATAATCCAACATAAAATTCCTTTGAAGAGTGGCGAAAAACCATACAAATAGAAGCTTAAGCATATTAACTCTCTATTACTTCCATCAATTGAGAAAGAGGTGAGGAAGTTTCTCTAAGCTAAAATTATTGTACCTCTGAGGGATTCAGATTGGGTGGCAAATCTATTTTCTATCAGGAAGAAGAATGGGGAAATAAGGTCGTGTATTGACTTTAGGAATCTGAACAAGGCCTCACTAAAGGATAATTACCCTTTGCCTAAAATAGAGTACATTCTACAAAAGCTAGTGGGCTCTGCTTGTATGTCTATGATGGATGGTTCTTAAGGATACAATCAAGTAGCTATACATCATGAGGATCAAAAGAAAATTGCTTTTGCCATGCCTTAGGGAATGTTTATGTATGCTAGAATGCCCTTCGACCTCATTAGTGCATGAGCCTTTTCAGAGAGCAAAGGATATAGAGTTTGTGGAAGAACAAGATAAGTTTGTGGTAATTAACCTAGATGACATCACTTTTTTTCAAAAAAAAATGAGGAGCATATTGAACATCTATTACTCAATTTTGACAAATGCAGAAAATATGGTATGTCTGTAGGTTTTAACCCTGTATAGAAATTACTTGCATACAAATTCTAAAACACAGAAAATAAACAATGTGAGACCATAACACATAAAACACATATACATAGAGAGTTTCCCCTAGATCCCGAAACTGGGATTACCAGCTTGATTTTTCATTATATTCCTTTCAATGTTATAATACATATTTGTACATGTCGAAGCATCCAATACCATGGACCGAAAACCATCACGTCCAATACCATGGACTGAAAACCATCGTGTCCAAAAAACATGTGCAAAAATCATGCACAAAACCATAGGTGGGTCCGCCCAACCTAACATAGGGTCCAAAACCAAAATTTTCCGGGGCGCTACCCTGGACCCCATAAAGTGGGGTTACGAGTGCCCTTCAAACCCCTTGTTAACTATATGGAAAGAATATAACACAACCCAACATTCTCCCACTTGTTGTTTTCTTTCTACAAGGGGCCACAAGAGAGCTTAGTCATTTTTCCAGCCCTGAAATTCCCATTGTCTCTTTACACCAAGAGAACTTCTTAGAGCTCACATATTTTGTCAATGCATCTGCAATATTCTTCAAAGTGTCCACCTTTACCAGCAACACCTTTTTGTCTTCTATCATATCCCTCACAAAGTGATATTGAACATCAATGTGCTTTGTCTTTGAATGATATGCGGGGTTCTTTGCCAAGAAAATTGCACTTTGGCTATCACAATCTATTCTTATAGCTCCCTGTACTAACCCCATACTTGAACACAATCTCTACAACCAAAATGCTTCCTTGCTTACATGAGTGGCTGTTGTGTATTTTGCCTCTGTAGTTAATAGTGCCACTACAGATTGTTTCTTACTCATCCAACTGACTGCACCTCCAAATAGGTTAAACACATACCCACTTGTAGATCTTCTCTAATCCAGATCTCTAGCCCGTCTGCATCAACAAAGCCACGAATATCCAACACTTTGTCCAATCCTGGTCTTCCTTGGTAGCATAAACCATAATCATTAGTGCCACACAAATACCTGAAAACCCGCTTCACTACTGTCCAATGCTCCTTTCCTGGTTTTGACATAAACCTGCTCAATACTCCCACTGCATGTGCAATGTCTGGTCTAGTATAGACCATTGCATACATTAGGCTACCAACTACACTTGCATATGGAACACGGGACATGTCCTCTTCCTCTTCTTGTGTCTTGGGACACTGTTCAACAGATAACCTCACACCTACAGGAATAGGAACCTTCACCGGTTTACTATCCTGCATATTAAACCTCTGCAGTATTGTCTCAACATACTTCCTCTAGTTTAACCAGAGCTTCCTCTTTGCCCGATCTCTTGTAATTTCCATTCCCAAAATATAGTTTGCAACACCAAGATCTTTTATGTCAAATTTGGAGGAAAATTGGGTCTTCAAATCCTAGATAATTTCTTTGTCATTTCTAACCAGCAACATATCATCCACATACAAGACCAGATAAATAACACGGTCACCAATTAATTTAAAATCCACAAAGTGATCTGATTTGCTTCTAGTGAAGCCAAGTCCTCGTATAAATGTATCAAATTTCTGATACCACATCCTTGGTGACTGTTTTAACCCATACAGAGACTTCTTTAACTTGCATACCAGTTCTTTCTTACCCTTCGCTGCAAAGCCTTCAGGTTGCTTCATGTAGATTTCCTCTTCTAGATCCCCGTGAAGAAATGTTGTCTTCACATCCATCTATTCTACCTCAAAATCAAAAGCAGCGACAATAGATAAAAGTAATCTAATAGAAGTTACCTTGGCAACAGGAGAAAAAATATCACCAAAATCAATTCCCATCACCTGGGAATAACCTTTTTCTACAAACCGAGCTTTGTATTTCTGCACTTTTCCTTTTGCATTTGTCTTTTTTTTGAACACCCATTTGCTTCCAATGGGTTTCCTTCCAGCTGGCAACTCCACCAGATCCCAAGCCTCATTTTTGTGCAAAGATGCCATTTCATCAACCATGGCCTCTTTCCAGAGTTTTCCATCCTCTCTACTGCTTCCTTCACAGTTCTGGGATCATCGTCAGTAATAGATAAAGCAAAAATTGAACAGAAAGCAGATGGACTATACCTTTCAGGCTGCCTTCTTTCTCGAACTGATCTTCTCACGGCCGGAGTTTGTGGCTCTTCATCTTCTGATTCCTTCTCTTCTATAGAGTCTGATTCTTCCTCCTTTAGCTCAAACTCTATCTTCTCAGGTTCCTTTCGTTGGATTTCATGTCTAATAACATCTTTCACCTCTCTGAACACCACATCTCGGTTGTACACAACCTTCCGTGTGACTGGGTTCCAAAGCTTATAAACCTTTAAACCATCCTTATACCCAATAAAGATGCACTTATCAGATTTACTATCCAACTTGGTTTGTTTCTCCTTTGGAACATGTACATATGCATCACATCCAAATACCCTCAGATGTGAAAGAGATGGTTTCTTACCAATCCATACCTCTTGTGGAGTCTTACCCTCCAACGCTCATGAAGGTGACCTATTGACCAGGTAACATGCAGTATCCACCGCCTCTGCCCAGAATTTCTGTCCTAACCCGGCACCACTGAGCATGCTTCTTACCCTTTCCATCAACGTCTTGTTCATTCTTTTTGCAACTCCATTTTTCTGAGGTGTATATGGAGTAGTTTTTTGTTGTGATATACCACACTTCTTATAGAATTCTTCAAATTCCTTACTGCAAAACTCTCCACCATTATTTGTCCTTAGCACCTTTATCTTATTCTCTGTCTGATTTTCCATGAGAGCCTTAAATTCTTTGAACCTATCAAAGACTTCAGATTTCTTCTTAAGGAAATATATCCATGTATTCCTTGAGAAGTCATCTATAAATGATACATAGTACACAGACTTACCTAGTGATGGAACCTTCACAGGTCCAAACACATCACTGTGCACAAGCTCTAATATCTGTTTTTCCCTCTTACTACCAGAGGGGAAACTCACCTGATTCTGCTTCCCATATACACAATTTTCACAAAATTCAAAATCCAGAGAGCTATTACTCATACCTTCTACCATACCTTTACCATGAAGTATTCAAAGGCCCTTCTCTCCAATATGCCCAAGCCCTTGATACCACAGCATGGTCTTCTTTCTAGAGACCACTAGATTTTCTACTCCACTTTCAGGAACCAGAGAACTATTACACCCATCAATAACAGTGCTACCTTGCAACTTGTACAGAGTTCCAATCCGAACTCCCCGCATCAATACCAGTGCTCCCCGAACCATCTTGCAGGTATCCTTCTCGAACACTGTTTTTACACCTGCATCATCCAGCTTGCTAACAGAAATTAGATTTCTGGCTAATTCAGGAATATGTAGAACACTTGGAAGCGTTCTAACTCTTCCACCTTGCAATTTCAACTTTATTTTTCCACAACCAATGATTCTAGCCTTCCTGTCATCCCCAAGAAGACATCACCACCATCATATTTCTCATACTCACAGAACCACTCTCTATGGGGAGTGAAGTGAAAGGATGCACTTGAGTCAATCAACCATGCCTCGTGATCTACATGTGTACTTGAAGAAGCCAAGTACACATCCCCACCTTCATCTGAGGTGGTTTTCGCCTCTGCAGAAGGAGCCTCATCAGATCCCTTTCCTTTGTCAAGAGCTTTAGATTTACAGTCCCTTTTGTAGTGCCCTTCCTTTCCACATTTCCAGCACACCACCTTTACAGGTTTTCCTGGAGATTTAGATCTCCCTTTAGATTTAGATCTCCCACTCGATGACTTATTTTTGTTTCTGTTCTGGGTCCGCCCTCGTACAGACAAGGCATCACCATTTTGGCTCTCCATATTTTTCTGTCTCATCTCCTCCATCAACAAGGATGAGACTATTTCATCAAAATGCAAGGCAGTTGTATTGCTACCTATTGTAATAACCAAACTATCCCACGAATCTAGTAGAGAACACAACAAACTAATGCACTTATCTTCATCTGAAATTTTAATATCAACAGATGCTAACTGACTTACCATAGTATTAAATGCATTCAGATGCTTTGTCACTGAGTCTCCATCTTTCATCCTCAAGTTATATAGCTTTTTCCACAGGAACAATTTATTCACCAGAGACTTAGATTGGTACAAAGTCCCTAACTTGTCCCACAAAGCCTTCGCTATAGCTTCCCTTGATACATTCAACAATACTGAATCTGAGACACACAATCGTATTGTGCTCTTTGCCTTCCGATCCAACTTCTTCCATTCTTCATCGGACACTCCTATTGGTTTAGTACCTGGATCTACCGCGATCCAATAATCTTTAGCCACAAACAGATCCTCCATCTTGAGTTTACACAACTCAAAACTCTGACCATTAAATTTCTTGATCTCTATCTTTCCACTACTCGCCATCTTCTTTCACCACTAGAATCGATCTCATAGATCTCCCACTGAATAGGGTCTACCACAGGCCTGAGCGAAACCCCTCAGCAACAAAGGCGTCCCTTGAAGCCAAAACAGCTCTGATACCAAATGTAGGTTTTAACCCGGTACAAAAATTACCTTCATACGAATTCTAAAACACAGAAAATAAACAATGCGAGATCATAACACATAAAACACATATACACAGAGAGTTTCCCCTGGATCCCAAAACCAGGACTACCAGCTTGGTTTTTCATTATATTCATTTCAATGTTACAATACATATTTATACATGCCGAAGCATCCAATACCATGGACTGAAAACCATCATGTCCAATACCATGGACTGAAAACCATCGTGTCCAATACCATGGACCGAAAACCATTGCATCCAAAAAACAATTGCAAAATTCATGCACAAAACCATAAGTGGATCCGCCCAACCTAACATAGGGTCGAAAACCAAAATTTTATGGGGCGCTGCCCCAGACCCCATAAAGTGGGGTTACGGGTGCCCTTCAAACCCCCTGTTAACTATGTGGAAAGAATATAACACAACCCAACACTGTCTTTAAATCCTAAGAAGTCTCAGTTTGCTTTAAGTTAGAGAGAGTTGCTAGGACACATCAGGGAGAAAGAGGGGGTGAAGATAGATCCCAAGAGGGTGTAATCATCAAAAACATCCCATTACCAAGAAATAAGAAATAAATCTAGACCTTCTTGGGTAGAATCAACTTTTTAAGGAGGTTCATACCCAATTATGCTGAGATAATTAAAGAGATTATAGAGATAATGAAGAAGGATAGGGAGGTAAAATGGACTTAATAAGATCAAGAGTCATTCTTTTGGATTAAAAGGGCCTTTTCATAAGCTCCTATATTAGTTAGCTCTGACTATCTAAAACCATTTTTCATTTTCTCTTTTACTTCTCCTCATACAACGGTTGTTGTCTTATTGTAGAAAAACATTGAAGGATATGAGAAACAAATGACATTTTTTCAGCCAGGTGCTATGGGATCTTGAGCTAAAGTATAACTTTCTAGAGAAGAAGACCTATTCCTTGGTCAAGGCCTTGAAGACCTTCATAATATATTTCCTACAATCAAGCATAATATCTTATGTTCCTACAGTTGCATTGAAAGAAATTTTGGTACAAGGGGACTTTGAGGGAAAAAGGGGTAAATGTATTGCTAAAATAAAATAATATGACATGGAGATAAAACTCACAAAGATGATAAAAGGATAGGGATTAGATAAAATAATGATTGAATCAAACTATGAAGCCTTGGGTATAAATTTACTGATAGAGGAAGGAGAAAGACGAAGAGAAAAGGAGCAGAATATGTTTAAGACCGCAACACAGAAAATCCAAATGAATTACCCCATGTCTCACTGGTATAAACATACAATCCACTATTTACTTTTCCTGAGTTGTCGAGTCAATTTTGATAAAGTTAAATACAGGACTTTGAGGCTACAAGGGCAGAATTTTTTTATTTCAAATGGCCAACTGTAGTGGAAAGACCTAGTGGGGATTTTGGTTTTATGCCTGGTTGAAGAAGAGATCCATAAAGTGATGGATAGGTTCCATAATTGTGTGTTGGAGGGGAGGGGTTATAATTGGAGATCTACAACCCATAAAATTCTTAAAGAAGGTTTCTATTGGGCCATGTTGTTTGGTGAGGTACATGCATATGTTCAATCTTGTGAGAAGTGCCAAATGTTTGCTGAAAAGCATAAATTAGCACCTTTTCCTTTAATCCCTGTTTTTGTTGAAGAACCTTTCAGAAAGTGGGGGTTAGACTTCATTGGGTAAATACACCCACCCTCCAGTGGTCATCATAAATGGATTCTTACAGCCACCGATTAATTCACTAAGTGGGTGGAAGAAGTCCCAACTAGAAATGCAACTAATGTCGTGGTTATCAAATTCATGGAGGAGAATATCCTTACCAGGTTCAGTTGCCAAAGGAAGATTGTCACTGATAATGCTTAATTTGTTAAATCTGCCAAGTTTCTAAGCTTCTTCCAGAAGTATAGCATCATTGTGGGTCACTCCACTAACTACCATCCACAGGAAAGTGGATTGGCCAAATCATCAAATAAAACCTTGGAAAGGATTCTTAAGAAGACAATATCAAAAAATCAGAAAAACTTGGGCTCACAACTAAAGTTTTCTTTATTGTCCAATAGAGTTACTACCATGAGGTCAACTGGAAAATATCCTTTTGAATTAGTGTATGAGAAAGATGTAATATTCCCTACACAACTAGTAATTTTAGTGGCCAAAATTATATAGGATGTTGATGAAGAGCCAAATTCTCTAATCAGGAGGATCAATTAGCTGGTAGAACTTCAAGAAACTAGGGAATAGATGACCTAGAATATGATTCAATATCAAGAAAAGATGAAGGTTTTTTTTTACAAAAGGAAAAAGATATAACCTTACATCTAGGGGATTTAGTGCTCAGGCGGGATGTCAGAAGAGAAGATGAAGGAAAAAATGGAAAATTTGAGAAGATAAAGGAAAACATGGAAAATTAGATCCCTTATGGTTTTGACCTTTCAAGATTGTTGAGGCAAAGAGTAACAATACTTTCTTGCTAGAAAAATTGGATGGTGAAGTGCTTGAGCTGCCTGTGAATAGGAATTTTCTCAAGTGTTACTTCCAACACTAAAGAGGTCCATTTTCACCCACTATACATACTGATGAGCCATTGTATATACCAGTAATGCTTTAATTTCTTAATGTTTCTGTTTTTTTCTTTTCATATACTTGAATAAAATTATTCCGTTCCTAATGGATAGAAGACACTAATCTATAGGTTCTCAATACATTGCTTGCAATACATTGTCCCCAATTGGAGCCGATGTTGTCACCTACTACACCTTTTTGTAATTGTGTCAAATGATGTCAAATGGTGGCCAAAAGGGGAGCCAAAGTGAAAAAAGGCCAATGAAGAGGAATCCAAAATCAAAAGAGGAGTGTTGAAATTTGGAACCTGATCATATTGGAACCATTTTAAATCCCTTTTCGAAACGTTCTAATGGGAGGGGCTTCGATATTATATGATAGTTGGTCATGAAGACTCAAAATAATCGAGGGCATAGAGCAGGTAGAGCACCTAGGTGCCAAAAAGTAATATTGAAGGTTGAAGGCATCACAACTCTTTTCAATTCCTTTTTGAAAAATTTCTGATGAAGAGGGGCTCCAATATAGATTAGCGCTTGGTCACGAAATACAAAGGAAACCAGTGCAAAACCAAGGACCCTAGAGACCCTTTATCTCTCCTAAAATATGGACACATGGCAATATATAGTTGGTTCCAAGAAGTTGACAGGGTATATTACATCAACATGACGTGACCGGACAAGGACATGTGGCAGGCGATTTCGGAATTTTGGAGGGCCTAAAGGGACAAATCTGGGTGACACGTATCACCAATCAGAAGGTGCCATGAGGATATGATGACATCAACACGACGTCATTTTGGAGATTTTTATTTCGAAGGTGAGAGAAATCATAACTCTTTTATAATTATCTTTTGACAATGTTTCGATGAAGAGGGCTTCGATATTATATGGAACTTGGTTATGGAAACTCCAGAGAACAAAGGGCGTAGAGCTAGGGTTGAGCACCAAGATCTATGAGATCATCAGAAGTGGGAGTTTTCATAACTTGAATGTTAATTCTTAATTTGAAAACTTTTGATGAAGAGGGCTTCCGATGCAGATTGGCACATGGTCATGAGAGATCCACAAAACCTACAGCCAAGGCAAGATTTAACACCTAAGTGCTATGGGCCATATCGGGGATGTGAATATTGTAAATCTTGTGTAAATTATAATTTGGAAAATTTATGATGGTGAAGGGGATCTGATGTGTGGTGGTGCTTGGTCATGACCATCCAAAGAACCAAGGGTGAAGCACGAATTACAAAGGGAGATAGGCCCCCGATAGGGTCCCATGGGATAAATAGGAAGAGGGTCAATGGAAGAAGAGATTGAAGGCATTAGAACTTTATGTTTTTGGAATTTTATTTCATATGAAGTTACGAGGATAGAAGGCTCTAATATTACAGTGCCTATGCATTAAGATTTTGGTGACAGGAAGTGGTCCCATGGTTAATAAGTGATAAAGGAGCTTAAGCAAGAGGAGCCAAGGGTTATCGGAGTTTTGTGTTTTCGTAACAATATTTTATAATAACTATGAGACGCATTGGGTTCCTATAGTTTAGCCTAGAGTGTATGCAGGTGGATGGGTTGACAACTATGTCATAGGACATCTTCAACACCACCACACTTGATGATGGTCAGTGCCAAGAGGGGAGATTAAATAGTTAGGGTGAGAAAGCGATAGGAATTTTGGCTGGTAACCATGAAGGAACAACATGGAAAAGTGTAGAAATTCTGCAAATTCTCTACAAATCTAAATCTAAGACCATGTAGAAAATATGACTGTAGATTAACTCGGTAATGCAATATAACCAAAGCAAAATACTATAGTCTACTTCTACTATCAATTTGCTTTGCGGAAGCTTAAAGATTGAGAAAGATCGAGTTGAACACATATAAACAAAAGAAGAAGAAGAATCAATGCACATGAAACATAGAAAATACTCAGGGGAAAGCCTCAGCTAAAAACCCAACTATCTATATTATCATACAAGGTGGAAATACATCAGAATTATACAAAGGCTTAGCTCTCATAGCTAGCTAGCTCTCAGTACAATCCTCCTGGATGCTCATAGGAATTCAAAGCTTCTCACAAGCCTTCTCCTCTACCCTCCAAGCTCCTATTTCCTTGTTTAGTACCTCTGGGATGATCTTCTCCAACCAAGTGGAAAACTAATCTCGCATGTTGATCTCACACCTTGTCAAAACCGCATAATCCTCAAGGAACCTTACCTTGACTGCATGCATGAGTTTCCTTTATAGGAGAAAACATGCAACTAATAGTACACTATCCTTGAAATTTAGCTCAACTGGGTCTTTCTTAGAATAGACATGCATGACTTTTTGATGAGGGAATCTTCAGTTATTTGGAGTACACTGGTTGAGTGCATGCATGCATCAACTGACTGATAACTCACAATTAGTTCCTCAAATAGTTTGGAACTAATTTAACTAGAATTAAATCAGTAAACTGAGCTAACTAATTACAACTCAAATATAACTCAATCTTATCTCCTTAATTAAGGGATAATCTCCTTAATTTAAGGGATAACTGTTGCATGACTTAAAAAAGACTTATAACTTGAATTTCTCCAACTAATTAATCCATAATGAATTAATTAATTATTTCCAAGCAGCTGGTGAGACTAAATTTGATTTTAATTCAAGGACAAATTAAAATTGGAGTATTTTGGATTCTATTTTTATCATTTCTTGTTGCTATTTTCAACACAAAGATGTGGCCTAATTAGAGGTGATCATAGGAATTGACATGGATATTTTTTCTATATCCATCATTTATTTTTCCCATGTTTTGTTACTTTGTAATTGTTTCATTTTAAAGAAGGAATCAATTTGTTATGTAATCATTTGAATATGTGCAAGCCGAGAAAGCTAGTTAATTAGACAACTGTAACATTAGAAGATATTTTTTAAATATTGATTCAAAGCTCCCCCTCTGCCCATAAATAGAGGGAAAACACATTTGAGAGGTTCTAAATCATGTTCCCAGAGGTTTGCATTATGCCTTTGCAAGTATTCTGAGTTTTGTATACAGAAAGAGGTTCCAACTCTTCGTTCAATGGCTTTTTCGTGAGGTGTTAATGCTTATACAAATTTGAACTATGTTGGACCTATGATATGGACTCCATTTTCAAATATTAATGAAGTAGATCTAGTGATTCCAAGTGAAGTAATGTGTAGTATGTGTTCCCCTCTGTTTTTCATTTCATGTATGTTTATCTTCCTTTGAAATTGTATAAAGCACTGCTGGTTTCACTCTCAAATTATGGATTTAGTTATGTTATAGGGTAGCAATGGTACCTGTGCAATTATAGATTTACCAATGTTATATTGTAGCTAACAATACTTGTGAGATCATAGATTTACCAATGTTATTTTATGAAAGAATGTACACGTGAAAATATAGATATAGAAACCTTAAATGTGCTCCATAGTTTCTGCACTTTCGTCTCCTTATTCTTCCATAGTTCTACTTGGGATTCATTTCTTAGGATTTTGTGTTATCGAGCCCTCTGCATTGAATTACTTTCCTTATTTTCTCTCTCTCTCCATTTTTTTACTACAAGGAAAAATATTAAGTTGCATTTTACTATGTGTCGGCCACCATATTAGGACATTTATCCTTGGGATGAGCGATATCTTCCTACACACACACACACACGCACAAAGATATGTGTGTGTGTGTGTGTGTGTGTGTGTGTGTGTTTGTGTTTAAGTCTACCTTGGTGTAGGGTCATTGAACCAAGTTTTGAATCAATCTATGTCCATTATGTTAAATACAGAGTGAAACACACATTGTAAGGTCTCTATTACACTCTTCTTGATGTGCATTGTATCAAACAATTGAACAATTTCTAGGTGCCCATAGTAGGGGAGTCCATTGAATTGCTTGGGATAAATTTTCGTTCCTCATGGAAGTGCCCTGTTATTAATGCCTTGATGACCTACAACGTGAATAATAGTTGAATTTCTTGGGATAAATTTTCGTTCCTCATGGAAGTGCCCTGTTATTAATGCCTTGATGACCTACAACGTGAATAATAGTTAAATATATTATAACAAAAATATAAATTTTTAATTAGAAAATAATCCAAACATATCATGTATATTGATATAGAGAAAATTCGATCCATACCTTGAGAGACTATTATATTGAAACTTCCATGCATGAGGTGTCATTCTCCATGGTCTTAGTCTAGTCTCTTCTTTCCCATTGAAAAATGTTTTTTGGTACTTCCGTACCTATGGTTCTTATAAAGGAAGTTATTTTACTCATCAAACACCTCCTTTCCTAAGCTTCTTGAATGCCAAGATTTCATCTTCGGACCACAAACTAGAAAAGAAAATTTAGCCTTTGTTTGAACACCTACAAGAGATGGAATAATTTTTATATCAATTATTTTAAGTATGTACAATGAAGGAACTATGTAAAACCATACATGAAATGAAATTCATAAAATTAAACACTATTAAAGTGCATGGTAACATTATAACATACCACATAAATGTGTTAGTCCTAGGGCATCGTGAATGGTCCATGCAAGCGTTTCATGGAATTCAAATTCCCTTTGTGCATCTACTGGTCTAGAGATATCATATAGTGACATTGTTTCATAACTCCACTAACTCATTGTGTTATATACCTAGGGGGGATAACATGGGGTACAAAGGGAGGTATCCAAGGAAATAATGTAATAATGGGATGGGCCATAGTAATAAATAAGGTGGTTAACCCATATCATGTAAGGGACCACAAGTAGTTAGTAATAATGTAATGGGCCCATGGTATTAGATAGATGGTATTGAGGGAACCATGGTAATGACCCATGGTATTTGATGTATGAGGTCTATAAAGAGGCTAGAGACTCCACAATGAGGGATGTGAAGGATTATTGTATGAACAGGCATATGGCTTGTGGAGTGTTCTCCTTCCTTAAGGAGTGAATATATGGTGTTGCCCTACCTTAAGGGTTTGATCAATAAAGTGAATCATTTCTATCTATATACAGATCTTGTTATTTCTTGGGTTTATTTTTATTGTCTTATATTTTCATATTAGATCTATAACAAGTGGTATCAGAGCACTTTCCTGGGCAAAAAAGTGGAGAATTTTTCTTATGTTTTGCAGGAAATTTTTGGGGCGGAGAGTTTGCAGATTAGATCTGTATGTTTTGGTGCAAGATCTGCAAAATCTAATTGTAGATCTGGATTCTATGTGAAAAAATACCCGATTTCAAAAAACAAATCGGTCGAATCGGAGTCCGGATGAAGGAGATATCGCTGATTTAAAAATCAGTGGGGTTGCAGACAATTTTCCGGGGAAGCGAATTTGCGGCACATATCTAGACATCCTAGTGAAATATCTACAAAATCTAATTATATATCTGAATTCTTTGTGAAAAAATACTCGATTTAAAAAAAAAAATCGGTCGAATTAGAGTCCGGATGAAGGAGATATCACTGATCTAAAAATCAGTGGTGTTGTAGACAATTTTTCGGGGCAACAAGTTTGCGGCGTAAATCTGGACGTCATAGTGCAAGATCTACAAAATCTAATTGCAGATCTGAATTTTTTGGGAAAAATTACCCAATTTAAAAAAAAAATCAGTCGAATCGGAGTCCGGATGAGGGAGATATCGCTGATTTAAAATCAACTCTTTTTTGCAGAAATTTTGGTGACGACGGGAGAGTTGTAGTGCAGATCTCAAATTCCAGTGCCTGGATCAGGATTTCTATCACATGGGTAGATGCAAAATGGTTGTTCCATTTCCAAAAACAGGTCATAATAGGGATTCTGAGCAATATTGACGAAATTGTGGCCATTTCAAATTTTCGCCAAGTAAATGAATTTTTCTCAAATCCTCTTCATGGAAAATTTTATTGGAAAAGATGATAGCCCTACTATTGAAGAATACATAAAACAAACTAAGTCAGTATGGGAAAAAAATTGGAAGGATTCAGTGTGGCTTAATTTTAGAGATGAGGCTTACAAATGGCATTTCTCACTTGACGACAAGCAGTTGTCCAAACTTTCAGATGCAGAATTTGAAAGTGTCCTTTTAAACAAATGGTCTCGGACTAGAAAAAAGGAGAATGAGACACGTAAAGGGTTATTTTCTACGGGTGCCTCCTTATTGCAGGTTCATGGATTGATTCAAAAGGAGAAAATCGTTGTATCTATAAATCCTAGTTGCAAGCACAATTTTATGAATGTTAATTTGGTAAAAAAATTGCAAGTTCCATCAAAACACATTGAAAACACACAAGTGGATGATGAGGATGTTCAAGTGTATAAGGATTTGAAGATTTCTATGGATAAGTATGTGTGGCATGGTGATTTTTATACTTCAGAGATGGATAATATGGATGTTGTTTTAGGATATCCTTGAATGGAATCCATGGGTACTATCAATATTAATGTGCAGAAGAAATTCCTGAAGCTCTGGTATACAAAGAAGAAACTTACATTACAGGATATTTCCATCAATAAACACGTAGAGTCCATGAAGTTTGACGCAGAAGATGTTCCAGGGACCGACATATCAGATGATGAGCCATTGATGATCGACAATCAAACACAAATAGAGGCTGAAGCAGAAAAGGTTACAGGTGTTGATACATCAGATGAGGGCTCAGTGGTTGAAGTAATATTGGAAGATAAAACACCACAACAGGCACCACAGCAGGGTGAATTAAATAAAAAGACACCGTGGGTTAAAACTTCAACATATCATCACCCCGCAAGAAAACAACCAACAAAATGGCAACCAATTAGCCACAAGGACAACAACCCCTGCATGATAGATAGAGAGGAGCGAAGATCCACATACTACACATCAACACAGAAGAGCTACCACGGTCAACTTCCATCTCAAGTGAGCGAGGCACTAGCAAGATCAATGGTTCACCTTTCTCTTGGATGGCTAGATGCACGTGCATGGTACCAGTGGACTACTCTTTTGAGTAGATCTTATTATTTGTGTTCTTCTCATGTTTCGGGGATGAAACATGTTAAGGGGGGTGGAATGTTATATACCTAGGGGGGATAACATGGGGTACAAAGGGAGGTATCCAAGGGAATAATGTAATAATGGGATGGGCCATAGTAATAAATAAGGTGGTTAACCCATATCATGTAAGGGACCACAAGTAATTAGTAATAATGTAATGGGCCCATGGTATTAGATAGATGGTATTGAGGGAACCATGGTAATGACCCATGGTATTGTATGTATGAGGCCTATAAAGAGGCTAGAGACTCCACATTGAGGGATGTGAAGGATTATTGTATGAACAGGCATATGGCTTGTGGAGTGTTCTCCTTTCTTAAGGAGTGAATATATGGTGTTGCCCTACCTTAAGGGTTTGATCAATAAAGTGAATCATTTCTATCTATATTCAGATCTTGTTATTTCTTGGGTTTATTTTCATTGTCTTATATTTTCATATCAGATCTATAACACATTGATAGAAGCCTCTATATATACATTCATATATTTTACCTAATACTTACCTAATTGATTAATCATATAATACATAATTACTACGTAAATGAGTAAATGAAAAAATTACAAGACATAATTGAACATATATGAGTAAACAAAAAAATATAAGGCATAATTATGAAACAAACATGACAAATGATGTTCTTATTTAAAAATAAAAAAATAAAAAATCTAAACAAACTAATACCTTGAATAATCATTTCCAAAATTATGTGCTCCCTCTTTATTGACATCCACAGAGGATTGTTATTGTTGAAAACAAAAATGGGCCACACCGACTAAGTAGATCTGGGCTCTCCAAATGGATTGACACCGTTAGTTTCTAATGAAAGCCTAATATTATGAGGTTCTCTTTTAAACTCTGGTCACTTTTCCTTTATATTCCTAAATGTATATCCATCTGCAAGCATTCGAAGAACACCATCTTCACTTCTATTCGTTGCATGGTAATTTATAATATCTATTATGCTTTTTCATTTGAACAATTATTATAGATGTGGAATTATGGGACTATAAGGAAGAACCTTGTGAGGCACCTTTTTTGTTACTTTATTGGTTTTATATCTACTCTCATCACATTTTGGGCCTTTGTCTTTTGATGATGTTCTTTATAATAGATAATAGCATCATTAGGATGTGCATGAATAACTTGATACTCCATTCTAATATCTTTCATAATGGCATGTAAATCTTAGTATGCGTGAGGTAAAACATTTGACAGTGGTAACTGAAATTCACCTAATAATCTACAACATAAAACATTATTATTATTGGTTAATGTACTAAACAATATTAACCATACATATTTCATCCACATGTTACAAATTAATTAAATGACGATCAACATATTAACATTAAAAACAAGGGAAAAAATAATTTCTTTATCATGCATATAGTATTAAATGTCACAAATATATTACATACCTTAGGAGTTGTGTCACACATGTGTCTCACAAACCATTCACCACCTTGAAGTTGACCAACAACAATACAACAGAGAGAAGAGATGTTTGTGAGCCTTCATAAAAATGTTGAAATTGCCTCTTAAGGATAGGTATATCAAAAGCACGATCATCATATTGGTTTCCATCATCATCCATTCCAACATTATTAAATGTCTCCTGGATCAATCTACTTGTCCCATCTTCAACTATGTTATCAGCATCATTATATTTTTCCATGGGATCATTATCCTGATCCTCAATATTTTCTCCATCTTCTTGAATATGCACTTGTATTAAAACCACCTCTTCCTCGTCAAGAAATGCCCTAGGGGGACGATACTATACAATTACAATCAATAAAGTAATATTACTATATATAGAAAATATTTAAACATTGATACCACCATTTACAAATGTAATATATAATGAAAACAAAGACAACAAATACAATGAAAAAGAAAACTTAGGTGAGACCAAGAAATAAAGACAACAAAGCAGTGATGATGCTTGTGTAATTTATCAATATATTTAAGAATATGTAGAAAAAATATAAGAAAGATGTTACTTTTCTTGAATTGTAGGAAGTGAGACACTTTTTGAGATATACAGTCATGACCATAATAAAAACCATATTTATCTTACTTTTAATTCATCATTATAATGTCATATTCTTTCTTAATTTCACTTAAAGACTAGAATTTTTAACAGGATGGGTGAGCAACCATGAACTTGGGTGAGAGCAAGAAACAAATACAAAAAAATAATGCAATCATGAAGCTTTTCCAATTTAGCAATATGTTTAAGTTTATGTTGAAAAAATCTAGGAAAAGTCAACATGTGTGAGTTGTGAAAATGTGCCTGGCACATATTCTAATGATATGTAAGAGTGTTTAATGCAGAGAAGTGCACCAAAAATAACTCTAGTGATGTGTAAAGGTGCGATGCATATAGGGGTGAACATATTTAAAAGTAAAACTTGCGACTGTAAGAAGACATGGAAATGACACTTGCATATATTAATGAACTTGAAATAGACACATGCTAGAGTGAAGATAACATGAAAACGCCACTTATTCAAAGTAAAGCAAGCCAAAATGACAATTGTGAATGTGAAAGCAACACTTGTGAAAGAAAAAGTCAGAAAAATACAAAAATTTAGAAAAATCGCTAATATAGAAGTACAAACATAATCAAAGTGAGGGAGGATGCCAAAAAAGGTGTGCACAATGTCGACATGAGTTTAAAATTTCACATGCATTGTCTTGATGGATGATTCTATGCTTGTTTAAGCTTGCATAGAGGAAGTGTACTTTTTTCTTTAGGAAAGTGGTAGGGAACCCACTAAAGGCATTTTTTTATAGGAAACCATTTTTTACTAAGACATGACATCAAATATCTCTCCTTATACAAAAAATGGAGTATTCTTTATTTTTGACTACTTACTTGATTTGACCAAAATGTCAAAAACGTTAAGAAATCAATTCTTATAGGAATTAGGGTTTGATTCCTCTTTCTTGATAATTACTTGTGAGTTATGTTGGCTTATTTTAATTATTTAATAGTTTTTATTTGATCAATAAATTACTACATTAAATGTATATGAAGACCACAAGAACAATAGACATAAGATGTAGGCACACAGCCAGGTAAACCCCCTTTCAATGGGAAAACATAATCTAAATCTTCCACTAGTAGATTCAAATCAAGATGAATAGAAAATCAAAGACCCTTTAGACCTAGACAAACACCTCCTCCAATCACCAACTCATCCCTTCCTCCTTGTAGATAACCTCTGTCAAAGTATCCAAGTGTTAGCTTCCCAGTAGCAGCTGCAATCTAGAATTTTAGCCGCCAGCTACATAATTTCAGACCTATAGTAGATTCATAATTTTGACCTCAGTAACTACCCAAAAAATTCACATGTGTGAGAGGTAGATAGCATAAGAACTTGTTTTATGTATTCCCAACTTCTTCCTTCCTTATCCAGCTACTTCTCTCTCTTTTTCTACTTCTTTTTCTTGTAGATCAAACTTATTGAGCGATTTCTCCAAATAGGTCGACCTGCCTCTATATATATAGCCTTTCTACTTGGTCAAATTTCTCTAATGTAGGCTAACTGCATGGGGATAGGGCTGACTTAGTGTGGAGGTGACAAATAACCTTTTTGACTCGAAAATAATTCTTTTTACATGATAAAAAATCCTAAGAAGGATCTAATAAAAGTGAGAATGACTCTATTGACTCAAGACAAAACCTAGAATCCTTCAATTGAGGCTTTGACCTAGAAACCAATTATCTAAGCATGAATCCAATGATTTAAGAAGTCATTTGATTTATTAATCAAAATTTCTTTTAATAAATACAATTATGAAGACCGAAATTAATTACATTCTTCAACACTCCCTCTTAACTAGGGAGTTATTCATAATTACATACACATAAAAGTACATGGAAGATCTCAAAATAATATGAACTACGAAGAGTTATAGCACACGCAGTGATACATATTAGATACTTGACTAGGGTACTCTAATTAGGTGGGACTAAGGTGAACTCAAGTTTTATACTCTTTAGGTACCACCAATATTCTAAGCTCTATCACTAACTTAGGGATATGGGGGCGTATCCAAGGTTAGAGCTCCATGACCAATGCCACCCTCCCTACTTCGAGATCTAGACATCAACAAATAGGTCAACCAAAATGTCCTCCCAAGAATCTTGTTGGAAAAATATGCTTCATATCTCCCTATCAACTAAATCTATAATATCAATAAATCCAAGCATGATTCTAAAATATTCAAACTTCTTATTAGAAAGAGATTTCATCAACATGTCAACCACCTATTCATTTGTCAAAATATAATGTATCTTTATGACCCATATTGTACCAAAATCCTAATGTAATAGTACTTGTTGTTGATATGCTTCATCCTGGCATGGAACACAAGGTATTCATACATCTTGATGTTTATTTGATTATCATAATTTATCACTGTAGGATCTAGAGGCTTTCCAAACAAATATGAAAACAGTTTTCTTAACCAAAAAACTTATTTTCCTACTTCACATCTAACAACATAGTCTTCTTCAACACTGCTTTACGTAACATGATCTTGATTTCTACTCATCCATGAAACCATTGTAGATCCCAAACCAAAAAATCCATCGGTAGTGCATCTTCCACTAGTCTCATTTCCATCATAATTGGAATTAGTAAACCAGTTAACTTAAATTCTTTTCCATCATACTTTAGGAAGTGATGAATTTCTCCACGTAGGTATCTCAATATATGCTTGGAAATGATCCAATGGTCATGGCAAGGCTCCAACTGAAATTGACTAAGAACATTTATAGCAAAGCATAATCAAGTCTTGTATTCACCAAGTACATCAAAGAGCCCACCAACTTACGATATCTTGTAGGATCAACGAGACTAGAGTCGGAGCTTCTCAACTTCTTGAGATTAGTTATCATGGGAGTGGTCATAAGCTTGGAATCCATCGTAACAAAATTTTGTAACATATTGATTATGTACTTACCTTGAAAAAATATATCTCATCAGGTTTCTACCAAAACTCTAAGCCCAAGTGATAATAAAAGAGTCCGAAATATTTCATTTCAATTTCTGATGCTAGCATTTTCTTGCTTTCTAATATTCCACGGTCCACACCTGTAACAAAAAAGTCATCCACATATAGTAATATAATGAATGGTTCATTCTTCACTATCTTAATGTAGATGTTTGCATCGACAGAACTTTTGACGAACCCAATCCTTAAGATGTATGCATCCATCCTTGCATACCAAGCCCTACGAGCTTACCTCAAGCCATATAGGGTTTTCTTGAGTCCGAAAACATGAGTATCCTTGATATTTATCTCAAATACTTCTAGTTGTTCAATATATACTTATTCATCAATATTTCCATTTAGAAATGTTGTTTTGACATCGATTGGTTGGATATTCCATCCCATAATAGCAGTTAGTGAAACCAAATATTTAATAGTAGTATACCTGGCAGTAAGAGCAAAGGTTTCTTCATAATCTATTCCTTCTTTTTATGAGAAACTCTTGAAACAAATCTAGCTTTGTATCTGTCTATGATTCCATCTATGGCATGTTTGATTTTGTAAATCTATTTGGATGTGACAATAAATTTGTCACTAGGTCTAGGAATGATCTCCCAAGCCCCATTATTCATGATTGATTGATATTCTTCCTGCATCACTTTCTTCCATTCTTCTTGATGAGTTGCTTCTTCAAATGTAGTTAGTTCTTAGCTGCGTAAATTTGTCATGTATGCTACATATTGCAAGTATATCTTTGGTATTTTTCTTTCTTTGAAATTTCCTTTGGTTGCTCATGTCCTTCAACATCTTCAAGTTTTTATTTTAACCAATTTTCCCTCTTCTTTTTTTTAGCAATGATTATAGGTTGAATAGGATCACTTGGTTCTTCTTCTTCTTCTTGGCTTGCAGGTTCCTTTTCATGTTTCACTTATTCTTCAAATAGTGGTACACCTTCTTCATTAGATTTGATTGGTATATCATTGGATCTTTTGTAGTCATGATTTTCATAAAAAAATAACATCCCCTCTAACTTCGATTTAAATTTCCTTCTTTGATGTAGATTATATAAGCCTTTGATGAAAGGTTTTAACCAATAAAGATACCTTTTATAATTGTATAGTATAACATTTTCACTTTTATTTTAGAACATGGATGTATGCAGGACACCCAAAGATTCAGATATGGTTGACACATGGATTCTTCCCTCTGAATGTTTCTTCTGGTGTCACATTATCGAGAATTCTATGATGAATTCTATTTTGTATGTATAATGTTGTCATAGTTTCTTATCCCTATATAAATTTTGGTTGATCATCATCAAATATCATAGTCCTTGTACATTATTCAATGGTTCTATTTTTCCTTTCTGCTACTCCATTCGATCGAGGTTGTAGGGAATAATGAGATCCCTCTTAATACCTGCTTCTTTACAATATGAAATAATTTATTTTGAAGTGTATTCCCCTCCATTGTAAAATCTAAAGGTATTTATCTTTAAGGTCTTAACTTCATATCTAAATTCCTTGAAATTTTCAAATAGTTCATCCTTTTTCTTGAGAAGATAGAACCATGTATTTTTAGAGTGATCATCAATGAAGGTCACATGGTAAATATGACCTCCAAGAGATTTGTTAGACATTGGCCCACACAACCTTAGAATGAATGAGGTATAATATTTCCTTAGACCTTGTATCACTACTTGTAAAAGGTTTCCTTGTATTCTTTCCCAATGAACATACCTTGGATACACCTTCAAGATCTTCCTTGATGTTGGGATGCCTTTTACCATTTGACTAATAGTGAGTATTATCTTGTAATGAATATGACCATATCTTCTATGCCAAATTTCAATATGGTTGATCTTCGTTTGAACTAAGGCTTGAGGAGATGGTGTTATAACTCTATATAGTCCTTCTTCATGAACTCCAATAACCTTTTCCTTTTAAATGCTTGAATCCTTTCCCCAAACCAAAAAAATTCCATTTATAAAAGAAACCCTATCTCCTTCATATTATAAAGAATAAATGGAAAGTAAATTATTTTTAAAACCTAGGACATAAAGGATGTTGTTGAGGTGTAGCTTTGATCCTCTTTCTAGCTTTAATTATGTAAATATAAGGCCCTTGACTACATAGTTGTTGTTGTCTCCTAGCTCCACTGCATGTGATGATGGTTCCCTTGATAGAGTATGAATTTGTCCACTTTATCTCATCATATTCCTGGAGGCTCCATTATCAATGATCCATGCATTATCATTATCAAGTGTACCTATAAGTGTAACCAAGAATCCTTCACTCTTGACTCTCCTAGATAGATTGTAGATGATCCTTCCAATATAGATTCCTGCAATTCTCATGATATTAAGTCCCATATTCAAGTAATTTTCCATAAAGGGAGTAACATTTTCTTCTAAGACTTATTTTCCCTAATTTAAATGATAGCCAACAATTTTCAACCTTAGCTCTGATACCATGTTGATAAATCAATGCTTATAGGAATTACAGTTTGATTCCTCTTTCATGATAATTACTTGTGAGTTATGTTAGATTATTTTACTTATTTATTAGTTTATCTTTCATTAATAAATTACCAATTAATGTATATGAATACCACAAGAACAAGATACACAAGATGTAAGCACACAACCAAGCAAAACCCCTTCAAGGGGAAAACCAATCCAACTCTTCCACTAGTAGATTCAATTCAAGATGAGACAACCCAAGACCCTTTAGACATAGACAAAGAACTCCTCCAATCACCAAGTCAACCCTTCCTCCTTGTACATAACCTCTTCCAAAGTATTCGAGAGTTAGATTCCCAGTAATAGCTACAATCTAGAATTTTTGCCCCCAACTACAGATTTTTGGCCCCTAGCTATAGAATTTCATACTTGTAGTAGATTCATAATTTCAACCTCAAAAACTGCACAAAAGTTTTTTACACGTGAGAGATAGATAGCCCAAGAACTCATTTTAGGTCTTCCCAACTTCTTAATTCCTTCTCCAGCTACTTTGCTCTCTTTGTTGGGTGCAGTATAGGGTATATGAATGGACCAACATTTAATTTCAATCCGAGGTCTATGGATTTTGAGACAAAGAACTTGAAATGCCAAAGAAATACTCCAGCAACCTTCAAAACAAAACCCTAACTTGTCCGGAAACTGTTCACACCTTCGGATTCCTGCACTAGTTAATCCTTATTCTTATCCCACACTTAAGAGAAGTCTTTATAAATAAAACCATAAATACCAATCTTGCAATCTATCAACAATTGTGAGAAAAACCTAGTTATTATCGATTAGAAAGAAAACCCTAATTATGAAAATGCACACCCTAGCTACTAATCAATTTGGAAACTTGAGCATTTATTCCTATCTATACCGAGCAGCTCCAGTGTAAAGGATATATTGATGAATTAAATAACATATGCCTTAAAATCCCTAAAAAACCCACACACTTCTTATGCAAAACCCAATCAAAATAAGACTATCCCAGGTCTTCACTTAGTTATTTTTACACTCATCCTTGTGTTTAATCAAGTAAATGAAAAAACATATGCAAATTTGTTTAAGGTGTTATCAAATCAACAAAGTGTGCATCAACTGCACATGTTGCATGCATATAAAAAGATGACCTCTCTTTAATTTAAATGACCTCACAATCTCATATACACACCCAAGTAATATCTTATATCTTCAATCAAATGGCAAGAATGGAAACATTGTATGGATATAACTTCAATACTTGTGTAAGAAAGAAACCAAGATCAATATATTTTATAATCACAATGCAAATCAAACATTACAGGAAAATTTTCAATGAAGCTACAAATATAAAAATTGAAATATTAAACTCTCTTCTCACAAGAATCTTTTTGACATTCAAGGTGGATCAAAGGTTGCAGGCCATAAATATATATCTCTGTTTAGAATGATTGAATCTTCGAACCATGTTAGTCAAACAACATTAATGATTGAATGTGCAATCTTATAAACTAGGAAACGATGATAATTAAACCTACATATTATGTTTATTACCAATACAAGAACCAATAAGGTAATCACATTATAGAATTTGTATTAAGATTTAATGTACATGGTTCCAAATATCTCTTATCATATTACAACTCAAATCAACAATCATTAGTCTAAGAAACACAAATTGAATACCTTCCAGATCTCGATGAATTATGAAATCATCCAATACTTAACTAGAGATCCTGTGATATGACTTAGATTCAAGTTACAATTGAAGGGTTTCAAATATTTAAAGTTTTTCTCTTCTTTAAAATGGCAGAGGACTATAGGTTCAGAAGCGAATTCTAGTACTAGTGACTCAAAGTTGGAGGATTTAACTTGCACTCTATAGTACCTCTGCATCAATGCTTCATAAAATCATCACAAATTAATACCACCATCAAAACCCTAAACCAAAGCTCACACAAAACATTAACTGAATACATATCCCCAGAGAATACATATAAAAAAAACTTACAACTTAAGATCAACATTCACACCTGAGATATATATTGTTCTTTACCTGTATTCATCACACAAGTAACCACACCATTCCCAAATATTAATGAAAATAAAAATTAAATTAATGATTTGTGCAAATCTTAGAAAAGATATATCATAAGCTACACACACATATTTATTAGGTTCAAAAGTAAATTTTAACAGTGAGCACACCTTATTAAGGAGTCACACACACACACCTTAAAAAATTAACAAATCATTCCAGTAAAGTAATGTACAATAGAGGTGACGATCTAGTTTTGTTAGGCCCAAACCAACCAACTCATCTCCTATGTGAGAGATCTAAATCATAGAGACAAAATCAACCATAAAATAAACAAATAAAAGGAACAAAACCTAGCATAAGTCCTTTAGATGAATAAATACTCAGTCCTTTACATCATAAACCATATGCTCAAGGTTCAAACTAATAATATAAAACTAGAGTAACATCATCATCCCTCCTCATTCCATGGCTTGTCTTTTTATGAAGGTTACAAGATCAATTTTGGCTCTAACTGTCCAATTTTTAAATTCTGAAAAAATCTGCATTTTTATCAAATTGGCCTCAAAGAAACTCACGTAACTCACAAACCATGAAGAAATTTGGAAAATGTTGGGAGGGAGCCTAATTTTCCATATTTCTAGCAAAATCCATGTCTTAAAATTTCATGATTCTTCATCATTTGCATTAAAATTGAGGATAAATTTGGTAGTTTGAAAACTTTGTGAATTTAGGGTTGAATTGTTAATTATTTTCTAAAAATTGATCCATATGACTTGGGTGCATTTTAACTCATTTGGAGGTGATAAAAAATCATTTTGGACAAAAAAAATTGGTTTTCCCTGAAAGTGTGCCGAGATGTCAAACCCCCAAATCAATGTAAGAACCCCCTTACTGGTGCGAGAACTAAACCGCACTTAGTAAATCACCATCAGTGAAGGGAATTGCACTTGAAATTGACCAAATCTTCAAAATTATCTTTGACAAGTGTATTTGACAGCCCATGTAGTGCATTTCAACGATCAAGGTAACCTACGTGTCCATTCCTCTGGTGTAGGATCTCTTATGCATAGTGCAGGAACAAGATAATCTACATTAACAAACTTTTAATGAACATTAGTCCTTAAAAATGCATATAATAAAGGTGTTATTAGATAAAATACAAACCAAGCATATATCTTCACTATTGCATCAAAAGAATGTAGAAGTGCAAGGTAGAAGTTCATAAGCCGATAAAATAAGGGAATAAGCAGGGCATCATATGCGTAAAAATATGCATTAAATACAACAATTTGAAGGCTTGACACTCTTTTTTTGCTTCTCTTTCTTGTAGATTGAACATGTTGAGTGAGAGCTCCAAATAGGTCGAGCTACCTCTCTAGATATAGCCTTTCTGTCAGGTCGAATTTCCCTTATGCAGGCCGTATTCATGGGGATAGGGACGACTTGGTGTGGAGGTGACAAATAAACTTTTTGAATTAAAACTAATTCTTTTTACATGATAAAAAACTCAAGAAGGGTCTAATAAAAGTGAAAATGACTCTATTGACTCAATACAAAACCTAGAAGCCTTCAATGGAGGCTTTGACCTAGACACCAATGACCCAAGCATTTAGTAAGTCATTTTCTTTAATAATAAAATTTTGTTTGACAAATACAATTATGAAGACTGACACTAGATACATTCTTCAACAAAAAGCTCACTCCTTCATACTTAGTGGTAAGTGAATGTTATAGAATAAAAGCATTGTGCTTAGTTCAAAGGACATTTAAAATGGAATGTTCTACGTTACATGAGTGATAATAAGTAAGATAAATTTGGAAAAAATAACCATTGATGATTTATGAAACATTTCATTAATCTACCATTTCCCTAGAACTATTATAGCTTTGATATTACTTCAATTAGTCTTCTCACAATATACAACAAATGAGACCATTGACTTATCACAAAAAGAGACTTTATATAGAGAATTCTTCATTCTATATCACTTGAACTTAAAAAGTTCATTATCACCTAAAACAATTTGAAACACCAAGTGCAAGGCTTGTGTCCCATATTTTTTCCTTAAAAAAATAGAAAGAGTCTATTTTATGAGCAAAAGAGATTGTGGTTAAGAACATAACGTTTTAATAAATTGTGGTTTATAAATTTAAATTTTTTAATAAATAAACTAATTCCTTTATTTATATAATCTTTTCATAAAAAATGGTTTTTTTTTTTTTGTTAATTTTCACCTTACCTAAATTAATAAAATGGACTCCTTTTATATTTATCCAATCATCTTTATTTATAATTTACTTTTAATCAAGTTTTTATTTAATTAAATTTTTAATGATATTTATATTTATTATTTTGTATTATAAAATATATTATATAATTATTTTCTTCCTTCCTATAAAAATGTATTCACTATGTCCATATTTTAAATTATGTGCATAATATACTTTAAAAACGTATTAATAATGCTCCATAAAAACCCATGATTAACTTCTAATTCCTCTAGGTCCTAATTAACTCCATAAACATGAATTAACCTCCTAACACCTTAAATACATTCCCCTAAGCCCCTAAGCTCCTAACCCCTAAAACTTTAAACAATAACCTCTTAGCCCTAAGCACACAAAGTAATTAACGCCTAACTCAACCTAACCCCTTAATCGACCCTGACGAAAATAATCAAATAATGTTTCTCAACATCAAGATGACATGGGTCAAACACCTCCCAAAAGAATATATAATACATTTAATATAGAAAGACAATACAAATTACAATACAAAGACATATAATGAATAACTTACTAATGGATGATATTCATGTCTGCCTTCAGTGTGTCCATAGTCTCTACAATGATTTTTAGCTATTTTTATTAGAATTTTCCTTGGCCTCAAGCCCTTGCAATTTCTACAAGGTAAATAACATCTTTGATCCTCAAAATCCCCTTATGCCGATCTCATGTATCCTTGGCCTACTTAAGGAATGTTATGTGACATTTTTTGCCACCAAACTTTCAGGGATGTTTTTGTTCAAAAATTAACCTTAGAAAGATCCTACAACCTCTCAAAACAATGACAACTAATATATCAACTATGTCAAAGTTATCTGATGTTCGGGCCCATATATCTATATATATATATATATATATATATATATATATATATATATATATATATATATATATATATATATATATATATATATATATATATATATATATATAGATATATAATTTATTTTACAATTATATAATATTATATTAATACTAATATATTATTGATATTAATATCAATATATATTAATTGTATATTAATAATATTATATATAAGTATAATATTAATGTTAGATATAAGACTTTTCTAATCCATAATGTAGAAGTTAGTCTTTCAGATTAATCACATCGTTAGGATTGGGTCGAAGTTTCGAACCAACTAATGTGGTTCATCCTCAGGACAAGGTGAGAAACCAATCAATCTGAGAGAATAAATAGCATGGATGCATCATTGTTCAAGGTTAGCCATTCAAAATGAAAAAAATTGTTGTCATTCACCACGTTAAGTTCCCATGTTACGTTATTTCTTATAGATCTATTTTGCATGCTGATTAAATTATTTATTTTCTAGTTCTTTTTAATTGAACTATGCTCCAACCATTGATTCATTTTTATGGAGGTTAATGCATCTAGAGATTTCCATAGGTCGAGTCAAAGAAATGATGCCAGTTCGAGATGAATTTTAAGCAACGATTATGAATTTTTGATTAACTAGAGCCTTGTAGATTTTATTTCATTTTTTATTAGGGTTTCATTGATTCTATTGAAGCTAGGTGTGTTGTAGTCATTCTTGAGAGGATGGCTTATTCTGGCAAACCTTAAAATGATATTTTCATCTTTGCAATGTTTTAAAAAAGCTAGATTGGATCTAGTTTAGCTCTTAATATATGCAAATTCTTGAATAGTTTTTCATTTTACATCATATCCCTTCCATGGTGGGATTTTATTATTTGAAATAAAGATTCCATATAGGTGAATTTAATAGAAATAAGTGGAAATACCTATGAATAATTTTATTTTTTTAAATGAAACCCAACATTTTGGACTTCAATGTGATTCAATATTCATGGGATTGTAATACACAATGAGTAGTTGTAACACAAATGTATATCTATTATTTGAGTCCATCTTTATGGGTTTTTTTCCTAGAATGAGGGAAATATTCATTTCCCCCATTTCTTTCACAAGTACCTTGAGATATTTATAATCACAAGAAAAAAACATCTTGGTACTCTTTTAGTAGGTCGATAAATTTTGTCATTTGTTTTTCCGACCAGTAATATCCTAGTTGAACCATCTTTGGTCGATCATCATTTGATATATAGACTTCCTTTATATTGATCTCTACATCCATCCAGTTGGGGGCCTTCGACTCATTGAGTGTCTCCTCTTC
The DNA here is from genome assembly GCA_031772625.1 of Pinus tabuliformis. Lineage (NCBI taxonomy): Eukaryota > Viridiplantae > Streptophyta > Pinopsida > Pinales > Pinaceae > Pinus > Pinus tabuliformis. Next base: position 1,528,111,706 of record CM062816.1, read on the forward strand.
GACTTGTATTTCTTCATACGTAGGTGGAAAGGCTAGTTGTCTGGACTTCTCATTTTCCTTTTTTTCCACTTTAAACACTAATTAAATTTTTCTGATATTCTCAGGATGTTCCTTCTTCTAACTAAAACTTTGACCAGTAGTATGAGTTCCTTCCATCTCTAACTAACTGCCAAATTTTCCATTTGATGAGCATGACACATTATTACATACAACGGTCGACAAGATGTAAACTGGTGATTATTCTTTACACTTAGTGGGATATTTTTCCTTCAAACGTTCTTTAATATACTTAGTTGTCTCAACTAGTTTGGGCTCTTTTGGTTGAAATTAAAAATCTTTAATAAAATTGTCCTTTGATTCTTTCCAGTGTAACATGAGATTCCTCCAATTTATACCATTTATAGGAAAATCGTCAAAAGTATTTGAAACAATGACGTTTCTTTGCTTATTTTCTCCTGGATTATAGGTACAACTTGTATGGCGAAACAAATTTAGAACTTATTCCTTGGTATGGCTTCAATTATACAACATTCCTTTCCTTTAGAATCATTATTCTCAATTTTCCACTCATAGAGATTTGTGTCATAGTTTTATCCTAAAATGAAGAACCAGATAATATTTATTTGAATGCGTTAGGCTCCATGTTGTCTTTGTCTTCACGCAGGATGTAATATAATATCCTTGTTTCTAAATCTTCATCCCATGGCTCAACCCATGGATTTCCTTCTTGGGGTCAAGAGGAATAATTATTTTCTTACTATTACCTTTTAATTTAATTCTACCTTTTTCTAGAGATATAGTAGCTTTCATCCTTTGACCTCGTGGTCTCCCGGCTAACACTAGGTAAGAAAAAAGACCATTCACTATGTCAATAACATCAAAGTCGACAAAGGTTGGAATTCCCATAATTGACATTTTAACTTGTTGCATCATTCTGATTGATTTGATGAAGCTGTGGTTAATTAATTAGAGATAGTTAGTTGTCTTGTAAAAGTTGGGTTTCCTAAATTAATCCATGTTTCTTTTGGAAGTATGTTTACTTGTGATCCAAATTCAACCACAATTTGTTTGAACATATATCCATTTGTTTATAAGTCAACTTGGGGGTCATGATCACCTAAATTTTTTCCTTGTGAATTTTTTCACAAGTTCTTGTACTAATTTATTCATTCATTATAGTCCTTTAATAGATTTAAAAGCTTAAAAGGATGACCAACTGATTTTTCTTCTTTTAATAATTATATAAATTCCTTGAGTAAATATCCTTTGTTAATTTATGCATATCGAAATCATTTTTGAAAAGTTCTGCTAATTTTCCCATGGTATCATTTTCAGCTTGCATATTTGGGTGATTAGCAGTACCTTTAGTTGACCAAAGAATTCGTTGATTCTGAGAAGTATTTTCTTGACCTGCATCAAACCATGTAATGACATGGATACTTTTTGGATTTGGAATTGATGTAGGAGCATCTAGACTTAGCCAACAATGTGATGGTTTGTTCACATGTTGTGGCTAAAGGAGTTGACTTTCACTGACCTGAGTGGTCAAAAGTCAGTTTTGGTAGAGAGGGTTGGATCTCTTGAAAATGATCTGTACTTCATTATTGTAATAGTTAGGAAATTTTCTTATTTTAGAATAAGGGATAAGTTGTTAGAATAGGTGTGTAATAAAGCTTAAAAATAGAGAATTGATTGTTAAATTGATTAAAATAGAGATCGAGTTGTTAGTATAGTTAGAATAGGATTTGACTCATAAAAGAGAAGAAATTGTAATGGAAATGGATTAGCTAGGATGATTGAGATTTGAGTGAGAGGCGAGAGTTGAATGATAGATAGGGTTTTTGAGACTGAGACAGAGGTCTGATAAATTGTTGTAATTGAGCTAAGAGGGCCAAGACTCTGTAATTACTATTATATTGAAGAAATTGATTCAGTGTGCAACTGTGTGTTAATCTAGTGAAGACTCTCGTTTACCTCTGTGTATCTGTGTTCTGAAACTTAATTAGGTACTTTCCTTGTTTTCACACTTTAAATTGTAAATCTTAGTGTTTATGTGTTAATTGCGATCATTAGTATTAATGGAGGGGATAGTAGAGTACAGAGTTTCTGGATCATGGCTGAAGTCTCGCGCTCACTCCTACTAGTCGATCTCAATGTCAAACTTTTAGGTCCTAGTCAGTGGTGGGGGTTAGGCCTGTATTTAACTTGTGTGCTAATTGAAGACTCGCAATTCATAGGATTTGATGGCCTCTAATATCCAACGGATATCGGGACATAAAGAGATCAATATTTAACTTCAAATTCAGACCCGAACTTTTATAGACCAAGGATTATATTCCTTATCGGCTTCATAAGGGTGGCTAAGCGTCACGCAAGTTTCCTGGCTGATTTCGTTGTGAGCCATTGGATCCCACGCGCTTTGATCAACAATGGAGGAGCAACGGATAGTTTTTTTGATTGGGGTGAGTGATGACCATTAGATTTGGAGAGAGGAGATCAACGACGTAGAGTGAAGCACTGTTTATAAAGGGAAAGTCAACATGGGACCGACGTATTTGAGGGAAAAGCAGGACCCTCAGTGTAAGGTAAGCCACATACAGAATTTGCTATAACGCATAAGATTGGTTATAAAGTAACCAATAGTTTATTTTTAAGACTACCACCTTGTTTTCATCAGCCTCTTGTGTCATTTTGGTATCAGAGCACAGAGATTGAGTTGATTGTAGTAAACTTGCCGCCAAGGATAGGAGCTGGCATAGGTTGAGGAAGACCTAAAGCAAATGCAGTTCTATTGGAGAAGATCTAGAGTCTACGTACAAGGATGGACATAATGGAGACTGCCCAGAGGAGAACACCTGATGAAGAAGTTTCCAGTGCTACAAAGAATCTTCTGAGGAAGAAGAAGAAGAGGAAAATGAAACTACCAAAGTTATCAAGATGTTGGCTAAAGTAGGTGGAAAACCAAAGGTGGAAATTCCTACATATGAAGGGAGTCTCAATGCAGAAGAGCTAATGGATTGGATCAGTGCATTAGACAAATATTTTGACTATGAAGAGGTTGATGACAAAAAGAAGGTGAATTTTTCAGTTACCAGATTGAAGGGTCATGCAGCTATTTGGTGGGATGAGCTACAAACATCTAGAATAAGAAAAGGCAAGTCCAAGATCAAGCAATGGGACAAAATGGTGAGTAAAATGAAAGCTAAATTTATGCCAAAAGATTATCAGTTAAATCTTTTCAAACAGTTACAGAATTTAAGGCAAAAAGGAATGTTTGTTAAAGAATATACATAAGAGTTTTATAGATTAAGTATTAGAGTAGGACATGTAGAGGATGACATGGAGAAGGTAGCCAAATACATCAATGGCTTAAGATATGACATACAGGATGAGATAAACTTGCTGAGTCTGAAGACCATTGAAGATGCCTATTAAGTAGGTTTGAAGGCTGAAGAGAAGCGGTTGAGAAAACAAAATAAGAGGAAGAGAGGGAAAAGTTCAGTAAGAGGTAGAGGAACTACCAGACCAAGGTTTCAGCAACATCAAAATGAAGCAAGAATTTCAAGTAGCAGACCACCACAGAGGGGATATTTTAATAGAGGAAGATTTGCACCTAGAGGAAGAGGTCGAGGAAGAGATATTTGGTGTTACACATGTGGAGAATGGGGACATGGATCGTGGGACTATCCTCATAATAGAACAATGAGTCAGAGGAATGTGAATGTGGCTGAGGCAAAGCAAGAAACACCTCAAATTATAGAAAAGGAAGAATCCCCTAAAGTAGGAGAATCCTTGTTGTTGAAAAGGGCATTGCTTAAGGCAGAGAAAGAGACTGGAGAACTAGCTTAGAGGAAGAGTTTATTTAGAACTACATGCAAATACAAAGGTAAATGTTGTAAATTGATAATTGACAGTGGAAGCACGGATAACCTTGTTTCTACAGAGATGGTGGACAGGCTAGGATTAGTGAAGGCAATACACCCTACTCCTTAGAAAGTGTCATTGTTGCATAAAGGACATCGATTATTTTGATAGAACAATGCAAGGTAGAGATACAGATTGGTACTTATAAAGATGTGATATTGTGTGATGTAATGCCAATGGATGTATGCCATGTATTTTTGGGAAGACCTTGGTGTTGGAAATAATATTGAGAGGGGGGGTAGTGTCGGGGGGGGTGTTAAATCAGTATTAGCAACTTAACAATATTTCATTTCCATAAACAGATTTATATATGCTACCTCTGTTAATGCAACTTGCGTATATACGCAACTGTGTTTAGAGCAACTAGCGTATACCTTGTAAACTTATAATTTAGTCAGTTGATATTTAATCTGTGTATCAGAACCATATAATTAGTAACAGGTACAGTAAAAACAGAGCAGACAATCACACATAAGAACACAAGAAATAAGGTGGAAACCCAATGTGGGTGAAAACCACCTGCTGCAATTCATCTCTATCTTCTTTTAATAAGAAACTTATTTTTACAATATTTCTGTACTGGTGCAGTCTTATACCAGTACACAGGCTTCTACCTGCAGAAGGCTACAACCTTCCCTCGTTCTCCAGCTTCTCCTGGAAGGGAGCTACAACCCCCTTAGTTCTTGTACTAGCTGATGTACTAGTACATAGGTGCTGACCTACAGAAGGCTACAACATTCTCTTTTCTTCCATGGACCACGTCTCATAAATTTTCAGACTGGATCCATCAATAGCATCATTCAAACATCAAAATACATCTGCATCAATCAATATCCCTTGTACTAACCAAAACTGAATCAAACAATTACTTCACTAAATGTTGTAACTAGAATACTGTAACAGTACCAGAACCTAAACCAGAACCTAGAACACTGCAACACAAGTAGCTAAAACATAATTTATGAGACGTACGGTACTTCACTGTGTTGACACTGCGTGCATAGACTGTTATATGAATTTTCACCTGTGTATACGCTGTTTTGAATTGTCGAACCATCATGTATACATGCCTTTGTTATACCTAGATCATCAGATTTATAGATTAAGACATGCACCAATTATAAAAGATCAAAACCACACAAAGATACTTCTCTTCAAGCCTTAAGATCTTGACCCATCAATAGAACTTATCCTTCTTCAAGCGCTCAGGTTCCTCCTTGATTTAAATATAGATATGCACCATAACCCAATCATCAGTATTCTAGATCTTTCTCTTCATTAGATATTCAATACTTGACTGCCTTTGCCTAATGATCTCCTCCTCCTTTTATAGTCTTAGGCCTTACTCAATACCATGGTCCAAAACCACTTAGAAGCAATACCTTGGACCAAATACTTGGGGTCAACACTTCGATCAAGATACCTTGGATCAATACCACAGGTCAAAATACTAGGGACTAAATACCACGGACCAAAAACAAGTTTTCCAACATGTACGCGCTTTTCCTTGTGTGAAAGTGTCGTGTATACACATACACGCCTTCTGGATTGCTAACCTGCGTGTATACGTGGCTATTTCAAGGTAAACCTGTGTATACATCTTTTTCCTTCATTTTGTGAGCCTGAACTGTGATTTGTTATCTGAGTGAGTTGCCATCAAGGATAACACCTGTGTCATAAGGCCAAAACCTGTGTCATAATGCCAACACTTGGCAGTTTGATCGGAAAGCTATTCATGATGGGAGGAAAAATGCTTATACTCTGGAGAAGGATGGAAATAAACATACATTGGTGCCATTGAAGGATGAAGCTGACAAAGGAGCATCTGGAAACAGTGTTATGATGATGAGTGAAAAGGAGCTGTTGCAAGAGGTTGGAAAAGGTGAAGAAATGCATTTTGCTGTCATAGGGAGACCTAAGGTAATTTTAACTTCCACAAAATTAGATGATTCACCTAAAGAAATCAAAACTCTGTTGAATGATTTTGCTAATGTTATTGTGGATGAGTTTCCAAATGCATTGCAACCAATCAGGAGTATTAGTCATCATATTGATCTAATACCAGGAACAAGTTTGCCAAACAAAGTAGCATATAGATTAACTCCTCAAGAGAATGCAGAAGTTGGAAAACAAGTGAAAGAACTGATGGATAAGGGACTAATCAAAGAGAGTCTTAGTCCATGTGCTCTACCAATAGTACTCAGTCCAAAGAAATAAGTGAATGGCGTATATGTACATATTCCAGAGCCATAAACAAGATCACTATCGGGTATAGATTTCCTTTACCACACATCGATGATTTGATGGATTGTTTAAGTGGGTCAAAGTATTATACTAAAATAGATCTGAAGAGTGGATATCATCAAATAAGAATTAGAGAAGGAGATGAATGGAAGACTACATTTAAAACAAACAGTGGGTTGTATGAGTGGTTAGTGATTCCTTTTGGACTCACTAATGCACCTAGCACATTCATGAGATTGATGAATGAAGTCTTGAAGGAATATGCAGGAAAGTTTGTTATTGTCTATCTTGATCATATTCTATTTTTTAGTAAAAGTAAAGAAGAACATCTAGAGCATATTAAATTGGTTTTAAGAACTCTATAGAAAGTGAAACTATTGATAAATATGAAGAAATGTAGTTTCATGAAAGAAGAATTAATTTACTTGGGATTTTTATTTTCTAAAGAAGGGTTGAAAAATGGATCCAGAGAAAGTCCAAACAATTTAGAACTAGCCTATTCCAAGGAATATATTTGAGGTAAGAAGTTTTCATGGTCTTGCAAGTTTTCATAGGAAATTTATCAGAGGTTTTAGTTAGATTTTTGCACCAATTCTTGAAACAATGAAGGAGACAAATCAGCCATTCAAGTGAACAGAAGCAGCAGACAGGAATTTTAAGTTACTAAAGAAGAAAATCATAGAGAAACCAGTTTTAGCTTTACTTGATTTTGAAAAAGCATTTCAAGTTGAAACAGATGCTAGTGGAGTTGCAATTGGAGCGGTTTTGAGTTAAGAATAGAGACCAATAGCATATTTCAGTGAGAAACTAAATTAAGCTAAGAAGAAGTATTATTCTTATGATAAATAATTTTATGCTATCGTACAAGCCTTAAAAAATGGAGAAATTATTTGCTACCAAAGGAATTAATATTGTATTCTGACAATCATGCATTACAGTGCATAAACAACCAACCAAAATTGAACCAGAAACATGCCAAGTGGGTAGAATTTTTGCAGAGCTTTACTTTTGTGATAAAGCACACAAGTGGTAAGTTGAAAAAAGTTGTTTATGCTTTAAGCAGGGTAAATTTCATTGTGCAAGAACTAAAAGTTGGTGTTGTAGGATTTGAAGAAATGGTTGAAATGTATAAAGATGATGCAGATTTCAAAGATATTTATACAGTAGTACAAAATCCAATAGTTCATAACAGAAGTCAGTGGTTAGATTATCTTATCCAAGGAGGTTTATTGTTTAAAGGAAACAAGTTTTGCATTCCCAAATGTTCTATGATGGAAAACATAATAAAGGATAAACATAGTGGAGGGTTATCTGGTCACTTTGGACAAGACAAAACCTTTACTCAGGTAAATACTTTTTACTATTGGCCAAATATGCGGACTGATGTTAAGAGATTTGTTGAGAAGTGCAAGGTATGTCAGCATGTTAAAGGTAGAAGCTAGAATACAGGATTGTACCAGCCATTTCCAATACCAGACCGACCATGGGATGCAGTTAGCATGGATTTTGTTTTGGGTTACCTAAAACTCAAAGGGGGAATGATTTCATTTATGTTGTGGTAGATAGATTTTCCAAGATGGCACATTTCATTGCATGTAAGAAGACTAGTGATGCAACACATATTTCTAATCTATTTTTTTTAGAAATTGTAAGATTACATGGATTTCCTGTAAGTATTGTGTCTGATAGAGATACAAAGTTTGTAGGGAATTTCTGGAGAACTCTTTGGAAGAAACTAGGTAAAAAACTTAGTTTCAGTTCAGCATACCATCCTCAAACAGATGGACACACCAAAGTGGTAAACAAAAGCTTGGGAAACATATTGAGAAGTTTAGTGTATCAAAATCCTAAGCAGTGGGATTTAGCACTAGCTCAGGCTGAGTTTGCTTATAATGACACTCCAAACCAAAGTACTGAAATGAGTCCATTTCATATTGTTTTTGGGATGAATCCAAGGGGTGTGTATGAGCTTAGAAATTTGGGTAAACAATAGACAAGAAGTGCAAAATCTGAAGAGTTTGTAGGGTAGATGCAGAGACTACAAGAAGATGTCAAAGGCAGATTGTAGGAAAGCAGTGGAAAATACAAACAGACAGTAGATATGAAAATAAGAGAGAAAGAATTCCAAGTGGGAGATTTAGTGATGGTGTATTTGAGAAAAGAAATATTTCCTGTTAATACTTACAATAAACTAAAAATGAAAAAGATAGGACCATGTAGAATTGTAAGAAAGATTTCAACTAATGCTTATGAAATTGAATTGCCAGAAGGGATTGGAATATCACCTATCTTTAATGTTACAGATTGGTATCCATACAAAGAGACAAAGACAAAGCTACAGGAGGAAACTACAAAAGATGAAGTTCAAACACCGAATTGGGAAGAACATATGCCAAAGACAGTTAAGAAAGAGGTGGAAGCTGTTTTGGAGAAAAGAGTATCCAAAAGAACCAGAGGATAAGTTTATTTTCAATATCTAGTCAAATGGAAAGGACAGCGAGTGGAGGATGCTAGTTGGTTGACAACAACATAGTTACAGAAGTATGGAGTAAACCCTGAAAGTCTGAGGGATGATTATTTTATTCCCTAGGAGTCTGATGCAGGAGCATCTAGACTTAGCCAGCAATGTGATGGTTTTTTCACATGTTGTGGCTAAAGGAGTTGAATTTCACTGACCTAAGTGGTAAAAAGTTAGTTTTGGTAGAGAGGGTTGGATCTCTCAAAAATGATCTGTACTTCGTTATTGTAATAGTTAGGAAATTGTCTTATTTTAGACTAAGGGATAAGTTGTTAGAATAGGTGTGTAATAGAGCTTAAAAACAACGAATTGATTGTTAGATTGATTAAAATAGAGATCGAGTTGTTAGGATAGATAGAATAGGATTTGACTCATAAAGGAGAAGAAATTGTAATGGAAAGGGATTAGCTGAGATGATTGAGATTTGAATGAGAGTTGAGAGTTGAATGATAGATAGGGTTTTTGAGATTGAGACAGAGGTCTGATAAATTGTTGTAATTGAGCTAAGATGACCAAGACTCTGTAACTACTATTATATTGAAGAAATTGATTTAGTGTGCAACTGTGTGTTAATCTGGTGAAGACTCTCGTTTACCTCTGTGTATCTGCGTTCTGAAACTTAATTGGGTACATTCCATGTCTTCACACTTTAAATTGTAAATCTCAGCGTTTATGTGTTAATCAAGGTCATTAGTATTAATGGTGGGGATAGTAGAGTACGAAGTTTCTAGATCGTGGTTGAAGTCCTGCGCTCACTCCTAGTCGTCGATCTCAATGTCAAACTTTTAGGTCCCAGTAAACGATGGGGGTTAGGCCTGTATTTAACCCATGTGCTAATTGAAGACCCGCAAGCCGTAGGATTTGATGGCCTCTAATATCCAATGGATATCGGGCCATAAAGATATCGGACTTTAACTTCAAAGTCAGAACCGAACTTTTATAGACTAAGGATTGTATTCCTTATCGGCTCTGTAAGGGCAGTTAAGCATCGCGCAAGTTCCCTGACCGATATTGTGGTGAGCCATTGGATCCAGCGCGCTTTGATCAATGGTGGAGGATCAACGAATTGTTTATTGATCGGGGTGAGTGATGACTATTAGATCTGGAGAGAGGAGATCAACTGCGTAGAGTGAAGCACTGTTTATAAATGGAAAGTCAACATGGGACCGACGTATTTAAGGGAAAAGAAGGACCCTCAGTGTAAGGTAAGCCATGTACAAAATCTGATATAACACATCTGATTGGTCATAAAGTAACCAATAGTCTAGTTTTAAGACTACCACCTTGTTTCCATCAGCCTCCTGCATCAGGAATCTCCTACTTTGGTATAGTCTGTAACAAATTGACAATTCTTTTATTTAATATTTTTTCAAGAATTTTAGGGTAGTCTTCCAATGAGTGATCACCCAAACCACACATATTACAAAAATGTAAGTTTTTCTTGTCATTGAGAGGAAAACTAAGTGTTTTGTATCCCTATTGCCAACATGTAAGACAATAGAATATTCCTCTATCTCAACCATGACCACATCTTAGACCATTATATCTTCTACGTCAACCATTGTATCCTCCTCGCCCTCCTTGGATATGTGGTTCATTAAATTGTTTTGAAGCTTGATTAAGGTAAATAACATGATAATAAAGCTTATTATTTGCATTCAACTTACATTTTTTAGTTGAATGGCTATTATATTTGCATATGGAACACCATTTTGCCTTAGAATTACAAAAATTATACTGACATTCCTTAGTAGTATGATTCGACACAATTTGGAATATATCACAATATACATCCAATTGAACTCGTTGAAGATCTTTATCAAAATAGTCAACAAATTTGCAGTTATCCTTGGTATGCCCTTCATTTTTCCAATTTATACACAAAAGTTTATTCTTCTAGAGATATAATTCCATTAACAAAATATATAAATTTTCAATATTTTCTTCTAATTTATTGTCAATCCTAGAGTTGTTTGACTACCCTTAATCATATGTTTCAATGCATTGAGCAATTTTAAGGGCTTCTTTGCATGTTTTCACTTCCTACATCCTTAGTGTCCCTCATGTTTTATGCAACAGGTCAGAAATGTACCATTTAACTAATAATGCTTCATTAATAACACATGGGATCCAGCTTAATAAATCTTTGAATCACTTATAATATTCCCTTACTGTCTCCTGCAATCATTATTTAATCTTTTTAAGTTTTTGAGCTACAAGATGTTTAACATCTAGCGCCTTGAAGGAGGACAAAAAAATCATTTTAATATCATTTTTACTTTTTTGTTGGTTTTCTATGCTATTCAGGAACCAAGTGTTGGGAAAAATATTGGGGGGGGGGGGGGGGGGGGGAGGCAGGTGTGAATCAGTATTTTAAATTACTAAAATTTTTAATTTCATATCCAAATTTCTATATGTGACTTTACTAAAGGGAACCTGCATATGTATGCGACTCCCTACATTGGTGAGATTGGTCCCTCGATTAATCAAAGCATTCGTGAGCTTGGTGCTAACATCAAGCATGGCAGGACCCTCTCCTCCGCTTTCACGGAGCATGCAGATAAATCGAAGCATCACATCTGCATTGAGGAGCCCCAAGTCGTTTCTAGGGTTAGTCATTTCCATCATCATAAATTGAGGGAGGCCATAGAAATTGAAAAAAGACCCAATAATTTGAATAGATATGATGGTTGGAATATTAGTAGAAGTTGGTTCCCTATCCTATCCTCCTAGTTTTTTAGGCTTTTTTTGGGATTTATTTTGTTTGTTTGTTTATTTATGTAGGTATTGACGTCCTTTTCATAGTATTTCTTGTTGATTTATTCTTCAATAGAGTCTATTTTCTTGATCCTTCATGTTTTTTATGTGTTTTATCATCCTATTGGTTCTTAACTCCTTTTAGTATTTTTGTTATTTGTTTAATGGGCCTCGAGCCCATATTTTATTGTTGACCCTGTTTTATTCATTGATTACGTTTCTTTATATATATATATATATATATATATATATATATATATATATATATATATATATATAATTTGTTTTTTTATTTTTATTTATTTATATATTTCTTTTGACTTGTGTATATTTTTGTTTTGTTTTATTTATTTTTCCATTAATTATTTTTAATTTAGTTTATTTTATTTCCTTTAATTATTTTATTTATTAAATTATCTTGACTCAATTAGGGTCTTGACTCGTTTTTATAAATTTTGACTTCCCTCGTTCAGAGTTTGACTTTGATTTTTTTTTAATAAACTAATTTAAATATTATTTTTCAAAAACTAGTAATTTTTGGTTTTATTAATATAGCCATTCCTTATTAATATTTTTTATTAAATTAATGAACTAATATCATTATTTAAATATTATTTTTCAAAAACTAGCCATTTAATATGGTCGTTACCTATTAATATTTTTTAATAAAATAATAAACGAATATCATTATTTAAATATTATTTTTCAAAAACTAGTTGTTTGATATAACTGTTACTTAATAATATTTGTTTTTAATATATTTATAAATTAATATCATAATTTAAATACTATTATTCAAATATAGTTGTTACTTGAAATTATGTCTCTACATTGCTCTCTATTTAAGCCTTTGCCATGGTCTACCTCTTCATCTGGTCCTGATGATGAACCACACTTGTTGGTTTGAAATGTGTCGGCCAAAAATTTATCTTATGTGATTTCTACTGAAAGACTTTGCTTAATTTATCATCTGTGTATCTTGAGCCAATGCATTAGTACCTCAGTAGACATTAAATAAACATTAATAATGTGTAGTAAGAAAAAAATAAACCATCACACATAAGAAACACATTAACACACATGAACACCAATATTTTAGGTGGAAACCTAATGTGGGAAAAAACCATTGTTGTTGTCCTCTTTTTCTTCCTTTTATTATAAAGAAAATTTATTACAATTTTGTACTGGCACAAACTCATACCATCACGTAGGCACCCACCTACAAAATGCTAAAACCTTCTATCATTCTCCAGCACCCACTTGAAGGGAGCTTCAACCCACTGATCTCGTTTATCGCACCCACTGGAGGGGAGATCCAACCCCCTGATCTAATTTACCAGCTACCACTGGAAGGAAGCTTCAACTTCCTCATTGAAGGATCCAACCCTGGACACCTCCATGGGCCATGTTTCATAAAAAAATTTATTTGATCCACCTGATACAATAGATCACAACTTGTAGGCCACGTTTCATCAAATTTTCAGACTCGAACCATTACCAACATTTAAGCCCAAAATCAAATATCAAAACTGAAACTGTCACTCTCAAACAAACACTGAATCATACATTGATCCATTGCATCATTCTCAAATAATCACAGAACCATTACTAATCTTTAATCAAAAACATCTAGTAGCTTCGTCATTCTTTAATCAATCAATCCTCAATCAAAATATCATTATTAAGCCCAAATCATCAAGTAAGACTTCATTGACAAACAACAGAAACATAGTAAGACTGATTAAACTGATCATACATAGAGGCTTAATTAGTACACACTTTCCTCAAGGCATTTCTGCGTGTATATCACAATATACATCTAATTGAACTCGTTGAAGATCTTCATCAAAATAGTCAACAAATTTGTCGTTATCCTTGGTATGCCCTTCACTTTTGCAATTTATACACAAAAGGTTATTCTTCTAGAGAGATAATTCCAGTAACAAAATCTATAAATTTTCAATATTTTCTTCTAATTTATTGTCAATCGTAGAGTTGTTCAACTACCCTTAATCATATGTTTCAATGCATTGAGCAAGTTTAAGGGCTTCCTCGCATGTTTTCACTTCCTACATCCTTAGTGTCCCTCAGTATTTTCTGCAACAGGTCAGCAATGTACCTTTCAACTAATAATGCTTCATAAATAACATATGGGATCTATCTTAATAAATCTTTGAATCACTTATCATATTCCCTTGCTGTCTCATGCAGTCATTGTTTAATCTTTTTAAGTTTTTGAGCTACAAGATGTTTAACATCTAGTGCCTTGAAGAAGGACAAAAAACTCATTTTAATATCATTTTTACTTTTTTGTTGGTTTTCTATGCTATTCAGGAAGCACATAAGTGTTGGGAAAATCAATGAGAGGGGATGGGGGTGGTGGGGGGGGGGGGGGGGGGGGGGGGGGGTGGTGAATCAGTATTTTAAATTTCATATCCAAATTTATGTATGTGACTTTACTGAAGGGAACCCGCGCATGTACGCGACTCCCTATATTGGTGAGACTGGTCCCTCGGTTAATCAAAGGATTCGTGAGCATGGCACTAACATCAAGCATGGAAGGACCCGCTCCTTCGATTTGGTAGAGCATGTAGATAGATCGAAGAATCACATCTACATTGAGGAGGCCCAATTCATTGCTAGGCTTAGTCATTTCCATCATTGTAAATTGAGAGAGGCCCTAGAAATTGAAAAAAGACCCAATAATTTAAATACAGATGATGATTGTAATATTAGTAGAATTTGGGTCCCTGTCTTGTTCTCCTAGTTTTTTAGGCTTCTTTTTGGGATTTATTTTGTTTTTTTTTTTTTTAATCTATGTAGGTATTGACGTCATTTTTATAGTATTTGTTGTTTATTTATTCTTCATTAGAGTTTATTTTCTTGATCCTTCATGATTTTTTATGTATTTTATCATCTTATTCGTTCTTAACTCCTTTTAGTATTTTTGTTATTTGTTTAATAGGCCTCAGCCCCATATTTTATTGTTGACCCTAGCTTATATACGCACTTTCCTCAAAGCATTTATGCATGTATACATGCTTCTCTAGAATCAAACCCGCCTATAGAAATGAATATATACGCTACTACTAGTATGAAACTTGCATGTTCATGTTCCTTTCAGGTTATCAAACTTGCGTACATATCTATAATTACTAGCACAAACCTTCGCTGCATCACAGAACTTCAGACATACCTAGGTCTTGGCATACATAGAAAAATCACACATCAAGACACTACCATTACTGATCAAATCAACCCATAATCAAAACTGTCATTTCAGATCTATTGAATCTGATCCATCATCAAATTCTGGGTGCATACTTAGTTTTATGTCAAGCAAATCATTAACAACCCATTACATGCATCTTTTCTTCAAATCTAACTATTCATATAATATTCATCACTTGCACACCTTCTACCACTATGATCTTCATCTCCTTATATAGCTTAGCCCTTATCCAATACCACAAGTCAAAACCATACTAATGTCGATGGTATTCTTATACGGGATCAAATATCTGTTGTTGGGCTCAATCCCATAGGTCAATACCATGGCAAATACTATTGGTATTTAGAATACCATGGTGTGGAAATTGTACATGCCTTTCCTTCTTCATACCCATGTGTGTACACGAATTTTATTTACAAAATCCACGTATACTTCTTGAAATTTCAACATTATCAATCCTTTGTCTCTGAGTTGTTATGCCTTTAACCAAACTCTCTGTCACATATAAACACATCCTATTGACATCTTCATCAAGTAGGTTGCCATCAAAGGACATCGCATCAAGTATTTTTCCATCAAGAACAACACATTAGTCATAATGCCAACAATCTCCCCCTTTGGACTTCATGGAAACCACTTTGGTGTTTGGTCACCACCACCTATAGATACCTATAAAACATGTCAAGATAAGCACCAAAATTTTCAAACACCAAGTTACTCTCCCCCTTGACATTAAGGGCAAACATTTGACCACTGCAGAATGAAGGCTTTTCTCTTAAGCGCTGTAGATTTGAACTACTAAGTATGAACACTGAATACTGACCATGCTCCCCTTGACCACATGCTGCAATTTCTGAAGGATGTTGTTATCACGAAACCAGTACTAGGGGCTGCAACCAAGCCAAGTTTCATGTAACTGTTTCAGACCATACTTTAGATTAGGAATTAGCCTTCCTAATCAGAGAGGGCTCTCTCATGACTCTTGACAAAATCCTTCAAACACTAGAGGGCTAACTCTTCACACATTTATAAAAATATAGCTGGCTGGACATACATCAAATTAGTCTTCATTGGGCTATGGAGTCTCTCACAGTTAATAAACCAAATCACAGTCATCTCATAGAAGCCAAGGCTCTTTGCATCATCAAAGGTTCAAACATAATTTACCTAAATCAAAGCCTGCTGAACATACAGGAAGTCAGAGCATTAAAAAATGAATTCTGAGTGATGTTCAAACATGCTTCACCAAAACCCACAGCCTGTCAAGCACACAGGAAGTCAGAGCATATAATATGAATTCTGAGGGATTGTACCATAACAAGGCTGTAAAAAGAACATTAAGAAACTAAAACCACCATCACATTTGAACAAAAAGATGCATTGAGAATCTTGGGAAGAAAAAACTCTGTTTGCTATTACTGTAACAGTCTTTTCATAAGCTCTATAAAACTCTGTTTTTGTATATACAGTCCAACCCTTTTTACATTCTGATCTGATCCCTATATAGGCAAGCAAACTCACCCACCTCGAGCTTCCTCCTCCAGCATGAGGGGAGCCTCGAAGGTGGCTATTCATTATCCCTATCTATTGCATAACTAATCTATTAATTACATAATGGCTAAACTGAAATCACAAATGGTTTTCATTTAATCAAAATCCTAAATCTTTGCTCCTTGTCGCATGATGCTTTTCTGGCTTTTGACACATGTCCTTTGCTGCTTGGGTTGAGGTGTCTTGAAGGAAAGTACACTAAATGAGTTGGCCTTGGATTCCAGTCACATAGATGGCTTCATTAATTAACCAAGGAAGGTGCTCTGTTTTCACGGCTTCTGTCTCCCATCACTCTTCATCACTTTAAAAACATGTCCACTGTTCTTTAATTCTTCCTGAACAACGCATATCACCACATCTTTCAAATAAACTGGAAACCTTATGAGCTGAACAGGTGTCTGCAGTTGCTAATTGGCTCTTAATATAATATGTTTTCCATCATCCTAAAATATAGGAAACTTTTCCTGTCTGTCAGTCTTTGCTTTGCCTCATCATATTCGAACCTAAAAGAGCTTACCTTTTATCCTTAATTGACTAAAATAGAGCGGACTGCCACATATTGGATGTGCTGTAGGTTATACTGATAGACAAGTGTCTCTCTTTCAAGTTTCTCAGTCATCTTCACCATCATAGCTGCTCTGTGTTTAAAATCATCACCTACAGCAGTTTCGTAGCGCGCTACGAAACTGCTGTGTGATTTCAAAAACACAGTCTTGTGATATGCATAATAAATTCTACTGTACTTTTAATAATCCCTAACAGGATCCCTGCTCCTCTCTCTGTCATGATAACGATCACCATTGGTTGATTTTGAAATAGCATCACTGCCATTCCTGTCACGAGGCAGTGTTCGACGCACAGGTGAGGCATCTCGGGTAGAAGCACAATGTGGTGCATGCTGGCCAAATTACACAGATAAAGCAGCTTTAACTGATGGTGGCCTTCGGGCAGTGTCATCTGATCCATAGTGATTAGTATCACCAGTCACTCCTGCATGCCGAGTGGGAGGATTCATTCATTCCAAATGAGCAGTAATTTGACACATGATAGGTACCGGTATGTGAGGAAAAAGTGTATCGAAATAGTACTGGCCTAGAAGTAAATCATGAACATAAACACCCATTGTGGTCATCCTTCCATTTGATCCTGGAGAAAATTCCTCCTCGTCCTTAACATAAGGCTCAACCCAAACCCATAACGTCTTAGGATCTGCAACATAACGCAAGTACAGGAAACCACTACATCTCATGTATGGAGAATCCTCGTGCTTAAGAAGCCCATGTATTTGCTTCACTGTCAACTTCATGGTAAAAAATTTGTAGAGAAGACAAAATGCTGTAAACGGGCCCCTACAATTCCCTTCTTGTAATGAGCTATACTCTGATGTATATCTCCTTCACGCTTCACCTTTGTACCAAGGTCTGTAAGGGCTATAGTCATGTTATTCTTAGCGATTTCAAAATTAGGATATACAGTCAAACACCTCTCAAAGAGCAGCAATAAAAACTGGACTTCCCATGTGGAACAGGTGTCCGCTGAACTGGTCTTTGGCACACTTTCAATGGGCGAATATAACGCTGGGTAGTATTACAGAAGACAAAATTTACCAAGAAATCATTTTGCATCTCTGTAAAAAACCTGCAAGGCAAAGCGACCAGAAAAAGAGACAAGGGAGATGTTCTCTGACATCTCATTTAGCATAACATTGTATGTGTCCATTGATAAACGTTCTGCTAGGAACTGATAAGTGAGTCTCAAAACGTCTAACAGTTGTTGCAACTCCACAACGGCACAGAGATCATGAGACTCAAAGAGTTCAAACAAGAAGTCAATATTTTCTCTGAAAATTTTATTCATCCTCTGCGTCCTTGGAATTTCCTTGTTTGGCGAACCAACTCCGTAAAAATCTCACATATTCCATGGAACCCGCATTTTTCAGGGTGAATGCGCTCATTCCACTAAGCATCAATTTCGCCCTCTGTCCCCACTTGATAAACTCCGGCAAAACAGTCCCAACAACGCAAATCAAAGGCGAAAAAGAAAGAGTTTAGATATCTTGTGTCAATGGCTCAATTTGTCTTCCTCCATTTGCGCATGAACAGAATGATCTATAACACCCGGCAATTCCACAAACATGATCCCACAATCCAGCGCACTGTTGTAGAGGCCATGTGTCATACAGTTAACACGTATGTTGTCACTTATCCATAATCGGTTTTACCCACAGCAGAAGAAATCTCCACCGGCCCATTTTAATAGTCCTCAGCCATAATATGAAAACGGTGCTCCCATATAGACCCGTATGTTGACACATATCATTTGGGAAAAACTCCTTCATTCCAAAAGGTATGTAAGCTTTTAAGAGGCAAACGTTAAAGCTTAAGATTGCCAAGTTCTTCAAGTGAATCGTGGAGAGCGCTGAGCAGACATATAAATTCACCATATAATCGAACAACTGCCTTTACTCGACATAGCCTGCCGTGTCAAGATGCCCTTTTCTTAAATTCAATGTATGCATGCGCAATTTGGCGCGTGGCAACCTTTGAACATCTGGCAGCTATAACGGCGCCACAATAACTTGAACATGATTAACTACTTCTCTGCTCTGGCGTTCAAACATTGCTGATAAACCCCCGTCATTTACATTACTAAAATGCATATCAAAACAAGATTCATGAATCTGCTCACACTTATTCCAGAAAGAAACAAAACCACTATTACATTAATGACATCAACAGGTCCATTACTTGAAATAAATGCAGTCTCTGTTTTACCCAGACTTCGCATGTCAAAGTTAATTTCGGGACAATCTTAAAACCAGCAAACATCGAAGCGGCTTCAACTGCATTCCTTACATCGCCTTTCTCATCATATTCCTTTTCGAGGATCTTGGTTTTGTGTAGTTGCATACAAACTCCTCTTGCAGCTGTACCCTCAAATGAAAATCCTTGCTTATGATTCTCCAAAACTGAACTACGAGAGCATATCTGGATTCCAGTTCCCTCACGATCAAACGATGGATTAGGGACCTCCCATAAACAAGAATCATGATTCTCCAACTCCCCTATGAAAGGTATTAGATTCTTGACCTTTATATAACCTCCATTCAAAATATCAGCACGGCTATCTCCAAGGGAAGTATGATATGTTTAGAATTAATATAGTCCTGTGAGGCCACAGACAACATTTCCCCAGCATTCTTTCTTCTTCAAAATATGCATCCATACGTCCACTCTTCTTGAAAACACGACATAAGACAAAAGCATTCTTTAAGTAACTCAGCCGGAGCCTTGAATTTATAAACCAGATTTCCTCTTGTAGAAGTACAGATCACAGATTAATAGCAGATTTGAAGTCACCACTGAGAAGCAGTTCTTGAACATTCAAAGAGGTGTTGAAGACATTGTTTTGAGCATAGCTGAGCTTGGTGACATTGTTGAGTAGTCTATTAAAGGACCCCTGAAGCATTCTTATAACACCTGATGTTGCGCCCTATATGTTTTCAGGCATGCTAAGATTTAGACCTTCGCTGAAAACTCGAACCAATTCCCAATTTCGTAGCACGCTACGAAACCACGCAAACAGGTAGCGCTGCGAAACTGCTAAAAATAATTCAGGCGCTGCGAAAACACCCACTCTTTAAGCCAGGCTAAAAAAATTTTAACTACAGCATTTTCAGTGATAACAGATGTGTTATCACTCAGTAAAAACACTTTAGGCTGAGGAAAGGGCTACACACATAACAACAAACTGCTTTCGACTACAAACTAGTCTTTTCTAGCTGAAGGGGGCTCCCTCAACTAATGAAAACTAAAAATTTGACTCTATAGCATGCAAAGACCAGTTTTGAAAATGTTTGTATTTTGATAATGGGGGTGGTAGAGGATTCTAAGAAAACTTATTGGTAGTAATAATGATCTCCCTATTGTGACATGTTGATGTATTTCCAACCAGCTTCATATATAGAGGCTTCATTAGTACAGCTTCGAAATAGATAACAAAATTGTAGTATAGAAAAGGTAATAGTATCAAGACATTTATCAAAAGAGCATAAATAATAACATTTTATCACTGGAGCTAAGCTCGATGACCATCAAGAAGAAAAGACAATACTTTCAAAAGCATACATATTTAATTTACAATTGAAATATACCTGGTTTAGTGAGACATGAGCATGTAATATGAATTCAAGTATAAGTGTCCCCTACACCATTAAATTAGTATGAAGAAAACAAACAAGAGAATGACATATAAAGTGAGATAGAAAATGTATTCTGAAAACATCCATACCATAAGAATCTCTATAAATCGACTGGAACCCTTGCAACATTTAGGGATGATCATTAAAACCAAATCACAAGCATAACTGCAATAACTCCTCTAGCAATTGTGAAACCAACAACAACCTTCTCTGTCTTCATTCATGAAAATATATAATAGATACATGGATCAAAATAAGTTTAGGTTCACTACATCTTCTATCCAACAGAGGATCAATCCAAAACTTAAACAAAAATAGTAAATTGTTGTTTTTTAATGCCTTTCACCAAGACATAAAGCGTAAATCACCTTTTCTCTTTCAAAAAACAACTTTCTAATACAAAATAACTTGAAAAAGTGCTCAAACTGATAAAAATGACTGAAATAGAAAAAAACATAAAAGTTGTCTTTTTTATTGCTGAAAAGCTTGCGCAGTGCCCAAAAATTTATCCTTCTAGAACTAACACGTGGCAAGTAGCTGAGGTAGTGAGTTGGACACCACATGTACTCCACATCACCCGTTTCAAAACCTGATAGGTTGCTATCATCCAACATATGTGTGGTAGTTTGCATGGACTGCGTAGTGGGTGTGCAACATTTACGTAGTGAAATTCCCAAAAACTTTTTCCTGGGTACCTCTGAGTCTTGCTAGATGGCATCCTAATACTACATGTCGCTCAACATATCAAATTTAACATATTTAAATGCCAGATATTGAGTATAAAACTTGAAAAGTAAAAATGGGGTAATCACCTTCTTTTCCTCTTGCTTGACACTTTACCATTAGAAGAATTAGTATCGAGATTTTTGATCTTGGAATATGGAGTAGTGAATTCATGTTTCTCAATTGGGGGAGATGGAATAGTATTTTTTTTGTTTCAGGTGAAGCCTTAGATTTCAGCCTTGACACTTTTCCCAAAAATTGCAGGATTCTGTCAGTGGAAACTATGAAAATGAGCTACCAAGTGACGCGTGTAACTCTTGAACTATAGAACATGTGTAAAAGAGATACGGTCTTGTATATGCACTTTTTTTTGAGAGAAACCTCTCTCAATTTCCTCAAATTCTTACCCAGCTCCGCATAAAATGCTCTACAAACTAATGGCTTAAAACAGGAAATTACATAGTCAAAACATAGGCCTTAATTATGAATTTGAAACTCCTGATCTGTTATAATTGTGAAGAAAATGGAAGAGGTTATTGTTATTTGTTTTGTTCTTGAGAAAAACCTCTTTCTGTTTCCTAAAATTCACCTCCATATGACCGAAAACTATTATGCTAAAGGATGACTAAAACATAGTATTTGTGTAATAAATAACTCTTTGATGGCTGTAATTCTATCATCGTTCATTGGCTTAGCTGAAAATCAATCCTTATTCCTCAACCATGATAATTAACTAGCTTGAACTCAACAATGCAGACACTTGTGTGAAGGATATGGCAGTCCGTCCATTGCATTTGAAATTGTTACTATTTTCTCCTGTTGTGTGATGTCAAACATCACCTCCTTTGCAAAACATGATATTTTGGGCATTATAATCATTAGAAGGTTTGGTTTAGAATAATATTTGGAGTCATGGGAGGATTATATGAGTAATACCATCTCTAATGTGCAATCATAGTTTTTTAAGGTGGAAATGGAAAGGAAGTTGTGATCATTATATGATTTATGAGTGAAGAATGATTAGACGTATAGGGGAGTAGGGTAGGGGATTTAAAACATAGGGAATGGGAAATATGGTATGTAGAATGTAGTTTATAATGTTTTGGGAAAAATAATAGACTAGGGGGATAAAAAAAAGTTGTAATTTCAATAGCTATCTTACTTTTAGCAGTGATATTTTCAATTGTCACTGTCTCATGTAAACCTCATGACAGACCCACTATTGACACATAACCCATGACTAAATTATTCAATATTTGACAATATTTCCCAATAACTCAAGACAACTTCTTGCTTTCGACCAAACCTCTTGATGACCACACCCCTGGCAATATTTTGGACAATGACATTCAAACTTATGACAACAACCATGACATTAAGTTCGATTTTATTTAAACTAACAATTTATCCATTTGGAGACATTTGAAAAATGAAAACTTACTGACCCTAACATTGGCTCCAATGGGGATGGCAGCCTCCTAGTGAGCTTCCAAGAACAAAATCGTAGACTACTAACCTAAACCATTGGGCAATGGAGTCAAACATTCAAAACTAAACTTAACTAACATACTACAAATTTTGACTACTGACTGACTATACTTATGGAAACAGACCATTGGGATCTTAGGGCCTTCACCTCAGGCTTGAAATCCTAATGACGATTGATCACCTGCTAAAGATATATATACAATCATGTGAAATGATCCCTCTAGTGTAGCCAATCAAGAAAATGATTGTCTAACTTATGCTTGTATTCAACTGCACCACACATAAAAGAAAATTCTAAAAATGGCAACTCAAATTATCCATTGTGCATCTGTTCATGATCCATAAATACAATAAAAATCATATCCCGTGATGGCTGCAACAAATTAACAAAAGGATCTTCAATAATAAGGAACATTACCATGTCTTGAATGTTAGCAAAAATACAACCACTTCCTTCATTTTCCAATTCAAAATCTTTGTTAGAATGAAAGAAGGAAATATGTTCATCAAGTGTTTCACTTGCATCAGGAAAAACAAAAGTGTATTCTTGAAAATCTACATTTGAGGCAGCCACCTTATCGACAACAAGAATGTCCATATCCACGAGATCCACAACAACCTGCTCTTCTTCATAATTTTTTTGCAATATTGGGTAGCTATCACAGTGAACGATTTCACTGCCTAAATGATCCGGATTTAAATAGGAATGCAACAAATTACAAAGATAACCATAAATATAGAGATGTATCAGAAATAATACTTCATTTAATTACTGTAAAATACTAAAATATCTTACAAACAGGAATGGAAATAAACTAGCTAGGGCGATGGTAGCTTATCTCTAAGAAGAGATGTGGCGGCTACATGCCTCTGAAATGTGTTACAATGAGGCTTGAAGGCCTATTTATTGTTGAGAAACAATGGGAAACCCTAAACATCCAAAAACCTAACCCTAGGAGATGAAACGCCAAACTGAGGGCCCTGTTTGAGTAAATTGGTGCATCAACTTCCCAGGGTCGTAACTTTGGCATACAATCTCCATTTGATGCACACAATAGCTCTTTAGAAAGATCTATCTGAGGAATACAACTTTGGGAAGAGAAACATCAGTCCATGAACCCATGTTGCTCCCATTTTTCCCAAAAAATGTCGTTTAGGGCCTTAAAATGACTCTGGAAGTTCAAGACCTGAAAAAAGGCTAAAAATAGTAAATTGTGCTACAATTGAGGAAACTAAAAAACTGAAAGAGATAGTTCTGGGGGTCCAAGTGGGATAGGTGGGTGTCCACCAAAATTCACCTAGATCATCCCCCCCCCTTTAGGATGCAATGGTCCCCATTGCGTTGAGTTCCTCCATGAGATGAGGAAACTTCTGTTGAACTTGGTCCCTGGTGAGCTATCCTGTAACATCTGATGTGTCCAGTAATGGTGGGAAGCATGGTCGAGGGTGCTCTACATTGAACACTCGGTGCAATCGAAGGAATGGGGGAATGTTGTGCTTCAAAGCATTGTTTCCCACAGCCTTGGTAATGGTGTAAGGACCATATCGGAGTGGTCCGAGCTTCTGATGGGCTCTTGTAAGGTGTTCTTTCTACAGCTGCAACCAGACTTTGTCGCTCACTTGAAACTTGTGTGGTATCTATTGTTGGTTATGTCGCTGCTTGTACTTGGCATTTTCCAGAATGGAGCTGCGATCTATCGATCTGTTGGGTAGAGGTGCTCTAGGAGTCAGATCGAATGAATGCTTGACCTAATAGTGAAACGGTGTCCCTGTGGGTGAGGAGAAGATGTTCCTGTCTGCTTTCATGACCGTATCCATCTGCTGCTGCTACTGTATGGAGGAATCCTTCATAAGGGTCATGGATGTGGTGACGATCTTCCCCTTACTTTGGGAGTGAACCAAACCGAAAATGAATTTCCTAGTCTAGGAGATGAGCTTGCTACATTTCTTAATAGTGATCAAAGAGGTGGCAGTAGGTGGGGCTACCTTTGATATCCTGTATAATGAATTACCCAAAGAAATAATAACAACTCGATGCCTTAACTCATACACAACATGTTGCCTCCACAAGTATGGCTAGCCTAATAATACATCACAAACATCAAGAGGTGCAACATCAAACAATACCTCATCTGTGAAGGGCTTGATGATGTAGGGAAGGCGGCACTACTGATGGACTCGGAGATCTCATCCTTGGTGAAGCCACCTGATACTGTACGGCTATGGGTGTGGTGTATTCAGTAGGCCCAACAGCTTCATGACCTCTACTGAAATGAGGTTCTTTTGGCTGCCACTATCGATAATGAATTACAGCAGCGAACCCTTCACCCACATATGTGAGTGGAAAAGACTCTCCCCCTCCTCTAGATCTTCGGGCTCATTCTTTTGGATATTGGTGGTGGAAACAGTGGCATTGGGCTCCGTGTCAATGATCTGCTTCCCTTTGTCATTCCTCTTGTTGGGTTCTGACTCAGGGTCAAAACATGCATCTGATTTTGAAGCCTTCAACTCGGCCACCAGCGACTGCTTGGTCCGACCCTCACTTCTGTTATGAGTGGGGCTCTTATGGAACTCACACCACTTTCTTGTGTCCTTCTTTGACTTTGTGGTGTTGTTATTTTCTTGCGGCTTCGATGGGTTGTCTTGGGTCACCCTACCTTGGCTTTGTCATTTGTTCTTCGAATTCGCAGATCCAAAGTCTCACTTCTTTTGTTTAAACTTCTACTCGATTTTGACATCATATCGGTACGTCGTGCCGAGTGAGGAGATGTTCAGGAACTACATCTCATCCTGGATGTAACTATGTAGGCAACCGCAGTATTTTAGAACCAAATGTAGCTCAGTATCCTTGATACCCAACTGTGTGTGAAGGGTATGAAAAATGTTTGTGAACTTCGACACATCTTGGTCCCTTCCTTGTCACAGCGTGGTCCACTTTATGTATTTGTCCTCATAGTTTTTGAGAGGGTGGTACTACTCCTTGATGGCATCCCGGAATGAATTACAAGTGGGTGCGGCTGAAAACAGTGATCTCGTACTTTCATCCTTCTGCTCGTAGTAGGTTTCCCACTAGTCCTTGACGTGGGGGGCTGCTTTGAGAAGAGTGAAAATAATCTTTTCCCGATTGGAAAAATCATGAACAGAAAAATACCCTTCTAGTAGATTTAACCATTTATCTATGGAATCTACATCTATTTGACCCTCGAATATGG
Source organism: Pinus tabuliformis (assembly GCA_031772625.1). NCBI lineage: Eukaryota > Viridiplantae > Streptophyta > Pinopsida > Pinales > Pinaceae > Pinus > Pinus tabuliformis. The sequence goes on from CM062816.1 coordinate 1,528,137,556, forward strand.
GGATTTCAAAGTTAACTTGTACCTTAAAGGGTGTGGCATTTCCAGAGTAGTTGTTGGAAGTCGATGCGTCACCCCTAGGTGGCCGCTAAAGGATCTGGGCAAATTTTTCCATCATTGCGTTCCTTTGTCGCTCGAGGGCTTCTATGAGCAAGATTTTGATAGGATATCTTGCCCCCTCATCTTTCTTTTCATCCGCCATGGGAGGCATTTGGGAGGCTGGTTTTGCAAAGGCTCGACCAGTTCAAGCCTTAACTCCTTATAACCTGACCTCATTGGGGACATGCAAAGAAAAACATAGAAAAAGAAGACCCCTCTAATACCACTAAACTGGATTTAAACAGGAACGCAAAAAATTACAGAGATAACCATAAATAAAGAGATGCAACAGAAATAATACTTCATTTCATTACTGTAAAATACTGAAATATGCTTATAAATAGAAATGGAAATAAACTAGCTAGGGCGATGGTAGCTTATCTCTAAGAAGAGATGTGGTAGCTACATGCATCTGAACTGTGTTAAAATGAGGCTTGAAGGCCTATTTATTGTTGAGAAATAATGGAAAACCCTAAACATTTAAAAACCTAACCATAGGAGATGAAATGCCAAATTGTGGGCCCCATTTGGGTAAATTGGTACATCAACTTCTCGAGGTCGTAACTTTGGCATTCGATCTCCGTTTGACGCGCACAATATCTTGTTAAATATATATCCAAGGAAACAACTTTGGGAAGAGCAACATGGGTCCAAAAAACATTTTTTAGGGCCTCAAAATAGCTCTGAAAGTTCAGGATCCGAAAAAATGCTAAAAATAGTAAATTGTGCTACAATTGAGCTAACTGAAAAACTGAAAGAGACAGTTGTGGGGGTCCAAGTGGGATAGGTGGGTGGCCACCAACATCCACCTATATCACTAAATTTTTTGTGCATGTAATTTCATAAATATTTTCTTCATGATTTTCTTCATGGGCTGCAAATTGAGACAAGGAATGGCATGAAGGAGAATTAGAAACATTATCTTCATCTTCTTTTGGTTACATGAAAATTGACAATATCTCTCTATTGGTTCTCCCTCTTGATCACATGACTACTGCAAATTGTTATCAACTACAAAAGATGGAACATGACTGTCATCATTCAGATCTTTCTCGGTTTCACTTTCATCCAAGGGTGAAGGGACCTGTTCTTCTTGGTGATGGAAATGTTTCTCATACACAGCCTCTAGGATCTCTTCATCCATAAACTCTTCATCACCATTAGAATTCTCTAGACTTTGAATGTAAACCTCAAAATGTTCATAACAATCTTCAACCAATGACAAAGAAGGATGAGATTCTCTATATATTTCAAAAAATGTTGAATGAAAATATTTAAGAGAATAAATACTAGCAGATGGAAAACCTTCATACCAAGTCCATGTTTTTCCTTCTAAGGTTTCCATGAACATATTCATCATACAATCTTCAGGAAATTGAACCCTCAACTTGTGTGCATGCATGTGAAATTTAACGAGATGTAGAGAAACATCCTCTCTTTCTTCATCTTTGAATATTGGGAGATAACTTGACCAAACAACATGAGGCATCAGATTTGGAAAGCCAAGAATACAAGATCTATCCATAGGAGCATACCTGACATTCGTTCTTGCAGAACCCATTTTGAAAACAATCACCAGTAATTCTAACCACTACTGACCTGCAACCAATGAAGTCTTTGTGAACATTTGATCTTCTAGATCCTTTGAATTTTGGAGTCACTAGGTGAATGATTCATCATTTTCTGTGTCTTCTTGTTGTTCACCGTCAACAATGAGAGTTGAAACTTTGATAATCTTTCCTAGGAAAATCAAACCTTCGATCCCTGGAAACAATGCCACTATATTCACTCTATAAAACCCTTGAGGCTAAGGAAAGGGATACATAGGTAAACACAAACCACTTTGGAATAGAAACTGGTCTTTTCTAGTCGGAAGGGGCTCCTTCAACTAATGAAAACTAAAAATTTGACTCTATAGCATATAGAGACCAGTTCTGAAAATGTTTGGATTTTGATAATGGGGGTGGTAGAGGATTCTAAGAAAAACTATTGGAAATAATAGTGATCTCCCTATTGTGACATGTTGATGTATTTCCAACCAGCTTCATATATGGAGGCTTAATTAGTACAACTTTAGAATAGATAACAAAATTGTAGTATAGAAAAGATAATAGTATCAAAAGAGCATAAATAATAACATTTTATCACTGCAACTCAGATCAATGAACATCAAGAAGAAAAGACAATACTTTCAAAGGTATACATATTTCATTTACAACTGAAATATACCCAGTTCAATCAGTGTTGGGTCCCTATAATACTAGTGATTACCCCATTACTATTGTAGTTATACCCCTTATTTATATTTTTGTGCCCCCATTTCCCCCATATTGTTATTAATGTGCCCATAGAATCCCTATATTGTTATTTTTGTGGCTTTATATTATTATTGTTAGGTCGGCTGGATTATATTGTGACTCCTTAGACTCCTATATATAGAAAGGAGGTTTTGTCATTTGTATCATCCAAGAATTGTTCATTTATGTAATGCAAAGGAGGTTGCCCTCTCGAAGAGTCTGAATTCTAAGGCGTTGATATATCTTTTCTATCTTTTCTTGAGCTGGTTTCATAACATTTGGTATCAGAGCTTTGGATTCTAGGGTTTCGCTGCTCCAAACAAGTCATTATGGCATTTTCGCTATAACTTTTTTTCTGTGACGTTTCAGAAGTCGCAAAAACAACCCATTTGAGAAGAAATTGTGCTAAACCTTGGGTCCGAATTTAAGAGCTTTTCGCACGATATTTGCGGAGATATGATCTGAGGAAGTTGGTCTTTTTGCAGACTCCTGAATTACACTCAAAACAGGTGACCTGGGGAAAATCGTCATAACTTTCTTTCTGAGCATCGGATTGAAATTTCGTAAGAAGGTACAGAAAGAGGACAGACTTTAGTTTTCTTTTATATATTTTTCAGAGTCAAAGGTTGAAACAGTGACACGTGGCACTTCATACAAGTTCACTCTACTGAACTAGTCTATAATCAGGTCACTGCGGGAGATTGTGCATAACTCTTTCTTGGAGAATCCAATTTGGATCAGACTAGTGGCATTGGAAAGAGGACATAGAAGGCTACTACAAGTCACAATTTCAGAACTGGATGATTCGAAATTACAGATATACATCAGATTCAATATCAGGCTTTTACAAAGTAAAAAAAGGTGTGTAGTTTTTTTTTTAATTTTTGAATAAGCTTGGTTTGAAGGAATTCAAAGGGCATAGTAAAGCATTATTATCGGTAACTGATGCCTCGAGGAAAGAAAATGCAAACACCTAGTAAGGAACCTGAAAGCTCTAGCATGACTCATGAAGAAGAGGAAGAAATGCTACATGATATATCAAAATTACAAGAACAAGTGCAACAAATGTCACGCTCACAAAAGCTAACAGATGCTAAGATAAATGGCATGGAATCTAAGATAAAGGGCATGGAAGCTAAGATGGATGATCTGAAGACGTATTTGAGTATAGATTTGAAGACAGACATGGCAGATTTGAAGACAGATTTGACAAATTTTCTACAAGAAATACTTACTAATGGTGAAAAGGTTGTAAAGGAAACTCATGATGTGAACAAAAGAAATGTTAATCATGATTCCATAGACTCTAATGTTGGATCAAAGACCCACCATATTCCAAAAATCGATATGAGGAAGTTTGATGGCAAGGATCCCGCCACATGGATATTACAGATGGAGCAGTTCTTCGATCTCAATATTGTGCAAAACACACAAAAGGTACGTATGGCAACTTTATATTTGGAACCAAACCAGTTTGTATGGTATCAATGGCTTTGTTCTCGTAAACAATTTATCACTTGGGCAATTTTTACAGAAGAATTGATAGCACATTATGAGGATACAAAAAGCAACACTTTTTTTAGCCAATTGATAAGTCTCAAACAAAAGGGTTCAATAATGGATCACATTGAGGAGTTCCAAAAATTGAACATAAGGGTAAAAGATATTCCAGAGCAGCATAGGATTGATGTGTTCATAGGGTCTTTAAAAGATAATATCCAACATGATGTTCGACTTTGGGAACCTGATTCATTAGAGAAGGCATTCAGGTTAGCAAGAAAAATGGAAAGCAAAATTATGGCAACCAGGAAGCATACCACTCACAACTATAAAGACGGAAGTGCAACTGCCCCTAGTCTTCCACAACCTATAAGGTTGACACCACAACAATTGGAAGAAAAAAGAGGAAAAGGGATTTGTTATAGTTGTGATAGCAAATACACTAAAGGTCATAAGTGTGCTGAGAAGAAATTATTCTACATAGATTGTGAAGAGGAAGAAGAAAAGGAGCAAGAAAGGTCAAAAGAACAGGATATGCTCCAGGAACAAAGCCTAGATGAAGAACAAATAAATCCGACCATATCTTTTAATGCATTGGCAGGAATTACCACTCCTCAAACCATCAAGATAGAAGGACAAATCAAGAAGAAAAAGGTGATAGTGTTGATTGATTCAGGAAGCACCCACAATTTTATTCATTGTAGGGTAGCAAAAGAATTGAATTGCTTCCTATATCCAGCACCAGAGTGTCAAGTGATGATTGCAAATGGAGGAACAATAAATTGCTCTGGAAAGTGCCATAATATCAAGCTATCCATGGGAGAATATGTATTGACTAGCCCAATGCTTTCCATTCCAATGGGAGGTGCTGATGTTGTACTAGGAGTCCAATGGCTACAATCCTTGGGTACAATAGCTTTTAATTTTCAAGAACTTTTCATCAAATTTTCTATGGAAGGAAAGGAAGTTGAATTAAGGGGTATTGTAGGGAAACCAGGAAAGATAATCAACTCTAATGGTATGACAAAGCTTCTAAAAAAGGAGCAAAAGGGTGTAATTTCACAATTATGTTCGCTAGATGTTTCCACATTAGAATCATCTATTTCTCCAGATCTCCAAAAAGTCCTGGACAATCATTCTAAGGTATTTGAGACTCCCAAAGGTCTCCCACCTATGTGTGATCATGATCATGCTATTCATCTGATTCCAGGAAGTGTTCCTCCAAACATCAGGCCGTACAGATATCCCTATGTCCAAAAAAGTGAAATTGAACGTATGGTTGCAGAAATGCTAGAGGCTGGTATAATTCAACCGAGTCAAAGTTCTTTCTCTGCTCTAGTAGTATTGGTGCACAAGAAGGATGGATCATGGCGCATGTGTCCGGATTATAGGGAGCTCAACAAGCTCACTATTAAAGATAAGTTCCCCATTCCTGTCATTGATGAATTACTGGATGAATTGCATGGATCAATTTACTTCACCAAGTTGGATCTTCATTCAGGATATCATCAAATCAGAATGAAGATTGAAGACATTCCGAAAACGGCATTTAGAACTCATGAGGGTCATTATGAATTTTTGGTCATGCCTTTTGGCCTTACCAATGCACCTTCAACATTTCAAGGTTTGATGAATTCAATTTTCAAACCATTCCTTAGAAAATTTGTGTTAGTATTTTTTGATGATATACTTATCTACAGCAAGTCTTGGAAGGATCATGTTGAACATGTTGACAGGGTGCTACAACTATTGGAGGAGAAACAATTATATGCCAAAAGATCCAAATGTTTCTTTGGAGTCCAGGAGGTGGAATATTTGGGTCATATTGTATCTCATGAAGGAGTTAAGGTAGACCCTACCAAAATTAAAGCCATTAAGGAATGGAAAATCCCCACATCCATAAAGCATTTGCGCGGATTTCTTGGGTTGACAGGGTATTATCGCAAGTTTGTTAAGAATTATGGGAGAATAGCAGCACCTCTAACGACATTATTGAAGAAAGATGCATTTTCATGGACTCCGGAAGCAACAAAGGCCTTTGAACATCTTAAAGAGGCAATGTGCCAAGCACCGGTCTTAGCTACACCGGACTTCACAAAAACCTTTATTGTGGAATGTGATGCTTCAGGAAATGGAATTGGTGTTGTTCTAATGCAAGATGAAAGACCCATTGCTTTTGAAAGTCGTCCAATCAAGGGAAAGTTTCTAAGCAAAGCTATTTATGAGAAGGAAATGTTGGCAATACTCCATGCACTTAAGAAATGGCGACCCTACCTAATGGGAAGACACTTCAAGGTAAAAACGGATCATGATAGCCTTAAATACTTTTTAGAACAAAGATTATCCTCTGAAGAGCAACAAAAGTGGGTCACAAAGATGTTGGGTTATGACTTTGAAATCATCTACAAAAAAGGGAAGCAAAATGTGGTGGCAGATGCACTCTCAAGGAAGGATGAGGATGTGGAAACATTGTTGTGCGCTATTTCTATCATCCAACCAGATTGGATAAATGAAGCAAGGGAGGAAAGGAAGAATGACGAAGAAGTGTGGGCACTTATTCGAAAGCTACAACAAGATTCCAGTACGTCTGATACATTTAGCTGGAAAAATGATTCGTTATGGTACAAAGATCGCTTATACCTCTGTAAGAATTCCCAGCTAAAACAAAAGATTCTTATGGAATTGCACACTTCTCCCTTAGGAGGGCACTCAGGATTTTTAAAAACTTACCACAGGGTTAAGAAGGAATTTTTTTGGGATGGCCTTAAATCAGATATTCAAAAGTTTGTGGCAGAATGTTGGGTTTGCCAACAAAATAAAGTTGAAACAATTAAGACACCGAGTCTATTACAACCTTTATCCATTCCAAGCCAACGTTGGGAGGAGGTATCAATGGATTTTATCACAGGTTTACCCAAGTCTGAGGGAAAGAGTGTCATCATGGTGGTGGTTGACAGACTTACCAAGTATGCACACTTTTGTGCATTATCACATCCAATTAAAGCCAGTACAGTTTCTACTGCATTTATGGAAACAATTCAAAAGCTACATGGAAATCCAAAGATTATTGTAAGTGACAGAGATCCCATTTTCACTGGAAATTTTTGGACAGAATTATTTTCTTGTCTTGGTACTCAGTTAGCTCATAGCTCATCTTATCATCCTCAATCTGATGGGCAAACTGAGATAGTAAACAAATGTTTGGAAGGATATCTTCATTGCTTTGTATCTGATAAACAGACACAATGGGTCAAATGCTTGCCTCTGGCTGAATGGTGGTATAACACTTCCTTTCATACAGCAACAAAAATGAATCCATTTATGGCACTTTATGGGTATCAACCACCATCCATCACATCATATTTAAGAGAAAATTCTAAGGTTCAGGCAGTGGAACATCACATCGAACATTAACAACAAGTCCTCCAACTCTTAAAGGATAACCTCGTGTTGGCACAGAATAGAATGAAACAACAGGCAGATCAACATCTCAGTGAAAGAAGTTTTGATGTAGGTGATTGGGTATTCCTACGGCTACAACCATATAAGCAAATGTCCCTCAAGCAAGCTAAGAAGGATAATAAATTATCACCAAAGTATTATGGTCCGTACAAGGTGTTGCAAAAGATTGGTACTATGGCATACAAATTGGAGCTTCCTGCAGCTTCTCGATTGCACCCAGTTTTCCATGTTTCATGCTTAAAGAAGGTTATAGGCGACAAGCTCCCAGTTCAAACAATATTGCCAGAACTTGACGAGGAAGGAAAAATTATATTGGAACCGGAAGCAGTTATAGAAACAAGAACTCGACAGCTACGAAATCTATCAATTTCAGAGTACCTTATCAAGTGGAAGAACTTATCCGCTGAAGATTCCACATAGGAGGATGAGAATTTTATGCAGAAGTATCCAGAACTACTCAAGCGTTGAGGACAACACTTTTTTGAGGGAGAGGGGCATGTTGGGTCCCTATAATACTAGTGATTACCCCATTACTATTGTAGTTATACCCCTTATTTATATTGTTGTGCCCCCATTGCCCCCATATTGTTATTAATGTGCCCATAGAATCCCTCTATTGTTATTTTTGTGGCTTTATATTATTATTGTTAGGTCGGCTGGATTATATTGTGACTCCTTAGACTCCTATATATAGAAAGGAGGTTTTGTCATTTGTATCATCCAAGAATTGTTCATTTATGTAATGTAAAGGAGGTTGCCCCCTCGAAGAGGCTGAATTCTAAGGCGTTGATCTATCTTTTCTATCTTTTCTTGAGCTGGTTTCATAACAGTCAGACATGAGCATGTAAAATGAATTCAAGTATAAGTGTCCCCTACACCTTTAAATCAGTATGAAGAAAACAGACAAGAGAATGACATATAAACTAAGAGAGAAAACTTATTTCTAAAACATCCATACCATACGAATCTTCATAAATTGACTGGAACCCCTTCAACATTCAGGCATGATCATTAAAGCCAAATCAAAAGCATAACTTCAATAACTCCTATAGCAATTGTGAAACCAACAAAAACTTTCTCTGTCTTCATTCATGAAAATATATAATAGATAAATGGATCAAAATAAGTTTAGGTTCACTGCATCTTCGATCCAACAAAGGATCGACCCAAAACTTAAACAGAAATAGTATATTGTTGTTTTTTAATGCCTTTCACCAAGACATAAATCATAACTCACCTTTTGTCTTTCAAAAAACAACTTTCTAATACAAAATAACTTGAAAAAGTCTTCAAACTGATAAAAATGGCTCAAATAGAGAAAAACATAAAAGATGCCTTTCTGACTACTAAAAAGCCTATGTAGTAGGTGCACAACACCCAAAAATTTATCCTTCCAGAACTGACACGTGGCAAGCAGCTGAGGTGGTGATCTAGACACCACATGTACCAAACACCACCCTCTTCAAAACTTGACAGGTGGCTATCATCTAGCATACGTGTGGTAGTCTCAGCATGGACTGCATAACGAGTGCGCAATGCCTGCATAGAGAAATTCCTGCAAAATTTTGCCTGGGTGCCTCTAAGTCTTGCTATATTCCATTCGGATAATAAATGCTACTCAACATATCAAATTTAACATATTTAAATGCCAGAGATTGAATATAAAACTTGAAAAGGAAAAATCGGGCAATCACCTCCTTTTGCTCTTGCTTGACACTTTACCACTAGAAGCCTTAGTGCCAGGAGTTTTGATATTGGAATCTGGAGTAGTGAAGTGATGTTTCTCAACTGGTGGTGATGGCATAGTAGTCTTTGTTTCAAGTGAAACCTTAGATTTCAGCCTTAACACTTTTCCCAAAAATTGCATAATAATGTCAGTGGAAACTGCGAAAATGGGCTACCAAGTGACGTGTTTAACTCACGAACTATAGCAACTGTGTAAAATCGGAGATAGGTTTTTGTATATGAACTTGTGTTTGAGAGAAAACTCTCTCAAGTTCCTCAAATTCATCCCCATCCCATCAGAAAATTCTCTGCAAAATGATGACTTAAAACAAGAAATTACACAATTGAAAAATAAGCCTTAATTATGATTTCGAAACTCCTGATTTGTTACACCTGTGCAAAAACTGGAAGAGGTTATTTTTCTTTGGTCTGTTCTTGAGAAAAAATCTTTCCGTTTCCCAAACTTAGCCTCCATATGATCAGAAATTGTTCTGTTAAAGGATGACTAAAACAAAGTATTTTTGTAGTAAATAACTCTGTGATGGTCGTGATTCTATCCACGATGACTAGCTTAGTTGCAAACCAATCCTTATTCCTCAATCATGATAATTAACTAGCTTGAGCTCAGCAATGCAGACACTTGTGTGAAGGATATGGCAGTCTTTTCATTGCATTTGAAATTGTTACTATTTTTTCTTGTTGTGTGATGTCATACATCACCTCCTTTGCAAAACATAATATTTTGGGCATTATAATCATTAGAAAATTTGGTTTAGCATAATATTTGGATTCATGGGAGAATTATATGAGTAATACCATCTCTAATGAACAAAATCATAGCTTTTGAAGGTGGAAATGGAAAGGAAGTTGCAATCATTATATGTTTTATGAGTGAAGAATGATTAGATGTATAGGGGAGTAGGGTAGGGTATTTAAAACATAGGGAATGGAAAATAGGGAATGTAGAATTTAGGTTATAATGTTTAGGGAAAAATAATAGACTAGGGGGAGAAAAAAATGGTGGAATTCCAACAATTATTTTACTTTGAGCAGTGATATTTTTAATTTTCATTGTCTCATGTAAACCTCATGACAGACCCACTATTGACACATAACCCATGACTAAATTATTCAATATTTGTATAATGTTTCCCAATAACTCAATACAACTTCGTGCTTTCGATCGAACCTCTTGATGAAAACACCCATGGCGATGTTTTGGATAGTGACATTCGAACTTATGACAACAACCATGACATTAAGTTTGAATTTATTCAAACCAACCATTTAATCATTTGGAGACATTTGACAAATGCAAACTTACTGACCGTAATAAGATGTACAATAAAATACATGACCTATGACTCAGCTGCATATGACTTTCCTATCGCCAAGGACACAAACTTACATCAATCACCCAAAGGACTTGACCACAATAGTCCATACATTAATGAATTTTACAATGATTACATCATAGGTCTTTACATGACCTTTACATCAAATGACATATCTGTCATTTATAACTAAGACCAAAGACCTCAATAATACCATGATAGTCATCTGTAACTATTATGTACCATATAATAGTTGCACCAGAATCATTTTTCAGCAACAACATGAACAACAACATGCACTTCTTCACCATTAAATAAGCAGCATCATAATTTATAAGCATCATTATGTATCAAGGAATTATAATGCCAAGAATGCATTATTAGAAGCATAAAAAATGCTCCCCCTGAACCTATTCCATATCTGCAAACTTTACTCAATTAATTCTAGAACTAGCAAGAAAAATTAGAGTTTGTTTCTTTATCATACCAAGATATACGTGATTGTTTAGTCTAGAACTCACATTTATATGCAACTTATATTTCTGATATCCACATACATAAAGTGAGATACTAAAGCCTCTTACCTGCAACTCCTCATGAGCCTATGTTGTCTGTGTTAGTTCATTGTTATGACATCTGATGCAGTGTCGGTAATGTAATAAATCATGAACACAAAAAACAACCACAAGAGTCATCATCAAGACATATATGTATAACTCCCCCTGAACTTGAAGAATCAACAGAGTGATGAAGCAGGAAACATTCCTAATTTATGTTTTAGATATTCAAATGCATCATGTGGAAGATGTTTTGTAAATATATCAGCAACTTGTTCTTTTGAGGGAACATATTCTAGTTTGACCTTTTGTTCAAACACATGTTCTCTTATAAAATTATATTTAATTTGAATATGCTTGGTCTTGGAGTGCATAACAATATTTTTTGAAATACTAATGGCACTTGTATTATCACATAAAATGGAAATGGGTGGATAAAAATTGATTTGGATATCTTGCAATATTTTCATCATCTAGAGAAGTTGTGTGCAACAAGATGCAGTACCAACATATTCTACTTCTATAGTAGATAAAGTAATTGAGCTTCTTTTTTTTGTTGAACCATGATACGAAGTGAAGCCCCATATAGAATGCTCCTCCACAAGTGCTTTTTCTATCATCAAAATTTCCTACCCAAATTGCATCTGTATAAGCATGAAGAGTAAGATCTGCATCTTTGGGATACCATAAACCAAAGCCTTGAGTGCCTTGTAGATATTTGAAGATTCTTTTGACTTCATGAAGATTAGTTTCCTTTGTATTAGCTTGAAATTGTCCAACAATCCCAATTGCATGCACGATATTTGGTCTTGTTCTTGTAAGATAAATTAGACTTCCGATCATGGATTTGTATTCTAATTGATTGACTACGAGAGAATCATCATGCAAACTGAGACTACATCATATCACCATGGGTGTGCATACTAGTTTGCAATCTTGCATTCCATATTTCTTTAGAATTTGCCTGAGGTACTTTGTTTGTGAGAGAAAAATGCCATTCTTTGCATGTTGTGCTTGTAAACCAAGAAAGTATGTTAGTTCACCAAGTAAAGACATTTCAAATTCTTGTTGCATGATAGAAGAAAACCCTTGACTCATGGATTCTTCATTGCTACCAAAGATGATGTCATCCACATAAACAACAACAATTAAAAGTTTACCATCATCCACCTTTATATATAGGTTGTTATTTGCAGACCCCTTAGTGAAGCCTTGTTGTTGAAGATATCTATCAAGGCGATAATACCATGCACGAGGGGCTTGTTTTAGCCCATATAATGCCTTCTTGAGTTTGCAAACAAGATTTTCATCATTTCCTAGAATAAACCCTTCAGGTTGTTCAATATAGACATCTTCTTCTAGGTTCCCATTTAAAAATGCAGATTTAACATCCATTTGATAAACTTTAAAATCATGAAAGCTTGAAAAGGCAAGAAACATTCTAATGGCTTCAATTCTGGCTACAGGTGCAAATGTTTCTTTAAAGTCTATTCCTTCCTGTTGAGCATAACCTTTTCAAATGAGTCTTGCCTTATTTCTAATTACTTCTCCATTCTCATTCAATTTATTTTGAATGCCCATTTTTTCCCAATAACATTCTTATCATGAGGTCTAGAAACTAATTCCCAAGTGTGATTATTTTCTATTTGGTTAAGTTCTTCATGCATACCCTTAACCCAACATTCATTTTTGCTAGCTTGATTTACATTTTGTGGTTCAATGGTGGATACTAGGGCTAGATGATTAGAAGTTCCAACAAGAGTTCTTATAGTTTGTATTCCAGATTCCTTACCACCTAAAATTTGAGATTCTGGATGATTTTTCTAAACATACCTTGATGGAGTATTTTCTGGTGCTTCTATACTATCAGTTCCTTCAACTTATGCTTCATTGATTCTTTATTCCTCATTATTTTTGTCTTGTTGTAGGATTATCTTCGTCATCTATTGGTGCTTGCTTTTTGATACCTGTGGATGCTTCATGAATCACAACATCAATGCATTCAACAATATTTTGAAGTCTTTTATTGTAACATTTATATCCTTTTCTTCTAGAAGAGTATCTTAGGAGAATTCCTTCATCAACTCTAGCTTCAAACTTTCCAATTTTATCATTATTATTCTTTATATAACGCTTACTTCCAAAAACTCTAAAATTCTTAACATTTGGGGGTTTACCGTACCAAATTTCATAAGGAATTTCATCATTGTTCACACGAATATGAGCTTTATTAAGAATACTTACCCATGTATGTGTTGCTTCTCCTCGGAAGGTATGAGGTATCCCAGACTCATCAAGCATGGCACATTCCATTTGTTGAATTGTCCTATTCATTATCTTTGCTACCCCATTTTGTTGAAGATTCTTAGCTATAGATAACTTCCTCTTAATGCCATGTTGTTCACAAAAGTTAAAAAAAAATCATTTGATATGAATTCTCCTCCCTTTTCAGATCTAAGACATTTGATTTTCAAGTCTAACTCATTTTCTACTAAATCTTTGAAGACTTTAAATTTATCAAATGCTTCATCTTTATACTTTAATAAACCAATCCAGCACATTCTAGTAAAGTCATCAATAAATAAGATGAAATATGTTTCACCTCTAGGTGACCTTTTCTTCACAGGCCCACACAAATCAGTATGAATAGGTTCAAGAGGCCTACTTGCATAGCCTTCTTTGGCATTGAATTGTACCCTAGTTTTCTTACCGAATTGGCATGACTTTCATATAGTATTTTAGGGTAAAGAGATGTTGGTAAAATCACGAACTGCTCCTAGATTACTTAACTTATGTATTTGAGTGAAGCTTATATGTCCCAATATTTTGTTCCATAACCAACCGTCTTCTATTTTTCTTAAGTAACATTGTTCTAGACTGCCTTCCAAGACATAGACATTGCCTGTTCTTGTTCCTTTTATTACGATTTTTCCTGTATCAATATTTCAAACCACATAAATAATTTACCTAAAAAAAACATCATTCCCTTGGTCACACATCTGGCTAACACTTAACAAGTTATGCTTCAACCCATCAATAAATAAAACATTTCCAGTTTTAACCTTTTCTTTTAGAAAAATTGTTCTCTTTCCTTTGATAGCAACAGTTGCATTATTTCCAAAAGGTTATTTTCTTTTCTTTATTTATTTCATTAAAATACATAAACTTATCTTTATCACTTTTCATGTGTTTGGAGCATCCAATATCAATGTACCACAAGTTTTCTTGATCCGCTGCATATAAATCTAGACCATAATTCTAAGATTTGATGGGCATCTTCTTCCACACCTTAGATGTTATTTCCATTTTTTTGTCCTGAGGTATAGATTGTCCTTTGCTCCTGCATTCAGATTCTTTACGCCTAAAGTTATTACAAAAATAACATTCAGTTTCATATTGAAGAGGAGAGAAGGAATTGTAAGATTATTTCTTTACCCCAACTTCATTCTTTTGTTTTCTTTCTTCCCTAGTCATGATAGTTTTGTAAGAAACAAATTGAGTAGCCTTATGACCAAAATTGTGACAAGTGAAACATTGTCCAATAAAGTAGAAGTGTCTAGGAGTATACTACCTTCTATTGTTGTTTTCCTTTTGATTGAACTGAGTAGAGTTTACTTGTGAAGTATTTGGTCCTTTATTCTTTTCCATAGGATGGAGTGATGTTGATTGCTTCTCTTTACTGCACTGAGATAGCTTCATGTTAATGTAGAATACTTTACAATATTTGATGTTTCTTCACGGTATCCAAGACCTGTTTTTATAAGACGAGAGCATTGAACTTTGATGATTTCATCTAAGGTTTCATATCCTTTAGAAAATATAAGATTAAGACTTTTTTCTTTCACAAGTTCTTTCCTTAGATTTACTATTTCACATTTTAGCTTCTCATTATTCTCTTCCTTTTCTATGACTTTTTTCTTCAAAGTTTATTATGCTAATTTAGCTTCTTCTAAAGAAATCTTAAGCTGACATATTTCTTCAATAAGAATATCCTTTTCTTTTAGGGAATCCATGAAATTATCATCAGACACATTACTACTTCTATCTTCAAGTTCCATTAATTGATATTCTTGATTAGACTCTCCTTCTTCAACATTTGAAATACCTTCACTACCATTATTGTGTAGACGGGGAAATGGATTGGAGTTAGAACAAAAGTCCATAACTAGTAATTCTTTATTATCTTATTGATGTATATCCTTCAAGCAATCAATATTTTGTTGAAGGATCGACTCTTATTCCAATTGTTGGGAAAAATACTAAGACAGGGAGGTGAATCACTATTTTAAAATCATTAAACTTTTCAATTTCATATCTCGATTTCTATACGTGACTTTACTGAAGTGAACCTGCGTATGTACGTGACTATTATTTAGACAACTGGCGTACATTTGGTAAAATTACTTTTCAGATAATTCATCATTTGTTTATCTTGAGCCAGTGCATCAGTACTTCATTAGACATTAAATAAACAATAACCATGTGCAGTAAGAACAAAATAAACCATCACACATAAATAACACATCAACACACATGAACACCAATATTTTAGGTGGAAACCCAATGTGCAAAAAAACCACCGTTTTTGTTTTCTTTGTCTTCATTTTATTATAAAGAAAACTTCTTACTATCTTGTACTAGAGCAGACTCATATCAGCACGCAGGTACCCACCGGAAGGGAGCTCCAACCCCCTGATATGATTTACCAACTACCACTAGAAAGAAGATTTGACTTCCTCATTGAAGGCTCCAACCCTCAACACCTTCGTGGACCACATTTCATAAATTTTTATAATGGATCCACCTGATACAACACATCACAACTTGTAGGCCATGTTTTGTCAAATTTTTAGACTGAACCCACTACCAACATTTAAGACCAAAATAAAATATCAAAACTGAAATTGTCACTCTCAAACAAACACTGAATCATACACAGATCCATTGCATCATTATGAAGTAATCACATAACCATTACTGATCTTCAATCACAAACAACTAGTAACTTCGTCATTCTTCAATCAATCAATCCTCAATCAACATATCATTATTAAGCCCAGATAATAAAATAAGACTTCATTGACAGATAGCGAAACCCTAGCTTTTATACGTGCTTTCCTCAAGGAATTTCCGTATGTATACGTGATTCACCAGAATCAAACTCGTGTATAGATCTAAATATATACACTACTTGCGAGTATTAAACTTGTGTGTGCACAAGCCTATCAGGTTATCAAACCTGAGTACATATCTGCAATTACTGGCACAAACCTTCGCTGCATCACAAAACTCCAAACATAGCCCGATCTCAACATACATAGAAAAATAACACTTCAGGACAATATCGTTACTAATCAAATCAACCCATAATCAAAACTGTCATTTCAGATCTATTGGATCTTATCCATCATCAAATTCCTGGGTGTATACATAGTTTTAGATCAAGAAAATCATTAACAACCCATTACATGCATATTTTCTTCAGATCTAACTTTCATAAAATATTCATCACTTTCACACCTTCTACCAATTTGATATTCATCTCCTTATATAGTTTAGCCCTTATCTAATACCACACATAAAAAACATACTAATGTCGATGGTATTCTTAGATGGGATCAAATATCCATTGTTGGGCTCAATACCATAGGTCAATACCATGGTGCATAAACTATACACACCTTTCCTTCTTCATACCTGCGAATGTATGCGGATTTTCTTTACAGTTCCTATGTATAATTCTTGAAATTTCAACGTTATTAATCCTCTATCTCTGAACTGCTATGCCTTTGACCAAACTCTCTATCACATGTAGACACATCCTGTTGACATCTTCATCAAGTAGGTTTCCATCAAAGGACAACTCATCAAGTAGTTTTCCATCAAGGACAACACATTAGTCATAATGCCAATAGTAATTTCTCACTTTTACAAAGAGGCTACAAATGATCAGCTACTCAAAAATTTGCTCAAAATTGAAAGTTGTCAGATTGGTGTGGAACTTGAATGACCACGTAGTTCTCATCATCCTAAATTTGGCGCAACTCATTTCGCATGAAACGGACTCCGTATGCTCCCAAAAACATCTTCTACCTGTTTTCCTAAACAGGTGAATTTTTAACAAAAATATGCAGGTAGCCCAGTCAGCAGTTTGTACTACTGACATGGCGCAGATTAGGCATTCCTATGTGGCAGGATGATTGTGCATCTGACTATTTGACCTCCGACGAATTTTGTGGTGCCAAGTGGCACGATTTCATTAATCGATTTTTGGACGAATTTGATTGGTTGGTTGGTGGCCAACCATAGGTGGCCACATGGCCCTGCCACGGGCTACCACATGGCAGAACAATGGCCACGAAAAATCAGGTTAAGGTCTGAGAAACAACGGGCAAGGATCAAACCCGCGACCTCCAATCTCCAAGTCTAATTCGTCTCCAATACGCTATACATTTTTTTCTTATTATATATGATATGTGACTTATATTTAAAGTGGAAGTGATGGGCCATCCAGAAAAAGGGCTAGCCCTTGGGCACATGCCATTCAACATGACCATAAAGGATTAGAGTGGGGGGTCGGCCGGCAGGGGCGGGCTGTTGGCCTTAGCCCCAGGCACATGGCCCCCCCCATGTGGCTCAAATTTTTGAAATTAATGACTTACGGGGCAATTTAACGCACCCATAATTTCTCTTGGAGTCCTGCGAATTCAGTGCCTAGTTAGCACAATTCGGGGCGGATTGTAGGATTGGTGCCGGATTTGGGGGAATTTGTAGAGAGAATAGTGAAAGAGCTAGGAAAGCTCATAACTTCTTCAGTTTTTGACCAAATCAGTCGCAGAAAGAGGCTAGACAAGCATTTTTGGGCATTTTGGAGCCACTGGAACATGTTTCAGATTTAACTGAGCATTATAAATTGATGTATTCACACTTTTTAGCATAATAGAGAGGGTCAAGCCATTGGAAGCTGGACTAAGGAGACATAGCCCAGGGGGGTTTAACTCCTTCATCATGTGTTGTTGTGATACTGTTTTGGTAATGTTCATGTTTGTTATATATTGTTGTTCATTCATTTGTTTATGTTAATTTGTACATGAAATTTACATTAAAATATTCAAAAACTCATGTTAAAACATGTAATTAACCTCATGAATCCTTAAGCAATTTTACATATTTTGAAGAGGAATTTAGCACAACAAAACTAAATTTCCCATTGAGACCAAGTTTGGTATCATAGGTCTTGGTTTTCGTTGTGCAAAGAGGATTTAATTGTTTGCAAGTGAATGTGATGCTTACAAGGTTGAAGCTTAAGAGAGGAGAAGGGAAGCTGGTTGAAGGTCCTAAAGTTAGCTCAAGGAGGGGTGTAAGATTGCCACAATCTCCACCACCATTTCTACCTCAAATTATAGTTGAAGCTTCAATAAGCATGTCACACAAGGGAGATCCTATAAATATGATAGAGGATGAGAAGGTTTTTAGGAAGGATTTCTTTGACATGACAGAGATGGTAAAATTCCCCTATGAAGAGAGGAATACAAGACTTCAGGGTGAAAGCATCCAAGCTTCCAAAAGGAGAAGGCTCTTCAGGAGGAGGAGGTAATGGAAATGGAGGTAAACCTCCACCCTCTCCACCATAATCTTCATCTTCATCTTCACTGGAATCTTCACCCTCTTCCACTAATACAACCGTTACTCATACTCATCAACATACCTCAAAATGAATTGATAAAACACCCTTGTTGAAACTTGATGTTAAATTTGAAGTGCCCATGTATAATGGTGAAGTGAATATAGAGAAGCTTGACAATTGGGTTCATCAGTTGGAGGTCTATTGCAGAATTCAAAACCTTCAAGATGATGACATAAAGATTCAACTAGCTTCCATGAGGTTGGAGGGTGTAACACTATATGGTGGGAAGCCAAGACACAAAAAGAGATAAAAAAAAATGTGGTAAGAAAGCCATCATGAATTGGAAGAAATTTAGACAACTTAAAGGTCAAAATGTGCAAGATTACACCAAATAATTTAGAAGAAGGTATCTGATGTTAGATGTATATTTGCAATCACAAGACATGTTTTTGAAGTATATAGGGGGTTTACACAGTTATCTTAGGCATACTATCCTTATTTTTAATCCTAATAGTGTAGATGAGGTTTGTGTGCAAGCCACTCATCTTGAAGCAAGAGGGAAAAATACTCTAGAAGAGGGTGGTAAAAATCCATTTAAGGATAAAGGAAAAGAAAAGGGTTTCAAAGGGAAAGGAAAGAAAAATGCATCCATTAAGAAGAAAGGAGAGAAACTAACATGCAAGTATTGTTCCAAAGAGGGTCACGATGAAGCTCATTGTTGGAAGCTTCATCCTGAGATGAAACCAAAGAAATTCAACAACAGGGGAAAAAAGACAGCTACAACCACTCAATAGGATTTGGTATCTGATTCAGGTGATGAAATTAAAATTACAACCCTGGGTATGAAAGAAAAAGAATCAATTTCTAGCACTAGTACTTAAAATTTACGCAATGAAACTCCAAATGAAAAGAAGAGGACAGAACTTTTCCACAGAAGGGTAATCTCAAAACATAGCAAAATTGATACTCTTTTTGATAGTGGTCTCAAGTCAATCTGATCTCTGAAAAAATTGTCAAAAGTTTAAACTTGGAAACCATTCCACATCATAAGCTATATCCATTAGGATGGGTGTGTGACAATGCACAATTACAAGTAACTAGAAAGTGTAGACTAAAATTCGCCATTTCTACAAATTTCATAGACGAAGTGAAACTTGTTGTTGTGCCATTAGACATATGTGGTATAGTTTTGGGCAGCCCATATCTCTATGAAATAAAAGATATCTTCCATATACATGAAAACAATTACCATTTGTTTAAAGATGGAGTAGAATACATTGTAAGAGCCCATAGCAAGAAACTAAATATTTGTGCTTCTAATGATCAAACCCAAAAATGATATTGATAATGAATATTTTCAAGGTTGTGACTCAAGATTGAAATCTGAATTGGTTGATGTTGTTAACCAATATGATGAGATGTTTCAGGAACCAAAATGATTTCCTCCCAAGAGAGGAATCCAACATGAAATACAGGGGTAGCAAGTTTTTCCTCTTCCTAACATTGGAATGTACAGGATGTCAGTGATGGAAAGTGCAGAAATTAAAAAGAAAATTCAAGAGTTGTTGGAACATGGCGCATGTGTGTGGACATTCATGCATTGAACAAGATTATGGTAAAGAACCATTGTCAAATTCCTAGAATAGATGATTTACTTGATCAATTGAAAGATGCAAAGTATTTTATGAAGTTGGACTTAAAGAGTGGCTACCATCAAATTAGAATTGCTGAAGGAGACATTTGGAAGACAGCATTCAAGACAAAACAAGGTTTGTTTTAATGGCCAGTTATGCCTTTTGGTTTATGTAATTCTCCTGATACCTTCATGTGTGTGAAGAATGATGTGTTGAGGACATTTCTTGATGAGTTTTTTATAGTATGGTTACATGAAACATTAATTTTTAATAAATCTCATGATGAACATGTCATGCATGTGCAAAAAGTACTTGATGCCTTAACGAAAGAATAGTTGTATTTAAAGATGTCAAAGTGTGAGTTTGGGAAAACTTCTTTAGTTTACTTGGGTCATATTTGATCCAGGATGTTTTTGCTTATAGATGTATAGAAAGAATCACAATCAAAATTGTAGCTTAACACAAAATTTTAATGTGCACACAGGAAAAGAAGAAGAAAACACATAAAAGGCACAAAAAGAAGACACCAAGCCTTGATAACGGAGTTCGTCCAATTCAGACTATGTCTTTGGGCCCAGCTCAACAATGGGGAGGCATTTCTTATTAAATGGCATGAAAGAAAAGAATTACAATCATCAACTGTCCACAAGAGGCTTATACCTCCAATCTGAAATATGGCTATGAAAATGGATGCCTGATGATGGAGAGGTAAGCAGAAACAATGCATCCATAGCAATGAAGGGGCTAGAGTCATGTATAATTGTCCAAAATAGACAAATATGCACTCTCGGCCTCCTGCCAAATGAAACAGTGTGCTGCAAAATGCCTCCTTCACTGCTCTTTCCATTGATCGTGTTTTTATAATGGGCTTTTGGATAGAATCCCATTTAAATCAGGGCTTTCCTGGTTCATAATAGAGGTCAGTGTCATGGAAGGTTCAGCTGGTGTAACTCCCTCTTAAAATTGCTTTTTTATCATTGAGGCAATAAGACCTTAAAATCCCGAAAAAAAACTGAAAATCCAACAAAATCTCTTTTACCCAGACTTCAAAAAAACATTAAATCGAGCGTATTTGCATATCGAGTCCGACCTAAGGTCGCAATTGGCATATCAGGGGGTGTAAAGTCTTGATTAATTAGGATTCCTGACTGCTGATATTGGCATCAGCTGATTGCGTCGGCATCCCACTTGCATATCGGCCGGTTGCTTATCGCCGTTTGCACCCTGCCACTGCCGATATACATATATATAAGACCTCCAATCTGATTGTCTCCGATCCGCTGATCTGATTTGATTGGAGATTGGTGATCGGAGTTTCCACTACAGCTCTCTTAAGTCTGCCTCCACAAGTCATCCAGTTGCAATTTGGCCTTTTAAGGCTTAAATCCATTTTTCAAAGGAAAAATCCTCATTTTCTTAAGGATCAAAGCAACCTTTCTTGTGTGATAACTTCATCATCTAGAATTGGATTGAAGTGTCATTCACACTGTTGGAATCAGGATGACGAGATCTACACTCTGATCCTAAGTTGAATTAATTCTGATCACTTTGATTTCTAAGTTTTTCCATGCCATTGTATCTAAAGATCCACCTGGATCAATCCTCCCCATTGAGGAGCTTTTGGACCACCAAAAGTTTTTCATTAGTAAATTGGAAAGTGAGGGAATTGTTCCCTCACTTTCTCTTTCTCCATCCACCTGGCCTTGCTGGGGTGCATTCCCTTGAAACCAAATCAAAGGTATTCTACATCTCCTCATTGTGAAGTCCTGGTTCTTCTATCGAGGATGATGTCTTCGAGCAACTCATCAAGATATTCTGGTGCAAAATCATCGATGGTAGGAACTGTGCCCACCTCATCAGTGTCCATGATCAAAGGTGTTTCATACAGCTTTAGGTTCTCCACATTCACTACTAAGTACATCTTCATATATACCGGCAAGTCAAGATGAAAGGCATTGTTCCCAAATCTTCTCCAATATGGTGAATGGTCCATACTGGATTGGCTGCAACTTCTTTCCTTCTCCCTTCATCCTGTCTTTGTTGATGTGGAACCACACCTTGTTGTTGAGCTATGGAAAAGGTAGGAATTTTCTATTTATTTTCTTATCTTTTCCTTTTATCATAACTCCTTTTATTCCTAAGATGATAATATATCAAAGAATTATAGCAAAAACTAGGGAGTTATTGATTATTTCGAATTAGTTAATTATTGTCTTTTTCCGTGCAGAAAATAGAAGAAATGGAAAACTACCATTTTGAAGGAAAAGACAAAACAGAGTAACTATTGTTCCTTCACCGGGAAGCCATATCCAGATAAGCAGATCAGGATCGGAGTGCACAGTTAAGGATAAGGATGGAAAATCGCAGTATCAGTGCAAGAAGACAAAGGGATCAACTGGAGTTAGAGGATGGAGTGTATCCCTCATGATGTATTGTTCATAAGGGATCATTGTTTTACAATCTATCTGTTATTCCTTATTTTATCCACCTGTCCAGTATAACAGGGACAACGCTTGTAAAGACTTGGGGAAGGATCACTTATCATTATTCAGAATTTGCTATTGTATTTCTCTAATCATTGACTCTCATTGATTGAAATAGAGTACGCTTACCTATAACATTTTCATATGATTAATACATAAGTCGGTCGCTGTTTCGTTTGTTTATACTGAAGTAGTCCAGCAGTGCTTCACTAGCGGCTAAGGGCTCGGCCCTGGTGGATCCACTTGCTTTCTGTACCATTACTTTACAATTGCAGTCGTGTGATGGTTTGGTTTGGTTTTCATTCATTTAAATCACATTTCTTTACTATTTTTTGTTTCCAGAGTTTATGAATTGTTGTAACTGTAACTGAATTGTATTGTTGTTCCTTTTCATCATAATAAGATTATTACTTTCTACAAACTATATTGTTATGCTATTCCTTTCAATTACAAAGCTTCACTGTTCATTCTAGTAAACTGACGTTGTTGTTCATTACAAATTTTTGTTCATTTCTACTAAATAGCAAATTGTTGTTCATTTCCATTCTACAAGAATTTGGTTTTGCCTTTTAGCATTATTACAGTTAGCATATTTATTCCATTTCTATTGGCAGCATTGTTGATTTAATTTCTTGCTATTTCCAATTAGTTGTTTTAGTGTGGAGTGTAAGATCAACAACTGTAAAGAACATTGGCTATCACTGTCAGAGTTCTCAGATTGAGGATCTTGTTTATGTTTGATTTCATTTACATCAGTTGACAAAGGAAAGAGTTATTGCTACTGCATCCTTGACTGATAATTGCTGTTAATTTCTTAAGTGAATGATTTAGTTTCAGAGCATTGAGTTTCTTTTAAATTGCAAGTAGGTTTTATTTCAAGCATCCATTTACTCTTGTATTTGAAGCACTGTACTGCAAATTGGAAAACATTACTCTTGGATTGAATTGACCGCCTCAGACTGAGTACACTCTTGAAATAGAAAATCGCACCTGGATTGATAATTAATGTAGGATAAATAGGAGTTAAAAAGACACCTTTTATACCTCAACATTTTGGCGCCATTGCCAGGGAGAGTGTAGCCATTTCTTTTTTCAGAGAGTAGTGTGCATCTGGTGAGTGCCTGCTAGGAGAGAATTGCGTATTAAAAACGGAAGGTAAGAACCTACATATGGAGCATGTAACAGCCCTGCTCCCTCGCCCACCTTCCAATAGATTTGTTAACTTTTTTTGGGTAGAAATAAACATTTGAGTTGTGTGTATGAATAAGAAGAAAAAACTTGAAAATGCTCCTAAACCGCTACCCAAGCCTGATAAAGCTAAGGGACCGGTGACCCTTGGTCGATCAACCTTCATAGACGAAATCATTAAGCAATCTGAATCTCAGCCATCAATGGGCCCTAGAAAAGTTGCTTCTAGATGACCTACTAGTTCCCTTCGGGCCAAAGTTTCACCATCTGTAGCCTTTGCTAAGGTGCACAGCCAAACAGAAGAGACTGAGCAAGATTTTCAAGAAATTGAGAATTTTCGCCCAATTTCTTTTCAGGAAGGGAACTCTAGCAATATCTTCGAAGGAGGAAGAGAAACAGGGGGAATAGAAGAGCCAAAAACCCCTCTCGAAATAGTTTTAACACCTAACAGCCTAGATAAGGGAAGTGTTGTTAAGGTCATCCAAAACAAAACAGAAGAACCTGAAAAGTCAAAATCCCCCCAAATAATAGTTCAACAAGGACCACTCATTATCCCTGACCAAGGAAGTGTTGTCAAGGCCATTCCTACTCCTTCTAGTCATCTTGGGAATAACTCCCTAGAAATCCCAGAAGGATATTGGCACATATTTTATCAAATGGCCCAAAACCAGCAACCACCTCAAACCTCCACACTGCAATATCCCATTGTGGACACTGCAGTTAATGCACCTATGAAGGTCATTCCTCTCCAACATATTCCTACATTCCATGGCCTAACATTGGAAGATCCAGATGCATTTCTATTTGAATTCAATGTATTATGCCGGGGGTATGACTATACCACCAATCCCCAAAAACTAAAACTATTTCCCTCCACATTAAAAGGAGCAGCTTTACGATGGTTTATGGGGTTAGGTGGGGGTGTTATAAATGATTGGGATCAGATGAAAGTTGCTTTTCTAAATAAATATCAGGATTACTGTAGGTCCAAAGAATTAAAGGATGAAATATTTCAAATGATAGCGAGACCTAATGAAACATTGGAAGAATATGTAGAATGCTTTCAATAAAATCTCCATAGATCTCCTTATGCATATTTACCCTTGCCTGACAATGTGTTAAAAACTACATTAATTAAAGGGATGAAAGAACAATGGGTTGAAACATTAAACATTATGGGCAAAGGTGACATATATCAGGAAAATTTTGCTGATGTCATTAATTTGTGTATCAGGAGTTCGAGAGGCAGCACAAGACTAAAGGCAACAGAACATGACATGATCACAAGGGATAGTAAGGTCCCCAGTGGAGGTATAACCTACACAGAAATCAGCAATATACTAGAAGATTTCAAAACTGATATTCTAGGGACTCTGTCAATGCAGTTCAACATCATGCAAGCTAAACAAAAGCAATCAGAAGCAGAGCAAAATTTGGCAATATTCTGCCCCAAATGCAGAAAGAAACATAGCCACAAAGAGTGCCCGCTAGATATAGTCCAATTTTGCGCCATCTGCACGAAATATCACTCCATAGAAAGCCACCCCTCACTCCTGAGATTGAAAGAAGTTTACAAGGAAGCAGAAGAAGAAAAAGAACCGGTTTACCTACTCAATTAGCGCTGCTACTGGTAGCCATGACAAACAGGTATTCCATTGATCCATCCTCTTCTTTTCAGCCTCCTCAATATAATGCTTAGCAATATAATAGAATGTGGCAAAATCAGCCACCTTTCCCCAGCTGAGCACGACAGCCATTTCCCATATCATCATGGCCAAATCAAACAAATCAAACCAATTGGCTGAACTTTCCTTACTATCCACCATTTTGGAAAAACAATGCATATCCAACGCAATGGTCACCCTCCACCTCGCAGAGTCAAACCTGGCAGTCAAACTGGAAAAGACCGATAAATCAGCTAGCTGGAACGATTCCTCTCCCTCAACCTACACTGTCAGCACCTTATACATTGCAACAAAATCCCCAGACCAACTTAAGACCGCAACTCCTAGCCCAACCCAACCCGAACCCCAACAATAGACCGGTTCAATCTATTCAAATAATTGAAGGACCAGAGCTAAAAACCGAGTTAAGTGAGTGCAACGACATTCAATTAAGATCTGGGCACATTATAGAAACAGAGGGAGACAAAAATGATCAAGTTGAAAAATCGTTACCTTTAGAACAAACACTACAAGAAGAGAATGTGGTTAGACAACAAACTCATGAACAAGCAACCACCTCTTCTCCTCCATTCCCAGAATGATTAATCATACTGTGCCCAATAGAACATCCTGATTTTGATCTTCTAGGAGAACTAAGAAATTTGTGTATAAAAATTCCACTCCTCCAAGCTATCAAAGATATATGAATTTATGCAGAAACCATTAAAGAATTATGTATAAAAAAACCTGAGAGGAGAATAACCACTGACCCAACTATCCAAGTAGTCGGCACCCTATCTGACTTACTATCAGGAAGAGAAGCACCTGTAAAATATGAGGACCTAGGGAATCCTATAGTCATGATGCAAATCAATGGATGCTCCTTCCCAAATGCCTTGGTTGATTTAGGAGTTGTAATCAACATTTTAAAAACCACCACTTGTCAAAAGCTTGGCATTACATCATTAGAACCAACCACAACCTTATTGGAGTTGGCTGACCGATCGGTAGTCAAACCAAAAGGTACACTACATGATGTAATGGTATCTATAGATTCCTAGGAATACCCTGCAGACTTTCTGATTATTAATCCCAAAAACTGACTAGATGGACATCCTTTAATTTTAGGTAGACCTTGGTTGGCAACTGCTGACGCTTACATTGGTTGTCGACAAGGCAGCATGACTATAGCAAGAGGGAGTAATGTCAAGAATTTAGCCTTATACCCTCCAACCCAGCCAAGCCTCACAATAATTAAAACAAAGAAACAACCTGTATCATACCTGACAAAAAATATTAGATCACCATTAACCATTGAAGATGCCCTCGAATTTAAAGACCAAATAGAGGATGGCAATATTAACAGCTTCATTAACCAACCACAAATGAGATCCCATTTACAATGTCACATGATTGAGGCAGCATTCGATAATGATGTAGAAAAAGATCCCTTGAAAGACACTCATGATCAATCAATACCCACCACCTTTGTTTACAATAGCAAAACTATAGAAATTAAACTAGGAAAAACTTTGAACATTAACAAAAATCTGACTATTGAACAAGAAAAAAGTCTGGTTCAACTACTAAGAAAGTATAATGAATCTTTTGCATGGGATTACCCAGACATGAAAGGAATTGATCCCCAGTTGTGTACGCACCACATTTATACAGAAAAGGATGCTAGACCTGTTCGCTAACCCCAACGAAGATTAAACCCTCATCTTAAGGATATTGTGAAAGCTGAATCACAAAAACTTTTAGATGTAAACTTTATTTACCCAATATCTTACAGCAAGTGGGTCTCTCCACTAGTAGTGGTGCCAAAGAAGAATGGAAAGTGGCAGATATGTGTAGACTACAGAGAATTGAACAAAGCAACCCAGAAAGACCACTTCCCCCTTCCATTCATTGATCAGGTATTAGACACATTAGCAGGAAATAAATTCTTTTGTTTCCTAGATGGCTTCAGTGGATACAATTAGATTCAAATTTCCCCTGAAGATCAAGATTAAACCACTTTTACCTGCCCTTGGGGAAAATTTTCTTACAGAGTCTTACCCTTTGGGTTATGCAATGCTCCTGACACATTTCAGAGGGCCATCCTCAACATTTTTTCAGATCTAATAAATGAAGGGCTCAAAGTATATATGGATGATTTCACACCTTATGGGGATGATTTTGAGCCAGCATTACAAACACTAGTACCACCAGGCTCTGCCTGAGCCATGAAAAGTGTCATATGATGATGACCGAAGGATTAATCTTAGGTCATTATATCTTAGCAGCTGGAATACAGGTAGATCCGGCTAAAATTCAGATAATTTTGTTAATACCTACTCCTACCACACAAATAGAGGTACGCATTTTTCTAGGATTTTTTAGTTATTATAGAATATTTATAGAACATTTTTCTCAAATTGCTGCACCTTTATATGCACTAACAGGGAATGTTGATTTCATTTGGATAGACAAGTGTGACCATGCTTTTGAGGATCTGAAAAAGCTCGTATCGACAGCCCCGGTGCTTAGGGGCCCCAATTGGGATTTTCCATTCCAAATTTCATCTGATGCTTCAGACACAACAATTGGAGAAGTTCTTGGGCAGGAAGAAGATAAAAAGCCATATGCAATTTATTATATTAGCAAGAATCTATCTCCTGCTGAATTAAACTATACTGTGACTGAAAAAGAATTTTTAGTTGTAATACATGTTGTAAATAAGTTTAGACATTATATAACTGGATATCCTGTAGTTTTATATACAGATCACTCTGCCATAAAATATATAGAAAATAAACCAGTTACAAATGGTAGAGTAACAAGATGGTTGATTCTCCTGCAGGAATTTGACATCACAATTAAGGATTGACCTAGAAAAGAGAATCCTGAGCTGATTTCCTCTCACGAATGCCAAAGGCAACGGACGCAGCAACAGTCGAAGATCAATTTCTGGATGAACATTTGTTTGTTGTTATTGTCAGAACACCATGGTATGCTAACGTTGCAAATTACTTAGCAGTAGGCAAATTACCTAAGCATTTAACGCCTAATGAATGAAAGTAGATAGTGCAGCGCAGTACCCGATTCTCTTGGATTCGAGGCTACTTATTTCATACAGGGGCAGATATGCACATCAGAAGATGTGTCCGAGAAGAAGAAATATTTGACATTTTGAAAGCATGCCATGATGGGTTGTGTGGCAAACATTTCGCAGACCACGGGACCGGTCACAAGGTTCTACAAACAGGCTATTACTGGCCCACTATTTTTAAATATGCTAAAAAGTTTGTGCAAACCTGTGATAACTGCCAAAGGGCAAGATGCCTTGGATAATCTGATGAAATGCCTCTAAACCTACAGTTAGTAATTGAGCCATTTGAGTAATGGGCACTTAATTTTATTGGTCCTATTAACCCATCATCAAATTAGAAAACATACATACTATTTGCAACAGAGTATGTTACCAAATGGGTTGAAGTAGAGGCACTACCAAGAGCTACAGAGGATTTTGTAATACATTTTATTTTTCAATTATTTGTGCGATATGGCCTCCCGTGGGAAATAATTACAGATGGAGGACCACAATTTGTAGGTAATAAAATCGCTGCAACATTAAAAAAATTACCACATTTTGCACAAAATTACAACCCCATACCACCCACAGGCGAATGGCCAAGTAGAAAGCACTAATAAGGTAATTGAGGCAATACTGACAAAAATAGTTGCATCACACAGACATGACTGGGCTTCAAGATTTCTGGAAGCCTTGTAAGCATACCGAACAACATGGAGAAACACCACCAGATATTCACCATATCAATCAGTATTTAGGAAAGAACCCATCTTTCCAATCGAATTTGAAATTCAAACATTAAGAATAGTGCAGGAGGTGGGTTTGAATTTAAATGAGACCCAGACTAATAGATTACAACAAATAAATGAGTTAGATGAAATCAGGCTCTTAGCGCTTCAACGCACTGCATTAATTCAACAGCAGAGAGCAAAGTGGCATGATGCCCTGATTAAAAAGAAAATCTTCCACGAAGGAGATTGGGCACTCCTATACGATTCTAGGTTTCAGGATTTTCCTGGAAAACTCTAGACACGATGGCTTGGACCTTATGAGATACAAAAAGTGCATGACAATGGCACCATTACATTTATTACCATTGACGGATCTGGACACTCTTTCAAAGCAAACTGTCATCGAGTGTGACTATATCACAAACCGCTTACTAAGGAATCCTTTCACCAGCAACTACGAGAAGATTCAACTATGCAGATTCTTACTGAGGAAGATAACTTCTCCTCATCATCAATTCACTGAACAATTCCGTTGATTCTAAATTTTGTATATAAACTTTTCTTTTTTCAAAATTTTCTTGTATAAATTGTTTATTTTGCACAGGTTTTTACTGTTGTTCCATTTACGGAGCAATAGATGATTTCTTTATTATATTTTTGTGTTGTTCCTTTTAAGGAACAACTGTTGTTTCTCTAAAGGAACAACAACCATTCCTCTTAAGGAACAACATTTCTGTGTGATTTTATTTTTGTGTTGTCCCTCTTAAGAAACAATTGTTGTTCCTCCTAAGGAACAACAGATGTTCCTCTTAAGGAACAACACTTTCGTGTTTTTGCATTTTTGTTGTTCCTTTTAAAAGGAACAACTGTTGTTCCTCCTAAGGAACATCAACCGTTCCTCTTAAGGAACAACACCTCCGCGTGCTTATTTTTCGTTGTTCCTTTTAAAGGAACAGCTGCAGTTCCTCCTAAGGATCAGCAGTCATTCCTCTTAAGGAACAACACTTCCGTGTTTTTGCATTTCTACTGTTCCTTTTAAAAGGAACAGTTGTTGTTCCTCCTAAGGAACAACACTTCCGCTTGTTTATTTTTTGTTGTTCCTTTTAAAGGAACAGTTGTTGTTCCTCCTAAGGAACAGTTGTTGTTCCTCCTATGGAACAACAGTCGTTCCTCTTAAGGAAAAACACTTCCACGTGTTTATTTTTTTGTTGTTCCTTTTAAAGGAACAACTGCTATTCCTCCTAAGGAACAGTAACTATTCCTCTTAAGGAACAACACTTCTGTGTTTTTGTATTTCCGTTGTTCCTTTTAAAAGGAACAATTGTTGTTCCTCCTAAGGAATAGCAGCCATTCCTCTTAAGGAACAAGACTTCTGCGTGTTTATTTTTTGTTGTTCCTTTTAAAGGAATAGTTTTTGTTCCTCCTAAGGAACAACAACTGTTCCTCTTAAGGAACAGTTGTCGTTCCTCTTAAGGAACAACACTTCTGCATGTTTATTTTTTTGTTGTTCCTTTTAAAGGAATAGTTGATGTTCCTCCTAAGGAACAGCATCCATTCCTCTTAAGGAACAACACTTCCATGTTTTTGCATTTCTGTTGTTCCTTTTAAATGGTTGTTCCTTTTAAATGGAACAACTATTGTTCCTCCTATTCCTCTTAAGGAACATCACTTCTGCGTGTTTATTTTTTGTTGTTCCTTTTAAAGGAACAACTGTTTTTCCTCCTAAGGAACAACAATCGTTCCTCTTAAAGGAAAACACTTCCGCGTGTTTATTTTTGTTGTTCCTTTTAAAGGAACAGCTACTATTCCTCTTAAGGAACAACAGATGTTCCTCTTAAGGAACAACACTTTCGCATGATTGTATTTCTGTTGTCCCATTTAAGGAACAACTGTTGTTCCTCTTAAAGAACAGCAGTTGTTCCTCTTAAGGAACAACAACCCGCGTGTATTTTTTTAGCCATTCCATTTAAAAGAACAACAAGACTACCTGCTTACATTTGCGTCGTTCCTTCTAAGGAACAACAGTTTCGATTTGGAGTGTTTTTTGGTTGTTCCGCCGAAGGATCAGCACTTTATTTTGTGCTTGTTTTACTTGCTGATCCGCTTAAGGAATAGTAGTTTCACGTGTGATTTGTTTCTTTTTTTTGTCATTCCTCTTAAAGGAACTGCAGTTTTGGGTGAAGATGTTCTTTTTGTTGTTCCTCTTAAGGAACAATAACTGTTCCATCTAAGGAACAACACTTTTTGAGTGCATTTTTCACTGTTTCTCTTAAAGAACAACAAATTTTATTGAGAGTTTTTGTGAATAATGTTTCACTCTTCATGATCCTTTCAAGGCAAAGATACAAATACATGTAAGAACACAAAAATTAGCAGTTACTGAAATAAGCAAATCAAAGAAAAATTGTCATCTCTCAAGAGATTTCTTTGTATTGATAAGAAAAAGGAAAGTACACAACTATCTATATCACTTTGCTATATTTATCTTCACTAAAACTTATTTTTATCATCTTGGTTATTCCCTAACTATCATAATTCTCTTTGATTATTATTATTGAATAGGAATAAGGGCATATTTTCCCTATTGAGATGTTCAGACTCCTTCCACCATCCCTACTCTTAAGGAGTGTTGAGCCATCGTCTATGTATAAATAGGAAGTGCTAGATAAAAGAAAAGAAAAAGAAAAATATATATCTATATGATTACTAACAATTCTATGATTCGTCAAATGGAGGATATGGGGTCTCGTCAAGAGGCATCCTACCACGATCATAAGAAAGCAATGAAGTGGCATTCCCACTATGGCCACCACACGAGGGATATGATCCAATGGGCACAACAAAAAGAAAATAAACCCTTGGAATAGGAGGTCTCATCACAAGCCAGCTTGCCCATCTTTCACTTCTTCTTGGTGAATGGCATTGTGATCCAACTAGTTACCAAGCCAGCACAATGGCCTCCATTCTGACATCACAAAGCACTTTCCTAGGCATATATAAAGGATTATGGTTCCAAGGGTGAAAAAACAACTTTGTCAAGGTTATAAACACCTGTGGGCAACAGAGCTCTGTTGATGGTATTGGAGTCATATTTTTCAACACCGCTAGTAACCATAGACCCTTTTCTTATTTCTTTATATTTATTTCAAAAAAGCCTATGTTCCAAAATTCCTTTTTTTGAACCTTTTATGCATGAATATCGTTTAAATTCAATCATAAATGGTTTAAGTGGGATGAGGATTGCATAAGCATATTACCTACGTCAGCTATTCTTTTCCCTTTCCCACATCACTCCATAGTACCTCCATATCTATTCATGATTTTCATCATAAGCCTCGATTTTAGCAACTTGATACTTTTTGTGATTTTGTCATGGATATGTACACCTTTCCTTTTTAATCTTGTACAACTATCGTCCAGTACGCTGCTCCTCCATTTAAATCGGTCGAGGATGACCTATCACATTTCAAGGGGGCACGGGTGACTTCCAAAATACTCCTGCATATGTGTCATTTTCCTATTCGGAGGTTCTAGACTGCATTAGATCCCTTAATAGCAAAGTTTTAACGGTATTGGGATATTATATGATATTCTTGTTATCTCTGTGTATTGTTGTGTAAAATTAACAGTGTATAGAAATTAGATGAAATGGGAGGTCGATCAATACGCAGCGAGCCACATGTATTAATAGTTTCCGATGCTACATGAGAAATTTTGGTAAGAGCAAGATGGATCGCCTACTTTACACGACTACAACATCCCCATGAAGCTGTGGCTATCGAATTTTTGCAGAATTTGTTGGACGATCATTCCATAGTAAGAGGAAGGTGAATAACAGTGACAGATATAGTGATTGTAGAGGTATCTAGACTACCAACAATGGGACCCATATGGACACATAAGAAATTGAGACTTCAAGATTCCATGGCCACCTTTCGGGATAAGGGACAGAACCTGATCGTTAAAGGAAAAGGAGTCCAACCTTCATCTCTGGGGGAACCATGGACGAAACTAGATAGAATAGTACAGAGCTACATTACATGTGATGGGAGAAAGGATTTGGTAAGACCATGCCACCTCTCATTATTATCAATATTAAAACATAAATGCGATGTAAATCTTCCTACATACCTAAATTTTTTGCTGCATGATGCTGAAAAGAGTATAAAAAGATCCCGTCATATAGATACTGTAGTGAGCCACCATTTTTTAATTCGATTAGTAGTAAGTTATAGCCTTGCTCAACAACAGACTAGTTGGGAAGAATTGGTGTTCTCCATAGATGGGGGACTAGCCTTACCAGCCCCAAAAGGAAAGAGAATTTCCAATACAACAAGTAGGCCTCCAAAACACAGACACTCCAGATTAAGAATAGGCAGGGGAATGTTTGAGAGCCTCCAGGGTAGCAGCAGCCAACCCTTAGAATTACTCAGTTCTGAAAACGAGCAACCCTCACAAACCGAAGGGAGAGGTAACCAAGAGTCGGAATTAGAAGAAGAAACCGAACACTCTAGTGAAGAAGAGATGGAAGGAACTGAAGTGCCTTTAAACCCTAGCGTAAGTCCACCACAAAACCCATTGCAGGAAGACAAATTGGCCCA
Source organism: Pinus tabuliformis (assembly GCA_031772625.1). Lineage (NCBI taxonomy): Eukaryota > Viridiplantae > Streptophyta > Pinopsida > Pinales > Pinaceae > Pinus > Pinus tabuliformis. The sequence continues at coordinate 1,528,171,531 of CM062816.1, forward strand.
AATTTTGGCCAATATGAGTGAGTATATCCAACCCCAAAGTCCGCTCAACCTCAATATTGAGGCAGAGCAATCACATGAACACTCTACCCACACCAAGAATTCATCAGAATAAATAAATAATGAGGAAGAAGTAGGATCAGAAGGCACTCAGGAAGTGGAAGACCAAACTAGGGATATTCCCCTATAGGAACCTAGTCCAGAGCATGTAAACACTGAAGAGACACTCCAAACAGAGGATATGGAAACTAGCCAGGGCAAAGGCACAGCCTTGAAGAGCAAAATACAATGGAACAGTTGAGCCCAGAAATAATAGAGATAGTTAGGGAAATAACTATTCCTCCTGAGAAGAAGAAGAAAAGTGAAATTAAGAAGTTGCGAAAGGAACAAAAACACTTGAAAAATTTAGTAAAACAACTCAGATGGAAGGCACTGGAAAAGGGGAAAATCACAAGAAGAACCCTGAAAACAGTGGATGTAGCCATACAAACTAAACCTCATGATGCAAAGGCCGCGGAGACTCAAACTAAGCCCATACATATTCAGAATGGTAAGGAACAACATGCAGCTATTACAGACGTAGTTGCCCAAATAGAAAATGTATGTCTGCGATAAAGATGCTCAAACAGGGGCACTATTCTCCAACAATACGACCACCTAGACATTCCATGATAAAGAGACATGGACTATGGGCACTTGGAATTGTGATAAGAGCACCCAGATAAATCTTCAACCCAAAGATGTTTTGATAAACAACCACCCTGGTATAATAAAACTCCAAGAGGACCTGGCAAAAGCTCAGTGGACTATAGAGAAGTTTGATGAAGAGACTGTCCCTCAGAAGAAATATCAAGAATTTCAACAATAATTAAAGAGCATCAATACATCAGAGAATGTAGCCTTCGATAAATATCGAAGGGTAGAAGAAAAAATTGAGGAGGTAAAAAAAAAAAAACCTAAAAAAGTTAGGAATCAAATGGATACTCTCTATTCTTTATATACAAATGTTCTAGCATGTAGGTCACTTGCCAAAAACCATGCATTGTTTCTGTTAGAAAGATATTTACAATTAAAAATTAAGGTTGTGAAGGCAGGCAAATCTATAGAGCAAAAAATTATTGATGATTTTATAAATTGCTGTAAACACCATGGATTAAAAGTTCAATGATTACTCTGTGAGTTTTATTTACATAATTTTATATTGGAAGGAGAAATGGAGAAGAATCCTAGTCCTTTCGTGGGTGATATATAGTTTCAAGCATTTATTTCATTTGTTGTTAACTAGTTAAAGTGGCCCAAGGCCCATAACACTTTTCAGAGACAAGAAAATGGGTTAGACCACTGGGTTAGGGGTGAACCGAAAAAACCATTGCAACTATGGGCTAAACATAAAAGCCTAATGAAACAGGAAGGAGTGATTCAAACCCTGGGACCCATCCACAAAGAAATTGTCCAACAAGGGGTAGAATATTTCCTCTCTATCAAAGACAATTCCTTGGCAGTAGCTAAATTCAGATGGAAGACTTCCAATCAGAATATAAAAGATAGAGAGCCATTCAATTACAAGAACTTCAAGTTAGCTACAGATCGCTTGGTTACCTATAGTAACCTAATTTTGAGGGAAGACCCGTATTGGCTTGGTTGTAGGTTTCGAAGCCCCATTATCTGGTATCCTGGAGAAGTGTACAAGGCCATATATGAGTTTCCTGAAGGGCAGATAGGGCCCATTTTTGAAGTTTTAGCTACAAATCATGGTTTTCAACCATTGCATGACAATCCCTCTCCAACCTATTCTTTGACTACTTTGCATGCCAATTACATGGTTTTCATGAGGCCATGAAAAAGGGTAAGCAGGGGGGTGTGTTGAGCTATGGAAAAGGTATGAATTTTCCATTTATTTCCTTATCTTTTCCTTTTATCATAACTCCTTTTATTCCTAAGATGATAATATATCAAAGAATTATAGCAAAAACTAGGGAGTTATTGATTATTGTGAATTAGTTAATTATTGTCTTTTTCCATGCAGAAAATAGAAGAAATGGAAAACTACCATTTTGAAGGAAAAGACAAAATAGAGTAACTGTTGTTCCTTCACCAGGAAGCCGTATCTAGATAAGCAGATTATGATCGAAGTGCACAGTTAAGGATAAGGATGGAAAATCACAGCATCAATGCAAGAAGACAAAGGGATCAACTGGAGTTAGAGGATGGAGCGTATCCCTCAGGATCTCTTGATCCTGAGGGATTGTTGTTTTACAGTCTATCTATTATTCCTTGTTTTTATCCACCTGTCCAGTATAAAAGGGACAATGCTTGTAAAGATTTTGGGGAGGATCACTTATCATTATTCAGAATTTGCTATTGTATTTCTCTGATCATTGACTCTCGTTGATTAAAATAGAGTATGATTTCCTGTAACATTTTCATATGATTAATACCTAATTCAATTGATGTTCCATTGGTTTATACTAAAGTAGTCCAGCAGTGTTTTACTAGCGGCTAAGGGCCCAGCCCTGGTGGATCCACTTGCTATCTGTACCATTACTTTACAATCATAGTCGTGTGATGGTTTGGTTTGGTTTGGTTTTCATTCATTTAAATCGCATTACATTATTGTTGTTTGTTTCCAAAGTTTATGAATTGCTATAATTGTAACTGAATTGCATTGTTGTTCCTTTTCATCATAATAAGATTATTACTCTCTGCAAACTATATTTTTATGTTGTTCATTTCAATTACAAAGCTTTGTTGTTCATTTCAGTAAATTGACTTTGTTCTTCATTATAGATTGTTGTTCATTTCTACTAAATAGCATTTTTGTTCATTTCCTTTCTACAAGTATTTGGTTTTGCCTTTTAGCCTTATTACAGTTAGCGTATTTATTCCATTTCTATTGGTAGCATTGTTGATTTAATTTCTTGCTATTTCCACTTAGTTGTTTTAGTGTGGAGTGTAAGATCAACAACTGTAAAGAACATTGGCTATCACTGTCAAAGTTCTCAGATTGAGGATCTTGTTTATGTTTGATTTCATTTACATCAATTAACAAAGGAAAAAGTCATTGCTACTACATCCTTGACTGATAAGAGTAGGTTTTATTTCAAGCATCCATCTACTCTTGTATTTGAAGCACTATACTACAAATTGGAAAACATTACTCTTGGATTGAATTGACTGCCTCAGACTGAGTACACTCTTGAAATAGAAAATCGCACCTGGATTAATAATTAATGTAGGATAAATAGGAGTTAAAAAGACATCTTTTATACCTCAATACTTGTCGCCACTTGGAATTGATGGTCAACTCAGTGTTTATCATGTCGAGCCTTATAACGGGCTTGACTTTTTTCCAACTGCTCTTGCACTGCTTGGTGAATCAATTGGATTCGTTGAATGAACTGTTGAGCTTTGTCCCTATCATTACGTCCACTGGAGCCATCTTCCCTTCCAAAGACCATATCAAAAGGGTCCTTTGGTAGGTAACCAAAACATGTCTTGAATGGTGAACGCTATGTCGATGAATGAACTACACGGTTGTATGAATGTTTTACATAGGGGAGACGTTCATCCCATAACTTGGGATGTTTCCCACAATAGCCTCGTAATAAGTGTACCACGGTACGGTTAACAACCTCTGTCTATCCATCGGTCTACAGGTGAAATGCCGTGCTTCTTTTCAATTTGGTGTCCATCATCCTCCACAGGCTGGTCCAAAACTCTCCAAGAAAGCAAGAGTCTTGATCTGACACAATTGATGTGGGTAATCCAAAGTGGACCCAAACATGCTGAAAGAAAAGAGAAGCAGTCTGCTCTGTAGTAATTTGCTTTTTACAAGGCATAAGAATACACATCTTGCTAAAATGGTCAACAACGACATACAAATAGTCATGACCCTTCCTAGACAAAGGTAAACCTCCTACAAAGTCCATTGACACACTTTCCCAAGGACGACTCGGAATAGGGAGTGGTGTGTAGAGCCCAAGTTTTCTATTAGAGGGCTTTGAAACAGAACACATCACACAACCCTTTACATAGTAAGTCAGAGTGTTTTTCATATGAGGCCAAAAACATAATCTTTGTACATGACATAAAGTCTTTTTGACACCAAAGTGTCTAGACACAAGAGAGGTGTGGGCCTCTCGAATTACATGTACTCTTTCCCCAGTGGGAATGCACAATTTACCAAGGTGATACAACACTTTCCCCTGCAAGTGATAGCTGTCCACCTGTTAAACATGGGTTAGTTTTGCATAAACCTCCTTAAAGTCATCATCGTTAGCATATTGTTCAACATAACTCTCAAAAGATAATGAAGCATTATGCAAAATAACAGAAGCAGAAATAGGAGGGCGAGATAGCATATTGGCAACTTTATTGCTAGTGCCCTTCTTATAATTTATTACTAGATGAAACTATTGAAGAAAAAGCATCCACCTAAAATGATGAGATTGCAGCAACTTGGTTTGTGACTGAATGTTGATCAAGTAGTGTTTCCACTTTTTCACACTCTGCACCAAGGCATAAAGCTCCTTTTCATAGGTGGGATATTTTATATAGCTTGAGAAAACTTCTCATAATGGTAACAAATCGGCTTCTTTTGTTGCATCAGTACAGCTCCCATGGCATAACCACTGGCATCAGTTTCCATCTCAAATGGTTGTTGGAGATCAGGTAAGGATAAGACTGGCGCAATGCTATTTTTTTCCTTCAATGTTTTGAAGGACTTTTGTTTTCTTCCTCCCCATTGGAAGACCTGTTTCACACTTGTCAATGTGTTCAAAGGTGTTGCAATAATAGAGAAATTAGCAATAAATCTCCTCCAATACTGGACTGCACCTAGAATGCTACGGACCTCAGTTACACTAGTAAGCTTAGGCCAATTTACAATTGCTTCAACTTTAGAGGGATCAACTTTTAACTGACCATGACCAACAATATGACCTAGGTAACCCAAAGAGGTTTTCCCGAACTCACACTTTGACAATTTTACAAAGACTTTTTCTTTCTTCAGTACACAAGCACTTTCTTTATATGGCTCACATGTTCAAACCAACTCTTGCTAAAAACTAATATATCATCTAAATACACGAGAACAAACTCATCAATGAAAGGCTATAAAATATCATTCATAACCCGCATAAAGGTGGCTAGAGTGTTGCAAAGCCCAAATGGCATCACCATCCATTTGAACAACCCCTGCTTGGTATTGAAATCGGTTTTCCACACGTCCTGCTCGCAATTCTGACCTAGTGATAGCTACTGTGCAAATCCAACTTTTTGAAATAAATGACACTTTTTAATTGGTCTAATAAACCATCTATGTGTGGGAGGGGATAAAGATTTTTCATTGATATCTTATTGAGCGTGTGGTAATCCACGCACATTCTCCAGCTGTCATCTTTCTTTGGCACTAGAACGATCGGCGAACCACATGGAGAGGTGCTCGGCCAAATGATGCCCTGATCCAATAATTCCTGCACTTGCCTCTTGATCTCCTCCATTTCAATCACTGAAAACCTGTACATGCTAATATTTGGCAAAGGGGCATCATGCAATAGATGGATTTCGTGTTGGATTTCCCTCTTCGGAGGTAGTCCCTTTGGCTACTAAAACAGTTCAGTATAATTAGAAATCAATTCCATTAATTCTTGTTTATGCTTCCCATCACAGCCCTAGAATGCATCAGTGAATTCAACCTCTTTCTCCCTTACAACCATAAGCATGCATGTTTTACTGGAATTCACCAGTCATTTCATTTTCCCAGCACTTACGAGGCTGGAATTAATTTTATTTTGATGAGCCTACACTATGTATTCTACCCCATCCTTGGTGATTTGATATTTATTCTCATGGCAGAAAAATACTGCTTTTCTATCATATAGGTATGGGATCCCTAATACCATGCCACATATATCTAATGGTATTACATCCAACTCTACTTCATCTACCAGCTTAGACGCAATAAAAAATTTGACCTTGCACTTTACATTCAATTTCACTTTATCGTGTATCCATCCCAACGAGTAAGGTTTTGGGTGTGGTTTTATCTCTAAGCCAAGCTTCTTTACCATGGATTCTACAATTAAGTTTGCTTGGGACGCAACATCAAACAGATTTTTTACTTTGGTGTGATTTACTACAACCCTGATATGAAATAATTGAATTCTTTTTCGGTCATTCGAAAGGGAATCATCTACAGAACTGGTGCCTTCATTCGATTTAGAATTAACAGGGGGTGTAAGAGTACCTTTGTTCCTGCTGCTGTGATCAGCGCTTCATCTCCCGAATTTGATCCAAGGTCTTGCTGTGCCACTGCCACTTTTTTCTGCTTCCCTTTTCCTCCATTTATTTTGACGCCTTTCTAGGTGCTGCTTCCAACAGTGATCGTCATTGTGGCCTTCCTTCTTGCAGTGATTGCAATAAGGTCGCTCTCCTTCTTTCGTTGCTGATGTTTTCTTCTCCTTCCCTTTCCATTTCACTTTGGATTTGCCATTGGGAGGTTTGAATAGTGGATTTCTGGACTGATCCTCTCTTTCATTCTTGCCCCTATTCTCAATATGAATTTCTTTTACATTGGCCGAATCAATAGTGGTTGGTTCAAACAATAACAATGAATTTCTAATATAACTATGTAGTGAGCCAATATACTTAGTTACAACTTCAGGTACATAAAGTGCAATACCCAAATTCAGTGCTTGCTTCCTAAATTCTTCTATAAATGATCTGAATTGGATCCATAAAAGACTGTCAAAGAACCATGACCGTATCAGGTCGGGACAAATCCCTAAAGAATCCAAAACAGTGATCAAAAACACCCTGAACAAGTGGAAATGGCAGCTAGCGTGGAACGACGAGAACCTTGGTCAAAGCGCGCTAATCGAGGCCCATGGAGATTGCGTGGGAGGTCAAAGTAGCCCCTGGGAGCCCCGGAAAGGGAAAAGGAAGTGATTTTTGATGCGCGATTAGCGCTAATCACACATCGTTGGGCGAACAGGGCCATAATGGAGGAAGCCTGAGCACACAGATGCATGGGGAGCCGGAGAACCGCGGGCGGAAAAGGAAAAAGTACTAAAAGTACAAATTCGGGACCCGCACTCTGGAAACTGGTGGTATTGATCGGGGCGCCCTCAAACAATAAGTGGTTTTGGACGAGAGTGGAGCGATTCCATTCATTGATCAACCCGTGGCAAGCGAAGGTGAGAGAAAACCGTCATTGATCGTTCGCTATTGGTCGAGCAAGTCAACCGCATGAAACGTGCGTATGGCGTTGGATCTAGAGGACCCAGATCGAACAGTTGAGATTGTGTCCGATGGAGGAAGTGGAATAGACAAAGGAATAAGCCGCAATCCAGAAATATTTGGAATCCGTTTGACTGCCACGGTGGAGGAAAGATTCATCCATGACGTAACTGAAGAAACGAAATGATGAAGTAGGTTGGAACTGTTTAGAGGATGACATGTGACCACTCCTTGAGCGCTGATGATGACGCCGAACAGGGAACTCCAAGCGCAACTGCAGAAGGTGAATTGACAAAGGTGAAAGAGGAACCGAATAGTCTTGGAACGAATGGCTAAAAGCCATGAACAGAGATAGAACAGGCACGGAGAAGTGGAACAATGAACCCCAAGAGGAGGACTGAACACAGAGAGATAGAAAACAAAGAAAGAAGGCAGTAAAGCAAAGCAGAAATAGGACAGAGGGCCGAGCTGACCAGAGGCAGTGTTGAGCACCAAAGGCTTGAGAGATCTGAGCCATCCCAAAGAGGATATGTCCAGGTTGAGCACCACATTGGGCTATCCACTGTAGACTAGAAGATCATAGAGCTGGTAGGAAAAAGAAGTCTGTGTACTCAAGTGGCTTGGGGAATCCAAGAACCACCCTGCCAAGCAAATGTGCTTCAGGAGAACTCACATTGAGTCCCTATATTGTAATTCTCTGCTTAAAGACATAATAAAACAAGGCCACCATTGAAAGTTGGACTGGAGATGGAGCCCTAGAGAATAGGGTGAACTCCTTATTAATTTCTTGTGTTCTTGTATTTTCTTACTGTATTCCTCTACTGTCTTTCCATTTAATTGTCTGTGTATTGGCAATCTAATCGATTCGTTGCTTAAATAACATAGAACACACACCATCACATGAGTCTATAATACCTTTAAACAATAAATCTTTAACTAATGTCACTCATAGGGTGAATATCAGATCAAGTGGTATCAGAGAAAAATGATGTAAGGTTAGACAAGCTTGTGTTGGCTTAGCTATGAATTCTCACTAGATCAAAGCTCAAATTAGGAGAAGGAGAGTTGGTGGAAACTAATCCTGTAATTGGTAGAGTCTATCCTTAGAAGACAATGTTAGAGGAAGGTTCTGTGGAGCCAGACCCTCAATTCATAGAAAATTTCTTAGCTATAAAGTCTATGGTAGACGAAATGTAAAAGTACTTTAGAAAGCATAGGAATGAAGACTCCTCAGGTTCTAAACAAGATAAAGAAGAAGATGAGTCTCACTTCCATGACCACTCCAAAGGAAAGGGGAAAGAGGAAAGCCTTCCCACACCTCCTAATAGCCCTATGCATAATAAGAAAGAATCTTTGATTAAGCTAGATGTTAAGTTTGATTTGCCTATATATTATGATGGAGAGCTAAATGCTGAAAAGTTGGACAATTGGATTAGACAAATTAATGTGTATTGCAGGGTATTGAACATAGACTCAGACAAGAATAAGATTCAGCTAGCAAGGCTACACCTAGGAGGCACTGCCTTGGTTTGGTGGGAAGGCAGAACCCAAGCTGATATGAAAGGACATGGAAAGACCATCTTTTTCTGTGGTGAATTTGTTGCTACAATCAAAAAGCAGTTCTATCCATTGGCCTACATGCAACAAGCCATGATGAGTTGGCAAACTCTTCGACAGTTGAAAGGGCAAAGTGTGCAAGGGTATACTCAAGAATTCAGAAAGAGAGCATTGATGTTGGGTATCTCATTAGACTCACCAAAGAATCTTTTCAAGTACATTGGTGGTCTACACAGCTACATGAGGCATACCATCCTCATATTTAGTCCCACTAGTATATATGAGGTATATGTGCAAGCTGCTCATCTAGAAGCTAGAGAAAAGAATGGAAATCTAGAAGTTGGGGGACCATCCCAACACACTGTATGCAAGATCAAGGAGAAAAGAAAGCAGAAGTGGAAAGCAAGGAAGGCTAACATTGCACAGAAAAGCAAAGCTTCATGCACTCACTATAAAAAGGATGGGCATGATGATGAGCATTGTTGGATTCTGCATCCAGAGCTGAGACCTAAGAAGTCCAAGGGCAAGAAGAAGAAGACTACTGCAGCTATTCAGAAAGATTTTGGGTTAGACTCAGGAGATGAAACAACTATAGCAGCCAAAGGTATAAAAGGTTGTATGCTTTAGAGAATGTTGAAATCAAGAAGCAGGTGCAGGAGTTGCTCGAGAAAGGGTTCATCAAGCCTAGCACATCACCATGTGGGTCACCAATCGTTTTGGTGAGAAAGAAAGATGGCTCATGGAGAATGTGCATTGATTACCGAGCACTGAATAAGATAACAATCAAAAATTGTTATCCCCTTCCTCGCATGGATGATCTTCTAGATCAATTAAAGGAAGTTGTTTATTTCACCAAGCTGGATTTGCATAGTGGATACCATCAGGTTAGAGTTGCAGAGCAAGATGCATGGAAGACTGCTTTCAAGACAAAGCAGGGATTGTATGAATGGCTGGTTATGCCTTTTGGCTTAACTAATGCTCTTGCTACTTTCATGAGATTATTGAATGATGTACTCAAACCTTTTCTTGATGACTTTGTTATTGTGTATTTGGATGACATTCTTATTTTTATTTAAACGTGGGAAGAACATTTAAAGCATGTTAAGCATACATTAGATGTTTTGAAAAGAGAAAAACTTTATGTTAAACTCTCAAAATGTGAATTTGGCAAAACATCTCTAAACTACTTGGGTCATAGAGTAGGGGGAGGTGAATTGAAAATAGATCCCTTTAAAGTGGCAATCATTGTGAACTAGCCTAAACCCAGGTCTGCTACAGAAGTGAGAATCTTCTTAGGAGCAGCATAGTATTGGAGGAAGTTCGTTTCTAACTTCTCCTTGATTACAGATCCCTTACATGCTTTAATAGGATTGAATAAGGTGTTTCAGTGGGGAGGCAAACATCAGAAAGCCTTCAACACCTTGAAAGAAAAGATTAGTACAACACATGTACTAGCATTGCCAGATCTACAAAGACCATTTGAGATCCAAACGGATGCCAGTGATTATGCCATGGGAGCAGTGTTGACACAGCACGGTAAACCCATATGTTATCATTCTGAGACTTTTAATCCTGTAGTAGTTAACTATCCTACATATGATAAAGAATTGTATGCATTAGTTCACAGTGTGAAAAAGTGGAAACATTAATTAATGGGCAAAGAGATAGTAATACATACTGATCATCAACCACTTCAATATCTACACTCCCGAACTAAGTTGCAGCAATCAATACATTACATATGGATGGGTTTTCTAACACAGTTTCATTTAGCCATCAAATATAAAAAGGGCATACATAACAAGGTTGCAGACATGTTATCTAGACCCATTATAAATGCATCTACCATACTTAAGCATAATTATGTGTTACATGAAAGCTACATAGAACAATATGCTCAGGATATGGACTTTAAAGATGTATATGCAACTTTGAGTCAAGGCAAAAGAGTAGAAGAATTGGACTATCACATGAAGGACCGACTCTTATATCATTGTGGGAAACTCTGCATTCCACAAACTGAGAGAGTAAAGATAATTAGGGAAGCACACACTTCTCATATATCAGGTCACTTTGGGGTAAGTAAAACAGTTGCACAGCTGCAAAGGTTCTACTATTGGCCGAAAATGAATGAGACAGTTTCTAGATATGTAAGAGGGTGTGCCATGTGTGCTAAAAGCAAGCCTAGCAACAGAAAACTAGGCTCGTACACTCCATTGCCAGTTCCTTCTCACCCTTGGGAAAGTGTTTCCATGGATTTTGTTGGAGGACTGCCTATATCTAGGAAAGGTCATGATTATCTATATGTTGTTGTGGAGAGGTTTAGAAAAATGTGTATTTTGATACCTTGTAGTAAACAGATTACAGCTGAACAGACTGCAAAGTTGTTCTTCGAACATGTATGGGTTCATTTTGGATTACCCACTTCCATTGTATCTGATAGAGACACCCGATTTGTGGGGAAGTTTTGGTCTAGTCTGTGGGAACTGATGGACACCAAACTAAAGAAAAGCACAACTTTTCATCCACGAAAACATGGCTAGACAGAAGTAGTAAACAGGACAATGGTCTAGTTACTAAGAGGTTATTGTAGCAAACATCCTAAGCTTTGGGATGAACACTTGTGTTATGTGCACCATGCTTACAACGGAGAAAAACACTCTTCTACATAGAGATCTCCTTTTGAGACTTGTTTTGGTTTCACACCAAGGTCTCCTTTGGATTTTGTCTTTGGTAAAGATACCATGGTTGATGGACACATTGATGTGGACAAGGCAACTAGGTTCATTGAACAGATCCAGGAGATCCACCAGGAAATATAGGAACAGCTAGAAAAGAGCCAAGCCAAGTACAAGGCTAGGCATGACAAGCATAAGATGGAGCATAGTTTTCAAGTTGGAGACCAAGTCTGGTTGTATATCAGCAAGGACAGGATGCAAGGTGAAGATAAAAAGCTAAACCCTATCAGGTATGGACCTTTTAGGATACTTTAGAAGATTGGTGAAAATGCTTTTCACCTTGATTTACTAGCTTACATGCACATCTACTCAATTGTAAATGCAGATTGCTTGAGATTGTTTGAACCTTCAATGATTGAGGACCCTGAAGAGCAGAGTCAATTGCCTTCTATTGATGACCTGCTACTTGAATATCTTAATGAATTGCAGGAAGACACAGTGCTGGACAGGAAGGTGAGGACGACACGTAGGGGAGATGTTGAGTACCTCAGGATTGGCTCAAAGGTTCAAAGCCGAGCAATGCAAAGTGGATTGAGATTGGACAAGTGAGAAAGCAATACCCTAACTTAGTCAATGCTTGAAAACCAACTTTTGGTGGTCCAAAAGCTTTTTCAGTGGGAAGGCCGTGATCCAAATTAGATCCATAAAACACTGTCAAAGAACCATCACTGTAATAGGTCGGGACAAATCTCTAAAGAATCCAAAAAAGTGATCAAAAACACTCTGAACTAGTGGCAATGGCAGCCAGCGTGAAATGACGAGGACCTCGGTCAAAGCGTGCTGACCGAGGCCCATGGAGACTGCGCGGGAGGTCAAAGTAGCCCCTGGGAGCCCCAGAATGGGAAAAGGAGGTGATTTTTGATGCACAATTAGTGCTAATCGTGTATAGCTGGGCGAATAGGGCCATAATGGAGGAAGTCTGAGCACACAGACACATGGGGAGCTAGAGAACCACAGGCAGAAAAGGCAGAAGTGCTAAAAGTACAAAGGTAGGACCTACACTCTGGAAACTGGCGGTATTGATTAGGGCACCCTCAAACAGTAAGTGGTTTTGGATGAGAGCAGAGCGATTCCATTCATCGATCGATGCATGGCAAGCAGAGGTGAGATAAAACCGTCATTGATCATGCGTTATTGGTCGAGCAAGTCAACCACGCGAAATGTGCGTATGGTGTTGGATTGGAGGACCCAAATCAGATGGCTGAGATTGCGCCCGATGGAGGAAGCGGAATTGACAAAGGAATAAGTCGCGATCCAAAAATATTTGGAATCCGTTTGACTACCATCGTGGAGGAAAGATTCATCCACGACGTAACTGAAGAAATGAACCAATGAAGCAGGCTGGTGTCGTTTAGAGGAGGACATGTGGCCACTCCCTAAGCGCTGATGATGATGCCGAACAGGGAACTCCAAGCGTAGCTGCAGAAGGTGAATCGACAGAGGCGGAAGAGGGACCGAATAGTCTTGGAACAAATGGTTAAAAGCCATGAACAGAGACAGAACAGGCACGGAGAAGTGGAACAGTGAACCCCAAGAGGAGGATTGAACATAGAGAGACAGAAAACAGAGAAAGAAGCCAGTAAAGTAAAGCAGAAAGAAGACAGAGGGCCGAGCTGACAAGAGGTAGCGTCGAGCACCAGAGGCTTGAGAGATCTGAGCCATCCCAGAGAGGATCTGTCCGGGTTGAGCACCAAATTAGGCTCTCCACTGTAGACCAGAAGGTCACAGAGCTGGTAGGAAGAAGAAGTCTGTGTACTCAAGTGGCTTGGGGAATCCAATAACCACCCTACCAAACAAATTTGCTTCAGGATAACTCACATTAAGTCCCTGTATTGTAATTCTCTGTTTAAAGACACAATAAAACAAGGCCACCACTGAAAGCTGGATCGGAGATGTAACCCTTGAGAATAGGGTGAACTCCTTATTAATTTCTTGTGTTCTTGTATTTGCTTACTGTATTCCTCTGCTATCTTTCCATTTAATTGTCTGTGTATTGGCAATCTAATTGATTCGTTGCTTCAATAACAAAGAACACACACTAGCACATGAGTCTGTAATACCTTTAAACAATAAATCTTTAACTTATGTCACTCATAGGGTGAATATCGGATCAGTAAAACTCTGATCATCCTACCCTTTGCCTTGCCTTAAGTATTTCCAATTCATCAAAGCTTTTTGTTTGTATCTTAAGGGATAAAATTGTTACTTTAATGCAGAAGTGAAATCAGACCATGAGGAAAAGAGCTTACCCACATTTGTATTGTTATGCAATTTTCTCTCCCACCAAATGGGAGTTGTGATACCTAGCCGTAGAGAGGCTAGTTCGATTTTCACCTCATCCTCTATGATTTGTTGAATCCTGTAGTAAACCTCAATCTGCCTGATCCAATTGTTAAGCTTCTCTACATTAATTTCACCATTAAACACAGGAAGATCAAAGTTAGCATCTAATTAAAAAAAAGTTTTCTTAGATGTATCCTTTGGATTTCTGTGATTATGGTGGTGAGAGGAAGGTGAGCCTTCACTACCAGAAGGAGAAGGAGGGGTTTCTTCTCCACCATTCCCATGTGTTGAACCTTGTCCTTCTGGATTTCTCTCCTCTGATCTTTCCAGTCTTAGAACCAATTGACTGATATTTTCTGCCATTGAATAGAAAGTCTTTCTAAAATTACGCTCCTCTTCAATATGAGCTTCATCTTTAGCCATGTTTCTTCTCCGAGGTGTGTGCCCTGCCTCTGGATCAAAAGGTTCTAGTTCCCCTTCGCCTCTTTGAAGCCTACTTCTTGTTAGCATACAAACATGCAATTCACATCTAAAAATCCCTGCCCTGATACCACTTGATCCAGGATGTTTTCGCTTATAGATGTATAGAAAGAATCACATGCAAAATTGCAACTTAACATAGAATTTTAATGTGCACACAGGAAAAGAAGAAGAAAACACATAAAAAGCACAAAAATAAGACACCATGGCTTTATAATGGAGTTCATCCAATTTGGACTATGTCTCTAGGTCTATCTCAACAATGAGGAGGCCTTTCTTATTAAATGGCATGAAAGAAAAGAATTACAATCATCAACTGTCCACAAGGGGCTTATATTTCTAATCTGAAAGATGGCTATGAAAATGGATGCCTGATGATGGAGAGGTAAGAAGCACTAATGCATCCATAGCAATGAAGGGGCTGGAGTCATGTAGAACTGTCCAAAATAGACAAATATGCGCTCTCGGCCTCTAGCCAAAAGAAACGACATGCTGCAAAAATGCCTCCCTCATTGCTCTTTCCATTGATCGTGTTTTTATAATGGGCTTTTGGACAGAATCCCATTTAAATCAGGGCTTTCCTGGTTCATAACAAAGGCTGGTATCATGGAAGGATCGGTGGGCGTAACTCCCTCCTAAAATGGCCTTTTTATCGTTGAGGCAATAAGACCTTAAAATCCCGAAAAACACTGAAAATTCGACAAAATCTCTTTACCCGGACTTCAAAAAAACATTAAATCAGGCGCATTTGCATATCGGGTCTGACCTGAGGTCACATTCGGCATATCAGGGGGTGTACAATCTTGATTAATGGAGATGCCTGACTGCCAATCACCAATATCGGTGTTGGCCGATCGCGTCGGCATCCCACTCATATATCGCCTAGTGCTTTATCGCTGATCGCACCCTGCCACTGTCGATATATATATATATATATATATATATAGACCTCCGATCTGATTGTCTTTGATTTTCCGATCTGATTTGATCGGAGATTGGTGATCGGGGGTTCCACTGTACCTCTCTTAAGTATGCCTCCACAAGTCCTCCGATTGCGATTTGGCGTTTAAGGCTTAAATCCATTTTTCAAAGGAAAAGTCCTCATTTTCTTAAGGATCAAAGCAACCTTCCTTATGTGATAACTTCATCATCCAGACTCGAATTGAAGTGTCGTTCATGCCATTGGAATTAGGATGACAAGATGTACGCTTTGATCCTGAGTTGACTTCATTCTGATCACTTTGATTTCTGAGTTTTTCCATGCCATTGTATCTGAAGATCCACCTGGATCAATATTGTTGGAGGAGGTGAGTTAAAAATACATCCCTCCAAGGTTGATGCCATTTTGAATTGGCCAAGGCCCAAGATAGTTACTTGGATAAGAAGTTTTTTGGGAGAAACCCAATATTGCATGAAATTCATTGCTAACTTTTCTTCTATAGAAACTCCTTGCATGCATTGACTAGTGTGAAAAAGGTTTTTTAGTGGAAAGGAATCAAACAAAAGGCCTTTGATGCATTGAAGGAAAAGATCAGTTTAGCCCCAGTAAATGCACTTCCAGACTTGAGACAGTCACTTGAGATCTAGACCGATGCTAGTGACTGCACCATGGGTGCAGTCCTCATGCAACATGGTAAGACTATCTTTTTTCATTCGGAAACTTTCAGTGGTGCAATGATTAATTGTCCTACATATGACAAGGAATTGTATGCATTGGTGCAAAGTGTGAAAAAGTGGAAATACTACTTGATGGGTAAGGAAACAATCATTCACACTGATCATCAGCCATTGCAATACTTGCAATCTCAATCTAAGTTGCAACAATCAAGGCACTTCCAATGGATGGGTTTTCTTCAATAATTCCACTTGGTAATAAGGTATAAGAAAGGTATCTACAATAAAGTTGTTGATATGCTTTCTAGGTCTATTATTACTGCAGCTACTTTACTCAAGCATAATTCTATTTTGCATGAAATTTATATTGAGAAGTATGCATCAGACAATGACTTTCAATATGTTTATGCAAGCTTGAGTCAAGGTAACCAAGTAGAGGAATTAGATTATCATTTGCATGATAACTTGTTGTGTCATCTTGGTGAAATTTGCATTCCACAGGGAGAAAGATTCAACATCATAAGAGAGGCACATACTTCTCTTATTGCTGGTCATTTCGGTGTAAGTAAGACGGTGGTACATATATTGAGGTATTATTATTGGCCTCATATGCTTGAAAGTGTGTCACTTTTTATCAAAGGATGTTCATTATGTGTAGTCAATAAGCCTAGCAATAGAAAGTTAGGATTGTACACACCACTTCCAGTACCTTGATAACCATGGGAGAGTGTTTCTATGGATTTTGTAGGAGGTCTTCCATTGTCAAAAAGAGTTTATGATTATTTGTATGTAGTTGTGGATAGGTTCAGAGAAATGTGTATTTTGATGCCATGTAAAAAGAAAATTATAGCTAAACAAACTGCTTAGTTATTCTTTCAGAATGTATGGGTGCATTTTGGATTGCCCACATCCATTATTAGTGATTGAGATTCTTGCTTTGTTGGGAACTTTTTGTCAAGCTTGTGTGGATTCATGGACACCAAATTGAAAAAGAGTACAACATTTCATCCACAAACAAATGGTCAAATAGAGGTGGTGAGAAGAAACATGATACATCTTCTTGGTGGGTATTGCAACAAGAATCCTAAGTTGTGGGATGAACATTTGCACTACATTAAACACGCTTACAATCGGGCCAAGCAATCTTCAACTTAAACATCACCATTTGAAGCATGTTTGGGATACTTTCCTAAGTCTCCTTTGGATTTCATTTTTGGAAAGGATGTTTCTATTGATGGTCATAGTGACATAGACAAAGTAAGAAGGTTCATTGAACAAATCTAATTGGTACACCAAAGAGTTCAATAACAGGTGGAAAAGAGCCAAAGCAAGTTCAAAGAAAGACATGACAAGCATCGGGTAGATCACAAGTTCCAAGTCGGTGATGAAGTTTGGCTTCACATTAGCAAAGAGAGGCTCCAAGGAGAAGGTAAAACGCTGAAGCCAATTAGACATGGTCCATTTAGAATTCTAGAAAAGATTGGTGACAATACATTTAGGTTGGATTTGGCTTCATATATGAAATTTTATGTTGTTGTTAATGTGGAAAATTTAAAGTTGTATGAGCCTCCTTTGATTGAAGATCAAGGAGAGAATGTTCAAATTCCATCCATTGAAGATTTCTCTCCTGAATACCTTGATGAACTACAATAAGACACCATTCTTGACAGAAGAATAAGGTCTTCAAAACGAGGAATGTGGATTACCTTCGTGTGGGGCTCAAAGGAAAAAATACTTCCAAAGCCAAATGGATTGAGATTGGAAATGTGAGGGAACTCTACCCTCGTCTGTTAAACAACTGAAAGTGGTCTTTTGGGGTCCAAAAGCTTCCAGTGGGTAGGAATGATCAGGTGCTCAAAAATTTGCTCAAAATTCAAAGTTGTTGGATCAATGTGGAACTTGAATGGCCATGTAATGCTCATCATCCTAAATCCAATGCAGCTCGTTTCACGCGAAATGAACTCCATATGCTCCCAGAAACATGTTCTGTATGTTTTCCTAAATAGGCAAATTTAAAAAAAAAATATGAAGGAAACCCATTCAACAGTCCATACTGCTGATGTGGCATTGACTAGGCATGCCTACGTGGCAGGATGACTGTGCATGTGACTGTTTGACCTCCGATGAATTGTGTGGTACCAAGTGGCACAATTTCATTGGTGGAGTTTTGGGCGAATTTGATTGGTTGGTTGGTGGCCAACCACAGGCTGCCATGTGGCCCAGCCAAGGGCTGCTACGTGGCAGCCCAAGGGCCACCAAAAATCAGGTTAAGGTCCGAGCAACAATGAGCGGGGATCAAGCCCGCGACCTCCAAACTCCACGTCCAAGTCGTTGCCAATATGCTATAAGATTGTTGCTTATTATCTATGATATGCGATTTATATTTAAAGCGGAAGTGGTGGGCCATCCGGAAAAAGGGCCAACCCACAGGGACCATCCCTTAGGGGTGTGCCATTCAACACGACCACGACAGAGCAGAGTGGGGGCTCGGCTAGCAGGGGCGGTCGTTGGCCCTAGCCCCGGGCACGTGCCCCCCCCCCCCCCCCCATATGGACCAAATTTTCAAAATTAAGGATGTACTGGACAATTTAATGTGCCTACAATTTTGCTTGGAATCTCATAAATTTGGCACCCAGTTAGCACAATTCGGGGTGGATTTGTAGGACTAGTGCTGCATTTGGGGGAATTTGTAGAGCGAATAATGAAAGAGCTAGGAAAGCTCGTAACTTCTTAAGTTTTAGACCAAATCAGGAGCAGAAAGAGGCTAGACAGACATTTTTGGGCATTCTGGAGCCATTGGAACAAGTTTTAGAGTTATTTGAGAATTGTAGATTGATGTATTCACACTTTTGAGTATAATAGAGAGGGTCAAGCCACTGGAAGCTTGACCAAGGAGACGTAGCCTAGGCGGGGTGAACTCCTTCATCATGTGTTGTTGTGATATTGTTTTGGTGATGTTCATGTCTGTTATATGTTGTTGTTCAGTCATTTGTTTATGTTAATTTGTACATGAAATTTACATAAAAACATTCAAAAACTCATGTTAAAAATTGCAATTAACCTCATCAATATTTAAGCACTTTTACATATTCTGAAGAGGAATTTAGCACAACAAAACTAATTTTCCCATTCAAACCAACAAACTAGGTCATTCTTCTATCTTCGTCTGTAATATCATTAGCTACCCAAACTTATCACAAACAAACTGGTGCTTGTTTATGTCTTCATCTCCTTCATACAGAGAAATATGTTTTAACCCTATCTTTACTAGTAAAGGTTTTGCTTTCTAATTGATGGACTAGTGGGTCTTATTGACTTTGACTTCTGGCTGATACATCAAGCTTGAACTATTTTCTTGGTTTGCAACTTTAACTTGTAAAAAAAAATGAGTCGTTTGTTTGACATCCTGTTGATGGCCAAAAATAACCTCATCAACATTTAGGGATACCACCCAGTGAGAGCCCCAAATTAGACTCTTTTCTATTTGTATTGATGGTTTCAGCTAGTTCTATTGGGTCCAATTACAACCTCACCCTTCCTGCTAACTTGTAATTTCTCTTATTTCTTGTCAACAAGAAAAGGAAACTAGACATACCTTATTGCCGTGCACTTGCAAGAAAGAAACCATTTAGATTAAACAAGGGCTCAACCAAGCCACACTATAGTTTACTCCTACATAAGGAGACTTGTAAAAGTGCAGTGAATTAATTCTAAATGCAGATATACTCTAAGAGGCAACAAATAAAAACCTCAGCCAACCAAATTCTTCCAAAACAAATTTAGGAATTGATTTTTTAGTACAAATTCAAACCCCCAACTTCTGATAAATTTTAGGATAGTAAATATTTAAATTTTCTTGAGTTAATGCATCCAGATTATTATCCATGATTTTAGCTTTCTAACAAGCCAACCTGAGCCTCATTTGGTTGAGTAAATCTCAAATTAAATCCTTGAGC
This sequence comes from Pinus tabuliformis, assembly GCA_031772625.1. NCBI lineage: Eukaryota > Viridiplantae > Streptophyta > Pinopsida > Pinales > Pinaceae > Pinus > Pinus tabuliformis. The sequence continues at coordinate 1,528,191,395 of CM062816.1, forward strand.
CATCCTAAACCTCATTTGGTTGAGTAAATCTCAAATTAGAACCTTCCAAAGTCTGGGTGGTAAATTTAATTGCACGCTGGAAAATGCACAATGCTAAAAATTCTCGATAATTTCATTAAAATTATGTTTTAACAAAGTTAAACAAAATAAATAGTTTTTAAACTTTTTGAATTAATAAATTTAAAAATTCAAAATATAAAAAAATATATATAATTCACTTAATTAAATTATATTAAAATTAAAATATCACAGAATATAGAAAGCAAAATAAAATAATAATACAAAAAAATCAAAATGGAGGGCTATGTTGGTTTAATTCTCCCGCTAGAGGACTATATGGAGTAGAATGAGTGGAGGAAGGGACCCACATGGGACCTTCTCTCCACTCACTTGATTAAAAACCAAAGCTTTATACACGAGGCATGAAATGCGTAAAATTGTTGAACCACCGAGATGATTTAAGCGGGATGACGTAATATATATTTTATTATTTATTTTTATAAAATAATTATATTTGTATTATATAAAATATATATTACTTATAATGTGATTTATATAATGTAGTTTTGTATTACAGAGAATAAATATACAAGCTCTCGGCTGCGATGGTTCTATATAATGGTCAAAGAAAAATTAAATAATAATTAATTAATAATCAGTAAAAAATTAATTAAATAATAAAAAATTGATAGTTACAAATTAGTTAAATAAATTACAATTAACTTAATCAATCTAAATTAATTAAATAATAATATTTACAAAATAAAGTAAAACATAATTTGTATATATTTAAGTGACAAGGAAAATTAATTAATCTTTGAACAAGTGCCATTTTCAATCAGTAACTCCATATTCTACAAAATTTGGGTCATTGAGAAGTTGGTGAGAAACCACACACAATGTAGTGATCAAAACAAAAAACCAAGAAAAATGAAAATCTCATAAAATAAATAAAATTAAAACATTGAAAGAGTGATTTGTCCAAAATTTATATGGAGGGTCCCTATATCATTTGTAAAAAATTATGGGGGGAAGGGGGATTATGGCTGCAAAAATGGAGACACACGGGGAAGAGACAATTATCTTTGGTTAAAAATAATAGGACAAAATTTACCAAAAGAATGAAAAAAAAAACTTTCCAAAATTTTCTCACATAGCACCATTCCCAAGGGTCCCACTTAAGGTGAAATTAAAGCAAAATAAGCTCTTAAAGTTGCAAGTACTTGAATTCTCAATTCCAAGACAATGAATCCAAATATAAAGAGTCTTTATTCTTCTAATTATATCTATGCTATTGAATAGTGAAAATAACTAGTGGGTATTTGTTGGGCATGGAATCCCCCCAAGGCATGTTTTGGGGCTTAAAACCCAAGTTTTGACCCAGTGTTGTTGTAAAGCTCCGCGAATTGTGGGCGTGAAGAACGAAAAGTATGATAGAGTCACAAGGTTGTCCTCCCTAGTTTTTAATGTAATGTCGGCTGGATAGACCTGCCCATGGTCCGTGGACCATGGGATTGTATAAATAGAGTGAGGCTCTAAGTGTAAAAAAAGAAAGTAGAGAGATAGGAAGAGAGGCTAAGGAAATAAGGTGAAGTGTGTCTTTGGGTCGTAAAGTAGGAGAAGGCTCTGCAGCTGAGTGTCCAGAGGCCTAGTAGTCTGCAGCTGAGTGTGCAAGGTGGAGTCAAGTCCGTAACCAAAGAAGGAAATAATAAAGAGAAGTTTTCTCATAATTCTGTATATCTATTCTTGGGTCAATACATGTTTGAAGTAATTTGCAAATATACTATTTATTTACTGCGTGCACTTGTATAAATGGTTTATGTTGTTAAGTATAATTTAAAGCACATAAGTAGGCTAAACTAATTAACTAACATTGGAATACAAATAAGGTCTTGGGTAATAACGCAAAAGCGCAACTTTCGACCCCCGAGTAGGGCTGTGCGAAGGCAGTATATCAAGCTGCGAGGTACGGGAAAGTGCGCGAAGCGACTTGCAAGCAAGGTCAAACCATAGACCACTTGAACTCATCAGAAATCTCCAAGGTGCGGAAACCTGGTTCTAGCACCCTCCCATACTACTTCGGGTGAGACCTTAGTTCTTGCTCCATGGACTATTGCCGAAAGGGCCAGTAGTACTGGGATTTGTTTGGCTAACTTAACTCTGAACTTGGGTCAGGCCCCAATAAGCCAACAAATGGTTCTGTTGTCGGGACCAGGATCTACATAGAGATGTCTGATTCCATATCACTGGAATCCGACAAAGAAATGAATTGAACAGTGGTTGGACAGAAAGATTCACGAGTTCGCGGCGTAGGAAAACAGGGATTTGCAATTATCAAAGGAAGAATGGTTAGATTGTTACTTATATACGGAAATCCATGAAATTTTCTTTGTATCCTTCCCCACAGAGTTGTATGAGTGGATCGTGAAGCTAGCAGACAATCAAGGAAGGTGTAGGTTCGACAAACCCATTGTGTGGACTCCAGAGTTGGTGTGCAGACTGGAAGCATCGGAAGATAAGATCATGCGTGCTCTGGACCATTGGCTCGATCAAATTATAGGAGGGTTTATCACCAAGTTTGTGATAGATACTTGAGTCAACTATAGCGAGGCGGAATGACACTTCCTCAAAGGACCGTGAGGTAAGTACGTTAAATCTTTGAACACTTGGATTAAAATGCTACTGTGTGAAAAGTGGGTTATGCAAATAAATGGATGTTTGGGGCTACGCGAAGTGGGAGGATCTACAGAAATGAAGGTAGTGTAGAACTTGAATCTAGCCCCTTGATTTCACCTCTGCAGGAAAGCGAGAAGAGCTCGCAAAGGTTTCACCAAGAAGTGCGATCAGTCTGATAAAGTAACAAATTCCTTGCATACCACCTCCACCTACACCACCACTAGTTTCACCATCTTCACCCTCGTCTTCATCCACACCACCTCTGCCACCACCACAGTTCAATATGGCAAGCACGATAAAGTTGTTAGTGTTAAAAGGAGAAGGGAACGAAGATCTGGACTAGTTTTGGTTCGTGGTAAAGGCTATATGGGAAATGCAGGGAGTCACGGATGATAATATAAAGAAAGCAATGCTAGTCAGTGCATCGCAGGATCACGCACTGATGTTATACATTAAGCATTCCAATGACAATCCAAAAACAGGGATTGCGGATATCCAAACTGCGCTAAACAGGGAATTTAGCAAGCCAAAATCAGAGACACAGTCGATTATTGGATTTAAGGAAATCGCGATGCTTCCAAGCAAGAGCCCCTGGGAGCTAGATCAGAGACTGAAGTGTATGATTCGTGAAGCCAACATGACCTTGACAGATGGGCAACACCATGCATGGTTTGTGGCATCGCTAACGCCGCATCTATGGAACGCGTTGTCACAACAGAAGTTATCCACACATGCCAAGGCCTTGGAGAGCGCAATGAGACTGCACGAGACCCCAATACAAGATCCTAAGCTGAGAGTTCAACAGATCCATGCGCAATTGAAAAACTTGTGCTTTGATATGTAGAGCTTGAAACAAGACAGGACAGCTCGCCCAGAAGCGTGTGAGGAGGTATGGTGTGTAAAGTGTAAAGGCTAGGGACATGATAAGGAACATTGTCCAGTCTTCGCGAACTACCTAGTGGGAGGAGGACCAATGCTATTGAGACCAGAGGCACAAGCAGGACCGAGCACGGTGCCTGATCCAGACTTAAACAGGAACGCAATAAAATACAGAGATAACCATAAAGACAAATATGCAGCGGAAATAATGCTTCATTTCGTTACTGTAAAATACTGAAATATGCTTACAAATAGAAATGGAAATAACCCAGCTAGGGTGATGGTAGCTTATCTTTGAGAAGAGATGTGTCGGCTACATGCATCTGAACTGTTCTCCCAAAAACTATGTTACAATGAGGCTCGAGGGCCTATTTATTGTTGAGAAACAATGGAAAACCCTTCACATTCCAAAACCTAACCCTAGAAGATGAAACGCCAAATTGTGGACCCCGTTTTTGGGTAAGTTGGTACATCAACTTCCCGGGGTCGTGAATTGGTCGTACTATCTCTGTTTGACGCGCATGATAGCCCGTTGGAAAGATATCTCCGAGGATTACGACGGAAAAGATGATTTTTAGACAGAAAAATCGCTGACGATGGATTTCCCAAAAATGTCGTTTAGGGCCTCAAAACGGCTCCGGAAGTTTAGGACCCGAAAAACTGCTAAAAATAGTAAATTGTGCTATAATTAAGGAAACAGAAAAACTGAAAGAGACAATTATGGGGGTCCAAATGGGATAGGTGGATGGCCACCAACATCCACCTGGATCAGTGCCTGCATTATGGTGCGCGATTTGTCAGATAGGAGGGAAGCATGCTACAGATAATTGCCATCTATTACAGAAGTATACACAGAGTTCCCAGCAATTGTCCTGTAATTTCTGCAGATCAATAGGCTACAATGAGTGCACCTATAGAAGTTATGAACAGATTATGGATCAGACTCCTACCTACAGAGTTCAGACTAAAACATGGGCCCTCGATCAAAATACAGGGATGGCGCGCACTAGATTTCATGGGCGCAGACAAGGTCAAGGAGGAATGGCGCCAGGAAGGGGTCGCAGACAACTGATATGCTACAATTGTGAAGGACTAGGGCATTATACCTGCGATTGTACAAATCTGACGAGATCATCATGCTTATATTGTACTCAGTTTGATCATGAGAGGGAGGACTATCCCACGTTGATAGCAAGGTTGCGCGATAAAGGAGCACTCCAACCCCCCCCCCGCGACTCAGAACCTGCAAATGATGAGGTTTGGGCCACGCGAGGAAGACCCGAATGGAAATATTGTGCTCTGAAGTGGTATCACAACAGGAGATGACAAAGGCAAGCATCCCGAAGAGAGTGCTTGGGTTCACAAGGCTCCAACAAAGGAACCAGAATTTGATTTAGAGCGCGTTAAGGAGACATTCATGGAAGCTAAAAAGAGCTTTGCGAATGCCTCCACTTCATGAAGTAAAGAAAAACTGGAACCGAAAATTGACCCGTCAATGCTCACTACATTTTTGGAGACATGCATGAAGTTGTTGCGCGACAAAAAAACGATGAAGGGACTGCAAGAACTCATCACTAGATGTGTTGGCCCAGGAGAACCGCGCGTAGTCCAGAAGCTTAGAAAGCACACAACGCGAACAGAAAGGGAGATGAGATTGATAGCGCAGATCAGGGAATATGAAATGGATCAAGTGATTTTGGATCTAGGATCAGACGTGAACGTCCTACCAAAGTAGACATGGGAGCGCATGGGCAGGCCTACGTTGTAATGGTCTCCTATTCAATTGCGAATGGCGAACCAGCAAAAGATCCCACTTATGGGAAGATTGTAGGGAATAATGGTAGATATCAAAGGTGTGAGAACTTGCAAATTTCGAAGTATAGAGATTGTTGATGAAAACAATCCCTATCCTGCACTACTGGGAATATATTGGGCCACTGACATGAATGGAGTGATAAATCTAAAGAAGCACAAGATGATTTTTGAGAAAAAGTCACTACGCATAGTGGTACTTTAGACCCTGCAGAAGGATCGCGCTACACAGAGCCAGTGCGTGACTACGACAACAACAACGATCTAGACTATATCTACAAGATAACCACATGGGAGCAAGACTGGGTGAATCCAACAACAGATGGCAGGATTTTGTGGGAGCGCGAGATCTCTTGCACCTCAGGTTCAGAAAAGGAGATAGAACGATGGTAGAACTGGTTACACGAGTTAACCATGCTCAATTGCAGCATGATGATAAGGTTACTGCGCTGCATGGAAATAGAGGTAAGATATCTACCTATGTGTGACGGGTTGAGCGAGGTGGATGATTTCCTGAACACATTTAAAAGAGAAGTACCGAAACAGTAGTGCCTTGACGCTCTGAAATGGGCACTGCGCACTACGCCCACAAGCTGGTGGGGTACACACCAACAGAATTTTGAGAACTGATGCGAATGTAGAAGGAAGATGCACATGTGGTTTGGAAAGCATTAGATGTGGATAAAAGTCGAGTATGACAGACAGAACATCCTACGCACCCACCTTTCCATATGGGTACAGACGTATGGTGCACAACCTGCATGAACGCACACCATCCTCGCGATAGGAAACATGACCAACAAGCAGGAGCGGGCAAGACAATGGCATGAGCGACGACCACGAAGTATGATAAGACCAAGCGCATAGAATATTATCCACGTGGAAGCCTTTGACAAAGTATGCGAAGTACTGAATGAGGTCCACCATGTGAAGCAAACTAACTAGGATCTACGCGTACTAGCAGTTCTATGGGCTTATAGGACCATGTGCAAAACCCTGACCACACAGGAACTTCCGAAGCTGAAGTATGCAGCAGATGCTGTAATCCATATGGGGCATGCAAAGCCTAGTCCATGCATATTAGCACCCATAGATACGATGGTTCATGAAGCCCAGAAGCAAGGGATCACACAGCCGCAAGAAACAAAACGCATAGGACTTGAGGAAGAAATCCAACAGGGAAACCTTAGACTCCACAAACTTGGAGAAGAAAGGGTACGGTTAAGGAAGAAAAGTGCTTTGATGGACGTGAAAGTCAAGAAGATGGAAGACAAAATAATGAGATATTTTCTCAGCAAAAAGACCAGAATGATAATGTAGGGTGCATGCAATCCCAATGATAGGGTTAAGACCTATTGCCACGAATTGATCAGTCTAATGCCTTGGCTTGGACCGCATATTTCTATGCATAGTGACCAGGGTAGCATGTTGCAAATGGTGAAGTGCGCAATGCCGACCGTAACAATACAAGGTGGGGATTCTCCAGGAACTATGATGGAGGACATGATGGAACTCTACACGGTTGGTGCGACCACCTGACTAGCCAAGGGAAGGGTAGTCTTAGCGCTACAAGTTGTTGGAAGGGAGCGCAAGACTATAAACTATTCTGCCTGGGAGTTGCGCGATGTTGGAGATGCGCGCATAAGAAGAGAGTCACAAGGTCGGCGACCGCACATGGAGGATTGTGCTGCCTCACGGGTTGGCCAAAAAGTGACAGTTGAAGTCACTATTCACAATGGGATGCTCGACTTGAGGCCAAATGGAGCAGGCGAAAGGTATTTAAGATGCGATTTATGGGAAAGATTTGGAAAAATTTACCGCTAAGAAAGCATTAATGAACTAGAATTAGGGGGAATGGTTTAATTCAAATTCTAAAAGCGCTATAAATACAAAGGGCTTCCCAGTAAAAGCAACACTTGATCATTTGTGAATTGAGCGATTGAGCAAAGTCTTGAGTGTTGAGAGTCGAGTGTTGATTAAGACCCTGAATTCGTGAGTGATAGATTGTTGCACAACTACAATGACAACAACTAAGGATGGTATGGGGATAGCAGAGGTGACCGTCGGCGAGGCTGTAGGGCCTAACTGTGGGGGATTTTCTAGAAGGCGTCGGGATTGTGGCAGAGATCCCAAAATCACCTCGCATGCCAAGACCTAAGAAGGATAAACAAGCAATGGCTTCCATACGCATGTCCCTGCAGAACCCACTGCACAACAAATTGTCGATGGAGGAGAAGGGGAAAGCCATCACTATAGACACAGACGAAGAAGAAGAAGTTTTGCAGGAGCTTATCATCGCAGAAGAAGAAGATGAAGCAATGGAGGTAGATACTAAGCCTGCGGCCTCGGCGATAAAACTGCCCGCCTATGCCCCCCCGTGAAAAGGGAAGGCCAAAGTGCCCAAGGACCTAGATGAGACCAAGAGCTCGCTCCAGACCTGTCAGGAGGAAAGAGTCGATAGTGCGGACACAAATCAACCTCCCTAGGAGCCTATGACTCTCTAGTGACAAACAAGACAAACAAGAGAAATCCTTCTCTAAACATGCATTTACTATATAAGAAATCAAGTGTTTAGATCCTACCTGTAGTCCAACGCTGTTGTAGCAGTCCAGCTCCGCGGATTCGGATGAGCTCCTCCTTCACTTTGAAACCTGCATCCACTAACAATCAAACGATTAAATAACACTTGATAATCTCATAGAATAAAACATATTTAACACATAGACCAAGGAGTACATGAAACAACTCATAAATAACAAGTTATTGAGAAGAATGGACTCATTTGCATTAATAGGAAACAAAAGGAACAATTACAACCTGAGCCTTGGTGTTGTGCAAGTCCCTCTCAGTTCTGGCCGCCAATGCCAAATAAGTTGCCTAGTGATATACCCAAGTTCGAAGGTAAGCCTGGAGAGGATCCGTCCAATCATGTGATGACTTACCAACTCTGGTGTGCTTCAAATTCTATCTCGGATGATTCGATCTGCTTACGTCTTTTTCAGCGTACACTCATTGGTCTCGCGGCCAAGTGGTACATTGAGTTACCACGGGCCTCTTTTTACAATTTTAGCCAGTTAGCTACCTCGTTCTTAACTCACTTTCAGTTGCCGGTCAGATATGATAACGGCACGGAGTTATTAACTTCACTAAAACAATCGACGTCCACGTATATTTCCGATCACATTCATGAGTGGAGACGTCGAAGAAGGTTAGTGAAAGTTTTTATTCCGGACCAAATCTTAGCTGAATGGTTTGTTAAATCATTGTTACCGAAGATTACTGAAGATGTAGCTAAGGCCGGAGTAGTTACTGAGGAGCAAGTCATTTCTCAGGCGCAGTACCTTGACTTAGTTTATACTCAGTCGGGTACGTTACACGAGAAGATCCCAGATCTTCCAAAATCGAATCAAATCGCTGCTGCTCCTTCGGGATCTCATGCCGCTGATGGTATGATTGGTACGGTGAACACAAAGAGCAAGAAGAAGTCTTCCAAGAGTTCTACTACTCCTATAATCACCTTGCCTGATTCCCCGACAGGAGAATCTTTTCCTGAACTTTCCGCCGATATTCACGCTGTAGAGTCATCTACGGCCAAATCAAAAAACAGTGGAAAGAAGAAAGGGAAGAAGAAGGCTAAAGCAGACAAGGCTCCGAAGGAGAAAACAGAAAAGTCGGAAACCAATGACGAAAAGCGCAAACCTCGATATCCTTGTCTTATTTGTGAAGAGGATCATTTTACAAGAGATTGCCCTCATCGGGCCGAGGTTGTGAAAATAGTCAAAGGTTCTCCCACTCCTGCTGTGTTGAAAGATCCATTTCCAAAGCAGGAGAGTAAGATGATAGGTTCTTCCTCGACTGCCAGTGAAGAACCCATTTTGTCATTCGTTAGGCGCGTCAAATCTGGTAAATCCAAAGTTGCGATAAACGGTAATTGCCGGTTAGGATCTCTAAAACTCTGAGTCATGACACCAGCCCCAGGAGGAGGATATCCAGGATAACTAGGAACAGGAATCGCATTAGGGATATTATATCCTCCTGGAAAACCAGGATTAACCAGACCGTACTGGGGTTGTTGAGGTTGATGATAAGTGTACCCAGGATATGGTTGATACTGGTAAACCGGCTGTTGGACAGCTTGCCCTTGTTGGTACTGTCCCTGGTACGATTGTTGAACAAATTGAGGTTGAGTAGTGACAACCGTACTTATACCAGGCTGACCTATAGGCATCTGGACCATGGTTTGAATCGTAGATCCAGACAATGGTAAAGATGCCTGAGGAGTGGTTGCAGAGACAGTAGAAACCAGAGTTGTCGATACTCCAGAAGTAAGTGCGGTAGATGTAGCGGTAGTTGCAGCAGCCGTTTGAGATGGAGTACTAGGTGCAATTGGCGACTGAGTAACTACCGAAGTTACAGAAGTTTGAACATTTGACTGGACAGGTTGCGGTTGCTGGGGTGAACCAGAAACTACGGGTTGTCCAGCTTGAGGTACCAACTGTATACTTGGCTGCAACACCTGTTGACCCTGTGATGGATCCCACACTAACATTCCGGGGTATTGACCCGTAACGGGTTGAGAATACTGAGGTCCATAACTAGATTGAGGATAGGATTGATAACTGAAAGGTACAGTTCCCATACCTTGACCATATGACTGACCTTGAGGTGGTTGATAACCTTGACTCGAGTATTGACCTTGAGGTTGATAACCTTGGGGTAAATACTGATACTGGGGTTGACCTTGGCCTTGAGGTTGATACCCTTGAGGTTGATACCCTTGGGGTTGATACCCTTGAGGTAAATATTGATACTGAGGTTGACCTTGGGGTACATATTGAGGCTGGGGTTGACCCTGAGGCATGCATTGCACCATAGGTACATACTGACCTTGAGGTTGCCCCCCAGACATGATTTGTGTACCTTGAGGTTGCCCCCCAGGCGGTAATTGGCCACCTTGAGGTTGGGAAACAGGAACTGAACCTGACATCATGTAAATGTCTCCTACACCCAATGGTATATTACCATTGTTTCCAGCTAATAACCCATGATCGACGGGTTGAGGAGACGCCCCCGCAAAGGTACCAGAAAGCGACTGATACCCAGTGGGAACAGAAGGACCGCCGTGTAAGAAAGATTCAGGAGTTTGAGTAAACACGGACGACTGACCAGACATATTTACAGGAGTATAAATACCTCCAGGTGGAAAAGGAGTATGAGGTGTAGAAAAACCTATCCCTGAGTTGTCTAAATAATTGGTTAACGAAAGGTACCAAGTAGTACTTCTAGGAGGACTGTAAAAGATAGATTCACGCTCCCTGAGCTCAATAGTAAGTTGATCTTCAAGATTAGAGACACCTATTTCTTCCTCTGGAGCAAGTTCTTCAATAGCAATCAAACCAGTGGGAAGATTTTCGGTGATAACTCATTCTACTCTTGGTGAATCTGGAACACTAGAAGTCGGAGTAACAGGTTCAGATATTTCAGGTTCTTCGCCTATATCACTAGTAGACGAAAAACTACTAGCAAGCTCAGAAACTGTAACAGCTTCGGGATTATAACCTGTCTCTAGACTTTGGTAATCTGGATGGACTACCAAGGAAGATTCTCCTTCTTCAGGTGAACCTACTTTACTGCCACTAGGAGGAGTTACAAGGACCTTCAATCCTTCATACTGACCCGGGACGTCTTCAGGAGATCCACCCCGTGATCTACGGAGTTTCCTCAACAAATCAGTTCCGGTAACAATCTCAGGTGACTTGCCCCGAAGTCTACGGGACTGTCTCGGTAATTCCGCCACAGCTAAAAACTTTTAACTACTACACACGAAAACAAAGTAAAATCTCAAATAAAACCACCTAAAGTCGCTAAAGAACCAAACAAATTTGAATCACATGCCTAAAGAATCTAGGGCGTCAAACCAAGCACAAACAGTAGCCTTCCAGATCGAAAACGCTGGTTGGAGATGAAACCCAACATCGCCGGATTCAGTACAGAAGTGGCGGGTGGAACAGTTACCCCAGCAACCTGCTTAATGAATAGACCGGCACAAGTTCCTCCACTTTAACCGTCTCGAGTGAAGTGAACCCCCCGGAAAATCCAAGTGAGTCTAGCCGACGTCTGCTCCAGGTACAGTGGGATCTTCCCTCCACCGTCACCTCGGTAGAATCCTAAAGATAATGGTCACTAAGGTTACCAACCGCAACAAATGCACCTGGGGGAACAGTCTACACTCCGACAGCACGCAAGGGCAGAGTATCAAGCTCAATCCCCTTGCCGGTTCCTTGACAATAATCCAAGGTTTACCGACAAGTGACCCCTGGCTCCTCGAAAATGGTTAATCCGAGGTTTACCGTTTGTAATACGTGTGTGTCTGGCGTTGTTCCCAACGAGGGAGGATTGATCCCCTCACTGGTTCGGACACGAGCTCGTGCTTCTCCTTTAAGAGGAGCTTTCCCAGAGTACAAATGAGACAAATGGATTTATTCTATCACAAGATAAGCTACTTGTTTGGTTTTGTTGTCTTGGAGAGTTAATTACTCTCCTACTCCAAGACACTAGCCTGATCTAAATTGGTGTTTCAGAGCCCTAGTAAATAAAAGTTACTACGTTGATTTTACTTTAAGCGTTAATTTTATGGTTTTTCTTAAAGACAAAAGGTAGCGGAAATGAAACCAATGGTGTGTAGACTCGACTCAAACCACTACAAAGATGCACCTAAGATGATTTACGCTACTTTCCTCTTTCAATGAAATTCCTAACTAAGAGAGTTGGAAAATGCAAATTTTAATAGAAAACAACTTTCTTAGTAAAGACAATCAAAGAAACAATTCTCTTTATCTTTCCAAGCATACAAACATGACCACTCTTTACGTGCACGAAAAATTCATTTTCTTTCAAAATTCCTCAAAGCTACTTGAAACAAAACTTTTCAAAGGAGATGTTTTTGTATTTTCTTTTATCTAATAAAGCATATAAATCTATTTTAACGAAAATCAATCTCAAAAGCTATAAAATCTATGAAAAATTTACTCACAAGCAAATCAAAAGGAAATTTACTCTAAGCAAACCTAACGAGGCAAAAGCCTACAAGGATGATTCTAGGTTGTTTTACTCGACCACAATCAAGCCAAGGACCAGCTAATGCAGAATCAAAAGACCAGTCAAAACAAAACTCAAATCTTTTTGTTCTTTTTGTAAAATGGAATTCAATACTCAATCAACAAGCACTTCGAAATTTGCCAAAGAGACCACTCAAAAGTAAGTTGCTCTCACAGGTAGACTTTATGACAGGTCTGACTTCTAAGAATGCTGACAAAACCAGAGAGATCTAAGGCTTGACAACTTCTACCGCCAAAGTCACTACAAGACCTACTCAAAAATCAAACCCTAGGGCTTAAACTTCTATGAAATCCACTAAAACACTCAATGCTATCGAAACAAGTTCAGGTGAAGATCTTTGACAAGAGACTAATGAATCTGGGCAGCAAAAACTAAGAAAAAGCAAAATCTAAGAGAAAAATGCAAAAAAAATGGAAATTTCTTAATTTTTAGCAGGGGACGCAGGCAACCAGTTAAGCCAAGTGCGGGCCCGCTCTGTGCACACAGCAACAGTGCGTACAAGTACGCACTGTGCAATACTCAGAGGGTGCGTCCTACTGAAAAAACCAAGAAAAACTAAATTGAATTTAATCCTAAGCTAACCCACCCAAATACAAAGTCACAGAGCCAAAAACCAGAAAATAAATGACTTTTCTCAGATCAAAGTTACATACAAAGGAAAAGACTTTCACATCAATGGATTCCCTAGCGGAGTCGCCATTTTGTCAGGCGGAAAGAGTCGATAGTGCGGACACAAATCAACCTCCCTAGGAGCCTAAGACTCTCTAGTGACAAACAAGACAAACAAGAGCAATCCTTCTCTAAACATGCATTTACTATATAAGAAATCAAGTGTTTAGATCCTACCTGTAGTCCAACGCTGTTGTAGCAGTCCAGCTCCGCGGATCCGGATGAGCTCCTCCTTCACTTTGAAACCTGCATCCACTAACAATCAAACGATTAAATAGCACTTGATAATCTCATAGAATAAAACATATTTAACACATAGACCAAGGAGTACATGAAACAACTCATAAATAACAAGTTATTGAGAAGAATGGACTCATTTGCATTAATAGGAAACAAAAGGAACAATTACAACCTGAGCCTTGGTGTTGTGCAAGTCCCTCCCAGGGTCCATCAAGAGTTCTCCTTTACTTTGACAAAGCTCACCCACTTCCAAATAGAACAAGTAAAGATGACAATCTCTCCTCACAAGCTTCTAAATGGGAGTCCTAATTCCTGTAGCATCTACCCTTAGAAATGTTCAGCTTTCAACCTCCCCTCCTTCTGGCTCAATGCCTGTATTTATAGTGCTCAAGAAGAAGTTAATCAGGTCCACCATCAATGGGATAATCCCCTCTTTGGATGGGATAGCTCCCTTATTGATGGGATAAGTTCCTCTTTGGTAGGGGTACATGAACCATCTGGAGGCGCTCAATACACGTCGAACAACCTTCTAGAATGCTCTAGAAATGACCACAAGTAACTTTTTAAAGATGAAACTTGCGCATTTTGACCTTTACAGGGGGACGCACCTGCCCCTTTACATACAGAGCGTACAAGTACGCAGCTTTTGTGAACATTGGGTGCGTACCCGCAGGTAAGGTTGAGAGAACCTGCGTACCCAGAGATAAATACATTTATAAAGACTTTCTCTCTTTTTGGAGTTTGACATGGAGATCAGAGGCATAAGACTTGCCTAAGAGGATAGCATGACTGTTGATAGAGCCATACTAACTGTAAATAGTCATGGTGACATTTTTTAGTGTAACAAGACCCCGCTCCTCCCAAATGGAATTATGTTTGAAGGCACGCACCTAGGCCATGTACCGAGCATGAAATTCGAGTATTGGGACCTCGCTGACCATGAGAATTTCCCTCACCTGGAGACCAGAAACCTCATGAAGCAGAACACCGCGAGGGTAGTGACAACATTAGAGCCAGAAAAGTGGTTGCACGGAGTGGAAAAGGCCAGGCTGCTAAACCTACTCTAGGTGTTGCATTTCCACCATGCCCCAATCATCATTTTCGTCATCAAGCAACTGCTATGCCTGGTGCATGATGGGTGTTTATGGTTGGAGGAGCCTATTCCAATCACGGCAGACTTAATTCATTGTGTCTCCTGGCTTCCATACAAAGGAGAGGACCTTGCGGCCATATCAGAAGGAAAGGGCAGTGATTTGGCCATTGCGGAGGCCATGAAGAATAAGTACAAGCTAGAAACAAAGAATAGGGGTTATGTCATCTCCAACATCAAGGACAAAGCAATACGTGTGGCAACCCAAATCTTCGCAGGAAAATTTATGCGCAAGTGCTGCACAGGCAAGATACCTGCACTAGTGGTCGCACTAGCCGAGTAGTGAACAAAGGGGATCCAATTTAACTGGTATAAATTCCTCTGCACAAAATTTTTAGAGAATTTTCACGAAGCCCAAGAGTAGGATAAAACCTTCCACTATGCATGGTTGTTGCTGTACATAGTGCTCATAGCAAGGGAATTTCCAGAGGACAGTCAATTCCCCATCATTGACAGAGATTTACCAAAGGTCGTGAAGTACGCTTCACTCTAAGCCACGAAGGATGCTACAAGGATACATGATAGCAAGATCTTCTGGGTGCTCATGGAGATGAACATCCAAATGTGGATCAATCATAAGCCACAGTTGTTGCCCACGGTTTACAACATTCTGTAGAGTTTTGTAGAGTTTAAGGCTGACATGCATAACATATATATCAGGGTGTGCAAGGATCCGACAAAGCATTGGACAAAGCTACCCTTTGTAGCCACTGACGATGCCAATTTCAATGTCTTGGAGGCATGGCTACCAGAATGGCATGCCCCAGAAATTGCAGAACTCGAGAATTCGACAACAAAAAAGAATAAAAACGATGCCAAGCTACGCATCTCACAGTTGGCCAAAAAACAACGGAAGGAAACAACAGCAGCCGAAGTGCGGGCAGTGCAGGAAGTAGCACAAAAAGCAGCTGAGCAGGAAAAGGTCGCAGTAGCAGCAGCAGCATAGGAATCAGCCGTGAAGGCATCTGTTTCCGGGAAAACTAGTGTCTTTTCAATCTGCTAGTCCCACTAGGATTGGCAGCTATCCTAGAAACAAACAATCAAAACAATTTGCGATTTCCTTTATGTATGATAGATAAGAGAGAAGCAAAGGGACCAATCTGGATCTTCCGCTTGACTCCTTGCTTGATTCCTCTCTCCCTTGATAGAGCTTTCACCTCTTCTCCTACTTATCCTGCTCAATGAACACCTATAGAGACAAAGTAAAAAAACACCATCAAAGCATCTCGATCTATTATATCATAAACAATGCAGAATCAGAAGTACATTGAATATACAATGGCATTCATAAACAACAACATTCACAAATACATGACTGTATGGAGGAAAACTCAAAGAACTTTATTAATAGTAGAAGGGAGAATTAAAACCCAGCTGTTTGATCCAGCATCATCCTCCCAGCATCAAAGCCCTCTTCACCTCATGAAAATCAAGATCACCCAATAATACAATGTCTTCTCTCAAAAATAAACTATCAGCACTTCCTTTCAATTACAAAATTCCAGCCTCTAGAACTCTCATATGAGGGATCCATTTATAGATGTCTGCAAGGGTGTGAGCCATCTATGGTATTTTGATTATTGTCATTCCACTTGTTGTTCTTAGTTCCACTTGGAGATTTCTTGGATCTCTTACTCATCCCTAGGCGAATTCAGAGAAGCAAGTGTCATAGGAGAAGTTTTTGGAAGATTCCATGAGCATCCACTTAGAAAAATGTCTTGGACATTTGTCCATCCTCACCCATCGCACCCTACAGAAGGCCTCTTCAGTATGCATCAAACCTGACTATTGTAGAAGTCAGTATGCATCGCACCTTGACAGTGGGGCAGTCAGTATGGTTCAGTTTTTGCCAGTTCTGAGTGTTTTTTCAGGTGGAACTTTTGGGGAATAATGTAATCAATTGACCATGATCCTTTAGGGTATGAAACAACACTTTTAGGGGTTAAAGAGCCCTTGGTTTATCGACATATAAAATTGGGGTCGCAGTGCCCAAATATGTCTATAACAGTTGCCCCCTAAAGCATGAAGTCGTAAATCTTTTAATGTTAGGTGAAATGCTTTATCATGAGGATCTGAGGTATTCGAACTGGAAGGTGACCTATATAAGATACAATACAATACATCATCATCATATTATTTTCATGATCTAGCTGAGGCGGGCATTCCCATGCTCAGCTTTATAAATTCATTTTCATGTACATAGGACAGACATTCGTCTACTGTTGCAGACTGGTGATTCTTCACATGAAGAGTCATCTTCCCTGGCTTAGATGACTATCTGTGAAACTTCTATGTACACTTGATGTCTTTATGTTCCTGAATATATCACAGCCCGGATGGATGAAACTAGATCCGGGGTCTTCAAAACTCGTTCAATCTTCACCCGATGTACAAGTCGATCCATGTGAAAAGATGTCCTGAAGTCGAACATGGAAAGACATCGCTTGATTACCAGCCAATAATGTAAGTTGTTAACAGGCGCGAGAGGAATCACTGATAATGATAATGACCCTCAAAGTACTACAGTAAAATTCATGTGGTGTGAATATATGATCTAATGTCGAACACCACACAAAATCTTTCGGTTGAAGGCCATTGATGTAAACCTGTCGTTGGAAGTGAGAAACTTGCCTTTCAGGCATGCAAGCTTCAAAGTACTGAAAGAGGTGCTTCTAAGTCAACTTCTTGGATAATGAGCTGATGTCGACAAGAAGTGACCCATCGTATGAGGGCCTTAATTTATCCCACATCTATGACATGAAACGGAGCAAATGATTTTCTGGAGGTGAAAACGATCTGATGATACAAGGTTTAGGAATGGCGGTCATGAAAAATGGAGGGTGAAGGTATTACAGTGGATGAGGCATTAGCTAGATGGTGAATTCTTTGAATGACTTCTCTTGAACATATCGGCAACACTAAGATGGATTGGTAGCATTAACCCCAAAATATGGATGGTATGGAGGACCAATGATCGGTGAACAGAATAACCCAACCCGACTTAATCATGGTGATGGAGTGAAAGTGTCATGTTCAAGAGCGACCTACTACCAATAAAGTTCTTTAAGTTTTCTTCCCTTTTTCCCCAGTCATTTCTGACCAGTACCTCTTTATTTTTGTCAAGCTTGAGGAGGATAACATATGCTTGTTCTATAATTTGCCCTTCAAGCAAACCTGTCACTATGTTTTAGCAAGCCTAGCGATAGTGAAACTCATTCTTGTCTGGGTGGACAAGTTTGTTGCTATTGTTTTAACGAGTTTAACAACAAATCAAACTCAGTCCTTTTCATGTTTAGAGAGTTTGAAAAGGGATGAAAAGAGAAATACAGTAGTTCTTTTTCATAGCATAATCCCTTAAGTCCAAAAAAGATTAAAATCATACAAAATGGATGACTTTTCGATCACTTTAGCAAGCCGAAAAGACAAGCGCTCGAACTTTTTCATGAGATAATCCCTTAGGTTTAAAAAAGTTTAAAATACACAGGAGGGATGGTGCTTCCAATCACTTTAGTGAGTTGGAGAGGCCAATTGCTCGACAATATTTTCATATTTAGAAAGTTTGAAAAGGGTTTAAAGTGGACTCATTTTTTGAGGAATGAGTGGCGTTTAGGGTAGCAACTGGCTCCGAGTGAACTTGGAACTTCTAAAAACATGGTGATGTGAAGAGGGTGGCTAACAAGACCACTCATCGCAGTTGTTCCTAAAAAAGGTAAACAATCAAGTGGAAGCATATGATTGGCAAAAAGAATGGAGGTGATGGCAGGAACACAACCAAGGCTCAAAAGGCTAATACAATGGCCATCATAAAGGTTATTTACCGAGGGTGGATTCATTTTTTTTTTAACGAGCTTGAACCGGGAGAAACCATGCTTAGTGGTAGGTTTATTTTTTAACGAGCTTGAAACATGCGATAACATTGCTCATGAGAGTGCGGGTTCATTTTTTAATAAGCTCGAACTTTGCGGAAAGTATGCTCATTAGTAAGTTTATTTTTTAACGAGCTTGAACCATACGATAACATTGCTTGTTTGAGTGCGGGTTCATCTTTTAGCGACGAGCTCAAACCTTGTAGAAAGTATGCTCGGTAGCCTTTTCATGTAGGCTAGCAATGACCAAACTACAAAGCTAGAAAAACTATTAAAGCTAAAGAACTGTTGAGGTTAGGTAGGATGGTTTCATCAACTTGTTTAGACAAAACCCTTCCTTTGCTTCGCCCGCAGAATAGACGAAGGTGAATGGTGTGTCAGACCAATCACCTAACCTAAGAAGTTGAAATACTAGAAAGCTAAAAAATCTAAAAAGCTAAAAAATGAAATTGGTCGTTTTTTGCTTGCATAAAAAGGTTTGCATGCCCCCAACATGATGAAAAAGAGTTTTCAGTAACCATATGGAAGCTTTTTGTGGTTAAGCAGAATGATTTTCTGTCAATGCTTAGACAAAACAATCCTTGCACTTTATCCGCCAAATAGACAAAGGTGAAAGGTCACCCAAACCGATCACATAACCTACAAGGAAACTTATCTCTACAGCTGGGTTCGTCTGCAAAATAGACAAGGGTGCATGCCCCCTAAGCTTCGTTACATTCACCGGACTACTCGCGGTAATTAGGTGGATGGAATGAAGGTTGAAGAGTCATTCTCGACTCAAAGAGACCATTTAGGGATGATGTTTGACTTGGCACTATGTTTGAACCGGGAAATGAAAGCTAGTCAATAAGCTGGACAACTTTGCCTTCATGCGGGAAACACATCAATCGAAAGAGTGTGGAAACAATAGCTTCCATGCTATAAACATAGTCATGTCCAAGGAGTAGATTGTAATTTAACGACCCTTGGACCACCATCACGTTCAAGTGAACGATTTTCCTTCTCAAAGTTATAAGCAACTTAGGAAGGATCCATAACGATCGACTGGTTCCTTTGTCAAAGCTTGATAAATTTTGTTTACCGGGCATAAGCGATGGTGAACCAAACGCTTTCCAAGCAGTTGAGGAAAAGATACTCACTGAAGCCCCTTCATCTATGATAGTGCCAAACATGATCATTTTGTAAACTTGTACTATGATTCAGAATGGTACATTATAAGGAAGGCGATATCTTGCTAGTCGATTCCAATCAAAGGAAGCGATTAGTCTAGTTGGAGGGGGTACTGAATAAACGGGTGAAATAACCCCTTGAGTAGTGGGAACTGGGGGATTCTCTTCTTGTTGTGAAGGAATGGGTGGGTTGCCCCCAAGTTCATCGAACTCTGAATTGACAAAAGGAATTTGAACAGTATTGTTCTCACTCTCATTGGGAATGATATCATCTGAAGGTGGATCTTCTGAAGGCAAGACTGGGTCGACTGCCATCGCGACCTGTTGACTTTGGTCTAGTGTGGACTCAAAAGATTTACTTTCAATGATAGGTGCTTCAACCAATAGTTCAGTTAAGTCAGTTAGATTTTCAACTAGTAAAGGACTAGGGGAAAGTTTCTTGTATCCAGGTGGAAGTCACTGCGGTGAAGCAAGACGGTTATGTAAGACCCTTTTGGCCTCATCCAAAAAATGGAAACGGGGAAGACGGCGATGCCCTTCACATAATCCACATGGAGTTTTGACCTTTCCTTTCTGCCCAAGAATTTCATTTTCACTAGTTGATGGTGTGCTGTCAACATGATCACCAGAGGTTGATGACACTGGACAGTGTGAACGGGGAGACTATTCTCTCAAGATCCACGGAATGTAAGGACAATCTTGATGAAAATGGTTTCCTTCACAAATTAGACAAGGATATTTTGGAGATTTAGTGTGCGGATGTTCACCAGATGATTCATTGTTGCCCCCTTGCTTAACTAACTTCTTCTTCTTCTCCTTTCCTTTCTTCTTCTTCTCAGGCACTCGGTTACTAGCATCACTATTTTCACCAAGCGAAGATGAAGAAGGGGAGGGAGAAACTAATGAGGAGGAAGGTGAAGGGTCAACTTCAGTATCAACTGGATGCTGATTCGATTGCTAAGGAATCACGTTATTTTGAACCACAGAGGTTGAGAATAGCCATATTGGCAGGCCAATAGTCAGACCTGGCAGAGACAATGTGGCCATATGAGGTGCACCAATATTTCCCCAAGATGTAAAAGGGCTAGGAATCCTCTCAAGAGGGATTCCTTGATTGGTAGACTCCATTAACTCAACCTAAGATCAACGAAGGAACGGGGATGTTAGTCCGAATTTAAATAAATTTTAATGATGCTTTGACATAGCTTTGCTTTTTCAATTTTTAAGAGTCAGGAAAAGCTAAAGATGACTCTAGTCCCCTTCGATTTTTAATGAGCCTGAAGTGACAAGTGCTCAGATGGACCTTTTCTTTTAAGGAGTTGAAAAATAACGAAAGTGACTACTCTGGAAATCTAGATAGAGGGATTAACAAACCAATCGCAAAACTGCAAAATACACCTTGGTGATAAATTAAAGAGAAATTACCAAGGACTTATGTACGGTAGTCAATCTTCCCGAATGTAGTGTTTAGTGCATTGCGATCGATAGGGCGGCAAACACGACTTCCTATGGATAAAGGATATCAGCCTATTGTGGTCTCCCAATATATACTCGACGGTATGGGGAACACAAGTCCGTGCTAGCACTTGTCGTATCAAAGAGGAGGAATCACCCAACCTTCGATGAAAATGATAGTTACTAGATTTTACGACGCTGGAACATGTCTCTAGCCTAGACCTCTAGATGTGTTGTGTTAGGTTCCAAAGCGTTGTTAAGTTCATTGAGATTTATTTTAGAGTTGATATTGCTTAGAAGTTTTCTTTTCAAGGTTCACCACGTGATGTATATGTAAAATTCCTAAATATGCACTCTAAAATGATAAACAATCGTTGTTTATTTTTTTTAGCAATGAAAATCCTAGCTACTAAGGAAAGAAGATTACGATTCTTTCAAACAGAGAGCAAACAACACTCACTAAATGCACTTTTCCTAAATCATTTTTCGCACACAGTCTAAATGCAAATGCAAATGCATATATTTTTTTTTCGTTCCCTTAATTGAGAAATGCCAGAAAGGCAAACTAAGTATAGATCTGAAATATTTTTCTTCAAAGTGACATTTCGACAATTTCTTTTTCAAAATGAAAGGAAGACTTAAATGACACTTTTCAATTTCGAATAAAAAATGCTTTCAACACTTCAAATATCAACAAATCAAATCAAATACATGACAAAAAGTTCAATCGACTATCTAGAGAAGGAAGACTCAACGACACTTCACCTTTTGATACAAAACGACAGTTATGACACTCTTTTGCATCAAAATGACAGTTCGATTTTATCAACTTTTCGACAATGGATTGCAAATGATGGACAAATACATAAAAACACTTGCTAATCCTATTCAATGGAGGATGAACTATGTAAATAAAGGAGGCTTTAGCAATGAGATATTGTTCATAAGCAGCAAAACAATTGAACAGAGCTGAAAACAAGGACAAAAACCCAAATTTCAAGGAGAGAATTTCATTTATCCTATATAACAAAGGACCTGGTATAGTATTGGAAAAGAAGTCACCATCCTTTGTTATCTAGGAGTCTGAAAAATATGATCTCTCTAAGAAAGAGACATCTTCTCATCAAGAGGAAAATTCTCAAAAACAAACCACCCCTGTACATTCTGATGATATTCCAATAAACTCAACTCCCATTATAGAACAACCTTCAGTCTCTATTCAAAATCCACCTTTTCCTGAAAGATTGAAAATTGACAAAGGGGTAGAAAAACAGATTGTGTTGCCTAATTATGATATGATAGATGAACTAAAGAATGTTTGTATAAAAATTCCTTTGTTACAAGCTATCAAAGAAATATCAATATTTGCAAAGACAATCAAGGAGTTAAGTATTAAAAAATTAGGAAGAAAAAGGAAAGAAGTTAAAATAATCCAGTTAGTTGGAAAAATTATAAATATCATGATGGGAAAGACAAAAGTTCAAAAATATCTAGATCCATGAAGCCCCACTGTGAAAACACACATCAATGGTGTTGATATTCCAAACACATTGATTGATTTAGGAGCAACCATAAACATCATGAGTAAACAAATTATGAATCAGTTGAAACTTCCTAATCTTCAATATACACCTACATTATTGCAATTAGCAGATAGATTTGTTATCAAACCTGATGGTGTGTTAGAAGATGTATTTGTATCCTTATATTCTTGGGAATATCCTGTTGACTTTATTATCTTAACACCCAAGAATAATCTATGAGGACGCCCATTGATTCTAGGAAGACCATGGTTAGCTACAACTGATGCTTTTATAAGTTGTAGATCTGGTGATATGTTTATCTCTGATGGAAGTTCAACAAATAAATTCACATTATATCCTCCTGCAAAAACAATGATAGAAGTAGAAAGTGAAGCATGGATAGATGATGATAATGAAAACTTCAATATACGACAAATTTTCGCCACTTCACAAATAAATGAAGAAGATCAAATTTTGATTTTAATGGAAAATAATGAATCTTCCTCATATTGTGAACAAAATCATAGTTTTCAAGAACAATGTAATATTGAATATTCATCATCTCGTCAAATGGCTTTACATTCTATGGAAAATTTTGGAAATTCTTTAATAGAAATTTCTCCAAGAAAAACTTTGAATATTAATGATAATCTCGAAGAATGTCAAAATAAAGAATTAATAAAGATGCTGCAAGAACATTCCTCTAGTTATGCATGGGAATACATTGATATTAAAGGAATTAACCCTAACACTTGTATGCATCATACATATTGAAGAAAATGCACACCAATCCAACAACCCCAGAGGAGAATGAATCCAAGTCTAAGGAAAATGGTTAAAGAGGAATTACAAAAATTGTTAAATGTGAATTTCATTTATCCAATATCAGATAGCTAGTGGATTTCACCATTGGTAATTGTTCCGAAAAATAATGGAAAATGGAGAGTATGCATTGATTATGGGGAATTGAATAAAGCTACTTTAAAATATCATTTTCCACTTCCTTTTATAGATAAATTCCTGGATACATTGGCAGGGAAAAAATATTTTTTCATTTTTGGATGGTTTTAGTGGATATAACTAGATCCAAGTAGCTCTAGAAGATCAAGATAAAACAACTTTGACCTATCCATGGGGAACCTATTCTTACCAAGTACTTCCTTTTGGGTTATGTAATGCACCTACAACATTCCAAAGAGAAGTTCTAGGTATTTTCTACGATCTAATTCATGATTGTGTGGAAATTTACATGGATGATTTTACTATCTATGGAAATTATTTTGAAGAAGCTCTTAAAATTTTTGGAAAATGTTCTCATTAGGTGTAAAGAAGCAAATATCTCATTAAGCCGTGATTTTTTTTTTATGATTCTTACTGAGGGAATTGTCTTAGACCACCATATTTCATGAGATTCAATTAAAATGGATGCATCTAAGGTAGAAGTCATTTCCAAGTTATTAGTTCCTACATGTCAAAGGGATGTTAGAATTTTTCTTGGTTTTATTGGCTATTATAGAAGATTTATAGAAAAATTTACAAAGATTGCCTCTCCAATTTTCAAATTGTTTACAAAAGATTGTGAATTCATCTGGAATTCCGATTGCCAAAAAGTTTTTGAAACATTGAAAGAAAATATTTCCGAAACACCCATTTTAAGAAGACCAAATTGGAAACTACCTTTTCACATTTCATCTTATGCCTTAGATAAAGCTTTAGGAGTTGTATTAGGACAGAAAATTTAACTCCTTATGCCATTTACTATATAGGCAAAAATCTGACCCTCGTGGATTTGAATTATATTGTAACAGAAAAGGAACTTTTAGTTGTTGTACATGCCATCAATAAATTCAAACATTATATCACTGGTTATGAAGCATTCCTTCACATAGATCATTCTTCAATTATATATTCAATGAATAAATAAATTACTAATGGCAGAATTATAATATGGATATTGTTATTACAAGAATTCAATATTACTATTTTGAATAGACCTGGAAAACAAAACGCAGTTGTTGATTTTCTATCAAGAATCCAAAATCATAATAATGATGTTTCTATGGAAGATAATTTTCCTGATGGGAATCTTTTTGGAGTATCTATTAAATCTCCTTGGTTTGTAGATATTGCTAATTATTTGGCTACAGTGAAGTTACCATCATACTTGTATCCTCGAGAGAAAAGGAAGGTTATTCAAACTAGTGCATCTTATTCATGGCTAAATGGAGAACTGTACAAGACAAGACCTGACTTAATCATTAGAAGATGTGTTAGAGAGGATGAAGTATCAAAAATTTTAAATGCTTGTCATGATGAACCATGTGGAGGACATTTTGTTGATAAAAGAATTATTTATAAATTCCTTCACTTAGGATATTATTGGCCTTCTATTTTTAAGGATGCCAAGGAATATGTTAAGAGGTGTGATAATTGTTAAAGAATGGGGAAACTTGTTCCTTCGGATGAAATGCCTCTACAACCTCGGGTACTTATTGAACCTTTTGAGAAATGGGCTTTGGATTTTGTTGGTCCAATCAATCCACCATCAAGACAAAAAAGGTACATTCTTGTTTGTACAGATTATGTCACAAAATGGGTAGAATCTAAAGCACTTCCTTTTGCTATTGAAAATGTTGCAATTTCATTTCTTTTTGAGGATATTTTCACTCGTTTTGGTGTCCCAAGGGAAATTGTGAGATCAAGGCACTCAATTTACATCCAAGTTGGTACAAAAGATAATGGAGAAGTACAAAATCAAACATAGGAAGTCAAATCCATATCATCCACAAGCCAATGGAAAAGTTGAATCTACCAATAAATTAATTGAGGCAATTCCTACCAATACTGTGCATATGCATAGAAGGGATTGGCAGAAAAGCTTCCAGAAGATTTATGGGCATATCATACCACATGGATAAATACAACATGACATAGTCCTTATGAACTTGTTTATAGAAAGCAATTCTTGTTTCCTATTGAGTTCTAGAAAAAGAATTTTAAAATAGCAGCCAAGTTGGGTCTTGATTTATCAGAAGCCCAAAGACAAAGAATGGAGAAATTTAATGAACTTGATGAGATATGGCAAGATTCTATTCATAGAACCAATATAGTCCAACAAAAAATATCCAAGTGGCATGATAAGTTTATCAAAGAAAAAATTTCAACCTGGTGATTGGGCATTGATTTTTGATTCAAAATTCAAATATTTTCAAGGAAAATTCCAGACTCATTGGCTTGGTCCTTATGAGATTGAAACTGTCTTTGATAGTGGAGCAGTCAGAATCAAAACCATTGATGAAGAGAAAGTAACCTTCTTTGTAAATGGTCATATGTTACAAATATATCATAAACCATTAACAAGGGAAGAATTCATAAGAAATTTGCAAGATAATCTTGATTTGAAGTGGTCAAGGAAGATTATTCTTCCTATCCAACCTAGCTTTTTACTTTATTTTTCAAAATATAGAAAAAATATAAAAATAAATAAATAAACATTAAAAAAAATTGTATAAACATGAAAACCAACATCGTTGGCACGTTTATATCGAAAATCTAGGTTGAAAACCAAGAGTTTTTGGCAACCTAGATTTCATTTTTCTTATTCTAGTCCCATTTTATTTTTAATCCTCTTTTCTCTTTTGAAAAATAAAGTAGCTACGGAATTTTCAACAATCTGCAGCTCTAATAGAATTCTGCCCCTGATTTAACAGATTGTAGCTAGGGAAAATGAAGATCATGGAAAAATCAAATTCAATGAAGATTGCAGCTGGAGCAATCTAACAACCTACAAAGGACAAATCAAAATCAATAAGATAAAATATCTAAGGTATGTAAATATTAATTTATATAATAAAGGTAAAACATTTGAGTTATGAAATAAATGATGAGTAACCATTGCTACTGCCATATTGAATGATGATTACCCTTATTACTCTCACACGACTTTGGTTTTAATGGAAATATCTATGTCTTGTCAACCAAGTGGTCATTAACCTTGATATAATTTGAAATTCGCCCTCTCCTCTCTATTCATCATTCCAATTCATGCACAATACTTCCATATACCATTTCACTCAGCCATGTTTCAGTTCATACTCGAATTCCTTCCACTCCTTAACCTTGTTGAAAGAGAAATTATGGGCCAAGATTCTCTAACATGGGGTTCATTGTAAGATTAGAGTCAAATGGGGTTAAGCTTCTTGAAGGATGCCCACAAGTAAGAAAATTGTTGCAGCAGGCACGATGGCTAGAATTCATGGGAAAATTTGATGGGCACGAGAAATAGCTAACAAAGTCTTTCACTAGGGAATACGATGGCATTGAAACATAAATTGGGGACATGAAGCTAGTTTTGATAGATTATTTCGTAGCAGAAGCAATCGGATTACCAAGAATCAGAGAGAGTTGGTTCAAGAACAGAAAAATTGAAGATAAAGAATGGAAAATTTTCCTCAAGAATCCAGGTATGGATACTTCTATGTTGAAAAATGGAATACAAGTCACAACTTTGAAGAATAATTGGAGGAATTTGTTATGGATCATTCAAAAGTTTATAACTTGTGAAGGAAGATTCGGTAACATGTTATTTTATCATGCATGCTTAATGATGAATTTCTTTTGACGGGAATGAAATAAACCTACCATATTTCCTACTTCATAGCATAAGAGAGATGGTTGGTAATATTCAAAGGCAAATACAATCTGTAGATAATACCCTTTACCATCATGGCCTAGTGAAAATCCCGATTGAGGCCCATCTGAGAAACATAAGAGATAATTGGGAAGATTTCTTAATTAGAAATCATTTTAAGGAATCAGAAAATGAAGAGCTTAGCTGTAAGACCAAGAAGAGTAGAAAAAAATTCCCTCAAACCCTAAAGAAAACTCAACTGCATAAGAAGCACAAAAAGAGTAGTACTTTGATGATGAAACCCCTCTTATAAATGTGTTAGAAACTCTTAAACAAAAGAATGTTAGAAGAAATACAACCAACAATAAAAGGGAAAGTTCATCGAAAGAAGAAACGGAGCAAGAAGAAGTTAAAAAGTGTCCCCGAACTACTGAAAAACCACCATCAATTATAAGAAGAAGTGTAAGGCTTGTTAGTTCTAGTCTTCACGGCCTGTCACCAGGGATCAACATGAGCTCTTACTATGTCTGGTTTTGTTAGATGTTTTGCACATGAGGTTCAACACAAAACATGTCACAAGTGTGTCCATCAAAGAAGCTCGGAAAAATATTTCCAATGGTATATCACACTCCCATAACCGGCTCCTGGATTAGAAGATATGATCGAAATGGATGAGTAATTCTTGGTTATGCATGTTTTGAGGTCAGTTGTTGCAGACAATGGCAAGTTTAGTACAAAATCCGTTTCTGAAATAATGGTAATGAATTTTTCAAAAGTGAAAGAGGTTTTTGTTCATCACATACAAGATAACAAAAACCTCCTTCCGTTTATTCACAGTGCTACTATGTGGGAGATATATAGTGATATTTGGAGCCTACATTAAAACAAAGCAAAATTTTCATATTTTTTACTATTTTAGTCATTTTAGTACGGGGCCATTTTACAACATATGGAAAGTAATTTTGAAAAACCCAAGGAGGTTTTTTTTAACCATGAGCCATGCAACAAAAGCCTCTTTCATTTTATTCACAGGTGTCACGAATTGGGATATGTGACTAGATCTTTACAACTCATTTTCACATATTTAAATTTTTAATGATTTTCTGTTTTAGAGATGAATTTTGGAACATATTGCAAGCAAATAGAAACAAATTTCCCAAATTTGAGAGAGGCGTTTCTCCAACATGATCTTATCTACAAAAACCTCTTTCATTTTTGTAACAGGTGCTATGGTTTAGGAGATACAAGGTCATATTCAACACCTATTTTCAGAAATTGGGCCCAAGTTTAATGTAACTGATTCTATTTTGAAGAAAATGGTTGAGCTCAATTCCCTTAGTACAAGGATGAGAAAATGTATATATTGTATGAATTTCATAGTGTAGGGATTGGAATTTGGCAGAAGGTTGAACTTTTGGGAAAGCTTGGAGCTTCATTGTATATTCATTTCAGCAGTTTGGCTAAGGAATAAACCAGGGTTTGCAACACTTTATGGGATTCATGTGGCATCTTGCTTTGGTATTGTGTTTTCTTCTGTAATTGTAAGTTTACATGTGTTTTATGTATGAAATTATCTCTCTTTGCTTCATCTTAACTAAATCAAACAAGGATACAGGTAGAATACATTGAAAGTGCAGTGCTCTATCTAGGGTTTGTATAGTACTCAATTTGAAGTACCAAATCACTTGCCTACCTTGCCCCATAGAGATCTCTGCAAAACTGAGCCTCATTCCCCGGATCCAAATATGCCTTTCACATTTGAGCCAACAAAACATCATCAAATTCAATTAAACACATCTGTACACATACCTAGCCTAAAATAAGTCATTAAATCGGTTATCTCAAGCTTTCATAGGCCATATTTTCTGAGATTGACAAGGAGAGAGCCCTCTCCCGACTTGGTAGGGCTAGCTACCAGGTTAAGCGTGGTTTAATGTACCCTAGATCCTACCTTTCTCAGCTTGAGGTAGATTTAGGCCCTAACATAGTGGCGACCATACTGGGGAACAAATTGTTTGTTTGTTAGTGTTCTTCATTTTATAAACTACAGACGGAGCCTGAAGTTAAGCCAGGTAGCCTTCAAACTGCTCTTGCTCTGCAAGTGCATAAGTAGATGAATGCTGCTTCAGTCAATCTTCGGTTTAGTTTATGAATTGAACATCTGACTTGCAAATTGCCCCAGTACATTAAACTAGGGAAGAGGTGACAGATATTCTCTGCGAAAGATCATTCAAATTGCATATCTGATTGCTGATGGTGGACAACGGTCAGACACGTATGAAGGCTAAAACATTCACCTGGCGACTCCAACTCAATCCAGAGATTCCAGTGCTCACTGATCCATTCATGCACTAAAATAAAATGGTAGGGTATGTGGTAAACCCTTCGCTTTGTGAAGTTTTAAAATAAGTTAGAGCTCAGTTAGTGGATATTGAAATTGATGAAACATTTTTCATTGTCGTGCTTCAATTTTTGAGATCTCTGAAGTTTCCTCCTTAAGCTAAAATTGGTTTCTTTGAGTTAGTTGTTGAAAAACTTGAGAAAGAGATTTAGTATTTAAATGATCAGATCCAATCATATGAATTCCAAGATCCCAAAAAGTTCTTGGAAACTCTCCCTCCTTCAAAACAAGAAACAATAGAGTTGCCTATGGATGTTTGCATTGACAGTTTGCAGCTGAAAACATGTATTGAGGAGTTGGGGCAGCAAACAGAGTCTAGTTTTTTCGATCCTATTGCAACATAAATGGAAATTTTTTTCAGTTCAAATGATAGATCAAATTGTCTTTTACATAACCAGACTCGTTATGTGCATGTATGGTTGTCAACATTTACATTTGTGTCATGGTTGAAGCACTTTCAAGTAGCATCCTTGTCACAGTTACTTTATTGGTTGATATGGCATTACAACTTTACTTGATCTATCAATTTTGCAGCAAAGTGGGTTAGATTTGTACATAAATAAGCTGCCCAAGTCAACATTTCATTTTTCGGTATTTGTTTACGTACATGTTGCAACATGTATATGTTTTTGGATTGGTATGAGTTGTTTTGGGTTTGCAGTTGTTTGATTCCATTGCCCAATGGATGAGGC
The DNA here is from genome assembly GCA_031772625.1 of Pinus tabuliformis. Taxonomy (NCBI): domain Eukaryota; kingdom Viridiplantae; phylum Streptophyta; class Pinopsida; order Pinales; family Pinaceae; genus Pinus; species Pinus tabuliformis. The sequence continues at coordinate 1,528,221,676 of CM062816.1, forward strand.
ACTTGGTCTATGGTGTTCTTGACACCTCCAAGGAGCTGCCATCCCCCATGGAGCTGATGTTAGTTCCAATCTTCGCATCCTGTCACCAGGGATCAACATGAGCTCTTACTATGTTTGGTTTTGTTAGATGTTTTGCACATGATGTTCAACACAAAACATGTCACAAGTGTGTCCATCAGAAGAAGCTTGGAAAAATATTTCCAATGGTATATCACACTCCCGTAACCGGCTCCCGGATTAGACAATATGATCGAAATGGATGAGTGATTCTTGGTTATGCATGTTTTGAGGTCAGTTGCTGCACACAATGACAAGTTTAGTACAAAATCAGTTTTTGAAATAATGGTAAGGATTTTATCAAAAGTGAAAGAGGTTTTTGTTAATCACATACCAAATAGCAAAAACCTCCTTCATTTTATGCACAGGTGCTAATGTGGGAGATATACAATGATATTTGGACCCTACATTAAAACAAAGCAAAATTTTCATATTTTTTATTGTTTTAGTCATTTTAGTGCGGGGCCATTTTACAACATATGGAAAGTAATTTTGAAAAACCCAAGGATTTTTTTGTTAACCACGATCCATATAACAAAAACCTCTTTCAGTTTATTCACAGGTGTCATGAATTTGGATATGTGACTAGATCTTTACAGCTCATTTTCACAGACTTAAATTTTTAATGATTTTCTTTTTTAGAGATGATTTTGTGGAACAATTTCGAGCAACTGGAAACGAATTTCCCAAATTTGAGAGAGGTTTTTCTCTAACATGACCTTATATACAAAAACCTCTTTCAATTTTGTAACAAGTGCTATTTTTTAGGAGATACGAGGTCAGATTCAACACCTATTTTCAGAAATTCGTCCCAAGTTTAATGTAATTGATTCTATTTTGAAGAAAATGGTTGAGCTCAATTCCCTTAGTACAAGGATGAGAATATGTATATATTGTATGAATTTCATAGTGTAGGGGTTGGAATTTGGCAGAAGGTTGGACTTTTGGAAAATCTTGGAGCTTCATTGTATATTCTTTTCAGTGGTTTGGCTAAGGAATAGACCAGGGTTTGCAGCATTTTATGGGATTCATGTGGCATCTTGCTTTGATATTGTGTTTTCTTATGTAATTGTAAGTTTAAATGTGTTTTATGTATGCCATTGTCTTTATTTGCTTCATCTTAACTAAATCAAACAAGGATATAGGTAGAATACATTGAAAGTGCAATGCTCTACCTGGGGTTTGTATAGTTATCTATGTTTTCAGTTGTTTGAAAAGGATCCCTGAGTTTTCATGCCCCTTTCAACTCCTCACCTATATAAAAGCTCTCCATCTCACTCAATTTGAGGTACCAAATCACTTGCCTACCTTGCCCTATAGATCTTTGCAAAACTAAGCCTCATTCCCCGGATCCAAATCTGCATTTCACATTTGAGCCAACAAAACATCATCAAATTCAATCAAACACCTTTGTACACATACCTAGCCTAAGATCAGTCATTACATCAGTGATCTCCAGCTTTCTTAGGCCATATTTCCTGAGATTGACAAGGAGAGAGCCCTCTCCCGACCTGGTAGGGCTAGCTACCAGGTTAAGCGTGGTTTGATGTTACCCTAGATCCTACCTTTCTCAGCCCAAGGTATATTTAGGTCGTAACAAGGCTAAAAAAACATTGCATGAACAATCTCATCAATCTCCAGAAGTTGTCAATTTAGAAGAAGAAGACGAACCAAGAGTTCCATCACTAGTTGCAAGTCCAGCTAGAAGAACTCCAGAGATTGATCATGTCCAGTAGAAAATTTATGATTATATAGAGACATTGGAAAGAAGAGCTACATCCAAAGTTGTTGCATCATCCTAAAAACAAGAAGTAAATGAAGGAATTCATTCTAATATTTTAGGAGAACTCCAAGTTGAAGACACCCTTAAGCAAGAAATTTATGAATTGGAAATATTGAATAGACATTTGAACCAAGAGAATGAAACACTAAAGGCACAAAATGAAATCGGGAAAACTCAAAATGACAACATCTTGCTACATCTTGGTTTATGGTATAAGAAAATAAGAAATTGACAGCTAAAAACAATTTTTTTAAGAGGAAGATTATAAGTCCACAACACAGAATTTTGATGAAGAAACTGAGGATGACAATCACTGTCAAGAAAGAAATAAGGACTAAGTTGGATGTTGTTGCTCAGGTTGATCCAGGAGGATCTTGTCAAATTAGTTGCACAGGTTTAGTTTCACCATTAGCATTCAGTGTCCAGTATCTTAAGCTTCGAAAGTAATGTTATGGTTGTCTAGTGTTGGTTTTCATGATGATATGGTTTTGTACTTGGTTGTCGACATGGGTTTGTCATCCGTTGTGCAGGGTTTGGTGTCGACATGGGTTTATCGTCATGTGATGTTTGTCGCAAATGTCACATTGTGATGAAGACGGGTTATAAAAGGGTTTTTAGAACAAAGAGTGTAAAAGTCCAAGTCCTAAAACCTAATACATCATGTATTAAAATTTCATAACCCTAACCTATACCTAAAACCTCATGCAAACATTAAAACCTACACCTAAGTCTAAACCCTATTGGAACATTGTATAAATAGTACAATAGAAACCTAACACCTAAACCCTAACACATTAACCCTTTCAATACAAATCAAATGCACTAAACCTAAGTTTGGGGATTTAATACAAAGCAATGTGTTATATTCATGCCATAGTTCCCTAACCGTAGCAGTTAGCCGCATTGGAAACGCGAGCATGTGAACATGTGAGAATTCACCAGGCAGAGTTTGCATTTAACAGTGGCGGATTATGGAACCACAAAAAGGTAAACATGTGAATGGGCACTGAGTGCAATCGCATGGATAAGAAAGATCACCATGAAAATAATAGTCACAACATTGGAAATGTAGTTAGGCTAACGACAGAAACATTTGTCACATGCAGGACTGGAAAACCGCGCTGGTAGCCGAAACTGTCGGATCTAACCTGCAATTGCGGCCTTTTGTGGCTAGACCGCAGCCTATTCACATGGGCAGTCAACCAACTTCACATAGTTAGCTGACTGCCAACGGATTATGACAAACCTAAAGTCATTTTTGGGTTTTGTAATTAAAGTTTGGGCTATTTTAGTACAAGGACCTTGTAACAAACTTCTAAGGTGGCTCTAAGTCATAAGACCGAACCCTAATTTCAGTATTCATGCCAATATTGGCTAGGGAGACTTCAGATGTACCTGAAACCCTATAAATTCACCATTTTGTTCATGAAGAAGGCATTAGTGGTTTTGAAGTTTTGTGTGTAGATTCAGGAGGTTATAAGCAGTTTTGTTTTTAGTGTAACAGGAGCATCGAGAGTGAAAATTGGGAATCTATACAGGCGTTGGAAAGCTAAATCAGAGAGATTTCTTGTGGTAGTGACGAGAAGTGCATGCGTGCATAACTAGACTGGTTAATTTTCTATGTAATCAACCTCCTTAGATTCAATCCTAAGAAAGCAGTCGTCCATCTTGAAAGCGAACCCGGAGACATAGTCCACTAGGGACGAACTCCGTAATAAATCTCATTGTTTGGTATCACTGTGTTTTTGATATTTTTCACTTCTGATTACATCTTACTTATGTTTTAATTATGTAATCAATTCATCCCTTTTCAATCAATTCTCATGGTTAAAGAACTTTAAGTTAACATTCAAGTTCACCATTGGCATTCATAAATTCTACTTTAGTTTAACATATGATCATTTCAGATCATATAATTTGGTATCAGAGCGGGTTGCGTTTGTAGAATTTTTCCATTGAATGTTAACTAGGTCTAAGTTGCAATGTGGAGAAGGAACCCTCGAGGAGATTGATCCAGATATTGGAAAGTGAAGAGTCGCTCATAATTCGACCATGACAGGATCTGATGTAGGTGAAACCCCTAAAACTAAGATGAGCGAGGAACAATTTCAACAAGAATTATTGAGTATGCAACAGATGTTGGGAGAACTTTATGAAGATAAGAAGTCAAGAGATGCAGATTCTTCTTCAAAGACATCGAAGAAGGACAAAGGCAAAGGCAAGGCTGATAAACCTCCTTCACCTCCGTCATCTCCATCTTCATCTTCTTCTTCTTCTTCTTCCAGTGAAAAATATGAAACAGAAAAGAAACCTAAGAAAACATCTCTTTTGAAACTTGATGTAAAATTTGAGTTACCTATTTATGATGGTGAAATGAATCCTAAAAAGTTAGATAACTTGATTAAGCAGTTAGAAGTGTATTTTCGTATTCAAAACATTTCTTACGATAAAACGAAAATTCAGTTAGCTACACTTAGAATGGGGGGAACAACTTTAATCTAGTGGGAAATTAAAACTCAGATAGATGTAAAGCAAAAATGTAAAGTCATCTCTTCATGGTCTAAGTTTTTAAAAGCTCTTAGGAAACAATTCTATCCTTTAGGATACATGCAACAAGCTGTTATTGATTGGCAGTACTTGAGTCAAGGTAAAGGGTAGAGTGTTCAGGAGTTTACTCAGGAGTTCAAAAAGAAATCATTGGCACTTGGTATTTCATTGGATACACGTGAAACTTTATTAAAATACATCGGCAGTTTACATTCATATTTGCAGCATATATTATTGATTTTTAAGCCTGATGATTTTGATGAAGTGTGTGTTCAAGCCATACATATTGAATAAGGTGGCAGACCATTCAAATTTTCACCACAATCATCCAAAGAGTTGGAAATCAAGGATTGCAATGACAATAAAGGGAAGAACAATTTGAAGAGAAAGAAATCAATGATATCTCAGAAGGAAAGACCTACTTGTTCTCATTGCCAAAGAATCAGTCATGATGAATCTAGGTGCTGGAAACTTCATCCCGAACTTAAGCCCAATAAGTTCCTTAAAGAGAAGGATGAAAAGAAAGAAATTGCAACAATCCAACAAGATCTAGGTTCCGATTTAGGTGATGAAAGGAGGATAACTGCCATAGTTTCGACAAGTAAAACTTCTGACACTCGTTCAAGTTCGAATACTATTTCATCTTCATCAAACATAAATCCTTCAAATGAGGATAAAAGAGTTGAATTATTTATCATAACGATAACTTCTAAGCACACAAAAATAGATACAATGTTTGACAATGGATCACAAGCAAATTTTATATTTGAATATTTAGTTAAGAACTTGGATTTGGGGACACGAAATCATCCAAAACCTTACCCATTAGAGATTTTTAAAATTCTCGATAGTTTCAATAAAATTATGTTTTAACAAAGTTAATAAACTTTTTGAATTAATAAATTTAAAAATTCAAAATATAAAAAAATATATATAATTCACTTAAATTAAATTGTATTAAAATTAAAATATCACAGAATATAAAAAGCAAAATAAAATAATAATAAAAAAAAATCAAAATGGAGGGCTATGTTGGTTTAATTCTCCCGCTGGAGGACTATATGGAGTAGAATGAGTGGAGGAAGGGACCCACATGGGACCTTCTCTCCACTCACTTGATTAAAAACCAAAGCTTTATAAAGCCTCCACTTAATTAATACAAATCCCCTCGAGTCCCTCCCATTTTCACACGAGGCATGAAATGCGTAAAATTGTTGAACCACCGAGATGATTTAAGCGAGATGACGTAATATATATTTTATTATTTATTTTTATAAAATAATTATATTTGTATTATATAAAATATATATTATTTACAATGTGATTTATATAATATAGTTTTGTATTACAGAGAATAAATATACAAGCTCTCGGCTGCGGTGATTCTATATAATGGTCAAAGAAAAATTAAATAATAATTAATTAATAACAGTAAAAAATTAATTAAATAATAAAAAATTGATAGTTACAAATTAGTTAAATAAATTACAATTAACTTAATCAATCTAAATTAATTAAATAATAATATTTACAAAATAAAGTAAAATATAATTTGTATATATTTAAGTGACTGTGAAAATCAATTAATCTTTGAACAAGTACCATTTTCAATCAGTAATTCCATATTCTACAAAATTTGGGTCATTGAGAAGTTGGTGAGAAACCACACACAATGTAGTGATAAAAAAAATTGAGAAAAATGAAAATCTCATAAAATAAATAAAATTAAAACATTGAAAGAGTGATTTGTCCAAAATTTATATAGAGGGTCCCTATATCATTTGTAAAAAAATTATGGGGGGAAGGGGGATTATGGCTACAAAAATGGAGACACACGGGGAAGAGACAATTATCTTTGGTTAAAAATAATAGGACAAAATTTACCAAAAGAATGAAATTCCAAAATTTTCTCACATAGCACCCTTCCCAAGGGTCCCACTTAAGGTGAAATTAAAGCAAAATAAGCTCTTAAAGTTGCAAGTACTTGAATTCTCAATTCCAAGACAATGATTCCAAATATAAAGAGTCTTTATTCTTCTAATTATATCTCTGCTATTGAATAGTGAAAATAACTAGTGGGTATTTGTTGGGCATGGAATCCCCCCAAGGCATGTTTTAGGGCTTAAAGCCCAAGTTTTGACCCAGTGTTGTTGTAAAGCTCCGCGAATTGCGGGCGCGAAGCGCGAAAAGTATGATAGAGTCACAAGGGTGTCCTCCCTAGTTTTTAATGTAATGTCGGCTGGATAGACCTACCCATGGTCCGCAGACCATGGGATTGTATAAATAGAGTGAGGCTCTAAGTGTAAAAAAAGAAAGTAGAGAGATAGGAAGAGAGGCTAAGGAAATAAGGTGAAGTGTGCCTTTGGGTCATAGAGTAGGAGAAGGCTCTGCAGTTGAGTGCGCAGAGGCCTAGTAGTCTGCAGCTGAGTGCACAGGGTGGAGTCGAGTCTGTAACCAAAGAAGGAAATAATAAAGAGAAGTTTTCTCATAATTCTGTATATCTATTCTTGGGTCAATACATGTTTGATGTAATTTGCAAATATACTGTTTATTTACTGCGCGCACTTGCATAAATGGTTTATGTTGTTAAGTATAATTTAAAGAACGTAAGTAGGCTAAACTAATTAACTAACATTGGAATACCAATAAGGTCTTGGGTAATAACGTAGAAGCGCAACTTTCGACCCCCAAGTAGGGCTGTGCAAAGGCAATATATCAAGCTGCGAGGTACGGGAAAGTGCGCGAAGCGACTTGCAAGCAAGGTCAAACCATAGACCACTTGAACTCATCAGACATCTCCAGGGTGCGGAAACCTGGTTCTAGCACCCTCCCATACTACTTCGGGTGAGACCTTAGTTCGTGCTCCATGGACTATTGCCGAAAGGGCCAGTAGTACCAGGATTTGTTTGGCTAACTTAACTCTGAACCTGGGTCAGGCCCCAATAAGCCAACAAATGGTTCTGTTGTCGGGACCAGGATCTACATAGAGATGTCTGATGCCGTATCACTGGAATCCGACAAAGAAATGAATTGAAGAGTGGTTGGGCAGAAATATTCACGAGTTCGCGGCGTAGGAAAACAGGTATTTGCAATTATCAAAGGAAGAATGGTTAGATTGTTACTTATATACGGAAATCCATGAAATTTTCTTTGTATCCTTCCCCACAGAGTTGTACAAGTGGATCGCGAAGCTAGCAGACAATCAAGGAAGGTGTAGGTTCGATAAACCCATTGTGTGGACTCCAGAGTTGGTGAGCAAACTGGAAGCATCGGAAGATAAGATCACGCGTGCTCTGGACCATTGGCTCGATCAAATTATAGGAGGGTTTATCACCAAGTTTGTGATAGATACTTCAGTCAACTATAGCGAGGCAGAATGACACTTCCTCAAAGGACCGTGAGGTAAGTACGTTAAATCTTTGAACACTTGGATTAAAATGCTACTCTGTGAAAAGTGGGTTATGTGAATAAATGGATGTTTGGGGCTATGCGAAGTGGGAGGATCTATAGAAACGAAGGTAGTGCAGAACTCGAATCTAGCCCCTTGATTTCACCTCTGCAGGAAGCGAGAAGAGCTCGAAAAGGTTTCACCAAGAAGTGCGATCAGTCTGATAAAGTAACAAATTCCCTGCATACCACCTCCACCTACACCACCACTAGTTTCACCATCTTCACCCTCGTCTTCATCCACACCACCTCTGCCACCACCACAGTTCAATATGGCAAGCACGATAAAGTTGTTAGTGTTAAAAGGAGAAGGGAACGAAGATCTGGACTAGTTTTGGTTTGTGGTAAAGGCTATATGGGAAATGCAGGGAGTCACGGATGATAATATAAAGAAAGCAACGCTGGTCAGTGCATTGCAGGATCACGCACTGATGTTATACATTAAGCATTCCAATGACAATCCAAAAACAGGGATTGCGGATATCCAAACTGCGCTAAATAGGGAATTTAGCAGGCCAAAATCAGAGACACAGTGAATTATTGGATTTAAGGAAATCGCGATGCTTCCAAGCAAGACCCCCTGGGAGCTAGATCAGAGAGTGAAGTGTATGATTCGTGAAGCCAACATGAACTTGACGGATGGGCAACACCATGCATGGTTTGTAGCATCGCTAACGCCACATCTATTGAACGCGCTGTCACAACAGAAGTTATCCACTCAGGCCAAGGCCTTGGAGAGCGCAATGGGACTGCACGAGACCCCAATACAAGATCCTAAGCTAAGAGTTCAATAGATCTATGCGCAATTTAAAAACTTGTGCTTTGATATGCAGAGCTTGAAACAAGACAAGACAGCTTGCCCAGAAGCGTGTGAGGAGGTATGGTGTGTAAAGTGTAAAGGCTAGGGACATGATAAGGACCATTGTCTAGTCTTCGCGAACTACCTGGCTGGAGGAGGACCAATGCTATTGAGACCAGAGGCACAAGCAGGACCGAGCGTGGTGCCTACATTATGGTGCGTGATTTGTCAGATAGGAGGGAAGCATGCTACAGATAACTGCCATCCATTACAGAAGTATACGCAGAGTTCCCAGCAACTGTCCTGTAATTTTTGCAGGTCAATAGGCTACGATGAGCGCACCTGTAGAAGTTATGAACAGATTATGGATCAGACTCCTACCTACAGAGTTCAGACTAAAACACGGGCCCTCGATCAAAATACAGGGATGGTGCGCACTAGATTTCAGGGGCGCAGACGAGGTCAAGGAGGAATGGGGCCAGGAACGGGTCGCAGACAACTGATATGCTACAATTGCGAAGGACTAGGGCATTATGCCCGCAATTGTACAAATCCGACGAGACCATCATGCTTATATTGTACCCAGTTTGATCATGAGATGGAGGACTATCCCACGCTGATAGTAAGGTTGCGCGATAAAGGAGCACTCCAACCTCCCCCAACTCAGAACCTGCAAATGATGAGGTCTGAGCCACGCGAGGAAGACCCGAATGTAAATATTGTGCTCTGAAGTGGTATCACGACAGGAGATGACAAAGGCAAGCAGCCCGAAGAGAGTGCCTGGGTTCACAAGGCTCCAACAAAGGAACCAGAATTTGATTTAGAGCGCGCTAAGGAGACATTCATGGAAGCTAAGAAGAGCTTCGCGAATGCCTCCACTTCATGAAGTAAAGAAAAACTGGAACCGAAAATTGACCCGTCAATGCTCACTACATTTTTGGAGACATGCATGAAGTTGTTGCGTGACAAAAAAATGATGAAGGGACTACAAGAACTCATCACTAAATGTGTTGGCCTAGGAGAACTGCGCGTAGTTCGAAAGCTTAGAAAGCACACAACGCGAACAGGAAGAGTGATGAGATTGAAAGCGCAGATCGGGGAATATGAAATGGATCAAGTGATTTTGGATCTAGGATCAGACGGAACATCCTACCAAAGCAGACATGGGAGCGCATGGGCAGGCCTACGTTGTAATGGTCTCCTATTCAATTGCGAATGGCGAACCAGCAAAAGATCCCACTTATGGGAAGATTGTAGGGAATAACGGTAGATATCAAAGGTGTGAGAACTTGCAGATTTCGAAGTGATAGAGATTGTTGATGACAACAATCCCTATCCTGCACTACTGGGAATATATTGGGCCACTGACATGAATGGAGTGATAAATCTAAAGAAGCGCAAGATGATTTTTGAGAAAAAGTCACTGCGCGTAGTGGTACTTTAAACCCTGCGGAAGGATCGCGCTACACAGAGCCAGTTTGTGACTACGACAACAATGACGATCTAGACTATATCTACAAGATAACCACATGGGAGCAGGACTGGGTGAATCCAACAACAGATGGCAGGATTTCGTGGGAGCGCGAGAGCTCTTGCACCTCAGGTTCAGAAAAGGAGATAGAATGATGGTAGAACTGGTTACACGAGGTAACCATGCTCAATTACAGCATTATGATAAGGTTACTGCGCTGCATGGCAATAGAGGTAAGATATCTACCTATGTGTGACGGGTTGAGCGAGGTGGATGATTTCCTAAACACATTTAAAAGAGAAGTACCCAAACAGTAGTGCTTTGACACTCTAAAATGGGCAGTACGTGCTACGCCCGCAAGGTGGTGGGGTACACACCAGCAGAATTTTGAGAACTGATGCGAATGTAGAAGGAAGATGCACATGTGGTTTGGAAAGCATTAGATGTGGATGAAAGTCGAGTATGACAGACAGAACATCCTGCTCACCCACCTTTCCATATGGGTACAGACGTATGGTGCACAACCTGCATGAACACACACCATCCTCACGATAGGAAACACGACCAAAAAGCAAGAGCGGGCAAGACAATGGCATGAGCGACGACCACGAAGTATGATAAGACCAAGCGCATAGAATATTATCCACGTGGAAGCCTTTGACAAAGTATGCGAAGTACTGAATGAGGTCCACCATGTGAAGAAAACTAACTGGGACCTACGCGTACTAGCGGTTCTATGGGCTTATAGGACCATGTGCAAAACCCTGACCACACAGGAACTTCTGAAGCTGAAGTATGCAGCAGATGCTGTAATCCATATGGGGCATGCAAAGCCTAGTCCACGCATATTAGCACCTGTAGATACGATGGTTCGCGAAGCCCAGAAGCAAGGGATCACACAGCCGCAAGAAACAAAACGCATGGAACTTGAGGAAGAAATCCAACAGGGAAACCTTAGACTCCACAAACTTGAAGAAGAAAGGGTACGGTTAAGGAAGAAAAGCACTTTGATGGACGTGAAAGTCAAGAAGATGGAGGAAAAAATAATGAGAGATTTTCTCGGCAAAATGACCAGAATGATAAGGTAGGGTGCATGCGATCGCGATGATAGGGTTAAGACCTATTGCCATGAATTGATCAGTCTGATGCCTTGGCTTGGACCGCATATTGCTATGCATAGTGACCAGGGTAGCATGTTGCAAATGGTGAAGTGCGCAATGCCGACCGTAACAATACAAGGTGGGGATTCTCTAGGAACTATGATGGAGGACATGATGGAACTCTACACGGTTGGTGCGACCACCTGACTAACCAAGGGAAGGACAGTCTTAGCGCTATAGGTAGTTGGAAGGGAGTGCAAGACTATAAACTATTCTGCCTAGGAGTTGGGCGATGTTGGAGATGCGTGCATAAGAAGAGAGTCACAAGGTTGGCGACCGCGCATGGAAGATTTTGCTGCCGCACAGGTTGGCCAAAAAGTGACAGTTGAAGTCACTATTCACAATGGGATGCTCGACTTGAGGCCAAATGGAGCAGGCGAAAGGTATTTAAGATGCGATTTATGGGAAAGATTTGGGCAAATTTGCCGCTAAGAAAGCATTAATGAACTGGAATTAGGGGGAATGGTTGAATTCGAATTCTAAAAGCGCTATAAATACAAAGGGCTTCCCAGCAAACAACACTTGATCATTTGCGAATTGAGCGATTGAGCAAAGTCTTGAGTGTTGAGAGTCGAGTGTTGATTAAGACCCTAAATTCGCGAGTGATAGATTGCTGCACAACTACAATGACAACAACTAAGGATGGTATGGGGATAGCAAAGGTTTTCGTCAGCGAGGCTGTAGGGCCTAACTGTGGGGGATTTTCTAGAAGGCATCAAGATTGTGGCAGAGATCCCAAAATCACCGTGCATGCCAAGACCTAAGAAGGATAAACAAGCAATGGCTTCCATATGCATGTCCCTACAGAACCCGTTGCACAACAAATTGTCGATGGAGGAGAAGGGGAAAGCCATCACTATAGACACAGACGAAGAAGAAGAAGTTTTGCATGAGCTTATCATCGCAGAAGAAGAAGATGAAGCAATGGAGGTAGATACTCAGCCTGCGCCCTCGGCAATAAAACTGCCCGCCTATGCCCCCCCGTGAAAAGGGAAGGCCAAAGTGCCCAAGGACCTAGATGAGACCAAGAGCTCGCTCCAGACCCCGCTCCTCCCAGATGGAATTATGTTTGAAGGCACGCACCCGGGCCATGTACCGAGCATGAAATTTGAGTATTGGGACCTCGCTGACCACGAGAATTTCCCTCACTTGGAGACCAGAAACCTCATGAAGCAAAACACCGTGGAGGTAGTGACAACATTAGAGCCAGAAAAGTGGTTGCACGGAGTGGAAAAGGCCAGGCTGCTAAACCTACTCTAGGTGTCGCATTTCCACCGTGCCCCAATCATCATGTTCGTCATCAAGCAACTGCTATGCCTGGTGCATGATGGGTGTTTATGGCTGGAGGAGCCTATTCCCATCACGACGGACTTAATTCATTGTGTCTCCTGGCTTCCATACAAAGGAGAGGACCTTGCGGCCATATCAGAAGGAAAGGGCAGTGATTTGGCCATTGCGGAGGCCATGAAGAATAAATACAAGCTAGAAACGAAGAATAGGGTTACGCCATCTCCAGCATCAAGGACAAATCAGTACGCATGGCAACCCAAATCCTCGCAGGAAAATTTATGTGCAAGTGCCGCACAGGCGAGATACCTACACTAGTGGTCGCACTAGCCGAGTAGTGAACAAAGGGGATCCAATTTAACTGGTATAAATTCCTCTGCACAAATTTTTTAGAGAATTCTCGCGAAGCCCAAGAGTAGGGTAAAACCTTCCACTATGCATGGTTGTTGCTGTCCATAGTGCTTGTAGCAAGGGAATTGCCAGAGGACAGTCAATTCCCCATCATTGACAGAGATTTACCAAAGGCCATGAAGTATGCTTCGCTCTAAGCCACGAAGGATGCTACAAGGATACATGACAGCAAGATCTTCTGGGTGCTCATGGAGATGAACATCCAAATGTGGATCAACCATAAGCCACAATTGTTGCCCATGGTTTACAACATTCTGTAGAGTTTTGCAGAGTTTAAGGCTGACATGCATAACATATATATCAGGGTGTGCAAGGATCCGACAAAGCAGTGGACAAATCTACCCTTTGTAGCCACTGACGATGCCATTTTCAATGTCTTGGAGGCATGGCTGACGAAATGCCATGCCCCAAAAATTGCAGAACTTGAGAAGTCAACAACAAAAAAGAATAAAAACGATGCCAAGCTGCGCATCTCAAAGTTGGCCAAAAAACAACGGAAGGAAATAGCAGCAGCCGAAGTGCAGGTAGTGCGGGAAGTGGCACAAAAAGCAGCCGAGCAGGAAAAGGTCGCAGTAGCAGCAGCAGCATAGGAATCAGCCGCGAAGGTAGTTGTTTTCGGGAAAACTAGTGTCTTTTCAATATTCTAGTCCCACTAGGATTGGCAGCTATCCTAGAAACAAACAATCAAAACAATTTGCGATTTCCTTTATGTATGATAGATAAGAGAGAAGCAAAGGGACCAACCTGGATCTTCCGCTTGACTCCTTGCTTGATTCCTCTCTCCCTTGATAGAGCTTGCACCTCTTCTCCTACTTATCCCGCTCAATGAATACCTATAGAGACAAAGTAACAAAACACCATCAAAGTATCTCGATCTATTATATCATAAACAATGCAGAATCAGAAGTACATTGAATATACAATGGCATTTATAAACAACAACATTCACAAATACATGACTGTATGGAGGAAAAATCAAAGAACTTTATTAATAGTAGAAGGGAGAATTACAACCCAGTTTTCTGATCCAGCATCATCCTCCCAGCATCAAAGCCCTCTTCACCTCATGAAAAGCAAGATCACCCAATAATACAATGTCTTCTCTCAAAAATAAACTATCAGCACTTCCTTACAATTACAAAATTCCAGCCTCTAGAACTCTCATATGAGGGATCCATTTATAGATGTCTACAAGGGTGTGAGCCATCTCTGGTATTTTGATTATTGTCATTCCACTTGTTGTTCTTAGTTCCACTTGGAGATTTCTTGGATCTCTTACTCATCCCTAGGCGAATTCAGAGAAGCAAGTGTCATAGGAGAAGTTTCTGGAAGATTCCATGAGCATCCACTTAGCAAACTGTCTTGGACATTTTTCCATCCTCGCCCATCGCACCCTACAGAAGGCCTCTTTAGTATGCATCGCACCTTGACAGTGGGGCAGTCAGTATGGTTCAGTTTTTGCCAGTTCTGAGTGTTTTTTTAGGTGGAACTTTTGGGGAATAATGTAATCAATTGACCATGATCCTTTAGGGTATGAAACAACACTTTTAGGGGTTAAAGAGCCCTTTGTTTATCGACATATAAGATTGGGGTCGCAATGCCCAAATATGTCTATAACAGTTGCCCCCTAAAGCATGAAGTCGTAAATCTTTTAATGTCGGGTGAAATGCTTTATCATGAGGATCTGAGGTATTTGAACTGGAAGGTGACCTGTATAAGATACAATACAATACATCATCATCATATTATTTTCATGATCTAGCTAAGGCGGGCATTCCCATGCTCAGCTTTATAAACTCATTTTCATGTACATAGGACAGACATTCGTCTGCTGTTGTAGACTGGTGATTCTTCACATGAAGAGTCATCTTCCCTAGCTTAGATGACTATTTGTGCAGCTTCTATGTACACTTGATGTCTTTATGTTCCTGAATATATCACAGCTCGGATGGATGAAACTAGATCCGAGGTTTTCAAAACTCGTTCAATCTTCGCCCGATGTTCAAGTCAATCCATGTGTAAAGATGTCCTAAAGTCGAACATGGAAAGACATCGCTTGATTACCAGCTAATAATGTAAGCTGTTAACAGGCGCGAGAGGAATCACCGATAATGATAATGACCCTCAAGGTACTACAGTAAAATTCACGTGGTGTGAATATATGATCTAATGTCGAACACCACGCAAAATCTTTTGGTCGAAGGCCATTGATGTAAACCTGTCGCTAGAAGTGAGAAACTTGCCTTTGAGGCATGCAAGCTTCAAAGTACTGAAAGGGGTGATTCTAACTCAACTTCTTGGATAATGAGCTGATGTCGACAAGAAGTGACCCGTCGTAGGAGGGCCTTAATTTATCCCACATCTATGACATGAAACAGGCAAATGATTTTCTGGAGGTGAAAACGATTTAATGATACAAGGTTTAGGAATGGCGGTCATGAAAAATGGAGGGTGAAGGTATTATAGTGGATGAGGCATTAGCTAGATGGTGAATTCTTTGAATGACTTCTCTTGAACATATCGGCAACACTAAGATGGATTGGTAGCGTTAACCCTAAAATATGGATGGTATGGAGGACCAATGATCGGTGAACAGAATAACCCAACCCGACTCAATCATGGTGATGGAGTGAAAGTGTCATGTTCAAGAGTGACCTGCTACCAATAAAGTTCTTTAAGTTTTCTTCCCTTTTTCCCCAGTCATTTCTGACCAGTACCTCTTTATTTTTGTCAAGCTTGAGGAGGATAACATATGCTTGTTCTATAATTTTCCCTTCAGGCAAACCTGTCGCTATGTTTTAGCAAGCCTAGCGATAGTGAAACTCATTCTTGTCTGGGTGGACAAGTTTGTTGCTATTGTTTTAACGAGTTTAACAACAAATCAAACTCAGTCCTTTTCATGTTTAGAGAGTTTGAAAAGGGATGAAAAGAGAACTATAGTAGTTCTTTTTCATAGCATAATCCCTTAAGTCCAAAAAAGATTAAAATAATACAAAGGGGATGACTTTTCAATCACTTTAGCGAGCTGAAAAGACAAGCGCTCGAACTTTTTCATGAGATAATCCCTCAGGTTTAAAAAAGTTTAAAATACACAGGATAAATGGTGCTTCCAATCACTTTAGTGAGCTGGAGAGGCCAATTGCTCGACAATATTTTCATATTTAGCAAGTCTGAAAAGGGTTTAAAGTGGACTCGTTTTTTGAGGAACGAGTGGCGTTTAGGGCAGCAACTGGTTCCAGGTGAACTTGGAACTTCTTAAAACATGGTGATGTGAAGAGGGTGGCTAACAAGACCACTCGTCGCAATTGTTCCTCAAAAAGGTAAACAATCAAGTGGAAGCATATGATTGGCCAAAAGAATGGAGGTGATGGCAGGAACACAACCAAGGCTCAAAACGCTAATACAATGGCCATCATAAAGGTTATTTACCGAGGGTGGATTCATTTTTTTTTAACGAGCTTGAACTAGGAGAAACCATGCTTAGTGGTAGGTTTATTTTTTAACGAGCTTGAACCATGCGATAACATTGCTCATGAGAGTGCGGGTTCATTTTTTAATGAGCTCGAACTTTGGGGAAAGTATGCTCATTAGTAGGTTTATTTTTTAACGAGCTTGAACCATACGATAGCATTGCTTGTTTGAGTGCGGGTTCATTTTTTAGCGACGAGCTCGAACCTTGCAGAAAGTATGCTCGGTAGCCTTTTCATGTAGGCTAGAAATGACCAAACTACAAAGCTAGAAAAACTATTAAAGCTAAAGAACTATTGAGGTTAGGTAGGATAGTTTCATCAACTTGTTTAGACAAAACCCTTCCTTTCCTTCGCCCGCAGAATAGACGAAGGTGAATGGTGTGTCAGACCAATCACCTAAACTAAGAAGTTGAAATACTAGAAAGCTAAAAAAGTCTAAAAAGCTAAAAAATGAAATTGGTCGTTTTTTGCTTGCATAAAAAGGTTTGCATGCCCCCAACATGATGAAAAAGAGTTTTCAGTAACCATATGGAAACTTTCCGTGGTTAAGCAGGATGATTTTATGTCAATGCTTAGACAAAACAATTCCTGCACTTTATCCGCCAAATAGACAAAGGTGAAAGGTCACCCAAACCGATCACATAACCTACAGGGAAACTTATCTCTACAACTGGGTTCGTTCGCAAAATAGACAAGGGTGCATGCCCCCTAAGCTTTGTTACATTCACCGGACTACTCGCGGTAATTAGGTGGATGGAATGAAGGTTGAAGAGTCCTTCTCAACTCAAAGAGACCATTTAGGGATGATGTTTGACTTGGCACTGTGTTTGAACCGGGAAATGAAAGCTAGTCAATAAGCTAGACAACTTTGCCTTCATGCGGGAAACACGTCACTCGAAAGAGTGTGGAAACAATAGCTTCCATGCTATAAACATAGTCACATCCAAGGAGTAGGTTTTAATCTAACGACCCTTGGACCACCATCACGTTCAAGTGAACGGTTTTCCTTCTCAAAGTTATCGGAAACTTAGGAAGGATCCCTAACGATCGACTGGTTCCTTTGTTAAAGCTTGATAAATTTTGTTTACCAGGCATAAGTGATGGTGAACCAAGCCCTTTCCAAGCAGTTGAGGAAAAGATACTCACTGAAGCCCCTTCATCTATGATAGTGCCAAACATGATCATTTTATAAACTTGTACTATGATTCGGAATGGTACATTATAAGGAAGGTGATATCTTGCTAGTCAATTCCAATCAAAGGAAGCGATTAGACTGCTTAGAGGGGGTACTGAATAAATGGGTGAAATAACCCCTTGAGTAGTGGGAACTGGGGGATTCTCTTCTTGTTGTGAAGGAATGGGTGGGTTGCCCCCAAGTTCATCGGACTCTGAATTGACAAAAGGAATTTGAACATTTTCGTTCTCACTCTCATTGGGAATGATATCATCTGAAGGTGGATCTTCTGAAGGCAAGACTGGGTCGACTGCCATCTTGACTTGTTGACTTTGGTCTAGTGTGGACTCAAAAAATTTACTTTCAATGATAGGTGCTTCAACCAATAGTTCAGTTAAGTCAGTCAGATTTTCAACTAGTAAAGGACTAGGGAAAGTTTCTTGTATCCAAGTGGAAGTCACTGCGGTGAAGCAAGACGGTTATGTAAGACCCTTTTGGCCTCATCCAAAAAAGGGAAACAGGGAAGACGACGATCCCCTTAACATAATCCACATGGAGTTTTGACCTTTCCTTTCTGCCCAAGAATTTCATTTTCACTAGTTGATGGTGTGCTGTCAACATGATCACCAGAGGTTGATGACACCGAACGGTGTGAACGGGGAGACTATTCTCTAAAGATCCGCGGAATGTAAGGACAATCTTGATAAAAATGTTTTCCTTCACAAATTAGACAAGGATATTTTGGAGATTTAGTGTGTGGATTTTCACCAGATGATTCATTGTTGCCCCCTTGCTTAACTAACTTCTTCTTCTTCTTCTCCTTTCCTTTCTTCTTCTTCTCAGGCACTCGGTTACTAGCATCACTATTTTCACCAAGCGAAGATGAAGAAGGGGAGGGAGAAACTAACGAGGAGGAAGGTGAAGGATCAACTTCAGTATCAACTGGATGCTGATTCGGTTGCTAAGGAATCATGTTATTTTGAACCACAAAGGTTGAGAATAGCCATATTGGCATGCCAATAGTCAGACCTGGCAGAGACAATGTGGCCATATGAGGTGCACCAATATTTCCCCAAGATGTAAAAGGGCTAGGAATCCCCTCAAGAGGGATTCCTTGACTGGTAGACTCCATTAACTCAACCTAAGATCAACGAAGAACGGGGATGTTAGTCCGAATTTAAATAAATTTTAATGATGCTTTGACATAGCTTTGCTTTTTCAATTCTTAAGAGTCAAGAAAAGCTAAAGATGACTCTAGTCCCCTTCGATTTTTAATGAGCCTGAAGTGACAAGTGCTCAGATGGACCTTTTCTTTTAAGGAGTTGAAAAGGAATGAAAGTGACTACTCTGGAAATCTAGATAGAGGGATTACCAAACCAATCGCAAAACTGCAAAATACACCTTGGTGATAAATTAAAGAGAAATTACCAAGGACTTATGTATGGTAGTCAATCTTCCTGAATGCTGTGTTTAGTGCATTGCGATCGATAGGGTGGCAAACACGACTTCTTATGGATAAAGGATATCAGCCTATTGCGGTCTCCCAATATATACTCGACGGTATGGGGAACACAAGTCCGTGCTAACACTTGTCATATCAAAGAGGAGGAATCACCCAACCTTCGATGAAAATGATAGTTACTAGATTTTACGTTGCCGGAACATGTCTCTAGCCTAGACCTCTAGATGTGTTGTGTTAGGTTCCAAAGCGTTGTTAAGTTCATTGAAATTTATTTTAGATTTGATATTGCTTAGAAGTTTTCTTTTCAAGGTTCACCACGTGATGTATATGTAAAATTCCTAAATATGCACTCTAAAATGATAAACAATCATTGTTTATTTTTTTTAGCAATGAAAATCCTAGCTACTAAGGAAAGAAGATTACGATTCTTTCAAACAGAGAGCAAACAACACACACTAAATGCACTTTTCCTAAATCATTTTTCGCACACAGTCTAAATGAAAATGCAAATGCATATATTTGTTTTTCGTTCCCTTAATGTGAGAAATGCCAGAAAGGCAAACTAAGTATAGATCTGAAATATTTTTCTTCAAAGTGACATTTCGACAATTTCTTTTTCAAAATGAAAGGAAGACTTAAATGAAAATTTTCAATTTCGAATAAAAAATGCTTTTGACACTTCAAATATCAACAAATCAAATCAAATACATGACGAAAAGTTCAATCGATTATCTAGAGAAGGAAGACTCAACGACACTTCACCTTTTGATACAAAACGACATTTACGACACTCTTTTGCATCAAAACGACAGTTCGATTTTATCAACTTTTCGACAACGGATTGCAAATGATGGACAAATACATAAAAACACTTGCTAATCCTATTCAATGGAGGTTGAACTATGTAAATAAACGAGGCTTCAGCAATGAGATATTGTTCATAAGCAGCAAAACAATTGAACAGAGCTAAAAACAAGGACAAAAACCCAAATTTCAAGGAGAGAATTTCATTTATCCTAGATAACAAAGGATCTTGTATAGTATTGGAAAAGAAGTCACCATCCTTTGTTATCTAGGAGTTTGAAAAATATGACCTCCCTGAGAAAGAGACATCTTCTCATCAAGAGGAAAATTCTCAAAAACAAAACACCCCTGAATATTCTGATGATATTCCAATAAACTCATCTCCCATTATAGAACAACCTTCAGTCTCTATTCAAAATCCACCTATTCCTGAAAGATTGAAAATTGACAAAGGGGTAGAAAAATAGATTGTGTTCCCTGATTATGATATGATAGATGAACTAAAGAATGTTTGTATAAAAATTCCTTTGTTACAAGTTGTCAAAGAAATATCAATATTTGCAAAGACAATCAAGGAGTTAAGTATTAAAAAATTAGGAAGAAAAAGGAAAGAAGTTAAAATAATCCAGTTAGTTGGAAAAATTATAAATATCATGATGGGAAAGACAAAAGTTTAAAAATATCTAGATCCAAGAAGCCCCACTGTGAAAACACACATCAATGGTGTTGATATTCCAAACAAATTGATTGATTTAGGAGCAGCCATAAACATCATGAGTAAAGAAACTATGAATCAATTGAAACTTCCTAATCTTCAATATACACCTATATTATTGAAATTAGCAGATAGATCTGTTATCAAACCTGATGGTGTGTTAGAAGATGTATTTGTATCCTTATATTCTTGGGAATATCCTGTTGACTTTATTATCTTGAAACCCAAGAATAATCTAGGAGGACACCCATTGATTCTAGGAAGACCATGGTTAGCTACAACTGATGCTTTTATAAGTTGTAGATCTGGTGATATGTTTATCTATGATGGAAGTTCAACAAATAAATTCACATTATATCCTCCTGCAAAAACAATGATAGAAGTAGAAAGTGAAGCATGGATATATGATGATAATGAAAACTTCGATATACGACAAATTTTTGCCACTTCACAAATAAATGAAGAAGATCAAATTTTGATTTTAATGGAAAATAATGAATCTTCCTCATATTGTGAACAAAATCATAGTTTTCAAGAACAATGTAATATTGAATATTCATCATCTCATCAAATGGCTTTACATTCTATGGAAAATTTTAGAAATTCTTTAATAGAAATTTCTCCAAGAAAAACTTTGAATATTAATGATAATCTCGAAGAATGTCAAAATAAAGAATTAATAAAGATGTTGCAAGAACATTCCTCTGGTTATGCATGGGAATACACTAATATTAAAGGAATTAACCCTAACACTTGTATGCATCATACATATTGAAGAAAATGCCACACCAATCCGACAACCCCAGAGGAGAATGAATCCAAGTCTAAGGGAAATGGTTAAAGAGGAATTACAAAAATTGTTAAATGTGAATTTCATTTATCCAATATCAGATAGCTAGTGGATTTCACCATTGGTAATTGTTCCAAAAAATAATAGAAAATGGAGAGTATGCATTGATTATGGGGAATTGACTAAAGCTACTTTAAAATATCATTTTCCACTTCCTTTTATAGATCAATTCCTGGATACATTGGCAGGGAAAAAATATTTTTCATTTTTGGATGGTTTTAGTGGATATAACCAGGTCCAAGTAGCTCTAGAAGATCAAGATAAAACAACTTTTACCTATCCATGGGGAACCTATTCTTACCAAGTACTTCCTTTTGGGTTATGTAATGCACCTACAACATTCCAAAGAGAAGTTCTAGGTATCTTCTATGATCTAATTCATGATTGTGTGGAAATTTACATGGATGATTTTACTGTCTATGGAAATTATTTTGAAGAAGCTCTTAAAATCCTGGAACATGTTCTCATTAGGTGTAAAGAAGCAAATATCTCATTAAGCCGTGATTTTTTTTATGATTCTTACTGAGGGAATTCTCTTAGACCACCATATTTCATGAGATTCAATTAAAATGGATGCATCTAAGGTAGAAGTCATTTCCAAGTTATCAGTTCCTACATGTCAAAGGGATGTTAGAATTTTTCTTGGTTTTATTGGCTATTATAGAAGATTTATAGAAAAATTTACAAAGATTGCCTCTCCAATTTTCAAATTGTTTACAAAATATTGTGAATTCATCTGGAATTCTGACTGCCAAAAAGTTTTTGAAACATTGAAAGAAAATATTTCCGAAGCACCCATTTTAAGAGGACCAAATTGGAAACTAACTTTTCACATTTCATCTTATGCCTTAGATAAAGCTTTAGGAGTTGTATTAGGATAGAAAATTTAACTCCTTATGCCATTTACTATATAGGCAAAAATCTGACCCTCGTGGATTTGAATTATATTGTAACAGAAAAGGAACTTTTAGTTGTTGTACATGCCATCAATAAATTCAGACATTATATAACTGGTTATGAAACATTCATTCACATAGATCATTCTTCAATTATATATTCAATGAATAAATAAATTACTAATGGCAGAATTATAATATGGATATTGTTATTACAAGAATTCAATATTACTATTTTGAATAGACCTGGAAAACAAAACGCAGTTGTTGATTTTCTATCAAGAATCCAAAATGATAATAATGATGTTTCTATGAAAGATAATTTTCCTGATGGGAATCTTTTTGGAGTATCTATTAAATCTCCTTGGTTTGTAGATATTGCTAATTATTTGGCTACAATGAAGTTACCATCATACTTGTATCCTCGAGAGAAAAGGAAGGTTATTCAAACTAGTGCATCTTATTCATGGATAAATGGAGAATTGTACAAGACAAGACCTGACTTAATCATTCGAAGATGTGTTAGAGAGGATGAAGTATCAAAAATTTTAAATGCTTGTCATGATGAACCATGTGGAGGACATTTTGCTGATAAAAGAATTGTTTATAAATTCCTTCACTTAGGATATTATTGGCCTTCTATTTTTAAAGATGCCAAGGAATATGTTAAGAGGTGTGATAATTGTTAAAGAATGGGGAAACTTGTTCCTTCGGATGAAATGCCTCTACAACCTCGGGTACTTATTGAATCTTTTGAGAAATGGGCTTTGGATCTTGTTGGTCCAGTCAATCCACCATCAAGACAAAGAAGGTACATTCTTGTTTGTACAGATTATGTCACAAAATGGGTAGAATCTAAAGCATTTCCTTTTGCTATTGAAAATGTTGCAATTTCACTTTTTTTGAGGATGTTTTCACTCGTTTTGGTGTCCCAAGGGAAATTGTGAGATCAAGGCACTCAATTTACATCCAAGTTGGTACAAAAGATAATGGAGAAGTACAAAATCAAACATAGGAAGTCAAATCCATATCATCCACAAGCCAATGGAAAAGTTGAATCTACCAATAAATTAATTGAGGCAATTCCTACCAATATTGTGCATATGCATAGAAGGGATTGGCAGAAAAGCTTCCAGAAGCTTTATGGGCATATCATACCGCATGGATAAACACAACAAGACACAGTCCTTATGAACTTTTTTATGGAAAGCAAGTCTTGTTTCCTATTGAGTTCTAGAAAAAGAATTTTAAAATAGAAGCCAAGTTGGGTCTTGATTTATCAGAAGCCCAAAGACAAAGAATGGAGAAATTTAATGAACTTGATGAGATATGGCAAGATTCTATTCATAGAACCAATATAATCC
Source organism: Pinus tabuliformis (assembly GCA_031772625.1). NCBI lineage: Eukaryota > Viridiplantae > Streptophyta > Pinopsida > Pinales > Pinaceae > Pinus > Pinus tabuliformis. Next base: position 1,528,245,373 of record CM062816.1, read on the forward strand.
AACAAAAAATATCCAAGTGGCATGATAAGTTTATCAAAGAAAAAATTTCAACCTGGTGATTGGGCATTGATTTTCGATTCAAAATATAAATATTTTCAAGGAAAATTCCAGACTCATTGGCTTGGTCCTTATGAGATTGAAACTGTCTTTGATAATGGAGCAGTCAGAATCAAAACCTTTGATGAAGAGAAAGTAACCTTCCTTGTAAATGGTCATATATTACAAATATATCATAAACCATTAACAAGGGAAGAATTTATAAGAAATTTGCAAGATAATCTTGATTTGAAGTGGTCAAGGAATATTATTCTTCCTATCCAACCTAGATTTTTACTTTCTTTTTCAAAATATAGAAAAATATAAAAATAAATAAATAAACATTAAAAAAAAATTGTATAAACATGAAAACCAACATCGTTGGCATGTTTATATCAAAAATCTAGGTTGAAAACCAATAGTTTTTGGCAACTTAGATTTCATTTTTCTTATTCTAGTCCCATTTTATTTTTAATCCTCTTATCTCTTTTGAAAAATAAAGTAGCTACAGAATTTTCAACAATCTGCAGCTCTAATAGAATTATGCACCTGGAGCAATCTAACAACCTACAAAAGACAAATCAAAATCAATAAGACAAAATATCTAAGGTATGTAAATATTAAGTTATATAATAAAGGTAAAACATTTGAGTTATGAAATAAATGATGAGTAACCATTGCTACTGCCATATTGAATGATTATTACCCTTATTACTCTCACACGATTTCAGTTTTAATGGAAATATCTATGTCTTGTCAACCAAGTGGTCATTAACCTTGATATAATTTGAAATTCACCCTCTCCTCTCCATTCATCATTCCACTTCATGCACAATACTTCCATATACCATTTCACTCAACCATGTTTCAGTTCATAGTCGAATTCCTTCCACTCCTTCACCTTGTCGAAAGAGAAATTATGGGCCAAGATTCTCTAACATGGGGTTCATTGTAAGATCAGAGTCAAATGGGGTTAAGCTTCTTGAAGGATACCCACAAGTAAGAAAATTGTTGCAGCAGGCACGGTGGCTAGAATTCATGGGAAAATTTGATGGGCACGAGAAATAGCTAGCAAATCTTTTACTAGGGAATGCGATGGCATTGAAACATAAATTGGGGACATGAAGCTAGTTTTGATAGATTATTTCGTAGCAGAAGCTATCGGATTACCAAGAATCGGAGAGAGTTGGTTCAAGAACAGAAAAATTGAAGATAAAGAATGGAAAATTTTCCTCAAGAATCTAGGTATGGATACTTCTATGTTGAAAAATGGAATACAAGTCACAACTTTGAAGAATAATTGGAGGAATTTGCTATGGATCATTCAAAAGTTTATAACTTGTGAAGGAAGATTCGGTAACATGTTATTTTATCATGCATGCTTAATGATGAATTTTTTTTTACGGGAATGAAATTAACCTACCATATTTCCTACTTCATAGCATAAGAAAGATGGTTGGTAATATTCAAAGGCAAATACAATCTGTAGATAATACCCTTTACCATCATGGCCTAGTGAAAATCCCAATTGAGGCCCATCTGAGAAACATAAGAGATAATTGGAGAGATTTCTTAATTAGAAATCATTTTAAGGAAGCAGAAAATGAAGAGCTTAGCGGTAAGACCAAGAAGAGTAGAAAAAAATTCCTTCAAACCCTAAGAAAACTGAACTGCACAAGAAGCACAAAAAGAGTAGTACTCTGATGATGAAACCCCTCTTATAAATGTGTTAGAAACTCTTAAACAAAAGAATGTTAGAAGAAAGATAACCAACAATAAAAGGGAAAGTTCATCGAAAGAAGAAACGGAGAAAGAAGAAGTTAAAAAGTGTCCCCAAACTACTGAAAAACCACCATCAATTATAAGAAGAAGTGTAAGGCTTGTTAGTTTCAGTCTTCACGGCCTGTCACCAGGGATCAACATGAGCTCTTACTATGTCTGGTTTTGTTAGATGTTTTGCACATGATTTTCAACACAAAACATGTCACAAGTGTGTCCATCAGAAGAAGCTCGGAAAAATATTTCCAATGGTATATCACACTCCCATAACCGGCTCCCGGATTAGAAGATATGATCGAAATGGTTGAGTGATTCTTGGTTATGCATGATTTGAGGTCAGTTGCTGCAGACAATGTTAAGTTTAGTACAAAATCAGTTTATGAGATAATGGTAATGATTTTTTCAAAAGTGAAAGAGGTTTTTGTTCATCACATACAAGATAACAAAAACCTCTTTCAGTTTATGCACAAGTGCTACTATGTGGGAGATATACAACGATATTTGGAGCCTACATTAAAACAAAGCAAAATTTTCATATTTTTCACTGTTTTAGTCATTTTAGTGCGGGGCCATTTTACAACATATGGAAAGTGATTTTGCAAAACCAAAGGAGGTTTTTTTTAACCATGAGCCATGTAACGAAAATATCTTTCATTTTATTCACAGGTGTCATGAATTGGGATATGTGACTAGATCTTTACAGCTCATTTTCACATATTTAAATTTTTAATGATTTTCTGTTTTAGAGATGATTTTTTGGAACAATTTGCGAGCAACTAGAAACGAATTTCCCAAATTTGAGAGGGATTTTCTCTAACATGACCTTATCTACAAAAACCTCTTTCATTTTTGTAACAGGTGCTATGGTTTAGGAGATACAAGGTCATATTCAACACCTATTTTCAGAAATTGGGCCCAAGTTTAATGTAACTGATTCTATTTTGAAGAAAATGGTTGAGCTCAATTCCCTTAGTACAAGGATGAGAAAATGTATATATTTTATTGATTTCATAGTGTAGGGGTTGGAATTTGGCAGAAGGTTGGACTTTTGGGAAAGCTTGGAGCTTCATTCTATATTCATTTCAGCAGTTTGGCTAAGGAATAGACCAGGGTTTGCAACACTTTATGGGATTCATGTGGCATCTTGCTTTGGTATTGTGTTTTCTTCTGTAATTGTAAGTTTACATGTGTTTTATGTATGCCATTATCTCTCTTTGCTTCATCTTAACTAAATCAAACAAGGATACAAGTAGAATACATTGAAAGTGCAGTGCTCTACCTAGGGTTTGTATAGTTATCTATGTTTTCAGTTATTTGAAAAGGATCTCTGAGTTTTCATTCCCTTTTCAACTCCTCACCTATCTAAAAGCTCTCAATCTCACTCAATTTTAAGTACCAAATCACTTGCCTACCTTGCCCCATAGAGATCTCTGCAAAACTGGGCCTCATTCCCCGGATCCAAATCTGCCTTTCACATTTGAGCCAACAAAACATCATCAAATTCAATCAAACACATTTGTACACATACCTAGCCTAAAATCAGTCATGAAATCGGTCATCTCAAGCTTTCATAGGCCATATTTTCTGAGATTGACAAGGAGAGAGCCCTCTCCCGACCTGGTAGGGCTAGCTACCAGGTTAAGCGTGGTTTAATGTTACCCTAGATCCTACCTTTCTCAGCCTGAGGTAGATTTAGGTTCTAACATAGTGGCGACCATACTGGGGAACAAATTTTTTGTTTGTTAGTGTTCTTCATTTTATAAACTACAGACGGAGCCTGAAGTTAAGCCAAGTAGCATTCAAACTGCTCTTGCTCTGCAAGTGCATAAGTAGATGAATGCTGCTTCAGTCAATCTCCGGTCTAGTTTATGAACTAAACATCTGACTTGTAAATTGCCCCAGTACATTAAACTGGGGAAGAGGTGACAGATCTTCTCCGGGAAAGATCATTCAAGTTGCAGATATGATTGCTGATGGTGGACAACAGTCAGACACATATGAAGGCTGAAACATTCACCTGGCGACTCCAACTCAATCCAGAGATTCCAGTGCTCACTGATCCATTCATGCACTAAAATAAAATGGTAGGGTATGTGGAAAACCCTGTGCTTTGTGAAGTTTTAAAAGAAGTTAGAGCTCAGTTAGTGGATATTGAAATTGATGAAACATTTTTCATTGCCGTGCTTCAATTTTTGAGATCTCCGAAGTTTCCTCCTAAAGCTAAAATTAGTTTCTTTGAGTTAGTTGTTGAAAAATTTGAGAAGGAGATTCAGTATTTAAATGATTAGATCCAATCATATGAATTTCGAGATCCCAAAAAGTTCTTGGAAACTCTCCCTCCTTGAAAACAAGAAACAATAGAGTTGCCTGTGGATGTTTGCATTGACAGTTTGCAGCTGGAAGCATGTATTGAGGAGTTGGGGCAGCAAACAGAGTCTAGTTTTTTCGATCCTATTGCAACATAAAGGGAAATTTTATTCAGTTCAAATGATAGATCAAATTGTGTTTTACATAACCAGACTCGTTATGTGCATGTATGGCTGTCAGCATTTACATTTGTGTCATGGTTGAAGCACTTTCAAGTAGCATCCTTGTCACAGTTACTTTATTGGTTGATATGGCATTACAAAATTACTTGATCTATCAATTTTGTAGCAAAGTGGGTTAGATTTGTACATAAATACGCTGTCCGAGTCAACATTTCAGTTTTCGGTATTTGTTTACGTACATGTTGTAGCATGTATATGTTTTTGGATTGGTATGAGTTGTTTTGGGTTTGCAGTTGTTTGAATCCATTGCCCAATGGATGAGGCACTTGGTCTATGGTGTTCTTGACACCTCCAAGGAGCTACCATCTCCCATGGAGCCGATGTTAGTTCCAGTCTTCGCAGCCTGTCACCAGGGATCAACATGAGCTCTTATTATGTTTGGTTTTGTTAGATGTTTTGCACATGATGTTCAGCACAAAACATGTCACAAGTGTGTCCATCAGAAGAATCTTGGAAAAATATTTCCAATGGTATATCACACTCCTGTAACCGGCTCCTGGATTAGACAATATGATCGAAATGGATGAGTGATTCTTGGTTATGCATGTTTTGAGGTCAGTTGCTGCACACAATAACAAGTTTAGTACAAAATCAGTTTCTGAAATAATGGTAAGGATTTTTTCAAAAGTGAAAGTGTTTTTTTTTAATCAGATACAAAATAAAAAAAACCTCCTTCATTTTATGCACAGGTGCTAATGTGGGAGATATACAATGATATTTGGAGCCTACATTAAAACAAAGCAAAATTTTCATATTTTTTACTGTTTTAGTCATTTTAGTGCGGGGCCATTTTACAACATATGGAAAGTAATTTTGAAAAACCCAAGGAGTTTTTTGTTAACCACGAGACATATAACAAAAACCTCTTTCAGTTTATTCACAGGTGTCACGAATTGGGATATGTGACTAGATCTTTACAGCTCATTTTCACAGACTTAAATTTTTAATGATTTTCTATTTTAGAGATGATTTTGTGGAACAATTTCGAGCAACTGGAAACGAATTTCCAAAATTGGAGAGAGGTTTTTCTCTAACATGACCTTATATACAAAACCCTCTTTCAATTTTGTAACAAGTGCTATGGTTTAGGAGATACGAGGTCATCTTCAACACCTATTTTCAGAAATTCGGCCCAAGTTTAATGTAATTGATTCTATTTTGAAGAAAATGGTTGAGCTCAATTCCATTAGTACAAGGATGAGAAAATGTATATATTGTATGAATTTCATAGTGTAGGGGTTGGAATTTGGCAGAAGGTTGGACTTTTGCGAAAGCTTGGAGCTTCATTCTATATTCATTTCAGCAGTTTGGCTAAGGAATAGACCAGGGTTTGCAACATTTTATGGGATTCATGTGGCATCTTGCTTTGGTATTATGTTTTCTTCTGTAATTTTAAGTTTAAATGTGTTTTATGTATGCCATTGTCTCTCTTTGCTTCATCTTTACTAAATCAAACAAGGATGTAGGTAGAATACATTGAAAGTGCAGTGCTCTACCTGGGGTTTGTATAGTTATCTATGTTTTCAGTTGTTTGAAAAGGATCCCTAAGTTTTCATGCCCCTTTCAACTCCTCACCTATATAAAAGCTCTCCATCTCACTCAATTTGAAGTACCAAATCACTTGCCTACCTTACCCTATAGAGATCTCTGCAAAACTAAGCCTCATTCCCCAGATCCAAATCTGCATTTCACATTTGAGCCAACAAAACATCATCAAATTCAATCAAACACCTTTGTACACATACCTAGCCTAAAATCAGTCATTACATCAGTGATTTCCAGCTTTCTTAGGCCATCTTTTCTGAGATTGATAAGGAGAGATCCCTCTCCCGACCTGGTAGGGCTAGCTACTAGGTTAAGCGTGGTTTGATGTTACCCTAGATCCTACCTTAATCAGCATGAGGTAGATTTAGGCCGTAACAAGGCTCAAAAAACATTGCATGAACAATCTCATCAATCTCCAGAATTTGTCAATTTAGAAGAAGAAGACGAACTAAGAGTTCCATCACCAGTTACAAGTCTAGCTAGAAGAACTCCAGAGATTGATCATGTCTAGCAGAAAATTTATGATTATATAGAGACATTGGAAAGAAGAGCTACATGCAAAGTTGTTGCATCATCCTAAAACCAAGAAATAAATGAAGGAATTCATTCTATTATTTTAGGAGAACTCCAAGTTGAAGACACCCTTAAGCAAGAACTTTATGGATTGGAAATATTGAATAGACATTTGAAGCAAGAGAATGAAACACTAAAGGCACAAAATGAAATACAGAGAACTCAAAATGACAACATCTTGCTACATCTTGGTTTATGGTATAAGAAAATAAGAAATTGACAGCTAAAAACAAATTTTTTAAGAGGAAGATTATAAGTCCACAACACAGAATATTTATGAAGAAACTGAGGATGACAATCACCGTCAAGAAAGAAATAAGGACTAACTTGGATGTTGTTGCTCAGGTTGATCCAGGAGGATCTTGTTAAATTAGTTGCACAGGTTTAGTTTCACCGTTAGCATTCAGTGTCCAGTATCTTCAGCTTCGAAAGTAATGTTATGGTTGTCTAGTGTTGGTTTTCATGATGATATGGTTTTGTACTTGGTCGTCGACATGGGTTTGTCATCCATTGTGCAGGGTTTGGTGTCAACATGGGTTTATCGTCATGTGATGTTTGTCGCAAATGTCACATTGTGACGAAGGCGGGTTATAAAAGGGTTATTAGAACAAAGAGTGTAAAAGTCCAAGTCCTAAAACCTAATACATCATGTATTAAAATTTCATAACCCTAACCTATACCTAAAACCTCATGCAAACATTAAAACCTACACCTAAGTCTAAACCCTATTGGAACATTGTATAAATAGTACAATAGAAACCTAACACCTAAACCCTAACACATTAACCCTTTCAATACAAATCAAATGCACTAAACCTAAGTCTGGGGATTTAATACAAAGCAATGTGTTATATTCATGCCATAGTTCCCTAACAGTAGCAGTTAGCCGCATTGGAACCGCGAGCATGTGAACATGTGAGAATTCACTAGGCAGAGTTTGCATTTAACAGTGGCGGATTATGGAACCACAGAAAGGTAAACATGTGAACGGGTACTGAGCACAACCGCATGGGTAAGAAAGATCACCATGAAAATAATAGTCGCGACATTGGAAATGTAGTTAGGCTAACTACGGAAACATTTGTCACATGCAGGACTGGAAAACCATGCTGGTAGCGAAACCGCCAGATCTAACCTGCAATTTTGGCCTTTTGTGGCTAGACCGCAGCCTATTCACATGGGCAGTCAACCAACTTCACACAGTCAGCTAACTGCCAGCGGATTATGACAAACCTAAAGTCATTTTTGGGTTTTGTAATTAAATTTTGGGCTATTTTAGTACAAGGACCTTGTAACAAACTTCTAAGGTGGCTCTAAGTCATAAGACCGAACCTTAATTTCAGTATTCATGCCAATATTGGCTAGGGAGACTTCAGATGTACCTGAAACCCTATAAATTCACCATTTTGTTCATGAAGAAGGCATTAGTGGTTTTGAAGTTTTGTGTGTAGATTCAGGAGGTTATAAGCAGTTTTGTTTTTAGTGTAATAGGAGCATCGGGAGTCAAAATTGGGAATCGATACAGGCGTTGGAAAGCTAAATCAAAGAGATTTCTTGTGGTAGTGACCAGAAGTGCATGCATGCATAACCAAACTGGTTAATTTTCTATGTAATTGACCTCCTTAGATTAAATCCTAATAAAGTAGTCGCCCATCTTGAAAGCGAACCCGGAGACACAGTGCACTAGGGACGAACTCTGTAATAAATCTCGTTGTTTGGTATCACTGTGTTTTTGATATTTTTCACTTCTGATTACATCTTACTTATGTTTTAATTATGTAATCAATTCATCCCTTTTCAATCAATTCTCATGGTTAAAGAACTTTAAGTTAACATTCAAGTTCACCATTGGCATTCATAAATTCTACTTTAGTTTAACATATGATCATTTCAGATCATATAATTTGGTATCAGAGCAGGTTGCGTTTGTAGAATTTTTCCATTGAATGTTAACTAGGTCTAAGTTGCAATGTGGAGAAGGAACCCTCGAGGAGATTGATCCAGATATTGGAAAGTGAAGGGTCGCTCATAATTCGACCATGACAGGATCTGATGTAGGTGAAACCCCTAAAACTAAGATGAGCGAGGAACAATTTCAACAAGAATTATTGAGTATGCAACAGATGTTGGGAGAACTTTATGAAGATAAGAAGGCAAGAGATGCAGATTCTTCTTCAAAGACATCGAAGAAGGACAAAGGCAAAGGCAAGGCTGATAAAACTCCTTCACCTCCGTCATCTCCATCTTCATCTTCTTCTTCTTCTTCTTCCAGTGAAAAATATGAAATAGAAAAGAAACCTAAGAAAACATCTCTTTTGAAACTTGATGTAAAATTTGAGTTACCTATTTATGATGGTGAAATGAATCCTAAAAAGTTAGATAACTGGATTAAGCAGTTAGAAGTGTATTTTCGTATTCAAAACATTTCTTACGATAAAACGAAAATTCAGTTAGCTACACTTAGAATGGGGGGAACAACTTTAATCTGGTGGGAAATTAAAACTCAGATAGATGTAAAGAAAAAATGTAAAGTCATCTCTTCATGGTTTAAGTTTTTAAAAGCTCTTAGGAAACAATTCTATCCTTTAGGATACATGCAACAAGTTGTTATTGATTGGCAGCACTTGATGCAAGGTAAAGGGCAGGGTGTTCAGGAGTTTACTCAGGAGTTCAAAAAGAAATCATTGGCACTTGGTATTTCATTGGATACACGTGAAACTTTATTAAAATACATCGGAAATTTACATTCATATTTGCAGCATATATTATTGATTTTTAAGCCTGATGATTTTGATGAAGTGTGTGTTCAAGCCATAGATATTAAATAAGGTGGCAGACCATTCAAATTTTCACCACAATCATCCAAAGAGTTGGAAATCAAGGATTGCAATGACAATAAAGGGAAGAACAATTTGAAGAGAAAGAAATCAATGATATCTCAAAAGGAAAGACCTACTTGTTCTCATTGCCAAAGAATCAGTCATGATGAATCTAGGTGCTGGAAACTTCATCCCAAACTTAAGCCCAATAAGTTCCTTAAAGAGAAGGATGAAAAGAAAGAAATTGCAACAATCCAACAAGATCTAGGTTCCGATTTAGGTGATGAAAGGAGGATAACTGCCATAGTTTCGACAAGTAAAACTTCTGACACTCGTTCAAGTTCGAATACTATTTCATCTTCATCAAACATAAATCCTTCAAATGAGGGTAAAAGAGTTGAATTATTTATCATAAGGATAAATTCTAAACACACAAAAATAGATACAATGTTTGGCAGTGGATCACAGGCAAATTTTATATCTGAATATTTAGTTAAGAACTTGGGTTTGGGGACACGAAATCATCCAAGACCTTACCCATTAGGATGGCTAAATAAATCAACTCAGATAAAATTCACAAAGTAGTGTCGGTTAAGATTTTCCATTACAGCTAATTACATTGATGAAGTGGGATTAGATGTGGTTCCAGTAGACATATGTGGAGTTGTCTTAGGAAGTCCTTATCTTTATGATCGTGATGCAACATTTTATAGGAGAGAGAATAAATATCACCTTAAGAAAGATGGGGTTGAATTTATTGTCAGGGCACATCAAAGTAAAAATCACTTGAATTTAGTTGTTGCTAATCAGATGAAGTGATTAATAAGTTCAAATAAGATATTTGTAATCATGTGTGTAAAATAACAACATAAGAATCAACATGATGTTTGTTCAGGTTGTAAGTCTCAGTTTAAAGATAGTTTGATCGAAGAGGTAGAATTTTTTTTAGTTCTATTTAAAGAAATAAAACATCTTACTCATAAGTAGGGAATACAACATGAGTTATGGTTGATGCCTAAATCTCATCTTCCTAATGTCAGAATGAATCAATTCAGTCCAATTTTGGAAGTTATCAATTAGAGGGATGCAGGTCAATATTGGGGAAAATCAATGTTAAATTTTTTTTGTATTGTGTCACCATTTCATGTTTCAAACAGTTTGGAAGCCTCTTTCAAGTGGAGAGGAAGCCCATTTGTTTTCATATCAAAGCCTTTTCTAAAGCAGTGTCAAAGTATCCAATACATCTAAGGAAAAATTATGCATCAGGGGAAAGTGCTAATCAATGGAAACATAATTTAATGAATGAAGAAACAATGATTCAAATAAATCAACAACCACTTCAATACTTTCAAAATCAAACTAAGTTGCAGCAGTTTTCACCTTACAATTTGATGACTTTATTGCAACAAGTTCACTTAGAACTCAAGAATTGAGAAAGTATATCAAATCAAGTAGCTCGTATGATGTCAAAAATATCTTTGATTGTCTCTGTCATTCCGCAATATAAATTGTTAATACATGTCAATCACATTGAATAATATCCTGTAGAGACTGATTTCAAAGATGTGTATGAATCACTAATTCATGGTACTTCATGGAAAGAAGCCAATTTCCATGTTCATAACAGGTTGTTTAACCATCTTCGCAAGTTGTGCATACTGTTGATGGATGGAATAGTTCATAGAATAAAAATGTGCCATGATTAGCATCATCAAGGTCATCACTTTTAGATGATTGATCAAATGTATTGGTACATCTTTTAGACAAGGTGGAGAGTGAGGGAGCTTTAACCTCATTTGTTATATGTCTAGTCAAACTTTTGTGGTCCAAAAGCTTTCAAGTGGAGAGGATTGATTTGTCAGATCAGTTGCACAGGTTCAATTTCGTCCTCAACATTCAGTGTCTGGTATCTTCAGCTTCGACGATAATGTCATGGTTGTCCAATGTTGGTTTTCATGATGATATGGTTTTGTACATGGTCATTGATATGGGTTTGTCATCCGTTGTGTAGGGCTTGGTGTCGACATGGGTTTGTCGTCAGGTGATGTTTGTCACAAATGTCACATTATGACAAAGACGTGTTGTAAAAAGGGTTTTTAGAACAAAGAGTGTAAAAGTATAAGTCCTAAAACCTAATACATCATGTATTAAAATTTCATAACCCTAACCTATACCTAAAACCTCATGCAAACATCAAAACCTAAACCTAAGTCTAAACCCTATCAGAACATTGTATAAACAATACAATACAAACCTAAAACCTAAACCCTAACACATTAACCCTTTCAATAAAAATCAAATGCATTAAACCTAAGTCTAGGGCTTTAATACAAAGAAATGTGTTATATTCATGTCACGTTCCCTAACCACAGCAGTTAGTCATGTCAAAATTGCAGGCATGTGAACATGTGAGCATTCACTGGGTGAATTTTTCATTTAACAGTGGCGGATTATGGAACCACAGGTAGGTAAATGTGAATAGGCACTGAGCACAACCGCGTGGGTAAGAAAGACCGCCAGACAAATAACAGTCCCGGAATTGGAAATGAAGTTAGGCTAAGTGTAGAAACAGTTGTCACATGAAGGACTGGAAAACTGCGCAGGTAGCTGGAACCGCCAGATCTAACCTGCAACCGTGGCCTTTTGTGGTTAGACCACAACCTATTCACATGGGCAGTCAACCAACTCCATGCAGTCAGCTGACCGCCAGCAGATTATGACAAACCTAAAGTCATTTTTGGGTTTTGTAATTAAAGTTTGGGCTATTTTAATACAAGGACCTTGTAACAAACTTCTAAGGTGGCTATATTTCATAAGACCGAAACCTAATTTCAGTATTCATTCCGATCTTGGCTAGGGAGACTTCAGATGTACCTAAAACCCTATAAATTCACCATTTTGTTCATGAAGAAGGCATTAGTGGTTTTGAAGTTTTGTGTGCATATTCTGGAGGTTATAGGCAGTTTTTGTTTTCAATGTCACAGGAGCATCGAGAGTCGGAATTGGGAACTGAGATAGGCATTGAAAAGTTAAATCAGAGAGCTTTCTTGTGACAGTGACCAAAAGTGCATTTATGCACAACCAATATAGTTAATTTTTTGTGTAATCGACCTCCTCATCTTCAATCCTAATAAAGAAGTCACCCATCTTGAAAGCGGACCCGGAGACGTAGTCCATCTAGGACGAACTCTGTAATCAATCTTGATATCTGGTATCGCTGTGCTTTTTCTATTTTTCACTTCTGGTTACATCTTACTTATGTCTTAATTCTATGGTCAATTCATCCCTTTTCAATCGATTTTCATGGTTAAAGCACTTTAAGTTAACATTCAAGTTCACTGTTGGCATTCATAAATTATACTTCAGCTTAACATATGATCATTTCAGATCACAGGTATCTGAAGAAGCTCAGTGACATAAAAGTATCATAAATTTTGAAATTTTGCATGAGGACATGCAATGTCTTCTGTGTAGGGGAATGTTGAACCCCAAAATTGCTTCTTTTTGACAACCTTTTATACTCCATTCTCCCCCTTTTTGACCTTCATAACTCTAATTTAGGTATAAATTTACAAGGTTTATGGCATAGCAGGTACATAATCATATTCTATTTCATAAATATCATTTGTATTTATTATTTAACTCAATATTTACTTGAGTTATTGAATTACAATGATTCTGCAACTAATGTATGATTTTGCAGCTAAGTTCAAGGTTTGATGGGTTGCGAAGCTTTAGCTGAAGAACATGGCATATGGGAAGGTGGAAATTAGTAGGTACAACGATTTTTTCCTACCTTCATAATCGGGATTAATAAGGAAGGCACCGTAGCAGTTCAACCAAAGAGAAAGTCAACCACTAAGGAAGGTGAATCAAGCAAGCGAGGAATTAGTGAATGCAAATATTCAGCCTCATGATTTGCTTTGTTGATAGAAAATCATGAGGAAATCACACTATTTTATCTTTTAATGTTAATTTTAGTCATTTTCGATTAGCATAAGGACATAATACTCTGAAACAATTATGCGTAGGAGTTTTATAAATTTGCCTCTCGGCATGATAGACACAGATTTGGATATTGTTTTTAAACTATGTTTTTCCAATTAAAGATGTTATTGTATTCCTCTACTGTGTGACTTAATGTGTGGTTAATCATCTCGTGAAGGCATTGTGTTGACACCTACTTCTCACATGAGGGACCCCTCAAGATAGTAAGATTCTCTTTTAGTTGCAATGAGTATTTTATTCTGTGTTTCCTGTAGGATTTTGTTAATTCATTTAATCGCTCAAGTTTTTATTTTTGAATGCAAGTTTAAGGTTGTTTTTCAGTAGGCTTATTTAATCATTTTATTGTTGATTGAAGTGATATTTACTAAGCACATGGACAAAGTATAAGTTGACATAGATCAATAGCATAGCTTTACATTTCAGTTCTATAGATCAGATTTTCATGTGCAGTGTTAATCTTTCTGTCAAGAGTAGATCTATTTACTGTGCTAAATTTCATTTTCAAGCAAGTGTGTGTGTGATTTCATTTTCAAGCAACCATGTGTGTGATTTTATTTCAAGAAAAGTGAGTGTGATTTTGTTTTTAACAAGTGTGAAGCAAATGTGAAGTTTATTTCAAGAAGAGTGTGATCTTTCCTTTAAGCAAGAGAAATAGAATTGATTACATTTTTTATGAATGATTTATTTACTTACATAGTTGTAGAGAAATATGTGCATTTCGATATCTCAAATTAACTTAGGAATTGTTTAAGTAATAAATACTCCTAGCACAAACAATGCACATACATTTCATCAGTTTAGTAGCCTTGGTTGATAATTCATGCAAGTAATTTAATGTCAATTAAATTACTAAACACTCCTATATAAAATATGTACAAGTGAAACTTAATCTAATAAGTCATGTCAAAGTGTACCCACTATTGGGCACAAACCAAGGATTCCCATACATGAACACATGGAAGAATGGAGGTACCATATTGCACCTCATGATGGGGCCATGCCATAGAAAGTTGAAATGAGTTATTCCTAAAAGGTTGACCAGGGACATTCTAACATAGTTGTTCTCTCAAAAGTAACCTGAGGACATAAGGGATAATCAAGACATAAAGGAGGTATAAGATGCTTGTCAATAGGTGGTAAGGAGTATGATAATTCGTTGGCAAGTTTGGTAGTAGAAGCCCATGACTTGAATTCATCCAGGGGTTGCACTTCCAAAGGGAGTCGTGGAGGTTCCCCTGAATCATTCCAATATTTATGTTTCCAACGTCTACTTGTTCCTAATTGGGGAGGCTAAAGGTAGAAAGAGGAAAAATCTCCCCAAGTTTATCATCAAGTAGATCCATGACTTCCAAGTTGGCTAGCTAGGAGAGGGTTTGTCATTGAGGGAGTCATGTGGAATAGGTGGACTGACAATCCATGTGGGAAAAGGAACCTATTCATATTCCATATCGGGATGGAGTTGTTGACTAGCGTCAAGAGGTACTAATGGGACTTCCTAAGAGGTAATATCTTCCAAAAAAATTGGCAAAGGATGATCACTAGCTTGATCAACTTCCATAAGATCAGGCGACACCCCCCAAGGATTAGGATTTCTATGGGGTCCATAGGTTTTAGACGAGATCATATTAAGATTTAGAGGAGGAGGAAGGAATGTCAAGCAGTGGTAATTGAGTAAATACCCCAATATGAGATGAGATTTTAAACAAGCCCATGCCAACACTCTGATATGGACTAGGGATATCTCCTACAAGTGGGACTAAGTTCCCTATATTGGAAATTTGAGCCAATGACATCCAATAATCAAGTTGATCAATGGTCACAATATTTCCTTCATGATGAAACCAAAGGAAATGAAATACAAATGAGGCAATTGTTGGCATTATGGCTCAGTTGTTGGTTGGAATTGATGCCAACCGAGTAGAATTGGTGTATTGTTGGTTAAAATTGATGTCAACCTAGTAGCATTGGTGTATTGTTGGTTGAAATTGATGTCAACCTAGTAGCATGAGTTGCTGGTAGCATGTGATGTAGAGGTAATTTTTTTGTGCATTGGTTTTAGATCTTAGTTCAATGGTTTCAAATGTTAGTGCAAGTATTTTGCTTGTGTGTGGATGGATTGCCAGGTTGCGGAGCTGCTACACCTAGTTGAAAGTGAATGAGACTACCAAGTTATGTTTATGATACTTAGTGTGTGTGTGGATGGTTTTTGGATTATATGATAAGTTTCAAGGCCTATCATTCATGATTTGAAGGTTATTTAGGTGTTGGAGATGTTGTGGAGTAGATTGATGTCTTAGGTGTTAGTGCAGCTGATAGTTAGAATTCAAGTCAAGATAGCTTCACTTGTGATGATGATGGAGTTGTGAAAATGGATTTTTGGAGTGTTGCAGTGGCTACAAAGGTTTCATGAGGTCTTTGTTATGGATCTAACCCAGAAATATATGATAAGATAAATAAACCCAAGAATATCAATATCTGAATATAGAAAGAAATGATTCCCTTTATTGATATCAAAACCCTTAAGGTAGGGCAACACCATACATTCACTCCTTAAGGAAGGAGAACACTCCACAAGCCATATGCCTATTCATACAATAATTCCTTGACATCTCTCCATGTGGAGTCTCTAGCCTCTATATAGGCCTCATACATACAATACCATGGGTCATTACCATGGTTCCCTCATACCATCGAACTAATACCATGGGCCCATTACATTATTACTAACTACTTGTGGTCCCTTACATGATATGGGTTAGCCACCTTATTTATTACTATGGCCCATCCCATTATTACATTATTACCTTGGGTACCTCCCTTTGTACCCCATATTATCCCCCCTAGGTATATAACATTCCACCCCCCTTAGCATGTTTCGTTCCCGAAACATGGGAAGAACACAAATAATAAGATCTACTCAAAGGAGTAGTCCACTGGTACCATTGACGTGCATCTAGCCATCCAAGAGAAAGGTGAACCCTCGATCTCGCTGGTGCCTCGCTCTCTTGAGATGGAATTTGATCGTGGCAGCTCTTCTGTGTTGATGTGTAGTAGGTGGATCTTTGCTCCACTCTATCTGTCATGTGGGGGTTGTTGTCCTTGTGGCTAATTGGTTGCCATCTTGTTGGTTGTTGTCTTTCGGGGTGATGTGGGTGATGATATGTTGAAGTTTTAACCCACGGTGTCTTTTTCTTTAATGCACCCCTTACTGGAGCCTCACTATTATCTAGTGCATGTTGTGGTGCCTGCTGTGGTGTCTTATCTTCTAACATTACTTCAACCACTGAATCCTCATCAGATGTGTCAGCACTTTTAACCTTTTCGGCTTCAGCCTCTGTTTGTGTTTGATTGTCGACCATCAACTACTCATCACATGATATGTCAATCCCTGGAATATCTTTTGCGTCAACCTCTGTGGATTCTACCTGTTTATTGATGGAAATATCCTGTAATGTAATTTTCTTCTTTTTATACCAGAGCTTCAGGAATTTCTTTTGCACATTAATATTGATAGTACCCACTGATTCCATCCAAGGATATCCCAAAACAACATCCATATTATCCATCTCTAAAGTATAAAAATCACCATGCAACACATACTTATCCATAGAAATCTTCAAATCCTTATACACTTGAACATCCTCATCATCCACCTGTGTGTGTTCAATGTGTTTTGCTGGAACTTGCAATTTTTTTGCCAAATTAACATTGATAAAATTATGCTTGCAACTAGGATTTATAGAAACAATGATCTTCTCCTTCTGAATCAATCCATGAACCTACAATAAGGAAATACCAGCATAAAATAACCCTTTAGGTTTCTTGGTTTCCTTCTTTCCTATAAAAATAAAATCTTTGCTAGGCTATGTGTTTTTCTATGTGATCTTATCCACAAGATTAGATTTATGGTCAAAGTGGTCCATAAGAGCTTTTTTGAATGTGTCCCAAGTCAAGGGCCTTCCATAGCAACGTTGATGCCCTTGCCACCATTGCCATCTTTCATTGTCCAAGTACATTTTTCCCACACTCAGCTGAGTCTCATCATCCATGACGTAATTCAATCTGAAATATTTCTCCATTTGTGCTAGCCATCTGGCTGGATGAGAGCCATCAAATTTATACACGTTCCTCTGATCTAGGCCCGCCATCACAAAAAGTTTGGCGAAAATTTGAAATGGCCACAATTCCATCAATATTGCTCAGAATCCCTATTATGACATGTTTTTGGAAATGGAACAACCATTCTGCATCTGCCCATGTGATAGAAATCTTGATCCAGGCACTAGAATTTCAGATCTACGTTGCAACTCTCCCGTCGTCACCCAAAAATTCTGAAAAAAGAGTTGATTTTAAATCAGCGATATCTCCCTCATCCGGACTCCGATTCGACTGATATTTTTTTTTGAAATTGGGTAATTTTTCACAAACAATCCAGATCTACAATTGGATTCTGTAGATATTGCACCATGACATCCAGATCTGCGCCGCAAACTCACTGCCCTGAAAAATTGTCTACAACACCACTGATTTTTAGATCAGCGATATCGCCTGCATCCGAACTTCGATTCGGCCGATTTTTTTTTTTGAAATCGGGTATTTTTTCACAAAGAATTAGATCTGCAATTAGATTTTGCAGATTTTGCCCCAAAACGTACAGATCTGATCTGCAAACTCGCCGACCCAAAAATTTCCTGCAAAACATAAAAAAAATTCTCCACTTTTTTCCCAAGAAAGTGCTCTGATACCACTTGTTATAGATCTGATCCAAAAATATAAGATAATAGAAATAAACCCAGAAATAATAAGATATAAATAGATAGAAATGCTTCACTTTATTGATCAAACCCTTAAGGTAGGACGACACCATACAGTCACTCCTTAAGGAAGGAGAACACTCCACATGCCATATGCCTGTTCATACACTAATTCTTTGACATCTCTCCATGTGGAGTCTCTAGCCTCTATATAGGCCTCATACATACAATACCATGGGTCATTACCATGGTTCTCTCGTACCATCAAACTAATACCATGGGCCCATTACATTATTACTAACTACTTGTGGTCCCTTACATGATATGGGTTAACCACCTTATTTATTACTATGGCCCATCCCATTATTACATTATTACCTTGGGTACCTCCCTTTGTACCCCATATTATCCCCCCTAGGTATATAACAGTCTTATAAAAGGTTTTAAAGTAGTAGAGAAAGTGTTTGCAAGTTTTGAGCTAAGGAAACTTGATTTTGACCATCCTCTGCCCTAACTGCACGAAGTTAAGCTTGGGCATGTGGTTGAAGGGCTCCAACCACTTAGAGATAGGCCTATGCATGTGATTTTGACTGAGATTTAGTAGTTCTATGGGTGTGGTTATGGCTTGAATGGGAAATTTCTCTAGATTCATCATGCACTTTACGAATTTCGCTGATTGCCTCGTGCATATTGAAGTGTTAATTCATCTTTTATTTGTTGTAGGTGTAAGAGAAATTCTAGAAGATGGTTAAAAATAAGAATATTCATTGTTAAGTGAAGTTAGTGGCTAGATTAAGTCAAGGAGGAAAGATATGGATCACTTCCAACATATGAACAGAGCTCCACTACAGAATTGTAATTATTGATTTAACCACTACAAAATATTACAAATAGGTGGATTTCATGAGGTTATTGGAGGGGTTATTTTGAGTAGTAAAGATATGGTTGCGTGAGTAAGGAGAGTGAGAGTGAGGGAAGAGAAGTGTGTGCAAGTTATATAGGAGATCATGCAGAAGATCTAAAGTAGTTCACAACAGTTGGAGATGATAGAAGAAGCATGATTCAACCAATATTTCTTATAGTAGTGAGGAGATGGAGTAAGGAATGATTATATATCATTTATTGTATGATTTCTCCAAGTATTTTCATCAAATTATTATTTTTATATGCAATTTTTTTTTTTCTTTTGTAGATATGGAGTGGGTATTTCATAATTGTATCATTTTGATTGATCTGATTGATTTTGAGCTAACAAGATAAGAAGTTGTGTGTTTTTCTAGTTTAGTAGTTCATATTGGATCCACTCTAAAATGAATGAAACAAGGTCCACTGAGAAACGTGGAGTGGGGAATCTGACAAAATTAGTATAATGAACAGATTTGTTCATAGTCTAATCGGTGTTGGGCAAGGTTCATTGGTCATTGTGGCTACCAGCATATCAGATGAATATCCGTAGAGTCGTGAGATTAGGATCAAATTTCCTTACTGAAAGTAGCCATGTGATTATTCTATGTAATAGAATTGTTTGAAAAATAATGAAATTATTTGAGCATCACAACAACAGCAAGGGTGGTTTTTTACTCAAAGGGGTTTTCAACCAGAAATACCTTGTGTTCCCTTATGCATTTTTATTTGGTTGATTTTATGGTTCACATGTGATGGTCTTGGTGTAGCTGCAAATTGAGATTTTTATTTGTTGAGTTGTTTAATGTTTTAAGTGATATAATATATTAATGGGTTAATGAATGTGTGGAATTAAAAATTTAATAATCTCGGTCACTACTGATTCACACCCCTCCCCCTCTCAGTAGTGATCACATTTCCAATAATTAGTATCAGAGTGGGTGCCTTTGTTGTAGCTTCACCGCTAGAAGGTAGATCATGGGAAATCAAGGATATTTTTCTATAGATGCACTATGGAAGGTGAGATTGGAAGCATACTTCATTGATCTTGATGAGAATGTTTTTCTCTCATTAGAATACAATACATATGATGAAGTCAATGTGGAAGCCAATAATATCATATACTATAGGAATTTTGAGGTCTAAAATGGGCCTTATAAGGAAATTATAAAATGATAATAGAAATAATAAAATAAGTTTATATTACGTCATAAAATTTTAGAGGGAAAAAATGAAAAACTATTTTTTCAACTCGTATTTTCAACTTAGCTCCCTATGGGTGATCTGATAATCACCCTATGAGTGACATCAGTTAAAGATATATTAAATAAAGGTATTATAGACTCATGTGCTGGTGTGTGTGTCTATGTTATTTAAGCAACGGATCGATCAGATTGCAAATACACAAACACTTGAAATGGAAAGACAACAAAGAAATATAGTAAGTAAATACAAGAACACAAGAAATTAATAAGGACTTCACCCTATTCTCCAGGGTTACATCTTCGGTCTAGCTCTCAGTGGTGGCCTTATTTTATTGTGTCTTAAGTAGAGAATTACTGTTGATACCTAATCCTTGTGATGGGGTGAATTATTGTAAATAGATAGATAGGAAATATGAACAGTCATCGGGAGACGAACTGAACAGTCTCTCCCTCATGTATATAATGAGGACCTACTTGATGGAATAATACAGTCAATTATTTCTACCCTATGGAGTTACTGCCTGGCCTGACATGGTATCAGAGCCAACTCCTTTTTTTAGCTCTTATGCTCCTGTAACTCCTCTGTCTGCCATATTCCTTTCCTGCGCTCTTTGTCTGCCAGAAGGTGGCTTTCCATAAACGTTTGTTGTTCTACCAAAAGGCGATTGTCCATAAACGTTGCTGCCTCTGCCATATTCCATCTGGAATGTCAACGTTTTCTCACATAACATTAAACATCTCTGTGAGCATGCCCTGAATCACTGAGCGCTCTGCAGTCTATCTCCATGTCGAAGGAATGTATGACCACTATTTCGCTGAGGAATCACGCTTGAGCTTGTGTCATACGAAGCGATGACAAAGGAAATGTTCTTGGACCGAGGGTTTCAGAAGTCGAGATGGTAACCCTGTATTGAATATGCTGCTCCTGATTTGAATATTGCTCCGGTGGAGAATGCTGCTCCATTTTGAAAAACACTGGTATACATATATGTTGAATGTGTTTTGGCTATACGCTTTTTTTTTTGGCATATGCGTTGAATATTGTGTGATGGTTCATGGTTACACCGCCCACTCTACCTACGGATCTTGGTATTTGCTCTTATTACCTACGGTTTTGGTATTAATACAGTTACAATTTTGATTAATATGCATATAGTGTTCCCAATAAGAGATTTTCCTGAAAGCTTCCATATGTTCTACTGCTCCTGCACGTTGAACTCCTAAACAAAAAATAATCGGTTCAAAAAATTGGTTGAACTCCTCTGCACCCTTTTGGTTGAATAATATTAATTCTTCGGAATACGCTGTGTGATTTGTTGGTTGGCAATAGGTGGGGAGACAACATGGCTATGCATGGGTATGGACGGGATACACGCTTTGTTTTGGCCATATTTCCGTAATTTTCACCACAATTTTTATGATTGTATCAATGCAGAGGAATTAAGGTTAAAGGAGTAATAGTTTATCTTTGTGTGCTAGATGTTGAGATTGTGAAGGTGTTTGACTAGCCTTGGTATCACTAAAGAAAAAAAAAAGGGGTGTTGAGTAGAAACAATTTTGCTCAAGATTTTCCTTATTTTATTAGTCATTCTGGATTTAAGGAATACAATATATTGATAATGGTGCAGTGAGCAGTTCCTTTTTGTCAAGGGCATGGATTCTTGATACATTGTATGAAATAAGGTTGAAAATACAAATGGTGATATTCTATATGGATAAAATATAGTTTTTCTCTTTTCTAGCAGAAGTATTTTTTTTACAGTACACGGATTTTTTCTTGCTAGCAGAAGTATTTTTCTATCAACAGATATATATTTTTTTTACAGAATGCATTAAATCATATCCATGGTGGGAATAGTTCTCACTAGCAAGGAGAACTATCCTGAATGGTCCCGGATGATAAAGCACACCCTCATTTTCAATGAGTTATGGAAAGGAGTGTGTGTCGGAGAAGGAGACAATGACCCAGTACAGCCTACCTCAGACAAAGAGCTCATCATTTGGGAAAACAATAACAGCAAAGCTTATGCATTAATCGCAACATCTGTAAATGAAGAGGTGAGTTGCCATATTTCATCATATTCAACTGCCTTTGAAGCCTTACAAAAGCTGAAAGAACTCTATGAATCAAATTCTGCACTTGAAGTTGTCCAACTCAGGATTAAACTCTTCACTCTTGAACTGCAAAATAATGATCCTCTTGCTCTTGCATCAGAAGTAAAATCTATAATGCATGATATCAAATCCACTAAGGTTGAATTGGATATTCCTCTTATCGCTTTTCTCAAGGCACTTTATCCTACTTACTCCAATTATCTTCAGTCATTGCAAGCAAATGGAAATCTCAAAGATATAACCTTTGAATCTCTTGTGAAAAAGTTTGCTGAAAGAGAGAAAGCTTTTGGAAAGAAGACGGCCCCTGAATCTTCTGAAGACGCTGTGTGCCTTGCTCATAAAGAAAATCATCTTGCTCAAGATTCTACAAGAGGAAGAGGTGGTCGAAAGAGGAAGAGGAAGATGTTTCAATGGCAGGGGGGCATACATTCTAATGGAGAAAAGGCAGATTTGCACTGCATTCGCCGCAAAAGAAATGGATCACATGATGCCTCTACATGCAAGCTACCATGGGACAAAATTGAGCATAAAAGAAACCAATAGAAAGGTAAAGCTGATGATACAGACAAAGGTAAAGCACCTGAATCCGCTCACTATGTTGTGGCACAATGTAACACTGGAGTAAATGAAGATTTATTTAATGCTTCACTTGCTTCTTGGAAAAATGATTGGTTGCTTGATTCAGGAGCAACCTACCACATGACTCATAGAAAATATTTTTTTGAAGATTTCATTGACAATGTTGATGGAGTGGTATACTTTGCAGATCAATCAAAATCAAGCCATCAATTCTTGGCAAAATCAGGCTTAAACTGCCTAGTCTTCCAGAATTTCTTCTGGATCGTGTTCTATATCTCCCACAGCTCAAGAGAAATTTGCTGTCCTTGGTCCACATCCGCCAGCAAGGTCACTCCATTCATATGTTTGATGGCAAGCTTGAGGTAAGAAAATCATCTGATCACTCACTTGTCATGAGGGGAATAGAAGAAGAAAGGCTTCTCAAACTGCAAGGAACCTATGCTCATGCACAACATTTCTCATACAATTCTCATCATGAAGAAGGTACACTTCCATCAAGTTTATTATGGCATGCTAGATTTGGACATTTGAACTATGACAATCTCCGCTTGTTGAAGAAACATGGTGTTACTATTTTGCCTACAATTCCTAGGAAACTTAAGCAATGTGATGCTTGAATTCTAGGAAAGCATAGCAAACAGTCTTTTCATGATTCACATTCAAGAGCACATAGGAAACTTGAACTCATTCATTCAGATTTATGTGGTCTAATGTCTATTCCTTCTGCAAATGGAAATAAATATATCATGACATTTATTGATGACTACACCAGAATGTGTTGGGTTTATTTTTTGAAGAACAAATCTGATGCTTTTGAAACATTCAAGAACTTTCATAAATGGATTAAAAATGATGCACAATCTCATACTGGGTCTATTCGCACTAATAATGGAAAATAATACACATCAAATGAATTTGAAAACTATCTTCACCAACATGGGATCAAACATCAAACAACTGTGCCTTATAATCCCCAACAGAATGGTGTAGCTGAAAGAATGAATAGGACAATCTTAAATATGGTACGATCCATGCTCTTTTTCAAGAATGTAAAGATAATGTTTTGGGCTGATGCTGCTCTATGTGCTGCATATATAAAGAATAGATGTACATCTAATGCTATAAGAAACAAGACTCCATATGAAATGTGGTATGGACATGTTCCTTCGATAGAGCATCTCAGTGTCTTTGGTTCCACCTGTTATGCCTTAATACCAAAGGTACATAGAAACAAACTTGGTGCTAGAAGTCGTAAGTGTATCTTCCTGGGGTATTCAAACACCTCCAAAGCATACCACCTCTATGATGAAGTAAATAAGAAGTTTGTTGTATCTAGAGATGTAATTTTCCTTTAATCATCCAAAACTGACAATGTTGTTGAGCAGCAACTTGATCGCTTAGATAGATTCGCAAAAGCAAAATCATTTCAAGAATTTGATAATCAGATTCCACATCTTGAAGGGGGGATTCCTATACTAGATCAACATGTGGAATCTTCTTCTGAAGAACACTCTCCCCCGCATGAAACTCCAACTACGGATGATGCTTTAAGTGATGTGATTGATAGAATTGGGAGACTCAATCTTGATTCAGTCCCAGCTCAATCAACGGAGCAGCATGGTCCATCTAAAAAAGGTCCCCCAAAGTGGGTGACAAAGACACTTGAAAGTGTTCATCCTGATGAAGTTGGAAAGACAGGAACCAGAAATTCAAACCAACAAAATGGAGGTGATGTAGATGACTCTAATTCACCTGTTGATATGGATGTTTCTTATGATTGTGAATTGAACTTGTCTACAGATTTTGAACCAACTTCCTTCAAAGAAGCTGCTTCTCATGATGAATGGAAAGAAGTGATGCAAAAGGAGTATGATGCCCTTATAAAGAACAGCACTTGGAAGTTGGTTGATCCTCCATTAGGAACCAAACCAATTGGCTGCAAGTGGGTCTACAAGAACAAGTATAAAGCTGATGGCTCACTTGACAAGCACAAATCTAGGCTTGTGGCAAAAGGTTTTACACAGAAGGAAGGGGTTGATTATGAGGAGACTTTTTCCCCCACAGCAAAATGGGCTACCATCCGGACACTCTTTGCACTAGCAGCTCAGAACGGTTAGAAAGTCCATCAAATGGATGTAAGAAATGCTTTCTTGAATGGAGTTCTAAAAGAGAATGTTTTTATGTCCTAGCCTGAAGGATTTGTTGTGAAAGGACATGAACATAAAGCATGCACACTTGTGAAATCCTTTTATGGCCTCAAACAAGCACCGCAAGCCTGGTATGAAAAACTAACTGAGCATCTTCTAAAACTCAATTTCAAACATTTTGATCTTGATGATGCAACTTTATTTGTCAAGAAAGTTGGCAAAATAGTTGTATATCTTGTGGTATATGTAGATGATCTTTTGATGACAGGGAACAATGAAAGCTACATTGCAACCATAAAGAAGGAATTGGGGAAAAGTTTTGAAATGACTGATTTGGGCTATGTTCATTACTATCTTGGCATTAAAGTAACCCAACATCCAAAGTCCATATTTCTTTCTCAAAAGAAATACATTGGAGATTTTCTGAATAGGTTTGGTATGACAGAGTGCAATTCCCTTACTACTCCAATGGAACAAAACTTAAAGCTCACATCTATTGAAGGAAAAGAATTTGAGGATGCAACAAACTATAGACAGCTTGTAGGAAGTCTCAAATACCTAACTACTACCAGACCAGACATTTCGTTTGTTGTTGGAATTCTCTCCAGGTTTATGCAAAATCCATGTGAGGGACATTGGTCTGCTGCAAAAAAAGTTCTAAGGTACTTGAGGGGAACTCGAAACTTTGGAATCAAGTATACACAGGTGGACGACTTCAACTTGATTAGATACTCTGATTCAGACTTTGATGGAGACAAAGAAACTGGGGTATCTACTTCAGGATATGTTATGAGTCTTGGATCAGGAGCTGTCTCCTGCAGATCACGCAAACAATCAATTCCAGCAGATTCCACAACAAAAGCAGAATACGTGGCAGCAGCTGAAGCAACAAAAGAAATTGTGTGGCTCAGGAAAATTCTTGAAGATTTGCAGGTAAAACAAGTACAATCAACTCCACTCATGATTGAAAATAGCTCTGCAATAAAGCTGGGCAAGAACCCAAAATTCCATGATCGAACGAAGCACATCAATACTAAATATCATCTAATTCGACATCATGTTGAGGCCAAAACAATCCATCTCCGTCATTGTTCCACAAATGAGCAAATTGCAGACATATTCACCAAAGCGCTTGGAAGAGAAAAGCTTGAACGATTCAGAATGATGCTTGGACTCACCAACATCCCTTCAGATTAAGGGGGGGAATGTTGACACCTAATCCTTGCGATTGGTTGAATTATTGTAAATAGATAGATAGGAAATATGAACAGTCACCGGGAGATGAACTGAACAGTCTCTCACTCATGTATATAATGAGGACCTACCTGATGGAATAATACAGTCAATTATTTCTGCCCTATGGAGTTACTGCCTAGCCTGACAATTACAATGCAGGGACTTAATATGAGTCTCCTGAAACATGTTTGCTTGGCAGGGTGGTTCTTGGATTCCCCAAGCCACTGGAGTGCACAGACTCTATTGCCTACCAGCTCTTTGACCTCTCTGGTCTGACATATCCTCTCGGGGATGGCTTGAATCTCTCAAGCTATCTTGTGCTCGATGTTGCCTTTGGTCAGCTCGACCCTTTGTCTTCTTTATACTTTTCCTTTGCTTCACTGTCTTCTTTACTTCTCTGTTCCTCTGTCTTTGGTTCTTCCTCCTCCCAGGGTTCTCCGGTGTCTTCTGTCTTCTATTCATGGCTTTAAATCCATTTGCTCCCATGTCTGTTCAGTTCCTCTTCCTTCCCCGTCGAATCACCTACTGCAGCTATGCTTGGAGTTCCCTATTCTACGTCATCATCAGCCTCATAGGGAGTGGCCACTTGTCCTCATCTAATTGCGCCAGCTTGCTTCGTCGGTTTATTTGTTTGGTTATGTCATGGAATGAGTCTTCCTCCACCGTGGAAGTCAAACGAACATCAAATATTTACAAACAACAGCATAATCCCTCATTGGTTATGCTTCCCCATCGGGCACGATCTCAGCTGTTAGATCTAGGGCCCCTAGATCCGACGCCATACCCACGTTTCACACAGTTTACTTGCATGACCGTTAGTGCATGATCAGTGGCAGTTTTCTCCCTCCTCTGCTTGCCATGCATCGATCGCTGAGTGGAATCGCTCCGCTTTCATCCAAAACTGCTTACCGTTCAAGGAGCCCCAGATCAATACTGCCGATTTCAGAGTGGTTCCCGCCTTTAGCTTTTAGCCCTTCTGCCTTTTGCCCTACGGCTCTCCAGTTCCCCACGCGACCGAGTGCTCAGGGCTTCTCCATTTCGATCCTTTTCGATCATAAACCTCCTCTGTTTCCCTATCTGGGCCTCCCAAGGGCTAATTCTGCCTCCTGCGCAGTCTACGTTCCACGCTGGCTACCATTGCCATTCGTTCAAGGTGTTTTTGATCACTGTTTTGAATTCTTTAATGTTTTTCCTGATCTGATGCAGTCATGGTTCATTTGACAGTTCTTTATGGATCCAATTCGGATCACAACCTTCCCACTGAAAAAGCTTTTGGACCACCAAAAGTTTGTTTTCAAGCATCGACTAAGTGAGGGTATTGCTTTCTCACTTGCCCAATCTCAATACACTTTGAACTGCTTAGCTTTCAACCTTTGAGCCCAACCCTGAGGTACTCTACATCTCCCCTGCGCATTGTCCTCACCTTCCTGTCCAACATTTTTTCTTCTTGCAATTCATTAAGATATTCAGGTAGCAGGTCATCGATAGAAGGCAATTAACTCTGCTCTTCAGGGTCTTCAATCATTGAAGGTTCAAACAATCTTTAGCAATCTGCATTTATGACTGAGTAGATGCGCATGTAAGCTGGTAGATCAAGGCAAAAATAATTTTCACCAATCTTCTCAAGTATCCTAAAGGGTCCATACCTGATAGGATTTAACTTTTTACCTTCACCTTGCATTTTGTCCTTGCTGATATACAGCCAGACCTGGTCACCAACTTGAAAACTATGCTCCATCCGATGCTTGTCATGCCTATCCTCGTATTTGGCTTGGCTCTTTTCCAGCTATTCATGTACTTCCTGGTGGATCTCCTGGATCTGTTCAATGAACCTAGTTGCCCTGTCCACATCGTTGTGTCCATCAACTATGGTATCTTTACCAAAGACAAAATCCAAAGGAGACCTTGGTGTGAAACCAAAATAGGTCTCAAAAGGAGATCTCTGTGTAGAAGAATGCTTTGCTCTGTTGTAAGCATGCTGCACATAACACAAATGTTCATCCTAAAGCTTAGGATGTTTGTTGCAATATCATCTCAGTAACTAGATCACTGTCCTGTTAACTACTTCTGTCTAGCCATCTATTTGTGGATGAAAAGTTGTGCTTTTCTTCAGTTTGGTGTCCATCAATTCCCACAAACTCGACCAAAACTTCCCCACAAATCCCGTGTCTCAATCAGATACAATGGAAGTGGGTAATCCAAAATGAACCCATACATGTTCAAAGAATAATTTTGCAATCTGTTTAGCTGTAATCTGTTTATTACAAGGTATCAAAATACACATTTTACTGAACCTATCCACAATAACATATAGATAATCATGACCTTTCCTAGATTTAGGCAGTCCTCCAACAAAATCCATGGAAACACTTTCCCAAGGGTGAGAAGGAACTGGAAATGGAGTGTACAAGCCTAGTTTTCTGTTACTGGGCTTCCTTTTAGCACACATAGCACACCCTATTACATATCTAGAAATTGTCTCACTCATTTTCGGCCAATAACAAAACCTTTGCAGCTGTGCAACTATTTTACTTACCCCCAAGTGACCTGATATCAGAGAAGTGTGTGCTTCCCTAATTATCTTTATTGTCTCAGTTTGTGGAATGCAGATTTTTCCACAATGATATAAGAGTCGGTCCTTCACATGATAGTCCAATTCTTCTACTCTTTTTCCCTAACTCAAAGTTGCATATACATCTTTAAAGTCCATATCCTGAGCATATTGTTCAATGTAGCTTTCATGTAGTATAGAATTATGCTTAAGTATGGTAGATGCATTTATAATGGATCTAGATAACATGTCTACAACTTTGTTATGTATGCCCTTTTTATATCTGATGACTAATTGAAACTGTTGTAGAAAACCCATCCATCTGTAATGTCTTGATTGCTGCAACTTATTTTGGGAGTGCAGATTTTGAAGTGGTTGATGATCAGTATGTATCACCGTATCTTTTCCCATTAAGTAATGTTTCCACTTTTTCACACTCTAGACTAATGCATACAATTATTTATCATATGTAGGATAGTTAACTATTGTAGGATTAAAAGTCTTAGAATGATAACATATGGGTTTACCATGCTGTGTCAACACTGCTCCCATGGCATAGTCACTGGCATCAGTTTGGATCTCAAATGGTCTTTGTAGATCTGGCAGTGCTAGTACAGGTGCTATACTAATCTTTTCTTTCAAGGTGTCGAAGGCTTTTTGATGTCTGCCTCCCCACTGAAACACCTTATTCAATCCTGTTAAAGCATGTAAGGGAGCTGCAATTGAGGAAAAGTTAGAAATGAACTTCCTCCAATATTGTGTTGCTCCTAAGAAGCTTCTTACTTCTGTAGCAGACTTGGGTTTAGGGTAGTTTACAATGACTGCCACTTTAGAGGGATCTATTTTCAATTCACCTCCTCCTACTATATGACCCAAGTAGTTTAGAGATGTTTTGCAAAATTCACATTTTGAGAGTTTAACATAAATTTTTTCTCTTTTCAAAACATCTAGTGTCTACTTAACAAGCTTTAAAAGTTCTTCCCACGTTTTACTAAAAATCAAAATGTCATCCAGGTACACAATAAAAAAATCATCAAGAAAAGGTCTGAGTACATCATTCATTAATCTCATGAAAGTAGCAGGAGCATTGGTCAAGCCAAAAGTCATAACCAACCATTCATACAATCCCTGCTTTGTTTTGAAAGTAGTCTTCCATGCATCTTGCTCTGCAACCCTAACCTGATGGTATCCATTATGAAAATCTAGCTTGGTGAAATAAACAGCTTCCTTCAATTGATCTAAAAAATCATCTATGTGAGGAAGGGGATAACGATTTTTTATTGTTATCTTATTCAGTGCTTGGTAGTCAATGCACATTCTCCATAAGCCATCTTTCTTTCTCACCAAAATCATTGGTGACCCAGATGGTGATGTGCTAGGCCTAATGAAACCTTTCTCGAGCAACTCCTACACCTACTTCTTGATTTCAGCATTCTCTAAAGAAGACAACCTGTACATTCCAATGTTAGGCAATGACACATCTTGCTGCAAAATAATATCATGTACTATTACCTTTTTGGGTGGCAGACCTTTAGGCTCTTGAAATAAGACATCATACTCTGAAACAACATTTTCTATATCAGCTTGTTGTTCATCATTACAGCCCTTAGTAACAATTGCTTGCATGAATTTATCATTCTTTTCATCTGCCCTGAGTTTGTGAGAGTATAATTATTCTTGAGCTTATGAGCTCTTACAAAGTATTCGATTCCATCTTTAACAAGTAGATACTTGTTCTCAGCTCTATAGAAAATAGCCTTTCTATCATACAAGTAAGGAATTCCTAAAACAATTCCACATATATCCAAAGGAATTATGTCTAACTCAACTTCATCTACAAATGTTGACCCAAAAGAAAACTTGAGTTTGCACTGTCTAGTCACTTGTAGTTGTGCTTTATCATTCAACCATCCTAATGGGTATGGTTTTTTGTGAGGTGTAGTTGCTAATCCCAGTTTCTTTACAATTGCTTCAGAATTAGATTTACTTGTGAGCCACTATCAAACAAAGTATCAATCTTTTGATTTTTGGAAACAACTTGAATATGGAAAATCTCATGTCTTTTTCTCTCGTTTTCTTCATCAATAACAGATTGAGCAGAATTACTAGTAGATGCTTCTGAATTCTTATCTTTTATACCTGTGGCTGCAATAGTTGTTTCATCTCCTAAGTCTGACCCCAAATATTTTTGAATAGTTGTAGCAGTATTCTTCTTCTTGCACTCAGACTTCTTAAGTCTCAGCTTTAGATGCAAAATCCAACAATGCTCATCATAATGCCCATCCTTTTTACAGTGAGTGCATGAAGCTTTACTTTTCTGTGTAGTGTTAGCCTTCCTTTCTTTCCACTTCTACTTTCTTTTCTCCTTGATCTTGCTTGTAGTGGGTTGGGATGGTCCCCCAACTTCTGGATTTCCATTCTTTCCTCTAGCTTCTAGATGAGTAGCTTGCATAGATAGCTCATCTATACTAGTGGGATTGAACATGAGGATGGTATGCCTCATGTTGCTGTGTAGACCACCAATGTAATTCAAAAGCATCTCTGGTGAGTCTAATTAGATACCCAGCATCAATGCTCTCTTTCTAAATTCTTGAGTGTACCCTTGCACACTTTGCCCTTTCAACTGTCGAAGAGTTTGCCAACTCATCATGGGTTGTTGCATGTAGGCCAATGGATAGAACTGCTTCTTGATTGCAGAAACAAATTCACTCCACAAAGAGATAGTCTTACCATGTCTTTTCATATCATCTTGGGTTCTGCCTTCCCACCAAACCAAGGCAATGCCTCTTAGGTGTAGGCTTGCCAGCTGAATCTTACTCTTGTCTGAGTCAATGTTCTGTACCCTGCAATAGACATCAATTTGTATAATCCAATTGTCCAACTTTTCAACATTTAGCTCTCCATCATATATAGGCAAATCAAATTTAACATCTAACTTGATCAAAGATGCTTTCTTATTATGCACAGGGCTACAAGGAGGTGTCAGAAAGCTTTCCTCTTTCCCTTTTCCTTTTGAGTGGTCATGGAAGTGAGACTCATCTTCTTCTTTATCTTGCTTAGAACCTGAGGAGTCTTCAACCTTATGCTTTCTAAAGTCCTTATACATTTCTTCTACCATGGACTTTATAGCTAGGAAAATTTCTATGAATTGAGGGTTTGGCCCCATAGAACCTTCCTCTGACATTGTATTCTGAGGATAGACTCTCCCAATTTCAGGATTAGTTTCCACCAACTCTATTTCTCCTAATTTAAGCTTTGATCTAGTGAGCATTCAATAGCTATACCAACACAAGCTTGTCTAACCTTACAGCCTAGAGCTCTGATACCACTTGATCTGATAATCACCCTATTAGTGACATCAGTTAAAGATTTATTAAATAAAGGTCTTATAGACTCATGTGTTGGTGTGTGTGTCTATGTTATTTAAGCAACGGATCGATCAGATTGAAAATACATAGACACTTGAAATGGAAAGACAACAGATAAATACAATAAGCAAATACAAGAACACAAGAAATTAATAAGGAGTTCACCCTATTCTCCAGGGCTACATCTTCGGTCCATCTCTCAGTGGTGGCCTTATTTTATTGTGCCTTAAGCAGAGAATTACAATGCAAGGACTTAATATGAGTCTCCTGAAATAGGTTTGCTTTGCAGGGTCGTTCTTGGATTCCCCATGCCACTGGAGTGCACAGACTTTGTTGCCTACCAGCTCTTTGACCTCTCTGGTCTAACAGATCCTCTCGAGGATGGCTTGAATCTCTCAAGCTCTCTGGTGCTTGACGTTGCCTTTGGTCAGCTTGGCCCTCTATCTTCTTTGTGCTTTTCCTTTGCTTCACTGTCTTCTTTGCTTCTCTTTTCCTCTATCTTCGGTTCTTCCTCCTCTTGGGGTTCTCCGGTGTCTTTTGTCTTTTGTTCATGGCTTTAAAGCCATTTTCTCCCATGTCCGTTCAGTTCCTCTTCCTTCCCCGTTGAATCACCTATTGTAGCTGCGCTTGGAGTTCCCTGTTCGGTGTCATCATCAGGCTCACAAGGAGTAGCCACTTGTCCTCCTATAACTGCGCCAGCCTGCTTCATCGGTTCAATTCTTCGGTTACATCATGGAATGAGTCTTCCTCCATCGTGGCGGTCAAATGGACCTCAAATATTTACAAACATTAGGTTAATCCCTCGTTGATTCTGCTTCCCCATCAGGCGCGATCTCAGTCGTTAGATCTGGGACCCCCAGATCTGACGCCATATGCACGTTTTGCGTGGTTGACTTTCTCGACTGTTAGCGCGCGACCAGCAGCGGTTTTCTCTCTCCTTCGCTTGCCACGTGTCAATCGTTGAGTGGAATCGCTCTGCTTTCATCCAAAATCGCTTACCATTCAACAAGCCTCCGATCAATACCACCGGTTTCAGAGCGGGTCCTGCCTTTAGCTTTTAGCCCTTCTGCCTTTTTCCCTACGGTTCTTTGGCTCCCCACGTGACTGAGTGCTCTGAGCTTCTCCATTTCGAGCCTTTTCACCCAACGAGTGCTAATCGCGAATCAAAAACCTCCTTTGTTTCCCAATCTGGGCCTCCCAGGGGCTAATTCCACCTCTCGCGCAGTCTCCATGGGCCTCAGTCAATGCACTTTGACCCAGGTCCTCGTCATTCCACGCTGGCTGCCATTTCCATTGATTCAGGGTGTTTTTTATCACTGTTTTGAATTCTTTAATGTTTGTCCTGACCTGATACAGTCATGGTTCTTTTGACAGTTCTTTATGGATCCAATTCAGATCAATGGGTTTACTCAAATTTTTAGCAAAAACACTTGTTGGATGCAGAATTGATTCCTCGTCCAAGGAGTACCTAGATTGCATACTTTCTATGAACCTTGCTACATGAAAAATGAGAAATACATGAAAAACTTGATTGCAATCACATTTTTCATGTATTTCTCATTTTTCGTGTAGCAGCATCCATCGAAAGTATGCAACATGGGTACTTCTTGGATGAGGAATCAAATTTTGCATCCAGCTAGTACTTCCACTTGAAATTCGAGTAAATATTTAGGGAGATAATTCAAAAATACAAGTCGAAAAAGTAGTTTTATTATTTTATAAATTTTTAAACTTTTTACCTTTTTGCTCCAAAAAGGGTGACTCATCCCCCATGGTTAAAATCATCATCTAGAATCCTATTGGTTCTTATAAAGATTATTTTGGTTGTACATTTTTCTTAGGAGGCCCATTTTAGACTTCAAAATTCACTTAATAGTTTGAAGAACCTATCAGATCATGATGCAACTAAAGTGAGTGGTTGCAAGACTGTAAAAGAAATTATAGAAAAGTTGAAAAATATGTATGGAAAAGAAGGATTTCAAGTTTTAGATCTTGTTGAATAACCTCACTACATTCTTGAAGAGAAGAATAATATTATAGAAGACTCCACACTCGTAGAAATAACATATTTAGACTCCTCTCAAGGAGATAGTGAGAGTAACCATGAGAGTAATGACATGCTCAAAATTGATTTAAAAAGATGGCATGATGAAATCAACAAGAAAAATGAAATATTATCAAATCGGCTGCAAGATCAGGAGGCCTATTGTGAAAGATTAGAAGATTAACTAGTCTCCTTGAGATGTGAATTAGAAAATGACAACAATCAGCTATCCTAGTATCGAAATTTGATGAAAAGCACTGGAATTTTGGATGATATCCTTATGAGTCAAGATCTCCTGTTAGAAAAACGTGATTTGGTTTTGGAGGATAGTCATGCTCCATGAAGGAAAAGGAGAAAGTAGAAGACAACTATATTGTAGAAAATCATAAGCCTATCACCATTGAAGTTAAGCAAATGCCTAGGAAGCAACATAAATAAAAGAGGTCAAGAAAGAAAAGGAATTATCATAAAAAACAAATACATGCAAATCACAACCACTACATGCAACACTTCAAAGAGAAAGGAAGCAACCAAGCTTATTTGGTATAACAAATCAAAACCCAAGGTATCAAAGTTTATTTTATGAGTATTTTTTTTCTTACAATACTTTTGGACATCGAGCTATAGGATGCAGATATTTTGCAAGAAAACAAATATTGTGGATGTGCAATGCAAGTCAAGGTAGATTTTATACTAATGTTAAATGTTTAAAATGTGGAGGAGAAAGAGACTTATGTTAGATCATAACCTACTAATATTTGAAGGAGAAAAGATGAATTGCATGGAACTAGCCCTCTAAAGGATTTCAAGAAAAAAATTTCAGCATCATGCATCTAATGATTTCAGCTCCACAAGATCATTATGAGACATAGAAGGTGTTGAGAAATCCATTGGGGTGGCAAGTGAATTGATTTATCTTAGTATGACACTATCTTGTGATGTTTTATTATCAGATATTATTCTTCCAATTTATTTTTTTCTTGTCATCAAGACTAATGCCAATCAATAAATAGGGGAGGAAACAAGATGTAGGCACAATGCCAGGGAAAAACCCCTATCTAGGGGAAAACATAGTCAAGAACTCTTCCTTTAGTAAGATTCAATAGAAAGTTAATGTTACCAAGACCCTCATAACCTAGACAAAGACTAATTCCATCCATCAAGTCAACCTTGTCACATCATGCTTCAATTTTGAGTTCAATATTGGATATTTTGTTCTACAATACTTTGTTATGGTAATAAAATCCTGCAACCCTTAACTTCAGTACTATGATTTAGTCCAACAACTATGTCATGCTTTGGTTCTGTGGTGTCTCAATAATACTTCAGTCCCGTGATAATCCCAAACAAGCTTCAATCACATAACAGTAGTATCACACTTTAGTTATGTGGCACTCCAAATGTGCTTCGATCCTATGGTGGTAGCAGTCATATGATGAAATAATATGCTTTGTTATTTTAGTGTTAGCACATATACGATAACACAATCCTTCAATAAA
This sequence comes from Pinus tabuliformis, assembly GCA_031772625.1. Taxonomy (NCBI): domain Eukaryota; kingdom Viridiplantae; phylum Streptophyta; class Pinopsida; order Pinales; family Pinaceae; genus Pinus; species Pinus tabuliformis. The sequence goes on from CM062816.1 coordinate 1,528,281,083, forward strand.
CTTTGGTCTTATAATGATAGAAAACACAGTCTTGCTATAAAGTCATTCCTTGGTCTTGCGGTGGTAGCCCAACTTTCGGTCTTGTGGAGGTGGCCCAGTGTTTGGTCCAATGGTGGTATCCTTGTTGTGGTGGTAGCCCAGTCATGCCTCAATCCTCTTATCTAAATTATCTTCCACTGTGTTACATCGAACTTGTATCCTTTTTCTCCTTGTTGAGTGAAGTCTGCATGCCTATATATAGTTGTTCCCAACTGTGAAATAATTTTACTTGATCATTTTATGAAGCTGACTTTTGGAGGATTTGTTTGGAGGTTGACTTTGCAAGGTGACTTGATGGAGGATTCTTTTGACAATATAATTTTGACTTTGACTTAAATAAATATCCTAAAAGCCTACAATGGAAGCTTAAACTATGACAATTGACGCAAGCATGAAACCCATGCTTTAACAAGTCAATTTAATTAATAATAAATTTCTTTTTCCTTCTTTTGATAAATATATTTCATTATGACTCAATTATAATTATGAAGATCAAACCTAGTTACATTCTTCAACACTCTCTATTAACTAGGGGGGTATTCATACTTACATATATCTATAGAGGTACATGGAATATCTCAAAACACATGATCTATGAAGAGTTTAGGAACATATGGTGCCACAGATTAGATTCCTGACCAGGGTAAGCTATCAGGGTGGGACTAATATGGAATAAAGCTTTCATCCTCTATAGTTACCATTAGACTTACTTTCTAACCATCAACCTAGGGAACTAGGTGCATAATGCAAAGTCAGAGCTCTATGACCAACATCACCCTCCCTACTTTGGGAACTAGACATCAACACATATGTTGGCCAGATGTCCTCCCAATAATTTTGTATCACATTGATGCCTCCTCAAGTCTCTTTCAAAAACTTTTCGTTCAGTAAATCATTAATATCAATTAAACCAAGCATGCTTCTCAAATATTCAAACTTCCTCTTAGGAAGAGACTTTGTTAACACATCAACTACCTTTTCATTGGTTGGAACATACTGTAGATTCACGATCCTATCTTGTACCAAACTTCTAATATAGTTGATATTCTTCATCCTTGCATGGAACATGATATCTTCAGACATCTTAATGTTGCTTTTATTATCATAATTTATCATAGTAGGACTTAGAGGTTTCTCAAACAAATATGATGGAAATTTCCTCAACCATATAGCTTCCTTTCTTATTTCACATGAAACAACATATTATACAATCAAATATTGCTTTCCTTCTTTTAGTAGCACCTTAATATTCTCCAATTTCTTCTTCAACATATCCATCATGACTATAGTATGCCTTCCCTCTCAACTTGGGAGATATACCCTTCCTTTTATCTAGGCTATGTCTTAACTTAGGGCGATCAAATTATTTCTATTTCATCAGAGAATATTTCATGGCTTCCATCCTTCTTCATACAACTTTCTTTATCATGCTTATCAATCAAATCATCTTTACGTATGAAAATCTTCATCATCTTGAAGATTATGTACTTGCACAACTTAGACAACAAGTAAAACCAGATACATATATTGAAGCATGAAGTTAACTATATCAGAATCATACAATAATGGAAGCATTAGACTTTAGACATCAAATACCAAAACTTAGTTATGTTCATAATCAACTAGAGACTCATAATTATATAATTCAAATTCTTTCTCAGGTTAGGTTATAAGCACTAGATCACATCAGTAACTCAAACAAGATATCAATCTCATTAAATCTAGGGCCTAAATATTTATTTTAGAGATATAACATACTGTACTATAATATACTGTAAACCTTAGAAGCAATCCAAAAAATATAGTTCTACAATGCATCCAACAACTTTGAAATTCATATGTTAGAATTATACTAGGATTTAATGCGAACAAATTTCATAATCACAACACAATCTAAGGTTTGAACTAAATGACCAACTTCTACTAGGATTTCATTGTAAATCCTAGATTTTATCATCATAATGGAAACACTATCACCATATCCTAGAATATCAAACTTCTACTAGGGCTTAGTTACAAACCCTAGAACTTATCAACAAATAGGTTAGCACATATACATATCTAGGATAATCATGCATAAGCATATTTTATATTGGACAAACCCAAGACACAAATTTCAATACATTTAAAGTCATACATATAATGATCTTGATTATGCTATGGTTTTTTATCAGACGAACAAACATGCACCTAGGGTTTCATTCCTAGGAGCTTACTCTCGATACATAAGGGTTTCACTCATAAAACCTAATTTACCAAAAGCTCAAGGTATAGGAACACATTACCATCCAACCCTAAAGGACTAGGCTTTCCATAATAATACTAAAAGTCCAATCAAAACATTATCATTAAAAACCCCAAATATCAAAAGACTAATATTTTCTAGATTTCATCAAAAACCTTAAACAGACTAGGGTTTTCACATTAGCATTGACATACACTTTGGTTAGGGTTTTAAAGAGAACCTTTCAGGGTTCAACAAAATAATGAATGATTTTAATGAGGGTGGATTCAATCTAATGATCAATCACCCAAATAAGAATCTTTACAATTCAGAGGTCCTAGAGATAACGATGTTAGTAATGTAACACAAAATTCAAAACATAATGAACATACTTTTTAAAAGAGTTTTATAAAGTGTATTGTCTAAGACATACTTGGAGATGTTCCTTAACAAACCTTGTAGGGATTCCTTGAAGTGCTTTCTTTGAATTAAGCCATGATCTTTTATACCTGTAACAAATACTTCCAAGCAAAATATGTGATACCAAGAACATGATGTTAATTTTCAATCTAGATTTTCTATGCAACAATGGAGGATGGAATCCTCGGATAAACATATATATATAAAAAATCAAGTTATATTTTCTTTCAAACAATACTAGGATTTTACTTGAAAACCTTAGAAGATAAGGATTATGGTTCTTATATGACAAGAGTTTGTATGTCAGCTAGGGATTACAATATTTACCCTAGACTAACTATAAATAAGGATTATATGGACCATCTAAGATTTTATAATATTAGATATATTGAAAATCTAGAAGCTCATTTAAATAAAATAAATATACATACCTCGTGTTTACATACCTTTGATTCGATAGTCCATTATTCTTGTTGCATATGCAGTTGTTAAGTAAGGAACAATGGAAATACTTGATTTCTATAAGCTGGTTCCTAGAGAGTTTAATACCATTTGTTTGATGAGACATCAATATAAGATATTTTCCATAATTTTCCTAGGATGGCAATCCCTTTTGGTTACAAGGATCAATTTCCTTCATTCATGTTTCTGCCTGTGTTAACTTGGATGGCCTTCAATGATGGTGTTGTCTTAGACAAAGGATATAGGCTTGCGATTCTTAAATGCTGGAAGTGATCACTCATAAAATCCCTTTGCTAGTTCTTTAAACAACTTCTCTACCCCTACAAGGGTCTTACAACTCTCGGTTATCAATAGGAACTTTGTTCTTGATTATTTGACTTGCACAAAATAGTTTAGGGCTTCGTTGGCCTTAGACACATCTTCATATAATTTCCCTAACTCAAAGCCTTCCTCACACTTCTTGTAATAGCCAAAAAATTTAGATCATATTCTTCTTTTTCTTCCAAGACTGCATTTCCTTCTTGCCAACAAGGTGATCTTCAACCATAGCTCTAATACCATTTTAGAAATCCATTATGGTGGCAAGTGAATTGATTTCTCTTAGTATGACATTATCTTGTGATGTTTTATTATTAGATCTTGTTATTTCAATTTATTTTGTTCTTATCATCAAGACTAATCCCAATCAATAAATAGAGGAGGACACAAGATGTAGGCACACTACTAGGGAAAAACCATTCAAGAACTCTTCCTTCAGTAGATTTAATACAAAATTGAGATGACCAAGACCCTCATAACCTAGACCAAAGACTACTTCTATCCATCAAGTCAACCTTGTCATATCATGCTTCAGTTCCGATTTATGTATTGGTAACACAATCCTGCAACCCTTAACTTAGGTACTATGCTTTATTCCAGAAACTATGTCATGCTTTGGTTTTGCAGTATCTCAAGTATAATTCAGTCTTGTGACAATCCCAAAGAAGCTTTGATCACATAACAATAGTATCATAATTTAGTTCTATGGCATTCCAAATGTGCTTCGGTTTTGTGGTGATAGCACTCATATAATGACATAATATGCTTCAGTCTTGTAGTGTTATCACACATATGATAACATAGTCCTTTAGTAAACTTCAGTCCTATAATGATAGCAAACATAGTCATGCAACAAATTCATGCCTCAGTCCTATGGTGGTAGCCCAAGTTTTGGTCCTGTGGAGGTGGTTTGGTCTTTGGTCCTGTGGTGGTGGTAGCCCAGTCATGCCTTGGTCCTCTTATCCAAATTATCTTCCATTTTGTTACACCAAACTTGTATATGTTTTCTCCTTGTTGAGTGAAGTCTACATGGCTATATATAGTTGTTTCCCACTATGAAATAAGCCGACTTGTTCATTTTGTGAAGACGACTTTTGGAGGAATTGTTTGGAGGCCAACTTTGCAAGGTGACTTGATGGCGGAGTATTTTGACAAGATAATTCTGACTTTGACTTAAATAAAGATCCTAAAAGCCTACAATGGAGGCTTGACCTATGAAAATTTACCCAGGCATGAAACCCATGCTTTAACAAGTCAATTTAATTAATAATAAAATTTCTTTTTCTTTCTTCTGATAAATATATTTCGTTATGAATCAAGTGTAATTATGAATATCAAACCTAGTTACATTCTTCAATAGAAGGAGAGTGCATGAGTCTAGGGGGGGTTCTACAAGGTTTGAAGGTTTATCTATCATTTTTATCTTTTTATCTTCTCATGCCTGATAGTGGTTGCAACCATGTTGTAAGAAGACTATTTTTTTTATCCATGCATACTATCAAACATTTATGCAGCAACCAACAATTTTTTATGGAGAGGTGGAATATTCTAAGGGGGAGTTTGATATGGCTTTGTGTTTTCATGTATAACACTTAGATCGTGCAGGATACTATTTCTTCCATGGGAAGTTTGGTGATGGTTTGGGAGAGTGATGTTACTCACATTGAAACCATCACTCATTGTACTTCATATTTCACATGAGGAAGGGTCATTGATGCACGCATGTGTTTTAGAGAGTTGCTGGTCAGATTTGTGAATTGTTTGAAGAGAATTGATAGATCATTTTGTACATTATTAAGTCCTTGTGTTTTTGGTTGTATTATGGTTAAGAGTTCGTTGCATGTGTACGAACATGAGTCATGTATATCACATTGTATTATCATTTTAGCCACTTATCCTATTTTCATATAATTTTGTCATGATGTCAGTATATTTTACTTCTTCCATGTCATTAAAAATGAGTCAAGATCCGAGCACTCAAGTGTCTAGGTTTGAATCTTGTTCATGAGGATATTACCTTTAAAATTGCCACATGTACAAGTTGATGGTGATGATATTTGTGCTTGTTGGTGCACATATGATATCAAGAGAGCATGGATGTAGTTTGTATTTCAGATTCCTCACCTTGTTGATGATCATTTTATGCCTAAAGGTTGTGTTTCTATAAATATGGTTGTTGTTGCCAACTTTGATTACATCCCTTGATAGTATGATGGGTTATTTTCTCTTCACAATAGGATATTATGTTGTTGTTTGTTAGACTCATGTCATGCATCAATTGTGGGAGGATGTATGATTATATATTGTTGCTCATTGTTATGTGTTGTTGAATAATTGATGCTACAATTGATTTTTGGAGCCTTATGACATTGATGCTACTAACAATTCATGATGCAAATTTCTAGTGCTATCATGTGTTATTGATGACAATGAATGAGTGGTTGGATGTGTAAGAGTTGTGCATACTCTTTTTGGTGTGTTGATTGATTTTCTTGCTTTTGGCATGTATTGTACTTTTTCTTTAGCCATGTGTGCACTAATGAGTGCAAGATCATCTTTGTAATAACTCATGTATTGGTGCATTGGTAGAATGTTCCATGAGTTGGAGAGTGTTATGAGTTTTGGTCATGCATTGGAGAGAGTTTTGGAGGCATTATTATAGCCATATGTATTACATTATACATATTCTTTTCATCCATGTACCTTCTTATGGAGCCTTGTATCATGTTGTTATATTATTTTGGAGTTAGAATTCAAGAGAGAGAGAGAGAGTCATGGGTCATGTTAAGTATGTATTGATGTGAGTTTTTGAGAGTTGCTACAACCATGTTTGGGCTAATAGATGTCTTATATTTCATCCATGTATGGGACTTTAGTGTCATTATAGTCATGTACTATCATGTTCTTTTTATGGGTTATTGGTTTGTAAGTTGAATCATATAACAATCATGTCGTGTGAAGTTAATCTCTTGGTCCATGAGGTGTAGCCTTCAGATAGAAGGCATTGATTGTAGGTTGACGATGGTGATGCTTAGGACGAGTATGTCTAATGTATTCTTGATAATCAGATGGAGATGTTGTGTTGTTTCTTGAGAGATGATGTATGGTCATGTTGCTACTTTTCCATTGTTACCATGCATGTATTGCTATTATATTATTAGTGAGGACATTATGATTGATCAAAGGATGTTGTTTCTACTATGATATACCTATTTGTTGTTGCTAACTATTATAGTACGTTGTTGTTGTTGAGATGGTTTGATAGTGTTGTTGGGTTAGGAGCTTGTTGCTGCTAGTATATAATTGTTGTGTTTTGATGGTCATGATATGCTACTACTACTTTGTCTTGAGAGTGATGTCAATGTATATGGAGAATTTGTTATTGCTAAGTTAGGAGAGAGGGCATTTGATAGGGTTATTTTTGTTGTTGCTTGTTGGCATGATTCCGCGAGGAGTGAGAGAGATTGTTGCTACATAATTAGTGGATGACCATTAGATTTTTTATTCTTTTGATGTGCTTATCCCTTTTCCATTGATGCCAAAGGTGGAGAGAGTTAGGAGATCTATTTTTTAGAGGCCAATTGGATGGTTCAACTGGGGTTGCTATCAATGCCAAAGGGGAGAGTGTTGGCATTATGGCTCAGTTGTTGGTTGGAATTGATGCCAACCTAGTAACATTGGTGTATTGTTGGTTGGCATTGATGTCAACCAGGTAGCATGAGTCGTTGGTAGCATGTTATGCACAGGTACTTGGATTATGCATTGGTTTCAGACCTTATTTTAGTGGTTGCAGATGTTAGTGTGGGTATTTGGCTTGTGTATGGATGCCTTAACAGGTTGTGGAGCTGCTACACCTAGTTGAAAGTGATTGGAGACTATCAAGTTATGTATATGGTATTTGGTGTGTGTTGGGGGGGGTGGGGTGGTTTTTGGCCTATATGATAAGTTGCAAGGCCTATTGTTGATGATTTGAAGGTTATGTAGGTGTTAGAGAAGTTGTGGAGCAGCTTGATGGCTTAGGTGTTCGTGCAGCTAATAGATGGAATTTAAGAAAACCTAGCTTGACTTGTGATGATGATAGAGTTGTGAAAATGGTTTATTGGAGTGTTGAAATGGATACAAAGGGTCCTTGAGTTCTTACAAAAGGTTGCCAAGAAGTGGAGAAAGTTTGGGCAGGTTTTGAGCTAAGGAAACTTGATTTTGACCATCCTCTACCCCAACCGCATGGATTTAAGATTGTGCATGCAGTTGAAGGGCTCCAACTACTGGGAGACAGGCCTTTGCATGCATTTGCAACTGTAATTTGGCAGTTCTGTGGGTGCATTTGTGGCTTGAACTAGAAACTGCTCAATAGTCCTCTCGCACTTTGCAATTTTCTCCAATTTCCCCATGGATATTGAAGTGTTAACTAGTCTTTTAATTTTTGTAGGTGTAATATAACTTCTAGAGGATGGTTAAAAAAAAGAATATTCATTATTAAGTGAATTTAGTGTCTAGATTAATTCAAGGAGTAAGGATCAAGATCACTTGTAGGATATGAACAAAGCTCCACTACATAATTATAATTATTGATTTAACCACTACAAAAGATTACAAATAGGTGGATATCATGAGGTTATTGGTTGGATCTTTTGAGTAGGAAAAGGCATGGTTTCATGAGTAGGGAGAGTGAGAATGAAGGAATAGAAGTGTTATAGGACAAAATGACCTCCTTATTAACTCAGAGGTGAAAGACAAGATGACTTAAGCAAATACCACAATTGCAGGCCTTGATTCCACACTAACGCTCTCTGCACACTGCTAACATACTTTATAAAGCTTTTTACCATACATAGAGGAGCGTTAGTCACCCTGCTAACTCAAGTTGTTAGACCAGGGGGAGCGTTAGTGAACCTAAGGGATGTTCAGAGGGTCAAGCCAACGAATCTGCTCACAAATATCTAGATATTTATCCCTAAATTTGCTCAAGAAAAGCAAGGAAACTCCAAAAATTGAGATATTTGGAGAAATTCCAATCTGAGAATGAAGACAAATGGAAAAGGCTTGAAAACAAGGTAGGTTCATGGCTTTTGCCCTAATGAACTCTAGGAGGAGCTTGGTAGCCCCAATTCGATTGCTACATAAGCAGTGAGAGGGCCATTGTAAAAAGGGTCAGAGCATTTGGAAGGATAGCCCATTAAGCTATTGTGAAATTGTCATACACTTGAAGAAGTGAGCTGAAAGAGGGAGAGAGAGAGAGAGAGAGGAAGAAGGGGCAAGGGAAGGTTGATACAACAGATGGTTGCAATCACTCTTCCACTATAAATATAGAATTGTGGTTGTGTTCCCTACTCCATAGTGTCGGTAATGTTGTTCATTGATTTGTTCATTATGATGCTTTTCAAGATGAGTAGTTAAGTTATACACTAATATATGTTTATTGTGCATTCTTACATTAGTTTTCAAGAGTGTATGCTGTGATTTGTTTTCCTTGTCCTTTGTGTAGGAATTGTCTTGGAGCCGGTCTTGAAGGAGTTCTTCTTGCCGCATAGAGATCTCCAAACAAATCTAGAAGGAACTAAAGGTGATCCTCTTTCCATACCTTGCCAATTTATGTTTGATAGATGAACATGTGCATAACTTGGTAGCTTCTGCAAATAATCTTACAGTCTGTCGAAGGTCCCAGGAAGGCCTTTGAGGGTAGTTTTCATCTTACATACACCATGCATTTTACCCCATAGCAGAATTGGCGACTCCGCTGGGGACTATACATCTAGTTCTCGGTCTACCTAGTCTCCCCTCAGTTCTTCTCTTTCTTCTAAGAGCTTCCTACTTCTTCAAATCCTTTTCTGATCCACCAACTATCTTGTTACATCATACTAGTTTACATTCTCCTCAGAAACTGATCCTAAAGGCCCTTTGTTTGAGCTATTTCCCTCACTAACGCAGGTTTCCAGGCTAAATAGAGCTTTATAAAGCTCTGTGCCTATGTACAGGGAGCATTAGTGGCCCAACTAACTCTCTGTTTACACTGAAACAGAGTGTTAGTCTCCCATTTCCATGATTTCCAGAAGATTCTGTGGACCAAAAGGGGGGGGAACTTGTCTCAGGGGCTAAAGTAAGATCTGCAACTATATTATGTTAACAAATTTGGTGTCCTAAAAATTCATTTTTAGGAAAATGTTTTAGTTTTTCTCTCTTAAAATACATTTTTTTTGAAAGAAAGACTGATAAATTGTATTCATCCTTCTGTCGAAATAGTTGTAAGCTGCTTCATTTTGGTTTTTAGTAGTTGTTAGGAAATATTGGGAAAAGAATCTTTTGGTTATGCAAGTGTTGAATGGCTTTAGATGCATAGATGAATCCATGAATATGAGAAAAGATGAATATGTAGAATAAGACTTGTTTGCATAAGAAATTGAAAAAAAAATTCAAAGCATTGTTCTGCATGATTTATTGAGTCAAGAGTCTCACCATATTCATACATCAACACCCCTACCGAAGACAAATAATCAAGTACACTAAAATTTACATTAAAATCAATCAGTTACTCTTTTGAGCAAACCAACATTAGCTAGATTAGGACCTTGGGATAAGCATGTGAGTAAACTTCCCAAGGTTGAAAACCAAAACTAGTGCCGTTAATGAGTGAAAAATACTTCTACACTGATATTACTAGGACCACTCCACTAACAACGGAGTGAAATACGAGACAACATCAGACTGTAATTGAAGGTAGCCCGCCTTCTCTTACAAATCCTTTGGGCATTCTATGTATTGGGGGTCCCTTCGGGGATTTCGGAACTGAGTCAGGGACTCGGGTATCCTACCCAGACAGCGTGTTGTCTACGATTATGTCCCCCCTGGTAATGTCTATGATTTGAGGTATCTCTAGTGGCCAAAACTTCTAGGTACTTACACAAGGTGACTGGGACGGGCTGTCTTGGTACCTAAAATAGATGGATCTACTTTGTCTTTAGCTTTTGGGAGGGTGTTCATCTTTATGAGAGTACTTGGCCCCTCAATCTAAGGTTCAGGTGAAGCTCTAGAGTAACCGTAACCGTACATTTGGCCATCCTTCTCTGTTATTCATTGAGATACTGTGTTTCATCTCTAGTGATCAGTGCTTATCAGATGAGCTACTTTCCCTCAGTTTGTTGATTGATATATTTAGTGTATTTTTTATTTTTAGGTACCTGAGTGCTATCATTCTCGATACTTTAAAGAATATCACATTAAAATTTATTTGATAAAACTTAACGGTCATTGTGGCTACATCCGGCCCTCATCGTCGCTCTAGACGATTGTTAGGACTTCATCCACTCATTGTGGAAGATCCGCCGAGTTCCACTGACTTGGATTCCTCATCTTTGAGGAATCAGTCTCCTAAATCTCACACGAGATCTGTGTGGACGACCGACGATTCTAGTTTGCCAGAGGATTTCTTCACGGAAGGATTTCTTCCTCACTTTAACACTCTGATTACAAATCTGACAGATCTTATCATTGCTCCCGTGGTACCTGTACTTCCTTCTTTAGTAGGTGGAACTTTCCCATCTATCCAGTCGACGACTCAAGGGTTGTGGAATTTTAGAGACACTGTTGGTCCTCTACCACTTCCCCAGTCGATGGTCATCACAACACCGGTAATGTGGAATCCTGCTATCCTGTTTGTCCCAAGTATGACAACTCACGTAATGCCCTCTATAAGTGGAACCTAGCAGATGCCAGGTTCCACTCCTATGGTGCCACAATGCATACCTTCGACTAGTGCCACATATAGTGCTCCATATAACACTCAATGTGGCACTATGGGCGCAGTTCCTGTTTACCAACAACAAGGTCGGCCGCCAATGTACAGTTCCAACCCCCAGTTTCAGATATCTGGGGGGTTCCCAATATGCACATGACGGTGAGGAATGTCACAGTTCCCCCTCCATTCTCAGGCATGCATGGACAGTCACTGATTGACATGAGTGTTCCCTCTGTCAATCAAAGCCATATGGTTAGTTCTATGTCGGTTGGGAATCCATAAGGGGTTCCCAACCAATCCATGGGGGCACCCTACTCACAAACTCAAACGAGTTAAGGGGGCACCGCTTATACTGGGGGTAATTTCATACCCCAGTATCAAAATCCTCATGGAAATCCACTCTACAACACTTTACCGCAAAGAAACTGTTGCACCTTGCAACCCATGTACACTATGGGGAACCAAATGATGGAAGGAGCACATAGCTCCTCAGGTCATCCGTCATCACCATGGTCCGAGTCGGGGGCACCTAACTCTCCACCTTTTTTGGCAACGTTGGATATTCCTAACTTATACAAGTTGAAAAATGACCCCATCTACCACAACTTACAATGGTCGCCGATCCCGCATAAAATACCAACGGACATTCCAAAGTTTGATGGAAAACAAGGGGAGGATCCAAGCACCCATATCACCACCTACCATCTTTGGAGTGTTTCTAACTCTATGGTGGATGATAGTGTCCAGTTACGTCTTTGTCCCCACACCCTCACTGGAAACGCAACGAAATGGTATATTGAGTTACCATGTGCGTCAGTAAACACCTTTGACACTTAAGCGATGAAATTCCTAAAGCACTTCCAGCTACCCATCCGCTATGAGACTGGGATAGAGCTCCTCACTTCATTTTGTCAAGATACCACCACCCACTTCTCCAATCATATACATGAATGGAGACGTAGGCGGAGGTTAGTAAAAGCTCCCATCCCAGACTTTCTCTTAATGGACTGGTTCTGCAGGTCCTTACTTCCTCAAATCGCTAGAGATGTTGCTCTAGGTGGTGCGGTCACAGAAGACCAATCCATACGTCGTGCCTAGCACTTAGATTTGGTATATTCATAGTCTGGCACTCTTTACAACATAATACCCAATGCTCCTAGTAATCCCAATGCTTCCGCCACTCAACACACCGAAGTGCATGTCGACGGGATTGTCGACGCAACCTTTGGGGCCACTGTAAAACAAATTAGTGGTTCCATTACCAAGATGGCAATGGACCCCTCTACCAATACGACTGCTCCTCTTGCCATTGCAATAAAATCTGTGCAGTCTACACAAAATCCTAGTGGTAAGAAAAATAAGAATAAGAAAAATACTGCTCCTTCTGAGGAGCAGTCAACAAAGCAGCCCAACCCAAAACAGAAGGTTGTTGTGCCTACTGCAAATGAAAAGGATACACCTGCCAAATTTTCTTGCAAAATCTGTGCTGAAGACCACGTAACCTGGCATTGTCTACATCTTCAAGAATGCGCTGAGTACCTTGCCAAAAGGGATATTGGTAAGACCCCTGCTGTCCTTAGGAAACCTTTTCCCACTCAGCAACAGTAAAAGCCTATTGCAAACCAATAGCAACCCACGCCAGGGGGAAACGATGGTTCGCAACATCCTTCAGCTGGAGAAGGATATTCTGCTGTTTACACATTTGGGATGGTAGATCTTGCCACAAGATCCAAATCTTATGGAACTCCTGTCGCTCATGCAACGGAACCTTCCTCAAGTCAAAGCCCACCGCCGCCAAATGGTTTGCATATCGATGGGCTGGTTGCGGACCTTGTAATTCGACCCCCAAAAGGGGCACTTCAACACACAACGCACAATACATCTCCACGTGTCGCCCAACACTACAACATTGTAGAGGATTTGGCGCAAGCGCCGTTGGCTATGTCAACGCTCGAAGTATTACAAACATGCCCAACACAACAGAAAGCTTTTCTTTCGGCTATTGGTGGTATCGACCCAGAGGATTCCATGGTTGTTGTTTTCGACATGAACAAGTGTAAACCTCCCCTTTCTCACTAAATTTCATTCTAGGTGCATATCACCATGAAAGGTAAAGGTATACACAAAACTATCATCGACAAAGGTGCTTCGACCTGCGTGATGTCAGCTTCATGTTGGCTCGACTTAGGTTCTCCAACCCTATCCCCATCGTCGAACTCCCTGAAAGCTTTCGACGGCCACACCTTTATACCAAAAGGATACTTAGCCGGTTTCCCCATCACTTTGAGTGGGAAAACCGTAATGGTGGACATAGAAGTCGTGGACAGAAAACTCGACTATAATCTCTTGCTGGGTCGCAGTTGGACATATGCCATGATGGCCGTCATATCTACTATCTTTTGCATAATCCAATTTCCATTGGATGGAAAGGTAGTTATAGTAGATCAGTTGTTATTCTACACCCCTGATTATTCACCATTACCAAGTGGCTTCGTACCCCTAGTAGGAGGTGGAACTGACTCTTATGTCAATTTTGGTACCAGTCTATTGAAGGCTTCTTCCCTCATGGGTTGTTTCCCTATTCAGCCACTAAAGGTTTCACAGATGGTCAATATGCTTTCATCTATTCCTCATGAACAGACTGATCCATGGATCCTACCAGCTACTAAAAACATTGACACATATGGAGTACAAATGTCGTTGTCACCAGTTGAATTGGCCTGCGAAGCCATTCAAATTGCATCTGAGTCTTTGGTCACTTTGGTTTCGGCCAACAGTACCACTACCTCTCCCATAACCACTCCTTCTTTCGATCCACTCAATCAAGTCCTACATATGGATGAAGCTATTAGAGAGATCACGAGTTTAGAAGGGCAACTGTTGAGCTAATTTGTGGACCTAAATTAACACAATTATTTCTTATCAATCCGGGTTATTTATGCTTTGAGGCAAGTTCACTATATGTGAAGATCAGATGTAATCAAACCTTGAAAGAAAAGTTATTCAAAAGCTAAAAGTAATACATTCTGTAACTCTAATTCAATCAGCTTAAAAAGAGGAAAAACATTGAAATGGTTCTTGACTCAAGTCCACCTTCACCTCAATTATCACTTAATGAATCAGAGATTGAAACCAAAATCTTAAGATGGATAAATTGTTAATGAAAGAATCTATTAACTTAAGAGACACATAAGGTATTCCATCATAATTCATTCATCTCAATATCAAAATCTCAATGAGAAACTACTTGCATGCAAACAAAAGAAACTAGTTTTGATTCATCATTTTAGCAGAAGGGATGCCCAACTTGAACACCTGTTTTTCCAACTCAATAAAGTGATGAATAAGATATCAAATAATGAAATCAACCACTATGCATAAACCATAAATCAATCTGAAATAAAGCTTTGAAAAACTAGTGCTACAACAACCAGATTACAAGGAAATAAAACTAGTTAACAAGGAAGTGTACTTAGCTTGGAATGGGGGCCCTCCACCCTTGCCTTGCACACTTGAGAGGTGATATCAGAAGCTTAAATTCAGTCACACATCCATATAATTGAATGGAAAAATAATAATAACACAAGTCTTCAAATTAACTCCTCAATCAAAAGATGTCACAACATAAAAGTATATCATAAGTCAATACATAAGCGATCAAAGTTTTGGCTTTAAATAAGAAGTCTCATGAAAAGACTGATCTGTATTCACTCAAACAAACCCATATACTCTCATCCACCTATCTAAGTCGAATTCATTACTCCCATCCCAAGAAAGATGACCAATCCTATAGAATCTCAAAACTGCCCTATTTCTATGGGATTTCTGAATGACTAGTCATGGTTGACTAGCACCAAATGGGCCTAATAAAGCTTGTTCTGTTTGAACTAAGCCTTGCTGGTTTAGTCCTAGTTCCCAAGATGTTCATCCATGCATTTCATTCGTGCCCAAGTGTCCTGAAACCATATCAACCATAGAGCTATTACGAGAATTTCTGAATTTGCCAATTTTGCACTAAAAAACCAAATTTTCATAAAAACTTTAGAAATTGAAAAATTAAAATTAAATACCTGAATGGATATCAAATATACATCAAAATGGGATAAATGAAGGGAAAATGGATGTAAAATAGATGGATAAGTAAGTTTCTTTGAGCAAAAATAAGACCAAAACTAAGGCCCAACATCTCTCCCTTGCTTATCATCAAACATGTCCCCATGCTTGCTTGCTCATCTTTGACCTTCTTCTATTTGTAGTAGATGTTGTACCTATAGATGCTTCCTGTTGTGCTGCCCTGACCAAACAATCCAGACCTGTGTCATGTCTCTCCCTGAACAAAGCTGTTTTGACCTTTTGTTTTTCATACTTTGCCTGCCACATGTTCTTTTCCTTTAGCCATTTAAATGCTTGCTTAGAAAGTAGATCATTTTTCCTTTTCAGTCTCCCCAATTCTTCATTTAATTTTTCATTTGCCTTAACCAATTTAGCATTATCTTTCTTATTTTCCTTGTTTTCCTCTTTTAATTGTTTCTCCAAGATTTTGCTAATTTCCAATTGGTTAGTTAAGTCCCTGATTCTTCCCAAATTGATTTCTCTCTCAAAATCTTGTGTTGTTTTCATTAGTGATGCTGCTGCTGCATCATCATATGAAGAATCCTTCTCAAATACCTCTTGTGCAATATCATTTTCTTCTTGTTGTCTTGGGGAATATGTTTCTACTTCCTTGTCTAAATCAATGGAACTTTTATTCCTAAATCTTCTAGGAATAGACATAACAGACATTTCATTTTCTTGCATGACCATGTTATTCTGTTGTTTGGCTCTTGTTTTGGGATACAAGGGTGAGTTCATCAATCCTCTGTTTTCCTGCTCTGTTTTATCCTGTACTTCATTAACCTGTTCAATGAATTGATTTTTAGACATGAACTCTCGCCACACTATGCCCTGTGACCTCACCTGATACTCAACTAGGATTTTGATTAATCCTTGGTGGTAAATCTGTCCTGCTTTAGGCCTGTGTTCATGTTTGACTGTTTCAATCATTCTCAAAAGGCTCCTATATAGGAAATAAGGCAAGTTAATCCTATCCTCCCCTTTAATATGCTGCAGAAGTCTGACATGATACAAGTGGGCAACGCTATATCCTCTATCACAAGTCAAAAACTTCTGGATGACCAAAACCAACTCACCCCATGGTTCATTAAACCATTCCCTGCGTATCCATTTTGTTCTATCAAATGTCCCTTTCCGGTTCTTCTCAAGAAAGAAAGTCCAAGCTTTCTCCTTGAAGTGCAGGCCTTTGTAATACTTCTCACCTATCATGGGTAGATCTAAAGCTTGGGAAAGATATTCCTGGGTTACAGGAATAATGACATCTCCTACCCGTGTCTGGTCTTGACTGAAATTGTTTATAAAGTCCCTGGTTATTTGTTCAGAGTGGCCATCAAATTTTTGTAAGAAACTTATCATCCCCGCTTGGTAAAGTTTTTCTATAGTTTCCTTCCCCCAGCTTTCTATCTGAAATTTTGGCTCTACTCTAACTGACATTGCTTCTGTAAACCAGTGAATGAATTCCTCTGCTGTTACTAATTTCATCTTGACAATAAAAATATAACTATTTGTTTGTTTTCAAAATGAAACTTTTGAAATCAAAGAAGCTTACCTTCCTCCTCTCAATCAACTTAATTCTGACTTTCTTAACCTCTGTTTGACTCTGCTCTCTGCAACAACACTGTTTTAGTTCCCTGTTCAATGCAAACAAACACCTGTATACCCCTGTCAATATACTGCTCTCTGTTTTTGAAAACAAAATACATATACAAACAATGTCCATGTATGCTCATCGCCTTATTTCGTTGCCAAAATCAAACCATTGTTTTACTGTGTATGTTCAACCAAGAAAACTGAGTGGTTCGCATGCATATGGCTCTCGGCCTCATAAAAAAATTTCAAAATGCTCTCGGCCTAATCAAAAACATTTGAAAAAAACGCTTTTGACTGATCACAAAATTTTGGAAAATATGCTTGCGGCCTCATCATAAAAAACAATTACAAAAATGCGCTTTGTTATCTCATAAATATTTGCAAGAAGGCTTTCGGCCTCAGCATGAAAGGTTGAGGATTATACACATACTCTCGGCCTCAAAACACGGGTGATAAAACAAAAAAACACAACGCATTTAATTCTAAATGGCTCGGCAATCAAACTTTGTTTGGTAACCCAAAAATTCACATGGCATTATTCATTCAACCCTCAGGCATTTCAATCCCCTGTTTTGGTGCAAACGAAAGCAACAATGCGCAGCAAGGGTTACAGATGCATGTCGTTTCATGCATATGGTATAGTAGTTTGACTGTTTGTTTGAAGTTTAAAACGGCACACAACAGAACAAGGTGTGGCAACAAACAAAGCGTAGTGCACATTCTACAGCACTCACAATTTAATCACCACTCACCGCCATACAACATAACATGCCATAACAGTTAAGTTTCATGCCTCCTCTGTTCATAGATTTCATTGTTAACACGGCATGCCATAAAAACTCCTCATAACAATGCCAAATCCTAATGTGTTAATCATGCAATGCATTCTCATTTAAGTGAAGCGTGATTCACTAGCAGTTCATACCAAGATTCACGCAGTGAATCAACGGATTTGAGGCTATGGTTTCGGCTTACCTATTATCAATGAGCGCTCTGAGGAATATCCGGCGCTCCAAATCCTTGTTCAACTATGCAATTGACTGGTGGCAAGGGCAGAGCAATCGTAACCATTAATAACAGATAGTTCATAACCTTTACTTTACTGTGTGCCGAGCTTAAACAACTAGTGCATTACCTGATTGAATCCCGAAAATCTATTATCTCTGAACGTTAAACCTGGGACGATTTCCTTCTTTAAATTTGCTAATACTCACTTCACCCTCCTTTTCACTAGGCTGCAGCTTCAAACACCATTTCTCTGAGCTATTCGGCAATGAGGATTATGGTTTAAACAACACAAGAGCTCAGTCGGTTCATGACCGTTTCAGGGCTATACTGCGCTTCTTATTCATTGTTGTTCACAATACGTGGTTTAACATGGCCATCCTGTTTGACCAGTCGCCTCACTGTGTCATGAGGATGGCCAAATCATCATTTCATACGCATGACCCTTGCGTAGTATAATGTCCAATGACAACTGGTTGCCATGCCACCGTGTTGAGCTCGTACCTATGTGCTGGCCGGTTGTCGTTTGGGGTTAACGTTTTATTCATTGCTATTGTTTTACCATCATGTCCATCGTCGTGTGCTTGCAATGATATTCAAACATTGCTTGTCTTGCAATGATTTGTATGCAATGACATTTCAACACCACACCCCGCCACAATGTTTATATGCACAGTCTTTGCATGCGGCCGTCCACCATATATCATACCATATCGTATGCGTTGTTTCAGCCTTCACTTATAACTATATTATATACCATATATTATGCACCTTTGTTTCATATACCTTATGTCATATGCGCTTTGGGCTATATATGACTATAGCGCATTCACATTTGTTTTTGACTATGGTATATGTTGGTATGATATATAATAAATTTGATTTCCATATAGCGCATGGGGTTTGTTTGACTTGTATAACATATCTTTATAATTTTAAAATGACCATTTGGGTCATATTTAAAATTATCACCACCACTAATGCTTTGAGTTGTATGTGCAGGTTGAAAGTTGTCCCAGTTTGGTCTTTCTAAGCTCTTAAAGAAAAATACTTAGGGGTAATAGGGTTAATGAAAATAGGGAATATGTATGGAAATTAAAGGGAATAGGGTTATGATGTATAAGGGTTATAGGAATATAGGATATGAATGATAATGAATATCCTCAGGTACTAATTTCAACTTAACAAAAACTAAAAATTTCTAAGAAAAATTTGAATTTTTAAAGCACAAAATGACTATACATATACTCCCCTGGATGATGGCTGTACAAGTGAGATGAAATCAATTGATCAGATGTTGTAGATGGATCAAAATGTAAACTTTATTGCTGCTCCTTGTTCTTCATGTTCTGGTTCTTGAATTGTTAGTCAGGTCCCTCTGTAATGATTCTTTGTTTCAGGTCCCTTTGCACTGCTTACAAAATATGCACATGTTGTTTTGACATTGGCAGGTCTTTTAGGTCCCTCGGCAATGATTCGTTATGTTAGGTCCCTCTGTTGACAATACAAGTTCCTTCTATACTTCAGCTTTCCAGCTAAAGAGCTGATGTTTGCAACGTCAACTTTCAACTTCAACTTTTCCAGCTAAAGAGCTGATGCAAGTCTCCCCCTTGTTGAAGATATGACTTGTCCTCAAGTCATTTGGTGGTGGAGAGTGCCTGCATTAAAAGTATCTGAGAACAATAGAACAAGTATAAGGAATTCATAGAGTCCAAGTTGCCCTGGTTTTCCCCTATGAATTCGTGCTTGCGAAGTGCCATTTGCCTGGTTTTCACTCGCAAACAAATTATTTGTTTTTTTACGTTTTTTTTTATATGTTATTTTTTTTTATTCAACTACTAGACTGGAAGATGGCTAATCCTGTGCCATGAGTTCCAGTTCTGTATCTTCAATCAGTTGTTTCATAAAGCTTCTTTACTGATAGGCCTATTGTAAAATTTGAGCCTATGTCCATTCACTATAAATGAGGTGGAGTCCTGGTCGATTGTCCTGATCTTGACTGCTCCATTGTCAAAGATTTCGTCAATTTCATATGGGCCTAGCTAGTGTGTTGTGAACTTTGCTTTGAAGTCTTTGAATTTGGAGTCAAAAAGAAATGCCCAGTCTCCCTTGCGAAATGTCTTTGTTTTGATATATCTGTCGTGCCACTTCATTCTTTGTTGTTGCACCAATGTAGTATGTTCCATGGCTTGTTGACGATGCTCATCCAACTGATTTAGTTCCATGATCCGACGTTGTTGTGCTTCTGTCAAGTCTAGTCCTAGTTCAGCTGCTAGTCTGTACGTATGTATCTGAAACTCTATAGGCAGTAGGGCCTCTTTCCCATATACTAACTGGTATGGACTAAAACCAGTTGTAGTTTTCCATGTGATTCTGTAGGCCCATAATGCATCTTTTAATTTTTCAGACCAATCTTTTCTGTTCATCTATACTGTTTTTGTCATGATATTTTCTAGTACTTTATTTGTTGATTCAACCTGACCATTTGCTTGAGGATGATATGGTGTAGATTTCCTGTGTTTGATCTTGTATTTCTCCGTTAGATCTCGTACCAGCTTTGATGTAAACTGTGTGCCTTGATCTGTTACAATTTGTCTAGGTACTCCATATCTGACAAATATTTCTTCAAAAAGAAAGGTGACCACTGTATCTTCTGTTGCTCTGTTTACTGCTTTAGCCTCTGCCCATTTGGTTACATAGTCTGTACATACTAAGATGTACCTCTTTCCATTTGATGGTGGATTGATAGGTCCAACAAAGTCAAGTGCCCATTGCTCAAATGGTTTTATGAGGACTTGTGGCTTCAGCGGCATCTCATCTGTTGTGATTGGTCGCCCTATTCTCTGGTAGTTGTCACATTGCTTGACATATTACTTAGAATCTCTGAAGATGGATGGCCAGTAATAGCCCAGTTGCAGCACCTTATATGATGTTCGTTTATCTGCAAAATGGCCAGACATGGTTCATCGTGACATGCTCTTAGAATGTCTAATATTTCATCTTCTCGCACACATTTTCTAATTATCAAGTCTAAACCAGTATAAAATAAATCACCATTTACCCAACTATACCTAGAGCTTGCTCTAACAATTTTGTATTTTTGCTTTTTAGTGAATTGAGCTGGAAACGTTCCAGAAGATAAATAGTTTGCAATGTCTACAAACCATGGTGTTTTTACTGTGATGGCAAACAGGTGTTCATTTGGAAAGTTATTTGCAACTGGATTTGGATCGTTGGGTGAGTGTATGCGGGACAGAAAGTCAGCCACTTGATTTTCTTTCCTGGCCGGTCTTGTATTGTGATATTAAATTATTGCAATAACAGTAACCATCTTGTTGTTCGTCCATTGGTGATGGGTTTATTCATCAAGTATTTGATTGCTGAATTATCTGTATGAATGAAAACTTGATATCCTGTTATATAGTGCCGGAATTTGTTTACTGCATGTATAACGGCTAACATTTCTTTCTCTGTGACTGTGTAGTTCATTTCTGCAGGTGTTAGATTCTTGCTTATAAAGTATATTTCATAAGTGAACAAGTTCTCTTTCTGTCCAAGAGAGGCACCTATCGTGGTATCGGATGCATCAGTTGATATATGGAATGGAAAAGACCAGTTTGTCCCATGAAGAATGGGTGCAACTGACAATTTCTCTTTCAGAATTTGAAATGCATTTTGACAATCATTTGTCCAGTGAAATTCAATATCTTTTGCTAATAGTTTGAACAGAGGTTGGACTATTTTACTAAAGTTTTCAATGAATCGTCTATAATAGCCTGCATAGCCTAAGAAGCTTCTTACCTTTTTCTCTGTTGTAGGAGGCATTAAGTTTACTAGGACTTGGATTTTTGCTGGATCCACCTTAATTCCTGAAGCAGAAATATGGTGTCCCAGAACTATTCCTTCTGTCAACATCATATAGCATTTCTCATTGCTTAATGACAAATTTGTTTCAATGCATCGTTTCAAACCTTTCTCAAGGTTGTTTAGGCAATCATTATATGTGTTTCCGTAAACTGTGAAGTCATCCATATAGACCTCTACACATTCATGAATTAGATCAGCAAATATTGCAAGCACTGCTCATTGGAAAGTTGTAGGTGCATTGCATAGACCAAATGGAAAAACATTATATGCATAGGTTCCCCATGGGCAAGTGAATGTTGTCTTGTCTTGGTCTTCTATTGCTATTCTTATCTGGTTGTATCCGCTAAACCCATCTAAGAAGGATAAAAATTTCTTTCCAGCTAATGAGTCTAACACTTGATCAATGAATGGTAGAGGAAAATGATCTTTTAGTGTAGCTTTGTTTAGTTCCCGATAGTTCACACATACCCTCCACTTTCCATTTTTCTTTGGTACAATAACCAGTGGAGAAACCCATTGACTATCTGAAATAGGATAGGTGAATCCAACTTTTAACAATTTTTGCAGTTCTTCTTTCACTATTTCCTTCATCATGGGATTCATTCGTCTTTGAGGTTGTCTTACAAGTTTAAATTGATAATCTGTATAGATGTGGTGGATACATGTGCTAGGATGGATTCCTCGCATGTCAGTATAATCCCAGGCAAAAGCTTTTGAATATTTCTGTAATAATGCAATTACCTCTTGCTCTTGCGCTGATTGCAATTCGTTTCCAATGTTTAGATGTTTTCCAGGATATACCTCAATTGTTTTTATTGTTGGATTGGAGATTGTGTTTACAGGAAAGATGTCTATAAAAGATTTCCGCAGAGTTTGAATAGTACAAGTTTCCTGAAAGCATTGATTCAAAAGGTTACTTGCAGCTTCATATTGAACTTTTCTAAGCTGCTCTGAAATACTTGGTTCTGAAATGAAAAGATCCATTAAGTCTTCATTCTCTTCTTCTTCTCTAAAATCAAAGAACTGATTTATACTTAAAACTAATTTAGTTTGTTGCTTTTCTTGAGTTTCAAGTACTGATTCTAAAGAAGTTGATTGTGCAGGTGAATAAAGAGTTATGTGTTTCCTTTCATCTCCATGTGAAATAATCATGCTTCCTAATCTGCATCCTATGAAGGCATCAGCGGTAGCTAACCATGGTCTGCCTAAGATTAGAGGATGTCATCCCAAGTTTGACTTTGGTTGCAAGATAAGGAAGTCAACAGGATACTCCCATGAATCCAAAGAGACTATGATATCTTCTAATATTTCTTCAGGAACAACTTTAGATCTATCTGCTAGTTCCAAGATTGTAGAAGTTGATCTAATGTTGTTTAAATGCAAAGTTTTCATTGTCTCCATTGTCATTACATTTATAGCTGCTCCCAAGTCTATTAATGTGTTTGGTACTGAGAAATTATTTATTGATATAGTAACCATAGGGATACCAGGATCAATATATTTCTCTACTATGGTTTGTGTAGACATGAGGCTTGCTAATTTACCAATGACTTGGATTGTAGTAGGATCCTTTTTCTTTTTCTCTGATTTCCTAATGCACAATTCCTTTATTGTTTTAGCATATATTGGTATTTCTTTAATTGCCTTTAACAAAGGAATTTTTACATAAGCATTTTTTAACTCATCTAAGATATCAAATTCAGGAAGGGTTGTTTTGTTTTGTTGTTCCACTAACCTTTCAGGATAAGGTGGTGTTTGTGTTGTAATATTTGTTCCTTTCTGAATTTATATCTCAGTTTGTGATGTTTCAGGTGATTCTCCTTGTTCAATTGGTTATTCTATGATTGGAGGAGAATCCTTTTTAAGCACTTTTCCAGACCTTAGATGGACATCATTAAGAGGAAGAATCGAATATGTAGGAAAACATGCTGCTTCCTCTACAATGTATGTAGATTTGTCCACCTTATTATTTGGATTTGCCATTGGTTGGGCTGGTAGTTGAGTTGGTCTGGGTTGATTTGTGGGTAGCTGTAACTGTTGTGGTTGGGTCAACAATGATGGTGGATTCTGCTGTGGAAATGGAATGGATTGCGGATATGCAGAATGTTGTTGTTGAAAGGGTATGGATTGTGGATATGCAAATGGTTGTTGGTATTGTTGCTGGTATTGTTGTTGATACTGTTGAGGTGGCTGGTTTCCATAACCATATCCTCTCCAACCTTGTACAGGTTGTTGTGAATATTGTTGTGGAGGCCAAGCTTGCCATGGCATTGGAGGGGTCCAAGGATTTTGAGGTGGATAGGGATAATTTTGTTGAGGGAATTGCTGCTGATTTTGTTGAGGCATCCTAGGTTGCCATGGTCTTCGTGGTGCTACATAATAGAAACCTTCTATCCCTGGCACTTCTTCCATTGAGTTCATTTGTAATTCTTTCAATCTTAGACAATTTTCTGTGGAATGATTTTCTGTACAAAGACCACAAACCTGAACACTATCCAAAGGACATTCTCTCAATGGATGTTGCTTTCTACATTTGGAACAAAAGATTGCTAGAGCTTGTTCTTGTTCTTCTTTCTTCTTGTTTGCCTTTAGCACATCTACTTGTGTCCCCAATGTACTCAATAGATCTGTTTTATAAATTTTCCAATAAGCTTCCTATTTCAGCTCTTGTTATCTCTCCTGCAGCTGACTTTGCTGCTTTTGAACTTGCTTCCCTTCTTCCGGTTTTTGATCTTCCTCTAGAATATTTTTGACATAACTCAACAATTTCATCGAATGGTAGGTTTGAAATGTCTCCTTTACCCATCACTTTCAAAATGTCAAGGTATTCATCCCTTACACCCTTGAGAAAGATTGTGCGAACGGTTTCTTGATTTAGAGAGTGTTGTTTAGATTTCTGTATATTATATGCAAATCTTTCCAAATATTCTTCTAAACTTTCATCTTCTTGTTGTGTCATTCTAAAAACATCTTCCTCTGAATCTCTAGATCTACAATAAGCTTGATATTTCTTAAGGAAGACGGATCTCATATCATCCCAAGAAGCTATTGTTTGTTCTCATAAACCCTTAAACCATTTCAAAGCTGTTGCTTTTAATGTTGCAGGGAAAAGACGAAGTTTATGAATGTCATCAGTATATCCATATGTTCTACATAGAATATCAAATTCAAACATAAATGCATCAGGATCTTATATGGACATTCCATAAAAGTTTGGCAATACAGAAGGTGAATATTTTTTATTTTTACTTCTTCTCCTAATATTGCACTTGTGTTTACTATTGGAAAGCCAAAGGTAGTCTCTTGATCATTACCATCTTCTTGTCTTTTCCGATCGTTTTCTAGCTTTCTATCATTTTCTTGTTTTGCCTCCTCTTCTCTCTTTCTTCTCCATTCTCTTTGTTGTCTTTCATATTCAGCTCTTTGTTCAGGAGTGAAAATAACAGATCCATGTCCCTCTTCTGCCATTGGTTGATTTGTTTCAATTTTGAGTGGAGTTTCAGGTTGTTGGAAGATAGGAGGATTTATGGATGGAAAGACAGGTTGTTTTCCTTTGATAATTTCTTTTTGTTTTCCGGAAGTTGAGAATTGTTTTTGTTTTGCTTCCCAAGCTAACAAAGTTTTCCTTTCAATCAAGGTTAATCTTTGTCCAGTTCTTTGTTTTTCTGCCAATTCCTCAATTATTGGATTACCAGTAACTGGGGTGTTTGATGATCCTATCTCTATTTGTGGGGGGTTTTTGATAAATCTACCTTGAGGATATCTATATCTAGGCATAAAGAAACATAACTAAAAAGGAATGTAACTAATGTTTTTGTTGTTTTGAAATTTATCTTTCTATTGACTATGCCGATATTTGCCTCCCCGGCAATGGCGCCAAAATGTTGAGCTAATTTGTGGACCTAAATTAACACAATTATTTCTTATCAATCCGGCTTGTTTATGCTTTGAGGCAAGTTCACTATATGTGAAGATCAGATGTAATCAAACCTTGAAAGATAAGTTATTCAAAAGCTAAAAGTAATACATTCTATAACTCTAATTCAATCAGCTTAAAAAGAGGAAAAACATTGAAATGGTTCTTGACTCAAGAAGTCCACCTTCACCTCAATTATCACTCAATGAATCAGAGATTGAAACCAAAAGCTTAAGATGGATAAATTGTTAATGAAAGAAGCTCTTAACTTAAGAGACACATAAGGTATTCCATCATAATTCATTCATCTCAATATCAAAATCTCAATGAGAAACTACTTGCATGCAAACAAAAGAAACTAGTTTTGATTCATCATTTTAGCAGAAGGGATGCCCAACTTGAACACCTGTTTTTCCAACTCAATAAAGTGATGAATAATCTATTAACTAATGAAATCAACCACTATGCATAAACCATAAAGCAATCTGAAATAAAGCTTTGAAAAACTAGTACTACAACAACCAGATTACAAGGAAATAAAACTAGTTAACAAGGAAGTGTACTTAGCTTGGAATGGGGGCCCTCCACCCTTGCCTTGCACACTTGAGAGGTGATATCAGAAGCTTAAATTCAGTCACACATCCATAGCATTGAATAGCAAAATAATAATAACACAAGTCTTCAAATTAACTCCTCAATCCAAAGATGTCACAGCATAAAAGTATATCATAAGTCAATACATAAGCCATCAAAGTTTTGGCTTTAAATAAGAAGTCTCATGAAAAAACTGATCTATATTCACTCAAACAAACCCATCTACTCTCATCCACCTATCTAAGTCGAATTTATTACTCCCATCCCAAGAAATATGACCAATCCTATATAATCTCAAAACTGCCCTATTTCTATGGGATTTCTGAATGACTAGTCATGGTTGACTAGCACCAAATGGGCCTAATAAAGCTTGTTCTGTTCGAACTAAGCATTGATGGCTTAGTCCTAGTTCCAGAGCTGTTCATCCATGCATTCCATTCGTGCCCAAGTGTCCTGCAACCATATCAACCATAGAGCTATTACGGGAATTTCTGAATCTGCCAATTTTGCAAATAAAAACCAAATTTTCATAAAAACTTTAGAAATTGAAAAATTAAAATTAAATACCTGAATGGATATCAAATATACATCAAAATGGGATAAATGAAGGGAAAATGGATGGAAAATAGATGGATAAGTAAGTTTCTTTGAGCAAAAATAAGACCAAAACTAAGGCCCAACAACAACCTTGGGAGGATTCGCACCATCATGTTTCGATATCTGATTCGGACATGATGCATCTTCAAATCCTGCCATCTGACGCACATGAAATTGTTTCCTCATTGTATACGACTATCCAAACTTTGGACTCGAAAGGAAACAGGGGCAATATTTCAAAAACATTGCTCCTCGATATTTCTATCATGATAGGCATAGTGGAAAACATATAGATTGGAGCCAATCACAATCCTGAGGAAATTGTGAGCTTCAACTACCCATTTGGGGACTTCCACGATGTTTTTCCTTGGTCTTATGAGGAAATGCATGGCATAGAGCCTTCTAATGTCAAGCATGAGATCGAGAAAGATCAAGCATTCTTTTTACGGTATTTTTCTTGCTCGTTAATCCAAAAAACCTCGAGTCTTCTTCTTTGGGCTCGTTAAACTACTACAACGAAGATAATAGACCACTTTTAGGGATATTTTTTTCTCTTTAAAAAATATAAACATCCCTGAGTTTTCACCATTGCGCTCGTTAAATCTATGCAATGATAGCTAGAGCACTATTAGAGATATTTTATTGCTCTTTAAAAAATATAAACATCTCCTATTTTTCATCGTTAAGCTCGTTAAATCTTTGCGACAATGGTCAAAGCACTTTTGGAGATATTTTATTGCTATTTAAAAAATATAAACATCTCCGAGTTTTTTGTTGTGGGGCTCGTTAAACATACACCGCAATCAATAGAGCACCTTTAGGGATATTTTATTGCTCCTTAAAAAATGTAAACATCCCTTAGTTTTCGTCATTGTGCTCGTTAAATCTATGCAACGATAGCTAGAGCACTAATAGAGATATTTATTGCTCTTTAAAAAATATAAACATCTCTTAGTTTTCATCGTTAAGCTCGTTAAATCTTTACAACGAAGGTCAGAGCACTTTTTGTGATATTTTATTTCTCTTTAAAAAATATAAACATCTCCGAGTTTTCATCATTAAATACATGCAATGATGCTATGAGAAACTCTTTTTTGATCTTTTTCCATCTCATAAATAGAAAAAGACCAAACGAGCATTGTTTTTAGGCGCTTTTTTCTCACACTTTAAACTAAAAAAATCCCGAGCTATGTCTTGTTGCTCGTTAAACTTGCTAAAGATGACCCAAGCTATGTCTTGTTGCTCGTTAAACTTGCTAAAGATGACCCAAGCTATGTCTTGTTGCTCGTTAAACTTGCTAAAGATGACCCAATCATTCTTTTAGGTACTTTTCTCGCTCGTTAAACTGAAAAACCCCGAGTTTTTGTTACTAGGCTCGTTAAAAATTCACGATGAAACACGAGTTTAGTCGGCCATCCCGTACTCGTAAAAAAATGAGGTCGACATCTATTGGAAAAAGGTTTCTCTTTATCCGGGTTCAATATATTGAAATACGGAAAAGTAACTGACCCGGGTATACTATTAACCTTTTGTCGCACCCGATTAACAACTATGACAAAGGGACCACCATGGAGTCTCTCTTTATGATATTTTTAGACTCTCTAAATATGAAAAGACCACAGAGTTGTCTAATATGGACTCGTTAAATTACACAGACAAGATATAGAGTCATTCTCTTTACGATACTTTTCGGACTCTTAAAACATGAAAAAATCGACGAGTTTTCCTATCTGGACTCATTAAACTAATCAGATAGGGAAAAGAGTCATTCTTTTTGCGATCATTTTCAGACTCTTTAAACATGAAAAGATCGATGAGTTTACCCATCTGGACTCATTAAATTAATCAGACGGGGAAAGTGGACAATACAACTGTATTCTATATTTGAAAGCGTGGTTTAGAAGCAATCGTTCCCTTGAACATGGCACTTCCTCAGATAAACCTTGATTTTGATGGCCTCTCAATATGAACCCTACCAACCCATGAGTTTTAGCCTATATACCCTGACGTAATTGCATCTCTGTATCCTAACACTCTGTAGTGTTCATGAGTCTAGTGTTGTCTGGTTAAAACTATTGTCGTGCCTTCTATTGTTCAAGGGTCCCCATTTGTTTCCTCTATCAACCGATCATACATATCCTTTCATCATGCCCTCCGTTTCTTAGACCCAAATTCTCAAAATATTCCTCATAAAACAAAATCATTCTTGTCTTGTTTCATGTCAACTAATGTAGGACACGTCATTGCCTACCTTTCGACATGTTCCTTCCTATCGACTTCAACAGTCTATCTAGGAAGATAACCCAGAAACACATTCAGTGCCTTAGTACTTGTAGACATTAGTGGCAGGTTACCTTGTGTTTGATCATGGGTTTTCATTATTGGCTCCTAGTTAAGTGATTCTACGAGTGTTCGACGACAAAGAAATCTTTCACACTCACTAGTTTGCACTGTGCATCTTGGAGACCATCACCATTATCGGTGGCCTTCCTTGCATCTGTTAACGGTCTCCATTATTGACTGCTAATCATATGATTTCGTGCATGTTCGACGTCAACACATCTTATCACATGTACCAATCTATGTTGTTCGGTGAAGCGGAAATCAAGACCTTGGGTAGAGGCTTGCATCATTTAGCCTTGTTTCCTCTCCGAAGTTGCGGATATTATTCTTTGGAGATAGCTATTTCAGGATGATTTATTATGACACTAGATCTGCTCTGTGCTTATCGGCGGCCAGCATTGTTATATCTCTGAAGAGAAAATTACTCTGACATAGATACTGAGCATGGGAATGCTCGACTGAGGACATGATTTTAGCAGTTTTGTATATATGTGTTGTATCAGGTTTCCTTTGCCGCCCGAAACTTCACTCTCTCTACAAAATTTTGACAGAAAATTACAGTTTTAGTAAGGTATTTTGGTCATCATCTCTGCCTCTGATCTCATACTTTAGGGGGCATCTGTTATAGGACAAAATGACCTCCTCATTAACTCAGAGGTGAAAGACATGATGACTGAAGCAAAGACCACAATTGTAAGCCTTGATTCCACACTAACGCTCTTTGCACACTACTAACCTGCTTTATAAAGCTTGTTACCAAGCATAGAGGAGCATTAGTCACCCTGCTAACTCAAGTTGTTAGACCAGGGGGGCATTAGTGAACCTAAGGGATGTTCAGAGGGTCAAGACAATGAATCTGCTCACAAATATCTAGATATTTATCCTTAAATTTTCTCAAGAAAAGCAAGGAAACTCCAAAAATTGATATATTTGGAGAAATTCCAATATGAGAATGAAGGCAAATGGGAAAAATCTTGAAAACAGGGCAGGTTCATGGCTTTTTCCCTAATGAACTCTAGGAGGAGCTTGGCAGCCCTAATTCAATTGCTACATAAGCAGCGAGAGGGCCATTGTGAAAAGGGTCAGAGCATTTGGAAGGATAGCCCATTAAGTTGTTGTGAAATTGTCATACACTTGAAGAAGTGAGCTGAAAGAGGGGGAGAGAGAGAAGAAGAAGGGGAAAGGGAAGGTTGATACAATGGATGGTTGTAATCACTCTTCCACTATAAATATAGAACTGCAGTTGTGTTCCCTACTCCATAGTGTCGGTAATGTTGTTCATTGATTTGTTCATTCTGATGCTTGTCGAGATGAGTAGTTAAGTTATACACTAATATATGTTTATTGTGCATTCTTACATTAGTTTTCAAGAGTGTATGCTATGATTGGTTTGCCTTGTCCTTTGTGCAGGAATTATCTTGGAGCCGATCTTGAAGGAGTTCTTCTTGCCGCATAGAGATCTCCAAACAAATCTAGAAGGAACTAAAGGTGATCCTCTTTCCATACCTTGTCAATTTATGTTTGATAGATGAACATGTGCATAACTTGGTAGCTTCTGTAGATAATCTTACAGTCTATCAAAGGTCCTAGGAAGGCCTTTGAGGGTAGTTTTCATCTTACATACACCATGCATTTTACCCCATAGCAAGAAGTGTATGTAGGTTGTGCAAGAGATCATGCAGAAGATCTGAAGCAGTTCACATCAGTTGGAGATTATGAAACAAACATGATTCAACCAATGGTGAGGATATGGAGTAAGGAATGGTTATAGATCATTTCTTATATGATTACTCCAAGTATTTTCTTCAAAATATCATTTCTGTATGCAGGATACTATTTGGGGTTTGGCAGAGATTGATTAGATATTTCATAATTGTAGTAGTTTGATTGATGTGATTGAGTTTGAGCTAATGAGATAAGAAATTATTTTGTTGTTCTAGTTGAGCAGTTCATATTTCTTCCATTTTGAAAATGAATGAAATGAGTGCCACATACAAGAGTGGCGTGGGTGCTCTGACAAAATAAGTATAGAGAATAGATTTCTTAACAGTCTAATCAGTGTTGGGCAAGGCTTGTTGGTCATGGTGGATTCCAATGGATCATATGAATATCTATAGAGTTGTGAGATGAGGATCAGAGTTCCTTACTGAAATTAGCCACGTGATTATTATATGTAATTTAATTGTTTGAAAAAATAATTAAATTATTTGAGCAGGGCAACAATAGCAAGGGTGGTTTTTGACCTAGATGGGGCTTTCCACCAGAAATATCTTATGTTCTCTTGTGCATGTTTATTTGGTTGATTTTATGGTTCACATGTGATGATCTTGGTGTAGTTGCAAATTCATATTTTTTATTTTCTTATTTGTTTAATGTTTTATGTGATATAATATGCTAATGGGTTAATTTATGTGTGGATTTAAAAATATAATAATATCGGTCACAACTAATCCCCCCCCGCCCCACCACTCTCAGTGGTGAGCACATTTCCAGCAAAAAATGTGATCATCAAATAGAACCAACTATGACCAAGGAGCAGGTTATAATCCAAATTTGTGTTGATGACTTCAACATCGACATAAATGGTTTTACCCCCTAGCTCAATGTCAAACTTGGGAAGAACCAAATGCTTATAGAGTGGTATTAGACTTAGCGAGTGGTGGAGAGCCAATACGCGCTTCCAACATGATGCTGACATGACATAGGTAGTAGAGCCTTCATCAACTAGAGTGGAATGACTATTCCTGTGGAAGATTCATACACTTATCTAAAAGGAAATATGGTGAGGCAATCGAACAACAACATTGTCAAAATTAAATGTGATAAGATTTGAGATTGAGGGGTCCACTCTGCCAATCATAGACAACAAGGCCTTGTGTTGTTGAGGACAACTTTTCAACACCTCCAAGGTAGACATGGCACAGTGAGAGAGGGCTAGATCTTCAATAATAATATAATGTTGTATAGCCTGAGAAGATGGATTGCATGTTGTCTTATGAAAGACACCCTTAGGTGGGCAATAAACAAGTTCCATAGGCTTATCTAACATGAGAGGCCTAGTGGAAGGAGTTAGAGTGGGTGAGTCCTAAGGAGAAGAAATTGACTTAGGAAAATTATAGGACATAGCATATGTGGTAATATTAACTTTCTCTTGACACAAAAGGATGGATGAATTAGTGGTATGATTAGAATTACTAGACAATAAAACGATATGGGTAACCCAAGGAAACAAAAATTAATCAACTGATCATGCAAACAATTTCCATGTAGTTTTTAATGTTATAGAAAATTTTGAGAAAGTACCTTACCACCTCGTAGATCGGTGAAGGGTGTTGAGTTCATTGCAGAAAATATTTGTTCCAACCAAGTGATCTGTATTTGTATGATTAGTTTTGTTGTGCTAATAGAAATTATAGATTTATAAACATGTGCTTGCTTCTTGCTTTTTGTGCTGAGGTTTCCTTCGTTGTTGGTGCTTCCAAACAGGTAAATTTCCTTAAGTTAAAAAAGACATGCATGAGAAAAATAGCTTCAAAAATGAATGATGAATAACAAACATGTATAGTACAAAAAACCATCAAACATTAACACAGTTTTTTGATGAAGGAGTTCACCCCTCTTGGGCTGCATCTCCTTGGTCCAGCTTCCATGGCTTGGGCCTCTATATTAGCTCAATGTTGCAAAAATATTGTTTACAAAGATCTATTTCTCTTGATGCTTTACCAATGTGTTCAGAAGGTCCAAATTAGATAAGAAAAGTTATTTTTTATCTCAATTTAGTTGAAAATTGAGTAAGTTATGCCTCAAACATTTTTTCCTAGAAAACCTTTGCTAAATCTGGAGAGACTCCAATTACGTCTGCCAAGTTTGGTGGCAGTTCCAAATTTGGTGGCTCCGCCATAAGTTCTGCCAACTTAATCAATGGATTAATTAACTACTAATCTTGATTATGGCGCTAATCACACCTAATGTTGGCATTGGCCCTTGGTCACGTGTTTGAGGTCGCATGGGGTGGAGGCTAGCCTGCAAGGCTAGCTCCCACCACGCCACTGTCGGAAATTCTGTATACTTTAAATATAATTGCATGGCCACATGTTTCAAAGTCCACAACTGTGGTTTTCTGGTATGGAAAAGAATTCAGGTGGGGGAGGTCATGGGTTCAAAACTCACCTCCACCCAACCCATATACTTTTACCATATTAAATATATAACATATGTAATATAAATTCTAACTTTGAACATATTCCTTATTAAATATATATAACATATGTCATATAAATTAAAAATGTGAATGTATTCTTATATGCCATATTAAATATAGCACGTCATATAAATGGAGTTGTCTTTAGTGAGACTTTTTGGAAGCTTTTACGATGGGTTTTTCCCATCAAATATCTCTAAAATCCGGCAGAATTTATTGAAATCATAAGCTTGATGGGTAATCTTGTGCAATAGAAGTGCCCTAGGGGTTTCCAAGGTGATGAATCCATATATACAATAAAAAAGCTAGTTTAAATAACAAAAATTAAGATTTCACCTCAAATTTTTCCATCAGATTCTGGCACTGGAAAGCACAAAAATTCGCACTAAAGACAACTCCCATATAAATTTGAACTTTGAATATATGCACCCTTTGAAATATTCTAATTATATATATATATATATATATAGAGAGAGAGAGAGAGAGAGAGAGAGATAGTTAAAGAAACTATATAATATAAATAATAACTATATATAATATATAATAATATTTAAACAAAAACAAAAATAAATTCAAATTCCACCTTGGAGTCAACTAGGCAATTTCACCTTCCCCGAGACAAACTAGTGAATCTAGAGGTGACACTTGTCATAGCCCCATTGGGCTAAAACTGAAGAAGATTCCCCTTTTTGACTGGACTGCTGACTGGACTGCCATGTCATCATTCTGTCCCATTCTGCAATTTTTTTAGTTTTTTATGAAAACGAACAACAGGCATTTTCTCCTTCATCCAGATTCCATTTTTGATGAAACAAATTGCATTGCGATCGTCTTGACGAGACGAACACAACCATATATTTTTCGAGCCAATATGAGAACATTGAATTTTGAGCTAAATACTGAGCACCTGATCACCAAGAGATCTTGCCTCCTGCAGTAGATCTACTACCTACACACATGCATCAACAAACATATACAATAAGTAGCCTTCCACATAAGCCTGCTAGCTCAAATAAAACTTAACATGTATAATAAACCATAAGCATAGATTTATAGGAAAGGGAACATGTAATTTCATTAATCATAAAAAAAATGAAAGTAAAACAAATGTATACCTTCAAATTTGGATCTCCTCTCCAAGATTCAGCAAAGTCTTCCCATTATGACCCGTTTGACCTCAAATATGTATGAACTAGAATCAGAGTGAAAACATAACAATAAATTGTCCAAGGCTCTCTAGCTCTTCCTTAACCCTCTAGGATAGACCAGTATATATAGGACCAAAGAGCCTCCAAAGAGGATGAATGTAGACACGGGGTGACAATAAGTTAGGAAGAGTCTCCAATAATAGACCCCTAGTCAACTCATACACACATAGGTCAAGTTGATCTCCTTGGGAAAATAAGCCTCTAGAAATCTTTTTTCAATTTTGATCCTTTTCTTAATTATCTCCATTATGGAATAAGTATTTTCTCATAATTATAATACTTTAGAAAAATAATTATGATAAATTGCTTAATTATGTAATTTCATCCTTTTAACATGGAATAACCCCCACATAAGTAAATGTAGAAGTGAAAAGGGGATGCATTTTAGCCAGGAAATGAGGTAAGTTGAACTTAGGTTAATTCTCTCACTATAATGGAGTGACAAATAAGGTTATAACAAATACCTCTAATATGAATACGAAAAATAGAATATATGTTGCATTGTTCTTTGATGGCATGTCGCGATTCCTTATTTCACTAAGCATTGGCACACCTCGGGTAAGATGCCTTTCTTTCTCATTGAGTGAGGTGAAAATGTCAGTGTAATGCTAGACTACAACAGACTCTTTTGTTGGCGCCCTATGTCTAAACCCAAGATCTACCTCTATTAAAATTTTAATCCAAATGGTGAATACAACTCAAATGAGTTCAAATACTTTTGCAGAGAAGGACAATTAAGAGGGAGTTGACAACTCCCTACAACCCCCCAAAATATGGCTTTGTGGAGAGAAAGAATAGATTAATTATAGAAGGAGCTAAAGCAATGACCCATGACTATAAATTACCCATGTATCTATGGAAAAAAGCATCCATAACAATTGTATATGTTCATAACAGAAGTCCTCATAAGATATTGGGGAACAAGACACTGGAAGAAGTATCCACTAGGAAAAAATCAAAATTCAACCACTTGAGGATATTTGGTTTTCCAATGTACATACATGTTCCCAAGGAAAAGAGAACAAAGCTAGAGCCTTTAGCAAAGAAAATAAACTTCGTTGTATACAACAACATTTCAAATGCTTATATAATATACATATCCTAGTAGAGAAAGATTGAGATTACCAGAGATGTAACCTTTGATGAAAAAGCAACTTTAGGAAATATAGAGAGCCTCACATGGTGGAGGAGAGAGAGCAGTAATAGGCTCCCAAGGATACTGTGATGATTTACTCTACTCTAGAAGAACACATCCCAAAATATCAGGATGAGACAGTAGAGCTAGAGATACTAATATATCCACCCAAAGAGGTTACACTCATCAAGAAGAGACCAATATGGCTCCAAAACACGTTGTAGGAAGCAGAAAAAATATGTAGCTCCTAGAGGATACTTTATAGGGAGTAATAGACCACACAATTTTTCCATATATGTGGTGCTAATGAGTAATATCATTGATTAAGAACCTTCAACCTATATGGAAGTTTCAAAATAGCAAGTGTGGAAATAGGTTATGATGGAAGATACCAATCCATCATGAAAAATAATGTGTCAGATGCAGTTCCGATACCAGAAGGGAATTCAATGGTGACTTCAAAATGGATATACAAGATCAAGCATGCTACATATGGAAGCATAGAAAGGTACAAGCCTATATTTGTGGCTAGAGGATTCTCCCAAAAAGAGGGAAAATATTATAATGAAACATTTGCCCTAATATATAGGTACACTCATTTTAGATCTATCATATTTATTGATTTTGTTATGGATTCAAAATTACACCAAATGGATGTAAAGACTTCTTTCCTGAATGGCGTAATTGAAGAAGAAGTGTACATGGAGCAGCCACAAGGTTTTTTGATCCATGGGAAGAAGTATTATGCTTGTAAATTGATGAAACCTTTGTGTGAGATTAAGCAGGCACCTAGGTCATGGTATGCGAGAATAGATAATTATTTAATGAGCTTAGGGTTTACCAAGAGTAATGCATATCCCAAACTTTATTACAAGGTTGAAGACGGTTTCTCCTTGATATTGGTACTATATGTAGATGACATGTTCCTTAGAGTAGATGAGAAGCTCATAAATGGGTACAAGGTATATCTCACTTCAAATTTTGAAATGAAGGATACAATTTTAATGTACTATTTCTCAAGATTAGAAGTGTGGTAGAGACTAGATGAGATCTTCCTTAGCCAAGGGAAGTATACAACTAAGATCCTACAAAAATTTAGGATGATGGATGAAAATTCCATGGCCACACCTATCGTTTCGAATCTGAAGTTCTTGAATGATTTTTCTTCAAATTTGGTTGATCCCATGATGTAGAGATAGTTGATTGGATCCTTGATGTACATGGCTAATACCAAGCCAGATATATGCTTTGCATTGAACAAAATGAGTTTGTACATGGTTGCTCATAAACATGTGCATTTGGTAGAAACAAAGCATGTATTGAGGTACCGATAAGGTACTATTGGATATGGACTCAAATATGTCTCAAGAAGTGAAGTAAAGTTGCAAGGTTATATAGAGTCTGACTAAGAAGGGAGTGTAGTAGACAACAAAAGCACATCAAGATGTTGCTTTAGTTTGGGATGAGGTATGATCTCATGGTTTAGCGGAAAACAATTCTCAGTGGCACTCAGTACAATAGAGGCATAATATATAGTAGCCAATGATGCAAATAGTGAAGTAGTGTAGCTTCAAAAATTACTTCCAGGGTTATTTGATCTAAATTTAGAGGCAACCTGTTGTGTGAAGACTTCATAGAATCTATTAGCACCTAAATCTACCTTAGGCTGAAGGAAGGCAAAATTCAGGGTAACCACAAACCACGCTTAGTTTGGTAGCTAGCCCTACCAGAACAGGAGAGGGCTCTCTCTGAGTAACGCTCAACGAATAAGTAAACGGAATGGTCTAAGATGACTAACCGTGAAATATTGATCTTAGGCTAGTGAGTAAATATGGATACAAGAAGCAATTTTTTATGAATGACTAAGTTTCTGGGATGGTATGGGACCAACAGACAACAATGAGCAGAGAATTTAATACAAAGGCACAGATTACTTCGTGAGGCAAGACAGGTGGAAAGTCTAGAAATTTAGTTTGAAATAATGCGGAATGGAAGAATTGCTTAGGAGGGTGAAAAGGGCATAAGTACATGAATCCTTTTCAACAAAATAAGAACACTGAACATGAAATTTTCCCACAGGCAGAGCAATAAAAATGAATTCTACCTTATCTAACTTAGAAAATTTCATTGGAAATGAATATGAAATGAACTGTGAAACATTACGAAATGCATATGAAACATAAGAGACACATTTTCTACACTCACAACCACATGAATCTCATGAAACAGAGCCGCTGCCTTTCATTAATCCTCTGTCAAAATATACAATGAAGAACTGAGTTTCTCTCCCACAGTCTCCTAGAAATTACAAGCCAACCTTTTGCAAATGGTTTGCATACAATAAATAGACTATGCCATGAGGAAATAGAACGACCAAGAGTTGGGGAGTTTTTCGAATCATTACAAAGTGGAAGTGGAAAGCCAACCATTAGTTATAGGTGCAGCGTTACAAAAATGACAAATGGCTTGGGTGACTGCTCGCCTTCCTTTGCCACTTGGATAGAAGCCAACCTTTAGTGGAAATGCTTTAAATTTTTCCTTAGGTGCCGAAAAAATTGTAGTGTAGATGAGCGGGTCCACTTGGAGAAAGTCGCGAAACGGAGGTGAATTTGGCCCTTTTCTCTATATACGCCGCGCCACTTTGGAGGTTGTTTTGAGGCACCTGCAAGAGTCCAAAATGTGCCCAAGTGTGCTTGTTTGAAATCCTGGCCTGTCTACTTTCCAACCCAAGTGGAATTTCTGAATTTGGTGCTCATTTTCCCCTCCAAATCTTCATTATCTCAAGACTGCTTCCTGTGTGTCAAAATAGGGGCAGAGAGGTCATTTTTTTAGTGTTTTCTGACCTCCCGGAGACTCAAATCATGCCCAAATTCCTTGTCCAAGCACCAGTAGTCATGATTTTGCATGATGAATCCAAAAATGCAAACCATTTGTGATTTTGAGCTCCCAATCCTAAGTGTCGCGCCAGTGGCACGACGCACAGGGAGAAAAACCCTGTTTTGTGCCCAAAAATTTGTCATGTGACCAAAATTGCCCCAAATTTTTTGAAATTTGGGCTGGAGGTTCTCTATGAAGTGCTATGCTAGGCCACAGAGGCTTCAACCAATATCTGAAGTCGATCAGGCTCCCTTTGCCTCTTTTGATTCTTGATTGCCTTCCTCAATTTCGCCTTCAAATTCCTGATTCGGGCCTTGCACACTTTGTTTCGCGCCATGTAGTGGAAATCCATGTGTCTCAGAAATGCATGGTCCTTGTTGGCCTTGTCCAGTAGCCTCTCTAAGTGCATGTTAACTCTCTCAAGGTTGGCCTCCCGATCCTCATTAATCTCTTGCTCCAATGACGTGAGCTCAACTCTTCTCCT
The DNA here is from genome assembly GCA_031772625.1 of Pinus tabuliformis. Classification (NCBI taxonomy): domain Eukaryota; kingdom Viridiplantae; phylum Streptophyta; class Pinopsida; order Pinales; family Pinaceae; genus Pinus; species Pinus tabuliformis. Next base: position 1,528,320,208 of record CM062816.1, read on the forward strand.
TTGTGCAGCTTGGTGATGCTCATGAATGTTTTGTAGCTCCAAGATCGCTTGCTGATCCTCAAGCTATTTGTTCCTCTGCTCTAGATATTTCATGTTCCACTTAGCCCTCTCCAAGTCGAGGGATAAGGCTTCGATCTCTGATTGCTGCTCCTGGATGATCTCTCTAAGTTGTGCACTTGGTGGATCTATATCTGTATCATCATCATGAAGGAGAACGAATTTGGTCTCTCGTTCACCTGATGGCTCACCTGAAGGCCCCTCATCCTGCATTGGCTCCTTGCATTTCTCCTGTTCCTGTGATGCTGATGGAGGAAGTAAGGCCCCTTCCACCCCGGGTGGAGATAACACTCGTTTTGCCGCTGCAAACAACCGTCTGGTGCCTTTCTGATATGTGATGAAAACCGGCACACTAGCAGTCTCATGGCACTCATACCGACGAGAAGGTTCACCCTCATGCTTAACCTCTGATAATACTTGTGAAGTGCTGAAGAGGTCATGGGAGATGAAATCATCCCAAGTAATGCCTTGCAATCCCAACTGATGAACCACCAAAATCTTAATAAGAGCAAAGTGATAAACACTGTTAAATTGCTGCTGAGGGGTCTTGTGCTGCATGAAGGTGTTCATCCTCTCTCTGTTCCTGCAAATGAAATATGGGATGTTCATCATCCGTACCCTGGTAAAGTGCATGAGCAACCTGATGTGATAGGCATATAGATGAGAGAACCTCCCCTCATAGCTGAAGTACTTCATGATCAACTTCATGAATGGAGCATATTCATCTTTCAAATATCGGAATGGAAAGAATCTTGTGAGTCGCCTCAAGAAACTGGCCTTAATGTAAGGGTCATAATGTTGCCGATGAACCTTTTGTTTCTTGTGCCATGGTTCTCCAACATTTGGTATGCCGGTTGCTAATGAGACAGTTTCAGGTGTCAGTGTGAAGGTGACACTGGCCAAGATAGAGTGATCTCCATGTAGGTGAAGCATAAAAAGACGGGCCAACTCATGATGAACTCGAACATTAGCCACCCTTTGGAAAAATTCAAAACATGATAGATGCTGGAAGCATGACATGGCAAGAGGGCAGGCCTGCAATTTAGTGAGGGTGGTTGGCTCATCCCTAACATGTTTGCCACTCTTGTGATGTCTCCTGGGAGCCTATTCTTCTGAGGATGAATCACTTTGTGTCTCCATCTCATACTCTGATGAATGCTCAGATGCCATGACTGTTGTGTGTACTGTACTTGGGTTGCCCTTTGATGATGGTTTGAAACTAGGTGTTGTTGTGATATCTATTGATTTGAGGGGTTTCATAAGCAACTTGAGGCAATTTGGCATGGTTTCAGGCCTTTGTGGGTGTGCGCCGCGCGCCAAACCCAGTGCGTCGCGCGCCAAACCCAGTGCACCGCGCTTGTTGTGTGCACTACGCCTGTAGAAATTTTTCACTATGGGGTGGCTCTGTATGTGCTGCGCTCTGTGTGTGCGCCGCGCTCTTGAAAATGACTCCCACTCACTCTTAAACACGCACTTTGTTCTCCTAATCACTTTGCAACATTTCTCTATGACCTTGATTTGCACAATGACCTTGTTTGCTTGTGGAAACCTCTGTTTAAAGGCTTTGAAGTCATGGGTTTAATTTTTTTTCTTCTCCAAAAACCCACTTTGCTAATGTTTCATTTTGGCTTTTTTCACTGACTTAAAGCAACACTTGAATTTATCTTTTCCCTTTGGAATTTCAGGTCAAATGATGAAGTTTTCGACACTCTTTGTAGGGATTGCATGACAGGGCATTTGGCCACGGAAACCATGACTACACCTGAAGAAATCAACTGGCGACTTTTTTGAAAATTTTATCACAAATGACACTGTTTGACTTTTCTTCAAAACATAATTTTGAAGAATAGTCGAAATTTGTCCACATGACGATGAAACTCTCTGAATCATAACTTGGTAAGGGCCTCACTCTGGCCTGCATGGCTTTATTGGACATGGTTGAAGAACAAATTGATTAATCCCTAGACCTAATTATCGAAAATGACTTTCGACCATTAAAGGACCAGACCTTGATTGTCATGGACTTTAATAACTTTGATGAAAATACCTAAGCTAGCAGGTACAAGACATGAGGGGAATGAACTGACAAGAACCTTCAGTCAGATTATGGCATGCCTCTAGCGGAATGCAGCTGAGTGAATGGAGCGAGACACCTAAAAATGAGATGCAGAAAGAGTTTTGATCTCTAACGAAGGACTGACAAGATCAACTCTAACATTGGCTCCAATGGGGGATGGTAGCTCCAGCTCCTTGGAGATGCCAAGAACTGCAGATCTTTGGGTGAGCAGACAGTGCCTTCGTCCATTGGGCTATGGAGTCATTATTTCAACAAACAACACAAGACTTTGACACATTTATTGGCTGGAACTTGGCTTAAACCGACATTAATTATGAAACCAACATGACTGAAAAACTGACTCAATGCAAAAGGAAATGACTCATGACTGAAAAAACTTGACTCTAACAAGTTAACTCAAAATACTAAGAACTGAACTTAAAACTTAAAGCTTGGTGGTAGTACATGACCACCTGCATTTCTTACAAGACTATATATCATCAAACTATATCAAACTGCCAATGTAACCAATCAAGAAGACGGCTTCTTGACTGATTCTTCCGATCAGATCTTCTAGTCAACAATTGATACTGGTAACTGGGCATCCAAAAACACAGTTGACCATGATCTCCTTCATCACTGAATACTGCAATAATCACCTTCACTGTTGACTGCAATAGATCTGCCATTGGATCCTAAAAAACATGAAGATTGACCTCTTGCTAGAAAAACAAGGTATCTTTTTCTCTTGATTCTAATCTTCCTTCATAATATACTTCAGAAAAAGTATGGTCGTGGTCCTCAAAATTTTTTGAACAAGTAGATGAGAAGATTTCCTCCTCAAAGAACATTCCAAAACATGAGACATATGAGGAAGAATCTGAAAGGGAATCCTGAATAGTCTGGTCTGCTGAAGTCTGAATATATGGTAGGTCATCTTCATACGATATGATAGCTAGATTCTCATTACATTCATCACATTCATCAATCATGAGAAAAGCAACTTCATATGTTTTTTGAAACCTAACACTAACATTTCTATCATATACCATAAATTCATCCAGAGGAACTTTTTTACTTGCTTGAGAAACGATCTCATCTTGCTATTCATGAGCTGACTAGATTACCTCTTCATGAAGACTGTGTTCTGCTGACATGAGAAAATTTGGATCCAAAACTATGTCTTCTTCATCCCAGATGATTTCAGCAGCAGATTTCTCTTTAATGGGACTTAGTACAAGGTTTTTTTGGTCATCACAATCTGAATCTAAATCTGAAATGGATGACTTGACATTATCACATTCTGGAATTAGAACTGGACTTCCTTCATGTTGTCTTCTTTTATGGATAGATCTGAACCGACACTTTTTCTTTCATCACTTTCAGCGATATGGAACTCTTCAACCTATTTCATGTAATTCATGTTTACTGTCAAGATGCAAAATTCCTTCATTTTCCACCGTACAAAGATCTTGATTCTGCTGCAACGTTTCCTAAGCATCTTGATGGGACTCCTCTAGTTTCTCTTCATGTTGCTGAAATGGATTCTCGTACAAGGCTTCCATGATCTCATCATCCATAAAATTATCATTCTCATAGTATTTTTCAAGGCTTTCAATAAAAGTAGAAGCATGTTTGCAACAGTCATGAACTAGATTTAATGATGGATAAGATTCTTGATATCTTTCAATGAACAGGGCATGAAAATCCTTTAAACAGTAAATACAAGCAGGCGGCAAACTTTCATACTAAGATTTGGCTTCATCTTCCAGAGTGGTCAGGAATATCTTCATCAAGAAATCTTCAGGAAAATCAACCTTCAACTTGCGAATATGCATGTGAAATCGAACTAGATGTAAAGCAGCATCCTTCTTACCATCATCTTTAAACGTAGGCAGATTCCTCGACCAATCTACCTTCGAAATTTTATTTGGAAGACCTGGGATGTGATCTCGGCTCATGGGAGCGTATCTTCTTGCAACCCGCTCCATATTGAAAATCTCAAAGCTACTGATCTCTCTGCAGTGGAGTCACCATGAAGGATTGATTGTTGGATTCTTCAGTGAATGGAGTCGCCAGGTGAATGATTTCAGCCTTCTTATGTCTGATCATTGTTCACCATCAACAATCAGCTCTGAACTTGAGATATGTACTGGGGCAAAACAATCTTCAAGCAAACCATTTTCGTTCCCCAGCGGAGTCGCCACTATGTTAGCACCTAAATCTGCCTTAGGCTGAAGGAAGGCAAAATTCAGGGTAACCACAAACCACGCTCAGTCTGGTAGCTAGCCCTACCAGAACAGGAGAGGGCTCTCTCCGAGTCACGCTCAGCGAATAAGTAAATGGAATGGTCTGAGATGACTAATAGTGAAATATTGATCTTAGGCTAGTAAGTAAATATGGATACAAGAAGCAATTTTTTATGAATGACTGAGTTTCTGGGATGGTATGGGACCAACGGATAGCAATGAGTAGAGAATTTAATACAAAGGCACAGATTACTTCGTGAGGCAAGACAGGCGGAAAGTCTAGAAATTTAGTTTGAAATAATGCGGAATGGAAGAATTGCTTAGGAGGATGAAAAGGGCATAAGTACATGAATCCTTTTCAACAGAAGAAGAACACTGAACATGAAATTTTCCCATAGGTAGAGCAATAAAAATGAATTCTACCTTATCTAACTTAGAAAATTTCATTGGAAATGAATATGAAATGAACTGTGAAACATTACGAAATGCATATGAAACATAAGAGACACATTTTCTACACTCACAACCACATGAATCTCATGAAATAGAGCCGCTACCTTTCATTAATCCTCTGTCAAAATATACAATGAAGAACTAAGTTTCTCTCCCACAGTCTCCCAGAAATTACAAGCCAACCTTTTGCAAATGGTTTGCATACAATAAATAGACTATGCCATGAGGAAATAGAACGACCAAGAGTTGGGGAGTTTTTCGAATCATTACAAAGTGGAAGTGGAAAGACAACCATTAGTTACAGGTGCAGCGTTACAAAAATGACAAATGGCTTGGGTGCCTGCTCGCCTTCCCTTGCCACTTGGATAGAAGCCAACCTTTAGTGGAAATACTTTAAATTTTTCCTTAGGTGCCAAAAAAGGTGTAGTGTAGATGAGCGGGCCCACTTGGAGAAAGTCGTGAATCAAAATGTCGCGAAATGGAGGTGAATTTGGCCCTTTTCTCTACATGCGCCGCACCCAATTATATATGCGCCGCGCCACTTTGGAGGCTGCTTTGAGGCACCTGCAGGAGTCCAAAATGTGCCCAAGTGTGCTTGTTTTTGAAAGCCTAGCTTGTCTACTTTCCAACCCAAGTGGAATTTCTGAATTTGATGCTCATTTTCCCCTCCAAATCTTCATTCTCCCAAGACTGCTTCCTGTGTGTCAAAATAGGGGTAGAGAGGTCATTTTTTGAGGTTTTTTTGACCTCCTAGAGACTCAAATCATGCCAAAATTTCTTGTCCAAGCACCAGTAGTCGTGATTTTTCATGCTGAATCCAAAAATGCAAACCATTTCTGATTTGTAGCTCCCAATGCACAAGGAGAAAAACCCTGTTTTGTGCCCAAAAATTTGTCATGTGACCAAAATTGCCCCAAATTTTTTGAAATTTGGGCTAGAGGTTCTCTGTGAAGTGCTATGCTGGGCCACAGAGGCTTCAACCAATATCTAAAGTCGATTGAGCTCCCTTTGCCTCTTTTGCTTCTTGATTGCCTTCCTCAATTTCGCCTTCAAATTCCTGATTCGGGCCTTGCACACTTTGTTTCGTGCCATGTAGTTGAAATCCATGTGTCTCAACAATGCATGGTCCTTTTCAGCCTTGTCCATTAGCCTCTCTAAGTGCATGTTAACTCTCTTGAGGTTGGCCTCCAGATCATCATTATTCTCTTGCTCCATTGACGTGAGCTCAACCCTTCTCCTTTGTACAGCTTGGCGATGCTCACGAATGTTTTGTAGCTCCATGATCGCTTGCTGATCCTCAAGCTGTTTGTTCCTCTGCTCCAGATATTTCATGTTCCACTTAGCCCTCTCCAAGTCGAGGGATAAGGCTTCGATCTCTGATTGCTGCTCTTGGATGATCTCTCTAATCTGTGCACTTGGCGGATCTGTATCTGTATCATCATCATGAAGGAGAACGAATTTAGTCTCTTATTCACCTGATGGCTCACCTGAAGGCCCCTCATCCTGCATTGGCTCCTTGCCTTTTTCCTGTTCCTATGATGCTGATGGAGGAAGCAACGCCCCTTCCACCCCGGGTGGAGATAACACTCGCTTTGCCGCTGCAAACAAACGTCTGGTGCCTTTCTGATATGTGATGAAAACCGGAACACTAGCAATCTCATGGCGCTCATACCGACGAGAAGGTTCACCCTCCTGCTTAACCTTTGATAATACTTGTGAAGTGCTGAAGAGGTCGCGGGAGATGAAATCATCCCAAGTAATGCCCTGCAATCCCAGCTGATGAACCACCAAAATCTTAATAAGAGCAAAGTGATAAAAACTGTTAAATTGATGCTGAGGGGTCTTGTGCTGCATGAAGGTGTTCATCCTCTCTATGTTCCTTCAAATGAAATATGGGATGTTCATCATCCATACCCTGGTAAAGTGCATGAGCAACCTGATGTGATAGGCATATAGACGAGATAACCTCCCCTCACAACTGAAGTACTTCATGATCAACTTCATGAGTGGAGCATATTCATCTTTCAAATATCAGAATGGAAAGACTCTTGTGAGCCGCCTCAAGAAACTAGCCTTAATGTAAGGGTCATAATGCTGCCGATCAACCTTCTGTTTCTTGTGCCATGGTTCTCCAACATTTGGTATGCCGGTTGCTAATGAGATAGTTTGAGGTGTCAGTGTGAAGGTGACACCGGCTAAGATAGAGTGATCTCCATGTAGGTGAAGCACAAAAAGACGGGCCAACTCATGATGAACTCAAACATTAGCCACCCTTTAACAAAATTCAAAACATGATAGATGCTGGAAGCATGACATGGCAAGAGGGCAGGCCTACAATTCAGTGAGGGTGGTTGGCTCATCCCTCACATGTTTGCAACTCTTGTGATGTCTCCTGGGAGCCTGTTCTTCCGAGGATGAATCACTTTGTGTCTCCATCTCATACTCTGATGAATGCTCATATGCCATAACTGCTGTGTGTACTATACTTGGGTTGCCCTTTGATGATGGTGTGAAACTAGGTTTTGTTGTGATATCTGTTGATTTGAGGGGTTTCACAGGCAACTTGAGGCAATTTGGCATGGTTTCGGGCCTTTGTGGGTGTGCGCCGCGTGCCAAACCCAGTGTGCCGCGCGCCAAACCTAGTGTGCCATGCCCGTAGAAATTTTTCACTGTGGGGTGGTTCTGTGTGCGCTGTGCTCTGTGTCTGTGCCCCACCCCTCTGTGTGTGCACCGCGCTCTGGAAAACGACTCCCACTCACTCTTAAACACGCACTTTACTCTCCTAATCACTTTGCAATGTTTCTCTATGACCTTGATTTGCACAATGACCTTTTTTGCTTGTGGAAACCTCTATTTAAAGGCTTTGAAGTCATGGGTTTAATTTTTTTCTTCTCCAAAAACCCACTTTGCTAATGTTTCATTTTGGCTTTTTTCACTGACTTAAAGCAACACTTGAATTTCTCTTTTCCCTTTGAAATTTCAAGTCAAATGATGAAGTTTTCAGCACTCTTTGCAGGGATTTCATGACAGGGCATTTGGCCATGGAAACCATGACTAAACCTGAAGAAATCAACTGATGACTTTTTTGAAAATTTTATCACAAATGACATTGTTTGACTTTTCTTCAAAACAGAGTTTTGAAGAATAGTCGAAATTTGTCCACATGACAATGAAACTCTGAATCATAACTTTGTAAGGGCCTCACTCTGGCCTACATGGCTTTATTGGACATGGTTGAAGACCAAATTGATTAATCCCTAGACCTAATTATCGAATATGACTTTTTTCCATTAAAGGACCAGACCTTGATTGTCATGGACTTTAATAACTTTGATGAAAAGACCTAAGCCAGCAGGTACAAGACATGAGGGGAATGAACTGACAAGACCCTTCCGTTAGCTTATGGCATGCCTCTAGCGGAATGCATCTGAGTGAATGGAGCGAGACACCTAAAAATGAGATGCATAAAGAGTTTTGATCTCTGACGGAGGACTGACAAGACTGACTCTAACAAAATCTAGTCTTTCACAACAAGTCAAAGCATATAGATATAAAATACCATTTCTTCCAATACATGGTACATAGAGGATCAGTGGAACTCTAGTACATATCCACAGATGAGCACACAATAGACATTCTCACCAAACCTTTGTCTAAAGTGAAGTTTGAATACTTCATAGACAAGCTTAGTGTGATGTAGAATGTCCACCCTCATTGAGAGGGAGTTGTGATGTTTCTCTTATAGTGGGAAAACACTCTTCCCCTTACCAAGGGTTTCCCATACCAATCATGTGAAGTGATTGAGGGAGTAATGAGTAGCCTAGTACAAGCCATACCTATGCCATGTGAAGTGGCTAGGTGTGATTGGGACTGCTAGGAGAGGAGAAGCATCATATATACTTGCATCATAGACTTGAGACTATGGTGGTAGTCTTGCCCATACCATGTGAAGTGGTTGGGTGTGAATGGGACTACTAAAGGATAACATCATGGAAAAATGCCTTCCTCGCTAAGAGGGAATGTCGATGTTTTATATAGCAGTAGAAGGTATTCCCTTATGGACAACAATGTATAATATATACTATATTATGTACAACAATATATATTTATATATTATATTACATATATAATATAATATATAAATATAAATAAACAATAATTAATTAATAATGAAAAAAAGAAAAGACATGTCTTATTAAAAAACATGTCTATAAATTAAAAGATACCCTGACTATGTGTGTGTGTGTTTGTATCAATGCCCTCAATTTTAATCAACAAAAATAAAATATCTCCTCTATCTTATATCAATCTAATAATGTTTACTCAATAATCTTATATCTCCATTGCATGTGAAACAATAATTTTACCCAGTAAAACACTAATTTAGCATATTCTAATTTGAAATTTATCCAAATTTTTTAACATTAAATTAACATCAGAAATTAACTCTAAATGTAATAGTAATACATATTGATGGCTTAATTAATTACTTAGTAATAATGTTTTTAGTTTGCTTAATATTTTTCATTAAATTTTCCTTTCATTAATATATACAACTTTTAGAAAGTAAAATATTTAATTTTAATATATATATATATATATATATATATATATATATATAGAGAGAGAGAGAGAGAGAGAGAGAGAGAGTACTTAGCAACAACGTTACAATATATTTCGTTATTTAATTTTTTTTAAATATGATAGTGAATATATTTTTGTTATTTTTTTTAAATATTATATATCACTATCATATTAGTGAATACACAATTGTACATCACCCTCATATCACATCTCCTTTTAATTATATAAAACTTATTAACACTAATTGCACCGAGATGTGCTCTATAATACGATATAGGGGAGATGTGTAGTTGTAATGTAAGTAAGTATGTCAACATTTTGTAAATGTTAAGAAAATGTATATAGAAAAAGAAAACGTCTCCCATTATGGGGATGATGTCACTCAGAGGGAGGTGAACTGCGAAGCCAAGGTAGTGCGTCTCGCCGCACCGATGAGTGACTCGGGATGAATCACGAGGATTGTGTTGGGGGACTGTTGGGTAGCGGAGGTCCCGCGTAATAGTTTTGGGTCTGATAGCCTAGAAGTTAGGGTAAAAATATTGTAAATCTATGAAATATGCAAAGCGCAAAATGTAAAAATTTGAGTTAAATGGTTGTCTGCCCAAGAAATAATATAGAGTAATAGGAAGTAAGTCAGTCCGCGGACCACAGGAAGGTATAAATAGAGCGCAGCTCTATGGGGGAGAAGGTAGTTCTTCTTGGATAATCTAGGATCTGATGTGTGATGGGTTTTTGAGGAAGACAGTTTGAAGCACTTGTAAGTCCGAGTCAAGGATTTGGGTAGTGGATAGAGGCTCTACAGCTGTGTGCACAAAGGCCTAGAAGAGTCCGCAGCTATGTGCAGCCATTTTTGCGCGGAGATCGGTTAGCAGCCTCTGTGCTTCGCTTGTACTTGCAGAAAAATCTTCCATCATTCATTGTACCTCTTCTACATGTTTCACAGACACGTCGGTCTCTATCTCTGTTGGTTCCAGGGTGGCATATTTTGTCTCCATGTGTGATATTTTGCGCTCTATGGTGGTCGAGACTGCAAATGCCTCATCTAGCCAAGGCTGGAGATAGGCCTTAATCACTGCTTCCTTCTATCTGGTGGCATCGGCCTAGATTTTCAAGTCCTGGGCCTCCCTCATCTTAGCCAAGCACTACATAATGGCCATGGTCTACACGGTTCCTTTGATCGTGTCGTGGGCTTGCTGGAGCTCCCTGGCCTCGGTTTCCAATCGCTGAAGTGTGGGATCCTCCTGGAGGGTGGTGAGCATAAAAATCGATTGGGTTAATAGGTTAGTACATTCCTTCATTGAACGTGTGAGCATCTCATGCCCAAAGGTAATGATGTTTCTACGATGCGCGGTGAGCTCTGGGGGCGTCGACGGCGGAATCTATAGTTTTAATTCCTCGATCTACAAACTGAGCTCCAGCTAAATTCGCACAGTGTCATCCTTGGCTTGAGGGAACCCAATAGCAAAATTGCATATTTGTGTCTCAATAGGTAGCTCGGCCCCAATCTATATCTCAGGGGCACCTGAGCGGCTTCTGCTACTAACTGCTCCACCTGTTGCTTCTGTGTGACTACTTCGTCCTGTTGGATGTGCAATTGTTCTATATTAATCTTATGTTCCCAGAGTATTTGTTCAGCGCAGTCTTCTATGGCGCGGAGCTCCATTATGGTGCTATCCTAGAGCTGTTACAAACTTTCTCGCGATACGGTAGCCACATTTAATCCTAGCACAACTCAGTCCTCTGCATTTGCGATGATCGATGCTCCTACAGGAATCGTGATGGAATGAGCTATTTGAGCCTTCAACAATGGTTCAGTGGCTATCCTACCAGGAACCTCCTAAGTAGTGTTAGTGCCCATTGGCACAATCCTTATCCCAAGTTCCTGGAGCTGTGTATAGAGTTCCCCCAACACAATCTGCTGGTTTGACATGGCCTCGTCGACGACATCCTGAGTGGCGTCCCGAACGGTGTTTTCTATGTCATTTAAGTCACCCTTGGTTAAGGTGGTCACTTCGCTGTTTGCTTTAGATGCCTTTGCCTTCTTTCATGGCTTCGGCCATTCTGGTTGCGCTGACCGTTTCAAAGCGGCACCCGTAGCAGTTGATGGTCATTCTTTCACGGTCGTCTAATTGGGTGCCTTCTGACTACTTTTGGCCATTGTCGATGCAGCCCCTCCTAGTGGTGTCTTTGCAACTGCCACTTGTGCAGCCTCCCGAGCTGCTTGAACCTTAGTGGCGAGCTTTTCATTTCGCTTTTGTTGGGTGGTGTGCTTAGCTTCCTCCTTTTGTTTCCAGATAGCGACCTTGTTGTGCTCTACTGCCTCTGGTTTGCGCCATGCCGGTGGCTAGGTATCCACAACCGCGTCGATAACGTCATCAATGGAAAAAAAGGGGAGCAAGGTCTATGTGTGGGCCGGGTTCTTGCACACCCTGATGTAGATACAATGCATGTCCGCTTTAAACTCGGAAATATGCTTCATGCTTTCATAGATCCCGTTGGACAGGCGGGGTTACTTGTTAATCCATTGGCATACATTCGTGTCCATCAATATCCAAAAGATTTTGATGTTCCGGATTCATCTAGCGTCCCTTGTCACCCAAAGGGAAGTGTATCTGGCAGCTTCTAGCCAATCCGGGTCCAAGATAGGAAACTGGCTATCTTCGGGTAAAGTGGTCTCCGAGTAGATAGTGGTTGAATTTTTGAAGCACATATACCATTGCTAATCCCTCTCGCTCGATAGTGGAGTAATTTTTCTCAGCTTTGACAACCGACAACTTATGAATGCAATCAGATGGTCAATTCCCTCCGCTCCTGGTTGAGTAAGTACCGTCCCCAACACAATACATGACACGTCGACATGCACATGAGATTCAACATCGCATTTCAGAAAGACCAAGATAGGGGCGGATGCCATCTTTTCCTTAAGCGTCTCCAGACTTTTGTTGCATTCCTCATTCCAGCAATAAGTAGCATCCTTCTTCAACAACTGTTCCATTGGAGTCATGATCTGGGCATAGCTTTTGATGAACTTCTGATAGTGGCCCGTGTGTCCTAGTGTGGCACATAGTTGTTTGATACTTTGTGGCGCTTGCAGATTGAGAATGACAGTGATCTTTGCCGGATCCACCATCAGGCCTTGCTTACAGACCACATGGTCCAGTAGGTTCCCGAATGGGACAAGGAAAGTACACTTCTTTAGGTTTAGTGCAATCTGGTGTCGGCGGCAAGTATCCAGTGTTAATCGTAAGCTCACTATGTGTTTCTTAACCAGTCCAATCACAGTCTAGTCATCAAGATAGACCTATAAGAACTTGTGCATAAATTCCTTCCATGCCGCTACCACTATTCGTGAAAAGATTGCTGGCGCGTTCTTCAATCCAAAGGGCATCACCGTGTACTGAAAGAAACCCCATTCAGTGGCAAACATTGTTTTACTCCCATCCTCTGGCACAATCTTGATCTGGTGGTATCTTGATGGGCCGGTAGCAATGCATCAGTGCACTTCTTATTAACATACTTTAGTAAGTATGTCAACATTTTGTAAATGTCAAGAAAATGTATATATAAAAAAACGTCTCCCATTATGGGGATGATGTTGTAGTGGTATAAATGTAAATAACTAAAAGTATTTCATAGTTTAGGCTTTTGTGAGATGAGTAATTTAGATATAAGACTTTGGATGCATCACATTCTATCTTTTAGTCAATGTTTCAAGCCAACCAATGTTGCTCATCATCAAGACACCCTGATTAGAACTTTGACTAAATGTTTATAGATAAATAGAGCAATTTTTTCATCCCGCATATCTCACCTATTTATCTATTGGAAGTTAGTCATATTTCTCATTAGAGTGTTTTGATGATAAGCCATACTAGTTGGATCAAAACGTCGACTAAAAAAAATGTGATGGATCCAAAAGTCTTATATCTAAGTTTAAAGTAATCAAAATAATAAAATTCAATTTGTTATATTTAACTTTGTTTTTATTAACAAAATTATGAACCATTGTATGGATAAAAGAAAATCATAATATTCATAGCACGTTAAAATATATATAACATATAAATAGTAGCTATAATTAAGATCTATTTTACCATATAAATTAAAACAAGTGTTGCAATCCCATAGTCTTGATTTGGAAGGAGTTAATAAATTGAGATGTGAAGTGGATAAATTAATTGATTTTTGAGGCACAAGGAATAGTTGCATAAATTTTGGTGTATAGTAATGACTAGTAAGTATACACATTTACAATTTTACTCCTGCAAAAGTGTTGAAGAAAACATAAATAATGGTAGGAAGTGACTCTTGATAAGTATACTTATTTTCATTTTATTACTATTATTTTTTTATGCAAGGGATTGCTTAAATTATGGTGGGAAGTAACTTATAATAAATATGTTATTTATGTGAGTATGAACTAATTTCAATTTTTTTTATTTTTGGGTTAAAAAATCACTACACAAATATCTAAAAATCATGCATGAATATTGGAACCATATCCATAAAGTATGGCATAAAATATATGATGCAGTTATCCACATGGAATTATATTATGCAATGGCTACAATAAAGCCTTCAAGTTATAGTCAAATCAAATATTTGAAAAATAGTTTTTTAATAAAATTAAAAAATAAGTATTTATTTTTCAAAGTTAAACATGATAAGTTGCATTGGTCAATGCTAGACTAATAATGGTCAATGACAAAATCAATTGCTAGAGTACTTCTTAGCATGGACTAATAATGATATTGTAACAATATCTAAATTTAATTAATAGGCATATAAAAGAAATTTACTGCATAACATAAATAATTACCGAGAGGAATATATATAGAAAATAACCAGCAACAACTATAAACACATAAACACTAATGTTTATTTGGGAAAACCCCAAATCCGGGGGAAAAACCCAACCTAACAAGATCTCATTAGCATTGGCCAAAACCCTGGCCAATCCGACCAAGTGAGCCTTCACCGCTCACCTCCAGGTCTTGCATTACAATGAAGTCCTTCCAGCCTTTTATAAGCTCCACTACATATTATACCATGGGCAGAATACTATGGGTGCACAATACTATGTGCCCCAAAACCATCACTGTTTAACTTGGTCAACTTTGACTCTATCCTGAGTCAAGTTTACCTGACAATAATGCTTACAATAAGCTTACAATATAATAAGGTTCGTAACCATGAATATTCACCCCCACTTTACCATGTATATTATTAACTTGTACATAGGATTTGTTACAATATCATGGAATAATACCATGCCTTATCAATATCACATGTCGAAGAGTCATAACTCATTTAACAATCAAAATATTTTAGTTTAACTTATTTTTACAACAATTTTTTAATTAAATCTAAAAGAAAAAATGTTATATTTTTAGATATATCTAACCCCTCTACCCTTACTACTAAAAATATATTTCTTGGATATTCTGTGGAGATTAAATCAAGGCTTTAATAAAATAAAAATAAGAATAATTTTATACATAGAGATGTGAAATTTAAATAATACCAACCTAGATCCATCTTAACTCCTGATCTACCAAGCACTGAGAGGGATAAAATCTCTTTTCCACCAAAAGTGGTTTGAAAAGAGATTTGATCTCTCTCAACACTTGGTAGATCCAGAGTTAAGATAGATCTAGGCTAGTTATTAGAAATCTATAGTAATAATAATAATATATATCTTTAAAAACACCTTGACTGCTCACATTTGTTTTTTTAATGAAAAGATTATAAGACACATAAATAGATATTAAAAATTTACACATAAGAACTCACATTTGTTTAAAATGTTTAAAAATAACTCATATAAATGTTAAAAACTCTATATGTTTATGTGAATATGTTATTGTACTTCAGTTTCCTGTGAGATTAGGTGAGAAAAGATATGACCTTAGAGATGTTTGATGGTTAAATTATTTGGTTGGGGTGTAGTAATCAGAACAAAGGATGAAATTTAATGTTGTCATGCAAGAGGGTGAAAGTTAATGTAACAATAATCAATGTTGAAATTCATTTTATGTATTTTTAATATTCAAAATTTGAAACAATTTGGAAATGAAGAGATGCATTTGGAATGCAAAGAGACAAGACTTGTCATTTCGAATTCACGTACATAATTCTGATAGCCATCAAAGTTTATTTATAAAAATGTGTCAGGTTGGAAGGCTAAAAACGTTATAGATTTGGAGAATGTGAGAGTTGATTGACTAGTTGTTGATTAGTTACCTGATATATAGAGAACAAATGTGAAGTGGATTTAAGAAGAAAAAGGAGCAGAGACAGAGATGGAGGTATGCAGATTCACAGACCAAGTAAACTAGAAAATTATTTCTTATTTGTATTAGGGGATTGTAGACTCCTTTCAAGTTGTAACTTGATAAAGAATAGGCTAGTTCCTATTAAGGTAGGAACCTCTTATGGGTTGTAGCATGCAGAAAAATTGTGGGATTTGGAGGTTCCTCGCGAGTTGAAACTTGTAGAAGAATTGAGGTAACAACCTCTTGTAGGTTGGAACCTATAGAAAATATGATGTAATAAGGTTCTAGGATCTTTCATTTCCATAATAGTAATAACAAATTTGTGGTTCTCTCCCTTTATGGGTTTCCACTTATATTTGATGTCGATATGTGTTGCTTTTATGTGTTGATTTGATGTTATGGTTTACATATTACATGTTGTTCACATATTAAATTTGGCATTGATAAGGTGTTGTGTTGCTCATTTAAAAGATCATTTAACCATTGAAAATAAAATAATTTATGTCCATGAATGTATTGATCCGATTCATGTGTCACCGCCTCCCCCCCCCCCCATTTTGGTCAAGTTTCCAACAATCGGTATCAAAGTTGGTTCCTTCTATGTAATCTGGAAGGTAGACCTGGTTGAGTCATGGACTATCAAAATGTGCCTATACAGTTTAGTACTGCAATATTTCAATAATGGAAAAAGAAGCTAAAATATGAACTGATGGGTTATGAACCTAATGTATGGAAGCTAGTGTGTGATGGATACAACAAAGAATCCCACTATAATCAAGAACAACAGTGGAATGTTCAAGAAAAAAATGTAATGTATAACAATGTTCATAATATGGATCCTGAGACTAAGATAGATTTAAATTTTGCAAAAGAAATTTAGGAAAGGTTATAGCTCATGCATGAAGGAGATACTTGTAGATGCAATATAGAAAAGGAAAAGAAAAAAAGGAAGAAGAAAAAGGCCCTTGAGAGGGAAAATATTCAATAAAATGAGACATGTTCTACTAGTGTGAGTGTGCCTAATTTTCATGAAGAAAAGACAGAAGAACAAGCTAAGTTCTACTAATCTTTAGTTGAAACGGAAAGAATGATGAATGAAATCAAATATCAAAAGAAGTTGTTACATATATTTGATGAAAGAGAGCATGAGTGCAAGGAGGAAATCATTAGTTTGATGACACAACTAAAAGAAGCTAAAAGAACTAAAGAAATGATGAGAAATTGGCTAAAGGAGAGAGACCTATCATGTGAAATATTATAGGTTGAGATTGTTTCAGCAAGAAGTGAAATCGATGAAAAGAATAGATTGTGTAGAAAGCTAGAACAAGAGATTATCTCCATGAAGAACTCAAAAAAGGAAGTCGTTAAAGAGGATACAACAACATCAATAAGATGAGTAGAAGAATCCAACAATAGCATGATTTGTAAAGAATAAAAAAAAATCAAGAAGAAGTATCAAAAACCAAAGAATAAGGTTAAGAAATGGTTCTTTTCAAGAAGGTAATTTTCTCATGGAGATGAGTTGAGAAAATTTGGAAGATCCCAAAGGAGATTCTTTGCTCCTGTGAAAGATATGAAGTGTTCTTCTTGCCATGAACCTATACATGTAGTAGCAGAATTTAAGAACAATCAAATCAAGACTAATTGGTAGAAGTTGTAGTAGATAAAGAAGTTTCCCCAAGCAAGCAAACATCAAAGACAATCTGTAACCAAGTACACAAACTCTTTCTATGGCTAATGTTATTTGTGCAATGGATTTGGACATAAATTTATTGAATGAAAATTGTATGCAAAGAAGAAGATGAACACAAGAAGGCACACACCATTTCCAACATTTCCTAGTCATATAAGGTGTTATTTATGTAGTAACCTTGGCCATAAAGCTAAAAGATTGGAAGATGTTGTGTACCGTAAATAAATCTAGACAAAATATGAAGACTGATCCAAAAGGAAATACAAGAAACATAAGGCAACCCACTAAAGTGTTGAAGAGAAAGAAAAAGGAGCAACATGTGACTATAATAACAAAATGAATTCAGCATGGCATCACGGGGAGTTGATCGTGAAGTAAAATAATAATATTTTTAATTTCATTGTTAGAGGAGCAACAATCATGAAACATGAAACATATCAAGGGGAGAAGAACCCCAATAGTACCTTGAGAATATATTACATAAGTTGGAGTCTCTACAATCATATGAAAAATGGATTAAGAAGAGTATAATGACATATATGAACAACTCTGATATCCAAAGAGAGAGTATCTGAACCATATGCATAATATACACAACAAAGAATTTGAAGTCTCCCCAAAACAAAATGACAAAGATAATCAACAACTTATATCATTTCAATCATAGTGAAAACAATGTAGCCAACGAATTCAATTAAAAGAAAATTAAAAGGCACATCACATCTACAAAGAATTAAATTCAAAGGAAGAAAATATGATAAAAGATACATCATTGAACTATTATTCAAAGACAATGCATAAAATCCATTCGAAGATGATAGTTATCATAATTGGTGGTGTGGTTATCGCTTGTTGTACTATAAATTCCCACAGGATCGTAAAATAAAATTAAGGTTGTTAATGAAGCGAAAGGACTAAGAATATATTGATATATATCTCTTTTGTAACACCCTCCTCCCACATCTACCCAAGTAACTAGACAACTGGGGTAAACATGTGATGAGAGGCTACTATGATTGGATTTGACCTCCTATGTGACCTTAAGGAAGTGGAATTGATGGAAACTTCACACATAGTCATCCAACATTATCTTCAGGACCCAGAGAAACCAATCCAACACTTCAAACAACTTTCCCTTGGGTCCTACTGAAGTTTTGACCAACTTAGGCCTCAGTAGCTCTCATGCTATAGGCATGATAGTGTCCAAAAATGCAAAGTCGCTCTCACCGACTTATGTCTCAGCATCCGAGGACCCAATTTTCCAGTCCTGTGCCATTGACCCCAGGATTTAAGCCACTTTTTCAGGCCCAGATCTGAGGTCACTGCCCAGAATGGAGTGATAGATTAATATCAGTAAAAGAATAGGAAAGCAATGATGCTAAATAATAATTTGAAAAGGACCTTAACCAGGCCCCTACTAGCCATGACAGGCATTTCGTCAAACATATCATCAACATGTAATCTACATGTGTAAACAACAGAATTAAGTGTAGGGATCTCATACTTATCTGAGAATTTCTATGAACCATTGTTCCCTCATGTCATTTGTTACATTATCATCTATTAGGCCATATAGATGTATTATCCATTTTTTTACAAGTAAAAACATTTTGAGATCCATACATAGCTACAATCATAAAACATACATATAATCAACATAATAGGGACAAAAATATCATAAACATATTAGCCATAAAATATGCATATACATCAGTACATTTACACATGAAAATCAAGGGAATGAATTTCTCATTAATGAATGCAATAAACCAACCAGAGATGGGACTACCATGTTCCACCCGACCATAGATTGTCTGAGCCAAGTCTCTCTTCAGCAACCACCCTCGTACCATATTCCAAGCATGAATGTGGGACTCATAGAACACGCCAAAAACACCAAATAAGCATGGATGCCATCAGATTTCTTCGCCTACACCGTGAGGAATTTGAATGCCTCCTAGTATCTCAAGCCTTACCATAATCCATAGTCTGATCTAGGGATCACTAAGCCCTACACCGAGACACACTCTCCACACTTTACCGTACATCCCATCCCAGAAATACTAGGCCCAATGGAGAGAATTCCACCTCTTGGCTTTACCATATATCCTGCCATTCATTGGCAAGTATTCCTAGGCCCACCGAGGCACACAATCTAGCTTTACTGCAACCCACTATCTAGTTCAAGGGTTAATAGGCCATTGGCTTTATCGCGATCCACAGTCTGGTTCAGGGACCACTAGGCCATGTTTTTGCTAGTTCATAGATCCACCCCACTCAGCTTCAAATCCATCCAACCATCCCACATTAACTGAATATGAGAAACACATATCATCAAAGCTATCAGGAAATGGAAAGGCTAGGCTGAAGAACACTATCACACCTGGAAAAACCCATGCCATGATAGAAAATAACCACATGCAATACCATGCATACCAAATCTAGCAAGGAAAATACACATGCAAGTTGATACCTGCAATGAATCCTATTGTAGCTACTTGATCGTGCCTTTCCCTGCTTGATCATTGCTTCCTTTTACCTTCTTTTCCTTTCTTGCTCCAATGCCTAAGTGTCCCAAGAAACTCTAAGTGTTCAGAGTGAGAAAGAGAGAGAATAATGAGAGAGCTCCAAAACTCAACTGACAAAAGATTACCAACTGATCCTTAGAAGCGTTCTTATGAACGAGGCTTATAGTTTCTTCATTTTCCATTATTTTCCTTCATTTTACTCCTCACTGCAACCTGTGACATTTCACCTCCTTTTTCTCTTAATTTCTATTATTTTCATAAATAATTGTGCCAAAAATGTCATTTTTCCTTTTCAAAACTTTAGCCATTGCCTTTGCCAATTTCCTTAGCCATAAAAAAACAAATGAACACCCCCTATGATGTCTTTCCCAACCTTCAACTTGGAATAAGTGTCTCATCAACAGTTATTATTGTTTTTAACTTTTATTACATGGAATTTTCACAAGGGATGTTACAGAACACCCCCCCGCCCCTCTTGATAAGAGAATCCGCCACATTGTTATCTTTACCTTTGATGTACCTGATCTTGAAATCAAACTCATTGATTGTGGCCAACCATATATCCTACCTGGCATTCATATTTGACTCGTAAAACAAATATCTCAACCCAATATGATCACTCATAAGTACAAAGCTCATGCCAAGAATATAGTGTCTCCACATCTTCAATGCATGTATGATCGCTGCTAACTCAAGATCATGTGTCGGGTAGTTCTGCACGTGCTTGTTTAGTTTCCATGAATCATAGCATACCAACTGTCTAACTTGCATAAGGACTCCACCAAGTCTTCTCTTGCAAGCATCCATGCATAATACAAAATATTTGTCCAGATTTGCAATATGTAGAATTGGTGCATGTGTCAACAACTGTTTAAGCTACTCAAATCTAGCCTCACACTCCTCTGTGCATTTGAATTTCTTACCTTTCCTCTGTAATGATGTGATAGGATAAGCAAGCTGTGAGAAGTTCTTGATGAACCTCCGATAATATATTGCTATCACCATCCTAACTGATGTGGCTTTATTCTTACCCTACAATATTATTGGTTCCCCATTGCCATCAACACATTCAATAACTTTATCATAGTAGTCTACCTTGATGCTACGAAGATACAACCAATCCATGCCCAATAACATATTGTACGATCCCAACAGTAATACATTTAGATGTGATGCAGTAGACATACCATTCAAGTCAAATGCGTAGGCTCTTACTCAATGATAAACTCGCTTCTTTGTACCTATAGCCAACTGCACTAACCAAGACTCTGCATGCAATTCCTTACTCAAACCACACTTATGCACCAAGTGAGGACTAACATAGCTATAATTAGATCCATGGTCAATCAAAATAGAAATAAACTGATCACAAATCTTACCATCCATCTCAATGATATATGCCTGGTGTTCTGCCCGTCTGTTGTCCACTACTGCATAAATACAAGGAATAATCTATCCAACATCCGCAATAGTCTGTGTCTCCTGTGCACTATATATCTTATGCCTGCCACCCTAATTCCACAGAAAATCTCTCCTAAGGCGTTCCTCACCACATGTCCAACACTCCAATCGACCATTGCCCTCACCTTTATGTTGTTGTTGTTGTGACCCATGTCCCTATCTAGTTGCATTAAACTTCTTTTGTAGTGCCACATTTTCTTTCCCATCTGCATTATGAGGCCTTGTTCTCTTAGGCTGCCATTTACCTCTACCTTTGTCTTTTCCTTTCCATCCTTGCTAAGATTCATTCTTACACTTTGACTATTCATAACAATGCTTCAATTCCCAATGACTTCCTCAAGTGACTAAGACTTGTCATAATTAATCCAATCCCTAAATGCTAATGGAAAACCACTCAAAAATATTTGAACTTTATCCTTCTCATCAATAAGATATGGTACATACCTCAATAGCTACAAAAAATTGGTCATGTACTCTTAATATGTCATTGATCCCACTTTAGCTCATAGAATCCTTTGGCCTTACTTTTGTAGTACCTCTCTAACAAGTACCTCTTCCTAAAAATCCTCGTGAACTCCTGCCAACTCAAGTCATATTTCCTGATGTCTCTGACTTAAAATATTCCAACTAGATGTCTGCTTTACCTTTCAAGTTGAAGATAGCTATTTTTGCCTTCATGTTATCTGTATATTCATGCAACTCAAATAATTTGTTCATCCCAAGTATCTGAGCCTCTACGTCTTCTGGCTTGTTTACATTTCCGTCAAAAGTAGGTGGTTTTGATTTCTTGAATTCGTCTGGAAAGTATCCCCTGTCACTCCTCCTGTAAGGATGATAACGGTGACGATCACGATGTCTATCAAAACCAGAACTAGAATATTACCTGTAATCATCGCCCCTCCTATTTGGAGTGTCCAACAACCTGCCATCTCTCACCGTATCAGATCTATCCAACCTATGTCTACCAAGAGACCTACTGTCATATGCCCCATTAGTTATATCCTCCTGTCCATGGCTGATCCGAAGTGGCCCTTGTCGTTGTAATTCTGTCAAAATCTAAAAAAGTATTGCATTAACCTCTGCTTGTTTCTCTTGTGCCTGTATGATCTAGTCATTATCTTCCTTACAACCCCTTATCTCTTCCTTCAAGCTTCTTAATGTATCTTCCAAATTAGAAGAGTGCCCATACCACGTTGTTCATCTAATGCATAGGGAGATTCTATGTAGTCTACCACCTTGATAGCCATTTTATCTCTTTCCTACAATGCATAATGTGTCAGATAAACCAAATCACAAGAAATCAATGTACCTTAGAATAATTCGAGGAGGATACCTCATCTGCCATATCAACAAATAAGTGTGATACATGAATAACATAAACATAATAACACATAGACATATGAAAATAAATGTATCAACACATAAACATTGTTCTAATTAGGGTCCAGCTATCAATGCAAAGCCATACCAACAATGCATGTTATGACCTCATGCATGACAAAAACCATTACTCCATTGTAAACATTCCCACATGCATAAGCAATGCCTAATGAACTACACCTGCGCATAAATGCATGTAGTCGAACATAAGTGATCAATTCTTGTAATCAACCTACAAGACCGATACATGTAATCAAATCTACAATAATGTAGCCTAACATACAAGAATGTAAGTAGGTGACATAAAATCAACATGCAAGTGACATATAACAATATGTAACTAGTCATATACTCATGACACATGCATTCCACAAAATCAACATAAAATTCAACATGGCAACCTTACTACAACCATAATCAATCATTCAGCAAATGCAACAAGAACATGGAATGCAAGTGTAAAAGACACATATGCAACTCGCATGCATGCATGACCAACACACACCACCCATCCAGTCTGAGGGGTGAACCATGCTCTGATACCACTCCGTAACACCCTCCTCCCACATCTACCCAAGTAACTAGCCAACCCGGGTAAACATGCGACAAGAGGCTACTATGATTGGATTCAACCTAATATGTGACCTTAAGGAAGTGAAATCAAAGGAAACACTACACACTGTCATCCAAAATCAGCATTAGGACCCATAGAAACCAATCCAACACTTCAGACAGCTTGCCTGTAGGTCCTAACGAAGTTTTTACCATCTTAGGCCTAGGTCACTCTCATGCTATTGGCATGATAGTGTACTGAAACCAAAAGTCACTCTCATAGGCTTATGTGTCAGTGTCCATGGACCCAATTTTCCAGTTCTGTGCCAGCAACCCCGAGATTTAAGCCATTTTTCAGGCCCACAATGGAGTGATAGCTTAACATCAGTAAAAGAACATGAAAACAATGATGCCAAAGTAATAAGTTGAACAAGACCTTAACCAGACCCCTACTAGCTAGGACATGCATTTCATCAAACATATCATCAACCTGTAACCTACAAGTGTAAACAACATAATTAAGTGTAGGGTTCTCATACTTATCTCAGAATTTCTATGAACCATTGTTCCCTCATGTCATTTGTTGCATTATCATCTATTAGGTCATATATACATCAGTACATTTACACATGAAAATAAATGGAATGAATTTCTCATTAATAATGAATGCAATAAACAAACCGGAGATGGGACTACCATGTTCCACCCAACCATAGATTGGTTGAGCCAAGTCTCTCTTCAGCTAATCACCCCCATGCCATATTCCAAGCATGAATGTGGGACTCAGAGAACACACCAAAAACACCAAATAAGCATGGATTCCATTAGAGTTCTCCACCTACACTGTGAGGAATTTGAGTGCCTCCTATTCTCTCAGGATTTACCATAATCCACAGTTTTATCCAGGGATCACTAGGCCCTACACTAAGACACACTCTCCAGGCTTTACCATAATCCCATCCCGGAACTACTTGGCCCAACGGACATAAATCCACCTCTTGGATTTATCGTATATCCCGCCATTCATCGGCAAGGTTTCCTAGGCCCATCGAAGCACACAAAATGGCTTTACTACAACCCATAGTCTGGTTCAGAGGTTATTAGGCCAGTGGCTTTACTTTGATCCATAGTCTGGTTCAGGGACCACTAGGCCATGTGTTTGTCAGTTCAGAGATCCACCCCACTCAACTTTGAATCCATCTGGCCATCCCACATTAACTGAATATGAGAAACTCATCCCATCAAAGCTATCAAGAAATGGAAAGGCTATGTTGAAGAAGACTGTCACACCTGGAAAAACCCATGCCATGATAGAAAATAACCACATGCAATACCATGCATGCCAAATCTAGCAATTAAAATACAATGCAAGTTGATACCTACAATGAAGCCTATTGTAATTGCTTGATCTTGCCTTTCCCTACTTGATCTTTGCTTCATCTTGCCTTCTTTACCTTTCTTGCTCCAATGCCACAATGCTCCAAGAAAAGCTAAGTGTATAGAGTGTGAGAGAGAGAGAATAATGAGAGAGCTCCAAAACTCAACTAACAAAAGATTACCAACTAATCCTCAGAAGCCCTTTTATGAATGAGGCCTCTATTTTCTTCATTTTCCTCCTCACATGTTGATCTGAACTTAAACAGGAGTGCAACAACTTAAAAATATAATCATAAACACAGAGATGCAGTAAAAAAACACTTCATTTCATTAATAGAAAAATATTGAACTATGCTTACAAACTTCATGGAAATAAGATAGCTCGGGTGATGGTAGCTTCTCTCTGAGAAAAGATGTGGCAGCTACATGCCTTTGAACTGTGTTAAAATGAAGCTCAGGGGCCCATTTATTATTGGAAAACATGAGAAAACCCTAAACAACCAAAACCCTAACCTCAGGAGATGTAACACCAAGAGTTTGTGGGCCTCATTGGGGTTAGCTGGGAAGCCAACTTCCTAGGGTCATAACTTGGTCATATTATCTTTGTTTGGTGCGTATGATACCTTGTTGGAAAGGTCTCTCTGAGTACTAAAGGCTTCTCTACAAGCCCTTCCATATCACCACAATGTTGTTGTGGACCCCAAAAAAACTGTTGGCATTATGATACATATGTTGTACTTGATGGCAACCCACTCATCTCAGATAATAAATTATAGTGTAGAGAAAAGTTCACGCACTTATATGCAGAGAAAAGTTTATTTCATGTAGAGAAAAGTTCACGCACTTTTATGCAGAGAAAAGTTTATTTCATGTAGAGAAAAAGTTCACGCACTTTTATGCAAGGAAAAGCGCGTATATGTTGGAGAACTTACCTTTGGTCCATGGTAGTTAGTCCTTGGTATTTGAACCTATGAGGAAAAGCGCGTATATGTTGGAGAACTTACCTTTGGTCCATGGTAGTTAGTCCTTGGTATTTGAACCTATGAGGAAAAGCGCGTATATGTTGGAGAACTTACCTTTGGTCCATGGTAGTTATTCCTTGGTATTTGAACCTATGAGGAAAAGCGCGTATATGTTGGAGAACTTACCTTTGGTCCATGGTAGTTAGTCCTTGGTATTTGAACCTATGGTTTTGGACCATGGTACTTCGTCAAAAATGTTGATCTTGTTAGGATATTCTGACACATAGGATATAGTTAAGTTCAACTTGGTCTAGTATAGAGTTAGGTTAGAGTTAGGTAAAGTGTGTTTCTTTACCGTTGTACATTTTGTAACTTACAATCCGACGGTCACGATATGTAGTGATCTGACGGTTCACTCTCACCTCGGTATTACCGACACTTGATCCGTGGCTTGACACCCGATTGGTCCATGAGTTCTATTTAAAGGGCATGGAGGGTCATTGTTCGGGTAATCCGTGCATGAGAGAAGCTTATGTAAATTTTCATTCTTTGATTAATAAATTGCCTGTAGTACCCACGTTGGGACAGGCCATGGACTGTTTCCCTCCTTGCACTCTGAGGGTTTTAACCACGTCAAAAATACTGGTGTATTGATTTGAGATCTGGTTGTGAGCGGTGTCCTTTTGGTATTATTTCTGTGGAACTTACCCTGTAAATTCCTACATGGTATCAGAGCTATTTGAGGGCCGCGTCCGTTGGTGATCCAAATCTGAAGCCGGTAGAACTGCATGCGGCTGTCGTTTCCTAGATCTGCTGTTTCTGACTGCTTTCGGGCCGAGAGGACTGCTCTGTTGCATTCGGAGCATCTGTTCCAGTGAGGAACCCCTTTCGTTTCACGTGAAAAGGTTTCCGGTAGCCCTAGCTGCGTCATTTTTCAGATCGGGAGGTATACAGTGTTTCTTTTGCAGTTTACTGTTATTTTCTCTCTGCTTATTTCGGTCTCAGTTTATTTAGCCTTTTTTTTAACCAGATCTATACCTTTCATTTCTGCGTATGCTCTTTGCCCTGCGAATCTGTGCGATCTGGGCAAATCAGAAACAGAAAGGAAGGATTTTTCTCATGCGTATGCTCTTTTCCCTGCACCTTAGTGTGATCTCGGAAAATCAGAAACATTGAGAAAAATATTTAGTTTTTCGGCTAAAGCTAACTTTGAGATTTTTTTTTTAAATTTCTAGTTTTTTGGCTAAAGCTAACTTCGAGCCACAAGGTTCGTTTTTCTTTGCATATTCGTGTTGGGTTTTGTGTTTTGTGTTTTGTAGGGAAAAAGAGCTTTCTCAAGGCAAGCACGCAAACCAAGGCCCCCCCCCCCCTCTCTCTCTCTCTCTCTCTCTCAAATTTTTTGTATAGATCAATTGGTTCAAAGCTATTTTAAGAGAGTAGAGGTCTTGGGTTCAAGTCTCCATTTTGTGGGGGCAGATTTTTTCATTCCCGCACATTCGCGCACTTTGCCGGCAACATCAACAATTTTTTTTCAAAAAGCCATAACTTCTTCATCCGGAAGCCTTTTTCAGAGCCGTTTTTTTTAAAACCGCCTATTTTTTCGAGATCTATCCGTTGGAACACTTACTTTCAGCATCTTCAGCTTCAGTTTTTAAAAAAAAAAATGGAAAGTCCATGCCAAGTCATTCTTGACAGCACTAACTACTTCCAATGGGTAGAATACATGGAAGATTTACTTAGAAGTAAAGGTCTCTTCAGAATAGCCACAAACCAAGAGAAGAAACCAAAAGATGAAGACAAGGCGGCAAAATGGGAAAATAGACAAGATCAAGCACGTGGTTTGATAGGGATGTCTATTTCTCCTGATCTTAGATTCCACATTGCAGGACTTGAGACTCCTCATGAAGCATTAGAAAAACTTGCTAAAGTTTTTGGGATTAAAAATGAAATTAGAGCCCATCAACTTGAAAATGAGCTGCTTACTTTGGATCCTAATAATTTTTCTTGCATTGAAGATTTCTTGTCCAAATTCAAGACCCTTAGATATCTCTTGGAAGGTGTTAAAGTTAAGAAAGAAGATGGTAACCTTATTTATTCCATCCTTACTAAGTTGGGACCAGCCTACTCTGTATTTGTTTCCACTTTCCATTCTACAAGGGAAGCTTTCATTTGTCAAGGACAAGACTACAAGGCCCCTTCCTTTGACTCCTTTTGTGATTCCTTAATAAGAGAACAAGAAAAACTCTTACACCTTGGTCTTCTTAATCTTGGAAACTCTTCCACGAAAGCGTTAGCCGCCCAGCAGCAACCAAATTCAAAGAATCCTAAGAAGTCATATCCTCAAAAGAATGGTCCTAAACCATCTCAGCCTCAAAATGAAAGATCATTTCAGCAAAATGATAAGACCAATAAAAACAAATGGAAGAAGACTGATAGACATTGTAACTTTTGTAATCGAGATGGCCACTTAGAATCTAAATGCTTTAAGAAGATGGAAGCCTTGGAAGCCGCAATGAAGAAACATAACATCCATGTGGAGCCTACTTCAACTTCAACTTCCGGAATGGCACTTTCTGCATCTCATTGTCAATCATCTCAGTCTGGTTATGCATTAAATGTATCTTCTTCTTCTTCTCATTCTCATGAGTGGCTCATTGATTCTGGAGCCTCTTGTCACATGGCCAAAAATCAAGCCATGTTTTCTTCTTTAAATGATTGTAACACCAAAAATATATATATTGGTGATGATAGATCTCTTAATGTTGTAGGGACTGGAACTGTTCATCTAGACAATGGTCAGTTTAATGATGTATTATGTGTTCCAACCTTATCCTGCAACCTTCTATCTGTCTATCAGATCACTCACTCAGGTGAAGGTAAAATTGTTGAATTTTCACCTCATGATGTTGTAATCAAGGATCTAAAAGATCCTAAACAGATTCTAGCTACTGGTCTTGCTGATGATTCCAAAAGGTTGTATAAGTTTCACAACTTTGGGTCATCCAATCTTCCCTCAGTATTTGTTGCTCATAATGATGAAGTGAGCAAACTTTGGCATGAGCGATTTGGTCACTTAAACTATCGCTCCCTTCAGCATCTATGTAAAGAAAATATGGTGACAGGTCTTCCTATGGTATCTTGCAGAGATGGTGTTTGTTCCGGATGTGTACTCGGAAAACATCATCGGGACAGTTTTGACAAACGTGCCTCTTGGCACGCCTCAGCCCCTTTACAGCTTGTGCACAGTGATTTATGTGGTCCTCTTCCTGTTGCTTCATTCTCTGGCTGCAAGTACTTCTTAACTTTCATTGATGATTTCTCCAGACGCACTTGGGTATACTTCTTAAAACTCAAGAGCGAAGTATTTAACACCTTTTTGGCCTTCAAAGCCTTTGTTGAAAAACAATCTGGACATCAAATTCTTAAGCTAAGAACTGATAATGGTGGAGAATATGTTAAAAACACATTCATCAACTTTTGCACCGAAAATGGAATTCAAATGCAACATACTGTTCCATACACTCCACAACAAAATGGTGTAGCTGAAAGGAAAAATCGCACCTTAAAGGAAATGGCTAATTGTATGCTGCAATCTAAAGGACTCAGTCTTAGTTTTTGGGCCGAAGCAATTAATTGTGCAAATTATATAATCAATCGCACTCCTACTAAGGTTCTAGAGAATATCACTCCAGAAGAAGCTTGGAGTTCCATTAAACCAGATGTAAGTCACTTTCGTGTGTTTGGAAGTGAAGCATGGGCCCATATTCCAGATGAAAAGCATAAAGCTTTAGAACCTAAGAGTGAGAAATGTACTTTTTTTGGATATTCTGAAGATGTAAAAGGTTATAGACTTATTCCATTTAAGTCCAAAAATGTTATCATTAGAAGAGATGTAAAATTTAATGAAAATAAATCGGCCTGCGAGCCTAGTCCGGCGGATGTGCCACCTCTTCCTATCTCTTCTACCTTTGAAAACCTTTCTTCTTCAGATGATGAAAGCGAGGATGATAATCCTCCCCCACCTTCTCAGGATCCTCAACTTCCAAGATGGGTCCGTGCTACTCGGGATGCAGCAGGTGATCTTGCCGGTGATCCTACAGATCAGCGACGTACACGTTCTCAGTTTGAAAGAGCCTCTTCTTTACTGGCTCAAGCTCCAGTAAATCATGATCCTGACACTTTTGCAGAAGCTTCAGGCCATCCACATTGGGAAGCAGCTATGAATGAAGAATATCATTCATTAATGACAAATGATACATGGGATCTTGTTCCTCTACCACAGGGACGCAAACTTGTTAGATGTAAATGGGTTTACAGAACCAAGTATGGACCAGATGGGAAAGTTGATAAACATAAAGCTCGTCTCGTTGCTAAGGGCTTTTCACAGGTTGAAGGCATTGACTACACTGAAACCTTCTCCCCTGTTGCCAAAATGAACTCTATCCGCCTTGTTCTTTCCCTTGCTGCCTCTTTAAAATGGGAAGTCCATCAGATGGATGTTAAATCTGCCTTCTTGCATGGGGACTTGCAGGAAGAAATCTATATGGAACAACCCATTGGCTTCATACAAACAGACTCCAGCCTTGTTTGTCGACTTAAGAAATCCCTTTATGGCCTCAAGCAAGCTCCTCGGGCTTGGTATGCCAAAATGGATAACTTTCTTTTAGAATCTGGCTTTTCTAGGTGTCATTCTGACAATACTGTCTACACCAAGAAAGTGGGCAACTCTCTTATCATCCTTGTTCTTTATGTTGATGATCTTATTCTTACTGGTAGTGATCCCAACCTTATAAACCATGTGAAGTCCAGCCTTAAAAAGAAATTTGAAATGACAGACTTAGGACATTTACACTATTTTCTCGGTCTTCAAGTCTTGCAATCCCAAGAGGGTATTTTCCTTTCCCAGTCCAAGTATGCTTGTGATATTCTTCGTCATTTTCACATGGAAGACTGTAAGCCAGCCCCTTCTCCCTTTCAGTCTGGAGTCAAACTTTCAGTCTCTTGTACTTCTCCTGAAGTTGATGCTACCTTATACCGTCAACTTGTCGGAAAACTCTTGTATTTAACCCATACTCGTCCTGATCTTTCCTTTGTTGTTGGCCTTGTTGCTCGTTTTATGCAAAACCCCCGTGAAAGTCATTGGAAAGTAGCTAAAAGAATACTTCGTTATGTTCGAGGTACAGTACAGTTTGGGATTCATTACAGTGCCAAAGCAGCTCCTCTGTTAGTTGGTTTCACTGATTCTGATTGGGCTGGTGACCCTGATGATCAGAAGTCTACTGCCGGTTATGTCTTCACTCTTGGTTCAGGACCTATTACATGGGCTTGTAAGAAACAGGCTGCCATTTCTCTTTCGTCAGCAGAAGCAGAGTATCGTGGTGCCGTGGAAGCTAGTAAGGAAGCCTTGTGGCTTCGTCAGATCCTATCAGAGTTTGGCTTTGAGCAGCAGCATCCAACCACACTTTGGTGTGATAATCAAAGTGCCATTCAGCTATGCAAAGATCCAGTCCAGCATCAGCGCAGCAAACACATTGAACTACACATGCACTTCATCAGAAAGCTCATTCATGACCATGTTCTTGAAGTGCAATATTGTCCAACAGATGATCAGGTTGCAAACATCTTCACAAAGGCTCTCACAGAGGCGAAGTTCACTAAACTTCGATATATGCTTGGAGTTCAGGAAGTTGTCACTAAGGGGGGATAGGCTCTAGTGCCTCCTTCCTTCTCCTATTGTGTCATATTTGTAAATCCTTCAATCCTATCCCAAGTTGTTCTTAAGGGGGGATGTTAGGATATTCCGACACATAGGATATAGTTAAGTTCAACTTGGTCTAGTATAGAGTTAGGTTAGAGTTAGGTAAAGTGTGTTTCTTTACCGTTGTACATTTTGTAACTTACAATCCGACGGTCACGATATGTAGTGATCCGACGGTTCACTCTCACCTCGGTATTACCGACACTTGATCCGTGGCTTGACACCCGATTGGTCCATGAGTTCTATTTAAAGCGCATGGAGGGTCATTGTTCGGGTAATCCGTGCATGAGAGAAGCTTATGTAAATTTTCATTCTTTTATTAATAAATTGCCTGTAGTACCCACGTTGGGACAGGCCGTGGACTGTTTCCCTCCTTGCACTCTGAGGGTTTTAACCACGTCAAAAATACTGGTGTATTGATTTGAGATCTGGTTGTGAGCGGTGTCCTTTTGGTATTATTTTTGTGGAACTTACCCTGTAAATTCCTACAGATCTCACGTACTTTCATGGCTGGTTCATGGTATTAGTCCAACAGTTTTTTGATCCTATGGTTTTGGCCCGTGGTATTGTGAAAGGCCTAAGCCTATATAAAGCAAAGGAGATCACTTGGCTAATTCATTCTTGCAAATCGAATATCTTAAGATCTGAAATATTGGGTTATTGTTTTAAAAGTTTGATCTATGAAAGGGAAGTTGAAAGCGAATCTGTGAAGGGTGATCTCTCGAGCGCTACAGCTGCGGAAGTGTGGAGGCACCATAGAAGGCGCAGTGCGGAGATGCCACAGAAGGTGCAGTGCGGAGACGCCATAGAGGTGCCACAGAAGGCGCAGTGCGGAGGTGCCACAGAAGGCGCAGTGCGGAGGCGCCACAGAAGGTGCAGTGCGGAGACGCCACAGAAGGCGCAGTACGGAGGTGCCACAGAAGGCGCAGTGTGGAGGCGCCACAGAAGGCGCAGTGCAGAGGTGCCACAGAAGGCGTAGTGCGGAGGCACCACAGAAGGCGCAGTGCAGAGGCGCCACAGAAGGCGCAGTGCGGAGGCGCCATAGAAGGCTCAGTGCAGAGGCGCCACAGAAGGCGCAGGGCGGAGACGCCACAGAGGCGCCACAGAAGGCGCAGTGCGGAGGCGCCACAGAAGGTGCAGTGCGGAGGCGCCACAGAAGGCGCAGTGCGGAGATGCCACAGAGGCGCCATAGAAGGCGCAGTGCGGAGGCGCCACAGAAGGCGCAGGTGCAGTGGTCGCGGCGCCACAGAAGGCACAGGTGCGGAGGTAGTACAGATATCCGCAGATCTATACCAGTGAAGTTGCGATCCCTGCTTAAAATTTGTTTTAACTGCCTTTGACTATTCTGCAGGGTTTTGGGTGCATAACTGATGTTTGGTTACTGGTATTGAGTTCAGATAACAGCATGATTAATGACTTATCTTTATGTACTAGATCTGGTTGATAACTCTCATAATATCATTGTATATGTATGGATCTGGTGATTGGGTGATGCAGAAGGTTGTTTGATTATGAGCTTCAATGTTGTTGTTGGGTCCAGTATGAAAATTGGATGAAAAGTGGCCTTTTAGATTATGTGTTGTGCTTCAGTGTATCCAGTCTGAAAATTGATGAAACGTGGTACCTGGAGGAGAGAAGATTGTAGGCCAGCGCCTATGTACTAGTATCTAAGCTAGTACAAAAGCTAAGGGAGATCTTTGGAGCATTGTAGCAGGTAGCAGCTTGCGTACTAGTAAATGGATCGGCTAGTACAAGAGCAAAGGGGGTTGTAGCTCCCGTACTGGTATAAGACTGCACCAGAACAAATATTGTAAAAGGATTTTCTTATTAAGAAGAAGATTGAGATGACTTGCAGCAGGTGGTTTTTCTCCCGCATTGGGTTTCCACCTTATATCATGGTGTTTGTGTGTGTGCCTTATGTGTGATGATCTATTCTCTATTACGGCATCCGTTATCTGATAATATGGTTGATAATGTTCTAATGCACTCATTGAAGATCAATTAACTTAATCATAAGAAGTTGTGGAAGTAGCATATATGAATCTGATTATGGAAATGAAAAAGTTTTATTAATGTGATAATACTGATTCACCCCCCCCTCTCAGTATTATTTCCAACAATTGGTATCAGAGCAGGTCCTTTGATAGAAGCTTGATCGCTTGAAGGAGATCCTTGGAACAATGGGAAAGAAGCTTAAGAAGAAAGCACCTAAGAAAAAGAAGTCATCTCAGAAGAACTATGACAGTGGGAGAATCGATTGGGGATTAGGTATAAGAAGCTCTTCAGATTCATAATCATTATCAGGTATGAATATATTATCCTCTGATGTTCCAGCTATCTTTCCTTTTGGAAGAGATGAAAGTGATAGCGAAACTACTGAATTTGCTCTTATGGTGAACAAGAAGATATTAAATAGAGGCAGAATTTAAAAGGCTGACAGACAAAATTAGATATCAACAAGATCTATTGAACAAAATGGAATGTGATTTCAAAGAAGAAGCTACCAAACTAAAGGCCCAACTAGAAGAAGGAAACAAGGTAAGAAAGCTACTCAAGGACAAGGAAGACCAATGTCAAAAATTGCAGCATGAAGTGACATCATTAAGAAAAGAAGTCAACGAAAGAAGCACAACCATCAAGAAACTCAAAGATAGATCCAGCTACTATGAAAATCTTGAAGCTACAATCCTCTCACTAAAAGGAGATCTTGAAGAATCAAAGAAGCAGAATACAGATCTACTCCAAGCTATTGCAAAACAAGAAAACGAAGTCACCATCTTAAAATCTCAACTAGAATGTGCCTTCCGAGTTCGTCAAATGCAGCAGGATCTGAATGAAGAACAAGAAAAGGAGATTCTCAAACTAAGGGAACAAATGGAAGAAGGAAGGAAAGTTGAAGAAGATTTGAAAAAGCAATCTCTTGAAAAGGAAGAACAGCTTCAGGTTGAGGTAAATATCTTGAAAGGTAAACTAGAAGAAAAGGATAAGCTTTTACGATTTCAAGATAGTTCTAAAGTCTTGGATGATATTCTTAGTAGTCAAAGGTCTCCTGCTATAAAGACTGGTCTTGGTTTCCATGAATCTGTTGAAGGTGAATCTAGTTCACAAGGTGAGGCAAGGAACTCTAAAGAGAAATCTAAAGTGATCAACGAAGAAATGAAAGATCAATCTCATCATCAACCAAGAAAAGAGATTCCTCAAAGAAAATCCTTTACTCCTCCTATGAATAATGTTGAATGTTATGTATGTCATAATCTTTGACATGTTGCAGCTAGATGTAGAAGAAGAAGGGTTCAAGACCATTATGCAGAAAGATCATCACATTCAAGGTACTTTTATGGATATTGCTTTGCTTGCAATATGTTTGGTCACAAAGCTGCTGATTGTTACAGGAGGAATATGAAACATGTAAGATGTTATGCATGTAACAAGCTTGGACATATAGCTAAGGAATGCAGGAACAAAGTGTGGGCACCATATCAAAAGGAGAAAATGTCATCATCACGCTTGAAGATATGGAGGAAAAAGGAAGTACAGTCAGAAAAAGGCAGCACTGCACAACATACAGACATACCAGAATCAGAGGGAGCTGAAAGTACAAAACTTCAGTGTCCTGAATCTCATATGCAAACTCCATAAAGGAAAGTTGCATATATATGCGAGTTAGTTACTGCACAGTCGTGTATATGATTGTTTGAAGAAAGGCAGTAGGGACAGATTCAAGAGAAGGATCAGTTTTGCTCTAGTTAATAATAATGATGTGTGGATATGATGGTTAGAAGTGTTTTGGTTCTAACTTGATATTGATGATGTCTTGATACTTCTTATTGATATGCATGATCAGACAGATGGCACAGGTTTAGAGGGAGCATATGGACTTAATGCATTATTGGCATTATGGTTAATAGTCCTTGGTGATGATACTTATATGGATAAATGATTCATCTTGCTATGGTTATGAGTTGTTCACATGGTTCTTGGATCAGATTTATGGTTGATTCTCTAATGATGCTTGCATGGGAAGCACTTAGCTTGAATTCACATCTTCTTGATGTTGAGTCACTCATATGCTATTGTCGTCATATGCATAAAGATCATATATTACAGTTATGATTCCTTTCATTCTTGGCGCAAATGGATGAGGATTGTTGGCTGGATACAAGGATGATTATTCAAAGTTGCATTGTTGGAGACATGATGATAATGAGCTCTTATCTATATGATGATAGGATTGTTTCATACATATGTTGATTAATGCAGATATTCCCAATTGATGATACTTGATTCATGTAGATCTGGATGGCTATGATGTTTCTCACATAGAATGTGAAATTCTGTTGATGCGGACATACCTTGATGATTCATGCACTAATACAAGTTGCTGGTCTAGTTGCTGTTGACAGATACTATGGAGCAGATCATAAAGTGTTGTTGCTGATGTTCATCTTATTTAGGTGATGTCATATCAAGACTCATGATGTAATAGTGTCATCTCTTCAGGTCATGTAACGACCTATGTTGGTTTCCCCACTATGCCTGGGATGAAGATGTAATGTATTTGGTTTTCATTTTTCTGATATATCCCCACTTGGTTGGGTGATGGATGTATGTATTGAATCTTTTAGGAAGGTCATTTGTGATGTAGAACATCCTTTTGCAGACCTTGCTTACAGTCAGGGGGAGCCTGAGCATGAACAACACTATATAGCAGAGCAGACATTTCAGCTTGTTCTCAGAAAGGATCAGATTGGTGCACCATGACATATACAAAGGGGGAGCTCATTCAGAGATTTCAACAGGTACTCAGGGGGAGCTTATAATGCATTGTTGGCATTATGGAGGACGTACAGAAGGAGATCTTGGATGTTGGTCTAATTATTCCTGCAATCTATCTCTTTCATGGTCATTTATGGTGTTTGGTGGATTATGTTTCTTCTTTACAGATCTGGTTCATATTCAGGGGGAGCATATCATGCATTGTTGGCATTATGGAGGAAGTACAGAATGAGATCATGGATGCTGGTCTGAATATTGCTGCAATACGTCTCTATCTCTTTCATGGTCATGGATTATGGTTCTTCTTTGCAGATCTGGTTTATAGTCAGGGGGAGCATAACCCTTTGCCCTTGATGTCAAAGGGGGAGAGTGATTGGTTGTTGTTGCCATCAAGTCCAAAGGGGGAGATTGTTGGCATTATGATACATATGTTGTACTTGATGGCAACCCACTCATCTCAGATAATAAATTATAGTGTAGAGAAAAGTTCACGCACTTATATGCAGAGAAAAGTTTATTTCATGTAGAGAAAAGTTCACGCACTTTTATGCAGAGAAAAGTTTATTTCATGTAGAGAAAAAGTTCACGCACTTTCATGCAAGGAAAAGCACATATATGTTGGAGAACTTACCTTTGGTCCATGGTAGTTAGTCCTTGGTATTTGAACCTATGAGGAAAAGCGCGTATATGTTGGAGAACTTACCTTTGGTCCATGGTAGTTAGTCCTTGGTATTTGAACCTATGAGGAAAAGCGCGTATATGTTGGAGAACTTACCTTTGGTCCATGGTAGTTAGTCCTTGGTATTTGAACCTATGGTTTTGGACCATGGTACTTTGTCAAAAGTGTTGATCTCACGTACTTTCATGGTTGGTTCATGGTATTAGTCCAACAGTTTTTTGATCCTATGGTTTTGGCCCGTGGTATTGTGAAAGGCCTAAGCCTATATAAAGCAAAGGAGATCACTTGGCTAATTCATTCTTGCAAATCGAATATCTTAAGATCTGAAATATTGGGTTATTGTTTTAAAAGTTTGATCTATGAAAGGGAAGTTGAAAGCGAATCTGTGAAGGGTGATCTCTCGAGCGCTGCAACTGCGGAAGTGCAGAGGCGCCACAGAAGGCGCAGTGCGGAGGCGCCATAGAAGGCGCAGTGCGGAGACGCCACAGAGGCGCCACAGAAGGCGCAGTGCGGAGACGCCACAGAGGCGCCACAGAAGGCGCAGTGCGGAGGCGCCACAGAAGGCGCAGTGCGGAGGCGCCACAGAAGGCGCAGTGCGGAGACGCCACAGAGGCGCCACAGAAGGCGCAGTGTGGAGGCACCATAGAAGGCGCAGTGCGGAGGTGCCACAGAAGGCGCAGTGCAGAGGCGCCACAGAAGGCGCAGTGCGGAGGCGCCACAGAAGGCACAGTGCAGAGGCGCCACAGAAGGCGCAGTGTGGAGGCGCCACAGAAGGCGCAGTGCAGAGGCGCCACAGAAGGCGCAGTGCGGAGACGCCACAGAGGCGCCACAGAAGGCGCAGTGCGGAGGCGCCATAGAAGGCGCAGTGCGGAGGCGCCACAGAAGGCGCAGGTGCGGAGGTAGTACAGATATCCGCAGATCTATACCAGTGAAGTTGTGATCCCTGCTTAAAATTTGTTTTAACTGCCTTTGACTATTCTGCAAGGTTTTGGGTGCATAACTGATGTTTGGTTACTGGTATTGAGTTCAGATAACAGCATGATTAATGACTTATCTTTATGTACTAGATCTGGTTGATAACTCTCATAATATCATTGTATATGTATGGATCTGGTGATTGGGTGATGCAGAAGGTTGTTTGATTATGAGCTTCAATGTTGTTGTTGGGTCCAGTATGAAAATTGGATGAAAAGTGGCCTTTTAGATTATGTGTTGTGCTTCAGTGTATCCAGTTTGAAAATTGATGAAACGTCATACCTGGAGGAGAGAAGATTGTAGGCCAGCGCCTATGTACTAGTATATAAGCTAGTACAAAAGCTAAGGGAGATCTTTGGAGCATTGTAGCAGGTAGCAGCCTGCGTACTAGTAAATGGATCGGCTAGTACAAGAGCAAAGGGGGTTGTAGCTCCCGTACTGGTATAAGACTGCACCAGTACAAATATTGTAAAAGGATTTTCTTATTAAGAAGAAGATTGAGATGACTTGCAGTAGGTGGTTTTTCTCCCGCATTGGGTTTTCACCTTATATCATGGTGTTCATGTGTGTGCCTTATGTGTGATGATCTATTCTCTATTACGGCATCTGTTATCTGATAATATGGTTGATAATGTTCTAATGCACTCATTGAAGATCAATTAACTTAATCATAAGAAGTTGTGGAAGTAGCATATATGAATCTGATCATGGAAATGAAAAAGTTTTATTAATGTGATAATACTGATTCACCCCCCCCCCTCTCAGTATTATTTCCAACAAAAACGTCGTTTAGGGGGTCAAAACTGCTCTAGAAGTTCAAGACCCAAAAAGCTGCTAAAAATAGTAAATGCTGAAATGAACAAGGAAACAGATGAAACTAAGTGGGGGGGATAGGTGGAATAGGTGGGTGGCCACAAGTATCCATCTAGATCATTCCTCCCCCCTTAGGAAGCAATGGTCCCCATTGCATGCAGAGCCTCCATGAGGTGAGTAAATTTTTGTTGAACCTGGTCCCTGGTGAACCACTTGCCCCGGTGAAGGAGTTGACCTGCTTTGACAACTCAATATAGTTGTATCCTTTGTTGGCGAGTGTTATTGATCTATGTTTCTATGATCTAATCAGTTGTGGCATGTTCCATGCAGGTCGGGTTGAGCTCTGTTGGTGTGAGTTTTTCTGCAATGTCATATGTGTCCAAAAATGGTGGAAACTATGGTTGAAGGCGATGTACATTGAACACTGGGTGCAGACCAAGGAACAGTGGTATGTTGAGCTCAAAGGAATTGTTACCAACAACCTTGCTAATGGTGTATGCCCCATATCAGAGTGGGGGAATCTTGTGATGGGGTCTAGCAAGGCACTCCTTCTACAAAGGTTGCGTGGCACTCGATGTTGATCATGGCGTCACTTGTACTTAGCATTGGCTCTGTCCAATATATCATGAACCTGCTGGCAGATGTTTTAAATGTGCCCAATGAAGTTGTTAGCCCTTTCAACTTCATACTGAACGTGAGATGAATATACCTTAGTGGTTGCAAATGTTATGGCCACATCAATGGGGCATAATGGTTGAAATCCCAGCCCTACTTGAAAGGGGATGTGGCATGTTGAGCTATGGAGAGATTTGTTGTATCTGTGTTGGACATAGGGGCGACTTTCATCCCACGTTTGTGGATTCTTTGAGTTGTACATGCGTAGAATGTGTATGATCATCATGTTGACAACCTCTGTTTGGCCATCAGTTTGGGGATGGAAAGTCATGGACTTAGTAATTTTTTTATCTAGCATCGACCAGAGACTTGACCGAAATGCAGTCAAGAATCTGTTGTCCTAATCTGAGACAATGGATTGTGGGATCACAAAGTGTACCCATACTCTCTTAAAGAAGAGCTTAGGAGTGGCATCTATAGTGATACTTTTCTTGTAGGCCACCATGATGGC
Source organism: Pinus tabuliformis (assembly GCA_031772625.1). Taxonomy (NCBI): domain Eukaryota; kingdom Viridiplantae; phylum Streptophyta; class Pinopsida; order Pinales; family Pinaceae; genus Pinus; species Pinus tabuliformis. Next base: position 1,528,359,962 of record CM062816.1, read on the forward strand.
CATCTTAGAGAATATGTCAACGACCATGAAAATGAAATCATTGTCATGCTCAGTAGAAGGAAGGACCAACATTTAATCCATGGAGATAGATTCCCAAGGCTAGCAAGGATTAGGTAGAGGAGTATACATGCCTTGCTTCCTGATGGTTGGTTTGGCAATGGCGCAGGAGATGCAGGATCTAATGTACTTCCCAATATCTTGATGAATTTTCAGCCAATAAAAATACTTCTGCAATACCACCAATGTTTTCTCTACTCCGAACTGTCTAGCGACCCAACTATAGTGCACCTCCCAAATCATCTTGGCACGCTCACTTGAAGGAACATAGATGTGTTCCAGGTGGCATAACAGTGTATCCTAAGGTGAAATTTTGGAACTTGCTTCCCTTCTAGGAGTGTCTAGTATATGCTGCCGAATTCTAGATCGCTCTTGTAAAGATGCAACCACCCTGATGTCTTGTGCCCATAGGAGTCGAGCACAGTGATCAGCGCCATGACCGGTGGTCAGGTAAGGAAATCAGCAACATTATTGGTGTTTCCCTTCTTATATTTAATGTTCAAATGGAACTATTGCAAATAGGTGGAACATCTATGATGGCGATCATTCTGCAACTTCCCTTGTGTCTGTATGAACTGTAGAGGTCGGTGGTCTTTGTGGATGACCATTTCCTTCCCCATAATGTAATTCTTCCATTGATGGTAGGCCTGCACGATGGAATACATTTATTTTTCATCAGTGGGGTACTTTTGGACTTTGTCTGAAAGTGTATCACTATGGAAAACCACTGAATTCCCATGCTAAGTAAGAACTGCACCAATAGCATAGTTAGAGGCATATGTCTCAATCTCAAATAGTTGTTCCAGGTCTAGTAGTGTGAGCATTGGTGTAGAACATTGGCAGTTATTCAACTCAGATAACTCTTGTTGTTAGGTTTCTGACCAAACAAAATTTTCTTTCGCTCCTCCCTTGGTGACTTGACTTAAAGGCCAATTGAAATGAGAGAACCCCAACATGAACCTACGGTAGAAATTTGCAAGACCCAAAAAGTTGTAGAGCTTTGTTAGAGTGGTTGGCACTGGCCAATCCCGAATGTGTTGTATCTTGGATGGGTCCACATGTACACCCTGCTCATTAATGATGTACCCTAGATATTGAACCTGGGTCAAGCCAAAGGTGCATTTCTCTAAGTTAGCACACAGCTTGTCTTGGTGCAGGGTTTGAAGGACCTATCGATATGGTGGAGGTGTTGTTCCCAACTCTAGCTGAAGATCAAGATGTCATCTAAAGATGCCACCATGAATGCATTGGTGAAGTGTCGCAAGATGTTGGCCATTAGTCTCATGAAGGTTGCAAGAATCTGATCAACATGACCAACCATTTGAAAATGCCCTCCTTTGATTTGAAGGCAATATTCCACACATCAGAGGGTTCGATAGGCACCTGGTGATAACCTGAATTGAAGTCAATGTTGCTGAAATATTTGGCTCCATTGAGCTGGTCCAAAAGGTCATCAATCCATGGGATTGGGTACCTATTCTAGACAATGATCTTGTTTAGTGCCCAATAGTCAATACAGAGCATCCAGGACCCATCCTTCTTATGTACTACTATAATCAGGCTCCCACAAGGTGATGATCTTGGTTTGATGTGCCCTTCCTACAATAGTTCCTGAATCTGCCTCTTGATCTCATCGTTTTCCAGAATAGAGAATCAATAGATTGGTCCATTGGGCAGCGGCACACCCAGGGTCAAATCGATAGAGTGCTTGACCTGACAATGCAGACGTAACCATGTGGGTGAGGTGAAAATATCCTTGTACTCCTCCAAAACCTTGTTCATCTGTTGTTTCTGTGAAGAGGAGCCCTGCCTGGAAGCCACAGCCACAACCTTCTTCTTGCCCTAGGGGCGAATCATATGGAAAACAAATTTTCTGGTCTAGGAAATGATCTTACTGCATTTATTTGTTGTAATCAAAGAGATGGCAGTATGCAGGGCTATCTCTGACAACCTATAAAACTTATTAGCCAAAGTAATATTCATAGAGTGAGGTCTAGACTCATATACAACATGTTTCTTCCACAAGTATGGTTGTCCTAACAATACATCACAAACTTCAAGAGGAGAAACATCACACAATACCTCATATGTGAAGGGCTTGATGCTGTAGGGAAGGTGACACTACTGGCTGACACGAAGATCTCGTCCTTGGTGAAGCCACCCCATGGTGTATGATTGTGGATGTGTTATAGTCATTAGGTCCAACCGCTTCACGACCTCTGCTAAAATCAGGTTATTTTGGCTCCCGCTGTCGATAATGAACTGCAGCGGAGAACCCTTCAACCACATATGTGAGTGGAAGAGGCGTTGCCCCTCCTCTAGATCTTCAAGCTCAATCTTCTGGATTTTGGTGGTGCCCATGGTGGCACTATGCTCTGCATCAATGATCTGCTTCCCTTTGTTAGTTCCCTTATCGAGTTCTAAATCAGAGTCAGAACCTATGTCTGATTCAGAAGCCTTCAGTTCATCCACCAGTGACTGCTTGTCCTTGTTGGAAATAATGCTGAGAGGGGGGGTGAATCAATATTATAAAATCAATAAAACTTTTTAATCTCCATACTTAGATACATATACGCTACTTCATTTAAGTGAACTCGCGTGTATACGCTACTGTGTCTAATGCAACTAGCGTATATCCAAAATACTTATAATTCAGTTAATCCATTAAATGTTGATCTTTAGTTAGTGCATCAAAACTTCATTAACCACATGAACAGTAAGTAGGTATAGTAAAACAGAACAGATCATCATACACAAGAAGCACACATGAACACCATGATATAAGGTGGAAACCCAATGTGGGTGAAAAGCACCTGTTGCAATTCGTCTCTATCTTCCTTTAATAAGAAACTTCTTTTTACAATGTACTAGTGTAGTCTTATACCAGTACGCAGGCTTCTACCTGCAGAAGGCTACAACCTTCTTAGCTCTTGTACTAGCCGATCCATTTACTAGTACGTAGGTGCTGGCCTACTGAAGGCTCCAACCTTCACTCGTTTTCCAGCTGCTCCTGGAAGGGAGCTACAACCCCCTGGCTCTTGTACTAGCCGATATGTTTACCAGTACGTAGGCGCCGGCCTACTGAACTCTACGATCTTCCAGGGACCATGTTTCATACATTTTCATACTGGATCCATAAAACAATCACCATTGCAATACAATCATGAACTACACCTACATCATCAATCTCTAAATCACCGAATACTGAAACCCTGTCAACAACACAGTCACCAGAACACAGAATAGACAACATAACTCTGCAACAACAACCAGATCCAACTGCAACTTCAAATATCACACTTCGTACTGTATACGCTACTCGGATGAACCCAACCTAAGTGTATACACGCTTTTACCAAAGACAGCCCGCGTACAGATCTACAAATTCTAACTTATAACTTTGCAGCTATTTCAGACATCAGAACATAACATTTACAGAATAAACATGCGCCAATAATTCAGATCTAGTATATCCATAATCAAACCATGTAATTATAAACATTCCAAGCCTTAATATCCTGATCCATCATCCATCATCATCCGCATAGGTGCATCCTTGATTCAGATCAAGCTAAGCATCACAAACCCATAACCAGCATACTAGATCTCACACTTCATCAGATATTCATCACCTTCTCACCTCACCTTGGCCTAATGATCTTCTCCTTATATAGGTTTAGGTCTCACACTTCATCAGATATTCATCACCTTCTCACCTCACCTTGGCCTAATGATCTTCTCCTTATATAGGTTTAGGCTTCTCTCAATACCATGGCCCAAAACCATGTTGAACCAATACCTTGGACCCAATACCTGGGGTCAACACTTCGGACCAAATACCGCGAACCAATACCATCGACCAAATACCACGGACCAAAACTTAGTTTTCCAACATGTACGCGCCTTTACTTTTGTGAACTTGCGTGTGTACGTATACGCACATTTTTCTCTACTCACCCGCGTGTATACACACTTTCATCAAGTCTAACCTACGTATACCTTTCTTTTGACCTACCGCACTAGATCTGTCATCTGATTAAGTTGCCATCACCTGTATCATACCTCTGAGTGATTTTCCATCAAGAAAAACACCTGTATCATAATGCCAACAATCTCCCCCTTTGGACTTGATGGCAACCACTACACCAAGTCACTCTCCCCCTTTGAAATCAAGGGCAAAGGGCGGACCAAGATATTCTCTTCTTTGATATACATTCTGTTGTCCATACTCCCCCTGAGTATATGCTGAAGTTTCTGAGTGAGCTCCCCCTTTGTATGTACCAAGATGTACTAATCCACCCATGCTCCCCCTGAGCACATGCAAGGTTTGAAAAAGCATAACATGACTCTATACATACATCAATCTCCCAATCAAGTGGGAATACACCATTTTTTACTCATCCACCCAATCAAGTGGGGATATACCAAATGTTTATACATGACTCATTACATCATCCATCCCATGCATAGTGGGGTAACAAAATACATCATATGACTCAGAAAGACCAAGGACCTAAACAAGACCATGATAGTTATTAGCAGCTATCATACACCATATGATCTACATTATAAGCATCTAGCATCCAGACCTATAACCTGCAATCCATTCTTTTGGTCAAGCAAGATATGTCGATAAGCATCATCACCAAAGACTTCTAACCATAATGCCAACAATGAATTATTTGAAATATATGCTCCCCCCGAACCTGTGACATGCCGTCATCAAAACAGTGACTGAACCATATCAGACTTCTGTACTGCTGCTTTTCTTTAGAACATCATATACATGACTGTGCAGCATATAACTCGTGTATATACATGACTTGTCTTCATGAAACCTGCGTATGAGATTTAGAACACTAATGTTCCACACTTCCAGCTTCCTCTGAATCTGTCATGTCTGTGTACTCTGCTATGCCACATCTTTCTGGTTGTACTTCCTTTTTCTTCCATATCTTCAACTGCGATGATGTTTTCTTCTTCTGGTTTGGTGTCCACAATCTTCTCCTACATTCTTTCGCTATATATCCAGGCTTGTTGCATGCATAACATCTTACATGTTTCATATTCCTCCTAAAATAGTCAATGGCTTTGTGACCAAACATATTTCCAGAAGAACAATATCCCTTAAAGTACCTGGAACGTGATGATCTTTCTGTTTGACGGTCTTGAACCACTCTACTTTTGCATCTGGCTACAACATGTCCAAGATTATGACCTACATAACATTCAACATTATTCATTGGAGGAAATAATCGTCTATCACTTCCAAAGTTAGGAGCAAAAGATTTTCTTTGAGGAATTCCTTTCCTTGGCTGTTGATGGGGTTGTCTTCTCATCTCCTTGTTGATCATTTTTGATTTCTCATTAGAGTTCCTTGCCTCACCTTGTGAGCTAGATTCACCTTTAGCAGATTCATAAAAACCAAGACCAGTTTTGATAGCAAGCGACCTTTGACTACTAAGAATATCATCCAAAATCTTAGTACTATCTTGAAATCGTAATAGTTTATCCTTTTCTTCTATTTTACCTTTCAAGATATTTACCTCAACTTGATGTTGTTCTTCCTTTTCAAGACATTTCTTCTTCAAAATTTCTTCAGACTTTCTTCCTTCTTCCACTTGTTGCCTTAGTTTGAGAATCTCCTTTTCTTTTTCTTCATTCAACTCCTGCAGCATTTGACGAACTCTGAAGGCATATTCCAGCTAAGCTTTTAAGCTGATAACTTCTTCTTTGAGGGAACTTTCCATTTTGCTAAGTAGATCTTGTTGATCTATGATTTTATCTGATACTTCATTTGCTTGTTCAGCTTCACTCTAGGGTGATTCAAAATTTAGATCCTTGCTTCCACTTACCGGCAGGCTGTCATTGTTCCTTTGAGTAGGCTTCTTCTTTTGACGCGCTTTCTTTCCCATTGTTCTACGGATCTCCTTCAAGCGATCAAGCTTCTACCAAAGGACCTACTTCGATACCAATTGTTGGAAATAATACTGAGAGGGGGGTGTGAATCAATATTATAAAATCAATAAAACTTTTTCATCTCCATACTTAGATACATATATGCTACTTCATTTAAGTGAACCCGCGTGTATATGCTACTATGTCTAATGCAACTAGCATATATCCAGAATAATTATGATTCAGTTAATCCATTAAATGTTGATCTTCATTTAGCGCATCAGAACTTCATTAACCACATGAATAGTAAGCAGCTATAGTAAAACAGAACAGATCATCATACATAAGAAGCACACATGAACACCATGATATAAGGTGGAAACCCAATGTGGGCGAAAACCACCTGCTACAATTCGTCTCTATCTTCCTTTAATAAGAAACGTCTTTTTACAATGTACTGGTGTAGTCTTATACCAGTACGCAGGCTTCTACCTGCAAAAGGCTACAACCTTCTTAGCTCTTGTACTAGCCAATCCATTTACTAGTACGTAGGTGCTGGCCTACTGAAGGCTCCAACCTTCACTCGTTTTCCAGCTGCTCCTGGAAGGGAGCTATAACCGCCTGGCTCTTGTACTGGCCGATATGTTTACCAGTACGTAGGCGCTGGCCTACTGAACTCTACGATCTTCCAGGGACCACATTTCATACATTTTCATACTAGATCCATAAGACAATCACCATTGCAATACAATCATCAACTACACCTGCATCATCGATCTCTAAATCACCCAATACTGAAACCCTATCAACAACACAGTCACCAGAACACAGAATAGACAACATAACTCTGCAACAACAACCAGATCCAACTGCAACTTCAAATATCATACTTCATATTGTATATGCTACTCGGATGAACCCAACCTGCGTGTATACACACTTTTACCAAATACAACCCGCGTACAGATCTACAAATTCTAACTTATAACTTTGTAGCTATTTCAGACATCAGAACATAACATTTACAGAATAAACATGCGCCAATAATTCAGATCTAGTCTATCTATAATCAAACCATATAATCATAAACATTCCAAGCCTTAATATCTTGATCCATCATCCATCATCATCCACATAGGTGCATCCTTGATTCAGATCAAGCTAAGCATCACAAACCCATAACCAGCATACTAGATCTCACACTTCATCAGATATTCATCACCTTCTCACCTCACCTTGGCCTAATGATCTTCTCCTTATATAGGTTTAGGATTCTCTCAATACCATGGCCCAAAACCATGTTGAACCAATACATTGGACCCAATACTTGGGGTCAACACTTTGGACCAAATACCACAGACCAATACCATGGACCAAATACCACAGACCAAAACATAGTTTTCCAACATGTACGTGCCTTTACTTCTGTGAACTGGCGTGTGTACGTATACACGCATTTTTCTCTACTCACCCGAGTGTATACGCACTTTCATCAAGTCTAACCCGCGTATACCTTTCTTTTGACCTACTGCACTAGATCTATCATCTGATTAAGTTGCCATCACCTGTATCATACCTCTGAGTGAGTTGCCATCAAGGACAACACTTGTATCATAATGCCAACAGTCCCGACACTCACTTGTATTCTGAGTGGATATCTTATGGAACTCACACCATTTTCCCATGTCATTCTTTGTCTTCGGGGTGTTGTTCTTTGCTTGCAGCTTCGGCAGGATGTCTTGGGTAGCACTGCTTTGACTTGTTCCTTTGTTCTATGGTTTGTGGGTGACTTTCCTTTGCTCTAGATTCACAGATCCAAAGTCTTGCTTCTTCTATTTAAACTTCTGCTCAATCTTGACATCATACTGATACACTATGCCGAGAAAGGAAATGTCCAGGAACTCCATCTCATCCTAGATGTACTTGTATAGACAACCATAGTACTTGAGCACCAAACGCCGCTTAGTATCCTGGATACCCAGCTTCATGTGAAGGGTATGGAAAGTATTTGTGAACTCTAGAACATCTTGGTCCCTTCCCTATTGTAGTGTGGTCCACTTTATGTATTTGTATTCATATCTCCCAAGAGGGTAATATTGTTCCTAGATGGCATTTCAGAAAGAATTCCAAGTGGGTGTAGCTGAAAACAACGACGGTTCACTCTCGTCCCTTTTGTCATTGTAGGTTTCCCACCAATCCTTGACGTGTGGGGTGGCTTTAAGAATTGAAAAAGTAATACTTTCCTAATTGGAAAACTCATGAACTCAAAAATATCCTTCCAATAGATTTAACCATTTATCTACAATGTTTGCATCTATCAGGTCTTCGAATATGGGAATATCGAAGTTAAATTGTACCTTAAAAGGAGTGGTGCCTCCAGAGTGGCTGTTGGATGAAGATACATCCCCTGTGGGTAGCCGTCGAAGGATCTAGGAAAATTTATCCATCATCACATCCCTTTGTCGCTCGAGGGCTTCCTCGAGCAACATTATGAAAGGATCTCCTATGCCCTCATATTTATTTTCTTCTGCCATGGGAGGTCGTCAGGTTTTGTAAGGCTGATCTTGCAATGCTTCAACCAGATCAAGCCCTAACTCCTTATACCCTAACCTCGTTGGGGACATTCAAAGAAAACAGAGAAAGGGCAGACCGCTCTCATACCACTTATTCAAACTTAAACAAGAATGCAAAAACTTACAGATATAATCATAAACATAGAGATATAGCAGAAAAACACTTCATTTCATTAATAGAAAAATATTGAACTATGCTTACAAACAAAATGGAAATAAGATAACTCATGCAATGGTAGCTTATCTCTGAGAAGAGAGGTGGTGGCTAAATGCCTCTGAACTGTGTTATAATGGGGATCAATGACCTATTTATTATTGGAAAACATGAGAAAACCCCAAACACCCAAAACCCTAACCCCAGGAGATGTAACACCAAGAGTTTGTGGGCCCCGTTGGGGTTAGTTGGGCAGCCAACTTCCTAGGGTCATAACTTAGTCATATTATCTCTGTTTGGTGCGTATGATACCTTGTTGGAAAGGTCTCTTTGAGTTCTATAGGATTCATTTTAGGCCCCTTCCTATGGCTATGGGCCTGCTATGGACCCCAAAAAAAAATTGTTTAGGGGGTTAAAACTGCTTCAGAAGTTCAAGACCTAAAAAATTGCTAAAAATAGTAAATGCAGAAATGAATAAGGAGACAGATGAAACTGACTGGGGGGTCTAGGTGGAATAAGTGGGTGGCCACCAATATCCACCTGGATCACATGCAACCTATGATCTTTCACCTCCTTTTTCTCCTAATTTCCATTATTTTCATAAATAATTGTGCCAAAAATGCCATTTTGCCTTTCCAAAGCCTTAGCCATTGCCTTTGCCAATTTCCTTAGCCATAAACAACCAAATGAACACCCCTAGGATTTCTTTCCAAAAATTCATATTGGAATAAGTGTCCCATCAACCATGGTTATTGTTTTTAAATTTTATTACATGGAATTTTCACTAGGGTTGTTACATCTTCCTTTATAGCAAAGGATGTATGGATGAATTTGGTGAATTTGATATTATAATATTTGGAGACAAAGTCATTCTTGAAGAGCCAAGTTTGACAAAGTGGCCAATTTTTTATTTCTTAATTGTTTTCTACTCAACTAGATACTCGCTTGAGAAAGTTGAAGCTTATGTTCCTCTTTAAAAGCCCTTCCTTGTGAATGAGCTAGAACCCCAACATATTTTCCATGATCATTGAAAGGTATATGAGTGCCTTAAAAAATTTGGTATTTCTACTGCAAGCAATGCACTTGTGAATAAGGATTACCCCTATCGAGAGATGGACTACTTTGTGGGGCAAGAGGATTTTTTTTAAGTCCATGTAAAATGGCCAAAGTTTGTATGGAAACATAACAAAGAACAAGGCCAAGAAGCTTGGCATTGGAGCATATTTCCAACAAAAGTCAAATTATGTTGCAGAGATATACAAGTCTACATGTGTAGATAGGTTTGAATTTATCTCATTTATTAAAAAAATCTTAAAAGTATAATTTGGTGTTGTTCCCACATCACTTGAGAATTGGCACACGAAATTCAAGAAGTGACACATTAAATTCAAGGTGCAAACATTTACGAAATTTAATGTAGAATATTTAAACATGAACCCCAACATGCAAGAAAATTGAGAAATACAAGAGCATAAGGTAGGGTTAGATCAAGATGCATGCAAGCATGAATCTCAATGCAGACAGAGCATGAATTTCAAAACTGACCTAAATGGAAAAATATACAAACTAGTCGATGTGTACAGTTGCAACAGGCTGACATGTTCCATTGCAACATAGTGACATGTATTGTAATGGAAACAAAATTCCTGCATGTGTTGTTAATTTTTTGACTTTCTAAGAACTTTTTGTATAGAAATTTGTTTTCTAAAGAGTTTTGGGCAGAAAAAATTTATGCTATAGACTAGTATAGTGGTAATGTTGCAAACAAAATGCACCTTGCATCAATGTAATAAATGTTGTATATAAAAAATAATAATAATAATAATAATAATAAAACATGATCTATCAAGCATGGCATTATGAACCAGAGACTGGTCCTACAACATATCATAGCAGAACAGTCATGGAAGATGTCACACTAGAATTGATGAGAGACTTCTTCTAGGATGATTATTTTTTACATAAATGGGATTACATGCTTATTTATTTTAGGATAGAAGGAATCATATATGAAACGTGAGAGTTTTGTCACACTATACTTTGATGATATGACAACAACACTGAGGTCAACAAATTGAAAATTGATCTAAAAATATGGAAATTGGAGTATGGATTTCTATGGGAGAAACATGTGTTGGAAAGATAATCCATTACATAGCTTGTTGGGGAATCAAGAGTGTAGAGTGAGAAACCAGTGGTAGTGTGTGTTACATGAGTGTTAGAGGGATGCATTATCATATAATTTATGAAATTACAACACTAGTATGCATAATTTATGTCGGTATTCAAACGATTATGAGACTATGAGAATGTGTTACACAAGCATATGTTATGGATAGATTGGAGGAGAACGTTATGCCTCAAAGCCCAAACTGACAGCCAGTGCATAGACCTGTAGCATGCGAACCGGTCAGGGAATACAAAACAGAATAGTTATAAAGTGCCAAAGTAGAGAATGTTGTGGTGCTAGAGATATATGCCAACAACCAACCTTCATAATTATACGTTAGTTGGAATACACCTAACCAGTGGAAGGTATGTGTTACATAGTTTTCATTACCTTCATTATCCCAGAGCAGTCTGAACATGCCATAGAAAAGGATGTCAAATGATGACAATAACACTTTAATTAATGTGAAATACATTATTCAAATATTTCCAGTATTGTAAACTATAATTAATGTGTTGATCATATTTTCTCATCAACAAGTCGGTCTCTTAGCAAATATTTATGTGATGTGATATGGGTCTATGGACTGGTTCATATTGGTAACTATTGTGATGCGCAACGTAGAAACACAACCTCACACTCTCTTTCTAAACCATCAACTTCAAGCATGCATTTGAAAATGACTATAGTATATTAACAACATAAAAAAAACACCATGTGCATAACAACAGGGTGAAATTTTATAATTCTAGTTCAAATATTGTAAAGTCGAGTAACTTCCATGAGTTCCTTTTCAAATACTAGATAATCCTCTCATCTTTTTCAACTGCAATAATAATTTCCCACAAATGACATCAATAGATTTTGCAATATGATTAGGCTGGATGAATAAGTGCAACAGGTTTGATATCCATTTTTTTCACGTTAGATGAAGTCAGGATCACAATGGTTGGTTGGTTCGGTCATTGACTTTCTTAAACATTGAAAAGTGGAGTGTTATAAAAATGCTCCTAACATTTAGTTCCCACATGAACCATTATCCATCAGTCACGTTGGTTGGTATAATAATTGTGAGGATTTATGACTAGGACCCTTTTGTGGGATATAATTGTTTGAAATTCTTATCACGATCTTTAGTTTGCTTGGAACTCCAAATGAAGAAGTTTGGTCAGGAATTTCATAATGAGTGTCCTAGATTTAGATGAGAATTGTTTAGACTTGTTATCAAAACTGCTAGTATGTGACCCTTCAAAGAGAATCTTTGCCAAGAATGATCTATTGCATCCTTATTTCTTTGAGTTGAGAAAGTTTCTCATTACTCATAAATTGTGAAGATCTCGAGAAAAATGGGCACACTCGATAATATATTTAAAGTATTGTGCACCTATATAGAGTTAAATCCTAAACCAGAAGGAGAGTTAGAAGGGGAAGGTGACTGATACTCTATGCAAAGGATATGAGTTCAAATTTAGGTGCAGTGAATGGCATTCTAGTGCAATATGCTCATTCGAATAGTCTAAATGCATATTTTGACAATTTCAGGAAGACATATAAGAAAGAATGCCACCAACATCCCTTGGATTTAAGATATGTAAAAAATGATAAATAATGCATGAGATCCCACGTATCCATCGTCATGTTCTATGTAGAAGAAGAAATCCAAAGAATTTAACTCACCAAAAAAATTCTTCAGTATACATCTGTAATACTTTCTACAATAATTACTATATCATCAATTCAATCATGTTCTCATTTGCAAGGTGTTCGATTCCCATCTGAGAAAATAGGCTTGGAAGTAAGTGAAATGAATATTATGATTGAACGCTTTGAAGTTGTTGATTCATCTAGTAGAAGATATACAAATATTGACAATATAATTGACATTGTGTAAGAATAGAATGAATGTGAAGTGGCTTTTGCTTGCAGCGATCTTTATCACTTTTTCATATCTGGTTCTGGAGTGTTTAGCTCTACCATTACTAGTGGGGATCAAATCCTGCCATAGCTCGAGTGCCTACTTGACCCAAGATGAATATTGGTTTTCTCAGAAATTCGAACACTATTCTTTAAAGAAATCATGACTGATAACTAGGTGTCAAGACAAGAGAAGAAGGAAAAGCATATATAGATGCATTGTGTGCTATAAATTTCCCTCAATTGAAAGTGAGCATAAAGGCTATCATGTAGATCGATGAAGGAATAATAAGTGGATTTGACTCTTTCTATGGAGTGTACAAATATTTTCTTAATGTGTAAAGGATCTAGTGGTTTCAGTTCATTGTGCATTTATTTAGAGGACAAATATGCCTTATCTAAAGAGGAGGAGAAGACAAGGAATGAAAGTGCTAACATGTTTTGAACTTTTTGCCATTGATGTCAAAGGGGAGGTAAGCAGAAAGGATGGAAAAATTATTCTCAAGACAAAAGGGTGAGGATCAAAGTGCTGCATTCAATTCCAAAGGTGGAGATTGTTGGCATTGTTGTCATTGATGGCAAAGGAGCAGTAGCAAAGTATGTTTGTTATTCTTGTGTTGATGTTTATGTTGTAAAGGGTGTTTTTGAAAGGTTGTTTGTGCTGGATAAAGTTTGTTTATGATGTATGCATATGATGGTTGAGTTGTTATGATACAAGCCAAAGGCATGAAGAATATTGTGATGTTAATGTGATGTTGTGATGCATTGTTTCCATATGTGATTACTTGCAGAGATTGTGCATAAGTTGTTGCAATCCATTTTCTTGTGAGATTAGGTGAGCATAGATATGGCCTTGGAGATGTGTTTATGGTTAGAATATTTTTTTGAGTTGTTGTAATAAAAACAAAGGATAAAAGTTAATGTTGTCATGTAAGAGGATGCAAGTTAATGCAACAATCATTAAAGTTGAAATTCATTTTATATATTTTTAATATTCAAGAGTTGAAATAGTTTGGAAATGGAGAGACACCTTCATAATGAAAAGAGACAAGAGTTGTCATTTTAGGTTCATGTATGGAATAATTTTTGGAAAGTTGGCTTTGACTGGATGGCCAGTGGCCTAGTGAAGGCATATGCAAGTGTGTTGGAATTGATGTCAATAGTCATGCTGGGAAGATGTGTTGGGTAGTTGGTATTGCCTAACTATTGGAAGGAGTAGTGTTGAAGTATTGGCAGAAGTGTTGACCTTGATGTCAACCAAACTAACTTGGATTATTGCTGCAGTAAATATTGGTAGTGATGGCCCAGGAGGAATCTCATGGTAGCTATAGGATTCATGTAGAAAATCATCAAAGTAGCAAGCTTATTGGAGAAGCCATAAAATTATGATTACAGTGATGGACCAGATGGAAGTCCATGATAGTTGTAGGCATCATGAAGAGGATCATCATGGTGGTTGTGAGTTCCTCTATGTGGAGAGTCAAGGAGAAGAATAATGTTAGAGAGATAGGATCCATATTAGAGGTAGAAGATGTGATCAAATGCCACATCAGACTTTCTCCATTGGAAAGTTCTATAGAAGATATTTCCAAGGATATGTGGAAGTCCAAAAATGGAATCGTGGATCAAAAGTTATGGCCTACTGAAGTTTAAGGATTTGAAGCCTTAGGTAGAAAAGAATATCGACATATCAGAGATTAGTGATTTAGCATATCGGCATATTAGAGATCATCAGACTCGCATATAGAAGGTCTAGAGATATCAGTGATCGCAACTTCATATCATCAGCCATATCTATGATCGCAACATCAGAGCATCAACCATGTCGATGATCGCAACATCAGAGCATCAGGCATATCAGCAATCACATATCGAACGTTAGGCATACCAGTGCATCACAACATTAGAGCATCAACCATATCAGGGAATCACATATCAGATAGTTGAGAGACATTGGATATTAGCGATCGTAACATCGAAACTCAAAGGAGATCGGAACATCGAAAATCGGAGGGTCGGAACTTCTGAAATGTGAAAACCTTTAAAAAGTTGCAATATTGTTAAAAGTTTTGATAGTGTTAAAAATCGATGGGTTGTGCCAATAAGGATTAACAAAGTATTTCATCGCAAAACCAAAGGTAGACATTCCCTTTTCTCTCTCCTTTAGTAGGACACATGGCAGCATATGATTGGTTTTGATAAGCTAAATGTGGCAGCATATGATTGGTTCTAATAAAGCTATAGTGGCATCTGACATCAGCATTACATGACGATACGAAAGGACATGTGGCAAGCACTTTTGTCATTTTGGAGTGATTACATCATATCACAGGTCATTGTATCATAGGTTGAGGATGTCAACACTTATAACAGTTGGCAGCTGAAAAAATGTTGATAAGGGGGCTCCGATATTAGAGCTGGCACACAATCAAGAAGAAATCATAAAACCAAGGGCGCTAAGCTCTTAACAAAGGAAAAGTCACCCCTGAGCTGGAAAAAAATTCCCTAGCGCCTTAAGGCTAAGCCTCTGGTCACTACACCCAGTCCCATCGAGGAAAATAGAAAGGGGCTAAACAAAAGGGGCCAAGGACATTAGAACTTTGTTTTCATAATGACTTTAAGAATAAAAGTCTCGATGAGTAAAAGCTTTGATATAACACCATTGCAATAATAAAAGACATATTGGGCTCCGATAGTGTAATCTAGAGAGTTATGAGATGGATGAGCCTGCAGTTGCAAGATTGAATGCAGGAATAGAGGAGTTGGTCTCAGGATTAATGGCGACTATCAAAGATTGTTGGGTCAAGGTAGCAAGGACCATAATCTTTGGGAAAGAGTGTTCGGTCTACCTTGAGGTGAGACAAGCTATCCCTGTGCTTAGATGTGTGTCTCAGTGAGTTAAGTGGATGAATGGTTCGACTACCATAGGGTTAATGCAGATCGATAGAGTTGGTTCATGGAGTTAGATGGGTCACCAGAAAACTCTAAGATAAGGGATGAGGAAAATGATCCATAGAGAAGTCATGCCAAAGTACAGTGAAACCATGAATATGCATGGAGAGCCTCAGTGATAGGATAGTTGTTCACAGAGAGGATTGTACCTAGTTGGAGTGTGTAGGTGAAATGAGAATTAATTCTTAGTATGGAGAAAATAGTCAAGTGCCCATTCTCATGGTTAATGCAGTGGCAGAGACCAAGGCAGACACAGCAGCAGAATGGAGGAGCCATGTCAAGGTATACTTGTGTTGTGTGAATATCAAATAGATTGGTAGCATTGATCAGGGGGTAGTAGAGGAAAAAACCCAGAAGCTTAGATGAGTAAGGTGGGGAAGAAACATAGTTTCTAGAGACCTATGGGAAAATCTCTCTGTGTGTGCACTTCTGTGTGAGGCTAAGTGAGCCTATTCCACAAAGAAAGGACGAGAGTGCATAGGTAGAGGTAAGAGACCGTTAGAGCTACGCTACTGTGAGAAAAGCCAAACTTTCTACGCTGCTATGAGTAAGCCTGAATGTGTCACTTCTTTGTGAGAAAGGTTGAACGTGCCTATGCAGAGAATGAAGGCCAAGAGCTGAGTGTGCGTTGTAGAGAGTAGAGGGCCAAGACTTGACTATATGTTGATTAAGGGCAGAGAGTAGTGATTTGCTTCGACTGTGATAAGTGATTGATGTTGAGAAGATCATTGTGTTGCTATAGAGTGAGCAGAGAACAGAGTTGAGATCAGGTAGAGTGGCTACCAATTACAGAGAACATTCATTTCCTATCTGAGTGTGGGTTGGAGCCTTTATACAAGAAGTTGGTGCTTCCATCTCTAGTGGGTGTTTGATATGGATTAGGGGTTGGTGCCTCCAGCAAGTTGGTGTTTGCATAAATCCAAGGAGCTGCAAGTTGGTTCTTGCAACAAATCTTTCAAGTTGGTGCTTCACATGGTGCTTCTGGTAAGTTGGACAGGTGTTGGGCACCAAATTGGCCTATATTTTTCCTGCATTTCCACTCCTCTTTTCATCCCTTTTGTATTCATTCGCATATATTTACTATGTAAAACTATGAGGTAATTCCCCTTTATCGTCTCTTGGGATATTTAACTAATGAAGTAAAGTCATGAGGGTTTTACCTATGTGAACCACTAAAACATGTTACGCAGATTATGGAGTGTAGGTGTTGACCACACGACATATCACAGCAGTCCCTCGATTCACAGCAGCTGATCGACCACGATGAAATAACATAACTAATTTGCAGCTGTTCTCAACCTGCTTTTGGATCATTCTTCTTCTTGGTCTCTCGGCGCTAGTGCTGTGATGGAACTGATGTATATCTTTGGGCATATAGTTTCCATGTTTTGGGGAGAGACGTTATTCCCCTTTGTACTGTATAAAAGACGGGTCATTCTTGTATCAGGGGTTAGTCAAACCCTGCATTGTATTCTAACAACATTGTTCAGATTAAAAAAATACAAACCCTTTTGCTGGTCTATCGTTCATTGTGAGTAATGCAACCCTTATCAAAGAGCTGGGCCTGCTCTTTTGATCAAGTGTTGCATTGCTGTGTTTATTTCTTGATTGTTGTGGCAGATTCTTTAGATCATTGTGAATACCTTTTTAATTTCTGCAGTTGAATTTCTATTTCTATTTCAGCAATGCTTTGATTTCGTAATCATGAACCCTTGGTTGATAACAGATTGTAACCTTGCCCCTGCATATACCTTGCATGTTGCCTTGAAAAGAATACGCACCTGGATTGATACATTAATGAAGGAAAAGGTGTGAGTAAATTGTTCATACCTGGACACCAACATTTTGGCACCATTACTAGGGAGGCTAACAAGGTGCAAGACACGATCCGTATCAACCAGAGGGTCAATCTCTCATCTTGGGGAGAGAATGAGCTTTCTCACTCTGCTCCAGGTCCTAAGCGTAGGTATTTCACTTGTTTCACGCTTATATTGTTTTCCTGTTTTTATTAGGGCCGATCTATTTCCCTGGGGAGGGAGGAGTCCTTTGATGCCCTGCTCCAGGTCCTGAGCTTAGATTTCCCTAGCATTTTTTGTTGTTTTGATTTTGAGAAACCCAATCTCTTGCCTTGGGGATGGATGGGTCCTCTGATACCCTAATTCAAGTCTTGAAGTGTTAGGTTTTCTCGTGTGTGTGTTATTTTCTTGATTGGGTTCTTGTCCTGGGGAGGGAGGAGTCCTTTGATTCCCTACCCCAGACCCTAAACCCTAGGTTCCTGTTTTCTTTTCTTCTTTTTCCATTAACTACCCTCTTTTCAATGTGATCTCTCGTCTTAGGGAGGGAATGGTCTTTTGACACCCTACTCCAGGCCTTGAGCATTGTGGTTTGATCACAACATCTGTCGTCACACCAAATTGTATGAATAAAGATCCAAATAAAAGGGCCAGAGGGAGAGCCCCAAAGAAAGGAGGACAGGATTTGGGAAGGAACACTTATATCTAGCAAATCATTGCAAAAGCTAAGTCAGAGGCATCTTCCCATGAAGCCATGACGCCAGGTGCATAGACAAAATCTAAGGGACAATCTGTAAATCAACCAGTGTTGTCCATAGCATCCCTTGCTGATTCGATACAACAGGCCCTTCCAGTAGCCGAAGAGACAAGCAACAGTACGCTTGATAAAGGGATATCATTGCTCGTAACAGAAGAAGAAGAAGTTGCAAGTAAAGCATCCGAGGGAACAATCCATCCCAATAGGGAAGAAGAAGTTGCAGAGAGGAGATCTGAAGGGTCAAGCCATTGTGATAGGGAGGAAGAAATTGCAAAGACACTTCTATCACCAAAGGATAGAAGAAGCGCTATTAAGGCAACTTGAATCCCTGTGAGGAAAGCCCTTCTGGTGGAGCCTACTAAAATTCCCAATGAGTATCGGAGGATATTCATGGAACCTACAACATCTACTATTGACTTCCCAATTGGGGATTTAGGGACTGGTGCACCAACAAAGCCCATTCCTTTATCAGCTTTACCCAGTTTCCATGGGCTTACTTCAGAAGACCCTGACACGTTTTTGTTTGAATTTGAAATTATGTGTCGAGGGTATGATTACATAATGGATGCTCAGAAATTGAAAATCTTCCCTGCTATTCTAAAAGGGACTGCCCTGCGGTGGTTTATGGGTCTTGGGGGAAGGTCTATCACCACATGGGAGGAGATGAGAACTGCTTTCTTGGAGAAGTACTAGGACTACTGTAAATCATGGGATATTAAAGAAGAGCTTTTTAAATTTACACAGAAAGAGGATGAAAATATGGAAGATTGTGTGGAATGCTTTAAATACACACTGCAGAGATCAGGTCACTCTGAATTGGATAAGGACATTTTGAAAATTATCCTTCTTTGGGCCTTCCGAGAAGACTCTTTGGAATTGTTAAATATAGTCAGAAAGGGAGATATATCAAAGGATAACTTTGACACCATCTGCAAGTTGTGCATCCAATGTTTAAGGGGAGTTGCAAGGAATAAACAAGGGATTCGATCAACAAAAGTATCTGGTGGAGGTGTTACAAAAGAAGAAATTGGGAATCTGTTGGACAAACTGAGGACTGATATCCTGAGTACCTTGTCTAAACAGATAGACACGCTGCAAGTAGAACATAAACAAATCAAATTGGAAAGAACTGTGGCTGTATTTTTCCCAAAATGCAGAAAGAAACACCCATAGAGGGAATGTCCATTAAACGCGGCAGAGGAGTGTGCAATCTGTGAGCTGAATCATGTGACAAGTTCATGCCCATCCTTGCCAGGACTAAAAGCAGTTTTTCAATGGACAGGCGAAGAGATGGAGTAGCTATACTTTATGGGACCTAAAAAGCCATGGAAACCTCGGCCGTAAATGGGAAATGATGGTATGTTTCCAGATCCATCTCAATATTTTAGCAATTTTAATATGGGTCCCCAGTCCATGCCTTATCTGCCCATGTGGCCCCAATACCAATTTCCACCTTAGCAACAGTGGGCTCCTCAAGCTAGTTCATGTTCCCCGTGGGCTCCGAACTGGTGGGGACCTTCTCCTCTTGGTTAGTTTCCCCAGTCAATGTCACAACAAAAACTTCATTTTCCCTCTAATGTGCCTCCTAGTAATCAGCCTGTTCATCCCCAACTTCCCATCCAACCCAATCTGAATCCTAACAATAAAGGGGTTTAGCAAGCTGACACCCTCAACCTACCTTCATATAGCATCTCTACCATAGAATTATATGAGATGAATTTATGATTTGTGCAGACAGTAGATGCTCAACCCTCACCAATATTTATTGAACAGATTGACAGTGAGGAAAAGGAATTGGAAATGGTTAAAGAGGAACCAAACTGATTCAACAAAAATCATACACCTCCTCAACCGCCAGTTACTCAAAAACATCAAGCTGAACCACCCTATCTAGAAAGGTTGGCTTTGAGTAAATCAACCCCTCAAGCTGAGTTTGACATGTTAGGGGAGTTATAGAATTTATTTGTCAAGATTCCCCTATTGCAAGCTATGAGGGACGTACCTATATATGAAAAAACTCTTAGGGAATATTGTGCTAAGAAGCCTAAAAAGAAATCAAGATACCTGCTCACCATTAACATAATGGGGAAGCTATTAGATTTCATGATGGGAAGGTCCATGCCTGTAAAATATGGGGATCCTGGGAACCCAATTTTAACCGTGCAAATTAATGGGGCAAAAATTCCAAATGTATTGGTAGATTTGGGTGTTGCCATAAATGTCATCACTACTAAAACTATGCGTGCATTAGGTCTTCATAAGTTGAAACACACACCTATAGTGTTAGAACTGGCAGATCAATCTATAACAAAACCAGTAGAGAAATTAGAAGATATCATGATTTTGGTTGATTCATGGCACTACCTTGTGGACTTCCTAGTACTCCAAATGCAATCTCCAGCTGGAGGCCATCCCCTGATTCTGGGAAGACCGTGGCTAACAACTGCAGATGCTTATATTGGGTGCTGTTTAGGACATATGATCATTTCAAATGGGAAAAACACTAAGAATCTAGTATTATATCCTCCCGCAGAACCTAGCCTATCAGCAGAATCAATAGGCCGAAAGAAATCTTTATACAAGAAAGAGTCTAAATCAGAAAATGAGGAGTTGAGACCAGTTCTTACTATTGGAAAGGCCCTCTAGATGAAAACAGAAACAAAAGATGACACAATTTCTACCTTTATCAGTGATCCCTGTTCTATTTCAGATTTGAATCGGAAAATTCTGGAGTCCATCTTGAGTTGTGAAACTCAGGAAAGTACTGGAACAGAAGATGGATTTGATGAGCTACCTACAACTGCGCCCCATGACATAATTTCCGTGGAAATAGAACCAGGAAAAGTCTTGAATTTCAATCAAGATCTGTCAGAGTCCCAGAACAAACAACTCTTTGATGTTCTCTGGAAACACAAAGAAGCCTTTGCTTGGGATTACTCAGATATGAAGGGAATTCCTGCTAATCTATGCACCCATCACATATACATTAAGGAGGACTATCTTCCTGTGAGGCAACCCCAGAGAAGAATGAACCCTGCTCTGAAAACCATTGTTAAGGAAGAGCTCCAAAAACTATTGGATGTGGGATTTATCTACCCCATTTCAGACAGCCAATGGGTTTCTCCATTGGTACTGGTCCCTAAGAAAAATGGTAAATGGTGAATATGCGTGGACTACAGAGAATTAAATAAGGCAACTTAGAGAGACCATTTTCCATTACCATTCATTGAACAAGTCTTGGATACATTAGCTGGGAAGAAGTTTTTCTCCTTCCTGGATGGATTTGGAGGGTATAACCAGATCTAGATAGCTCCTGAAGATTAGGATAAGACCACATTGACATGCCCTTAGGGAACTTTTGCATACAGAGTCCTCCCATTTGGTCTCTGTAATGCACCTATAACATTCCAGAGCGCAATTTTAGGGATTTTTCTGATCTAGTGGATGATAGTGTTGAGATTTATATGGACGATATCACGACATATGGAGATTCATTCGAAGAAGCATTGGGGAAGCTAGAAAAATTTCTTGAAATATGCAAGCAGGTGCATGTCTCTTTAAGTATGGAGAAATGCCATATGATGATGAAAGAAGGAATAGTCCTCGGACATTTTCTTTTGGCTACAGGAATCCAGATGGACCCAGCCAAGATAAAGGTAATACAACATTTTCCAATACCCAAAACACCCACTCAGGTACGTAGCTTTATCATTTGTGCTGGTTATTATAGGTGCTTTATAAAAAAATTTGCTAAACCAGCACATCCGATTTTTGAATTACTAACAAAAGATGCAAACTTTGTGTGGACAGATGACTGTGATGCAGCCTTTGTAAAAATCAAGGAACTGGTTTATAGTGCTCTAATCCTTAGAGGACTAGACTGGGCATTACCATTCCATATTCATGTTGATGCTTCCCAGACAACAGTTGGGGCATTTTTGGGTAGCAAGTGGATAAGGTACCATATGCAATATACTGTGTTAGTAAGAACTTGGCTCCTGCTGAGTTAAACTACACAGTGATTGAAAAAGAATTCCTTGCTATCATCTGCACCATCAACAAGTTTCGGCACGATATCACTGGTTACCCCAACTTTGTATACACTGATCATGCAACCATTAGGTATCTGATGAATAAACCCGTTACTCCTGGTCATATTACAAGATGGATTTTACTACTTCAAGAATTTGATATTACCATAGTAGATAAACCAGGGAAGGACAACGTGGTTGCTGATTTTCTGTCTAGGTTAGAAAATAATGCCGAAGGTACACCTATTGAAGATAGCTTTCTATATGAATATCTCTTTGAAATTTCCGCTAACACCCCATGGTATGCAGATATTGCTAACTATCTTGCTACAAGGAAGGTACCTCATCATTTTTCATATAAGGACCAACAAAAAATTATTCATTATAGTACTCGATATTCATGGATGGCAGGATACCTATTTCATACATGGGTTGATCAATAGATTTAGCGCTCTGTATCAGAGGATGATATCTATGAGATATTGAAGGCCGCCCATGGTGGACCTTGTGGGGGACATTTTGTAGATAAAAGTGCAGGCCAAAGGTGCTGCAAATGGAATACTACTAGCCTTCTATCTTTCGTGATGCTAGAGATTGTGTCCGAAGATGTGGCAATTGCCAATGAATGGGACAACCTGGGAAATCGAATGAAATGCCATTACAGCCCCAAATAGTCCTTGAACCTTTTGAGAAGTGGGCCATCGATTTCATTGGACCCATCAACCCACCTTCCCACCAGAAGGTTCACATCCTAGTCTATACTGATTATGTGACTACGTGGGTGGAAGCCAGTGTGGTTGCAAAAGCAACAGAACAGGTGGTGGCAGATTTCCTTTTTGAAGAGATTTTTGCC
This sequence comes from Pinus tabuliformis, assembly GCA_031772625.1. Classification (NCBI taxonomy): domain Eukaryota; kingdom Viridiplantae; phylum Streptophyta; class Pinopsida; order Pinales; family Pinaceae; genus Pinus; species Pinus tabuliformis. The sequence goes on from CM062816.1 coordinate 1,528,383,114, forward strand.
TGATATGGTACCCCGAGGGAAATTGTTTTAGATGGGGGAACACATTTCACATCCCACATGATAGAGAGGCTTATGTAGAAATATGGGGTTAAACACAGAGTGACAACTCCTTACCATCCCCAAGCGAATGGACAGGTAGAAAGCACAAACAAGGTATTGGAAAATATCTTGACAAAAACTGTAGCAATTCATCATCGGGATTGGTCACAGAAACTTCCGAAAGCTCTTTTGGCATATAGGATGAAATGGCGAAATACAATTGAGTTTTCACCATTTTAGCTAGTCTATGGGAAATTCCCCTTGTTTCCGGTAGAATTTGAGATTAGTACGCTCAGAACAGCTCTGGAAGTGGGATTAGACTTATCAGAGGCCCAGAAACACCGGCTGGAACAACTCAATGAGTTAGATGAGATTCGTTTAGTAGCTGTCCAGAAAGCCACTACTGTCCAAAGCAGAGAACGAAATGGCACGATAAATTTATCAAGAATAAGGTGTTTCATACAAGAGACTGGGCATTGTTATATGACTCCCGGTTCAAAGATTTTAAAGGAAAGCTTCTCACTCATTGGATGGGACCCTATGAAGTGGATGTTGTATTCAACAATGGAATAGTCATATTGGTTACAGTAGATGAAAATTGTACTTCCTTCCTAGTGAACGGACACTGTTTGAAGTTATACCACCGTCCAACTTCTAAAGATGCCTTCATCAAACATCTTTCTGATACATCTGGTTTGATGGTTGTTGGTGCAAAGAATGCTCCCTCTACCTTCTGTTAATATATATATATATATATATATATATATATATATATATATATATAGATATATCTATATATATATATAGATAGATAGATAGATAGATATAATAATAATAAAAAATATATGTTGTTACTACTTGTTTATCTTTTTGTAGGAATAAGAACCGAATTATGACAAGGAGAGACTAAGAAAGTTTTCAAGTAACAGTTGTTGTTGTTACTCCATTAGTGTTGTTACTTCGTCGTTGTTGTTACTCTACATGTTGCTATTACTCTGTTGGTGTTGTTACTCTACCGTTGTTGTTACTCCGTTGGTGTTGTTACTCCGTCATTGCTATTACTCTGTCGGTGTTGTTACTCTGCCGATTGCTTTTACTCCATTGATGTTGTTACTCTGTAGTTGTTGTTACTCTGCCGTTGCTGTTACTCCACCGGTGTTGTTACTTTGTCGTTGTTGTTACTCCGTCGGTGTTGTTACTCTGCCGTTGTTGTTACTCCATCGGTGATGTTACTCTGAAGTTGTTGTTACTCTGCCACTGCTATTACTCTATCGTGTTGTTACTCTACAGGTGTTGTTACTCTGTCAGCGTTGTTACTCTGCCATTGTCGTTACTTCGTCGGTTACTTTTGCTATTACTCCACCACCAGGTAGGTCACCAGGTACGCCTTCATTTACGCTATGGATTTAATTAAAATATTCCAAAGAAGAGACTAGTACGTAGCGCGGACAACTGCATTCAAGTTGGGGGGGTCCCATCATAAATAAATGACGGTGTATCGAAAATCATAATCATATCACATCATTACCAAATCCAATGAGAGCGGAAACCAAAAATCATGCGATTTTATAATCATGATTCCTACACATTGGAATTTGAAATCGTATGCCAAGAACTTTACTGGTCATTTCCCTAGCACGTTGTATTCAATCACCATAATCATTCACCTGTACTACCATACCCTGCCACTATTTGCTGTGTTTTTCGAGGTGTGCCAGCCTTTATTACTATTCTTTTACCCCACGGCAACCATGCTAACATTATTGCCATCATCAATTGGGTTATTGTTACTCTCCCCCTACCAGCCGACTATATCCATCATGTTGACCTAGTTCCTACAGCGATGGGTGGGTTGGCTGTGTGCCATGAGCCGGAGGGAACGACATTGGTCCGAAACAATTAGGAAGTATGGTAGGTTTTTGAAAATGCACGGTGGAACGTCTATTTCAACAGATTGCAAGGTTTTAACGAGGAGATTGCGATTGAATTCACACTTAATTTAGAGGAAGGGAGCTCTCGGGTCCAGGGGAGAGAAATCCTTGTTATAGAAGAAACCATTGTAGAGGTCAGTGGGCTACCCCAGTAGGGGAAAATATGGTTTTCACGAAGAACCGCCCTCCTAGAGTTCCCCAAAACATTCTTGCAAGCTGGAGAAAATGTTGTTCAAAAAGGTCGGGGGTACGATCGGAATTCATTACCACACCCATGGGATGAGGTAGCAGGTTTTGTAATGAGATACATAACCTGCGAGGGGAGGTATACCACCATGTTTAAATATCATTTCAAAATATTGGCTCACCTCCGGTTCCCACAGATGGAAGCCTTCTCATTGAATATGCCTTTCTTCTTGTTAAGGAGTCTCCAACTGATGGTGCACTCTGCTTGGCATTCGCGACAAGTAGCGGTAGTCATTACCAACCATGGTCTAGTTCGGCTATTAGTCATGCATGCAATCAGTCGACTTCAAATGCCATGGGAAACATTCCAGGATTCTACAGAGGAAGAGATAGCAGCTACTAGAGTCGCTACAGAAGAAGAGCTGGAAGCGATGGAGGAAGGAACCGGAGCAGAGGATGAATATATAGATCAAGAGGAAATAGAGGAAATGGAGATGAAACCCGAGGGGCTAGAATAGAACCAGGAGCGTGAACCAGAGAGGATAGTCAAGGCTGCTCCACAAGAACCAGCCTCAACTGCAGAACCGATGGAAGAAGAAGTGTTGCAGCAAGGGGCCAATATAGAAAGGGCCACTAGCACCATGACTGAGGTTGTCTCTCAAGAACCAACCTCGACCATGGAGCTAGTGGAGCAAATCAGCAGCACTGTAATAAGCGAAGAGGGACCACATCAGGCTGAGGTGGAGGAATTCGTTAATATTGTGGCCAGGGGGTGTCCCACAAGAACCACCCTCGACCGTAGAACCAATGGAGGAAGATGAACCAGGACGAGAGGGGCCCAAAGATGAAAGAACTGTGGGGCCAAGAGAAGAAGAGGCTATGGGTATAATGGATGGAATTGATGTGATGATGAAAGAATCCATTTGTATCAATGTTGTGCTAGAAGAAACAGTGCCAACATCGTCTTTTCAAGAACTATTAGATACAGAAGGTGGTGTTACACAAGAACCACCATCAACATATCCAACCCTGGAGATTACAGAGGAATTAGATTCTGGGACTGATGTTGCTCCACAAGAACTAGCATCAATCTCATAACAAGGGACTACACAGGCAGGGGTTTTAACCCAGAGCAGAGGGAAAGAGCCCAAGGCTACAACTGGGGTCAAGATAGATCAGGTAGGAAAATTCTTTCATTTTTCCTCTTACTTATCCATTCCAAAAGGGGCAAGGGTGTCTCGCTCTGCCCAAAACACAGAGGAGGATGTGTCCATTCCACTAATTTTGAAGTATGATGGGTCGAATAAGGAACCATTTGCCACAGGTTTGTTGGCCACAAACCTCCACAGAGACCTTTCCTAGGAACCCAGAATAAAGGAAGATGCAGATGTTTTTGAAACAAGGTAACCTGGAAGGGAAAGTTTGACTGAACCACCAATGGACATCCATCAAGTGAACCCGCTACCTATCGAGATAGCTTCATGGCAAGATGAGGTAGGAGACATTAAGGAAGTGGCTGCTCCCTAGGAAGAGAGACCAAGGAAAGAAGCCCCATCGATTGACCCTGTGGATACTCCCTTGAGCAATCCACCACTTGTCGAACCGGCTGCAGTACCAGATGAGGTGGTGGTCAAACAAGAATGGGTAGAATTGTGTGAGCAAAGAAGGCTGGTTATGAAGAAAAAATATTAGCTACAATTCAAAGAAACAATGTGGCTCAAAACAGAGGTTAAGAGGCTGAGAAAACAAATACATTGGTTAAAGAAACAGGTGAAGAAATATAAGCGGCGGGATAAGAATCCCAAAACCATGATGGCCGAAGCAGGGACACAGGTAGATGGAGTAGCAACAACCTCTGTTTCCACCCAGATAGAACCAATAGAATATTTGTTTGAAGGTCGTGAGTTTTCTTTGATGGCTGAGGTACAAACCTGGAAATCCATCACGGCGTGATATCAGAGTGAAGCGAATAAAGCCCAAGAATGAGCATCCATGGCTATCTTTGAATATGTGGAGCATATTGATAATGTGATTGAGGCATGCAAAGCACCAACTTTAGGTGGAGAGGCTGGAAACACAAGTGGCAGAGTTGAAAACCAATAAAGAGTAGATGCTCCATTTAGCACAAGAAGTGATGGCATGTCACCCTTCTGCTTCCAGTTACTCTTTATTTTTGCATGAAATCTTTCTTTTCTTCTATTTGGAAAGCATCCAGAAAGAAATTAGTCATGAGTTTGAGGATAGTGTACAGTTCCTCCAGATATTGAGAGCCCATGATGTGCCAACTCAGCATTTGATGTGTGAGCTTTACATGCATGGGTATCTCTTGCATGTTGAGAGAGAACTTAATCTGGTTCCATATGTGGGGTACATTCATTTAAGGGCCCTCACCTCTTACACTTTTAGTCAGATAAGTTGGCAAAAGGCTTCTGACACGTTTGAGTCAAATCAGGCCATGAAGCCTTTTATGCTAAGAGGAGAACCCGAGAGATCAGCGACTATGTACAATAAGCACACTACATTTTTAGAAATTATGGGAAATAAGGAACAGATGCTGAGGACACAAAAGTGGTGTATCAATCTCTATGTCAAAAAATTGGTCATGTTTCAAGCAGAGACCCTAGATAGTTGTCAAAAAAGGTGGATAATGTCACCCACATCTGTCCGGAATAGAGAATCGTTTGGAGCACCAAATTTTGCATGAGCACTCAGTAGGGTGCTAAGATATGTGGCATGCATCCAAACATGTGGGGTTCGGTGGATGTGAATTCAATTTTAGTACCCTGTCCTTTAGTTGCCAATAGATCACTACACCCCATCATATAATGTACCAAATTATTGGTGGAAGGAAGTTCTTATCTCATAAGGGTTTAAGGTTCCAGGAACAAAAATGGCCAAGGAATATGATCATGCCTGGCTTCATGAAGCACACAGCCTATCCAACCCAGACCTGCGAAGACGATGATCTACAAGAGGGCATGCAGAAGGCTAGTTGGGTGATTAGAAATGACCCCTAGGTGACCTCATGAAATTAATGAAGGTATTACAGACTCATGTGTTGGTGTCTATCTATGTTATTTTAGGCAACAGATCGATAATACTGCAAAATACACAGACACTTGAAATAGTAAGAGATCACAGTAAGAAAAATATAAACACAACAAAAATTTAATAAGGAGTTCACCCAATCCTCCTGGGCTACATCTCCTGGTCCACCCTTCAGTGGTGGCCTTTTTATTATGTCTTTAAAATAGAGTTTTACAATAAGGAGCTCATCTGAGTCTCACTTAATAGAGAATGATTAGTAAGATGGCACTTGGAATTCCCAAGTCCTTAGAGTTCACAGACTCCCTTACTGAATTTCGACCTCAATTGGTCTCTATCTGCTCGATGCTGTCTTTGCTCTGATGGTCAGCTCGGCTTCTCTATTCTCTGTCATTTTCCTCTGTTTCTATGCCTCTCAGCCTTCGGCTTCATTTCTGCCTCCCTTTTGCCTCACTGTCTGCTCGTGGCTTTAAAGCGAGTTCGTTCCTCCCGACTGTTCGTTTCTACTTCCTGAATCTCTGGATCACCTACCTCTATCCGCTGGAACTCCTCTGCCCTGTGTCACCATCGCTGTGTAATGCTTCGCAGAGAGGTGGCCACTTGTCTCTTTGCAAACTGAGTGTCAGTTCTTCTTGAACGATCATTATTTCCATTATCTCCCAGATGCCTGTGAAACAAATCCTTATGTCGACTCATCAGTCAAATCAGACTTCAAATCTTATGCGCCGCAGTTTATTTCTCCCTCGGGTCCGGTCATCCATTGGGTTGAACCTCTGCTGTTGATCTGGAGCCCCCAGATCCTATGGTCTTCGCTCATAACGCATGGTTGAGTTGCTCGATCATTACTCTGCGATGTAAGCAGTTTCTCTCTCTCATCTGCTGGACACACATCACTTGGTGTATGGAATCGCTGAGTCATCGGCCAAACCCACTTACCTCTCAAAATGCCTTCGATATTCTGCCAGTTTTGAGTGTGGGACCCGCCTTGTCGGTTTTAGCGCTTTCCCACGGTTTTCCAATTTTCCTTGTGACTAAGTGCTAGGGGCTTTTTCTTCTCGAGGGGTCTTGCCCAGCGATACGCAATTAACACTAATCGCGTATCAGAAACAACCTCTGTTTCTAGATCTGAGCTTCCTAATTTCCATTTTTGTGCCATGCGTGATCTCCATGGGCCAACAGTCAATGCGCTTTGACCAAAGGTCCTCATTGTTCCGTGCTGGCTGAAAATTACCATTATTGAGAGGTCATTTCTGATAGATATAAGATTTCTTGAAGTCTGTCATTCATTTTTAACAATCATGGAATTGTTTGAGGATCCAATTCGGATCACGGCCTTCCCACTAAAAAAGCTTTTGGACCACCAAAATTTGGTTTTCAAGCATCGACTAAGTGAGGATACAACTTTCTCACCTATCCAATCTCTATCCATTTTGTGCTGCTTGGCTTTGAACCCTTGAGTCCAATTCTGAGGTACTCAACATCTCCTTTGCGCATCGTTCTCACCTTCCTGTCCAGAACTGTGTCTTTCTACAATTCATTAATATATTCAGGTAATAGGTCATCAACAGAAGGCAATTGACTCTGCTCTTCAAGTTCTTAAATTAATGAAGGTTCAAATAGTCTCAAGATGTCTGCATTAACGATTGAGTAGATGTGCATGTAAGTTGGTAAATCAAGGCAAAATGCATTCTCACCAATTTTCTCAAGGATCCTGAAAGGTCCATACCTTATTGGTTTTAGCTTTTTACCTTCACCTTGCATCCTGTGTCTATGCTCCATTCAATGCTTGTCATGCCTTGCCTTGTATTTGGCCTGGCTCTTTTCCAGCTATTCTTGTACTACCTGATGGATCTCTTGGATTTTTTCAATGAACCTAGTTGCCTTGTCCACATCACTGTGTCCATCAACTGATGTGTCCTTACCAAAGAAAAAATCCAAGGGAGACCTTGGTGTGAAACAAAAACAAGTCTCAAAACGAGATCTCTATGTGGAAGAATGTTTTGCTCGGTTGTAAGCATGCTACACATAACACAAATGTTCATCCCAAAGCTTGGGATGCTTGCTGCAATATCCCCTCAGCAACTAGACCACTGCCCTGTTGACTACTTCTGTCTGACCATCGGTTTGTGGATGGAAAGTTGTTCTTTTCTTTAGTTTGGTGTCCATCAGTTCCCACAGACCTGACCAAAACTTCCCCACAAATCAGGTGTTTCGATCAGATATAATGGAAGTGGGTAATCCAAAATGAACCCATACATGCTGAAAGAATAAGTTTGCAGTTTGTTCAGCTATAATCTGTTTATTACAAGGTATCAAAATACACATTTTGCTAAACCTATGCACAACAACATATAGATAATCATGACCTTTCCTAGACTTAGGCAGTCCTCCAACAAAGTCCATGGAAACACTTTCCCAAGGATGAGAAGGAACTGGCAATGGAGTGTACAAGCCTAGTTTTCTATTGTTGGGCTTGCTTTTAGCACACATAGTACACCTTGTTACATATCTAGAAATTGTCTCGTTCATTTTTTGCCAATAACAAAATCTTTGTAGCTGTGCAACTATTTTTCTTACCCCAAAGTGACCTGATATTAGAGAAGTGTGTGCCTCTCGTATTATCTTTACTCTTTCAGTTTGTGGAATGCATAGCTTCCCACAATGATACAAGAGTTGTTCCTTAATGTGATAATCCAATTCTTCTACTTGTTTGCCTTGACTTAAGTTGCATATACATCTTTAAAGTCTATATTTTGAGCATATTGTTCAATGTAGCTCTCATGCAATACAGAATTATGCTTAAGTATAGTAGATGCATTTATAATGGGTCTAGATAACATATTTGCAACTTTATTATGTATGCCCTTTTTATATCTGATGACTAAATGAAACAGCTGTAGGAACCCCATCCATCTGTAGTGTCTTGATTGCTACAAGTTAGTTTGGGAGTGTAGATATTGAAGTGGTTGATGATCAGTATGTATAATTATTTCCTTGTCCATTAAGTAATGTTTCCACTTTTTCACACTCTGTACTAATGCATACCATTCCTTATCATATGTGGGATAGTTAACTACTGCAGAGTTAAATGTCTCAGAATGATAAAATATGGGTTTACCATGATGTATCAGCACTGCTCCCATGGCATAGTCACTAGCATCTGTTTGGATCTCAAATGGTCTTTGAAGATCAGGTAGTTCTAGTACAGGTGTTGTACTAATCTTTTTTTTCAAGGTGTAGAAGGCTTTCTGGTGTTTGCCTCCCCACTGAAACACCTTGTTCAATCCTGTTAAAGCATGTAAGGGAGTTGCAATTAAGGAAAAGTTAGAAATAAACTTTCTCCAATATTGTGCTGCTCCTAAGAAGCTTCTAACTTCTATGGCAGAAATGGGTTTAGGCCAGTTTACAATGACTACAATATTAGAGGGATCTATCTTCAATTCACCACCCCCTACTATGTGACCCAGATAATTCAAGGATGTTTTTTCAAATTCATATTTTGAGATTTTAACATAATTTTTTTCTCTTTTCAAAACATCTAATGTCTGCTTAACATGCTTTATGTGTTCTTCCCACGTTTTGCTAAATATAAGAATGTCATCCAGATATACAATAACAAAATCATCAAGAAAGGTCTGAGTACATCATTCATCATTCTCATGAAAGTAGCAGGAGCATTAGTTAAGCCGAAAGGCATAACTAGCCACTCATACAATCCCTGCTTTGTTTTGAAAGCAGTCTTCCATGCATCTTGTTCTGCAACTTTGACCTGATGATATCCACTATGCAAGTCTAACTTGGAAAAATAAACAGCTTCCTTCAATTGATCTAATAGATCATCTATGCGAGGAAGGGGATAACGATTTTTTATTGTTATCTTGTTCAGTGCCCGGTAATCAATGCACATTCTCCATGAGCCATCTTTCTTTTTCACCAAAAAGATTGGAGATCCACATGGTGATGTGCTAGGTTTGATAAACCCTTTCTCGAGCAAATCCTGAACCTGCTTCTTGATCTCTGCATTCTCTAAATCAGACAACCTATACATTCCGATGTTAGGTAATGGAGCATCTTGCTGCAAATTAATATCATGTACTATTCCATTTTTGGATGGCAGACCCTTGGGTTCTTGAAACAAGACAACATATTCTGAAACAACCTTTTTCTAAATCAGCTTGTTGTTTAGCATCACAGCCCTCAAAAACATTGGTTTTATCAGGTTTCTTTTCCTTTACAACCATCAGTAAAAATTGCTTGCATGAATTTACAATTCGTTTCATCTGCCCTGAGTTTATGAGAGTATAATTATCCCCGAGCTTATGAGCTCTTACAATATATTCAATTCCATCTTTAATGAGGAGATACTTGTTCTCATCTCTATAGAAAATAACTTTTCTATCATACAAGTAGGGACTTCCTAAAACAATTCCACATATATCCAAAGGAATTACATCTAACTCAACCTCATCTACAAATGCTGACCCAAAAGAAAACTTAAGTTTACATTGTCTAGTCACTTGTAGTTGTGCTTTATCATTCAACCAACCTAATGGGTATGGTTTCTTGTGACGTGTAGTTAGTAATCCCAATTTCTTTACGGTTGCTTCAGAAATCAAATTTACTTGTGAGTCACTATCAACAAATCTTTTGATGCTTGGAAATAACTTGAATATGGAAAAGCTCATGTCTTTTTCTCTCATTCTCTTCATTAACAGATTGTGCAAAATTATTAGTAGATGCTTCAAAATTTTTACCTCTTATACCTGTGGCTGCAATGGTTGCTTCATCTCCTGAGTCTGACCCCAAATATTTCTGAACAGCTGCAACAATCTTCTTCTTCTTGCCCTCAAACTTCTTAGGTCTCAGCTCTGGATGTAGGATCCAACAGTGCTCATCATCATGCCCCTCCTTCTTACAGTGAGTACATGAGGACTTGCTCTTCTGTGCAGTGTTGGCCTTCCTCTCTTTCCATTTCTATTTTCTTTTCTCATTATTCTTGATTGCAATGGGTTGAGATGATCACCCAACTTCTGGGTTCCCATTCTTTCCTCTAGCTTCTAGATGCGTAGCCTGAATAAATACCTCATCTAGACTAGTGGGATTAAACATGATGATAGTGTGCCTCATGTAGCTGTGCAGACCACCTATGTACTTCAACAAAGTATCAGGTGAGTCTAATGAAATTCCTAGAATTAAAGATCTCTTCCTAAATTCTTGAGTGTAACTTTGTACACTTTGCCCTTTCAATTGGTGAAGAGTTTGCCAGCTCACCATGGTTTGTTGCATATAAGCCAGTAGATAGAACTGCTTTTTGATTGCAAAAACAAATTCACTCTAGACATAAAGAGTCTTACCATGTTTCTTCATGTCATCTTGGGCCTTGCCTTCCCACCATAGCAAGGCAGTGTCCCCAAGGTGTAGGTTGGCCAGCTGAATATTGCTCTTGTCTGAGTCGACATTCTGCACTCTGAAATAAACATCAATTTGTCTTATCCAATTGTCCAGCTTCTCTACATTCAACTCTCTAACATATATTGGAAAATCAAATTTAACACCTAGTTTAATCAAAGATGCTTTCTTTTTATGTTCAAGGCTATTAGGAGGTAAGAGAAAGCTTTCTTCTTTCCCTTTGCCTTTGGAGTAGTCATGGAGGAGAGATTGTTCTTCCCCCTTATCTTGTTTGGAGCTTGATGATTCCTCATCTTTTTGTTTTCTAAAGTCCCTATACATTTCCTCTACCATGGACCTCATGGCCAAGAAAATCTCTGTAAATTATTGTTTTGGGCCCAAGGAACCTTCCTCTGACATTTTCTTTTGAGGATAGACTCTTCCATTTTCAGGATTAGTTTCGACCAACTCTCCTTCCCCTAATTTGAGCTTTGATCTAGTTAGCATTCAACTGCTAAATCCAACACAAGGTTGTCTAACCTTAACAATCTAATGCTCTGAAACCACTTGGTCTGAAATCACCCCTAGGTGACCTCATGAAATTAATGAAGGTATTACATACTCATGTGTTGGTGTGTGTCTATGTTATTTTAGGCAACGGATCGATAAGATTGTGAAATACACAGACAACTGAAACAGTAAGAGATCACAGTATGCAAAATATAAACACAACAAAAATTTAATAAGGAGTTCACCCAATCCTCCTGGGCTACATCTCCTGGTCCAGCCTTCAGTGGTGGCATTTTTATTATGTCTTTAAAATAGGGTTTTACAATAAGGAGCTCATCTAAGTCTTACTTAACATAGAATGATCAGTAGGATGGCACTTGGAATTCCCAAGTCCTTAGAGTTCACAGACTCCCTTACTGAATTTCGACCTCAATTAGTCTCTATTTGCTCGATGTTTCCTTTGCTTTAATGGTCAGCTCAGCTTCTCTATTCTTCGTAATTTTCCTCTCTTTATATGTCTCTCAGCCTTCGACTTCTTTTCTCCCTCCCTTTTTCCTCACTGTCTACTCGTGGCTTTAAAGCCAGTTCATTCCTCCCAACTGTTCGTTTCTACTTCCCGGCTCTCTAGATCACCTACCTCTGTCCGCTGGAACTCCTCTACCCTGCATCACCATCGTTGTGTAATGCTTCACAGAGAGGTGGCCACCTGTCTCTTTACGAACTGAGCGTCAGTTCTTCCTGAACGGTCGTTATTTCAGTTATCTCCTAGATGCCTGCAAAATGGATCCTTCTATTGACTCATCGGTCAAATCAGACTTCGAATATTATGCACCACAATTTATTTCTCCCTCGGGTCTATTCATCCATCGGGTTGAACCTCCGTCATTGATCTGGAGCCCCAGATCCTATGGTCTTCACTCATATCGCATCGTTGAGTTGCTCAACCGTTACTCCGAGATGTAAGTAGTTTTTCTCTCTCATCCACCGGACACACATCACTCAGTGTATGGAATCATTGGGTCCTTGTCCAAACCCACTTACCGCTCAAAATGCCTCTGATATTCTGCTAGTTTTGAGCGCAGGACCTGCCTTTTCGGTTTTAGCGCTTTCCCAGGGTTTTTGCGCTAATCGCATATCAGAAACGGCCTCCATTTCTGGATCTGAGCTTCCTAATTTCCATTTTTGCACCATGCATTGTCTCCATGGACCAACAGTCAGCGCTCTTTGACTGAAGGTCCTTGTTGTTCCATGTTGGCTGCAAATTTCCATTATTCAGAGGTTATTTATGATAGCTATAAGATTTCTTGAAGTTTGTCATTCATTCTGAACAATCATGGAATTGTTTGAGGATCCAATTTGGATCATTGGGGGGAGATGTTGGGCACCAAATTGGCCTATCTTTTCCCTCCATTTCCACTCCTCTTTTCATCCCTTTTGTATTCATTCGCATATATTTAATGTGTAAAACTATGAGGTAATTCCCCTTTATCGTCTCTTGGGATATTTAATTAATGAAGTAATTTCATGAGGGTTTTACCTATGCGAACCACTAAAACATGCTATGGCTGCAGATTATGGAGCACAGGTGTTGACGCATGGCATATTGTAGTAGTCCCGTGATTCACGGCGGCTAATTGACCATGATGAAACAACATAACTGATTTGTAGCTGTTCTCAACCTGTTTTTGTATCATTCCTATTCTTTCTCTCTCAGCGCTAGTGCTATGATGGAATTGATGTATATCTTTGGGCATATAGTTGTCAGGTTTTGGGGAGAGATGTTATTCCCCTTTGTATTGTATAAAAGACGATTCATTCCTGTATCAGGGGGTTAGTCAGACCCTACATTTTATTGTAACAACATTGTTCAGATTAATAAAATACAAACCTTTTTGTTGATCTATCGTTCGCTGTGAGTAATGTAGCCCTAATCAGAGAGCTAGGCCCGCTCTTCTCATCAGGTGCTGTGTATTTTCTTCTTGTGTGTGTATTTTGTATTGTTGTTTTTATTTCTTGATTGCTGTTGCAAATTCTTTAGATCACTATGAATACCTTTTTAAGTTCTGCAGTTGAATTTCTATTTCTATTTCAGCAATGCTTTGATTTTGTAATCTCGAATCCTTGGTCGATAACAGATTGTAACCTTGCCCTTGCATATACCTTGTGTGTTGCCTTGAAAATAATATGCACCCGGGTTGATACATTAATGAAGGAAAAGGTGTGAGTAAATTGTTCATACCTGGACACCAACAATAGGGATCTACAAAAAGAGGGAGTTGATGCTTCCTGCTAGTGGATGCTCGCAAACAAAGAAATGGAGTTGGTGCTTCTTATGAGTGGGTGCTCACAAAATAGATTGATGTAATAGAGTAGGTGCTCTTATTATATCAATAAAAACAACAAGCTTTGGTGGTTTTTTCTCGAAAGGGTTTCCACATAAAAACCTTGTGCCTCATGTGTATGATACTCATGGTGTGTATGCTTGTATGTTGATTTCATGTTGCTACCATATCACATATTGTTGCTAATTATATGGATCGGTGCAAAGCTTGAATAACAAAAGTAAATAGGCATAAAAGCTTAGAATTGGCCTTAATATTTATTCACCCCCCCCCCTTAATATTATCATTGTTTCCAATAATTAGTATCAAAGTTGCGTTCCTTTAGGAATAGCTTAATCGCTAGAAGTTAGATCAAAAGGAAATAATGGCTAATAAAGTTTGGCTAACAATAGATGGAGTTCCATTCTTAAATGAATCAGACCATGAGATCAACTATGAAATATGGAAGGCTAGAATGTTGGCCTATTTGACACTCTGGGATGCAAATATGAGTTTCTCTATCCATTATAGAGAAAAGAATGAGCAGAATGTAAAAGCCAAGGAGGTCATCATTAGAAGGCTATCTAAGTTAGATGATGATAAGGTGAGGCATTGTGTGTTAGCAATGGAAGTGTTGGATAGATTGAAATGCCAGTATGGTAGAGATAGCCATTTGGCTCAAGGAGGGACTGAGGAGTTTAGATGCTCAAGCAATGAACCGAAACTTGGAGAAGTTGTTGCTCATCACATTCCTAGAAGTGATGAAGAAGTATCGGATGGGAGATCTTGTTGCTCAGAAGGTAAGATATTGTTGTGTGATAAGTGTAAATAAATATGTCATTCATTATCTAAATGCTCATGTGAATCCCTTGAAGATAGAGAGAGACATGCATCTAATAGTTTTAATTAAGATAGACCCAGTTTAGTAGCAATAGAAAATAAGGGATCCTCTGAAGAAGAAGAGAGATTCAGGGTGTGCTCATCCATAGGAGTAAATGAGAATACCTTGGGTAGTGATGATGAAGGGATAACCCTTAAACCTGTGGAAGACTCCATGGACACAAAGAGGGACTTAGATCTTTGTGATAACTCAGCTAGCACCTCTGATAGTGAAGAAAAGGATCTAAATGAAAGGATCCATTTTAGAAAGAAGTTGATCTCTTCTCTAAAGGAGATCAAGGACCAATTAGAGGAAAATCTCAAGTAAGAGGACAAACTAAAAATTTATTAGCTTGAGAATGGAAGGTTGATAAAAACATTACTTGATCTAAATGCTCAACAAGAAGAGGCTAGTAGATCAAATGGAAAGTTAACCAATTAGCTGGGTGAGAAGGAAGCTTACTGTGGGAGACTACAAAATGAGGTAGTCTCATTGAGACATGACATAGAAAAGTCAAAAATAGAGTTGTCTCAATATCAAAACCTTGAAGGGAGAAATAATGTCTTGGATGAGATGCTTGGAAAGAAAATATCCCCTCTCATCAAGACTAGTGTAGGTTTCAAGAAGAAACCAAGCTCCAAGATTGTGAATGTTGAAGGGTCAACTTCCCATGTAATGGGAGTTCAAGATTCCAACAACAAAAAAGAAATAAAGGTAGTTGGATGGCAACAGCAGCATGGAAAGCAGCAGCAATGAGAGAAGAAAAGGCAACAGTATAAGGCTAAGAAGAAACAGTCGATAGTTCAACAAAAGAGGTCGAGGTAGCTGCAAGAAAGAGTGCATGATAGCAATGAAAGTTGTCATAGAAGGCACATGAAGAGCCAATAGAGGTCGTTTCTTACTCAAGGAAAAATCCTACAAGTAAAATGTAACCTATATCATTAAAATCCTTTTCATGGATATTGTTTTCCTTGCAATAAGTTTGGACATAAAGCCATTGATGTCAACCAGACTAGCTTGGATGTCTATTGCAATAGATGTTGGTAGTGATGGCCCAGGAGGAATCTCATAGTAGCTGAAAGCTTCATGTAGAAAATCATCACAGTAGCAGGTGTTATCACTCAAGTTTTCCCAAAAGTTGTAAGAAAGGGAAACGAGGCCGAGGTAACCATAGACCAATATTTTAGATACAAAATCTAGCCAATCTGAATCCAGAGAGGGCTCTCTCTTTATGATTTAGCTTTGTTTTTAAAGGTATTAGGCTAGTTATGAAGTTCTAGAGTTTTGTTTGAGTTTGGGTGGTGAGATTCAATAGAGCAGAGAGGTAAAATAGAGTAGTTCAGTCCATTGGGCTAATGGAGTCAAAGAAGATGGCTTTCTGGATTTGGTTTCTTAACAGAGGATGATTTCACAGAGCAAGGTAGTCAAATAGGGAACAAATAAAGACTTGAAACAGATGGAATGGGCTCAAATTGGGTGAAAGGCAGTTAAGGATCCTTCAACCTATTTAAAGAGGGAAATTGGATGATTACTGATAAGGAGCAGTTAAGTATTCTTTAACAAATAATCAACGTGAAAGAATTAGAAAACAAAAGCAATTAAGATTTCACTGCTTATCCTAATTCTAAAGAAAACACAGAGAACAATAATGAATTGAAAACAAAGTGCAATCAAGCATATTCTGAAATTAAATCTTTTCTTTATCATTTAGATTATGAAACATAGATGATGTAATAAACTAAGAAAACTTTAAAACACAAGATATAGAGTACTTATTAATCCAGTGGTTGATTCAAGAAGTCTGTGACAAGTCCTTTGCTTCAATTCTTCATCCAGTAGGCCATGCAACAGTTGATTCCAACAACTTTTTATTCCAAAAATTCAATATTACAACAAAGTCTAGGAATCCACACTCAATACGCTAATTGAGGGGGTATTTATGCAACAAATTATAAAACAAATATCTCATAATAGAGTGAGATAATATCTAGGATGACTAAAAATAGTTTCCAAGAAATAGAAACAGCTATCCTTGAAAATAGGGAAAAGATGAACTGATGTTGTGTTGATCTTGTTTTTTTTGAATGTGCTGGAGGCAGGCCCTAGGATTCAACTTGCAACTATCTTATTCAGTTACTATGTGCTGGCTGCCCATCTTAATTGATACTCTTTGACTGTGATCTGATACTCTTTGACTTGTTTTGACCCCTGTTCATCCTACTCTGGTAAAAAACTATGTCTGGTCATCTTTCCTCTATCAAGTTGTGCCTCTAAAGGTCCACTGGTTAGGGTAGCAATCTCTGGGCATCTCTCTTTATTTCTTTCTTCTGCAGGCTTGGAAGTCCCTCGGTGTTGGTTTAAACTGCGTTAAAGAGGAAGAAACCGTAATGGCAGGTTGAATGGCCGGCACAGAGCTTGTTGTTGGAATCTTTGTGGTCGGGTGTCGGTTTGTAACTGAGCTGCTGGCTCGGAAGTTTATTACTATGCCCGGAGCACTGTATGTAGCAAACTACAATGAAAATGGCAATTTTTATCATTTATTTGACAAAACGAAGGTTTGGCGAGATTTTTTGGATTTCAGTGGGCGGATGACGTCAGTGGAGGGTCGAATGACGTCAATGAAGGTGGTAAGTGGTTTTGCTCGCACTGCTTTTGGGGTCAAGTGGTATTGGATGGAGGGCAAGTGAGCACATCGGATGAGCGACGTGTGGCAGAGGTATGGGCAGAAAACTGTCGGCGATCGTGAGTTAACGTGCAGTCAAAAAGTGGTCGCGATATGGATGTCAACCGTTGGATGTGGCGACAGAGATGGCGGGGAGTTAATTTGTGGGCCCGACACAATAAACAATGTTTTAATCATTTCATGTGTGATTTAATTGGTTGGGGAAATAGTTATTAATTAACCTGGATGGTTAATTAATCCTGGTTGTCGTGCGAGAAGGTTATTAACAGATTTCAAATAAACCTGTTAACCCTCGTTTAAATGGTGTTTATGATCATATTCGACTAGGGACGGGATATTTATAATATCGGGGTTTTTTATTATATATTTACATAATATGGGGAAGGTTCAAAATGTTTGGTAATTATATAATAAGTGTTAATAGTTAATATGAAAATGAATTTGAGCGCTAAGTTATAACAACAATTGACTTTTGTAATTAAACTTAGGATCGGGATGGAAAAAGGGTTTATATGAGAAATGCTTGCCATTTTCCTAAGTAAAATAGGGTTTTACTTAGGCAATGTTTATGAACTGGAATGAATGGTTTATGAGTGATATAAAGAACAGATCTTAATATTTTAGGGGGAATTAGTGAATGATTAGGGAAAAGTAAGAAGGGGAGTTAGTTATGTAACCTTGCCTCGCTTGAGCTGCATCAAGTATAATTCATGCCTGGCACTTGCGATAGAGATAAATATTAACACATTTAGAGACATAATCTATCACAAGTATCATTCTGCAACACCATCTACCTACCCTGCCTACTTTGGCCTAGAATTTTTTCTTCTTTTTCGGGTGCACTTAGACTGGCAAACCCTTATTAACTTTCCTTTTCTTTTCATGGTAAGCCTACCTAAGTCTACACTTATTACATCCAAGGGCTCATATTTAACTGTTGAGCTCCTTTTTATTTACTCTACCTATCTACTTGTCTGCCAAGATTAAATAGTTTGGTTAGATTTTATTCTCTATCTCTAAAATAGGAAATTCAAATATGAACTAGCCAAGGTTAAGTTGTTTGTCCATTCATCAATTGTGGCATAAATTAACAAGCTGCACACAATGCTTATTACAGAAAATGAAAAAGTATTGGCATTTTGGACTTGCACACTTTCCTAGTCTTTCTTTGTTTGGGGTTCATTTCTTTCACTTTTTTGACCATTTTATTCCTTTTTTTTTTAACCTTTGATTTTTCTTTTAGGGCATACCCTCTTTACATTTTTTGATATTTTGATTTTTTGATAATATGGAAAACCTTTGCAACAAGAAAAGGGATGAACATATTACAGAGCTCATCAAGTCAATCATGAAATGTGACACCTATTGGTATAGGAGCATAATAGTGGCTCCACTTGGGGATGGCTTTTCCTAGTGGAAAGTCAAGAACAGCAGGTCAGATGGCCTTCTGAATATGCTCTGAAATCTCCTTTTGCTGGTTTCTTTATTGTATATATGACAGCACACTTGTGAAGCTTAGGGCCTTCTCTTCAGACTTCAACTCCAACAAGTTACTATCCAATCCAAACTGTGACATTATCAAGGATATAGTATGTACATGTCAGAGTCAGAATACATTAAAAAATTGAATCAAAGTAATGTTTCAGCATTTGACCATTCATTGGTCCTTCTTCTGTTTCTGTACCATCCAGGCTCTTCAGAAAGTAAGTGTTATTCCCTTGCAATGCCTGGATGATAAATGGCCCTTTCCATAGAAAGTCAAACTTCCCATGTTTTCCTTTGTCTTCTCTCCTGGAATCCCATCTTAGAACTTTGTCTCCAAGGTAGAAGTCTTTTGCTTTGGTCCTTTTATCAAATATTTTCTTGAGTTTTTCTTGTAACACTTGGAATATTTGGTGCACTTCTTCTCTAGTCTGCTGCAAATGGATGGTCTGATTTATTCTCCTTTGAATGTCATTGGGTTCCACTTGAGATTCTTGCAATAATTTCATTACAGGAACTGCTAAAGATGAAGGAAACATAGCCTCCATGCCATAAACTAACTCATAAGGGCTAGTTCCAATAGATCTTTTTGTAGTAAGTCTGTCTGCCCATAGTGCATTTATAAGTTTCTTGTGCCAGTTTTTCTTGTTCTCTTCCAACAATTTCTTAATAATATTAATCAGGCTTTATTGGAAGATTCAGCTAGACCATTACCTTGAGGATAATAGGCTATGGAATGGCCTAAAGTGATATGGTATTTGTTACAGAAATTTATCATTTTCTTGGACTTGAAGGTAGCAGCATTATCGGTTATGATCTTTTCAGGACAGCCAAATCTAGACAATATGTTGGTTTCTAAGAATCCTATAATCATTGTGTCATTGGCTTGTCTAGAAGGAATGGCTTCTATCCATTTGGTGAAATAGTATGTGGCAGTGAGGATCCATTTATGTTGGCCAGAAGAGGGAGGGTGTATTTCTCCAATGAAGTCTAAACCCCATTGTTGAAAGGGATTTTCAGTGGAAATTGGTCTCAAGGGTAAGGGTAACAGTTTCCTTTTTCCTTCAAAAATTTTGCATTTGTGGCAAGCAGTGAGAAACTTCTTTACATCAGCGAACAAGGTTGGCCAATAAAATCCAACCCTTAGGATTTTTTCTGCAGTTGATTTCCAATAAAGGTGTCCACCGCAATCCCCTGCATGAAATTCTTTGAGAACCTTGTCAGCTTCTTCTTTTATTAAACAATTCAATAGAATACCTTCATGATTTTTCCAAAAGAGAGCATTATCTAAAATATAGAATTTTGAAGCTTTCATCTTTAAAAACCTTTTCTTTGTTATGGATAACCCTGGAGGAGCCTGCAGGTTTAATAATACATGAGTTATATCAACATACCAAGGTGATTCTAAAAAGGACTGGCTGATTTGTGGAGTCGCCATCTCCTGTTCATTATCCAGTTCATTAATATCTAGGGCTTGAAAGTTTGTTTCAGTCATGAGTTTAGCCAATCCCTGTCCTTTTATAAGCTTTGTAGGTTTTATCTTAATATCATACTCCAATATATTAGCTATCCATTTACCTCGTTTGCCTTCAATTCCATCCTAAGTCAGGATGTCTTTGACAACAACATTTGGTACATAGGCTATTACATGGGAGTACAATATATAGACTCTGAAGTCTTTAATAGCTTTCACAAGTGCAAAATCCTATTTTTCCTTCATTTTGTAATTTAGAGGGGCATCTCTAAGTGCTTTATTGAAAAATGCTATGGGTTTTTCACATCCTTGACCATCTTTTTGCAGTAAAACAACTGCTATAGTGTGTTCTGATGCAAATGAAAAAATTATGAAGTCTCTATCGAACTTTGGACTTGTAAGGACTGGTGTTCTAGTCAAAGCCATTTTAATTTCTTCAAATGCTTGTTTGGCTTCTACTGTCCATTTAACCTTTGAATCCTTTTTTAACATATTGTTCAGCAATCTACTTAATTCAACCAAATTAGATATGAATCTTCTTAAAAATTTAATCTTTCCTAGGAAAGCTTGAAGTTATTTGACATTTCTAGGGTGGGGTATTTGCATAATAGCTTCTATTCTAGCAGGATCAATTCTGATGCCATCTTTGGAGATAATATGGCCTAACAATTTGCCTTCTTCTAGACCAAACAAAGACTTTTTAGGATTTAATGAAATACCATACTTTCTGCATTTTAAAAACACTTGTTTGAGATGATCTAAATGTTGCTTATCTGATTCAGAAAACACAGTCAGGTCATCTAGATATATAACCAGAAAATCATGAATTTCATTTGCAAAAGCTATGTCCATTGCTCGTTGAAAGGTTGCCCCTGTATTCTTAAGTCTGAATGGCATTTTAACATATTTGAGTGTACCCCATGGTGCTGTAAATGCAGTCATTTCTTGGTCATCAGAATGAACCAGAATCTAATTATAACCTAAAAACCCATCCAAAAGTGAAATCCTAGAAGCACCTACTACCCTTTGTAAAATATGATCCATCTTAGGTAAAGGGTAATTTTCTTTCAAAGAAACCTTGTTTACATTTCTTGAATCAACACATAATCTGATTTCTCCTGTTTTCTTCCTGGTAGGCACTAAATTAGACACCCACTCTGAAAATCTAATTGGAGCAATTATCCCTGCATCATGCATTTGTTTGATTTCTTTTTCAATTAAAGGAAGCAGTACAGGGTTAATTCTTCTGAGCTTTTGTTTGAATGGTTTTTGATTTTCCTTGAGGGGTATTATATGTTGAATTACAGAGGTGTCATAGGACTTCAGGTCTTCATAGCTCCAGGCAAAAACATCCTGGAATTCTTTTATTAGTTCAACATACTTAAGTTTTTGATCAGGGGGCAAATATTTGGATAATTTTACCATTTTTGGCTTTTCTTCAGTTCCTATGTTATAGTCTTCAATGTCTGCTTTTAGAGGTTCCATCTTGGGTTTCTTTGGAATATCGTTGAAATCAAAGAGATCTTCCAAAGGAGTTGATCCTTTGGGCAAATGATTGTCTTTCAAATTGATAACTTCAGATTCTCCTTCAATAATCTCACTAACATCTATTTCCTTAAGATCCTGTATTTCATTTTTGGTAAATTTCGATGGATGAAGCATTTGCGTTTCATTTTCTGCTGAAATGTCTATTTCTATATAATTTGTTGGATCAGACTCACTAACTGTATCTACATCTATGTTAGTGCTAGAAAATTCTTCTTCTAGGGTTAAAAAATTGTTGATCTGATTATCACTGTCAAACACTTTCCAATTATTTACATTATCAGGTATGGCTGGCATGTGTCTAATTTTAGCTGTGAATTGATGATTTGGTTCAAATGGTAATTTACAGGTGCTGGCAAATGTTGCCAGGCTATGAGCTTGCAAGTTATGTTTTCTCGGGATTTTGGCAAGCTGAGTTTCTAGAAATGTATTGAGGATCTCCATAGATGTTCCTCTGTACTCTCTTAATCTGGGATCATTTGTTAAGAACTTCCCTTTTATCTGTTGAATGATTAAATCAAAATCTCCTAGGACTGACACTCTAGTTGCTCCCAATTTCTTGACTAGTTTAAGACCTAGCAATAGAGCTTCATATTCAGCCATATTATTAGTGCATCTAAAGTTTAATCTATAGACATGGCCTTCAACATGATTGTTTTCAAGATTGTGCACCTAGACTCCTGCTGTTGCTCCTAATTTGTTCACAGAACCATGAAATTCTAAGTACCAAAGGATTTCATGTTCATAATTAGTATATGGAGTTTCAGGGATCTGTTTAATAGGGAGATCTGGTTTTTTGGTTTCTTCTAGTTTATCTGATGTTTCATGATTTTCATAAATTTCTTGGATTTGGACACTAGTCTTTTCATTTGAAATTTTTTCTATTTCATCTACTAAAATTGTTATTTCATGTGGGTGATCAATTTCAGCATTGTAAAGGATAAAAGAATCCATATTTGAATGTACTGAGAAGATAGGGAAATTTTAAGGTTTCTCTTGACTACTTACTACATACTTCATTAAGGTTTCTCTGTAGAGTCTCTTGGGTTGACCAAACACTTAAATAGTAGCGTAAGACATGTCTAACTGTAGAGATCCTTGAAGCTTTGCACCCCAAGATCTAGACAATAACATGCCATACTTTGGTGGAATATCCACTACTACTATGTCCATTAAGATGGTTTTGGCAGGATATTGGACTAGTGACACACATAAGTCTTTGATTAAACCCAAACATCTGACCTCACTTGAATCAAAAGAGAAAAGGTCCTTATATGGCCTAGTGATGTCAAGGTCTAGTCTCTCCATTACAGATTTAGGCATTAAGTTATGAGAAGCACCAGAATCAAGCATGGCATTATGAAGTATTTTATCATGTATGTTTAAACTTACATAGAAAGGAGGAACTTCTCCCTCTATTGTTTTTCCATTTACTCCAGGGCCAAATATCAATTCAGGCTGGTCATCAAAAACATTTACTGAATCTTCATTCATAGATATTTTGAGTGATCTGCTGATTTGACTTCTGTAGACATCATGTCTAGCGAATTCTGATAATGGAACATCTATCTTTAGTTTGCCTACTTCTGTCTCAATATTAAAAGGTTCTTCAGTCTACGTTCTTGTATTTCAGACAGATGGATTTTCTGCGTTTCTCTCCTCTTCAGGAGTGGGATTATGGGCTGAAGTTGTTTCCATATCAAGTTCTAGAGGCTCTTCTACTTTTCCTTTAGAAGGAATAGAAGTGGAAGGTTGTGTGTTCTTTGGTTGATTATCTGATACATCTTCAACAACTGGGTTATTAGGGTTAGGACCTGTTCTAGAAAGAATATGAACAGGGGGGGTACTGATCTTACCTTTTTTAGGCTACTTAGTATTTTTCTGTTTACTGGCTTCAAGGAAATCTATTCTTCTGCTCCTCAGATTGTATTGTTTGTGGACTTCATAAATGCTATATCATTTCCCTCCCTAAAGTCAAATGATTCACCTAACTGAGTTTGGAATTGTTTAAGGATGTGAGCTTCTTGATCCTCTTGGGTCAAGAAAACTTGTTGTTCATTGTTGAGTCCCATCAGATTAATTTGAGTGTCTTCTGTTGGTTCATCAGAAGTTGAGGCTTCAGCATAATTTTCTTGAAATGGGGGCCTAATATTTTGGTCAGGCCCTGTCTTTCTAGTGTTAGGATTTTGGTTCTTCCTGAAATTTGGATTTCTCCCAATATTGCTTGGTTGACCATCCCAAGGGGATTTTCTCTCGATTGTTTCTACTCTATCTCCAAGTCTATCCATTCCTTTAATAATAACATCTAATTTTTGTTCAAAGGCAGAAGGTTCTTCTTTGAAAGGTGTCCTCCTTTCAGCTCTGGCTCTAGATCATTTAGATATCAGGTTGGCCTCAACACTGACTGCTATACTTTGCATCTCTTCTAAGTTTCGAGGAGCTATTTCCCTAAGTTGGTATGCCATATCAAAATCAAATGCATCAGGGAATTTGATCAAGGCCAAATCTGGAGGAGGTCTGAGATTTTGAAGGATAGAATTGTAGACATTATTGAATCTGGTACAGTAATCTTGGACAGTTTCTTGTGTGCCTCTTCTTAGGTTTTCATATTCTGAAAAAATGTGGAGCGGATCTTTCTTCTTTTCCCATCTGTTCGAGAAGGTCTGATAAAGAGCTTGTGGGTCATTGATACTGTTGGTAGGGAGGGCTCTAAACCAGGTTCTAACATCTCCAGTTAAACTTTGCACAAATACTTTCATTCTAACATCATCAACATCAACCTCATATATTTCAAAATAGTCGGTCATTTTCTTGGTATGTTTTTGCGTTGTGTAAGTGGTAGTACCTTCAAAGGAAGTTATTTTACTTTGATAGTCTTGGGGCATAGCCCCTGGATTTGCAGGTAAGTGCAGGGAAGTATATTGGATTGCCATGGTTGCAGAAATAGATGTGACAATTGGAGTAGGGATAACAATGGGAATGTGTGTTGTAGATGGAGGAGTGGAAAGGGTGGCTGATGGTGAACTTGGAGAAGCTGTAATAATCAAAGAAATGTTTGGTGTTCTTTCAGTGGTAATATCAGATTGAATGGAGTTTTGCAAATGTCTGTCAAGATGTGAAGTAACAACTTCAATCTGCAATTTTTCAATGAATATTGGATCTTGAACTGTGTGGGTTAACCCAGATTCTGAAAAGGTAACAAATGAAGAGCTTTCCAAATAATCATAAAAGGGCTCATCCTTAGGGTAGATCCACTTCACAGGACAGGATCTTGATCTAAATAGAGGGCGAGAACTAGTAGAATTTTCTTGGCTCTCTTGTCTTCTAAGAATCCTAGGAATCAGATTAGGATTTCAAACACAGGTGGGGGATTAGGATCAGGGTTTGATCTGATGTAATGAATCCTTTCTGAAGCCAGGTTTCTAGGTGTGTTTTTGGTTTTTTCTTGAAATAGATTTGATAATACAACTTTAACAGTCTCTTCTAAGAAGTTCTAGATGTGGGAATTTTGAATTTTCTTAAAGACTTATTTGAAAAGAGGAACTGATCAAGTATTTGAAACCAACTGTCCAATCTATAAGCTAGACCAGAGATAGACTGAAGTAGCTTTCATTTACTTCTGCAATTGCAAAGCAAAAGCATTTCAAAGGCTACCTGGCTAACTTCAGGCTCCATCTATAGCTTATACAGAAAACGATAGCAACAAACAAATTATTCAAGTCCCCAGTGGAGTCGCCATTGATGTTATCATTCAGGTTTTCCCAAAAGTTATAAGAAAGGGAAACGAGGCCGAGGTAGCCATAGACCAATCTTTTAGATACAAAATCTAGGCAATTTGTATCCAGAGAGGGCTCTCTTTATGATTTAGCTTTTTTTTTTAAGGTATTAGGATAGTTATGAAGTTCTGGAGTTTTGTTGGAGTTTGGGTGGTGAGATTCAATAGAGAAGAGAGGTAAAACAGATTAGTTCAGTCCATTGGGCTAATGGAGTCAAGAAGATGGCTTTCTGGATTTGGTTTCTTAACAGAGGATGGTTTCACAGAGCAAGGTAGTCAAACAGGGAACAAATAAAGACTTGAAATAGATGGAATGGGCTCAAATTGGGTGAAGGGCAGTTAAGAATCCTTCAACCTATTTAAAGAGGGAAATTGGATGATTACTGATAAGGAGAAGTTAAGTATTCTTTAATAAATAATCAACGTGAAAGAATTAGGAAACAGGAGCAATTAAGATTTCACTGCTTATCCTAATTCTGAAGAAAACACATAGAACAATAATGAATTGAAAACAGGGTGCAATTAAGCATATTCTGAAATTAAATATTTTCTTTATCATTCAGATTGTGAAACACAGATGATGTAATAAACTAAGAAAACTTTAAAACACAAGATATAGAGGACTTATTGATCCAGTGGTTGATTCAAGAAGTCTGTGACAAGTCCTCTGCTTCAATTCTTCATCTAGTAGGCCATGCAACAGTCGATTCCAACAACTCTTTATTCCAAAAATTCAATATTAAAGCAAAGTCTAGGAATCCACACTCAATACTCCAATTGAGGGGGTATTTATGCAACAAATTATAATAAAAAAATATTTCATAACAGAGTGAGATAATATCTAAGATGACTAAAAATAGTTTCCAAGAAATAGAAACAGCTAGCCTTGAAAATAGGGAAAAGATGAACTGATGTTGTGCTGCTCCTGTTTTTTTTTAATGTGCTAGAGGCAGGCCCTAGGATTCGGCTTGCAGTTGTCTTCTTTAGTTACTTTGTGCTGGCTACCCGTCTTAACTGATACTCTTTGACTGTGATATGATACTCTTTGACTTGTTTTGACCCTTGTTCATCATGCTCTGGTAAAAAGCTTTGTCTGGTCATCTTTGCTCTGTCAATTTGTGCCTCTGAAGGTCCACTGGTTAGGGTAGCAATCTCTCGGTATCTCTCTTTATTTCTTTCTTCTGAAAGCTTAGAAGTCCCTCAGTGTTGGTTTAAACTGCGTTAAAGAGGAAGAAACCGTAATGGCAGGTTGAATGGCTGGCACGGAGCTCGTTGTTGGAGTCTTTGTGGTCGGGTGATGGTTTGTAACTGAACTGTTGGCTCGGAAGTTTATTACTATGCTCAGAGTGTTGTATGCAGAAAACTACAGTGAAGATGGAAATTTGTATCGTTTATTTGACAAAACGAAGGTTTGGCAGGATTTTTTGGATTTCAGTGGGCGGATGATGTCAGCGGAGGGTCGGATGACATCAGTGGAAGGCGGTAAGCGGTTTTGCTCGCACTGCTTTTGGGGTCAAGTGGTATTGGACGGAGGGCGAGCGAGCACATCGGATGAGCAACGCGTGGCAGAGGTACGGATGGAAAACCGCCGGCGATCACGAGTTAACGCGCAGTCAAAAGGTGGTTGCGATATGGATGTCAACCGTTGGATGTGGCGACGGAGATGGCGGGGAGTTAATTTGCAGGCCTAACACAATAAACAATGTTTTAGTCGTTTCGAGCACAATTTGATTGGTTGGGGAAATGGTTATTAATTAACCTGGATGGTTAATTAATCCTGATTGTCGCGTGGGAAGGTTATTAACAGATTTCAAATAAACTTGTTAACGTATTTGATCGGGGGCGGAATATTTATAATATCGAGGTTTTTTATTATATATTTACATAATACAAGGAAGGTTCAAAATGTTTGGGAATTATATAATAAGTGTTAATAGTTAATATGAAAATGAATTTGAGCGCTAAGTTATAACAACAATTGACTTTTGTAATTAAACTTAGGATCAGGATGGAAAAAGGGTTTATATGAGAAATGCTTGCCATTTTCCTAAGTAAAATAGGGTTTTATTTAGGCAATGTTTATGAACTGGAATGAGTGGTTTATGAGTGATATTAAGAACAGATCTTAATATTTTAGGGGGAATTAGTGAATGATTAGGGAAAAGTAAGAAGGGGAGTTAGTTATGTAACCTTGCCTCGCTTGAGTTGCATCAAGTATAATGTCTGCCTGGCACTTGCGATAGAGATAAAGATTAACACATTTAGAGACATAATCTATCACAAGTATCATTCTGCAACACCATCTACCTACCCTACCTACTTTGGCCTAGCATTTTTTCTTCTTTTTTTCGGGTGCACTTAGACTGGAAAACCCTTATCAACTTTCCTTTTCTTTTCATGGTAAGCGTACCTAAGTCTGCACTTATTACATCCAAGGGCTTAGATTTGACTGTTGAGCTCCTTTTTATTTACTCTACCTATCTACTTATCTGCCAAGATTAAATAGTTTGGTTAGATTTTATTCTCTATCTCTAAAACAGGAAATTCAAATATGAACTAGCCAAGGTTAAGTTGTTTGGCCATTCATCAATTGTGGCATAAGTTAACAAGCTGCACACAATGCTTATTACAGAAAATGAAAAAGTAGTGCCATTTTGGACTTGCACACTTTCCTGGTCTTTCTTTGTTTTGGGTTCATCTCTTTCACTTTTTTTACCATTTTATTCCTTTTTTTTTTTACCCTTTGATTTTTCTTTTAGGGCATACCCTCTTTACATTTTTTACATTTTTTAATCTTTTGATTTTTTGATAATATGGAAAACCTTTGCAACAAGGAAAGGGATGAACATATTATAGAGCTCATCAAGTCAATCATGAAATATGACACCTATTGGTATAGGAGCATAACAGCAGGCTTATTAGAGAATCCGTAAAATGATGATTACAGTGATGGACCAGATGGAAGTCCATGATAGTTGTAGGCTTCATGAAGAGGATCATCATGGTGGTTGTAAGTTCCTCTGTTCAGAGAATCAAGGAGCACAATAATGTCAGAGAGATTAGAGCCATCTTATAGGTAGAATATGTGCTCAAATACCACATTAGACCCTCTTCATTGGAAAGTGTTCTAGAAGAGCTTTCCAATGATATGTGGAAGTCCAAAAATGGACTCCTGGATCAAAGTTATGGCTTGCTGAAGTTCAAGAATTTGAAGCCTTATGAAGGAAAGAATATCAGCATATTAGAGATTGGCGGTCCAGCTTATTAACATTTCATAGATCAGAGGACCAGCATATCGAAGGTCCAAAGATAATGGTGACCGCAACATCATAGCATTATCCATATCAATGATCGTAGCATCAAAGCATCAGCCATGTCGGCGATCGCAACATCAAAGCATTAGGCATATTGACGATGACATATCGAAGGTAGGGAATACGAGCACATCACAACATCAAAGCATCAACCATATTGATGCATCACATATTGGAGGTCCAGAGACATCGAACATCAACAATCACAACATCGGAACTCGGAGGAGATCGAAACATCAGAAGTCGAAGGACCGAAACTTCTAAAAGTGAAAACCTTTAGAAATTTTTGATATTGTTAAAAGTTCTGATAGCGTTAAAAACCGCCGAGGAGTGCTAATAAGGATTAACAAAGGATTTCATCGAAAAACCAAAGGTGGATGTGCCCTTTTCTCTCTCCTCTAGAAGGACATGTGGCAACGTATATTGGTTCTGATAAGCTACACGTGGAAGCATATGATTGGTTCCAATAAGCTACACATGGCATCATATGATTGGTTCCGAAAAATCTATAGTCGCATCTCACATCAACATGACATGACGGTACCGTAGGACACGTGGTAGGCAGTTTTGGCATTTTAAGGGGCCTAAGGGGAAAAATATGGGTGACACATGTTGCTCAACAATATTCCTTTCTAAGGCTACCCATTATTGCCTCCTACTGCTTATCAAAGTAGCTCCCTCTGAGCCAATGCTCCTTGCGCTCCTGCACCTTCTTTCTTGCCTCTGCATGGGGACTGATCCTATGGACTTGACTTGACTGTGATCTTCCTATCATTCCACACTTCCACTGCAACCCATCTTCTTCCCACGACATAAGATATTGTTGTGTACTCCTCATGCTAGTTGCACTCCACCTTTTCAATTCCAATACTTTCAAAATAAACCAATTTATTCTTGTAATCAGCAAGAAAACACAACCATACCCTCATCAATAAGATAAACCTTTATGTTTGTTCTTCTTGGCTTCTTGCATCTAACTTATTCAACCTCCCTTGAGGCCATTCTGTTCTCTCCATAATGCACAAAAAGGCCATTCTCTTCTATCCCCCTTTTTGTGCATTATTTGGTTGTTGCTACCCAACAAATTTTATTTCCTTGCATGTCGTATACAGTCTATGGCTTTATGTCCAAACTTATTGCAAGAAAAACAATATCCATGAAAGGGATTTTGAGGACAGAGGTTACTTTTTCATTGTAGGATTTTTCCTTGAGTAAGAAAGGACCTTTGCTACCTCTTCATATGCCTTCTATGAAAACTTTCATTGTTGTCATGCACTCTTTCTTGTAGCTACCTTAACCTCTTCTGTTGCACTACCGATTGTTGCTGCTTAGCCTTATGCTGCTGCCTTTTCTTATCTTGTTGATGTTGCTTTCCATGTTGATGTTGTTGTCAAACAAACTTTTTTTCTTTGTTGTTGTTGGAATCTTAAACTCCCATTACATGGGAATTTGACCCTTCAACATTCACAATCTTATTGCTTGGTTTTTATTAAACCCACACCAGTCTTGATGAGAGGGGATATTTGCTTTCCAAGCATCTCATCCAATACTTTATTGCTCCCTTCAAGCTTTTGATATTGAGACAACTCTATTTTTGAATTTTCTAAGTCATGTCTCAATGAGACTACCTCATTTTGTAGTCTCCCACAGTAAGCTTCCTTCTCACCCAGATAATTTGTTAACTTTACATTCAGTCTGCTAGCCTCTTTTTATTGAGCATTTAGATAAACTAATTTTTTTCTCAACCTTCCATCCTCAAGCTCATAAATTTTTAGTTGCTCCTCTTGCTTGAGATTTTCCTCTGTTAGGCCCATGATCTCCTCTAGAGCAGAGATCAACTTATTTCTAAAAAGGATCCTGTCATTTAGATCCTTTTCTTCATTATCAGAGGTGCTAGATGAGTTATCACAGAGATCGAAGCCCATCTCTGTGTCCATGGAGTCTTCCATAAGTCTAAGGGTTATCCATTCATCATCACTACCTGAGGTATTCTCATTTACTCCTATGGATGAGCACACCATGAATCTTTATTTTTCTTTAGAGGATCCCTTAAATCTATTGCTACTAAGTTGTGTCAATCTTCATTAAAACTATTAAATGCATGACTCTCTTTGTCTTTAAGGGATTCACATGAACATCTAGATAATGAATGACATATTTATTTACACTTATCACACAACAATAACTTACCTTCAGAGCAACAAGATATCCCTTCCAAGACATCTTCATCACCACCAGGAGTGTGATGAGAAACAACTTCTCCATATTTTGGTTCATTGCTTGAGCGTCAGGGCTCCTTAGTCTCTCCTTGAGCCATATGGCTATCTCCACCATATAGACATTGTAGTCTGTCCAACGCTTCAGTTGCTAACATGTAATGCCTCACCTTATCATCATCTTACTTAGATAACCCTCTAATGATGACCTCCTTGGCTTTTACATTCTGCTCATTCTTTTCTCTGTAATGGATAGATAAACTCATATCTGCACCCCAGAGTGTCAAATAGGTCAATATTCTAACCTTCCATATTTCATAGTCGAGCTCATGGTCTGATTCATTTAAGAATGGAACTCCATATATTGTTAGCCAAACTTTATTAGCCATTGTTTCCCTTCGATCAACATTCTAGCGATTAATCTATTCCTGAAGGAACATGGCTCTGATACCAATTGTTGGAAACAATGATAATACTAAGAGGGGGGTGAATCAGTATCAAGCCTAATTTTAAACTTTTATGCCTATTTACTTTTCTTACTCAAGCTTGGCATCGATCCATATAATCAACAACAATATGTAATATGGCAACAACATGAAATCAACATACAAGCAGACAAAGAATGAGTATCGTACACATGAGACACAAGATTTTTATGTGGAAACGCTTTCGGGAAAAAACCACCAAAGCTTGTTGTGGTTATTGATGTAAATAAGAGCACCTACTCTGTTACATCAATCTGTTTTATGAGCACCCACTCACAGGAAGCACTAACTCCCCTTGTTTTTTTGCTAGCACCTACTAGCAGGAAGCACGAAATCCATATTTTGGCAGATCCCTATCCAGCTTACCAGAAGCACCAACTTCACGGATTTGTTGCAAGAACCAACTTACATCTCCTTAGATTTATGCAAGCACCAATTTGCAGCAGGCACCAACCCCCAAGCCTTCTCAAGCACCCACTAGAGATGGAAGCTCTAACATTGTGTATGTAGGCTCCAACCCATACTCAAATTGTAAATAATGCTCTCTATAATTGGAAGCCACTCTAATTTATCTCAAATCTATTCTCTGCTCACTCTTCTCACTTTGATATGTCTGTAACAACAAACCGATCTGCTCAACAATAGTCACTCATCACAGTTGATGCAACTCATTGTTCTATGCTCTTCATCAACAAGCAGTCATCTCTCGACCTTCTTCTCTCCACAATGCACATTCGGCTCTTGGCCTTCATTCCCTACACAGGAACCTTTAACCTTTCTCACACAGTAGTGACACCTTTCACCTTACTCACAGTAGCGAATGTAACTTTGGCCTTTCTCAAAGTAGTGCAAATCTTTGGGTCTCTTACCTCTCCCTAGGCACTCTCAAACTTTCTCTGTGGAATAGACTCACTTAGCCTCACACAACATTGCACACACATAGAGATTTTCCCCTTAGCTCTCAAGAAACTATGCTTCTTCCCCAACTTTCTCATCTAAGATTCTGGGTTTTGTTCCTCTCCTGATCGATGTTGCCACTATGTCTTGTATTCACACTACATGAGTGTACCTCGACATGGATCTTCCATTATGTTGCTACATCTGCCTTGTTCTCTACCACTCCATTAACCATGAGAATTGGCACTTGAATTTTTTCTCCATACTGAGAATTAATTCTCAGTCCACCTGCACACTCCAACCAGGTAGAGTCCTCTCTGTGAACAACTCTCCTATCACTAAGGATCTCCATCCTTATTCATGGTTTCACAATACTGCGGCATGGATTCACTGTGGATCATTGTCCTCATTACCTTGTCTAAGAGTTTTTTTCCAATCCATCTAACCCTATGAACCAACTTCGTTGATCTGCATCAATTCTATGGTAGCCAACCCATTCATCCACTTAACTCACTGAGACATGCATCAGAGCATAGAGATAGTTTGTCTCACCTCAAGGTAGACCCAACACTCTTTCCCAAAGATCATGGTCCTTGCTACCTTGACCCAATGATCTTTGACAGTGGTCATTAATCCTAAGACCAACTCCTCTGTTCTCACATTCAATCTTGCAGCTGTGGGCTCATCCATCTCATAAATCTCTATATTACACTATCAGAGCCCAATATGTCTTGTTTTATTGCAATAGTGTTATATAGGAGCTTTTACTCATCGGGACTTTTATTCTTAAAGTCATTACAAAAACATAGTTCCAGTGTCCTTGGCCCCTTTTGTTTAGCCCCTTTATATTTTCCTCCATGGGACTGGGTTCGATTACTAGAGGCTTAGTCTTACGAAACTAGGGCATTTTTTCCTACCCCAGGGTCATTTTTCCTTTGTTAAGAGCTTAGTTCCCTTGGTTCTATGAGTTCTTCTTGATCGTGTGGTAGCCCTAATATCATAGCCCCCTTATCAACACTTTTTCAATTGCCAATTGTTATAAGTGCCAACATCCTCAACCTCTGATATACCAACCTCCAACATGATGTCATCACTCCACATGGTACTTCTTGAGTCGAAAGGTTTGCATATTGGGTGAAATACCCTTATTTCATTTAAGCTGTGAGTTTAATTATGCCTAGCAGTCTTGTGTTAATGAAACACAATTGGTGTAAGCGTTCAATGTCCTTTAGTCTTTCAATTAGCATATCTAATGGAAATTCATAGTTTGGGCTCATGTGGAGTAACCTTGTGTGCAAATGCACATTTTTTTATGAGAGAATATTAATAGAGTTTGCCTGCTACATTGTTCTAGTTGTATCATTTATTTTGGTTCAGTTGATAGTAGTTGAGCAGCAGTCCCTATTATATAAATATGATCTCAAGGGGAGAAGTGGAGATGCTCAAATTAAGAAAACACAGTCTCGAAAGAAACAACAACTGTGAAGTGCGAGCTGAAATGCGTCATCATTAATTGGTATTAATGATAGTAGCAATACCATGAGAAGGTTAATTGGTATCAATTTCTTTTAATTGATACAAAAGATGCATCAGTGGAGAGAGTACTCGGCTAGCAACCATAAGGTGTCCAAGACTGGAGGCATTCAAATCAGAGGTAGTATATGTTCCGGGGGATCATATCACATATGCCTAGTTTATGGAGAAGAAACAATGACAGTCACATTAAAGATGTTTGTGAAGTAGAATGCACATCTCAACAGCTAAACTCTGGTCTTCACAACCAAGTGATTACATGGGTGGAGAAAGGTGGCTTGTAGCCCCTTGCCATTTATGTCAAGGGGGAAAATAATATGTGGAGAAAATATGATGGCTTGTGTATAAGAAAGTAGACCATTGGTGTCTTATGCAATGAGATGTGTGGAATGAGCATGAGGTATTTCCATCACATGAAGATAAGGATGGAGTGTTGCCATTAATGCCAAAGGGGGAGATTGTTAGACAATTGGCATTGAATAGATGGCTAGTGTCCTAGTGAAGGCATCTACAAGTGTATTGGCATTGATGTCAACAATCATGCTGGGAAGATGTGTTGGGAAGTTGGCATTGCTTGACTATTCGCAATAGCAATTCATAACTATTGGCAGGAGTGTTGGCATTGATGTCAAATAGACTAGCTTTGATGCTTGTTGTAGCAGATGTTGGCAGTGATGGCCTAGGAGGAATCTCATTGTAGTTGTAGGCTTCATGTATAAAATCATCACAATAACAGGCTTATTGGAGAAGCCATAAAATGATGATTACAGTGATGGACCAGATGGAAGTCCATGATAGTTACAGTCTTCATGAAGAGGATCATCATGGTGGTTGTGAGTTCCTCTATCTGGAGAGTCAAGGAGCATATTAATATCAAAGATATTGGAACCATATTAGAGGTAGAAGATAGGCTCAAAGACCACATTGGACCCTCTCCGATTGGAAATTTCTCTAGAAGAGATTTCCAGTGATATGTGGAAGTCCAAAAATGGACTCATGGATCAAAAGTTATGGCCTTGCTGAAGTTCAGGGATTTGAAGCCTTAGGTAGGAAATAATTTCAGAATATCAGAGATCTGCGGTCCAAAATATTGGCATATCAGAGATCGGCAGACCCGCATATCAGAGGTCCAGAGATATTGGTGATCACAACATCTGATAATTAGCCATATCAACGATCGCGACATCAGAGCATTAACCTTGTTGGAGATTACAACATCAGAGAATTAGGCATATCGGTGATTGCATGCCAGAGGTCGGGCATACCAGTGTATCATAACATTAGAGCATCAAGCATATCGATGCATCGCATATTAGAGGTCTAGAGACATCGGAGATCAGCGGTCACGACATCGAAGCTTGGAGGAGATCAGAACATCGATAATCAGAGGATCAGAACTTTCGAAAGTGAAAACCTTTAAAAAGTTGTGATATTGTTAAAAGTTCTAATAGCATTAAAAACCACCGGGGATCATTAATGAGGATTAACAAAGGATTTCATCGCTAAACCAAAGGTGGAGGGGCCCTTTCTCTCTCCTCTAGTAGGACACACGGCAACATATGATTGGTTATAATAAGCTACACATGGTATCATATGATTGGTTCCGATAAAGCTACAGTGGCATCTGACGTCAACATGATGTGGCAAAACGACAAGACATGTGGCAGGTATTTTTGGTGTTTTGAGGGGCCTAACGGGGAAAATATGGGTGACACATGTCACCAGTAAGGAATTGCCACGTGGATTGATGACAACATATCAAAGGTCAGCATATCGGAGGTTGAGGATGTCAGCACTTTATAACAGTTGGTAATTGAAAAAGTGTTGATAAGGGGGCTTCGATATTAGGGCTGGAACACAGTCTAGAATAACTCATAAAACCAGGGGCACTAAGATCTTAACAAAGAAACAACAACCCTCGGGCAGGAACAAAATGCCCTAGCACCTTAATGCTAAGCCTCCAGTCATCGCAACCAGTCCCATGGAGTAAAATAGAAAGGGGCTAAACAAAAGGGGCCAAGGACATCGGAACTATGTTTTCATAATGACTTTAAGAATAAAAGTTCCGATGAGTAAAACCTCTGATATAACACTATTGAAATAACACAGGACATATTGGGATCTGATAGTGTAATGCAGAGAGTTATTAGATGGATGAGTTGGAAACTGCAATATTGAATGAGGGAATAAAGGAGTTGGTCTCAATATTAATGGCAACCATCAAAGATCGTTGGGTCAAGGCAACAAGGACCATGATCTTCGAGAAACATTGTTGGGTCTGCCTTGAGGTGAGACAAGTTATCTTGTTCTCTGATGCACGACTTAGTGATTTAAGTGGATGAATGGGTCAGCTACCATAGAACCGATGCAGATCAGTGAAGTTTGTTCATGGAGTCAGATGGATCAACAAAAAACTCTGATACAAGGCAACGAGGACAATGATCCATAGAGAAGCCATGTTGAAGTATTGTGAAACCATGAATAAGCATGGAGAGCATTAATGATAGGAGAGTTGTTCATAGAGAGGATTGTGCCTAGTTGGAGTGTGTAAGTGGACTGAGAATTAATTCTCAGTATGGAGAAAATAATCAAGTGACCATTTTCATGGTTAATGTAGTGGTAGAGACCAAGGCAGACATAGAAACATAATGGAAGAATTGTGTTGAGGTACAATCATGCAGTGTGAATACAGGACATAGTGGGAGCATAGATCTTGGGGAAACAAAGGACCAAAACCCAGAAGCTCAGATGTGCAAGGTGTGGAAAATATCTATGTGTGTGCATTATTGTGTGAGGTTAAGTGAGATTTTTCTATAGATAAATTTCGAGAGTGCCTAGGCAGAGGTAAGAGACCCTAAGAGTTGTGCTACTGTGAGAAAGGCAAAATTTTCTTTTGTTGTTGTGAGTAAGGCAAAAGGTGCCTGTGCTGTGTGAGAAAGCCTAAAGGTTCCTGTGCAGAGAATGAAGGCTAAGAATTGAGTGTGTGTTGTGGAGAGAAGAAGGTTGAGAGTAGACTATATGTTGATGTAGAGCATGCAACAGTGAGTTGTGGGACTATGATGAGTGATTGTTGTTGAGTAGATCAGTGTGCTACTACAGATTAGGTAGAGTGAGTAGAGTGAGGAGAGAACAAGGCTGAGATCAGGCAGAGTGGATGCCAGTTATAGAGAACATTCAGTTCCTATTTGAGTGTTGGTTGGAGCCTGCATATAGGAAGTTGGTGCTTCCATCTCTAGTGGGTGATTGAGAAGGCTTGGGGGTTGGTGCCTCCTGCAATTTGGTGCTTTCATAAATCCATGGAGTTGCAAGTTGGTGCTTGCAACAAATTTGTGAAGTTGGTGCTTTAGTAAGCTAGATAGGGATCTACAAAATGAGGGAGTTGGTGCTTCCTGCTAGTGGGTTCTAGCAAACAAGCAAAAGGATTTGGTGCTTCTGTGAGTGGGTGCTCACAAAACAGATTGATGTAATAAAGTAGGTGCTCTTATTTACATCAATAACAACAACAAGCTTTGGTGGATTTTCCCCGAAAGGGTTTTCACGTAAAAACATTGTGTCTCGTTTGTATGATACTCATGGTGTGTATGATTGTATGTTGATTTCATGTTGCTTCCATATTACGTATTTTTGTTGATTATATCGATGGGTGCCAAGATTAAATAAGAAAAGTAAATAGGTATAAAATTTTAAAATTAGCCTTAATACTTATTTGCACCCACACCCCCCGCCCCCTCACTATTATCATTGTTTCAAACAATACTGACATCCATCAAAGTTCGTTTATAAAAATGTGTGAGGTTGGAAGGCCAAAAAAATAGCGAGTTAGATAATGTGAGAGTTGATTGATAAGTTATTCATTAGTTACCTTACACATATAGAGTGGATGTGAAGTATATTTGAGAAGAAGAAGTAGAGGCAAAAATGGAGGTATGCAATTCATAGACCAGGTAAACCAACATATTGTTTCTTGTTTGTATCAGGGGATTGTAGTCTCCTTTCAAGGTGTAGCTTGATAAAGAATAGGTTGGAACTTGTTGAGGTAGGAGCCTCCTATGGGTTGTAGCTTGCAAAAACTTTGTGGGAGTTGGAGCTTCCTTGCAAGTTGAAGCTTGCAAAAGAATTGAGGTAGCAACCTCTTATAGGTTGGAGCCTACAAAAACTCTAATGTAATAAGGGAGTAGGTTCTTTCCTTTGCATCAAAACAATAAAAAATTTGTGGTTTTCTCCATTTATGGGTTTCCACATATATCTAGTGTCCATTTGTGTTTCATTTATGTACTAATTTGATGTTATGGTTTACATATTACATGTTGTTCACATATTAAATTTGTTGTTCATACCGTGTTATGCTACTCATTTAAAAGTTCAATTAACCATTGAAAAGAAAAATCATTTATGTCCATGAATGTGCTA
This sequence comes from Pinus tabuliformis, assembly GCA_031772625.1. Taxonomy (NCBI): domain Eukaryota; kingdom Viridiplantae; phylum Streptophyta; class Pinopsida; order Pinales; family Pinaceae; genus Pinus; species Pinus tabuliformis. Next base: position 1,528,421,228 of record CM062816.1, read on the forward strand.
AACTGATTCACCCCTCCCTTTCAATTTCGTCAAGTTTCCAACCATTGAAAATGAATGGTTGCAAAAGTTTAAAAGAGTATTTTCTATATCAATCTCTTATATATAATAATCATTATTTTGTTTTTTAAGCATTTTACAAAGTATAATTAGGAATAATTATTAAAGTATTTAATATTATAAATTTAAAATATAAAATAATTTAAATAAACAAATATTTTTTTGTTATATTCAAGATTAATGTTTGCAAAAAGTTTTATAATAAATTTACTAAAAACAAATTTATAAAATCGATTTCTTATACATAAAATAATCATTATTATATTGTTAAAACATTTTACAAATCAACCCATTAATAGAATTGCAAAAAAATTATAAAAAAAATTATTATATCGATTTATTATACCTAAAATAATCATTATATATTGTTATAACATTTTACAAATTAACTAATTAATAGAATTAAAAAAAAAATTACAATAATATAGATAAAATGTAATTTGAATTTAATAATATCAACAAAGTTAATTTAAATATAATTTAAATTTAAATCATGGTTTTTTTCTTCCTTTAATTATTTTAAATTTATTTTTTAAAGTGGATAATTTTTTTTAAAAAGATTTTAAATTTCAATAATAAAAATATAATATGACTCAAGTTATAATACTTTTAAGGAAAATGGCACTCTTTAAAACTTTGAGAGTTATAATTAGGTTTTATCCAAATCATTCGACATTGTTAACTATGAATCCCTATTTTGGAGAATTTAGCATCTATGGATAAATATTAATTCCCTAGATAAGTAGTTGTATCTAGAACAACAGTTTAAAGTGTTTTAGACTTTTCCTATAAGTAATAGATAAGATGAGAAGATAGAAGGCCAACCTGTAGTTTCGCTTTCCTCACGTCTCCCTTGTATCAATTTCATCGCTCCTTCCCGTACTTCATCTGCTTGATAAGTACCCTATAAACACAAGAAAAGACAAAAACCAATCAAAGCATACGACCTATTGAATATAAGTGAAAGGAATCAGATACAATTCACACACATAAGCATTATGAAACAATACAAACATATGGAAAAAAGGTTCAAACACTTTATTAGATAGAAGAAGGAATTACAACCATCGATGACTGGTTCAAAGCCATTCCTCCAACTTGGGTCCCATCCACATCACATCAAAAGCATGGAAAACTTGTAGCATCACAATACTTTCTTCAAAGCCAAATCTCAAAACAACATTATCTCCTTACAATTCAACATAGTCCAACCCCTAATCACTTAGATGAGTGGTCAATTTATAGGAATATGAAGGAGGTTTTGTCATTAATGGTGGTGGCATTGAATGGCCTTCCATACTTAGAATTAGTTCCATGGAGGAAGGGATGAGAGGATAGGATGCACCTTAACTCATTCCTCATCCATTTCCGAGCTCATAGGAGTTGATAAGTTAGGGAACCTTCTAGATGACTCCAAAAGATAAGAATATTCCCCAAACGCTATGTGAATTTTGCTCATTCTCGTCCAGCGCAAGTGAAAGGAAGCCTAAGTGCTCCGCAAATCACCCTGGCAGTGGACTTAACTGCTCTGCATCGCACCTTCATAAGGGCGTACCTGTGTTGGTCCCTCTAGAGGTTATTTCTAGATGTCTTCAAGTCATGAAACTATCTGGGAAGGAGGAATTCACAGGGGTGACTTGTTTAGGGCATGAAGCAACTGAAATTAGGGTTTGATGAGCCCTAAAACACTGATCTCGATGTTGGGATTTAATATGCCCAAACGGATCTGTAACAGTTGTCCCCTAAAGCATGAAGTCAAAAAAATGCCAATTTCGAATGAAATGCTTTACGATGTGAGTGAGGAGGTATCAAAGTGGAAGGTGACCTGCATCAATTACAATACATATATCATGATATTTGATTTTGCATGAATTGCTGAGGGAAGGCATACCCATGCTGAGCTTATAAACTTTCATTACATGTACATAAATAGTCATCTACAAATATAGACCCATGATTGAAATGACCATCAATGTAAATCCATTGTACATATGATTTAGTACTCCTGAAATCATAGCTAGAATGGATGAAACTAGCTCTGGGGTCTTCAATCTCGTTCAACCATTCGCTCAAGTACGAGTCTAACCATGTGAATATGTGATCTGAAGTCGAACATGGGAAGACACCATCTGATTACCAACCAATGATGTAAGTTGTTAATAGATGCTAGAGAAATCACCAATAATGATAATGATCCTCAAGGTACTACAGTACTTTCTATAGGGTGTGAATGGATGATTTGATGTCGAACACCATACAAAGTATTTCGATCAAAATCCATTGATGTATGCCTATCACCGGAAGCAAGAAACCTGCCATTGATTCATGCAAGCTTCAAGGTTTCGAATGGGTGTTTCTATGTCAACTTCTTGGATAATGAGCTAATGTCGAAAAGAAGCGACTCGTTGCAGGAGGGCCTTGATGTATCCCACATCAACGACACGAAATGAGTGTAGTGATTTTAGAGATGGAATCTAACTGACAACACAAGGTTCAAGAATTGCGGTCATGAAAATGAAGGTTTATGGTATTGCAACAGATGAATTTTGATTGAATGACTTCTCTTGAACATGTCAACGACACTAAAGTGAATTGGTAGCATCGACACAAAACAAAGTGATGGATGGTATGATAGACCAATGGTGTGATAACCATCAAGCTAATAACCCAACCCATATAGTCACGATGATGGAGTGAAAGTGTCATGTTCAAGAGCGACCTGCTACCATAAAGTGGTTTTACCCTTTTCCTATTTTCCCCAGTCATTGGTGACCAGTACCCCTTTATTTTTATCAATATTGAGGAGGATAACATATGCTTTTTGTATAATTTCACCCTACAGGCGAATCCATCACCATTTGATGTTTTAACGAGTCTAGCGAAGGTGAAACTCAATCTTGTCTAGATGGACAAGTTTATCGCTATTTGATGTTTTAACGAGTTTAACGACAAAGATAACTCGGTGCTTTTCATGTTTAGAGAGTTTGAAAAGGGACAAAAAGAAAACTCCACAAGTTCTTTTTCGTAAATTAATCTCTCAAGCCCAAAAAAGCGTAAAATAATACAAGAGAGATATCATTTCCAATCCGTTAATGAGCTGAAAAGGACAAGCACTCAACAATCTTTTCATGTTTAGAGAGTCTGAAAAGAGCTTAAAGAGAACTCCACTTTGAGGAACGAGTGGTGTCTAAGATAGCAACTGGTTCCAGTGACATTAGAACTTCTCAAAACATGTTGATTTATGTGAAGAGGCTGGCTAATAAGACCACTCATTGCAACTGTTCCTCAAAAAGGGTAAAACAACCAAGTGAATGCGTATGATCGGAAAAAGGGATGGTGGCGATGGGATGAAAACAACTAAGGCTCATTTGACAAAAGAGTCTGATAGAATGGAAATCACGAGGGTTAAAATGGAGATGGGTTCATTTTTACACAAGCTTGAACCATGGGAAACTATGCTTGGATTCAGTTTCATGTTTGCACAAGCTTGAAACGAAAAACTATGCTTGGATTCAATTTCATTTTTACACAAACTTGAAACAAAGAACTATGCTTGAGATTGGTTTACATGCCCCCAACATGATGAAAGGGAGAGTGTCCTATAACTAGATGGAAGTCACTGCGGTGAAGCAGGACGGTTATCCAACACCTTTTTAGCTTCGTCTAGATAGGGACAAAGGTGAATAGGGTGATTACCTTCACTAACCTATAGGGAAACTTAACTTTACCATTAGGTGCATGGCCCCCAAGCTTCATTGCATTCACCTAAGTAGACTATTCGTGGCTATCAAGTGGATGGAATGAAGGTTCGTTTACGAGATCAAGTGAAAGACTCGACTAGGATTTTATGAGATCTACTCAAAATCTCGACCTGGAACTTTACTCCAGGGGACGTCGTTTCATTTTTTAATGAGATTGACACAAGACAAGGAACTTTGCTCAGATTCCTTATTTCATTTTTTAACGAGGTTGACACAAGACCAAGAACTATCCTCATACCCTTGGTTTCATTTTTTAACGAGGCTGACACAAGACAAGGAACTATGCTGCAGGGGTCCTTGTTTCATTTTTTAACGAGCTTGACACAAGACAAGGAACTCAGCTCATATTCCTTGTTTCTTTTTTTTTAAAGAGGTTGACACAAGACAAAGAACTATCCTCATGGGAGTTGTTTCATTTTTTTAATGAGGTTGACACAGTAAAATAATTATCCTCATGGACCTATGTCATTTTTTAACGAGGTTGACACAGTAAAAGAACTATCCTCATATCCCTGGTTTCATTTTTTAATGAGGTTCACACAAGACCAGGAACTGTCCTCGTTTTCCTTATTTTTTCACAACCCATGATAGGAGGTCATGACTTCCAAGAGGTTCTCATATGATGGGAGAATAATTCTTTGGAAAGAGAGATCTGGCTCCAATGCCCCCAGTACATAATGTACAACATCACTGAATTGATCGTCACTTGATGTAGGTATGGAACGGGTTGCCACATGATTAACCCGTGGTGGGGATGATACCATTGGTACAAAAGGACCATTTAGGGTAGATGGTTGACATGAAGTCATATTTGGACCGGGAAATGAAAGCTGGTCAACGGTGACAATTCTGCCTTCATGTGGGAAACAAATCACTCGAAAGAGTGTTGAAACAATAGCTCCCATGTCATAAACATAGTCACGCCCAAGAAGTAAATTTTAATCTAAAGGCCCTGGGACTACCATCACATTCATATAAATGATTTTTCCTCCCAAAGTAATAGGCAACTGAGGGAGGATCCCTAATGGTTGACTGGTTCCTCTATTAAAAGCCAACAAATTCTAGGTAACAGGCACAAGTGGCGGTGAACCGAGTGCTTCCCAAGAATTTGAGGAAAGGATACTCACTGATGCACCTTCATCTATAATAGTGCCCAATACAACCATATTACAAACTTGTATTATGATCTGGAAAGGCACATAAGAAGGAAGACGAAATCCTGCTAGTCGATTCCAATCAAAGGAAGTGACCAGACTACTTGGAGGGGGTCCCATAAGAACGGGAGAATGAACTTCTTGAGTTACGAGAGCAGGGGGATTTTCCTCCTGTCTTGATGGAACAGGAGGATTTCCCCCAAGCTCATTGGAATCAGAAGAAACAAAAAGAACCTGAGTGGTATCATATTCACTCTCTTCGGGAAAGGTACGATTAGATGAAGGTGAAATGGGGTCAACTATTACCTCGACCTATTGATTTGGGTCGGGTACAGACTCATACGATTCACTTTCAGAGAGAGTGGGTTTGACCAATGGTTGATTTTGGTCACTCAATTCATCAACTAATGAAGGATTAAGGGAGATTCTCCTGTAACCAGATGGAAGTCGTTGTGGTGAAGCAGGACGGTTATCCAACACTTTTTTGGCTTCATCCAGATAGGGACCAAGGTGAATTGGGTGATTCCCTTCACATAACCTATAGGGAAACTTAACTTTACCCTTATTTCCATGAACTTTACTACTGCTAGTTGATGGTGTGTCACCAGTACGATCTCTAGAATTTGATGACATAGGATGATGTGAACGAGAAGACCATTCTTCTAAGATCTGAGGAATATCAGGACAATTTCAAAGAAGATGGTTTCTCGTACAAAGTTTGCATGGATATCAAACTTTGTGAGGCTTAACGGATGGTTTCTCATCAGATGTTGCATTCAAAGCAATGGTTGCTTGGTTGCCCCTCTGCTGAATTTGCTTCTTCTTATTCTTCTTCTCCCCTTTCTTCTTCTTCTTAGCCACCTGGTTACTAGTACCAATACTTTCACCAGGCAAAGAGGAAGAAGGGGAGGAATAAACAACTGAGGAATAAGGCAAAGGGTCAACTTTAAGATCAACTGGAGGTTGATTTTGTCTAGTTGGAGGTGTACTCAATTGCGGAGAAATCACGACATTTTGAACCAAGGAGGTTGAAAACAACCATAATGACAAGCCAATGGTAAATCCTGGAAGGGACAATGTAGCCATATAATGAGCACCAATATTTCCGAAAGGAGGAAAAGGACTAGGATTCCCATCAAAAGGAATTCCTTGATCGGTGGACTCTAGATTTTTCGCCATATGTTTCAACCTAAGATCAACTAAGGAGCGAGCGTGGAGGATGTTATCTACGGTCAGTTAATTTTATTTTAATCAAAGTACCATAACAAAACAAAAAATGGATAATATAGGCAAAAGTTTTACCAAGCAACTGTGAACTACAAAATACCTCCCGGCAAACCGAGAAGTACGTGTAGGCAATCTCCCCGAAGGTTGTGTTCGGTGTATCACAGTGTTCAAGGCAGCTGACTCGATTACCTAAGGATGGATAGAAACCTAGTGTTGTCCTCCCATATATACCCTAAAGTATGTGGAGGTCCAATTCGTATAAGCGTTGTCGAATGCAAAACCACACAATGAGAGCATTCCCATATAATTTACATGCTATAACATTTCCTTATATACCCGAAGGTACATGGACAAGCTACGATATACTCACATACGTGGAATAAGGTATCACACTCAGGATGTATTGCAGACAAGTTAGTGACAACTGCTTTGTTTTACGATGCTGAAACACGTCTCTAGCCTAGACCTCTAAATATTTTTTGTTAAATGACAATTATCCATTAGGTAAATTCAGATAAATTTTAAGTTGATCTTCTTTAGAAGTTTCCTTTCAAGGTTCACCACGTGATGTATGTTTGCAATTCCTAAAATGCAACTAATATGATAAGCATTCTTTCCATTCAATTTAACAATGAAAATTCCCTAGCTAGTAGGGATAGAACAACCAGATCTTTGACAAAGAGCAAAGACCACAACTAATGCAATTTCCCTAGCTATTCCTTTCAAGCATTCAAAAACTACAATATGAAAAATGCAAGTTTTTCTTTTCGAATCCCTTAATGTTATGATGAACAAAAAGGAAATATGCACATACAATCAATCAATCTTTGATAAGAATGAAGACTTTGACGACAATTCTGATTCGAAGGAAGAGAAGCCTTTACGACACTTTCTTTCAACTGAAGATTAATCAATTATATCCTGACTTTGATTATTGATTGATAATGAAAAATAAAACATGAAGAAACATTAATCAATCCAATCAAATTTGGGCTAGACCAGGAGATAGAAACTCATTTTCTGAGACATAACATTCATTGATCAATAAGCATACAATCAAACAGAGAAAAGTTAGCAAAAACTCTTTCCAAATGTGGGAAACTGATCCTAGGAGGATCAGCGTAGCCCAAAGTGGGAGACAGTGTGCTTCATAGCACTGTCCCTAAGCCAGGGGTGCTATGCAGTGCACTGTGTCCCTCACAATCCTGCACTGGTGACAGTAAGCCATTTTAAGAGGCAATTTGACACAGTTTTGACAAATTTTTCAATGTAAAAAGCTTAATTACAATCTATGAACACAAATAAGGTCTACAAGGATGTCTTAGGAGGTGGAAAAGCTACTAGGAAAGAGGATTCTTCCCCATTATGGTTGCTAATTTGTTTTGGGGAATTTAGCATTTACGGATAAATACTAATTCCCTAGATAATTAGTTGTATGTAGAACGATAGTTTAAAGTGTTTTAGACTTTTCCTATAAGCAATAGATAAGATGAGAAGATAGAATGCCTACCTGTAGTTCCACTTTCCTCTCGTCTCCCTTGTATCAATTTCGTCGCTCCTTCCCGTACTTAATCCACTTGAGAAGTACCCTGTAAACACAACAGAAGACAAAAAACAATCAAAGCATATGATCTATTGAATATAAGTGAAAGGAATCATATACAATTCACACACATAAGCATTATGAAACCATACAAACATATGGAAAAAAGGTTCAAACACTTTATTAGATAAAAGAAGGAATTACAACCATCGATGTCTGATTCAAAGCCATTCCTCCAGCTTGGATCCCATCCACATCACATCAAAATCATGACAAACTTGTAGCATCACAATACTTGCTTCAAAGACAAATCTCATAGCAGCATTATCTCCTTACAGTTCAACATAGTCCAACCCCTGATCACTTAGACGAGTGGTCAATTTATAGGAAGATGAAGGAGGTTTTGTCATTAATGGTGGCATTGAATGGCCTTCCATACTTATAGTTAGTTCCATGGAGGAAGGGATGAGAGGATAGGATGCACCTTAACTCATTCCTCATCCATTTTCGAGCTCATATGATTTGATAAGTGAGGGAACCTTCTAGAGGACTCCAAAAGATAAGAATATTCCCCAAACCCTATGTGAATTTCACTCATTCTCGCCCAGCACATGTGAAAGGAAGCCTAACTTCTTTGTAGATCACCCTAGCAGTGGACTTAACTAATCTGTAGCGCACCTTCATAAGGGCTTACCTACACTAGTCCCTCTAGAGGCTATTTCTACATGTCTTCAAATCATGAAACTATCTAGTGAGGAGGCATTCAAAGGGGTGACTTGTTTAGGGCATGAAGCAACTGAAATTAGGGTTTGATGAGCCCTAAAACACTGATCTAGATGTTGGGATCTGATGTGCCCAAATGGATTTCTGACAATCCCTTGATATCTTTCTTAAATCTGACTATCTTTACCATCCAATATTTGTTGTAAATTACTTTCTCCTTTATGTTAACCCCCTCCTTATCATAATTAACTCCTCTAGGTCTAAAGATGACCTCCACTTGACAACTCCAGAGGTTCCTTTAACCTCTTCTCCTACACTCAACTTGTTTTTGTTAAAAGGGTGAAAAATATATGCTACCCTACTCTCCATTAGGTAAGCAAGAAACCCTCTTCTTGGGTGGAATATATATCATCTTTTATAAAAAATATTTTGTTTTCCTTAGCTATGGGGAGTTGTAGGGGTAGGGGCATCCTTCAAGGATTTGGTGTTAAAATGTAATCTAAGAGATACATATCCATATCATATGATCTATATGGTTAATGGCACCTAAACACAATCATCATTATAGTAGAAGAAAGAACAGTTCACTTCCCATTTCATAAAGGGAATGGACTCTAGTAAGATAGTTTAATGGTCTTAGGCCAAAATTGGCATACCTTCATCAATGGATTTCTTACACTTAGAAATTATAATTAAAAGAAGAAGAAGCCTAAATTGATCCATGCACTAAAATTTTCTTCATAGTTTAATTTGATATAGTAGAAGACAAAGGTAAGATCTTCATCTGTAGACCTACATTTCAATGTAAATTTGGATTCTACAAGAAATCCTAGCCTCTAACTTTTAACTTGGCATCAGATTCCATCTCCAATGCTCTTGCTTGGATAAGTTTGTGTAATCCTTTATTGCATTCTTGGGGATATATTGATTCACCCATTGATAAAGGAGATGCTTTAGGTCTAAAGTTCAAATTTAAGAGCATGTAGATAAAAGAAAAGTTAAATCAATACATACACTAGTCAAATCATTACCATCACTTGCATATGTGTGAATATGGATTTCAATACTTTTTTCCCAACGTAAATTAAGTTGGTAGAAAAAAGATACATCTACGAAAAAGAGAAGATAGTCGTAAAATGTGGGGCATGATTTGAAACATGGCATATCGGTGCTTATTACACTAAGAACCCTAAGGTATGACATGCGACAACAACTCTTAGAATCAATGCCAAAGTCTCACCACATTGTTAGCAAGGACCTCCTAGTGTCTATCCATCTAGTCACATCTCAATTCACATAAAAAAATCCTCCATATTCACGTGTGGCACTTAACCAAGGAAATAGGATAATAGACCTTCCCGCCTCCTCCTTTGATGGAGGATTTTTCACATTTAGCTCAAGTTCCTAATTTAAAAAATGAAATAGAGCCTACATGATCAACTCCCTAGTTTAGGTGAGCTCAATTGGATAAGGGGAAGAAGCAAAAGAAAATCTAAAGATGGGAAGCATGGGCACCAAATGAATTCATGCCATTTCTTCAAGTCTAGTGGGAGGAATAAATAGAACCCATCAAGAAGAAAAAAATGTAATATACCTTAACAAATGATGTTCTATATGACTCGTATTCATCATCAAAATTTATTTTAATATGTATTTTTTTATTTAGTTATGCTCTTAATACGTATGTCACTTTTCATGTGAATTTAGCTATGAAATACCATCTCACACAAAAGATAATTTTGGTCTTGGGAATCACATAGAACCAGGAGCATCAGGTGATTCCCCCCTTATCACAAAATTTCTTCTTCTGTTAATAAAACCTCATTGTATAGTAAAATAATGTTTTAATATAAAAATTTATTTATTAATGTGGAAAAATATAAATTGATGGTGATGATGATTAACATCTATTAAGATGAGAGTCTATAGGATCTTAAGAAGGTAAAATCATTACTTGGAATTTTTTGGTAAAAACATATTGAGAGAAGTCTTCCAAGATCACCATAGTTTTGTTGAATTCAAAGGCCAAGAATGTTAGTAATATGACAAATATTTTAAAAATTAGATCTAATCTGAGTATATTTTGGACAATATAAGAAAAAGTTCTTTCATTTTCAACCCTTTTAGTTTCACAAAGGTGGCAAACTCTTTCATCTCATGGTGTTTTGGTAATCAACCAATGTCCAATATCACTATGGAGGTCATGATAATTTCTTCTTATTTTAGAAATGTGTATTTTCTTCTTTACACTAATCATGATAGAGAAATATTTTTTATTTTTTAGATTACGGTTGACCAATTCCATAAAATATCTTAATTTCCTTTTCTCTCTAACTCTTTATCACCACACAATTCTTAGATTTTTATATAATGATATTTGTGTCGAAGGGTGATCTATAGCCAAGTGGGAGGAGGGCAGGAACGGGAGAAGATGATGTCCCACAATGTTACATTAACAAATTAAAAAATAAAAATAAAGAAAATAATTTAGTGTCATCCACAAATAAAACAATTCAATTTCCACGTTAATTTTACATCAACTTTATATAAAGATATAAAGTAACTGAAAGTGAAATTAATTTTTATTTTTTTAGAAAGAGGGAGATGTGTAATCCTTCAATATTTAATAGAGTTGAAACCTTGATATTTTAAAAAAATTTAAAAATTATTTTGATATTACAATTCAACATCAAGAAAAATTGTAATGCATTTTGTAATATATATATATATATATATATATATATATATATATATATATATATTTTAATGTCCATATTAACATAATTTTATATCAACTTTATATATTTCAAATGATAAAATAATTGTTAATAAAAATTATATTTCTACTTTTCTTTGTGAAAGAAAAGAAATGTGTAATGTATTTGATTCTTAGTATGGAGTTGATATGTGGCATTCAAAAACTATTAATAATAATAAAAGAATAAATATGGGTTAAAAATAAAATATTTCAACATCATATATATAAAGAAAGAGATTTTCAATGTTCAATAAATTTCAATAACAAAAATAATTCAATATATAATTATATAAGGAGAGAGAGATTTTATCCCTTGGATAAATGTTTTATACTTCCCAATATGAAGAGGAACTTATATTTAAAAATATACTAATAATGAGAAAACATTTTAATGTAAACAATGTGAATCATAAATAAAATATTTTGATGGTCATATTTAATAAAATATTTCAATGTCAACTCTCTCTCTCTATATAAAGCAAATGAAAATTAAAAAATTCTTATAGTTAAAACATTGTATCTGTATGTTCTTCAAAATGAAGAAGTTGTGTAATTCCTTCTTTGCTCAACATGGAATTGGCACATAGCATATATATATATATATATATATATATATATATATATATATATGCTTCCCAATATGAAGAGGAACTTATATTTAAAAATATACTAATAATGACAAAACATTTTAATGTAAACAAATGTGAATCATAAATAAAATATTTTGATGGTCATATTTAATAAAATATTTCAATGTCAACTCTCTCTCTCTATATAAAGAAAATGAAAATTAAAAAAAAATTATAGTTAAAACATTGTATCTGTATGTTCTTCAAAATGAAGAAGTTGTGTAATTCCTTCTTTGCTCAACATGGAATTGGCACATAGCATATATATATATATATATATATATATATATATATATATATATATATATATATATATATATATGTGTCAAGTGTCAAGATGTTTCTTGAGGTGCAAAGTTTTCTTCAATTTTTCACTCCAAAAGAGGTTTGCATCATAAGAAATTTTCTCTATAGCTTGATATATTTGGGTTAACATGGATCTATGTTGTTTGTAGAATTTTCCTTATTGTGTACATGATCTCTTCCTTTATTCTCCAATGGTCTATCCAAAAATAAGCATAGTTATGCCTTTCGTGCTTAAGCTTAAGGTTGTTTTGGCTAGATTTTGAAGCGATTTTAAGAAGCCTCATGTCTTCCATGTTGTTTAGCCTCTTCTTATACTTTAGATACCTTATCATAGTCATGCTCACAATGGAAAAGGCTTCAATGGGAAAAGACTTAGCTTCGATAAAGATAAAATAGGGTATTTTTCCTAATTTTGAGATTATAAGTTATAAATTTCTTTTAAATTTTATTCTATCTTTTTCCATGACTCTATGAAGATAACATCTCTAAACCTAACATCCATGTAAAATAATAATATTTTTTTAATATTAATATCATTGACTTTTTAAATTATTTATTAATTTATTTTAGAATTATTAATATAGATAATAAAAAAAAATTAATATTTTTAAATATTTTCTTACTTCTTAAAATAAAAATAAATTTAATAGAAATTCATTTTGGAGTCTTTTTTGAACTAATTAATGATATTTTGGATTTAATAAATTTATAAAGATATTTAAAAATAATATATTTTTATTTATTTCTTGCTTATAAATGCTAATTTTAAAAATATTTTATTTTTTATTTCATAAAAATTGAAATTATATATATATATATATATATAAAGATTCATCATAACTGATCTATTAAGCATTGAGATGGATCAAATATCTTGTAGTGCAAACCCATTTTTAGAAAAAAAACTTGAGGAAAGGTTTGCACATTGGGAAATTTGATCCTTCTCAACACTTGATAAATTTGAAGTTAGATGGATCTAGGTTGATCTAGGCTAGTTCATTATATATATATATATATATATATATATATATATATATAACTAAAATTCAGTTCATTTTATTGTTGGGTTATTTTTTAATATGGTCTCCAGAAATAGATACAAGTATCTTTCACTTTCTTATAAAAATTATTAAAAAGAAAAAGATTATAAAAAATTTAGATGATGTTTATTTATTTGTAGGAAGGAGTCTCCACTTGCAGGGCTTATCAATAGGACTAAAGGATATAATGAACATGGAGTAGACAGATCATTAAGGGCATGAATATGCATATGAAATAAAACTAGATATGTTGATTTTAACAATGGCATAACTAAGCCCCAAGAGTTAGCTCAATCAGTAAAATCAAGTGCCTCGCCAATGGGAGGTCACAGGGTCGAATCCAAAAGCTCTTGGGGTCAAGTCAGTAAATAGGCCGAGGGGTGTGACCCCCTTCGGGTGGGGTCCACCCTAGCATTGAACAACCCTGAATGTAGCAGACCCACTGACCATGGATATCCGTGAACCAGAAGTGAAAAAAAAAAAAACAATGGCATAACTCCTCTTGCAATGACACCAAGGACTATAAGTTCAGTTGCTAGTTTTATGGATAGATTTAAGTTATTTAGTATTGCTATACTGATACCTACTTTTGGATCGATACGGACTGGAATCAGGTTTCCCTTTCCTCAAGTGAAGCAATTAAATTCTCCCTTTACTTTGACATAATGAGTGTTGTATTTCTATTTTCTCCAAACGAAATGAGTATAGATTTATACATTGATGAAATATATTTATGCTTGGACTTGTTGAAGTTATATAGAAAAATATATCATCTATAAATTTGGAAGATTCAACATTGTACTTCTATATTATACTTTGATAGAATCAATGTTATATTTTTAGATGGAGAGAATGGATTTAATTTTATACTTTGAGGAGATGTATATTTATTATGGCTAAAAGAGTTTTAAATAAGATTAAAAACCAAATGCAAGATTTTTTTAACTTTAGTAGTAAATATATTTCTATTATGACCACAAGAGTAATATTTGAATGGAATATTTTTTTACTTTGGGAAAATGTGCTTCTATTTGGATTAAAGGAATGTATTTCTGTTTAGGTTCATGGATTTGTCATAAAATCTAGAGAAAAATAAGAATCCAAAAAAAAAAATTACTGCATCTAGTTAATAATGAAAGAAGAATTCTAAAAACATTTTCTCATTCATCTTCACACTCAAGTAAAATTTCAAAAATATAAAATAAAATGAGTAACATACGTGACAACTTCAAAAAAACCTCATCTTTGAAGGATCTGTAACAAAGTGAGCAAGCTTGTTCTTCCCAAGTTTTGCTAGAATACATGCATCCTCAAAGCTATTAAGTCTTTGTGTTGTATGCCTTTACTGAGTGGCTCTCTTTTCCTAATAAGATAAGAAAATTCCCCAGAATTTTGATATTTGTGGTAGAAATTAGGGTTTACTTTCATTTAGCTACATGCATGGTGTAGTACTCCTCAATTTTATTTTAATTATTATTTTATTTTAATTTAATTTAATTTTTTAATGTAATTTGACCAAGACAAAATGTTTACATAACACCATCCTATCCATTTTAACTTCGGATCTACCAAGCATTGAGAGACCAAATATCTTTTCACTCTAAAAGAGGTTTGCATCTCAAGAGATTTGATCCATATCAGTGTTTCATAGATTCGGAGTTAAGATGGATCTAGGCTAGTTTAATTTCCCCCTTTAAATAGGCTATATTCCACATGAATACCATGGGTCGATACCATGGGTCGATGCCATGGGCCATTTTTATTTTGATTTTATTTTAACTAGGTTAAAATGTATTCATTACATTACATTACAACATCTCTACAGTACTGGGTTTATTTCTTTTTTTATTTGTATTTTTTTGACCAAGTTAAAATGTTTACATTATATTACCCTACAACATCTCTACCATAGTGGGCTGGAGAGCATCTCTCAAAACAATAACATCTTATTTAAATAACTAATTTTATAATATTTTATAAAAATAAATTTAAAATAACAAATTTATAATTTGGTTACTTAATTCACAATAATGATATTTTCTTTAATTCTAATTTAATACCAACAACATCAGATCTACCAAGCACCAGGGATCAAATTTCTTTTCACTTTAAAAGAGGTTTGCCTCTAAACATGTTTGATCCCTCTGAGAATTTGGTAGATTTGGAGTTAAGATTGATCTAGGTTGGTTTAATTTCACCCTTTAATAGGCAATATTCCACATGAATACATGGGTTCTCATAAGCTTGGAGCTCAAAACCCACCATTAATATTTTTATAAATTTAATAAAAATAATAATTTATTTTTACTTTTATTTTATTTTAACCAAGTTAAAATGTTTACATGACATTGCATTGCATTGCATTACATTACATTACAATATCTCTACCATACTAGACTAGAGAATGTCTTTCGACAAGAGATTTGATTCCTCTCGGAGCTTGGTAGATTGGGAGATAAGATGCATCTAGATTGGTTTCATTTCCCCAGTTAAATAGGTTATATTCCACATGAATACCATGGGTCAATACCATGTGTCAATAGCATGGGTCTTAGATATCATTTTTTAGGATTCAACTATGTTAAGTAAGTCATTCATCTATGACCATATTCATGAGAGGTAGTGTTACACTAAAAAATGTCACCATGACTATTTACAGTTAGTATGGCTCTATCAACAGTCATGCTATCCTCTTAGGCAAGTCTTATACCTCTGCTCTCCATGTCAAACTCCAAAAAAGAGAGAAAGTCTTTATAAATGTATTTATCTCTGGGTACGCAGGTTCTCTCAACCTTACCTGCGGGGACGCACCCAATGTTCACAAAAGCTGCGTCTTTGGACGCTCTGTATGTAAAGGGGCAGGTGCGTCCCCTGTAAAGGTTAAAATGCGCAAGTTTCATCTTTAAAAAGTTACTTGTGGTCATTTCTAGAGCATTCTAGAAGGTTGTTCGACGTGTATTGAGCGCCTCCAGATGGTTCATGTACCCCTACCAAAGAGGAACTTATCCCATCAATAAGGGAGCTATCCCATCCAAAGAGGGGATTATCCCATTGATGGTGGACCTGATTAACCTCCTCTTGAGCACTATAAATACAGGCATTGGGCCACAAGGAGAAAAGGTTGAAAGCTAAACATTTCTAAGGGTAGATGCTGCAGGAATTAGGACTCCCATTTAGAAGCTTGTGAGGAGAGATTGCCATCTTTACTTGTTCTATTTGGAAGTGGGTGAGCTTTGTCAAAGTAAAGGAGAACTCTTGATGGACCCTGGGAGGGACTTGCACAACACCAAGGCTCAGGTTGTAATTGTTCCTTTTGTTTCCTATTAATGCAAATGAGTCCATTCTTCTCAATAACTTGTTATTTATGAGTTGTTTCATGTACTCCTTGGTCTATATGTTAAATGTGTCTTATCTTATGAGATTATCAAGTGCTATTTAATCGTTTGATTGTTAGTGGATGCAGGTTTCAAAGTGAAGGAGGAGCTCATCCGGATCAGCGAGGCTGGACTGCTACAACAACGTTGGACCACAGGTAGGATCTAAACACTTGATTTCTTATATAGTAAATGCATGTTTAGAGAAGGATTGCTCTTATTTGTCTTGTTTGTCACTAGAGAGTCTTAGGTTCCTAGGGAGGTTGATTTGTGTCCGCACTATCGACTCTTTCCGCCTGACAAATTGGCGACCACAGTGGGAGTTCCATTAATGTGAAAAGTCTTTTCCTTTGTGTGAACTTTGCTCTGAGAAAATTGGTTTATTTTTCTGGTTTTGGCTCTGTGACTTTGTCTGTGGGTGGGTTAGCTTAGGATTAGATTCTTTTTGGTTTTTCTTGAATTTTTCAGTAGGACGCAACCTCTGAGTGTTGCACAGTGCGTCCCTGGACGCACTGTCGCTGTGTGCACAGAGCGGGCCCGCACCTGTCTTAACGGGTTGCCTGCGTCCCCTGCTAAAATTTAAGAAAATTCCATTTTTTGCATTTTTTCTCTTAGATTTTGCTTTTTCTTAGTTTTTACTGCCCAGATCCATTAGTCTCTTGTCAAAGATCTTCACCTAGGCTTGTTTCATTGGCATTTCTGCTCTAAGCTTTCATCAATTGGGTGTTTTGAGTCTCTTTCTTGAGAAATTCTTGATTTGTTTTCCTTTGGTCATTACTTGGAGGTTTCTCTCAGTCCTTTCACAATTTTGCATCTTTTTGCTTTTGTTTTTGCAAAAAAAAATTTCCCCCTCATTCGCCGGGGGGGGCTAAATTGCGTTTGAGTGTTAATCGCCTTTGAGTGTTTTTATTTTTGATCTTTGGAACTCTCGCCCAATTTTCTCGGCTTGCACTTGATTGGTTCTTAGATTACATTAGAATCATCTTGTACTTGAGGATTCTCTTGCATAGATCACATTTGCATAATTAGAATTCTCATTTTCAGAATATGAATGAAAAATGTGCATAGATTACATTTGCATACTTTTCAAGTGAATTGTGCATAGATTACAATTGCATAGTTTACATTCTGAAAAATCAATCGTAGATTTAGATCAGTTTTCTTTGATTTGAATTTACACAAAAATAAAAATGAAAAAAATGGTTTGGAATTGATTTGCATTAGTTTTTCTTGATAAAATTAGTGCATTAGAGAATTTGTTATATTTTCTCTTAGTGATCAATTTTTTGCATTGTTGGAAGTGAATGGAAACTCTCTCCTTACTTTAGTTAGGATTCATCGAATTGAAAATATTCTATTATCATATTCGATTGCATTCAGTTGAGTCAGGTCATAACACCATTGGTTTCATATCCATTTACCCATTTGAGTAATAACAGCCTTAATAACACAGCGCTTAATTAAAATTCATCTAGTAATTTTTACATTTCTAGGGCTCTGAAACACCAATATAGATCAGGCTAGTGTCTTGGAGTAGGAGAGTAATTAACTCTCCAAGACAGCAAAACCAAACAAGTAGCTCATCTTGTGGTAGGATAAATCCAACTGTTTCATTTGTACTCTGGGAAAGCTCTTCTTAAAGGAGAAGCACGAGCTCGTGACCGAACCAGTGAGGGGATCAATCCTCCCTCGTTGGGAACGACGCCAGACACGCACGTATTACAAACGGTAAACCTCGGATTAACCATTGTCGAGGAGCCAGGGGTCACTTGTCGGTAAACCTTGGATTATTGTCAAGGAGCCGGCAAGGGGATTGAGCTTGATACTCTGCCCTTGCGTGCTGTCGGAGTGTAGACTGTTCCCCCAGGTGCATTTGTTGCTGTTGGTGACCTTAGTGACCATTATCTTTAGGGTTCTACCCAAGGTGACGGTGGAGGGAAGATCCCACTGTACCTGGAGCAGACGTCGGCTAGACTCACTTGGATTTTCTGGGGGGTTCACTTCACTCGAGACGGTTAAAGTGGAGGAACTTGGTCCAGTCTATTCATTAAGCAGGTTGCTGGGGTAACTGTTCCACCCGCCACTTCTGTACTGAATTCTGCGATGTTGGATTTCATCCCCAACTAGTGTTTTTGGTCCGGAAGGCTACTTTTTGTGTATGGTTTGACTCCTAGATTTGATAGCGCGTGTTAATTTGTTTGTTTTTACTTTTAGAGACCATAGGTGTGAATCGTGAATTTTAATTGTTAGGTGTGAATTGTGAATTGTTAATTTTAGTTTTTAAATTGTTAATAAAATTCACTGAAGTTGAATATAATGGCAAACGTTCCGGAATTTACCAACCTAGGAACCCCTCCTAACGAGAATCCTAGTACTTTTCCTTACTTTGGAAATGTTGGTCCTCCTTATATGGCTACTTTGTCATTACCTGGATTTACAATAGGTTTACCGATATGGTTATTTTCAACTTCGTTGGCCCAAAGTACTCCAATTGTTCCACCTCAACCGAATGCTTCACCTCAACAGAGTTCACCATCTCAACATCACCAACCTTCTGTTGACCCTTTACCTTCTTCGCCTAATTTTTCTTCCTCCATTTCTTCCTCTTCGCCTGGTAAAAGCCTTGATGCTAGTAACCAGGAGGCTAAGAAGAAGAAGAAGCAAGATAAGAAAGAAGTCAACCAACCAACCACGACTGTAAGTGTTAGTTGTGTTGAGGAAAACTCCGACATGCATCGTAAACCCAAATACCCTTGCAGGCTTTGTAAGGGTGACCACTTCCTTGTCAATTGTCCTGGTATTCCAAAGGTCTTGGAAGTATGGTCAGAAAAATCTCATCAACTTTCCATTGATCCATCAACCAGTGATAGTCAGGTTCCTGGGAAAAAGGGTAAAGTTAGGTTTCCTTGTAAGTTATGCAAAGGGAGTCATCAAACTCACATTTGCCCTCACATGGATGAAGCCTCAACATTGTTGGGAAACCTTACTGTTCCACAGCAAGAATTTCCAACTGGTCACCATAAACTTTCTCCCAACCTACCGTCAACTGACGGAGTGATTGATCTAAATTCAAGTACAGTCGATCACACTCTCCCATTGGAGAGTGAAACTCATGTCACTCAGGTTGATGATCAATTAGTTGATCAAGTGGTCGATTCAATTTCACATTCGATCGATCACACTTTCCCTTTGGAGAGTGAACTTCATACCGCTCAGGTTCTTCTTGTTACATCAGATTCTTCTATGTCTGGGGGCATTTCACCTGTTTCTACAGAACCCCCTCCAAGCACTGAGGTCTTTTCCTTTGATTGGAATAGACTGACAGAACCTCGTCTTCCTTCCTCCATCCCTTTTCAAATCATTGTCAAGGCTGGTGGTAGGGACATACACCGTACTCAGGTAGATGAAGGTGCTTCTGTTAGTATTTTATCCTCAACTGTTTGGAAAGCTTTGGGTTCCCCTCAGCTTGCGCCTATTACGCAGAATCTGAAAGCTTTTAACAGAACCATTAGTGAACCTTTAGGGATCCTTCCTAAGTTTTCTATTACCTTGGAAGGTAAAACTGTCTGTATTGATCTTATGGTAGTTCGAGGTCCCTTGGATTTCAATTTACTCCTTGGGCGAGACTATGTTTATGCAATGAAAGCTGTCGTATCGACACTCTTTCGCGTGATGTCTTTCCCTCACAATGGCAGTATTGTGACTGTAGACCAGCTTTCATTCCCTAGTCTTGTTTCAACTACCAATAATATGACAGCTCTAAATGTTCCTGATTCTAAAGTGGTATCTACCCCGCCACGGGTTAATTATGTGGCAACTGGTCCCATGTTTTCAGTTACCGATGTAAGTGAGCCTCTCACTATTTTTTCATCTTCCTTTGATTTAGATCCGGTAATTGACATGGAAAACTCTATGGGATTACTTGAACACGATGTTCTTATCCCTTTTGAGTCCCTTGACATGTGTTCTTTCCAGAGAACTATTCTTCCTTCTGATGAAGATCTCTTAGAAGCCATGATCAAGGTGTGTCCATTGACATGTCCTTCTTCCAATTGGAAGCCATGATCAGTGAGCGTGAGGATAGTTTCTTCTAGTCTCAACCTCATTAAAAAATGAAACTGGAAGTCATGAGCATAGTTCCTTGTCTTGTGTCAAGCTCATTCAAAAATGAAACAAGGAGTTGCGAGGAAAGTTCCTTTTACTGTGTCAACCTCGTTAAAAAATGAATCAGTTGGCGAGGACAGTTCCTTTTCCTATGCCAACCTCGTTAAAAAATGAAACAGGTGTCCACGAGGAAAGTTCCTTTTACTGTGTCGACCTCGTTAAAAAATGAATCAGTGAGTACGAGGATAGTTTTTTCCTGTATCAACCTCGTTAAAAAATGAAACAGGCTAGTATGAGGATAGTTCTTTTACTGAGTCAACCTCATTAAAAAATGAATCAGGTAGATTTCAGGATATGTAGGTAGATTGTAGCAAGTAGGGTTTGAGGATAGTTCCTGTTACTGAGTCAACCTCGTTAAAAATGAATCAGGTATGAGGATAGTTCCTTTTACTGTGTCAACCTCGTTAAAAAATGAATCAGTGAGTATGAGGACAGTTCTTTTCTTGTGTCAACCTCGTTAAAAAATGAAACAACTCCCTTTTCAAGTCTAATCTTCACAAGATCTTGAAAGTAAAGCTTCATTCCATCCAACTGGTTGAATGAAATGAAGCTTGGGGGGCATGTACCTTGATTTGCATCATTATGCTGGGGGCATGCGAACTTCTTGAGCATAGTTCCTTATCTTGTGTCAAGCTCGTTAAAAAATGAAACAAGGATAGGTTAGATAGGTAGATTTTAGAGAGTAGTCACGAGGAAAGTTCCTTTTACTGTGTCAACCTCGTTAAAAAATGAATCAGTGAGTACGAGGATAGTTTTGTTCCTGTATCAACCTCGTTAAAAAATGAAACAGGATGTTAGAGGATAGTTCCCGTTACTGAGTCAACCTCATTAAAAAATGAATCAGGTAGATTTTAGGATATGTAGGTAGTTTGTAGAAAGTAGGATTTTGAGGATAGTTCCTGTTACTGAGTCAACCTCGTTAAAAAATGAATCAGCTATGAGGATAATATGTACCTCGTTTTGCGTCATTATGCTGGGGGCATGTGAACTTATAACAAGCATAGTTTTTCGTTTCAAGCTTGCGTAAAAATGAAACTGAATCCGAGCATAGTTCTTTTCCTGTGTCAAGCTCGTTAAAAAATGAAACAAATCCTCCTCTAATTGAGTCGAGAGTTTGACTAGATCTCATAGATGTTAAGTTGTATATTTAGGTTAGTTATTTCAGTTTTTTGTTTTAGGTCCAGTCTTTCAAATGATCTCGTAACTCAACCTTCATTTCATCCAACTGGTTGAATGAAATGAAGCTGGGGGGCATGCGCTCTAGCAGTTATACTTAGGGGGCATCAAGCACAGTTTTATCTCTGTTTCAAGCTTGTGAAAAAATGAAACTACTTTGAAGCATAGTTTTCCTCTGTTTCAAGCTTTTGTAAAAATGAAACCTATCTTGAGTCAATTTCAGTTATTTTCAAGACTCGTTAAACTCATGAAAATCTCGAGATTATTTTGCTATCTTTCACTCTCGTAAAACAAATGAAAATGCCGAGTTCTTTCCGTCTTTTCCTGCTCGTAAATTAAATTGAAAGTCGGTCATATGAGTACATTTTTATCATTTTTTCAAACTCATTAAAACTTATGAAAAAGTGAAAACCATGAGTACATTTTTATCATTTTTTCGAACTCGTTAAAACTTACGAAAAAGTGAAACCTCAGAGTCATCTTTTAAGCCCTTTTCTGACTCCTAAAATATGAAAAGATTGCCGAGCGTTTCTTTTACACTC
Source organism: Pinus tabuliformis (assembly GCA_031772625.1). Taxonomy (NCBI): domain Eukaryota; kingdom Viridiplantae; phylum Streptophyta; class Pinopsida; order Pinales; family Pinaceae; genus Pinus; species Pinus tabuliformis. The sequence continues at coordinate 1,528,443,682 of CM062816.1, forward strand.
GTTAAAACGGAATTAAAAGACGGTCCCCTTATAGCCCTTTTCTGACCGTAAAAACAGGAAAAGATTGCCGGGTTTTTGTCGTTTCAAACTCGATACTGGAAATAAAACGACGTGTCCTTGATCGCTTTTTACTTTTCAGGTCAGTGGCACTAATTATGAAAGTACTCCTTGGTCGCAAGATCAAGCGGTTTCCCCAGGTATTATTTTATACTTTTTCAGGCTTGAGGGACACAAATCTACGAAAAAGTTCAACTTGGAGTCTTCTTAAGTTTTTCAGACTCTCTAAAATTGAAAAACGCCGAGTTTCTCCTATACTGGGCTCGTTAAACATTTCACAGTAAAGGACCTGTTCAATTACAAACAGGAACGAACCACTCCTTCCTAGGGTTCGAATCAAAACTAGGTTGGACTCATCCGAAGGATGAGCTTATAATCAAGCATATGTTATCCTCCTCAAGCTTGTAAAAAATAAAGAGGTACTTGCCAGAAATGGTGGGGGAAAAGAGAGAAGAATGAGCCTATTTGTTACCTTTTGTCTCAGAAGAAACTTTATTACCACTCTTGAACACGACACTTTTCATTCACCTGGGTTGGGAAATCTTTTACCTCACAATTGATCAAACCACTTTGAAAGTCTTCAGCCGGGTTCCAGGGATTAACTTTGAGTTATTCATCACCAAGCCATCTGTCGTGTCGTTATGTGTTCAAGAGGTCTGCAAACAAAACTTTCATCTGCAAAATACTTATCATCCATTTGACCATCCCTGAGTCAGTCCTTACAGCAACATTTCTTCAACTTGAACAATGATTTCGTGTTGCGGGCTTGCCTGCAACGAGTCGCTTTCTATTGACATCAGCACATTATCTAGAGAGATGACTTAGAAATCGTCAGTACCTTGAAGTCTGCATGCATCAATGGCAGGTTTCTCGCCTTTGACGTCAGTTTACATCATTGACTTTCGATCGAAGGATTCCGTGAAATGTTCAACATCAACTCATTCATTCACATCTCATGGATTGTACTGGGTACTTTGAGAACCATTGACATTACTGGTGGTCTCTCTCACGCTTGTTAACAGTTTACATCATCGACTGGTAATCAAGTGGTTTCTACCATGTTCGACATCAACTCATTTATTCGCATGGCTAGAATCGTACCAATTCGGGAAGTAGAAATGAAGACCCTGGATCTAGTTTCCACCATCCAGGCTGCGAGGAGTTTTGTATTCATTATCTAAGTAGACTAATCATAAACAGATGGCTGCGCCCATACTGTGTCTACAAAAGTCTATGATTATGATGTACTGCAAGATCATTCCTGTATCAGAGTAGTTAGTCTGTTAGTTAAAGTTTTAATCTGAGTATGGGAATGCCTACCTCAGTGATGATATAATCTTATACATGTATTTTGTGTTGAAAATTGCAGGTTCTGACCAGGCTCTCCACGAGATAATCCTTGAAATGATAAAGCGCTTCACCCTTCCTAGATAATACAAAACCCTAATCTATTACAGGCTTCGCACTTTAGGGGGCAATCTGTTACACTAAAAAATGTCACCATGACTATTTACAGTTAGTATGGCTCTATCAACAGTCATGCTATCCTCTTAGGCAAGTCTTATACCTCTGCTCTCCATGTCAAACTCCAAAAAAGAGAGAAAGTCTTTATAAATGTATTTATCTCTGGGTACGCAGGTTCTCTCAACCTTACCTGCGGGGACGCACCCAATGTTCACAAAAGCTGCGTCTTTGGACGCTCTGTATGTAAAGGGGCAGGTGCGTCCCCCTGTAAAGGTTAAAATGCGCAAGTTTCATCTTTAAAAAGTTACTTGTGGTCATTTCTAGAGCATTCTAGAAGGTTGTTCGACGTGTATTGAGCGCCTCCAGATGGTTCATGTACCCCTACCAAAGAGGAACTTATCCCATCAATAAGGGAGCTATCCCATCCAAAGAGGGGATTATCCCATTGATGGTGGACCTGATTAACCTCCTCTTGAGCACTATAAATACAGGCATTGGGCCACAAGGAGAAAAGGTTGAAAGCTATACATTTCTAAGGGTAGATGCTGCAGGAATTAGGACTCCCATTTAGAAGCTTGTGAGGAGAGATTGCCATCTTTACTTGTTCTATTTGGAAGTGGGTGAGCTTTGTCAAAGTAAAGGAGAACTCTTGATGGACCCTGGGAGGGACTTGCACAACACCAAGGCTCAGGTTGTAATTGTTCCTTTTGTTTCCTATTAATGCAAATGAGTCCATTCTTCTCAATAACTTGTTATTTATGAGTTGTTTCATGTACTCCTTGGTCTATATGTTAAATGTGTCTTATCTTATGAGATTATCAAGTGCTATTTAATCGTTTGATTGTTAGTGGATGCAGGTTTCAAAGTGAAGGAGGAGCTCATCCGGATCAGCGAGGTTGGACTGCTACAACAAAGTTGGACCACAGGTAGGATCTAAACACTTGATTTCTTATATAGTAAATGCATGTTTAGAGAAGGATTGCTCTTATTTGTCTTGTTTGTCACTAGAGAGTCTTAGGCTCCTAGGGAGGTTGATTTGTGTCCACACTATCGACTCTTTCCGCCTGACAGGTAGTCGTAACTGACTAATTTCCCATGATTTTTTAATAGTCCACTTAGCACTCATTGCATTGAGTGATGCTCATAGGGGTGAAGAAGTGGGATTGAAACTAGTGAAATGAAACACATAGCGTCAATCATCACTTCTGGGGCTTGCACCCAGTAACCAAGACTTCCTGGGAAGTCACCCATCCCAGATCACCTTTGGATCAAACACCCTTACTTTATTTTTAATATCATATTAGTTTTATAGTATCACTTTTATTTTATTATTTTTATTTTTATTTATTTTATTTTATTTTGACTCGATTACAAGGTTTACATTATATTACATTAATCTTTTTATTTTACTTTTATGTAATTCCACTTAGTCAAAACGTTAAACATTACATTACAACATCTCCACCATACTGGGCTAGAGAGCGTCTCTCAACACAATAAATATATTTCGTGTAGTCTATGTTATAAATGAAATAACATTTTTCACCCGATTTTGGCCATATAATTTTAAGATTGTGATATTTTATTGTTTAAAATGCACTTTTGAATATATAAACAGATTTAACACCTTGAAAAACCCTAGACACTTGAATTTCATAACCACATAATGATTTCATGCTATAAACTATGTTACATCTTGGCACTTAATGTAAGAAAAGTATATTAGGGGTGGGGGTGTGGGGTTGGTAATTTTTTTTCCCAAGAATAAAGGATAACATAGGTATGCTTGGGGTTTAGGTCAAACTTCCAATAACGTTATTGAAGCCTATGCCTTATATCATGGTTTGAGGCAAATTGTGAATCCGAGAATTCAGGAGATAGATTATTTTTTATGATTCCTTGAATATACTTCACTATTTATATTCAACGTCTCTCCCCTCAAATATAAATATAAGTTAGTTTTTTAAGTGGATTTATCGACTGTACAGTCTATCCCAAAGAATAAATGTGTCCATGTTCTCAAATCAAACAACTCCAAGGTTGATCACATGGCTAATTTGGGGTCAAGGTTATGATTACTATGTTATGATCATAATAATCATTATAATTGCACATGTGCGCTCCCCACATTGTTCCTTTTGGGGGTGTCTCGTGGAAGATATTTGGGTTAATTTGAATTTGGTGAAAGGGGATTGCGGAAATCTTTGGATGAAGGTGGTAGCTATTTGCAGAAACTGGGTTTGACCTCATTGTATGAGACTTGTTTATGGGTTGATGAAGAAGTATGAGTTGAATAAAGGAATTATGTGGGAGTGTCAAATATGGATGTATGTAGAGGACTTCCCAAGTCTAATCCCTTTTGAAAGTATGATGGTAGCGAGGAATGTCTATACTTCCTTCCTGCCTAAATCCTTCATTTCCAACATGTAGCTTTAGGTGCATATTTAGTTTATTTTGAGCCTTTAAATATTGAAAGGTGTCCTCTTATTTTCTTGGGAAGCTATGGGTGCAGGCATTCCACCATGAACTCTACTATGTGTGTTGTGTAAACTTTGGGATAGAGGAATGATGTCCATGTTTTACTTTCAGCTTCAAGTAAGTGAATTATCACCCCTCTACTATTCCATTGTAGACAATTTCAGTTTCTTCAGCTTTTGTTATCTTAGCCTATCTTCAAAGAAATATTTTTTTGGTGCTTTTCATCATTGGACGCCATTTCGCCTATGGTGCCATCTTTCTACGGGTTTTTGTTCTCTGTCTTTGGGTTTCATTTTATCATGGTGCCCCTACAAATCAATGAGGGTGCTCCTCAATTTTATGCCATTGCATTTCTTAAGGAATGTGTTAGTTTGGATGAATATTGGGGGATTTCATCCAACTCTAGGTTATTTGTTAATTGAGTCGAATTCGCCAGTTTTAAGACCAAGTGTTTGACTCCCTTGGAAGCTAAGAAAATTATGGGCTTTTCTGGCATCCCTTTGGAGGTGGTAGGTGGCTATTTTGGTACTGTTTGAAGTTTGCAATGATTATTTTATGCTTGGTCTGTTTTCATTTTAACTTATCTCCTTTACTCTTGTGCCCATGTCTCGTTTCCTTATTGTTCCGGAGTTTTTTATGCTCCTAGTGCTATCTTAGGGAGCCTTGTCTTCGTGGAACCTCAAAACTCAAAATAGGAAATAGAACACAGTGTTGGCTTGTAGGAATTTACTCCTTGAAGTACAGTGGAATTGGTCCCTTAACTCTAGACCCCTTCTTAGAAGTAGTTTCTCGTTGCTTGTTAGTTGGATTTAAAGTATGTATCTTAGGGGATGAAACTATTTGGAGGTTATACTTCAACCTATCAATCAATATATTTATATGATTCTTGACAATATACTCTCTCTGCAATCTAAGATTCAACGAATGGAAAATGAAATTGACCCTCTCAGATCCTAGATTAAGTAAATAATTTTTGGGTTGAATGAAAACAATAGTCAATGGAGAGACTCATAAATCAAAGCAAAGGAATAATTCCTCATGGTTTAATGTAACATTTTGATGCTTTAAAATTTTTGGTTTTTGTTAGGTCAATATTGGCAAATGTACAAGTGGAATATCGTAGATATTTTAGCATTTTGTTCAAAATATTCAAGGTCATATATTTGTAGATGGTTAATGATACATATTGCATTCCAATCATGTCTTGGTTTCAAATTGCTTACTAAATCATTTATCTAAACTAACCTTTAGTTCAGTGTATTTTAATATAATACCTATTCTCGATTCTTGTTTAAAAAAATTGCAAGAAAATTATGTTATTTACCATGTGATTTTTACCATCTATACATTGACCTAGAATTGATCATTATATTATTTTCCATCCATATTGATTCTTTTAGAGTGGGAAAATTTGAGGAATCAATGTGCAGGGCCATTTTACTGACAATAATAGTTTGGAAAATTGGGGGAAAATTGTTCAGGAGTCATTTTGAGGCATTAAATGACCCCTTTTTGGGTATTTTCCTTACTATGGACTTAGATCCCTTAATATACACACCAATACCTTTCCAACGGTACAAGAATTAACTCAATTAGAGCTTGTATGATAAATTTACGGCTCCCAAAAGTTGACCTATCATGTTTGACCACCATAGTTCAAAAGGATTCCATGTCAAACCTATTACGTATGGAAAAAGGGCTAGCCACGTAAGAAATATGAAAAAGTCTCTAGAAAGGTCATGTTTTAACTCATATTGAGGGTTGAACCAATCTAATTTAACCCCTAGTTGGCTATCAGGTTGTGTTATAGATGGGCCACTAGGGGCAAAAGGGGTTCCTTTTTTTTCAATTGCATTTTGTTCCATAGATGAGTATAGTAATTGAGAGTGGATAGGAAGAGAGTAAAAAAAGGAGGTTTTTTGTATTTAGTAGCCCATGGGCCAAAATTCTCACTCCTTTATGCTTGCATCAATTTCTATTTAGAGAAAGAGAGTGCAGAGAAACCTCATCTTGCAACTAGGTTTTCTCTCGAAATGGTTTCCCAAATCATATCTTGTGTTCACTGCGGTTTGTGAGTTTTATTTTTCTACTCTATTTTCCATATTTTATCTATTGCATGCATACACATAACACAATGATTAACAAATCCATAAATATAAGGAAAAAATAATTCTCATAATATAGATTTTGGATTTTCAAAAACATTTTATCATATCTATTGGGATGAAATGTATCCATGGCAATTTACGAATAATGTTGGTACCAAAGTAGGTTTATTTGTTTATTTGTTTTTTTGTTTTTTTGCTTTTTTTGTTTTTTTTTTTTGCTTTTTTTGTTTTTTTTTTAATGTTTTGTGGGGGGTTCCAAGGGATGTAGCTTGATTTAAGCATAAAATCATAAAAACATAGCCATTGTCATTAAATCTATAAATAACCATCGAGATTAGATAGAGAAGAGGTTCTCGAGGATGGAAGAATAGTTCACAGATATCAGCCATAACATTAATCTCCCTATGGTAGATATAGTTAAAAAGTTGGGAATCAAAGATGACATAAGTTCCAACTCAAAGGTTAGATCAAAGGGTGATACCGAAGAAATATAGAGGGATCCTACGAAGAACCTGAAAAGGAACAAACCGGTTTAAATGTTGTGAACCATTCATAGTTCCTATATAGTATGGAAGTGAAGGTTGATATCAAGCCATATCAAGTGAGATTGATGCCTTAAATTTAAATCACTAGTTGTAGTAGTTAGATGTTTATTTTAGCATTCACCACATAGAAGATGAACAAAAAAATAATTTACATGTCGAAAATTAGAGGGCCATGCCTTAACCTCATGGGAAAGCCACACAAAAAACATGATACTAGAGGTATATCCTCCAATGACTAAGTGGGAGGATTTCATAACTCTCATAAATTCACATTTCCACCCTATCAAGTATGCAGAGGACTAGTGGATATGTTGGCATTATTTTAGGCAAAGATAGGGGCATAGTGTATAGGAGTACACCACAAAATAAACAGATTTAACACCTTGAAAAACCCTGGACACTTGAATTTCATAACCACATAATGATTTGATGCTATAAACTATGTTACATCTTGGCACTTAATGTAAAAGAGGAAAATTAGGGGTGGGGGTGTGGGGTTGGTAAATTTTTTCCCGAGAATAAAGAATAACATAGGTATTCTTGGGGTTTAGGTCAGACTTCCAATAACGTTATTGAAGCCTATGCCTTATATCATGGTTTGAGGCAAATTGTGAATCCGGGAATTCAGGAGATAGATTGTTTTTTATGATTCCTTGAATATACTTCACTATTTATATTCAACGTCTCTGCCCTCAAATATAAATATAAGTTAGTTTTTCAAGTGGATTTATCAACTATACAGTCTATCCCAGAGAATAAATGTGTCCATGTTCTCAAATCAAACAACTCCAAGGTTGATCACATGGATAATTTGGGGTCAAGGTTGTGATTACTATGTTATGATCATAATAATCATTATAATTGCACATGTGCACTCCCCACATTGTTCCTTTTGGGGGTGTCTGGTGGAAGATATTTGGGTTAATTTGAATTTGGTGAAAGGGGATTGCGGATATCTTTGGATGAAGGTGGTAGCTATTTGCAGAAGTGGGTTTGGCCTCATTGTATGAGACTTGTTTATGGGTTGATGAAGAAGTATGATTTGAATAAAGGAATTATGTGGGAGTGTCAAATATGGATGTATGTAGAGGACTTCCCAAGTCTAATCCCTTTTGAAAGTATGATGGTAGTGAGGAATGTCTATACTTCCTTCCTACCTAAATCCTTCATTTCCAACGTGTGCCTTTAGGTGAATACTTGGTTTATTTTGAGCCTCTAATATTGAAAGGTGTCCTCTTATTTTCTTGGGAAGTTATGGGCTCATGCATTCCACCATGAACTCTACTATGTGTGTTGTGTAAACTTTGGGATAGAGGAATGATATCCATGTTTTACTTTCAGCTTCAGGTAAGTGAATTGTCACCCCTCTACTATTCGATTGTAGACAATTTCAGTTTCTTCAGCTTTTGTTATCTTAGCTTATCTTCAAAGAAATATTTTTTTGGTGCTTTTCGTCATCGGACACCATTTCGCCTATGGTGCCATCTTTCTACGGGTTTGTGTTCTCTGTCTTTGGGTTTCATTTTATCATGGTGCCCCTACGAATCAATGAGGGTGCTCCTCGATTTTATGCCATTGCATTTCTTAAGGAATGTGTTAGTTTGGACAATTATTGGGGGATTTCATCCAACTCTAGGTTATTTGTTAATTGAGCTGAATTGGCCAGTTTTAAGACCAAGTGTTTGACTCCCTTGGAAGATAAGAAAATTATGGGCTTTTCTGGCATCCCTTTGGAGGTGGTAGGTGGATACTTTGGTATAGTTTGAAGTTTGCACTGATTATTTTATGCTTGGTCTGTTTTCATTTTAACTTATCTCCTTTACTCTTGTGCCTATGTCTCATTTCCTTAGACTTCCGGTGTTTTTTATGCTCCTAGTGCTATCTTAGGGAGTCTTGTCTTCGTGGGACCTCAAAACTCAAAATAGGAAATAGAACACACTGTTGGCTTGTAGGAATTTACTCCTTGAAGTGCAGTGGAATTGGTCCCTTAACTCTAGACCCCTTCTTAGAAGTAGTTTCTCACTGCTCGTTAGTTGGATTTAAAGTATTTATCTTAGGGGATGAAACTAATTTGGAGGTTATACTTCAACCTATCAATCAAGATATTTATAGGATTCTTGACAATATACTCTCTCTTGCAAGAAAATTATGTTATTTACCATGTGATTTTTACCATCTATACATTGACCTAGAATTGATCATTATATTATTTTCCATCCATATTGATTCTTTTAGAGTGGGAAAATTTGAGGAATCAATGTACAGGGCCTTTTTTACTGACAATAATAGTTTGGAAAATTGGGGGAATATTTTTCAGGAGTCATTTTGAGGCATTAAATGACCCCTTTTTGGGTATTTTCCCTACTATGGACTTAGATCCCTTAATGTACACACCAATACCTTTCCAACGACACAAGAATCAACTCAATTAGAGCTTGTATGATAAATTTACGGCTCCCAAAAGTTGACCTATCATGTTTGACCACCATAGTTCAAAAGGATTCCATGTCAAACCCTATTACTTATGGAAAAAGGGCTAGCCATGTAAGAAATATGAAAAAGTCTCTAGAAAGGTCATGTTTTAACTCATATTGAGGGTTGAACCAATCTAATTTAACCCCTAGCTGGCTATCAGGTTGTGTTATAGATGGGCCACTAGGGGGAAAAGGGGTTCCATTTTTTTCAATTGCATTTTGTTCCATAGATGAGTATAGTAATTGAGAGTGGATATGAAGAGAGTAAAAAAAGGAGGTTTTTTATATTTAGTAGCCCATGGGCCAAATTCTCACTCCTTTATACTTGCATCAATTTCTATTTAGAGAAAGAGAGTGCAAAGAAACCTCATCTTGCAACTAGGTTTTCTCTCGAAGTGGTTTCCCAGATCATATCTTGTGTTCATTGCGGTTTGTGAGTTTTATTTTTCTACTCTATTTTCCATATTTTATCTATAGCATGCATACACATAACACAATGATTAACAAATCCATAAATCTAAGGAAAAAATAATTCTCATAATATAGATTTTGGATTTTCAAAAACATTTTATCATATCTATTGGGATGAAATGTATCCATGGCAATTTACGAATAATGTTGGTACCAAAGTAGGTTTATTTGTTTTTTTGTTTTTTTGTTTTTATGCTTTTTTGTTTTTTGCTTTTTTGCTTTTTTGCTTTTTTTTTTTTTTTTTTTTTTTTTTTTTAATATTTTGTGTGGGGTTCCAAGGGATCTATCTTGATTTAAGCAGAAAATCATAAAAACATAGTCGTTTTCATTAAATCTATAAACAACCATCGAGATTAGACAGAGGAGAGGTTCTCGAGGATGGAAGAATAGTTCACAGATATCAGCCATAACATTAATCTCCCTATGGTAGATATAGTGAAAAAGTTGGGAATCAAAGATGACATCAGTTCCAACTCAAAGGTTAGATCAAAGGGTGATAACAAAGAAATATAGAGGGATCCTAAGAAGAACCTGAAAAGGAACAAACCGGTTTAAATGTTGTGAACCATTCATAGTTCCTATATAATATGGAAGTGATGGTTGATATCAAGCCATATCAAGGTGAGATTGATGCCTTGAATTTAAATCACTAGTTGTAGTAGTTAGATGTTTATTTTAGCATTCACCACATAGAAGATGAACAAAAAAAATCATTTACATGTCTAAAATTAGAGGGCCATGCCTTAAGCTCAAGGGAAAGCCACACAAAAACATGATACTAGACGGATATCCTCCAATGACTAAGTGGGAGGATTTCATAACCCTCATAAATTCACATTTCTACCCTATCAAGTATGTAGAGGACTAGTGGATATGTTGGCATTATTTTAGGCAAAGATAGGGGCATAGTGTATAGGAGTACACCACAAAATAAACAGATTTAACACCTTGAAAAACCCTGGACACTTGAATTTCATTACCACATAATGATTTCATGCTATAAACTATGTTACATCTTGGTACTTAATGTAAGAAAAGTATATTAGGGGTGGGGGTGTGGGGTTGGTAATTTTTCTTCCCGAGAATAAAGAATAACATAGGTATTCTTGGGGTTCAGGTCAGACTTCCAACAACGTTATTGAAGCCTATGCCTTATATCATGGTTTGAGGCAAATTGTGAATCCGGGAATTCAGGAGATAGATTGTTTTTTATCATTCCTTGAATATACTTCACTATTTATATTCAATGTCTCTCCCCTCAAATATAAATATAAGTTAGTTTTTCAAGTGGATTTATCAATTGTACAGTCTATCCCAAAGAATAAATGTGTCCATGTTCTCAAACCAAAAAACTCCAAGGTTGATCACATGGCTAATTTGGGGTCAATGTTGTGATTACTATGTTATGATCATAATAATCATTATAATTGCACATGTGCACTCCCCACATTGTTCCTTTTGGGGGTGTCTCATGGAAGATATTTGGGTTAATGTGAATTTGGTGAAAGGGGATTGCAGATATCTTTGGATGAAGGTGGTAGCTATTTGCAGAAAGTGGGTTTGACCTCATTGTATGAGACATGTTTATGGGTTGATGAAGAAGTATGAGTTGAATAAAGGAATTATGTGGGAGTGTCAAATATGGATGTATGTAGAGGACTTCCCAAGTCTAATCCCTTTTGAAAGTATGATGGTAGCGAGGAATGTCTATACTTCCTTCCTACCTAAATCCTTCATTTCCAACATGTGGCTTTAAGTGCATATTTGGTTTATTTTGAGCCTTTAAATATTGAAAGGTGTCCTCTTATTTTCTTGGGAAGCTATGGGTGCATGCATTCCACCATGAACTCTACTATGTGTGTTGTGTAAACTTTGGGATAGAGGAATGATATCCATGTTTTACTTTCAGCTTCAGATAAGTGAATTATCAACCCTCTACCATTCCATTGTAGACAATTTCAGTTTCTTCAACTTTTGTTATCTTAGCGTATCTTCAAAGAAATTTTTTTTGGTGCTTTTTGTCATTGGATGCCATTTTTCCTATGGTGCCATCTTTCTACGGGTTTCTGTTCTCTGTCTTTGGGTTTCATTTTATCATGGTGCCCCTACGAATCAATGAGGGTGCTCCTCGATTTTATGCCATTGCATTTCTTAAGGAATGTGTTAGTTTGGATGAATATTGGGGGATTTCATCCAACTCTAGGTTATTTGTTAATTGAGTTGAATTGGCCAGTTTTAAGACCAAGTGTTTGTCTCCCTTGGAAGGTAAGAAAATTATGGGCTTTTCTGGCATCCCTTTGGAGGTGGTAGGTGGCTATTTTGGTATAGTTTGAAATTTGCAATGATTATTTTATGCTTGGTCTATTTTCATTTTAACTTATCTCCTTTACTCTTGTGCCTATGTCTCGTTTCCTTAGAGTTCCAGTGTTTTTTATGCTCCTAGTGCTATCTTAGGGAGTCTTGTCTTCGTGGAACCTCAAAACTCAGAATAGGAAATAGAACACAGTGTTGGCTTGTAGGAATTTACTCCTTGAAGTGCAGTGGAATTGGTCCCTTAACTCTAGACCCCTTCTTAGAAGTAGTTTCTCACTGCTCGTTAGTTGGATTTAAAGTATGTATCTTAGGGAATGAAACTAATTTGTAGGTTATACTTCAACCTATCAATCAAGATATTTATAGGATTCTTGACAATATACTCTCTCTACAATCTAAGATTCAACGAATGGAAAATGAAATTGACACTCTCAGATCCTAGATTAAGTAAATAATTTTTGGGTTGAATGAAAACAATAGTGAATAGAGAGACTCATAAATCAAAGCAAAGGAATAATTCCTCATGGTTTAATGTAACATTTGATGCTTTAAAATTTTTGGTTTTTGTTAGATGAGTATTGGCAAAAGTACAAGTGGAATATCGTAGGTATTTTAGCATTTTGTTCAAAATATTCAAGGTCATATATTTGTAGATGGTTAATGATACATACTACATTCCAATCATGTCATTTGGTTTCAAATTTCTTATTAAATCATTTATCTAAACTAACCTTTAGTTCAATGTATTTTAATATAATACCTATTCTCGATTCTTGTTTAAAAAAATTGCAAGAAAATTATGTTATTTACCATGTGATTTTTACCATCTATACATTGACCTAGAATTGATCATTCTATTATTTTCCATCCATATTGATTCTTTTAGAGTGGGAAAATTTGAGGAATCAATGTGCAAGGCCATTTTTACTGACAATAATAGTTTGGAAAATTGGGGAAAATTTGTTCAGGAGTCATTTTGAGGCATTAAATGACCCCTTTTTGTGTATTTTCCTTACTATGGACTTAGATCCCTTAATATACACACCAATACCTTTCCAACGACACAAGAATCAACTCAATTAGAGCTTGTATGATAAATTTACGGCTCCCAAAAGTTGACCTATCATGTTTGACCACCATAGTTCAAAAGGATTCCATGTCAAACCCTATTACTTATGGAAAAAGGGCTAGCCATGTAAGAAATATGAAAAAGTCTCTAGAAAGGTCATGTTTTAACTCATATTGAGGGTTGAACCAATCTAATTTAACCCCTAGTTGGCTATCAGGTTGTGTTATAGATGGGCCACTAGGGGCAAAAGGGGTTCCATTTTTTTCAATTGCATTTTGTTCCATAGATGAGTATAGTAATTGAGAGTGGATATGAAGAGAGTAAAAAAAGGAGGTTTTTTGTATTTTTTAGCCCATGGGCAAAAATTCTCACTCCTTTATACTTGCATCAATTTCTATTTAGAGAAAGAGAGTGCAGAAGAACCTCATCTTGCAACTAGGTTTTCTCTCGAAGTGGTTTCCCAGATCATATCTTGTGTTCATTACGGTTTGTGAGTTTTATTTTTCTACTCTATTTTCCATATTTTATCTATAGCATGCATGCACATAACACAATGATTAACAAATCCATAAATCCAAGGAAAAAATAATTCTCATAATATAGATTTTGGATTTTCAAAAACATTTTATCATATCTATTGGGATGAAATGTATCCATGGCAATTTACGAATAATGTTGGTACCAAAGTAGGTTTATTTGTGTTTTTGTTTTTTTTTTTTTCTTTTTTTTTTTTTGCTTTTCTGTTTTCTTTTTTTTCTTTTTTTCTTTTTTTTTTTTAAATATTTTGTGGGGGGTTCCAAGGGATCTAGCTTGATTTAAGCAAAAAATCATAAAAACATAGCCATTGTCATTAAATTTATAAACAACCATCGAGATTAGACAGAGGAGAGGTTCTCGAGGATGGAAGAATAGTTCACAGATATCAGCCATAACATTAATCTCCCTATGGTAGATATAATGAAAAAGTTGGGAATCAAAGATGACATAAGTTCCAACTCAAAGATTAGATCAAAGGGTGATAACGAAGAAATATAGAGGGATGCTAAGAAGAACCTGAAAAGGAACAAACCGGTTTAAATGTTGTGAACCATTCATAGTTCCTATATAATATGGAAGTGATGGTTGATATCAAGCCATATCAAGGCGAGATTGATGCCTTGAATTTAAATCACTAGTTGTAGTAGTTAGATGTTTATTTTAGCATTCACCACATAGAAGATGAACAAAAAAAATCATTTACATGTCTAAAGTTATAGGGCCATGCCTTAACCTCATGGGAACGCCACACAAAAAACATGATACTAGAGGGATATCCTCCAATGACTAAGTGGGAGGATTTCATAACTCTCATAAATTCACATTTCTACCCTATCAAGTATGCAGAGGACTAGTGGATATGTTGGCATTATTTTAGGCAAAGATAGGGGCATAGTGTATAGGAGTACACCACAAAATAAACAGATTTAACACCTTGAAAAACCCTGGACACTTGAATTTCATAACCACATAATGGTTTCATGCTATAAACTATGTTACATCTTGGCACTTAATGTAAGAAAAGTATATTAGGGGTGGGGATGTGGGGTTGTTAATTTTTTTTCCCGAGAATAAATAATAACATAGGTATGCTTGGGTTTTAGGTCAGACTTCCAATAACGTTATTGAAGCCTATGCCTTATATCATGGTTTGAGGCAAATTGTGAATCCGGGAATTTAGGAGTTAAAATGTTTTTTATGATTCCCTGAATATACTTCACTATTTATATTCAACGTCTCTCCCATCAAATATAAATATAAGTTAGTTTTTCAAGTGGATTTATCAACTGTACAGTCCATCCCAGAGAATAAATGTGTCCATGTTCTCAAATCAAACAACTCCAAGGTTGATCACATGGCTAATTTGGGGTCAAGGTTGTGATTACTATGTTATGATCATAATAATCATTATAATTGCACATGTGCACTCCCCACATTGTTCCTTTGGGGGTGTCTGGTGGAAGATATTTGGGTTAATTTGAATTTGGTGAAAGGGGATTGCAGATATCTTTGGATGAAGGTGGTAGCTATTTGCAGAAAGTGGGATTGACCTCATTGTATGAGACTTGTTTATGGGTTGATGAAGAAGTATGAGTTGAATAAAGGAATTATGTGGGAGTTTCAAATATGGATGTATGTAGAGGACTTCCCAAGTCTAATCCCTTTTGAAAGTATGATGGTAGTGAGGAATGTCTATACTTCCTTCCTACCTAAATCCTTCATTTCCAACATGTGGCTTTAGGTGCATATTTGGTTTATTTTGAGCATTTAAATATTGAAAGGTGTCCTCTTATTTTCTTGGGAAGCTATGGGTGCATGCATTCCACCATGAACTCTACTATGTTTGTTGTGTAAACTTTGGGATAGGGGAATGATATCCATGTTTTACTTTCAGCTTCAGGTAAGTGAATTATCACCCCTCTACTATTCCATTGTAGACAATTTCAGTTTCTTAAGCTTTTGTTATCTTAGCCTATCTTCAAAGAAATATTTTTTTGGTGCTTTTCGTTGTTGGACGCCATTTCACCTATGGTGCCATCTTTCTACGGGTTTGTGTTCTCTGTCTTTGGATTTCATTTTATCATGGTGCCCCTACAAATCAATGAGGGTGCTCCTCGATTTTATGTCATTGCATTTTTTAAGGAATGTGTTAGTTTGGATGAATATTGGGGGATTTCATCCAACTCTAGGTTATTTGTTAATTGAGCTGAATTGGCCAGTTTTAAGACCAGGTGTTTGACTCGCTTAGAAGCTAAGAAAATTATGGGCTTTTCTGGCATCCCTTTGGAGGTGGTAGGTGGCTATTTTGGTATAGTTTGAAGTTTGCAATGATTATTTTATGCTTCGTCTGTTTTCATTTTAACTTATCTCCTTTACTCTTGTGCCTATGTCTTGTTCCTTAGAGTTCTGGAGTTTTTTATGCTCCTAGTGCTATCTTAGGGAGCCTTGTCTTCGTGGAACCTCAAAACTCACAATAGGAAATAGAACACAGTGTTGGCTTGTAGGAGTTTACTCCTTGAAGTGCAGTGGAATTGGTCCCTTAACTCTAGACCCCTTCTTAGAAGTAGTTTCTCACTACTCGTTAGTTGGATTTAAAGTATGTATCTTAGGGGATGAAACTAATTTGGAGGTTATACTTCAACCTATCAATCAAGATATTTATAGGATTCTTGACAATATACTCTCTCTACAATCTAAGATTCAACGAATGGAAAATGAAATTGAACCTCTCAGATCCTAGATTAAGTAAATAATTTTTGGGTTGAATGAAAACAATAGTCAATCGAGAGACTCATAAATCAAAGAAAAGGAATAATTCCTCATGGTTAATGTAACATTTTGATGCTTTAAAATTTTTGGTTTTTGTTAGGTCAGTATTGGCAAATGTACAAGTGGAATATCGTAGGTATATTTTAGCATTTTGTTCAAAATATTCAAGGTCATATATTTGTAGATGGTTAATGATACATATTGCATTCCAATCATGTAATTTGGTTTCAAATTGCTTATTAAATCATTTATCTAAACTAACCTTTAGTTCAATGTATTTTAATATAATACCTATTCTCGATTCTTGTTTAAAAAAATTGCAAGAAAATTATGTTATTTACCATGTGATTTTTACCATCTATACATTGACCAAGAATTGATCATTATATTATTTTCCTTCCATATTGATTCTTTTAGAGTGGGAAAATTTGAGGAATCAATGTGCAGGGCCATTTTTACTGACAATAATAGTTTGTAAAATTGGGGGAAAATTGTTCAGGAGTCATTTTAAGGCATTAAAAGGCCCCTTTTCTATTATTTTAGGCAAAGATAGGGGCATAATGTATAGGAGTACACCACAAAATAAACAGATTTAACACCTTGAGAAACCCTGAACACTTGAATTTCATAACCACATAATGATTTCATGCTATAAACTATGTTACATCTTGGCACTTAATCTAAGAAAAGTATATTAGGGGTGGGGGTGTGGGGTTGGTAATTTTTTTTCCCGAGAATAAAGAATAACATAGGTATGCTTGGGGTTTAGGTCAGACTTCCAATAATGTTATTGAAGACTATGCCTTATATCATGGTTTGAGGCAAATTCTGAATCTGGGAAATCAGGAGATAGATTGTTTTTTATGATTCCTTGAATATACTTCACTATTTATATTCAACGTCTCTCCCCTCAAATATAAATATAAGTTAGTTTTTCAAGTGGATTTATCAACTGTACAATCTATCCCAAAGAATAAATGTGTCCATGTTCTCAAATCAAACAACTCCAAGGTTGATCACATGGCTAATTTGGGGTCAAGGTTGTGATTACTATCTATGATCATAATAATCATTATAATTGTACACGTGCGCTCCCCACATTGTTCCTTTTGGGGGTGTCTCGTGGAAGATATTTGGGTTAATTTGAATTTGGTGAAAGGGGATTGAGGATATCTTTGGATGAAGGTGGTAGCTATTTTTAGAAAGTGGGTTTGACCTCATTGTATGAGACTTGTTTATGGGTTGATGAAGAAGTATGAGTTGAATAAAGGAATTATGTGGGAGTGTCAAATATGGATGTATGTAGAGGACTTCCCAAGTCTAATCCCTTTTGAAAGTATGATGGTAGTGAGGAATGTCTATACTTCCTTCCTACCTAAATCCTTCATTTCCAACATGTGGCTTTAGGTGCATATTTGGTTTATTTTGAGCCTTTAAATATTGAAAGGTGTCCTCTTATTTTCTTGGGAAGCTATGGTTGCATGCATTCCACCATGAACTCTACTATGTGTGTTGTGTAAAATTTAGGATAGAGGAATGATATCCATGTTTTAATTTTAGCTTCACGTAAGTGAATTATCACCCCTCTACTATTCCATTGTAGACAATTTCAGTTTCTTCAGCTTTTGTTATCTTAGCCTATCTTCAAAGAAATATTTTTTTGGTGCTTTTCGTCGTTGGATGCCATTTCGCCTATGGTGCCATCTTTCTACGGGTTTGTGTTCTCTGTCTTTGGGTTTCATTTTATCATGGTGCCCCTACAAATCAATGAGGGTGCTCCTCGATTTTATGCCATTGCATTTCTTAAGGAATGTGTTAGTTTGGATGAATATTGGGGGATTTCATCCAACTCTAGGTTATTTATTAATTGAGTTGAATTAGCCAGTTTTAAGATCAAGTGTTTGAATCCCTTGGAAGCTAAGAAAATTATGGGCTTTTCTAGCATCCCTTTGGAGGTGGTAGGTGGCTATTTTGGTATAGTTTGAAGTTTGCAATGATTATTTTATGCTTGGTCTGTTTTCATTTTAACTTATCTTTTTTACACTTGTGCCTATGTCTCGTTTCCTTAGAGTTATGGTGTTTTTTATGCTCCTAGTGCTATCTTAGGGAGCCTTGTCTTCGTGGAACCTCAAAACTTAGAATAGGAAATAGAACATAGTGTTGTCTTGTAGGAATTTACTCCTTGAAGTGCAGTGCAATTGGTCCCTTAACTCTAGACCCCTTCTTAGAAGTAGTTTCTCACTGCTCATTAGTTGGATTTAGAGTATGTATCTTAGGGGATGAAACTAATTTGGAGGTTATACTTCAACCTATCAATCAGGATATTTATAGGATTCTTGACAATATACTCTCTCTACAATCTAAGATTCAATGAATGGAAAATGAAATTGACCCTCTCAGATCCTAGATTAAGTAAATAATTTTTGGGTTGAATGAAAACAATAGTCAATCGAGAGACCCATAAATCAAAGCAAAGGAATAATTCCTCATGGTTTAATGTAACATTTTGATGCTTTAAAATTTTTGGTTTTTGTTAGGTCAGTATTGGCAAATGTACAAGTGGAATATCATAGATATTTTAGCATTTTGTTCAAAATATTCAAGGTCATATATTTGTAGATGGTTAATGATACGTACTGCATTCCAATCATGTCATTTGGTTTCAAATTGCTTATTAAATCATTTATCTAAACTAACCTTTAGTTTAGTGTATTTTAATATAATACCTATTCTCGATTCTTGTTTAAAAAAATTGCAAGAAAATTATGTTATTTACCATGTGATTATTACCATCTATACATTGACCTAGAATTGATCATTATATTATTTTCCATCCATATTGATTCTTTTAGAGTGGTAAAATTTGAGGAATCAATGTGCAGGGCCATTTTTACTAACAATAATAGTTTGCAATATTGGGGGAAAATTGTTCAGGAGTCATTTTGAGGCATTAAAAGACCCCTTTTCTATTATTTTAGGCAAAGATAGGGGCATAGTGTATAGGATTACACCACAAAATAAACAGATTTAACACCTTGAAAAACCCTGGACACTTGAATTTCATAACCACATAATGATTTCATGCTATAAACTATGTTACATCTTGGCACTTAATGTAAGAAAAGTATATTAGGGGTGGGGGTGTGGGGTTGGTAATTTTTTTTCCTGAGAATAAAGAATAACATAGGTATGCTTGGGGTTTAGGTCAGACTTCCAATAACGTTATTTAAGCCTATGCCTTATGTCATGGTTTGAGGCAAATTGTGAATCCGGGAATTCAGGAGATAGATTGTTTTCTATGATTCCTTGAATATACTTCACTATTTATATTCAACGTCTCTCCCCTCAAATATATAAGTTAGTTTTTCAAGTGGATTTATCAACTGTACAATCTATCCCAAAGAATAAATGTGTCCATGTTCTCAAATCAAACAACTCCAAGGTTGATCACATGGCTAATTTGGGGTCAAGGTTGTGATTACTATGTTATGATCATAATAATCATTATAATTGCACATGTTCGCTCCCCACATTGTTCCTTTTGGGGGTGTCTCAAGGAAGATATTTGGGTTAATTTGAATTTGGTGAAAGGGGATTGCGGATATATTTGGATGAAGGTGGTATCTATTTGCAGAAAGTGGATTTGAAATATCTTCAGCTTTTGTTATCTTAGCCTATCTTCAAAGAAATATTTTTTTGGTGCTTTTCGTCGTTGGATGCCATTTCGCCTATGGTGTCATCTTTCTATGGGTTTGTGTTCTTTGTCTTTGGGTTTCATTTTATCATGGTGCCCCTATGAATCAATGAGGGTGCTCCTCGATTTTATGCCATTGCATTTCTTAAGGAATGTGTCAGTTTGGATGAATATTGGGGGATTTCATCCAACTCTAGGTTATTTGTTAATTGCGCTGAATTGGCCAGTTTTAAGACCAAGTGTTTGACTCCCTTGGAAGCTAAGAAAATTATGGGCTTTTATAGCATCCCTTTGGAGATTGTAGGTGGCTATTTTGGTACAGTTTAAAGTTTGCAATGATTATTTTATGCTTGGTCTATTTTCATTTTAACTTATCTCCTTTACTCTTGTGCCTATGTCTCGTTTCCTTAGACTTCCAGTGTTTTTAGGCAAAGATAGGGGCATAATGTATAGGAGTACACCACAAAATAAACAGATTTAACACCTTGAAAAACCCTGGACACTTGAATTTCATAACCACATAATGATTTCATGCTATAAACTATGTTACATCTTGGCACTTAATGTAAGAAAAGTATATTAGGGGTGGGGGTGTGGGGTTGGTAAATTTTTTTCCCGAGAATAAATAATAACATAGGTATGCTTGGGGTTTAGGTCAGACTTCCAATAACGTTACTAAAGCCTATGCCTTATATCATGGTTTGAGGCAAATTGTGAATCCGGGAATTTAGGAGATAGATTGTATTTTATGATTCCTCGAGTATAATTCACTATTTATATTCAACGTCTCTCCCTTCAAATATAAATATAAGTTAGTTTTTCAAGTAGATTTATCAACTATACAGTCTATCCCAAAGAATAAATGTGTCCATGTTCTCAAATCAAACAACTCCAAGGTTGATCACATTGCTAATTTGGGGTCAAGGTTGTGATTACTATGTTATGATCATAATAATCATTATAATTGCACATGTGTGCTCCCCACGTTGTTCCTTTTGCGGGTGTCTCGTGGAAGATATTTGGGTTAATTTGAATTTGGTGAAAGGGGATTGCGGATATCTTCATTATTTTAGGCAAAGATAGGGGCATAGTGTATAGGAATACACCACAATAATACATTCCTTTAATCACATGGCTAATTTGGGTTCAAGGTTGTGATTACTATGTTATGATCATAATAATCATTATAATTGCACATGTGCGCTCCCCACATTGTTCCTTTTGGGGGTGTCTCGTGGAAGATATTTGGGTTAATTTGAATTTGGTGAAAGGGGATTGTGGATATCTTCATTATTTTAGGCAAAGATAGGGGCATAGTGTATAGGAGTACACCACAAAATAAACAGATTTAACACCGTGAAAAACCCTGGACACTTGAATTTCATAACCAAATAATGATTTCATGCTATAAACTATGTTATGATCTTAATAATCATTATAATTGCACATGTGCGCTCCCCACATTGTTCCTTTTGGGGGTGTCTCGTGGAAGATATTTGGGTTAATTTGAATTTGGTGAAAGGGGATTGCAGATATCTTCATTATTTTAGGCAAAGATAGGGGCATAGTGTATAGGAGTACACAACAATAATACATTCCTTTAATCACATGGCTAATTGGGGGTCAAGGTTGTGATTACTATGTTATGATCATAATAATCATTATAATTTCACATGTGCGCTCCCCACATTGTTCCTTTTGGGGGTGTCTTGTGGAAGATATTTGGGTTAATTTGAATTTGGTGAAAGGGGATTGTGGATATCTTCATTATTTTAGGCAAAAGTTGGGAATCAAAGATGACATAAGTTCCAACTCAAAGGTTAGATCAAAGGGTGATAACGAGGAAATATAGAGGGATCCTAAGAAGAACCTGAAAAGGAACAAAACGGTTTAAATGTTGTGAACCATTCATAGTTCCTATATAATATGGAAGTGAAGGTTGATATCAAGCCATATCAAGGTGAGATTGATGCCTTGAATTTAAATCACTAGTTGTAGTAGTTAGATTATTATTTTAGCATTCACCACATAAAAGATGAACAAAAAAAATCTTTTACATGTCTAAAATTAGAGGGCCATGCCTTAACCTCATGGGAAAGCCACACAAAAAACATGATACTAGAGGGATATCCTCCAATGACTAAGTGGGAGGATTTCATAACTCCCATAAATTCACATTTCTACCCTATCAAGTATGCATAGGACTAGTGGATATGTTGGCATTATTTTAGGCAAAGATAGGGGCATAGTGTATAGGAGTATAGGAGTACACCACAAAATTTGGGAAGATGGCAATAATGTTGGGTATCTCACCAAAGAACCCAAATGTACTCCTCAAGTATATGAGGGGTCTACAAAACCATTTGTAGAAGAAAATGATGTTATTCAAACAAATAACAATGGATGAGGCTTGTGTATAGGCACACTACCTAGAGAACATAGGCCAAAAGAAAATGAAATCAAGTGGTCCAAAGTAGAAGGAGAAATAGGAAGCTTCCAAGGTGGGGAAGAAAAAGTCAA
Source organism: Pinus tabuliformis (assembly GCA_031772625.1). Classification (NCBI taxonomy): domain Eukaryota; kingdom Viridiplantae; phylum Streptophyta; class Pinopsida; order Pinales; family Pinaceae; genus Pinus; species Pinus tabuliformis. Next base: position 1,528,466,181 of record CM062816.1, read on the forward strand.
AAGTAGGAAAAGACAAAAAGAAAAAATCCACAACACACTAGGAAAAGGATCCCAACAACCACTACAAGCACTATAACATTAATGACCATACAAAGGGGTAGTGCTACAATTTACATCTAAATCTCAACTTGAAGAACAAAAAGAAAGATGGTAAGAAGAAAAATCTCATGGCCATTGATTTGAGCAACCAAATGGAAAAAACTTAGACATGGATGATAATATTTTGTGTACATTAGTGCATAAGGGGGTGAATTTTCTCAACCTTCATCAATAGGAAGAGAAGGAAATAACTAGAGTCTTCCATATAACAATACAGACCAAGAAGATGAAAATTGATGCTCTATTTGACTTAAGATTATAGGAGGATCTCATAGCAATAAATTTGGTCAAGAAACTGGGGCTGGAAACTCATGACCATCCTATTCCATATCCATTGGGTTGGGTCAACAAGGAGGAAGAGATAAAGGTAAACAACAATACAATATCACATTTTTTATTACTGTTAATTTTTTTTACTGAAGTGGAGTTGGATGTAGTTCCACTTGATGTATGTGATTTTGTATTTGGGTGTCACTATATGTACATGTGAGATGCAATCTTCATCTAGAGAGTTAACTAGTACTGCCTCATTAAGGACAAAAAATCCTTCATCATCAATGCACACAAGGGAAAGTCAAAGATCTCATTGAAGTTGATTAGTTCTAGCAAGAAGTATGTTTTGTTGTTTTAATAGAGAACTAGTTTGTAGAAGAGCCCAAGATAGTTAAGTCATCCCTACAGGGATGTACTAAGGAATAGGAAAAATAACTAGAAGATTTTTTATAGGTGTACAAGGGTGTGTTTCAGGAGCTTAAATGACTATAACCACCCAAGATAGAATTGGAGCACAAGTGTTGGGCACCAAATCGGGCTATCTTTCTATTGCATTTCCATCCCTCTTTTTGTCCTTTTTGCACTTATTCATCTGTATTTACTATGCTAAATCCGCAAGGTAATTACCCATTTCCTGTCTATTGGAATATTTTATTAATGAAGTAAAGTCATGGGGTTTTGCCTATTCACAGCACTAAAAGGCATGTTTGACCGCAGCTTCTGGAGAACATGTACCGATCTTTCATCATCCCATAGCAGATCCGTGATTCATAGCAATGACCAGCCATAAGGAAGCCATGTAGCCGAAGTCGCAGATGTCCCTGAACCATTCTTGGACCATTCCCTGATCTTGTTCATTCGGTGTTGGTGCTGTTCTGAACCGATGTATATTTTTGGGTATACGGTTACCATGTTTTGGGGAAGGATGTTTTTCTCCTTTGCTTTGTATAAAAGATAGGTTATTCCTATAAAAAGAGGAGGCTCTCCATCGATATTGTAATAGTTTTCTTCCAGTTAATAATATACCACTCCTTTTGCTGCTCCACTCTTCGCTATGATTAACGCAACCCTAATCAGAGAGTTGCGTCTGCTCTTCTGATCAAGTGTTGCGTAGTTCCTGTTGTGTTTCATTTATCATTTTATGGTTGCTATTGCAGATTGTTATTTCTTGCAGATTGTTATTTCTTGTAATTGATTTTCTTGAGTACTGCAGTTAATTTCAGTTTTATGGCAATGCTTTAAGTATTAATCACGAACCCTTGGTCGATGATGGATGGTAACCTTGCCCCTGCATATACTTTGTGTGTTGCCTTGAAAAGGATACGCACCCGGATTGATAGATTAATGTAAGAAAAAGGGTGAATAGATTGTTCATACCTGGACCCTAACATTTTGGTGTTGTTGTCGGGGAGGCTAACAAGGTGCAAGACATGATCCGGACCAACCAGAGGGTTAATCTCTTGTTCTGGGGAGAGAACGAGTTTTCTCACTCTGCTCCAGATCCTGAGCCTAGGTGTTTCTTTTTGCTTGTTTTCATTTGCTTTCCTATTTTCATAGGGCCGACCTCTTGTCCTGGGGAGGGAGGAGTCTTTTGACACCCTGCTCTAGGCCTTGTGTTAGATTTATTTTTCAAACCCTTTTGTGTTTTAATTTTCAAGAAACCCTAGCTTTTACCCTGGGGAGGGAGGAGTCTTTTGACACCCTACTTCAGATCTGGAAGTATTAGGTCTTCTCGAATGTGTGTTTTTTTTTTGTTTCTTGTCCTAGGGAGGGAGGAGTCCTTTGACACTCTGCTCTAGGCCCTGAACCTTAGATTCTTGTTTCTTTTCTATTAGGTATCTCTCTTTTCATAAGCTCTTTGGTCTTAGGGAAGGAATGGTCTTTTAACACCTTACTTCAAGTCTAGAGCATTGTAAGTTGACACCAAGACCTTCTGTCATATCAATATTTGTATGAACAGAGAACCAAATAAGAGAGGTAGAGAGAGAGCCCCAAAGAGGGGAGGACCACACTTGGGAAGAAAGTTTTACATCCAACAAAATTATAGTAAAAGTTGAATCAGAAGCATCCTCTCACGAAGCCGTGAGACTGAGTGTGCGGAGGACAAAATCTGAGGGACAATTGGTAGATCAACTAGTTCCATCCACAGTATTCTTGGGCAATTCAACACAACAGTCCCTTCTAGTAGTTGAGGAGACATCCAATAGTATACCTGACTAGGGGAACCCTACACTGGTAATAGAAAGGGAATAGGTTGCAAGTAGAACATCGATAGGGTTAGTCCACTCCAGCAAGGGAAAGGAGGTCATAGTCGAGGGATCAAGTCATCAGGATGTAGGAGAAGGAATTGTAGGGGCACTCGCATCACCAAGGGACCGAGGAAGTGTCATCAAAGTGACTCGAACCCGAGTGGTAAGGAGCCCTTGGCCATCTTCTACAAAGCCTATTGAAATACCCAGTGGTTATTAAAGGATATTTATGGCACCTACAACCTCCACTATCGATTTCCCGATCGGGGATCTGGAGGCTAGCACGCCCACGAAGCCCATTCCATTAGTAGCCTTACCAAGCTTTCATGGGCTTATTTCAGAAGAACCTGACACATTTTTGTTCGGGTTTGACATAGTGTTCCAGGGGTATGACTACATGAAGGATGCCCAGAAGTTAAAAATTTCCCTGTTGTTATAGACGTTTTTGTGCCTTACAGCATTGAGCATGAAATGTCCATAATCTAAGGGATCCAAAGTCCCTAAACATGTTGTTCCTACCCCTAGAGGAACAAGGCTAACAAACCACAGCAATTCACAGAAGTTCTCCACTAGAAACCGCTCAAAAACAAGTCAATTCAGGATCATGTCAATGGCTCCACTGGCTGTCTGTGCTGAATGTCAAAGCCAACACTGGCTACCTGCGCTGAGCGAGAGTGGACATGTGGCAAGCTCATTTCTCAAGGTGTCAAAACCCAGGAAGCTTCCAAAATGACACTTGCCTCAGGGAATTCAACTGGTGATGAGTAAGAGGTTCCAAATCTCCAAGTGGAAGCAAGAACCTCCAAGTGGAATCAAGAAATGACAGAGGGAGAGGACACTAGTCAGATCTCAAGCTGACTCATCCTCTCTCCAAACATCTATATATGGATCTCTCCTCCATGAGATCTAGAGAGGCTGGAATTTCTTTATTGCAAAGAATTACTGTTGGTTTGAGATCTGAATCATTGGGTGCTTAATGCTTTGAAGGGAGGTGAAGATAGGAATTCCATTTTGCAGGGAAGGAGATGCTGGATTGGAGCCCTCTAGGTTGTATCTCTTCCTGAACCTTGTTATTAATCAATAAAGCTATCTTGGTTTCTCCTATATACTGGTGTATCTTTGATGTATGATTTCATTAGTATGTTTAGTTTACTTCTAATCCTGAACTAGTTATGAATATGAATCTATGTCTTGTGTAGTGTTCTTCTCTTGTGATCTTGCAGAAACTTGTTGAAGCTGGGCGAGCGAGAAGGCAAGTAGCTGGGAACTCTCCAAGAGAAGAGAAACTAGATCAAGGGACAAACGGAAGACACCGGTTAGTCCATCCATCTCTCTTCATTCTTAATTCATAAAGGAAGAATACTAGAATAGCTGTCTCTGTTTGTTGCTAAGGCACTGTCACACCTTAGGTGGATAGGATCGTCCTGCATAGGCATTTTTCCCCACAAAAAATTGGCGACTCCACTGGGGAGACTTGTTTTAGTCATTTTATTTGTGCCTCTATCATTGTTTGCTTCATAGACTCAACAGCAACAATCGAACTACTTCTGCTACTCTCAGATGCAAAGTAGACAGTTGCTGCCTTGATCCAATCACTGGATTTGTCTATGATCTGAACAATGGACTCACAAATGATTTGATGATCCTTTGTGATAGATCTTAGTACCCCCTCAAAGCATCCCTTTGATTGTACCTTGCTTGTGGTTTTGATTTGGCCTGAAACCGTTGATTAATTAGCAATCTGTGACCCAGAACCCAGTGAGAAACTCTCGTTTCTCATTCAGCGCGAACCCTGTGAAGGGATTCTGCATTTCAACGCAGGTCCTGTGAAGGCCACCTACGCTGAATGTCAAAACCCCAGTGTTGAGGTTGCGCTGATCCAGTTTTGCCTTGTGCAGCTGGGGTTCTCTGCTCTCTATTGCCCTGTTTTGATCTCTGTTTTTTGCAGCCTGTAACTAGCATAGGTACCAGTCTGATAACTCCTTTTCTCTGCTTAGATTCCGCCTCCTTTTGTACAAAAAGACTGTGAGTTTTTTATGTGTTTGTGGCGTCATTTACAGTTTTCCTTTGCATGAGTGAAATAATCATCCTGTAGCCCTTGATTCAAATCTGTTCATTGTGATCTTAGGAGAGAGTTCATTGGCTGTTTACGGTTGATTATACATTTACTTTTCCTTATTGGTTTGAGTTTGTCTCTTTTAAGCGTCGAAACAAGTGTTCATTTCGAAAGTCGTAAAGTGTTGTATTCTCTTCTACCCTTTCTGATTTCGAAAAAGTAAACTTGTTTGTACTTGTCATTTAAAAGCAAATTCAAAGTTGTACAAAAAGCTTTCTTTGTAGGCATCAATACTAAGAAAGAGGAAAACAAACACCTACATTGTGCATTTGCATTTTGATAGTTTGCATGCTTGATTTAGGAAAAGTGCATTAGAGTGTGCTGATTGCTCTTTGAGAAAAGATGGTGTCTTTCTTTTCCCTTAGTAGCTAGGATTTTCAAAGTTGAAAAGATATAAAGCTTGCTTATCATCTTTAGACTGCATTTAGGAATTGTATCATACATCTCGTGGTGATCCAGAAAGGCAAACTTCTAAAAAGATCAACTTAAAATAAACTGAATGAAATTAACAACACTTTGCAACATAACGCACAACATAGAGGTCTAGGCTAGAGACGTGTTCCGGCGTCGTAAAGCCTGGTGACTGTCGATCTCGTTGAAGGTGGGTGATTCCTCCTGAGGGACGATAGCGCCAGTACGGATTGTGCTCCCACGTACCGTCGCATATATATTGGGAGACCCCTATAGGAATATAACCTTTATCCTTAGGAAGCCGTGTCGTCCGCCCTACTGATCGCAATGCACTGAACACAGCATTCAGGAAGATCGACCGCCCGTACCCTAAAAAGTATTCTGCGGTTTTGCGAAAAGTTTGGCACACCCTCTACCTAGAACTCCAGAGCAGTTTCTTTTGGCCTTTTTCAGACTCTATAACAGAAAAAGTCCATCCGAGCATTTGTCACTTCGGGCTCGTTAAAACATCGAAGGAGACTAGAGTCATCTTTAGCTTTTTCTCGACTCTTTAAAAGTGAAAAAGCAGGTTGTGTCTAAAGCGTCTAAAAAATTCATTCAATTCGGAAACACATTTTCCCCTTTTGTATTTTGGTTGATCAAGTAATCCGCAATCGTGGAAGAAAGTCAATTGAAACCCTGTCGTTCGCGGAGGCTTACAAGTCAACCGTCTTTGTCTCCGGAATCGAAAACAGTACGGACAAAGCGAACTCGTTTAACCGGTTCGAAATCTCCTATCAAAGTTAGAACAAGTGTTCCAACAACATCTGAGATTCCGGTTACTCCAAACATTTCTGGAAACCCTGCCTCTATTGAAGAAGTTCAACAGCCACAGAGGGATAGTAACATTGATCCTAGTCTGAGAGAAAATACTTGCGTTACTGAACCAGTTCCATCTGTGACCGGTTCAGAGAGTCTTGCTCCTCAAACAACTGTCGCTGTCGAATCAACCCCTTCTTCGGCACCAGAAATATTTTACGGACCTGACGGTCTTCCTCTTCCACCTGGTTTGATTGCGATAGAGGAAATTGTAGAAGATCCGCAAGCAAGTACTCCAACCCATTTTGGAGTAGGGGTCACTCTATTTCCTTCTACGTCAGAAGTTAGTCTATCACCAGTGGAAGTTCCTGTAGAGTCGCTAGGCAATCTATTGGATAGACTCAAAATGTCTGAACAACCGTCAACATCCAGGACTGTGTCGAATGATACAGCGACAGCAGAACTCCCTGCCGTCACTCCCACGATGTTTGCCGGCGTGCCATCTGTCCCAACTAGCTCGCAACCGCTAGAAGGAGTCCACCCAGGGACTATTTTGACAGTGTGGTCTGTTCCAGTTTGTTCCTCCGGAATAATATCCGGCAACTCTTATGTTGAGACTCGACAAATTGATCCCTATGGAGGTCAATTTGGGCCATCCAGTCCCCAAGGGCAATCAATCCCCTTGTGTTCCGGATTACCGCCGTATGGGGGGCAGTATGCCCTTTCATTACCCCTTCCGAGAGGATATCCATACGGGAGTTCTCAACAGTATTCAGGTTATACTGGAGTTACGACAAGTGGTTGGGTACCTATGCTACCCCAGCAACCAAGAGTTGTGTATTCTATGCAACAATGTGTACCTATGTCGAACATCCCGACAACACCAGCTATTGTAACAGTGTCACAAGTTCAAACGATGCCTGTTGTATGTCAACCTCAGATTTCTCAGGTTGTAATGCAACAGCCCCTTGACCCTGTGACTCAACCACAATCACCAACTGGTGGGGCGACACAGGTCCAAATGGGTACAATTACCCCACATCTTGGTCCGCCGGTTAGTATAGCACATCAGAACATGGCTTCACAACCGTGGCTGGTGCAATACCAACAACCACAGTTCCAGCAAGTGTACCAAGGTTCTGAGCAGCAGATCTTTGCGAACAGTGGACAACCGTACATTCAAAACGGTCAAAACCAACCGCTTTACAGTGGTCAAGTCCACCAACCGTATCAGTCATACCAACATCAATTACATTATGCTGGTATGCAAAGACCAACTGTTCAGGCGATTCCATTGTATCCTGGGTATGCTTCACCTAACCTGAATCAACAGTTACCATTCGTGGCAACTCTAGAGTTACCTGATTTACACCGGTTAACAAATGATCCAATTGCTTACGCCCCTTGGTGGCCAGCGATTCCTCACAAACTTCCATTGGACATTCCTAAATTCAATGGAAATCCAGGCGAAGACCCATCGAATCACGTGATGAATTTTCATCTGTGGTGTTCATCAAACACCCTGAACGATGATTCGATAAGGCTTCGCCTTTTCCAGAGGACGTTAACGGGTCCAGCGGCTAAATGGTATATTAAGTTACCTAGAGCCTCGTTCGACAATTTCAGCTCCCTAGCCACGACTTTCTTAACCCATTTTCAATTACCGATAAGGTATGAAACGGGAATGGAAATCTTAACCAACTTCAAGCAGACAACAGCCACTCATATATCCGATCATATACATGAGTGCCGTTGTCGTCGTAGGATGGTGAAAACATACGTTCCCGATCAGCTATTAGCTGAATGGTTTATAAAGTCGTTGCTTCCTGCCATAACGGAAGATGTGGCCAAGGGAGGAGTCGTAACAGAGGAGCAAGTTATTTCTCGTGCACAATATCTAGACTTAGTTTACACTCAGTCTGGCACGCTCTACGACAAAATACCTGACGCCCCTAGACCGGAATTCTCAATTCCTCCTCCTCCTAAATCAAATAGTGACTCTCATGCCGGCGATGGTGTGATTGGCACGGCAAACGCGAAATCGACAAAGGCTTCGTCTAAGAAAGCCCGTAAGACTTCAGATCAAAATGCGAAAGAAGAAATTCTTGCTTCGGAAGTAAATGCCGTATCAGTAGATAAAGGCAAAGAAACCAATCAACCAGGAAGCAAGAAGAAACAAAACAAAGGGAATAAGAAGAAACAAGGTGAGTCATCTCCTGGAAAAACTTCTTCAAACCCTCCTAGGAAAGGGAAACCAAGAAGTCCATGTTTTATATGTGATGAGGACCATTGGACACAAGATTGTCCATACAGAGCTAGCTTAAGAGGTTCTTCAAAAGTTCGCAAACCTCAGCTGTGTTAACTGATCCGTTTCCCAATCCAGGTCAAAATCTGGTTGATAGTGGAAATGCTTCGCCGTCACAAGTGCTAATGTTGTCGATCTCCAAGCAACAAAATGATGCTTTGATTTCGACAAGGAACAAAGATTACGGGAATCCGCAGCTATCGAACGACAAAGGTAAAGATCAACCAAGTAGTTCGACAACAACTTCGACCGAAGTTGTACCACCCATCATTCCTGAATTAACAATAAAACCGCCAAAAGGAGTAGTACACAAGTCGACATTTAATCCTCGCGCCAGAACGGCGCAGCATTATAACATAGTGGAAGATTTGGCCCAATCGCCATCCGCTATGTCGACTCTTGAAGTACTACAAAATTGCCCATCCCAAAGGCAGGCATTGTTATCGGCTATTGGTGGGATTGATCCTAAGGATTCCAATCTTGTATCCTTCGACCACAGAGGATACGATCCTCAGTTACCAGCTCAACTAGCTTTCCTTATTCAAGTGAAAGCCCTCAACAAAACTGTTCACCGAACAATTATTGATGAGGGGGCATCAACATGTATTATGTCGATGAGTTGCTGGAAAACTTTAGGATCTCCAACCTTGTCGCGATCTTCGACGACATTAAAAGCATTCGACGGAAGGACATATACCCCGTGCGGTATCCTAAATAACTTGAAGGTTGAACTAGAAGGAAAAACAGTAGAAATAGATGTTGAAGTCATCGATGGGAATCTTGATTACAACATCCTACTGGGAAGACCATGGATATATGCCATGGCAGCTGTTGTGTCGACTTATTTTAGGAAGATCGCATTCCCTTTTCAAGGAGGGATTACGATCGTCGACCAACAAAACTTCCTCCCTAATGGTTCACAAGTTACAGGAAGCATTCCCATGATCCATGGAAGCAACCATTCGCTTCAAGATATCGGAGTAGGCCTACTGAAAGACCCCACATTAATGGGAACTTTCGCACTTCCACCTCCCATCTATATAGGAGAAATAACATTGGTAGCAGCCCGCAACATGATATCTTCTACGAAGATCGCAGAAGACGATATCGACATGGATCATGCAATGGTTTTACCCCCAAGCCCAATAGAAATATTGTAGCAATCAATGTTTCGGGCATGGGAGGCGAACCCAAATCAACGCTCATCAAGCGTTTGGGTAGATAGGTCTAGAGAATATGGTACCTCATTAGATCCTTGGTCGAAAGTGCATGGGACTGACGAAGGAATCCTACAATCAATGTTGATTGAGGGGGAACCATGGAATGATTGCCACCATCGTTCCCTTCTTCCAGATTATGAAAAAGATACTCAACATGACCTTTATCACCCTTCAGTTTTTGAATTCCTATCAAATACTGTAAATACGGTGGATTCCGAGCGAAACTTATCCAATATTGAAGAGACTATAGATCTCATGGAGGAGAGATCCATATATAGATGTTTGGAGAGAGGATGAGTCAGCTTGAGATCTGACTAGTGTCCTCTCCCTCTGTCAGTTCTTGATTCCACTTGGAGGTTCTTGCTTCCACTTGGAGATTTGGAACCTCTTACTCATCACCAGTCGAATTCCCTGAGGCAAGTGTCATTTTGGAAGCTTCCTGGGTTTTGACACCTTGAGAAATGAGCTTGCCACATGTCCACTCTCGCTCAGCGCAGGTAGCCAGTGTTGGCTTTGACATTCAGCGCAGACAGCCAGTGGAGCCATTGACATGATCCTGAATTGACTTGTTTTTGAGCAGTTTCTGGTGGAGAACTTCTGTGAATTGCTGTGGTTTGTTAGCCTTGTTCCTCTAGGGGTAGGAACAACATGTTTAGGGACTTTGGATCCCTTAGATTATGGACATTTCATGCTCAATGCTGTAAGGCACAAAAATGTCTATAACAGTTGCCCCCTAAAGTATGAGGTCTTTTATCGGGTGAAATGCTTTATCCAGGAGGGTCCGAAAGTTCATCCAATGCTGGGAGGAGACCTGTAATAAGATACAATACAATACATTATTTTTCATACAGCTTTCATGATCTAGCTGAGGCGGGCATTCCCATGCTCAGCTTTATAAATTCATTTTTCTGTACATAGAACAGACAATCGTCTGATGGTAGACTGATAATTTTGATGAAATTATCATCCTTTGAGTAGGATGATTATCTGCTGAAACGATGTACATGTCAATGTCTTTATTTTTCCTGAATATATATCGCAACCAGGATGGATGAAACTAGATCCGGGGTCTTCAAACTCGTTCGATCTTCACTCTAAGTACAAGTCGATCCATGTGAGAGATGTTCTGAAGTCGAACATGGAAAGACATCGCTTGATTACCGGTCAATGAGGTAAACCGTTAACAAGCGCGAGAGGAATCACCGATAATGATAATGACCCTCAAGGTACTGCAGTACAATTCACGTGGTGTGAATAGAGGACTTGGCGTCGAACACCACGCAAAATCTTTCGGTCGAAGGTCATTGATGTATACCTGTCGCCGGAAGTGAGAAACTTGCCATTGAGGCATGCAAGCTTCAAAGTACTGAAGGGTTTGTTCCTAGATCAACTTCTTGGATAATGAGCTGATGTCGACAAGAAGCGATCCGTCAAAGGAGGGCCTTAATGAATCCCACATCAGTGACACGGAACGGAGTTAATGATTTTGATGGAGGTGAAAACGATCTGTGACATATGATTCAGGGTGGCGGTCATGAAAGGATGAAGGATAATGTATGGCAGTGGATTGGACACGGTTGACTTTTCTGAACGACTTCTCTTGAACATATGGCGACACTGATGCGATGGATTGATAGCATTACCCCAAATATGGATGGTATGGCGAGACCATGGTGATGTGACCGGTGAATGAAACAACCCAACCCGATTGTGGTACGGAGGAAAAGTGTCATGTTCAAGAGCGACTTGCTACCATCAAAGTTTTCTTTAGTTTCTCCCAATTTTTCCCCAGTCATTGCTGACCAGTACCTCTTTATTTTTGTCAAGCTTGAGGAGGATAACATATGCTTGTTCTATAACCTGCCCTTCGGGCAAGCCCATCGCTATGTTTTAACGAGCCTAGCGATAGTGAAACTCGTTCTCGTCTAAAGACAAGTTTGTCGCTATTTAATGATTTTAACGAGTCTAACGACAAAGACAACTCGGTCCCTTTTCATTTTTAGAGAGTCTGAAAAGGTACGTAAAGTTAACTCCAAAATTCCTTTTTCGTCATCTAATCCCTTAAGTCCGAAAAAGTATAAAACAATACAGAAGGGATGAGTTTTTGATAGTTTTAACGAGCCGAACAAAACAAGCGCTCGATCTTTTTGTGCAATAATCCCTCGGGTCCAAAAAGATTAAAATCTAGAGGAGGGATAGCACTTTCGGTCGTTTTAACGAGCTAGAAGGCCAAAACTCGGCAATCTTTTCATATTTTACGAGTCAGTTGAAAAGAGCTTAAAGAAGACTCGTCTTTTGAGGAACGAGTGATAAACAGGGTTAGAAGCTGCTTCCAGGTACAGGTTGGAATTTTCCAATCACGGCAGTGTCACAAGGATGGCTAGGTGAAATCACTCTTCGCAGCTGTTCCTCAAAATGGGTAAACAATCATATGGAGGTGAACGATCGGCCAAATGAAAAGTGGAGGTGATGGTGCAAACACGACCAAGGCTTTAATGGCTGATAAGGTTACATTCACAGTGGTTATTTACCGGAAGATAGTTCATTTTTTAACGAGCTTGAACGCGGAAAAACACTGCTCAATCTTATGTTTATTTTTTAACGAGCATGAACTATGCGCTAAAACTGCTCGGATCTTGCGTTTATTTTTTAATGAGCATGAACTGTGTGCTAAAACTGCTCGTTTATATGGTCAAATTTTGATTTTTTACCATAACTAGTTTTGCCCTTTTCAAAGATAGTATTGTATCCTCAATTGCTACATCAAACTAGTTAGAAATGAATAACATTTGTTTTGAAAATGAGATTAAAACCCTAATATTTCGCTTTGAACTACGTAAAAAGCAATTAAAAAGTGTTTTTTACCTCTCATTTTACCATTTCATTTGCACTTGGTTTGTTGGAGCTCTGGAGGTGCATCTTTCTCCTTGATTTTCATCAGCTGATTCCGGGAGATTCTGCGGACGATTTTCGGTGCTGTCTGGACCAGGTAGGAGCTAAACCCTAGCTCTTTCTTTTCATGGTTTCCTTTTTCCATTCTGTGCCTGTTTTCCTGCTTCTCTGAGCCCCTGGGGTTTTGTTAGGGCGCTCTTCCATCAGCGCAGCTGGTTCACTCGAAACCTGCGCTGAATGTCAAGCTGCCTTAAGGCAGTTTGACCTTCAACGCAGGTGGAACACTGGCTAGTTGCGCTGGGCACAGAAAACTGGTTTTGTTGCACAGTTTTTTATGAAAATTTCGCCAGTTTCTCATCAAATCCAGGATCTTACTCCTTCTCTTGTTTGCTTTGCAGGGACCTTTGTGCAAAATGGCCCTTACATGGCGAGAACGAGAACATGAAGAAGAGGATATGATTGCCCTCCATGATCCTGTCACGGTGAACGCGCTGCGGAACTGTGGCCTGCTGAAGTTCTTCCGTATCTCTAGTATGAGAGCACAGATCTCCCTACTACAGTATATGCTTGATGCTTGGGATCCCATCAACCAAGTATTCCAGATTAGGGGCAAATCCATCCCCTTGACCATAGTGGACATTTACTTCTTGACTGGGTTGTCAAGGCGGGGTGCCCCCATTTCTTTGTCAGGTTCGGCCCGAGGGAATGACTCAGTGAGAGATTATGTCCGCCAGTATTGCAGGGAAGGATCTCAGCCGAGCAGAGACGGCAAGGTCGTTATCCGTGAGATTACTGACAAGTCTCTCAGGTCCATTCTGTATACTATTGGTAGGATGGCTGGTAGCGCATCTCTTCATGTTGCCAACAGATCCTATGTGCAGCACGCCTTGGAGTGTCTCCAACCGAAAGTATTCAACTGGTGTGATGCAGTACTTCTTCAGATGAAAAGTCAGTTGACCAAGGTAAAGGACGGGAAGTTAAAGAACTTTGGATTTGGTTCTATTTTGACTGCCTTTGCCTTGGAGAAGATACCACTGATGCAGCCTCAGTATATCGCACTCAACCTGCCTTCTCCTACCGAGCCACGTATGCAGAGATGGGTTGATCACATGTCTAGGCATGCCAGTCAATCTCAGATTTCTTTCACTGATACCTTCTTCAGGTGGTTCGAGCGTCAGGAGATGGTCTATTCCAAGTATCCATATGTTGGCATGGATTTCCGAGGTAATCCGGATTTGGCACTGCCGGATGGCGAACAATGGGGCGCTATTGGTAAAATCTTCGACCATATCACTGTTTACTGTTTTTGTTTATAATGTCCTTGTGCTTTATTCTATCAAGACTTTAATCAAACTCATGTGTGCATGCAGATGTTGGTCCTGTTCGTCCGGCAGTTCGCCCGAGAGCGCCAGTCGCTGCCCCAGCAGGGGAGAATGCTGGGAGGGTTATTCTTCGCGATCTTGATGTGGCTGAGACCCTTACAGCTATGCAGGAGCAGGTTGAGAGCCTTACTCTTGGCATTCCAGATGTACGGATCGACGAGTTACCTTTACAGCTGCAGCGGCATACTACTGGTGTGCCTAGACGATGGACTCGTCTCTTGCGTATGATTGCACAGGCCGTGACGTGCTATCATGAGAATCACTAGGCTAGGGTGCCCCCTAGCATTTTTGAGTTTTTGGGTCATGCGACCAATTTTGTCTTGGTTACAGAACATTACATGTAAACGACAAACAGTTTATATATATATTTTGATTTTCGGGGTTTATTCTGGTTGAGTTATATGATCCATATGTACAACATTGATGGTGTGTCTCTTTTTATAAATGTCACAAATGTCTATCTAACACATAGTTTGCTAATGAGTCGGTTAATGTGTTCAAGTTTCTAGAAATATGCTGGTATTGAATTAAATCAAACTGTCTTTCCAAAATCTTAACCCTTAGAAACATACGATAAATAGCTGGGTTGCGGACGGAATATATACCATTGAGTTGTAGTATCACGAGTTGTGAGTCTAGCCTGACGATTAGTCGGCGTATACCATGGGTGACAGCATCAGAGAGTAGTTCTATCAACGCGCTATATTCAGCGATATTATTCGTTGATTGCCCAATACACACACCTCTGAAACTTACTAACTCGCCGCTTGGATCAAAAATGGCCCAGGCCGCGGAGGATAGGTTCCACGAACTACGACTCGCTCCGTCAGCATATCCCACACATGTCTCAGAAAGGTTCGACATCTGCAATAAATGTAAAAAGGTGGATTACTCGACCAAAACAAACACTTTAGCGAAAACAAAATACAACAAAAGCACACAGGTTACTATTTAAGCATAGTAACACTTGAGGTACAACCCATTTCGGGGCTGCGCCAGTGGAATTCCGTCATAATCCATTAACTCGTAGGCTCCTTTTGCTAACACTCGTTTAACAATATAGGGGCCCATCCATAAAGAATTAAATTTACCTGCTCCCAATTTGTCGGATTCTTGGTCGTAAAGCAAGACCAAGTCACCTTCTGAGAAGACACGGGGTTTGACATTTTTGTCGAACTGCGCCTTGACTCGTTTCTTATGGGCTTCGTTAGCCAAAGCGGCGTCACGACGGGTTTCATCCAATTGGATTAATTCCAAGAAACGAGCCTCTTCTTCTGAATTTCCGGGGAGGAGATCGATTGCGAGTTTAAGAGACGAAATTTCACACTGGACTGGTAAGACTGCTTCCAGGCCATACACCAGTTGGAAAGGTGTGAACCCGGTCGCATTTCTTACTGATGTTCGGTAAGCCCACAAGGCTGAGTACAGGATTAGGTGCCACCTTCTTTTGTGAACTCCGATCATCCTTTGCAACATACGCTTCAGGACCTTGTTGATCGCTTCAACTTGTCTGTTGGCTTGCGGATAATACGGGGTAGAGCTGTCGTGAGATAGCCCTAGCTTGGCAGCTAATTCAACCATCATGTGATTGCGAAAATGTGATCCATGATCTGTAACTATAGCCTGTGGTACGTCGAACCTAGCGACTACATGATTAAAAAAGAAAAGGACAGCTGTTTCACCAGTGTTATCTAATGTAGGCATCGCCTCGGCCCATTTGGTAAAATAGTCAACGACGACTATGATATACCCATGCCCCCCGGTCGAGGTGGGGTTACATGTCATGAAATCGATGCCCCATTTGGCGAAAGGCCTAACAGCAACTATTGGCTGTAAAGGTGCGGGTGGTCTTCTAGTTTTGCTATCAAAAATTTGACAAGCATGGCAACTTCTGACTGCGGTTATGCAATCTTTGAACATGGTTGGCCAGTAGTATCCTGCTCGTAAAAATTTTGTGCTGTTGCATATCCAGATTGATGCCCCCCACACGCGCCTGAATGACACTCATTCAGGGCTTTTTCGACCTCCTCATGGGTGAGGCACCTCCTCAGAACTGTATCGATACCACGACAGTAAAGCGTATCACCGACGATCATGTAGTCCTTTGCTTGGTATCGTATACGTTTCTGTTCTGAGTGAGAGGTGTTAGGCCTGAACTTTTGGGTTTGGAGATAAATTATGATATCTCCATACCATTCATTGCTTGTAGATATCAAAAACAAATTCTCGTCCACGATTGACTCTTCGGATGTTTCATCGTTGGACGACGATGGGAGATCGCACAATAATTCTGCGAAAACTAGAGCTTTCTTTGATTTGGATTTTACAAATTCTAGATCAAACTCTTGAAGGATCGCTATCCATTTTGAATATTTCCCCCCCAGCAACTGTCGCGACAGTATATAAGTCATGGGGTTGCAATCTGATAAAATGGTAGTTTTCCGAAAGAGGACATAATGTCGAAACCTTTGAATCTCTTGAACAGCTGCAAGCGCTAGTTTTTCAACATAAGAATATTTGCTTTCTGTATCATTCAAGTTTTTACTCAAATAATATATAGGATGTTCAATTCCATCGACCTCTTGAACTAAAACCATCGCAATGGTCGTATCTGCTGCAGCTAGATACATGTTAAAATCTCTTTGAAAAGAGCTTAAAGAAGACTCGTCTTTTGAGGAACGAGTGATAAACAGGGTTAGCAGCTGATTCCAGGTACAGGTTGGAATTTTCCAATCACGGCAGTGTCACAAGGATGGCTAGGTGAAATCACTCTTCGCAGCTGTTCCTCAAAATGGGTAAACAATCATATGGAGGTGAACAATCAGCCAAATGAAAAGTGGAGGTGACGGCGCAAACACGACCAAGGCTTTAATGGCTGATAAGGTTACATTCACAGTGGTTATTTACCGGAAGATAGTTCATTTTTTAACGAGCTTGAACGCGGCAAAAAACTGCTCAATCTTATGTTTATTTTTTAACGAGCATGAACTATGCGCTAAAACTGCTCGGATCTTGCGTTTATTTTTTAACGAGCATGAACTGTGTGCTAAAACTGCTCGTTTATACCAGTCATATGATAAGAGTGTCTCATTGAGATTCTATTTTTTATGGAGCTTCATCTCACGAAGCTTTGCCCCGGATCCTTTCGTTATGCAAGTTCGGAAACGACTAATCCTACGAGTTTAGAGGGTTAGAGGTCCTAAAAATTTTAAAAATAAATAGCCGCCCCTTGCTTGCACTCCAAAAGGTTTGCATGCCCCCAGGCATAAAGTACGATTTCAAGGTTACCTCTACTTCTCCCATCATCGTCCAACGATGAAACATCCGAAGAGTCAATCGTGGACGAGAATTTGTTTCTGATATCTACAAGCAATGAATGGTATGGAGATATCATAATTTATCTCCAAACCCAAAAGTTCAGGCCTAACACCTCTCACTCAGAACAGAAACGTATACGATACCAAGCAAAGGACTACATGATCGTCGGTGATACGCTTTACCGTCGTGGTATCGATACAGTTCTGAGGAGGTGCCTCACCCATGAGGAGGCCGAAAAAGCCCTAAATGAGTGTCATTTAGGCTCGTGTGGGGGGCATCAATCTGGATATGCAACAGCACAAAAAATTTTACGAGCAGGATACTACTGGCCAACCATGTTCAAAGATTGCATAACCGCAGTCAGAAGTTACCATGCTTGTCAAATTTTTGATAGCAAAACCAGAAGACCACCCACACCTTTACAGCCAATAGTTGTTGTTGGGCCTTTCGCCAAATGGGGCATCGATTTCATGACATGTAACCCCACCTCGACCGGGGGGCATGGGTATATCATAGTCGCCGTTGACTATTTTACCAAATGGGCCGAGGCGATGCCTACATTAGATAACACTGGTGAAACAGCCACCCTTTTCTTTTTTAATCATGTAGTCGCCAGGTTCGGCGTACCACAGGTTTATAGTTACAGATCATGGATCGCATTTTCGCAATCACATGATGGTTGAATTAGCTGCCAAGCTAGGGCTATCTCACGACAGCTCTACCCCGTATTATCCGCAAGCCAACGGACAAGTTGAAGCGATCAACAAGGTCCTGAAGCGTATGTTGCAAAGGATGATCGAAGTTCACAAAAGAAGGTGGCACCTAATCCTGTACTCAGCCTTGTGGGCTTACCGAACATCAATAAGAAATGCGACCGGGTTCACACCTTTCCAACTGGTGTATGGCCTGGAAGCAGTCTTACCAGTCCAGTGTGAAATTTCGTCTCTTAAACTCGCAATCGATCTCCTCCCCGGAAATTCAGAAGAAGAGGCTCGTTTCTTGGAATTAATCCAATTGGATGAAACCCGTCGTGATGCCGCTTTGGCTAACGAAGCCCATAAGAAACGAGTCAAGGCGCAGTTCGACAAAAATATCAAACCCCGTGTCTTCTCAGAAGGTGACTTGGTCTTGCTTTACGACCAAGAATCCGACAAATTGGGAGCAGGTAAATTTAATTCTTTATGGATGGGCCCCTATATTGTTAAACGAGTGTTAGCAAAAGGAGCCTACGAGTTAATGGATTATGACGGAATTCCACTAGCGCAGCCCCGAAATGGGTTGTACCTCAAGCGTTACTATGCTTAAATAGTAACCTGTGTGCTTTTGTTGTATTTTGTTTTCGCTAAAGTGTTTGTTTTGGTCGAGTAATCCACCTTTTTACATTTATTGCAGATGTCGAACCTTTCTGAGACATGTGTGGGATATGCTGACGGAGCGAGTCGTAGTTCGTGGAACCTATCCTCCGCGGCCTGGGCCATTTTTGATCCAAGCGGCGAGTTAGTAAGTTTCAGAGGTGTGTGTATTGGGCAATCAACGAATAATATCGCTGAATATAGCGCGTTGATAGAACTACTCTCTGATGCCGTCACCCATGGTATACACCGACTAATCGTCAGGCTAGACTCACAACTCGTGATACTACAACTCAATGGTATATATTCCGTCCGCAACCCAGCTATTTATCGTATGTTTCTAAGGGTTAAGATTTTGGAAAGACAGTTTGATTTAATTCAATACCAGCATATTTCCAGAAACTTGAACACATTAACCGACTCATTAGCAAACTATGTGTTAGATAGACATTTGCGACATTTATAAAAAGAGACACACCATCAATGTTGTACATATGGATCATATAACTCAACCAGAATAAACCCCGAAAATCAAAATATATATATATAAGCTGTTTGTCGTTTACATGTAATGTTCTGTAACCAAGACAAAATTGGTCGCATGACCCAAAAACTCAAAAATGCTAGGGGGCACCCTAGCCTAGTGATGCTCATGATAGCACGTCACGGCCTGTGCAATCATACGCAAGAGACGAGTCCATCGTCTAGGCACACCAGTAGTATGCCGCTGCAGCTGTAAAGGTAACTCGTCGATCCATACATCCGGAATGCCAAGAGTAAGGATCTCAACCTGCTCCTGCACAGCTGTAAGGGTCTCAGCCACATCAAGATCGCGAAGAATAACCCTCCCAGCATTCTCCCCTGCTGGGGCAGCGACTGGCGCTCTCGGGCGAACTGCCAGACGAACAGGACCAACATCTGCATGCACACATGAGTTTGATTAAAGTCTTGATAGAATAAAGCACAAGGACATTATAAACAAAAACAGTAAACAGTGATATGGTCGAAGATTTTACCAATAGTGCCCCACTGTTCGCCATCCGGCAGTGCCAAATCCGGATCACCTCGGAAATCCATGCCAACATATGGATACTCGGAATAGACCATCTCCTGATGCTCGAACCACCTGAAGAAGGTATCAGTGAAAGAAATCTGAGATTGACCGGCATGCCTAGACATGTGATCAACCCATCTCTGCATACGTGGCTCGGTAGGAGAAGGCAGGTCGAGTGCGATTTACTGAGGCTGCATCAGTGGTATCTTCTCCAAGGCAAAGGCAGTCAAAATAGAACCAAATCCAAAGTTCTTTAACTTCCCATCCTTTACCTTGGTCAACTGACTTTTCATCTGAAGAAGTACTGCATCACACCAGTTGAATACTTTCGGTTGGAGACACTCCAAGGCGTGGTGCACATAGGATCTGTTGGCAACATGAAGAGATGCGCTACCAGCCATCCTACCAATAGTATACAGAATGGACCTGAGAGACCTCTCAGTAATCTCACGGATAACGACCTTGCCGTCTCTACTCGGCTGAGATCCTTCCCTGCAATACTGGCGGACATAATCTCTCACGGAGTCATTCCCTCGAGCCGAACCTGACAAAGAAATGGGGGCACCCCGCCTTGACAACCCAGTCAAGAAGTAAATGTCCACTATGGTCAAGGGGATGTATTTGCCCCTAATCTGGAATACTTGGTTGATGGGATCCCAAGCATCAAGCATATACTATAGTAGGGAGATCTGTGCTCTCATACTAGAGATACGGAATAACTTCAGCAGGCCACAGTTCCGAAGCGCGTTCACTGTGACAGGATCATGGAGGGCAATCATATCCTCTTCTTCATGTTCTCGTTCTCGCCATGTAAGGGCCATTTTGCACAAAGGTCCCTGCAAAGCAAACAAGAGAAGGAGTAAGATCCTGGATTCGATGAGAAACTGGCGAAATTTTCATCAAAAACTGTGCAACAAAACCAGTTTTTTGTGCCCAGCGCAACCAGCCAGTGTTCCACCTGCGTTGAAGGTCAAACTACCTTAAGGCAACTTGACATTCAGCGCAGGTTTCGAGTGAACCAGCTGCGCTGATGGCAGAGCGCCCTAACAAAACCCCAGGGGCTCAGAGAAGCAGGAAAACAGGCACAGAATGGAAAAAGGAAACCATGAAAAGAAAGAGCTAGGGTTTAGCTCCTACCTGGTCCAGACGGCGCCGAAAATCGTCCGCAGAATCTCCCGGAATCAGCTGATGAAAATCAAGGAGAAAGAGGCACCTCCAAAGCTCCAACAAACCAAGTGCAAATGAAATGGTAAAATGAGAGGTAAAAACACTTTTTAATTGCTTTTTACATAGTTCAAAGCGAAATATTAGGGTTTTAATCTCATTTTCAAAACAAATGTTATTCATTTCTAACTAGTTTGATGCAGCAATTGAGGATACAGTACTATCTTTGAAAAGGGCAAAACTAGTTATGGTAAAAAATCAAAATTTGACCATATAAACGAGCAGTTTTAGCACACAGTTCATGCTCGTTAAAAAATAAACGCAAGATCCGAGCAGTTTTAGCGCATAGTTCATGCTCATTAAAAAATAAACATAAGATTGAGCAGTGTTTTTCCGCGTTCAAGCTCGTTAAAAAATGAACTATCTTTCGGTAAATAACCACTGTGAATGTAACCTTATCAGCCATTAAAGCCTTGGTCGTGTTTGCACCGTCACCTCCACTTTTCATTTGGTCGATCGTTCACCTCCATATGATTGTTTACCCATTTTGAGGAACAGCTGCGAAGAGTGATTTCACCTAGCCATCCTTGTGACACTTCCGTGATTGGAAAATTCCAACCTGTACCTGGAATCAGCTGCTAACCCTGTTTATCACTCGTTCCTCAAAAGACGAGTCTTCTTTAAGCTCTTTTCAACTGACTCGTAAAATATGAAAAGATTGCTGAGTTTTGGCCTTCCACCTCGTTAAAGCAACCGGAAGTGCTATCCCTCCTCTAGATTTTAATCTTTTTGGACCTGAGGGATTATTGCACAAAAAGATCGAGCGCTTGTTTTACTCGGCTCATTAAAACTATCGAAAACTCATCCCTTTTGTATTGTTTTATACTTTTTCGGACTTAAGGGATTAAATGACAAAAAAGGAACTTTTGGAGTTAACTTTATGTACCTTTTCAAACTCTCTAAAAATGAAAAGGACCGAGTTATCTTTGTCGTTAGACTCGTTAAAATCACTAAATAGCGACAAACTTGTCTTTAGACGAGAACGAGTTTCACTATCGCTAGGCTCGTTAAAACATAGCGATGGGCTTGCCCGAAGGGCAGGTTATAGAACAAGCATATGTTATCCTCCTCAAGCTTGACAAAAATAAAGAGGTACTGGTCAGCAATGACTGGGGAAAAATTGGGAGAAACTAAAGAAAACTTTGATGGTAGCAAGTCGCTCTTGAACATGACACTTTTCCTCCGTACCACAATCGGGTTGGGTTGTTTCATTCACCGGTCACATCACCATGGTCTCGCCATACCATCCATAATTGGGGTAATGCTACCGATCCATCGCATCAGTGTCGCCATATGTTCAAGAGAAGTCGTTCAGAAAGAGTCAACCGTGTCCCATCCACTGCCATACATTATCCTTCATCCTTTCATGACCGCCACCCTGAATCATATGTCACAGAACGTTTTCACCTCCATCAAAATCATTAACTCCGTTCCGTGTCACTGATGTGGGATTCATTAAGGCCCTCCTTTGACGGATCGCTTCTTGTCGACATCAGCTCATTATCCAAGAAGTTGATCTAGGAACAACCCCTTCAGTACTTTGAAGCTTGCATGCCTCAATGGCAAGTTTCTCACTTCCGGCGACAGGTATACATCAATGACCTTCGACCGAAAGATTTTACGTGGTGTTCGACGCCAAGTCCTTTATTCACACCACGTGAATTGTACTACAATACCTTGAGGGTCATTATCATTATCGGTGATTCCTCTCGCGCTTGTTAACGGTTTACCTCATTGACCGGTAATCAAGGGATGTCTTTCCATGTTCGACTTCAGAACATTTCTCACATGGATCGACTTGTACTTAGAGTGAAGATCAAACGAGTTTGAAGACCCCGGATCTAGTTTCATCCATCCGGGCTGCGATATATATTCAGTAAAGATAAAGACATTGACATGTACATCATTGCAGCAGATAGTCATCCTACTCAAAGGATGATAATTTCATCAAAATTATCAGTCTACCATCAGACGATTGTCTGTTCTATGTACAAAGAAATGAATTTATAAAGCTGAGCATGGGAATGCCCGCCTCAGCTAGATCATGAAAGCAGTATGAAAAATAATGTATTGTATTGTATCTTATTACAGGTCTCCTCCCAGCATTGGATGAACTTTCGGACCCTCCTGGATAAAGCATTTCACCCGATAAACGGCCTCATACTTTAGGGGGCAACTGTTATAGACATTTTTGTGCCTTACAGCATTGAGCATGAAATGTCCATAATCTAAGGGATCCAAAGTCCCTAAACATGTTGTTCCTACCCCTAGAGGAACAAGGCTAACAAACCACAGCAATTCACAGAAGTTCTCCATCAGAAACCGCTCAAAAACAAGTCAATTCAGGATCGTGTCAATGGCTCCACTGGCTGTCTGCGCTGAATGTCAAAGCCAACACTGGCTACCTGCGCTGAATGTCAAAGCCAACACTGGCTACCTGCGCTGAGCGAGAGTGGACATGTGGCAAGCTCATTTCTCAAGGTGTCAAAACCCAGGAAGCTTCCAAAATGACACTTGCCTCAGGGAATTCGACTGGTGATGAGTAAGAGGTTCCAAATCTCCAAGTGGAAGCAAGAACCTCCAAGTGGAATCAAGAACTGACAGAGGGAGAGGATACTAGTCAGATCTCAAGCTGACTCATCCTCTCTCCAAACATCTATATATGGATCTCTCCTCCATGAGATCTAGAGAGGCTGGAATTTCGTTATTGCAAAGAATTGTTGTTGGTTTGAGATCTGAATCATTGGGTGCTTAATGCTTTGAAGGGAGGTGAAGATAGGAATTCCATTTTGCAGGGAAGGAGATGCTGGATTGGAGCCCTCTAGGTTGTATCTCTTCCTGAACCTTGTTATTAATCAATAAAGCTATCTTGGTTTCTCCTATATACTGGTGTATGTTTGATGTATGATTGCATTAGTATGTTTAGTTTACTTCTAATCCTGAACTAGTTATGAATATGAATCTATGTCTTGTGTAGTGTTCTTCTCTTGTGATCTTGCAGAAACCTGTTGAAGCTGGGCGAGCGAGAAGGCAAGTAGCTGGGAACTCTCCAAGAGAAGAGAAACTAGATCGAGGGACAAACGGAAGACACCGGTTAGTCCGTCCATCTCTCTTCATTCTTAATTCATAAAGGAAGAATACTAGAATAGCTGTCTCTATTTGTTGCTAAGGCACTGTCACACCTTAGGTGGATAGGATCGTCCTGCATAGGCATTTTTCCCCACAACACCTGCCACACTAAAAGGGACAGCTTTGTGATGGTTTATGGGCCTTGGAGGAAGATCTATTTCCACATGGGATGATATGCGGACAACTTTCCTAGAAAAATACCAGGATTACTGCAAATCCCGGAACATCAAAGAGGAACTTTTTAAGTTCACACAAAAAGAAGACGAGAGCTTGGAAGACTATGTTGAACGATTTAAGTACAAATTACTCAGGTCACTTTGACCTGGATAGGGATATTTTGAAAACTATCCTCCTTCAGGATTTTCATGAGGACTCTTTGGAATTGTTGAACATCGTAGGAAAGGGAGATATATCGAAGGAAAGCTTCGATGTTATCTGTGAACTATCCATCCAGTGCTCAAGGGGACTCGCAAGAAACAAACAAGGGATTCGCTCAGCAAGGGTATTTGGCGGGGGTGTTATGAAGGCAAAAATCAGAAACTTGGTGGACAACTTGAGAAATGATATCCTTAGTACTCTGTCGGCACAGATGGACACGCTACAAGTGAAACAGAAGTAGCTGGAATTGGACAGGACCATGGCTATATTCTACCCAAAGTGTAGAATGAATCATCCAGAGAGGGAATGTCCATTGAACTCCGTAGAGGAATGCACAATCTATGAATTAAATCATGCAACAAGCTCATGCCCCTCCTTTCCAGGCCTAAAAGCAGTGTTTCAAGGGACAGGAGAAGACATGGAGTAGATGTACCTCATGGGGTCTAAAAAGCCATAGCAGCCTCGACCACCAATGGGAAATCAAGGTATTTACTCGGACCCATCTCAATACTTCAGTAATTTCAATATGAATCCTCAGTCCATGCCCTATCCACCCATGTGGCCACAATACTAGTTTTCACCTTGGCAGCAGTGGAGCCCTCAAGCTGGTTTGAGCTCCCCATGGGCTCCAACCTAGCGAGGACCTTCTCCTGGGCAATTTTCTCAACTGATGCTAGAAAAACAACTCCAGCTACCCTCTAATGTGCCTCCTAGTAGTCAACCTGTTCATCCCCAACTTCCCATCCAACATAACCCGATTCTTAATAATAAAGGAGTTCATCAAATCGACACTCGCAACCTACCTTCGTATAGCATTTCCACCGCAGAATTGTATGAAATGAATTTACAATCAAGGTGGACATTCAATGCTCAACCTCCACCAATTATCATTGAACAACTTGATAGTGAGGGTAAATAATCAAAATTAATTAACAAGGAACTAAAACAAATTAGTAGAAATCAGGCGCCTCCTGCAAAACAACATCAAGCTGAACCACCCTACCAAGAAAGATTGACTTTGAGTAAATCAAGCCCTCAAGCTGAATTCGACTTATTAGGTGAATTACAGAATTTATTTGTCAAAATTCTCTTGTTGCAAGCTATGAAGGATGTACCGATATATGAAAAGACTCTTAGGGAATAATGTTCGATGAAGCCAACAAAGAAATCCAGAGGCCCCCTTACTATTCACGTCATGGGAAAATTATCAGATTTTATGATGGGAAAGTCAATGCCTGTAAAGTATGGAGATCCAAGGAACCCAATTCTGACAGTGCAAATTAATGGGATAGAAATTCTGAATGTGCTGGTAGATCTGGGTGCTACTATCAATGTTATCACCACTGAAACCATGCATACATTAGGTCTTCGTAAGTCTTAGAACTAGCAGATCGATCGATAGTAAAACCAATAGGAAAGTTAGAATATGTAACAATTTCGGTGGATTCATGGCACTAGCCCATAGATTTCCTAGTATTACACATGTAATCTTCAGTCGGCGGCCATACCCTGATTTTAGGTAGGCTGTGGTTGGCTACTGCAGATGCTTACATTGGGTGCCATTCAGGGCACATGGTCATTTCAAATGGGCACAACACTAAGAATTTAGTGTTATACCCACCTGTAGAACCAAACCCATCCACAAAACCAGCAGGTAGCAAGAAAATCTTATCCAGGAAGGAACTTGAATCGGAAAATGAGGAATTAAGACCAGTCCTTACTATTGGATAGGCCCTCCAATTAAAAATGGAATCGGAGGATGATGCAATCACCTCTTTTATGAATAATCATTGCTCCGTTTCAGAACTAAATCAACAAATCCTAGAATCCATCTTAAGCTGTGAAACATAGGAAACTATTGAAACAACAGAGGGATCTAAGGAGCTACCCGTAGTTGCACCCCATGGAGGTATCCCAGTGGAATTAGAATCAAGAAAGACCTTGAACATTAACCCAGACCTATCAGAATCCCAAAAGAAACAACTTTTAGATGTCCTTTGGAAACATAAAGAAGCCTTCGCCTAGGATTACTCAGACATGAAGGAGATTCCTGCTAATTTATGTACCCACCATATATATATTAAGGAAGATTGACGTCCTGTGAGACAGCCTCAGAGAAGAATGAACTCTGCATTGAAAAATGTTTTAAAGAAGAACTTCAAAAATTACTAGACATAGGCTTTATTTACCCCATTTCAGACAGCCAATGGGTTTCTCCATTAGTAATGGTCCCTAAGAAAAATGGTAAATGGCGGATATGCATGGATTATAGAGAATTAAATAGGGCAATGCAGAATACCATTTTCCTTTACCATTTATTGACCAAGTTCTGGACACATTGGCTGGCAAAAAGTTTTTCTCCTTCCTAGACGGATTTAGTGGGTATAACCAAATCTAGATAGCTCCTGAAGATCAGGACAAAACTACTTTCACATGCCCCTAGGGAACATTCACATACTGGGTCCTTCCTTTTGGCCTGGGTAATGCACCTGCAACGTTCCAGAGGGAAATTTTGGGGATCTTCTCTAATTTGGTGGACGATAGTGTTGAAATTTACATGGACGACTTTACTCCATACGGGGATTCATTTGTAGAAGGGTTGAGAAATTTAGAGAAATTTCTTAAAAGGTGCATACAGGCGCATGTCTCCTTAAGTATGGTAAAGTGCCATATGATGATGAAGGAAGGAATTGTTCTGGGACATTTGCTTTCAGCTGAAGGAATTCGAATGGACCCAGCTAAAATAAAGGTAATTCTACACTTTCTGATACCCAAAACATTCATGCAGGTACGCAGCTTTATTGGTTGTGTTGGTTATTATAGGTGCTTTATAGAAAATTTTGCTAAAGTAGTACATCCACTTTTTCAATTGCTGACAAAAGATGCATATTTTGTGTGGACAAATGACTATGATGTAGCCTTCATGAAAATCAAGGAATTGGTCTATAGCACTCCGAACGATGCTTCCTAGACAGTGGTTGGTGCAGTATTGGGACAGCAAGAGGACAGGGTACCATATGCAGTTTACTATGTTAGTAAGAATTTGGCCCTTGCTGAATTAAATTACACAGTGACTGAAAAAGAGTTCCTTGCTATCATCTATGCCATCAACAAATTCTGGCATTACATTACTGGGTATCCTACCTTTGTACATACTGATCATGCAGCTATCAGGTATTTAATGAATAAATCTGTTACCCCTAGTCACATTACAAGATGGCTTTTGATACTACAAGAATTTTACATTAATATAGTAGATAAACCAGGGAAGGACAATGTGGTTGCTGATTTCCTGTCTAGGATAGAAAATGATGGTAAGAATACACCCATTGAAGATAATTTTCCAGATGAACATCTTTTTGCAGTTTCTGCTAACACTCCGTGGTATGCAGATATTGCTAACTATCTTTCTACAGGGAAGGTGCCTCGTCAGTTTTCATATAAGGATCAAAGGAATATTATTCATCATAGTACCCAATATTCATGGATGGCAAGGTATCTCTTTCATACAGGGGTTGATCAACAGATTCAATGTTGTGTGGCAGAGGATGACATCTATGAGATATTAAAGGTCGCCCATGATGGAGCCTGTGGAGGAAGTTTTGCAGATAAGAGAACAGGCTACAAAGTGCTGCAGATGGGATACTACTGACCTTCCATCTTCCGTGATGCTCGGGATTATGTTCGTAGATGTGATAGTTGCCAATGGATGGAACAACCTAGGAAAGCAGATGAAATGCCTCTACAACCCCAGATAGTCCTCAAACCTTCCGAAAAATGGGCCATCAATTTTGTTGGACCTTCAACCTACCTTCTCATCAGAAAGCTCACATCTTGGTCTACACTGATTATCTGACTAAATGGGTGGAAGCTAGAGTAGTCACAAGAGAAACAGAGCAAGTAGTGGCAGACTTTCTTTTCGAAGAAATCTTTGCTTGATATGGTACTCCAAGGGAAATTGTGTCAGATGGAGGGGTGCAGTTCACATCTCACATGATAGGGAAGTTGATGCAGAAATACGAGGTTAAACACAAAGTGACAACCCCTTATCATCCGCAGGCAAATGGACAGGTAGAAAGTACAAACAAAATATTGGAAAATATCTTGAAAAAAACAGTAGCAAGTCATCACCGGGACTGGTCACAGAAACTTCCAGAAGCCTTATGGGCGTATAAAACAACATCGCAGAACACAACCGAGTTTTCTCCATTTGAGTTAGTCTATGGGAAATCCCCCATTGTTTCCAGTAGAATTCGAGATCAACACACTTAGAATAGCTTTAGAAGTAGGGCTAGAGTTATCAGAAGCACAAAAACGCCAACTGGAACAGCTCAATGAGTTGGACGAGATTTGATCAGTAGTTGTCTAGAAAGCTACTGCTGTTCAACAGCAGAGAATGAAATGGCATGATAAATTAATCAAGAGCAAGGTGTTTCGCATAGGGGATTGGGCATTACTTTACGACTCCCGGTTTAAAGATTTCAAAGGCAAGCTTCACACTCGGTGGATGGGACCATATGAAGTGGATGCAGTGTTTGACAATGGAATAGTTAGACTAATTACAATAGATGGGAATCATACTTTGTTCTTAGTAAATGGACACCATCTAAAGCTATACCATCGTCTAGCCTCTAGAGATGCCTTCGTCAAACATCTTTCTAATTCATTTGGTTTAATGGTTGTTGGTATAAAGGACACTCTCACTCTAATCTAAAAATAAAAATAATAATAATAATAATAATAATAATAATAATAATAACAATAAATAATAATAATAAAACAAAAAAAAACATTGTTATTACTTACTTGTTTGTATTTTGCAGGAATAACGAAGGAATATAGCCAAGAGAAATGTAACACTCGACACTGTTACTCAACCGTTGTTGTTACTCCACCAGTGTTGTGTTGTTACTCCACTGGTGCCGTTACTCAGTCATTGTTGTTACTCCACCGCTGTTGTTACTCCGCCGCTGCTGTTACTTCGCAGTTGTTGTTTCTTTGCCGTTGTTGTTACACCACCGGTGTTGTTACTCAACTGTTTCTATTACTCTGCCATTGTTGTTACTCCACTGATGTTGTTAATCCATCGATGTTGTTACTCCGCTAGTGCTATTACTCACCCGTTACTGTTACTCCACTGCTTTTGTTACTCTACCAGTGTTGTTACTCCACCAGTTATGTTACTCCACCATTGTTGTTACTCTGATGGTGTTGTTACTCACCAGCACCGTTACTCCATGTTGTTGTTACTCCATCAGTAATTTTGTTGTTGCTCCACCACAAGGTAGGTCCCCAGGTATGTCTCCGCTGAATTTTACGGATTTAACTAAAATATTCCAAAAGAAACCAATACATGTTGCGGACAGTCGTAATTAAGTTGAGGGGGTCCCGTCATAATAAACGATGGCATACCAACAAAAATGCATTCATAACACACAATTCACACCAAACTAAATCCAATGTGAATGGAAATCAAAAGATTATAATGATTTTGTAATCACAACCACGACGTATTGGAATTCGTATTTGTACGCAAAAAGTTATAACCAGTCACTTCCCCAACACGCCACATTGGACCATTGAAAACATCCAACTGTACTGCCATAACTCACCATCATTCTCTGAGATTTATTTAGGCGTACCAATACTGTTACCATCCTTTTTCCTGCAGCGACCATGACATTATTACTGTTACCAATGGTTTGGGTCCCTATCATTTTCCCCTACCAGCTAACCGTATTCGTCGTGCTGATCCCGCCTCTACAGCAATGGGTTGATGGTCTATGTGACATGAGCCAGAAGACACAAAAAGAGTTCAAAACAGTCGGGAAGTATGGTAGGTCTTTGAAAATGCAGGTTGGGATGTCTACTTTGACAGGTTGAGGGGGTCCAACAAGGCAATTGTGGTGGAATTCACACTCAATCTGGAAGAAGAAAGTTCTTGGGTCTGTGGGATAGAAGTCCCTGTTACGGTGGAATCCATTGCAGAAGTTAGCGGGCTCCCTCAATATGGACAAAGATGGTTTTCAAGGAGAACTTCCCTCCCAGATTTTCTTGAAGCCTTTTTGCAGGCAGGAGAAAGCATTGCTCAGAAGGGGCAAGGATACGACCGAAACTCGTTACCGCATCCATGGGGAGAGGTAGCAAAGTTTGTAATAAAGTATATAACTTGCGAGGGGAGGTACTCCACTATGTTAAAATATCATCTCTGGATATTAGCTCACCTCTGATTCCTCCAAGTAGAGGCTTTCTCATTAAATGTGCCTTATTTCCTACTAAGGAGTCTTCAGCTAATGGCACAGTTTGCTCAACAGTCGCGGCAGGTGATGGCGATTATTACCTACCATGGGTTGGTCCAGCTACTGGTGATGAATGAAATTAGTCGGATTCCAATTCCATGGGAGATATTTCAGGATTCCACGGAGGAAGAGATAGCAGCTGTTGTGGCCGCCAAAGAAGAAGAACCAGAAGCAATGGAGGAAGAATATGGAGAAGGAGATTACTATGTTGACCAAGAGGAGCCAGAGGAAATGGAAATGGGATCCGAAGAACTTGAAGAAGAGGCTAATCCTCAAGAGAAAGCCACAACCGCGGAACTGATGAAAGACAGAGGAGTCAACATAGAAAGGCCCACTAGTAACACGGCCGAGGCTGTTCCACAAAAACCAGCCTCGACTGTGGAGCTAGCAGAGCAAATCGACAACACGACAACAATAGAAGAGGTACCACAACAAGCAAGGACGGGAGAATTGGTTGATATTGCGGCTAAAGGTACCCCACAAGAACTTCCTGCCACCGTGGAACCAATGGAGGAAGACAACCCGAATGAAGAAGAGGTCATGGCCGCCCCAACCATAGAACCAATGGAGGAGGATGAACCAGGACGAGAAGAGCTCGGAGCTAGGAGAACCATGGAAACTACGGAGGAAGTTCTAGGAGAACTAGGGCATGAGGCTGGCACTGCTCCACAAGAACCAGTGTCAACCTCGGGACCAAACACTATACAAGCAAGGAACGCGACCCAAAACATAATTGTCGAAGGCCAGAATGAAGATCCCTACCAATTTTCCTTTTTCTCTTCTATTCCAAGAGGAGCGAGGGTATCTCGTTCCCCCGGCGCACAGAAGAAGATATCGTCGTTCCCCCTGCTTTGAAATTTGATGAGTCGACTAGAAGAAGAGGTGCCAGAGGATTGTTGACTGTGGACTCCCAACAGGACCCTTTTGAAGGATAGCTCAGAGAAAAGGAGCCTGAAACATCACAAATGCCACAACCAGGTGGGATAGATGTTGCCCAGACAACAAGCATCTCGAAGCCTAAAAGAGAAGAAGAGGTAGATATCCCTGAGGCAGGGGAACTTGGAGGGGTTCCAGTAGAAATATTAACCAGTGATCATCTCACAAGGGCACCACTGGTCGTAGTGATCACACAACAAAAGGAAGCAATTGTTGGTGAAGAGGAGGGACCAAGCGAAGCGGTCCCGACGAATGATCTAGTGGTAAGGCCAGGTGAGAAGGCCGTAAAACAAGAAAGAACGAGTAATGGAAGGAAACCTAGCAGTCGGCGTAGCAGAATCTTTCCCGGGGGATTTACCTCCAGCTGAACCAGTTGCAGAAGTTGAAGAGGTTTTGGTTAAGCAAGAATGGGTGGAGTTGTGTGAACAATGAAGACTACCTATCAGACAAAAATACCAGCTGCAATTCAGAGAAACAATGCGGCTCAAGACAGAGGTTAGGAAGTTGAGAAAACAGGTACATAAATTGCACAAGTAGGTGAAGAAATACAAGCAGTGGGCCAAAAAGTCCCAAGCCAAAGTAGTTGAAGCAGGGACTCAGGTGGACTAGATAGCCACAACTTCTGCTGCCACTCAAACAGGCCCGATTGAGAAACTGCTTGAAGACCATGAATATTCCCTAATAGCCAAAGTGCAGACTTGGAAATCCACTGCAGCACGGTATCAAAGCGAGGTAAAAAGAACTCAGGAATGAGCCTCCACAACCATTCTTGAATATGTGGAGCGTATAAATGTCATGAGGTTGAGGCATGTGAAGCAACAACTCAAGATGGAGCAGTTGGAAGAGCAAGTGGCAAAATTGAAAGATGATAAGGAGTACATGTTTAACTTAGCACAAGAGGTGATGGCATGTCGTTCCCCTGCTTCTTGTTATTTTTTATTCTTGCATGAATATTTTTTTTTCTTCTGCGTGGAGAGCATCAAGAATGAAATCAGTTATGAAATAGAGGACAGTGTACAATTCCTCTATATATTGAGGAGCCATGAATTGCCAACTCAACATTTGATGTGTGAGTTTTACATGCATGGGTATCTATTGCGCACGGATAGAGGATTCAACCGAGTCCCATATGTCGGAGACATTCATCTAAGGACTCTCACCTCTTACACTTTTAATCAGATCAGTTGCCATAAGGCTTTTAATACATTTGAGTCCAATCAGGTTACAAAGCCTTTTATAATAAGAGGAGAACATGAAAGGTCAATAACCATGTTCAATAAACACAACATCTTTTTGGGAATTGTGGGAAACAAGGAAAGAATGCTAAGAACACAAAAATGGTGCCTTGATATTTGTGTCAAACAATTAGTCACGTTTCAAGATGAAGCCCTTGATTGTTGTTAGAAAAGATGGATGATGTCACCTACAGCTGTCTGGAATAGGGAACCGTTTGGAGCACTGAATTTTGCATGAGCACTCAACAGAGTGCCAAGGTATGTGGTGTGCGTCTGAACATGCGGGGTCCGGTGGATGGGGATCCGGTTCCAGTTCCCCACCATCTGGTTTCTAGTGGAAAATTACACACCAGCATATAATGTTCTGGGTGATTGGTGGAAGGAAATCCTCTTCTCATAAGGTTTTAAGGTTCTAGGGACATAGATGGCCGAAGAGTATGATCTCGCTCAACTCCAGGAAGTCAACAGTCTGCATAACCCATACCTGCGGAGGCGGCGAGTTGCATGAGGACATGTAGAAGGCTAGTTGGGGGCAGATGTTGGGCACCAAATCGAGCTATCTTTCTATTGCATTTCCATCCCTCTTTTTGTCCTTTTTGCACTTATTCATCTATATTTACTATGATAAATCCGTAAGGTAATTACCCCTTTCGTGTCTATTGGAATATTTTATTAATGAAGTAAAGTCGCGGGGTTTTGCCTATTCACAACACTAAAATGCATGTTTGACCACAGCTTCTGGAGAACAGGTACCAATCTTTCAGTGTCCCACAGTAGATCTGCGTTTCACACCAATGAACAGCCATAAGGAAGCCTTGTAGCCGGAGTCGCAGATGTCCCTAAGCCATTCTTGGACCATTCTCTGATCTTGTTCATTCAGTGTTGGTGCCGTTCTGAACCAATGTATATTTCTAGGTATACAGTTACTAGGTTTTGGGGAAGGATGTTATTCTCCTTCGCTTTGTATAAAAGATAGGTTATTCCTATAAAAGGAGGCTCCCCATTGATATTGTAATAGTTTTGTTCCAGTTAATAATATACCATTCCTTTTGCTGCTCCACTCTTCGTTGTGATTAATGTAGCCCTGTTCAGAGAGTTGGGCCCGCTCTTCTGATCAAGTTCTGCGTAGTTCATGTTGTGTGTCATTTATTGTTTTATGGTTGCTGTTGCAGATTGTTATTTCTTGTAATTGCTTTTCTTGAGTACTGTAATTAATTTCAGTTTTACAGCAATGCTTTGAGTATTAATCACGAACCCTTGGTTGGTGACGGATAGTAACCTTGCCCCTGTATATACTTTGAGTGTTGCCTTGAAAAGGATACACACCCGGATTGATAGATTAATGTAGGAAAAAGTGTGAATAGATTATTCATACCTAGACCCCAACAACGAGATCTAGTTGTTTCCAAAATATCCATTGTCAAACATTGGGATATAAAGGAATTAGTCTATTATAGAGGAATATGGGTGAAGAAGTAGTTGTAGAAACTACTAGAAAAAAGTGTTCTTTGACCAAGTACTACAACCATATAGGTCACTCGTCATCATTGTGCCAAAGAAGGATGGGAATTAGTGATTGTGTGTAGATTATAGGGTGTTAAACAAAATTATGCTAACTTAACAAGTAACCCCTCCCCAAGATAGATTATATGTTGGATTAGTTGCAGCAATCCAAATACTTCACCAAGCTGCACTTAAAGTCAGGATATCACTAGTTTTAGGTATGAGAAGAAGATACTTAGAAGGCCACCTTCAAAACTTAGAAAGGTTTGTATGAGTAGTTAGTCATGCCATTTAGCCTATGCAATTCACCAACTACGTTCATGAGACTAATGAATGATATCTCTTCTTCATCTTTTGGCAATATATTAAATGAAAATTCATTACATTAAATAGAATTTTTTCCAATATCCATGTTGGCTATTTCCAACATTATAAGTCTTAATTACAATTACAAAATTCTGGGATTCTATCTTCTTTGAGCAAGAAACGAGGAAGAATGGATGTACATGTGATCTCGCAAGGTAGAGAAGAAGGAAAGAGGTTGTGGATAAGGGAGCTATACATGATTGAGATTGATGACATTATGGAGGGTTGAGAGATAGAGGTTTAGGAATGGAGAATGAAACAAAGTTATTGGAGGAAGATATCACTCTACCTTTTACAAGGGGAGGGTAAGAAATAGGGTTTTATCATTCTAGTGGATATAATTCTAGGCTATAGAAAGAACAAGTTATTTGGATCTAGAGGATCACTTTATAGTCTTCCATTAGTCTTGAGGCCTAGAGGGCTACTAAGGAAGGGTTTGGGGCTTGCAATCCTTAGAAAAATTCCCATAGTCATGTCAAAGTTTTCACTTGAATGATAGTTTTTCATAATCCAACTTTTATAAGTGCATCTAATTATCTAGGGTTATATTAATTACTTTCAAGATAACCTTCTCTAGATCCACTTCCACATTCACTCAAGCACATCTAGAAATTCCTTTTGGATCTAGCTTGTCTATATAATTCTTTAGTAAGATCCATATTTCTACCAAGGTGTTGTCATTTTAACTTTGGAGAGAAAGGTGAGGAATCTCAACCTAAATGGTCATGTCTAACAAAATATCCACTTCTAGATCAAAATCTAGTGACAAACTATTTAAATATACCCCTTGAGAGCCCATGAGGTATGATATGTTTTAAAATATTGGATCCTTATCTTCTTTGAGTTCAAACATAAAAGGATATAATCCTTTACCAAAAAGGTAGTGAGGCAACTTGCCTTTGAGTAATGCTGACTAGGTTTTTCTAACTTACTAGTCCATGTCTCTATGAGAATACCATATACCCATGGACTATCTAGTGAGAACTTGATTTACTAAAGAAATTTCCTTCATCTTGGTTTGGTGAGAGACAAGTTCACATATGAGATAGAATTTACTTTATTCATGAATCTAGAGGGAGTGAGATTCTATCCATATTTTTTCATCAATAAGATCAATAACTAGAAGGAAGTCACATCCAATAAGGGTGCAGGGGGGTTTACATGGAATCACTCTCTTAAATCCATTGCCCCATGCCAAAGGGTTGATCATTGTAGAATTATAGTGGCACCCAAGGCAAAGACACAAACCTACATCTAACACATAAGAATTTTTTGTTTATATCAAATTGCATGTCTCTATACTTCTTCTCGTTCTGAGATTTCCTACTTTACATTATCCTTCCACATTGCTCATTGCTTATTTAATATTGAAAATAAAATTCTTGAAGACTTTAAAAAGAGCATTTGGACCTAGAGAGCTTTAAGAGGAAATAAACTAAAGAAAAAAAAAACTTAGAGTCATCTCTTCATATGCAAGATAATTCGTTGATGAAATATTTTTTCCTCACTAATAAAATCTCATTTCCTTTCAAAGTAATTCATTGATGAAATAGCTCATTACATCTCACAGCTTATGGACAAAGGTTGCCTATGCAAAATACACCTGCCCTGCTAATATCATGGACTGGGTCCGGCAGAACCAAAGGAGCAACAACAATATTTCTATTATTTGGAAGGTGGTGATAAATTCCATCTCTCTTATATGAGAAGGATTAACTTGGAGTATACATGATGGAAACACAATTCGTATTGGAGCAGATCCTTGGATTGGATGTGGAAATTCCCATAGACTTCCTAATGATCTGATAAGATTTCTATCCAGTCATGGCATCTCTCACATTAGCCACATTGCAGATCATAACAATTCTACATTTTTTCAACAGGCTTGGAAATTTGCCCTTGAGATTAATCTCCCCGCTCAGTGGCATCAAGTTTGGCATGATTTCACAGAAGCGCTCACTCAAGCCCATATTCGGATTACTGAAGGCGGGGACGAGATTATATGGGCCTTTGCAAAGCACAGGAATATTCGCCTAAGGAGGGATACTTGAAGTTGATGGAGACTGTTAACCGCAACATATTGAGCTCTGGTGGAAAGCACTCTAGAAACTCAAAGCAGCACCTAGGACTCGTATGCTCATGTGGTCTATCTTGTTTAACAAGATCCCAACCAGACTCAACTTGATGAAGAGATTATTCTACGGACCATTCTGGTGTCACCTATGTAGAAGGGACGATGAGAGTACTGAGCAACTATTTCTAGCTTGCCCTATCATTACAGAACAATGGAATCTTATCATTGCACATTATCCTTCTCTCAAATCATGGCAGGGCAGGAACATTTTAGAAGCTTGGAACAATTGGTGCAGTGGACATAATGGCAAGGGCGGGAACATGCCATTAATTATGTGCTGGGTTGTCTAGATCACCAGGAATCAGTCAATTTTTAATCTTAAGGCCCCTCATTGGCCTTCCATTATGTCCAAGGTCATAACTGATTTTGATCTCCTTCCTGAAGAAGACCCTAACCCTCCCTCTTGAATTATTCAGCCTGAATCCTTTGATAAATCCATCCCATGGGCATACTTTGATGGCTCTGGCCAGGAAGGGGGATGTGAGGGACGGGCCATATTAAATATTAATGAATCTCATTGCTTCAAAATAAAAATAAGATTGGGGAGGGGCACTAATAACTTTTTTGAACTATGTGCTACAAAATATCTCATACAATTTGCACTTGAAAAACATTGCAATCATCTTCAACTATTTGGGGATTCCAAAATAGTATGCAACTGGTTAAATAGAACATCGCATTGCAATGCATATTCATTGAGGCACATTTTGGTTGAGGCACACAGAATTTTATCATGTTTTGATTCATTTGTCTATCATCACATTTACAGGGAGCGCAACTCAGGGGCAGACTTCCTATCAAAGGAGGCAGCGCTCAGGCAAGATGATGACTGGTTAATTCAGGAAGAAATTGATGGAGTATTCTACCAACATTATCACAGACCCTTCATCGATTTGCATGCTAATCAGGGGCCATAAGCTCCTCATGGTTTTTTGAACAACTCTATATATTTATGTTTTCTTTTCTTTTTATGACGCACATGAACATACATTAAAATTTATCGATCTCTCAGAGAAGAGACAGGTTCCATTTTTGGATGTTAACAGTTATCTTTCTCTCTGTGGAAAGACAATCACCATTTTTTGGATGTTTTTCACGTCACTCCTTGCGTGGAGACCATGTTTTTTGAATACTTTTTTGTATCTCTCATCTGACTAGCTATCCAGCCACTATATACATATGCTATGGCATTTACAAAATGTAATTTCTTATTATTAATAAAAATTACAACTTTTTTCCAAGGGAAAAAAAAAATAAAAAAAATAAAAAATAATAATAATAATTAAATTCATTAATGAAATATTTTTTCTCACTAATAAAATCTCATTATCTCATTTCTTTTTTAAATTTATTTGTTTTGATACAATGTTGTTTATATTCATTTCTTTCATTAAATCTCAATTAGGATTAGGGTTTGATAACGTAAATAAGCTAAATCTACAATTTACTATTACAATATAGAGTAATATTTTATAAATTGATTATTTATAAATTTATTGTGAACTCATTGTCCTCCACTAACTCAACTTTAAAGTGGAAAAAATTGCATTTTAAAATAGGTTTTTTTTTAATTTCCCAAATTTAATTTATATTTTATTATTTTATATAATAAAATATACCTTTAAATTATGTTTACACCCATATCACAATTCAGTATTATAAGAGCGTTTTGTCACATTGCACAGAATTCTCTTATGAGGAAAGCTTTAAATCATTCCTCCATATTATAATACTTAGCACCCAAACCTACATAAGCATCTACCTTGTACAAGCATTTAAGCCCACAATGGAATTAAATTAAAACACTTTATTTTTACGAACCAAATAAACCTTATTAAAAAATTAAAAGGAAAAATCTATATAATAAATATCTACTTTATATAAAAAACCTTATTAAACCAAAAAAAGAAAAAATCTATATAATAAATATCTACTTTATATAAAAAATAATGGGGAACCTTTTCCTTTATATATGAATGATGTTTGATTTGTTACTCAAAAAGAATCCACGCATATTAAGACATATAAAGGTTAGGAGATAGTTTCGGAAATCCCTTTAGGGTTTTAAATTTGTATAAGTTTTAAATATTTTAAATTATTGATTTGATTAATAAAGCTAAGGGATTGTTCGATTTCTCATTTTAATGATTCATGCACCTCCTTGATAATTAAAGGTTTAAAAGGACTATTTGAACGGTTCTTCCCCACAAATATTTAAAAATTAAAGCTTATGATAAATATTTTTATTTCTAAGCATTGATCTTTGTAGCTATTAATTTAGTTTTAATTTTTTTTAAGAATAAAAGATTATATGTAGGGCAGTATAAAATTATTTTAAGAGATATTTTTAAATTCTTATATTTTTTATAAAAAGATAAAGTTAGTTTTTGAAATATAAGAGGAAATTTAAAAAATAATTAATAATTAAATTTGAAATTTGAAATTTAATTTATTAATTAAATTTAATATATTCATATTTGTTTTAAATATTTTATTTAAAATTTTTAATTTATATTTTTAATAAATAATTCTAATTTTTTTATTATATTTAATAAACAAAACACCTTATTACAATCAAATTATCTATCAAATTCCATCTTTATCTATAATATCTAATTCTTTTAAAAGTAATAAGTAATAATTGAATTTAAAAAAAAAAATCAAGAATGCCTCCTTAAACCCATGATAGTTAAGAATTAGGAATTTAAGGTGACTCGATTAGGCTTACCTAGGGCCCATACTTTCATAGCTCACTACTCCATCACGACATAGTCACTAAAGTAGCTCACTCAAGTCACCACTTAAGTAGGGACAATGATGTCGTTGTCAAACACACTTTATATTTCAAAGAAGAAAAATCAATCACATAATAACCTTAAAAAGTATAGCTATGGTGAATTTCACATCTATAACAACATAATAATTAAACTAATAATCAAGCAACTTAATTTATTAAACAATAAGATAAATAATACTTAACTTCACATTAGTTAAATTAATCATTTAATAAGAGAAATAATATATCAAATTATTATTTTCAAGTTTTAGAGTTAGTTTAATTGGTCGAATTCTCGTCTTTAAAGTACTTTTCTTATTAAGAAGTCACATGTTCAATTCTCTAAACACTCTTGGGGTCCATGCTTGAGTCAGTAGGAAGGCTCAAGTCAAATAAAATGAGCTCACATAGTTAATCACCCACCCTTATTTTGCACCCAATATACATGTAAACCTAACTTTTCATGCCCCAAACTTTAAGAAGCCAAAACAACTAATTAATTGATTAATATGTACTGTTGTGCGAGAGAGGTGTGTGGAAGAAATATGCGAAGAGGAAATGTATGCAAAGATTCAAAACATTGGGGATGGAATTTTGTGCTCATTGCTCCACACACTCGTTATTCCACACAACACTTATTTCTCACACACATTAAAAAGACACTTCATTTAATATTGGATACTAAGTTTATGCTTAAAGTTAAATAATTTCATGTCTATGGAAGAAATTTCCCTCTGCACCCACATTCTCTCGCACATACCCCCTCTTCCACACATACTTCATTCCACACACATCCCCAATTCCATACACCTTTTCTCCCACATAACTAAATTTGTAAAAGTTTAAAATGCAATAAAAGTTAAACCCACTAGGAGGCAATAAAAGTTCCATCAAGGTCGCCAAAGATCCATTTCAATATTGACAAAACAAAAATATTGAGCTACAAATGCACTTCATTAGAAATACCATTCATGATTGAGTTATTGAAGTTTTAATTTTCCCTTTTGATGATTAAGTTATATGCATTTTCACAAAGTCAATTAAAGAAGTGAAGTTTTGTAAACTTTGATCTATGTTAGGAGTTTAGGAAGTTATCATTAAGAGGGGAATATGCTCTAATTATTTGTTCCTTCTCCTATTGTGTCGCCTTTGTAAATCCTTTAGTCCTATCCCAAGTTGTTTATAAGGTGGGGTGTTAGTGTATTTAGACACTTAGGATTTAGTTAAGTTCAACTAGATCTAATACCTCTTTAGGTGAAAGTGTGTTTCTTGGTATGTTTCTTTGGTGTGCATTAGTTTCATTGCAATTCAATATTTTCGACATGTGTTGAAATATGGCAACAAGAATATTCCAATTTAATTTTTCCTTGAATTAAATTGTGAATTAAAATCAAATTTAGTCTTAACAGCTACGTGGAAATAATTAATTAATTTATTTTAAATTAATTAGTTGGAGAAATTCAAGTTAGAATTCTTTCTAAAGTCATGCAAGATTTATCCCTTAAATTAAGGAGATAAGATTGAGTTATATTTGAGTTGTAATTAGTTAAATCAATTTACTAAGTTAAGTCCAGTTAAATTAGTTCCAAACTGTTTGAGGAACTAATAGTGAGTTAACAGTCAGTGGATGCATTAATGTACTCAACTAGTGCTACTCCAGTTAACTGAAGATTCCTCATCAAAAACTCATGCATGTCTATTCTGAGAAAGACCCAGTTGAGATTAATGTTCAAGGACAATTTACTATCAGTGATGTGTTTTCTCATGGAGAAAACTCATGCATGCAGTCAAGGATTTATCCTTGAGGATTACGCAGTTTTGAAGATTGGTTTTCCACTTGGTAAGAGGCTAATCATCCACAAGGAATAGCGCAAGGAAATAGGAGCTTGGAGGGTAGAGAGGAAGGCTAAAGAGAAGCCAAGATTGCCTATGAGCATCTATGAGGATTGTACTGAGAGCTGGCTAGCTGTGAGAGCTAAGGCTTTGTATAATTCATATGTATTTCCACAATGTATGATAATACAATAGTGTGGGTTTTTTAGCTGAGGCTTTCCCCAAAGTATTTTCATGTGTATTGTGTCATTGATTCTTCTTCTTCTGGTTATATTGTTCATCTCGATCTTTAAGCTTCCGCAAATTGATAGTAGAAGTAGGTTATAGTATTCTACTTTGATTTATATTGCATTATCAGGTTAACCTATCACAGATTTTCTACATGGTATCAGAGATATGAACAATATACTAAGAAGAGAATTCGAAGTTTGAAGTTCAGGGTTGCAGGTGAAAATCGAATTCATATCATACTTCAAGTTTGGCCAATGGCATTTAATGGCTTGAGACTCGAGTATGCCTTGGAAGGTGGCTCGAATTACATAGCATGGAAAGATAGAATGGAGGTTGTATTATAAGACAATGGCTTGAAGGAATTCATTGATCAAGAAATCCCAAAGCCAGCTTCAACTAATGCACAAAACTTGGCTGAGTGGAAGAAGTGTGTGGCGAAGGCAAGACAGATCATCCTTGAGGGAGTTCAAGACCATATTGTCTCGAGTCTCCATGGAAAGGATACTCCATTTTTAATGTGGAATCCATTGAAGGACCTCTACCAAAACAATAGCGACCAGAGGAAATTGGAGCTCAAGGATAAGCTTCAAAGAATCAAGATGGAGAAGGGTGATACTATTTCCACATATCTGAACAAGCTCACCACCTACAGAGATGAGATTGGCTATGTGGGAATAACTACTACCAATGATGATATGGTGAGGCTCACTCTCCTTGGCTCTCCTTGGCCTTGCAAAGAGTTGGAATAGCTACTAGGACTCTGTGAATGGAAGGGACAAACAGTCATATTGGGAATGACTATGGTCGGATATTATGCAGGAGGAGGTCAGGAGGAGAACATGAGATGGTTCTTCATCCAAGAACGATGATGAAGAAAATCTAGCCTTAGCAAGTAAGGCAAGGAAAGGGAAGGGGAAGGCTTCCCATTTCAAAACGAATTCTTCTCATGGAGG
Organism: Pinus tabuliformis; assembly: GCA_031772625.1. NCBI lineage: Eukaryota > Viridiplantae > Streptophyta > Pinopsida > Pinales > Pinaceae > Pinus > Pinus tabuliformis. Next base: position 1,528,508,647 of record CM062816.1, read on the forward strand.
GAAGAAGAGTGACATGTCTAAAGTAAGATGCTTTAATTGTCACAAAGTGGGACATTATGTGACTAATTTCCCATCAAAGAAGTCCAAGAAGGGATCCTCGAAAGGATCAGAAGGTGAGGCATTAGTCTCTCAGTTCGAAATGGACTTTACCCTCATCACTTGCATGGTGTCATCGATGTGGGTTGTGTCTGGTATCTTGACAGTGGAGCCTCATTCCACATGATCGGTGATAAAAAATTATTTAGTGCCTTGGAGGAGAAATACCTCAAGATGCGCATAGAGATGGGTGATGACAGAAGGTATTGTGTTTCAAGAGTGGGCACAGTCGCTTTTCAAAGGGAGCATGGAGCTCCTCTCACCTTGACAGATGTGATGTATGTGCCTAGATTGAAGAAGAACTTGGTATCGGTGATGATGTTGGAGGAAAAAGGCTACGATGTTGTCTTTAGTAAAGGAAAGGCGTTCCTAAGACACATAGCCACGGGTCAGACCAAGAGGAAGGGATGCAGGTGAAGAATCTCTATAAACTAGAGGTAGATGATTGTGCAAAATTGGTGCAAAGCCAAGACATTGGCGATTTGTGGCATAGGCGGTTGGGCCATTTTCATCATGGGGCTTTGAAGATAATGCAACAGATATCTACATGACTTCCCAAAGGTAAACTTGAGCAAGTTGACACATGCAAAGTTTGTACCTTGGGAAAGTACACCAAGTCTTCCTTTCATGGTCAAGATAGTCGGGCAGATGCTATCTTAGAGCGAGTTCATACTGATTTGTGTGGACCATTCTCGACGACAGCCATAGTGAATCTAAGGTATTATGTGATTTTCATTGATGACTATTCTCGTAAATGTTGGATTTATTTCATGCAGAAGAAGGACCAAACTTTCACAAAGTTTTGCGAGTTCAAAGATTTGGTCGAGAAAGAGTCAGGGAAGAAGATGAAGGCCTTGAGAAGCAACAACAGTGGAGAATATGTCTCTCAAGAGTTTAGGGACTTCTGTGCAGCGGAAGGAATTAAATGAGAGTTGTGACACTTCATAACCCACAACAGAATGGGGTGGCCGAGAGGAAGAACATAACTATTGTAGGGGTAGCACGGGCAATGTTGCATGACCAAGGCCTACCACTTCACTTGTGGGCTGAGGCATGCAACACAATGGTCTATTTGCAGAATAGAAGCCCACATCACATACTTGGGATGAAGACATCAGAGGAAGCTTTCTCCGGTAAGAGATCAGATGTGGGTCACTTCAGGATATTTGGCTCATCGGTATATTTCCATGTGACAAAGGATGCATGGAAGAAGCTTGAGTCGACAACAGAGTTGGGGATATTTGTGGGGTACACTGATACACCTCACAACTATCGAGTGTACTTGCCTACCAGTCGGAGGACAGTGGTTCACAGAGATCTCAAGTTTGATGAGCAGAAGGCCGTGCAAGTTTCCCTTGAGAGGGAGCTCCAAATGCAGGCTATGGAGGAACTGTTGGTTCCTATGGAGGAGGGGCCTCAGACTGATGCGAAGCAGCCGCATGTAGAGGTTCCAGGAGTGGAGACATCCACTCAAGTAGATTCTTCCAAAGATGGATGGAAGCGCACAAGAGAAGCTGACAGATTGTTGGAGGATGTGAGAGAGAATTTGGGAGCACCATCTTCTCAGCGCAGGCAAAGGAGGTCACTTGAGAGGTACATTGGATACAGGGTCCTTGCTAGGGAATGTGCTGAGACCGAGCCATCTTCCTTTGAGGAAGCAGTGCAACAACCGTTTTGGGTTGATGCTATGGTGGAGGATTATGACTCCATAGTTCGTAAAAGTGTTTGGGACGTGGTTCCGAGACCGGAGAACAAGTCAGTTGTGAGTTCCCAATGGATTTACAAGGTAAAGCAAGATGTTGATGGTAGTGTGAAGAAGCATAAGGCGAGATTTGTTGCCCATGGCTTTTCACAGGTTGATGGGATTGACTATGATGAGACTTTTTCTCCTGTCGCAAGGTACTCATCTATCAGATCTATGTTGGCACTATCGGCATAGATGGATTGGAAGATCCATCAGATGGATGTGAAGACTGCATTCCTCAATGGCCAGATTGAGGAAGAGGTGTACATGGAGCAGCCAGAAGACCTTCGATCGTGAGTCGCATGTGTGTCGACTCAAGAGAGCGATGTACGAGATGGAGAAAGCACCTCGTGCTTGGTACAACAGGATAGACAACTACTTCACCGGGTTGGGCTTCACAAAGAGTGAAGCGGATGCGAACCTGTACCACATCGTGGTGAAAGGTAAGTTGTTGATCATCGTACTTTATGTTGATGATCTCATATTAATGGGTGAAGTTCAATTGATCATGTCTTGCAAGGAGGACCTTGCAAGAGAATTCAAGATGAAAGACATGGGTCTCATGCATTACTTCCTTGGCATGGAATGTGGTAGAAGGATGGGGGGTTGTTTGTGTCTCAGAGAAAGTATGCCAACAAGATACTCAGGAGATTCCACATGGAGAATTGCAAGCCCATGCAGACTCCTCTAGCATGTAACTGGAGGAAGAAGGTTGATACTTCAAGAGAAGTGGTAGAGGCTACTGTGTACAGGCAACTTGTGGGTTCACTGATGTACTTAGTGAACACATGACCAAATTTCTGCTATGTGGTGAACCAGCTGAGTCAAGCGATGGTTAAACCTACTAAGATGTTTTGGAAGGCATCAAAACATGTATTGAGATACCTCAGAGGCACATCTTAGTATGGATTATGGTACAAACAGACAAAGGGAGTGAAGCTACAGGGATTCATTGATGCAGATTGGGCAGGGAGTCCATCAGATCGGAAGAGCACATCAGGAGGGATTTTCAACCTTGGGTCAGCGACAGTTTCTTGGTACAGCAGGAAACAAAGGTCGGTTGCACTCAGCTTGGCAGAGGAAGAATACATGGCTACAAGTTAGGCATCATGTGAGGCCATCTGGATGCGGAAAATTGTAGTTGGTTTGTTTGATCAAAGGATGGATCCAACTGTGATCTATTGTGATAATCAGAGTTGTATCAAACTCTCTGAGAATCTAGTATTTCATGATAGGTCCAAGCACATCGACATCTGGTATCATCATCTCAGAGGGGTAGTGAGAAGGATCATGTTGCTGCAGTATATTTCGACAGAGGAGCAAGATGCTAACATTTTGACAAAGGCATTGTCAAAGTGAAAATTTGAGTTCCATAGAAACAGGATTGGGGTGGCAGATAATCCCTTTCTTGTTGAGAGGGAGTGTTGAAATATGGCAACAAGAATATTCCAATTTAATTTGTCCTTGAATTAAATTGTGAATTAAAATCAAATTTAGTCTTAATAGCTACTTGGAAATAATTAATTAATTTATTTTAAATTAATTAGTTGGAGAAATTCAAGTTAGAAGTCGATCTGAAGTCATGCAAGAGTTATCCCTTAAATTAAGGAGATAAGATTGAGTTATATTTTAGTTGTAATTAGTTAACTCAATTTACTGAGTTAAGCCTAGTTAAATTAGTTCCAAATTGTTTGAGGAACTAATAGTGAGTTAACAGTCAGTTGATGCATTAATGTACTCAACTAGTGCTACTCCAGTTAACTAAAGATTCCCTCATCAGAGACTCATGCATGTCTATTCTGAGAAATACCCAGTTGAGATTAATGTTCAAGGACAATGTAATATCAGTTGCATGTGTTTTCTCATGGAGAAAACTCATCCATTCAGTCAAGGATTTATCCTTGAGTATTGCGTAGTTTTGAATATTGGTTTTCCACTTGGTAAGAGGCTAATCATCCACAATGAACAGCGCAAGGAAATAGGAGCTTGGAGGGTAGAGAGGAAGGCTGAAGAGAAGCCAAGATTGCCTGTGAGCATCTGTGAGGATTGTACTAAGAGTTGGCTAGCTGTGAGAGCTAAGGCCTTGTATAATTCCTATGTATTTCCACCATGTATGATAATACAATAGTGTGGAGTTTTTAGCTGAGGCTTTCCCCAAAGTATTTTCATGTGTATTGTGCCATCGACTCTTCTTCTTCTGGTCATATTGTTCATATTGATCTTTAATCTTCTGCAAATTGATAGTAGAAGTAGGTTATAGTATTCTACTTTGGTTTATATTGCATTATCGGGTTAACCTATCACAGATTTTCTTGATATTAATGACTCTTGATCCATGGATTAACACCCAATTGGTCCATGATCTCTATTTGAAGAGCATGAAGATTCATTATGAAGATGAGTTGTGAGAAAATATCTTGTAAACAAATTCTTTTGCATTAATAAAATTTCATAAAGTGGCCATAATGGATAGGGTTGTGGCATATTTCCCTCTTAGATAATTTTAACCACGTAAAAATATTGGTATTATAATCTTTGATTTGGTTGTGTGAATGATTATTGAAGGTATTCATCCTATGTGGAATACCCTAGTATCCTCAATAATAATAATACAATTTGGAGCTTAATTGGGAATGATGGCTCACAAGTGTCGAGCTTTGAGGATTTAGTCAAATCATGGGTGGAGCACTTTAGAGAACTTTATGTGGAAAAAAATAAACCTACCATGACTGAAGTGGTAAGCATGTCCACTTTATTTCCAAGATTCGTGTCTAAACATGATAACATTAGACTTATGGAAAAAATGTTAAAGGAAGAGCTTGACATAATTCTAACTTCCTTCTAGAAAGATAAAAATCCCATCCCCAATGGTTGGTCAGTGGAATTATTTCTTGGTTTTTAGGAAGTTATTGAAGCATATTTGTTAAATATTGTTGAGGAATATGTAATTTTAGGTAAAGTCTTGTTAGTTTTTAATCCAACCTTTATGTTTTTTATCCCATAGAAATATAATCTTAAGTCTCAATTTCATCCTTTAACACATTTTCCATAAGTCTAGCATATTTGTTAAGGATTGTTAAGGAACCTAGAATTTTAGGTAAAGTTTTGTTAGGTTTTAAGCCCAACTTTATTTCTTTTGGTCCCATATAAGGATAATCCTAAATATTTTGAGGAATTTAAGGTAGTTTAATTTTATAACTATATATACAATATCGTTGCCAAATCATTTCATAGTTAGAAAGATTAAAGGATTACCTTTGGGAGCAATTTCCAATGAGCAATTTGGCTTCATCAAGGGAAGACAAATTCATGAAGTTGTAGGTGTTTCCTAGGAGGAGATACATGTTGAGGTTTGTAGCTATGGTTGGTCTTCATAATTAACATTTTGTCCTTCCATATGTATGTAATGATAAATGCCAATCATGTTCTTTATGTTGGCTAAAAAAAGGGAAATTTTGGAACTTGTAAAAACTAAATTTTTGGCTCCAATTGTAAATTCCTACCTCCATAAGTTTAGGTCAACCTTCCCCTTTGGTCACACCCATTCAGCCTCACAAGACATTATATATACACCATTTGATCCTCCTCTAATAAGAATAAACTCAAACTTTATGTGGCAAGCGAATATGACTCTCTAAGGCAAGTGAAGAAGTCTTTCTATGGAAAATGAAGAAGTCAAATTTGAGGCAAGTAAAGAAGATGAATCCAAGGCATATAATAGGATGAAACTGTAGCAATTTTTTTGGGATTATCTGTAGTTGAACAAAGTTTTCATGAGAGAAGAAGAGGGTCAGACCTCAACCCTAACAAAGCAGACTAGACCGAGTTTAATTGGGCATCTTGATGACATAATTTAAGGGCAATTGATCCGGATTTAAACAGGAACGCAACAAATTACAGAGATAACCATATACACAAAGATGCAGCGGAAATAATACTTCATTTCATTAATGGAAAATACTGAAATATGCTTACAACCAGAAATGGAAATAAACTAGCTAGGGCGATGGTAGCTTATCTCTGAGAAGAGATGTGATGGCTACATGCCTCTGAACTGTATTACAATGAGGCTCGAAGGCCTATTTATTGTTGAGAAACAATGGAAAAACCCTTAACATTCCAAAACCTAAACCTAGGAGATGAAACGCCAAACTGTGGGCCCCGTTTGGGGTAAAGTGGTACATCAACTTCCCGGGGTCGTAACTTTGGCATATGATCTCCGTTTGACGCGTACAATAGCTCATTAGAAAGATCTATCCGAGCACTATCATTGTTGGGACGGGCAACATCAGTCCATTCCATGGACCCATGTTGCCCCCGGATTCCCCAAAAAACGTCGTTTAGGGCCTCAAAACGGCTCCGGAAGTTCAGGACCCAAAAAACTACTAAAAATAGTAAGTCGTGCTACAATTAAGGAAACTGAAAATGCAGAGAAAGACAATGGTGGGGGTCCAGGTGGACTTGGCAGGTGGCCACCAATATCCACCTGGATCAGCAATGGATCAGGTTTGACTTACCTTTAGTATTGGTCAATTTGACCTTGTATAATGACTTGATGTTTCTCTATTGAACTTAATGATTTCTCTAAGTAGGGTTGTTGGGTTTTTCCCCCATGTGGGTTTTCCTAGGGTAAATTATTGTGTTCTTGTGTGGTTGTCTCTTTATGATCCTACTGACATTTTTATTTTTATTGTTGAGATTATCTATGCGATTACTTTATGATTAATAATAAATTCCAGAAAATATTAACCTAAGATAAGATCATAAGAAGTAATTTTTTGTTGAGAGGATTCTTTAAAAATCGACATGGGATCAGAGCTATTGGGTGAAAGAGCAGCCTTGCCAGTTAGCATGTTTTGATAGAATGACAAAGGAGTATACCAAGAATCGTTAGACTAACATCACAGTAGGGAAAAATATCCTCAAGACTATATTACAATAAGTTGAAGAAATGCTATCAAAAGAGTCCTTGTTTGCAAAAAGAATAACATATTCATCGAAATATGTTCATGCATTTGCAGTCTGAAGTTATGATATGACAAGTCAAATTAAAGGTCGTATGTCTGGTGCGAAAAAGGGAGTTATGTTTAAGGTATAAGAATATCCCTATGTAAAAACTAGACCAAAGCTAACCTCATCTCAAGTAGGCTGAAAATCTGAGAAGAAAATTGCATCTAGGCCGAAAATCTCAAAAGATGGTTGTAGGGCGCCGAAAATATCTTAAGCTAGTTATAAGACCTAAGATACTGTTGGAAATACTGAGACGGGGGTGAATCAGGATTTCTTAGCAATTAGTAACTTACTAATATTTTGAGAGTATTAATTAATCTTCAACATCAACTTGAAGCATAAACATGCAATATATAGTAGACACTAAATATTTAGGTGGAAACCCTTCTGGGAGAAAAACCACCGAACACTTCTCTAATAATTGATGAGTACATCAATGCTTCAACTACAACTAAAATGAAAGTCCCAAATCCCTAATACTCTAGAAAAGAGTTCAATTTTCCATCTCCAACTGGAAGGACACTCCAATGCCCTAGTTTTATCAATAGCTAGTGAAAGGATGCCTCAGCACCCTAGTAAGCTCCAACTTGCCCTAGCACCACCCTACCACCTTGAAGTGTTTTGAGGCTCCACCCTGAAGGTGACTTCAACCACCTACCTAGCACCACCCAACCACCTTGAAAGTGACAATGAGATTGAAAATTATTGTGGGCTCCTGTACCAGGGATAATGACCCACTTCCAATGAGTATACTTCTGCAAATTATTTGTGGGCCCTCATACCAAGGAAAATGACCCACTTACAATGAATATAGATAGAAAAATGAAATCCCAATAATGAAACCCTTACTTCAAAAAAACTACTACAATATAACAAGACTATAGAGAAGCACAACTAAAAATTAACAAAAAACCTTAATGTGAACTTCTTATTGCTGCTATATAATCCTTTGAACCATATTGATGCAAAATAGAGACAATGATGCATAGGCATATCTATAAATCAGAAACCCTAACTATTGCACAAGATGATACTGATAATGGTGGAATCCTAACAGATTCTCTTGTGCCTTCTTGCAAAATCTTGGAAAGTTAACATCCCTATTCAATAGGCATATCACTTTTATGTTCAACATGTTGCATGATTTGTCGTATGGCTATGAAATTGGTAAAATTACATAGGTCTGAAATCTTAAAAAATAGTGTGTTTCTTCCATGTCACATATATGTAACAAGTGTATGGCCATTAGTGTCAATCCTTCTATTTGGACTGATGTGCTTTTAATTTGATCATGAGGATTCTATTTTAATAGGTTGAATTCATAACATTATAATTAACAAATAAACTAGTTGTAATTGTCTCAGAATTACCTCAATCAGTGAGGTGAAAAGTCCTTAATTTGTTCCAAGTAAGACCAAACTTATCCAGAGATTAGGACACACAAAATTTACACTTTCATGCTAATATTGGCACATGAAACCCACTTTAGATCTTAACAAGGATGAATAAATCTAACCCTTGTGCACAAATGTATTGGCTTCAGGTACTCTTCTTCAAGACAGATCTAGGCTATAAGATGAAAAAATCAAGAAATGATCAAGGTATTTCAAACTACAAAAATGTGGTCTTCTAAAGGAGCCACAACATTTTTCTATATTTTCTAGTACTGGTAGGTCACTTTATTATGCTCATAATATTTATAAGAAGGCCACAAAGTTTAGATCATGCCTAAAACTCCTTCGCTAGTCCTAATGAACAACCATCTTTCTTTTCAAGGATTCCAATTGTGCACTGAGAAAGCCCTAATGGATTTTTGGAAGGACTCCAAGTCCCAAACTCCAAACAAGAACCAAAATCCCAAGCCTTTCGATTGATACTTCCTTTCTTCACAGGATTGAGATAGTTTCAGAGATAGATTCTTTAAGAGATATTTATCAAGTTCATACATTTGTAGGAGATATCTAATCCCATATTTTAGATTTTGGAGGGACTCATGAGAAACAACCAATTTGTACTTTTGGAGGGAGAACCACAATTAAAAATTTTAATTTCAATAGCTTGGATCCCAAGAAATCATGACCATCTACCTTTGGGGATGAGAATTGAATTTTTTAATGAAGTTCAATACCCCTTGTAAATTCAAAATAATGTTTGAGGTCATACATGGGATATTTTAGCCACAAACTTGATGAAAAACATACTTCCTTGATTTGAATAATTCATATTTAAACAATCATACAAACTGTGAGGGCTCTCGGGGCATGACACATGCCAATGGAATCGACTTGATGACGAGAATCCAACAAGGATGATCCAAACTCAAAACATCATTATTTTCCATGTCATTTTGGTGAAAAAAGGTGCAGAATCTATTGGTGCTGCTTGGGTTGACACCAATGACAACAATATTTCAACAAATACCTCAAGAGACCTGAGGATACTTCAGTCAAAGTGAAGAATACCTCATGTATAATACTAGAAGGATGAATGAATTCTTAAATGGTCTCAGAAAACCTCAAACTATCACAATCAATGAAATTTATTTGGTGTATAATTCTTTTATGAATTGATTAATGTTTCTTAAAGTACAATCATTGGAGTGCATATTTCTTCAAGAATAAATCCTGAGAATGAACTTATTTTTGCATTAAGTCTTTATGACTAAAGCTGGGGAGACTTATCAAGAAGCCTAAAATAATTTTGAGATCTACTCTTTGACCAGTGGAAGAAACTTTATTCAAAAGAAGGGATTAATTTGTTGAACAAGGTTTGAGAAGAAGGAATGATACCTTGAAGTATTGAATATCTAAGAAAGCATTTGTTAGAAAAAGGGACCATCAAACAAAAGGTATGATCTCAAAACCAAGATGCATTGCAAGATATATGTTATTGCTCTCAGAAATTTTGAAGTCAAAGTTCTTCTGGAAACATTTTATGATCACTTGTTAAAGGACCAAGTATAGGTCTGATGGAGAAGTCTGTATTAAAGACTTGTGTCAAAATTTCTATTGGATTTGTTGACCTCTAATATATTAAAGGATGAAAACTTTTCAGTACAAAAAATAATTAGCCTGACTATGTCAATTTTCTTGAAACATTTCCCTACAAATCATATGAAATTATGTAAGGAATCATTAAAGAACCATGTGTGTATCATATAAGCCATTTTCGTTGCATTCAAGTATGATATGGGTGATATGAATGTGTGCAATAAAGTGATGATTAGAACATACACATTCTGTAAGGCATCCTAAATATGAGTTGAATTAAGGCTTTATATAGACATATATAAGAGACATTTCCTTAAGTCATCTCTATGGAAATATAATCGTTCTTAAGATATACGATCTCTAAACTTCCTTTCTGAAAGGGGAAGTCATGAAATTCATTTGCAAGTATCCATTCAACCCTTGAGAAATATGGTTATTAAATCTAAAGAAAATATATTGCTATGATTTGAAAGCTTAAGTGTTAATGATTTTAAAGGAGGAAGAACTACTTGATTCAAAGAATCAAGGAGGCATAAAAATTATATGGCCTTGAACATTCTTGGATATGAAAAGGTTTCTACTGATGTTTCTACTATTACCAAAAGCTTAGAATTTCTAGGCTCATAGTGAATAAGAGGTTGATTTCCTATTTAAGGCTGAAGAATGAATGTCATCATAAGATAAATGAGCCAATTGCATAACCTATTAGTATTATCGGGTCAACAACAAGGGGGATACCCGCCTGGTCCGGACCTTGGTTGGCAGCTCCTTATCCGTTTGGTGTAGCGGGTCCGACTGGGGATAATGGGACCAGTTTCCCAATCTATGGGTGTGTGTGTGCAGAATTGGATGTTTCTGATCTAATAGTAGCTATCTAAGCTATTCTAATTCAAACTTTAATCTAATTCTATGCTATGGTAATTTAATAAAAACAGCACATCTAATCTATGCTAACCCGGGATGTAATTCTTCTATTATGCGATCTAAAGAGATTTCAAATAACAACTGGTAATACAGATCGTTCAGCGATTATAAGAAAGGAAATCAATTAAGATGAACTATTTCGCATAAGAAGTTAAGCAAAATAGTTGTGAACAGCATATCGCATAATAAGCTATTCATACATTACACATAAATAAATAGTTCCACCGTACAAAAGTGCCAAATGGTAACTCAAACATTCATGCAATAACATATAAACAACTAAAAACTGTATATCACTTTAACATATAAGCAGAAATGGTCAAGAGATAAAAGTACCATTTATGACTGGTCCTACTCATAAGCTTCAAGCAATAATGATTTATTTCTCCTTGCTCTAACATCTACTAAGAGTACAAAAGTGAAACATCAGTAGCAGATATCAAATGAAAACATCAATAAATCTTGATCCATTCATTCACCAAAACCTCCTCGGAGGGTGCAAAAGTGCATGTTCTGAGGACAAGTTTTTGATAAATTTCTGGACCCTTCTCTAAATGCATGAGAAGGGTTTAAATACTACTAACTAAATAACTTATTTACACATATTCAGGATACGGTTTAAATGACCGCCCTTTTTCTAAGCAAAATTATTTCTAAAATTATATCTAATATCTAACTATTTCTATATTTGCTCCTTAATGTTGCAAGCATTCAATATTTGCCTGGGTAGAGTTGGTTGACTATCTTCCGCTTTTGGTTGAGCTAAACAAACAGAAATGGCAAGTACTGGCACCATTTTTTCCAGCAAAATAGCAAATATGCTTTAGAATCATCTCTGGCTATGTGGATTTACTGTGTATGCTCAGTAATAACTCAAATTCCACTTGGTTAACCCTTAAATTGCCTCTGCCTTTGCTTTCTTGCGTTTCCGGGCTTACGAGTGACTAAGCAGTTAAGGACTTTTCTTTTTGAGCAATTTTCTCAGCGATGTGCGATTAGCGCTAAGCGCTAATCGCGCATCGAAAACTGCCTCCGTTCTTTGATCTGGGCCTTTCTGGTGCGTTTTTCGGCTTTAGCGCCTTTCCTTCACCGGGTATAAGCTTTAAAATTTTGCAAACACACTACTTTTGTGAACTTCTACCCTTGAGCGTTAAATCGCCTGTTGATATCAGCATTGTTCAACCATTCATTGAACCATGGCTCTGACTGATAGATCTACAATGAATAGCTCAGTAGCGCTCTGAAATTTGCGGCTCTGTTGCATGCGGCATCCGTTCATGAGGGCATTTCTTCTCTGCTTCCGAGCATTGAAGCTTTACCTTTTTCCTTAATTGCTCCCTACACATTGCTTCATATTGTTTTTTTTTGTTCCTGCAATTCACACATAAGGAGAGCATAATGATAATAAAAATTGACAAGAAAGCTCTGAGCTCTACGGATGTACAAAAACATGCCACCTGACGTGAACTAACTCTTCGAAAAACACAAAACTGCCTTTCATTAACACTTGGCATACATTCATTAATTTTTATTAATGCGCGTATTCAATTTTTCTTGAATGTTGAGCCAGGGAAAATCTGCGATGGACGATTTCTGCGATTCACCTCGCAGCGTCGCATCGTCGCGTTATCGCATTTTATCAATATGTGTTATCGCAGGGTTAGCCGATCACGCCGATCACAAGATTGCAAGTTTCTATTTCACGCGATCACAAGATCGCCGATCGCATTATCGCATTATCGCAAGATCGCAATTCGTTACAATTTGTTAAATAGTTATGTGTTGTTTTTGCGATGTTGTGATATGCGATGTCGCGTATCGGCCGTCGGCCTTTTCTTAAAGTTTTTGTTTATGAGAGTTTCTTAATGCATGTGATGCGATGGATTTTGTGTCGCATTCTCACAGTTTATCATTCTACTCACAAGGGAATGTCCTATCTTTTTTGCGCGATGCGATATTTTCTTAAGGAGTATAATACATGAGTTTTAATTAAATTTTTTTAATTTTTTACTAAGGGTCCCCACTTATCTAGTGTTATTGCTAATACTAAATGAGGAGGGGGGTTGTTGGTGGCCACAACAATTGGCGATTCACTTGGAAGAACTAGTTATCTTTGTTTTCCTATTGAATTTTTCAAACTTCCAAAACAGAAAATTTTTCAGAAAATTAAACTTTGTTATGGACAGATAGAGTACATTATGCTTTTAAACTATCAATGATATTTTGTTTCAATCTCTTTTTATTCTAATTATTTGCTTCCTTAGGCTAGTCCTTGTATTTACATCAGTCATTACTCGGTCTTGTAAAGATAAAATAAAGCCTCCTCTGTAAACCAGTTTTTAAATATGCTCATTTGTCGTAGGTAGAGCCTCTGCTGCCAGCAGGCGTTTATAGCATCGATAGGGTTACCTGTTACCAAGCAATGATCCTGTATCCTACTTAAGGTGACCTACAACTTTCAAAGAAAAATCCATATTTACACTTATCGCTTTGACTTTCTTTTTATTCTTAAAGAACAATGTCTTGGTTTGGTAGCCAAATTATGACATAGTCACTCACTTGATTCATAACTTTGCTGAACAAGCTGGCTCGTGATGAGACCCCTTGTCTTTTGATTGCAACAATCTTGAGTCATTGCCCTGTTGTGGTAGACAGTATTGGCAAAGTCAACAAGTTATGATATCTGTGATCATGATAAACCGGCTCGTGATGAGACCTCTTATTCTTCAAGATATAGTGTATTCTTGGATTATCCCTCTGGAAGCTGCGATTCTCCTTTAGCAGGGAGGAAGTCATTGTTTCCTTAAGATGGCCCTGGACGACAATAATAGAGTTTTTTGGAAACAGCTGTTCTACAGAGAATCTTCATTTTGTTATTGATACCTTTCATTATGCTGATATAAAACAATTTCTTCACTAAAGGTTGCTTTCATCAAATTCCTTGAAGCTGAAACTTGTATCGTATCTAGGCTAAAGTTTTTAATTGTATCTGTCAATAATAAAGACCAATTTTCCAAAAGATTTGCTATTTATACAAGCGAAAAGCTCAAAAACTGAAAGAGAATTGGTGTCTTTTTCGTAAATACCTAATGTAACCATTCACAACTGGTTTTATTATGAAAAGAAAAATTATTCTACAAAAAATAGAAGAATAATCTTCTATGGAAAATATTTCTTGAGAATTTGTCCATTAAGCAAAGGATCCCTTCTACCTGCTAAATCCTATAACACAAATGTTGATGGACCTATGACTTCAACAATCTGAAAAGGACCAAGCCACATCCTTTGAAATTTTGTGTGTTTGCCCTTTTCTTCATGAGCCTTATCCCACTTTAAAACTAAATCTCCCATCTGAAAATCTTTTCTGGTTATTATGTTTGAATCAAAAGAGGATTTTACAAGCGCTTGATGATGAGCATGCGTTTTCTTAGCTTGTTCTCGCTCTTCTTCTAATTTAATTATTTCCATTTGTCTCAGCTGTAAGGAGGAAGTTGGTACTTCATCGATGTATTGTACTAAAGACAAAGAGGGAATGGCTAAGTGAGTTGGAAGAACCACTTCTTTCCCATAAACTAAATTAAAGGGAGAAGTACCGATTGAAGCTTTTTGCGTTATCCTATCTGCCCATAAAGCATATACCAAAGCTTTGTTCCAATTCTTTTGATTCTGGTCAACTGTTCTTTTAATAATCCTAATTAGGTTTTTATTTGTTGACTCAGCTAACCCATTACCTTGTGGATAGTAATTGGCCGAATATTTAAGTTTGAATCCTCTTTTAAGTGCAAAATCAGTCATTGCATTTCCAGAAAAGTATGATGCATTGTCAAACATTAAAGTAGATGGCAATCCAAACCTAGTGATTATAAAGTGATCTATGAACTCAATAATATTTTCAGAATTAGCTGTCTTGAGCGGAACTGCTTCTACCCATTTTGCAAAATAATCTGTTGCCGTGAGGATGTACCTATGCTACTTAGAAGAGTGAGGAACGGAATCACCTATTATGTCCAAGCCCCACTGACTGAAAGGTTGCTTGATGTTTACCGGTTGTAGTGGCAGGGACAGCTTCTTTTGTCTCCCAGCAGTAGTTTGGCAGACTTGACATCTTCTCACGTAACTGTGTGAGTCTTTGAACAGCGTGGGCCAGTAATATCCTGTGCGTAAGATTTTATGTACAGTAGCATCTCCAGCATAGTGTCCGCCTGCTGGCCCATCATGGAGTTCCTGCAAAAATATTTCAGCTTCAGTTTTTTCAAGACACCTAAGAAGAACAGAATCATAATTTTTTCTAAATAATATCATTTATGAGCTGATATTGTTTAGCTTTCAATCTTAGAGCTCTTTTCTTAGTACGATCAAGGTGTGAAGGAGCATACCCATTCCTAAGATAATAAATGATATCAGCATATAATGATTCTGCTTCGTTTAGGCTTACCTCACCCATTTGTACCTCTTCAGATGGAGTTTCAGAATTTTGCGATGCTCCGGCCAGCATTTTGCAGAAGCCTTGACCTCTTACGATGTTTGCTTGTTTTATCTCAAGGTCGTATTCCTGTAAGGCAGTAACCCAATTGGCCCTTTTCTCACCCACATCCTTTTGCACTAGAAGATTCCTTACCGCTGGAAACGGTACTATGATCTTAGTATGGGTTTTAAGTAAGAAAGGTCTGAAGTATTTGACCGCTTTGAAAACAACATAAGCCTGTTTCTCCACGTCAGAATAATTGAGTTCAGCACCTTGCAAATTTGAGCTAAAAAATGCAATTGGAGCTTCCACTTTTTCTTGATTCGCTTGAGTTAGTATCGCAGCATATGACTTATCTGAGGCAAATGTGTATAAAATAAAAGATTCTGAAAAATTCGGGGTTGCCAAAGATGGAGTATTAATAATAGCTTGCTTGATCAGGTTGAATGCTTCATGTTCATCTTGACCCCATTTAAAATTTGAATTCTTTTTAATCATGGTCTGCAAAGGAGACACGATTCGCGAAAAATCTGGAACGAATCTCTTTACAAAATTGATTTGACCAAGGAAAGATTGCATGGCCTTTTTGTTATGGGGTAGGGATATTCCAGAAATTTCTTTGATTCTGTCGGGATCAATGTGAATACCGGACTTTGACACTATGAATCCTAGAAGTTTCCCTTCACTTAATGCGAAAAATGATTTCTTTGGGTTAAGTGAAACTCCATACTTTAGACACCGTTGAAAGATTTGTTTCAGGTCTTTGAGATGGTCGCTTCGCTTCTTGGAGTACACTGTTATATCATCCAAATAAATTACTACAGATTTATTGACTAAACCTTTGAATGCAATGTCCATGGCTCTCTGAAATGTAGCACCAGCATTAATCAAACCAAATGGAATCTTCCGATATGCATATGTGCCCCATTTAGTTCTGAATGTGGTTTTCAACTGATCATCAGGATGTACCAAAACTTGATTGTACCCTGAAAATCCATCCAAGAAAGACATTAGTTATGAACCTACCACCGCCTGCAGTGTTTGCTCCATAGATGGAAGAGGAAAATTGTCTTTGACAGGCTTTGTTAAGATTCCGAAAGTCAATGCAAATCCTAATGTCTCTGTTTTTCTTTCTAATGGGTACCATATTGGAGACCCATTTGGAATGTCTGACGGGGAAGATTATCCTGGCTTTCAGTAACTTGTTGAGCTCGGTTTTTATCTGATTTTCTAAATTGGGGTGGATCTTTCTTAGTTTTTGTTGGACAGATTTTTCGTTATCAATCATAGGAATAGTGTGCTGGATGATAGAAGTGTCGTATGCTTTTAGCTCATCATAATTCCAGGCAAAAACATTTTTATATTGTCTCAAAAGACGAATATACGCTAGTTTCTCTTCAGGGGCTAGGCCGAGGCCTAGATTAATGTTTTGTGGTTTAGCATCGGTCCCTAGGTTTACTAATTCGTAGTTCAAAGTTGAGCTGTAGAGTTTTGAATTGGTAGACCTCTTAAACCGATCTTTCAAATCGTATAAGTCTTCTACCTTAACCACCGACTTTGGTATAGCATTATTAGTGCTATTTTTTTGCAATTGTCGATCGTGCTGGTCTTCGTCGATTATTTGATTGGAGTAGGATCCTTCAGATGTGAGGAAATTTACGATATCAGGATCATCATTGAATACTCTCCAATTTGTGATGTTGTCAGGAATGGACGGTCTAAAGATTAATTCTATTGAGAATCTATCTGGACTAAAATCTTCGGAGGGAATAAGCTTAGAGGCTACGTTAGCCAAAAGGTCTGCACTTGCGTTTTGGAGTCTCGGGATTGAAGAAATATTAAACGATATGAAATGCTCAGTCAGATCTTGTACTAAAGATTGATAGTGTTTTAAGTGACCTGATAAGCAATGTATAGTGTTACGTACCTGCTTAACCACAATCTTAGAGTCTCCAAAGACTTGAAGATACTTGACATTTAACCCGATTGCTTTGTACAGGCCTTGAACCAAAGCCTCGTATTCTGCTGTATTGTTTGTGCAATCAAATTCGAGTCTGCATGTGAGCATGATCTTTTCTGCTTCTGGACTAATCAGAGCGCATCCTGCTCCTGCTCCTTCGTCAGATCTAGAGCCATCAAAAAATAATTTCCAAAACAAAGATATATTTACAGGTTTATCTAAAAAATTAATACATTTCAAACTATCAGTTCGAGAAAAATTCTCAACTTGGGACAAAACAGAATTTTCTAAATAAGGTGACGCATGAGCATTGAAATTGCCAAGGAAGGAATCTACCAAGTAATTGCCAATGATACTGTTGTTATATGCTACCGGTTCATTTTCTCCCTCTAACTTCGTTACTATGTACTTCTGGTGTAGCTCTCATTCAACTTTTATTTGATTCGGTTTACCGTTGTAGGGCAGCCACATGTGCGACCAATCAATTATGAAGTATCCATGGAGTTTCTCTGACCAATCCCTGCTAAGAATTAAGCCATAGAATTCTTTGATGTCAACAACTAGAATATCAATAACCTGACATACCTTCGGGTTGGATGACAATCTTAGGGTTACTTGATTTAGTTCGCCGATCACTTCGACTTGAGATCGATCGAGCTGAACTATGTGCACTGTGGATTTTTGTGGTTGAACATTTAATTTGGCATATATAGATTTGGGTAAAATATTCGATGAAGCATCGGAATCTACTAAACAATTGTGCACATTTTTATTGAAGATTTCATAAGTAAGGAGAAACGGGGGAGTGTGAGATCTTGATCTTCCTCCAATCAAGGCGATGTCATTTGGATCAATCTTACTGATCGCGTTCGTTGGAGGTCTTACCATGTTGTGGGAAGCTTGAGAAAGTACAGCAACAGGCAAAGGTGCAATTGGCACAACGTGTAATTCTTTCATCATTATCTTCTGTTGATGTTTCAATTTGCTCAGTTCATACAGGGTGATATCAGCCCTAGTCTTTTTCATGTCATCAATAATATTGTACTCCATTTCATCCGACACTATCAGTGTTTTCGATGGAGTCATTTCATCTGCTTGGACTGGGCTAGTTTGAGTCGCTTTAGATGTCGTTTTCTTTGTTGCAACTTTTTCTTTTGTTGCAGAGCTTGCGCTCTTTTGCTTAGGGGTAGTTTGGGGAGGATCAAGCTGATTTTTACTTCATGTGCTAACTAGAAATACTTCTTGATCTTCCTCTTGTGGGAGGATGAAGTCCCACATTCCTTGTAATTCCACAACTTCTTCATCATCGGTCTGCCTTTCAATGGCAATTTCCTCTTCCTCTTCCTCGGATTCAGCATTTGATATGGCATTGGGTGGCTTTGCATCCATTGAAGGACCTCTTTTAAAAGCTCTGTAGGGCTTTTTCGTAGAAGTTTCCGCTACTTGCTTTTTTATGTTGACCATCTCATTGGACATGGTCTTTAGAAATTTCTGCAATCCTTCTAAATCAAAAGGATCTTTTGGCTATTTCTTCTTGGAGTCTTCCTTGAAGGTGACTTTTTTGGACTTTCGTTCCTCTATCGCGGATCTCTTTTCCAGGGCTATTATTCGTTTTTCTACTACTATCGCCTCTTTCATGTTTTCAGCTAAGGCTGTTTTATTTGCCCTGTCCATGAAGATGGACATGTTCGATGGCAGGGCGGTAATATACCATTCGCATCGTACTTCTTCGCTGGGCTGAGAAGCAGTAGGAATTTGTTGAAAATTTTGTTGAACCGTAAATTGAAATCCTTAATAGGTTCTCTAGCTTCGGCTTTAAGATTGGATAGGTCATTGATTAACGTTGTCGTTGATCTGTCATCACCAAACTTGGTTAGGAATTGGTCCTGGAAGATATCCCAACTTGTAATGGATCCAGAGGGTAATGAAAAGTACCATGACCCGGTTGTCCCTTGCAGTGTATAGGGAAAAAGCCGAACAACAACATCTTCATTAGTAACCCAATTTTGATTAATGGAAAGCATGAAGTTATTTATGTGCTCCTCTGCTAGCATACCTACCTCGGGATTAAATTTGGGCAGCCATTTCTCAGGATGGGCTGGTATTTGACTCAAGGGTGCAGGCATTAAGACTGCCCCAGGGTTGTTCCATGGAGACTGGGCCATCGTTGAACTGCTACCGGAGGAAAGTGCAGAAGATGATGTCTGTGGCTGGGAGGATGAGGATACTATGATCGTAGATGATTGAAGAGGGGTTGTGGGAGTTCCAGTGGACGTATGAACGATGATCTGGAGTGGAGGTGTGGATGGTTGACTTCGCGGTGAAGTATTTGAGATGGATGATGCAGACGAAAGAGTCTCACTGTCAAATTCTTGCGGTGATTTCCTTGCTCTTTTCCTGGTGGGAAGAGGTAGTTCGGTTGGCTTGACGCCAAACTTTTCACTCTTTAGCCTGGTCAGGGGATGAGCAGGGTTGTACTGCGAAGTCACGCTGCCTTGAGATTTATCAAACCTCTGAGGGGAGATGGAAAATCGCTGAAGTTTGTGAATCAGGGATTCGACTTCAGGAGGTTCAATGGTAGATTGGTCTGAAATATCAGGGTGTGTAGCAACGGTTGATACTCGAGCGACTTCTGACTCTGGATTTAAATGTAATGGGGAAGTCGGGGGAGATGATGAGGGCGATTTACTCTCAGAATGGTATTCAGATTTGGATTTACTTGCCATTCATAGTTCAGGCCCTCCTTCTAGCACCAAATATGTTGAAGCCCCGAAAATCGGGTCGACAACAAGGGGGATACCCGCCTGGTCTGGACCTTGGTTGGCAGCTCCTTATCCGTTTGGTGTAGCAGGTCCGACTGGGGATAATGGGACCAGTTTCCCAATCTATGGGTGTGTGTGTGCAGAATTGGATGTTGCTGATCTAACAGTAGCTATCTAAGCTATTCTAATTCAAACTTTAATCTAATTCTATGTTATGGTAATCTAATAAAAATAGCACATCTAATCTATGCTAACCCGGGATGTAATTCTTCTATTATCCGATCTAAAGAGATTTCAAATAACAACTGGTAATAAAGATCATTCAGCGATTATAAGAAAGGAAATCAATTAAGATGAACTATTTCGCATAAGAAGTTAGGCAAAACAGTTGTGAACAGAATATCGCATAATAAGCTTTCATACATTACACATAAATAAATAGTTCCACCGTACAAAAGTGCCAAATGGTAACTCAAACATTCATGCAATAACATATAAACAACTAAAAACTGTATATCACTTTAACATATAAGCAGAAATGGTCAAGAGATAAAAGTACCATTTATGACTGGTCCTACTCATAAGCTTCAAGCAATAATGATTTATTTCTCCTTGCTCTAACATCTACTAAGAGTATAGAAGTGAAACATCAGTAGCAGATATCAAATGCAAACATCAATAAATCTTGATCCATTCATTCACCAAAACCTCCTCGGAGGGTGCAAAAGTGCATGTTCTGAGGACAAGTTTTTGATAAATTTCTGGACCCTTCTCTAAATGCATGAGAAGGGTTTAAATACTACTAACTAAATAAATTATTTACACATATTCAGGATACGGTTTAAATGACCACCCTTTTTCTAAGAAAAATTATTTCTAAAAATTAAATCTAATATCTAACTATTTCTGTATTTGCTCCTTAATGTTGCAAGCATTCAATATTTGCCTGGGTAGAGTCGGCTGACTATCTTCCGCTTTTGGTTGAGCTAAACAAATAGAAATGGCAAGTGTTGGCACCATTTTTTCCAGCAAAATAGCAGATATGCTTTAGAATCATCTATGGCTATGTGGATTTACTATGTATGCTCAATAATAACTCAAATTGCACTTGGTTAACCCTTAAATTGCCTCTGCCTTTGCTTTCTTGCGTTTTCGGGCTTACGAGTGACTAAGTAGTGAAGGACTTTTCTTTTTGAGCAATATTCTCAGCAATGCGCGATCGCGCATCGAAAACTGCCTCCGTTCTTTGATCCGGGCCTTTCTGGTGCGTTTTTCGCCTTTAGCACCTTTCCTTCACCGGGTATAAGCTTTAAAATTTTGCAAACACACTACTTTTGTGAACTTCTACCCTTGAGCGTTAAATTGCCTGTTGATATCAGCATTGTTCAACCATTCATTGAACCATGGCTCTGACTGATAGATCTACAATGAATAGCTCAGTAGCGCTCTGAAATTTGCGGCTCTGTTGCATGTGGCATCCGTTCATGAGGGAATTTCTTCTCTGCTTCGGAGCATTGAAGCTTTACCTTTTTCCTTAATCGCTCCCTGCACCTTGCTTCATATTGTTTTTGTTTTTTATTCCTGTAATTCACACATAAGGAGAGCGTAATGATAATAAAAATTGACAAGAAAGCTCTGAGCTCTACGGATGTACAAAAACATGCCACCTGACGTGAACTAACTCTTCGAAAAACACAAAACTACCTTTCATTAACACTTGGCGTACATTCATTAATTTTTACTAACGCGCGTATTCAATTTTTCTTGAATGTTGAGCCGGGGAAAATCTGCGATGGACGATTTCTGCGATTCACCTCGCAGCATCGCATCATCGCGTTATCGCATTTTATCAATATGTGTTATCGCAGGGTTAGCCGATCACGCCGATCACAGGATTGCAGGTTGTTGTTTCGCGCAATCGCAAGATTGCCGATCGCATTATCGCATTATCGCAATTCGTTACAATTTGTTAAATAGTTATGTGTTGTTTTTGCGATGTCGCGTATCGGCCGTTGGCGTTTTCTTAAAGTTTTCGTTTATGAGTGTTTCTTAATGCATGCGATGCGATGGATTTCGCGTCGCATTCTCGCAGTTTATCATTCTAATCACAAGGGAATGTCCTATCTTTTTCGTGCAATGCGATATTTTCTTAAGGAGTATAATACATGAGTTTTGATTAAATTTTTTGAATTTTTTACTAAGGGTCCCCACTTATCTAGTGTTATTGCTAATACTAAATAAGGAGGGGGGTTGTTGGTGGCCACAACAGGTTGAAAGGATAAGAATAATGTTTAGCTAAGAATATTAGACTAGTAACCAAGTATACAATGGGATCCCTCATCTTGGTTGTTTTCCAAAAACATGGGGATTTTTTTATTTTGGAATATGACTTGAAAGAGATGTGAAATGAACCTTTGTAATTCTAGGGATTTGAAGGTTGAATCAAAGTCTAGGATGTGAAAAATTTTGTGGTCTTTTCAAAATTGGATATCTATGGTTTGTAAACCTAGCAAGAAATAAGGGTTTAAGGTTTACGGACAAAACCCTAGGATTGGATTTAAATCAAGTTTTCCGCTGAAAGAAGAAACCTTAGCTCTTGTAAGAAAGGAATGACATAATAATGATGTAGATGAAGCTGACAAAGTTGCAGATGGATGCAAGAAGACCAAATATCAAGAGGGAGTTGACATTCTTCTCAAAATATAAGTATTTTATATCTCTCTTCTTTGATTACTACTATTGTTTTTATTTTACTATTAGTTTGTCTCTTGTCTTTGAATCCTTTTCTTGGTTATAATTTCTATTCCTTGGCCTCATATTGAGAATTGAAGGTACAGAATGAAGGATGTCAAGGCTTTGGAAACATGTGGAAGAAGAAAGCAAAGTTGTGATAAGAGGACTCTCCCAAAAATAGGGATTTGTTTTGAGAGATATTATACTAGATTTGAGCTTAAGAGGGAGCAATCAGATCAACAAAATTGATGCCTTGATCTATGTTGAAAATAATTTAGTGGTGACTTCCAAAATGAAGTATGCAGTAAATGGAAACTTGAGAGAAGTACAAAGTGAACGATTACCTCAGTAATACAAGACTATGAAAGGAAATATTTTCAAGTACACTTTTGTCAAAAGATTATTATTTTTATAGTTTCTATTGAAATTTACACTAGATGGATATAGAGATTGTCTTCCTCAATGAAATAAGTGTACACAAAATATACCTCAGGTTTGTGAGGTACATGAACATTTTTTAAACTTGTAAGAAAAAAAAGACTTTGTATAGGCTCCTCAGACTTGATGAATCAAGGTTGATCCTATATGATATGTTTTTCTGACGAAAATGGAAGAACCCATGTGTTAAAGGGAGTAGCATTGACCGAAAATATTTTCTTTAAAGGGAGCATTCAATGCTTCCTGATGAACCCTTGTTTTAGCTTCATAGGGAGTTGATCTCTAGAATTAAAATTAATGATATTAATATCGTTAGTGGTAGAGGGATAAAATCATGATTGTCACAATAGGATCTGCTTCAAAAAGAATACCCAGTTAGGGTAACTAAAAGTAATCAAGATGATGGATCAAGTGAAGGAAACAAATAAATTTATGATTGTGCTAAGACATATATCTCAACATATGTTGAAGTACCAACATGGTATGATTATCATTAGTTACGGTTTTAGAGATGAATCAAACAAAGAAGTATGGTTGCATCGATGCATGAATTCAAATTGGGAAAGGAGTGATGTAGACACAAAGAGTTTGCGTATCTCTTCCGTTTGGGCTCCATTATGATCTCTTAGATGAGCAAGAAGTAGAAATTTGTTACACTTAGAGGCTAAGTATATTGCATCTTGATTGGAAAGTTGAGAAGCAGTATGAATTCAACTTGTAGGATTATTGATTAGGTGGAAATGACAGGATGATGAAAGGTCAAGGCACTTTGAGGAGAGTAGTATGGCTCCAATATTATAAAGCATATTATCCCAAGACAAGCTTGGAGTGATTGATAATGTGTCTCTTAGCAAGAGGGAGTAATGAGACAACAACATCATAGGATAATTGTTCTTATAAAGAATGGTCCTATAACTCTCTCATAGAGAGTCTTGATATGATAGCATCATGGACAATAATTTTCCCTATGTCAAATATGTTAACTAGTTCGGGAGCATGGTCCAGAAGAGGACAATCATTCTCCCTATGTCAAAGATGTTGACTAGTTGGGGAGAACAGTCTTAGAAGGCCAGGATCACCCAGTTAAGTGTGTGGCTTTCAACATTAAGCTAGGTCTCTCCAGATAGGATGAATAACTCATTTAGAGTCGAGCCTAATTTCTCAGATAGAGTGTGGTATTTGGAGTTTCACCAAGAGGTCAAAGGTACCAGCCCAGAGAATGGTGAACCAAAAATAGTCTAGTTTAGGAGTAGTAACCAAGACTATCGGTCAATGGTACCAACTAGAGTTTTCATGACTGTTTGATGCTAAATTTTATGCCATGTGCCAAGAGTATCAACCAGGATTAAGGGCGAGGAGTATCAACCAATTGTGTTATAAACCTTGATCACTATTGGGGGGCAAGGGGGTAAATCAGTAGTGTGACTTGTTATACATTTTTTTACCAAATTTTAATTTCTTTACTTAATCATGCATCAAATAACCAACAACCCATTAAATCATCACATAAGCATAAACCATGTAAGAAACTAAATCAAACAACCATGATATCAACCATAAACAACACATCAAGGCACAATCACATCATCACACACAAGACACAAGATATCTGGTGGAAAACTCCTATGGGACAAAAAACCAACCTTGTTGATGTTGCACTATTCTAAATCTTTGTTATGTCAAGAAAATATACTTTTACATAGATTATATAATACCCATCATCTAGGAGACTTGACTTCATATATAATTCACTGGCACTCATCATCCAGGAGACTCGATCCCAATGGTTAATATGAAGACTCTTCTCACATGAATCTATGGGCACCCATCCACTAGAGTCCATCATGACCAACGATCCTCACCCAGTTACCACTAAACTATACAACCACCATTGGATGGAGAAATTACTTCCAATATGTTTTCGTCGTGGAATCACTGCTCCAACTTCATGAGGCTACTCCTCCTCTACTCTATATAGACATCAATTTCATTCATTTTCAAAATGGATCCAAGACACTATGCTTAACTAGACTTAGCTCTGCAATCCAAATCTTAACAACAAGACACCATCAACAAATCAAACAAAAACACCACAAAAATATGTTGTTCACTCAAGAAAAATAGTGGCTACAATGCAACAATCAAATATACAACAACACAATCATCCAAAAACATAAACACGTCACAGTCAGACATAACATCAAACCCTCATTGCTCAAAACAAATACTACATAACACAATCAATAACATACTTAAACCCATGCAAACACAAATATCAGTCACATAACCATGGAGATGCACTATGCTCTTCTTTTCTACCATAATTCATTGATCAAAGTGCTCCATACATATTGGATAAATTCTACAACAACTTTTGCAACTCTTTCACAAATAATAGATCGAACTTTGCCTCTGCAACATAAATTTTGTCGTTGTGTTGGCTTCTCCATGCATAATTCTAGTATCTAACCTCTTCCATTACCTTTGTGTATGTACATGCATAAATATCTCAGCCTTCGTATGATCATATTTTTAGTGCCAGTCTTTGCAGCCTTCCTCCAGTGATCAAACATGCTCTTACAAAGTGATTTTAAGGTTTCAAGGTCAAATTTTGTCATTTCAATGAGTCTTCAAGCAAAATTTGGTCACTAGGTATTAGGTCTAGGGTTTGTTTTCACTCTTTCTAAAGTTGTCCAAATGTCGGTCCATGTCATCATTCAGCTGAGTGTACCATCATTTAGAGGGTTTTCATTATCATGTCAGGTTCCAATGGGTCATTTTACACCTTGTTCATGTTTCTGTTGCGCCTAGGTAAGGTCATTTCCCTCTCCTAGGGTTTTGAAGGCAATTTCTCTTGGATGGTCAAATCATCAGCAAAACTAGTATCCTGATGTTCATCCACCTTCCCCTATCCTCAATTTACCTTATTAAACACTTCCCATCACTGAGATCCCCCAAATTCCTCATTTTCGCACAAACCCTAGTTTCTTGCTACAACTTGGCAATTTTCTAGGCTAGGTCTGTGTTTTGCCCTTTTTGACCCCTTCCCCTCACTCAATCTTTGAAATTCCACTTTCCCCTATGTCCTAACATCCCTCCCTACTTCTCAAAATTTTCTCAAGAATTTATAAGCTCCCTATCCCCTTCATTTCGCTTCATTTTGACAAATCTCTTGTTCCACACATCGGGGTAGGTTTTACTCAAATGATACTTCTGAGAAAGAAAAGATGAATTTGGTAAAAATGAGAGAGGTTTTTGTCAAAAACAGTCCAAGGAAGAAAAACCTCCTTCACTTTTTACACAAGTGTCATGGTTTTACATAAATGTAAAAAATACCGTTGCCTTAGGAGAATTGATTGTACCTCTAAAGTGACCTTGGGAAAATCAAGTTTTCTCCTAGCTTGGTTGGCCAAATGACTTTTTTGATGTGTCAAATGATAACTAGACACAAATATCTTTCCACTCAGCTATCATGAGCTCAATTTTGAGGTGAGGCAGACCTTCAAAAGTTGACTGCAACAACACTCTGCCTTTAGGCAGCCTCATTTGGCACATTTTGACCAGTCTTGGGAGATTTGATTTTTGATAGGTCAAATGAACTCCAAATTGAAAAATTAAAATTGGGTTGGAAATTATACTCAAATACCTTTCCAACTAGCTATCTTGTGCCCAATTTGGACATCAGGAAGGCCTCCAAAAGTCTCCTTCAAAAAGCGCTACGCACAGGCTCTATGCGCCGCACCTCAAGCCCAATGCGCCGCGCCTTCCCTGTGCGCCGCGCCACCTGGCACGTGCTTTTGCTAGGGAGCTCCAAACTGAAAAAAGTTTACATTTTTGGATTTGGCATGAAAAATCATGACTTCTGGTGCATGGCCAAGAATTTTGGGCAAGTTTTGAGTCCTCGGGAGGTCAAAAACACTCAAAAAATGACCTCTCTGCCCCTATTTTGACACACAGAAAGCAGTCTTGGGAGATTGAAGTTTTGGAGGGGAAAATGACATCCAAATTCAGAAATTCCACTTGGGTTGGAAATTAGACAGGTAGGGCTTTCCAAAAAGCACATTTGGGCTCAATTTTTTCTTCAGGAAGTGCCTCAAAGTGGCGTGATGCATACAGATTTTGGTGCAGCGCATAGAGGATTTTTGCTCAATTTTTCACCTTCCAGCTCAGAAATTCGGCCAGTTTGACTAGTTTTGCTTTGTGATGTAATTTTTTATCTATCTTGATGTAATTGGATAAACATGATGTAATTTTGGCACTTATTTACTTGTTCTAGAAGATTCATTCACCAAAAGGTGAAATGTGAGTGAATGAATCAGTTTCCTAGCATATAGGGGTAAGTTGTTTGACTACCTAGTTTTCAGTTCCTTGTTTAGAATTGGTTCAAACAGCTCCTAGAATGATGAGCTCGACCCCTAGAGGCAAGGGAATGGGTTGGGCTAGTCTATATCATGTAATTCCTAAGTCATTTTCAGGGTTGGACACTTGGGATTGCTTTGGCATATCATTGTACATTCTATCTCTGCATTTTTGGCTAAGGAAAGACCAGGGTTTTGCAGCACTGTTTGGGATCCATGTGGCTTTATGTTTTGATGGTGTTCTTCTCTAAGTAATTGTAAGTTCATTAGTGTTATGTGTATCATTTTCTATCTCTTCTTCTAAATTTGAACAAATGAGTGATTAAGGTGGAATCCATTAACTGTTATGCTCTGCCTTTGAATTTGTTTAAATTTCCATGTTTTCATCTATTTAAGGAGAATTATTGAGACTCTCTTGCTCTCCTTAGCTCCTCACAAGTCCGATCTATCCATTCACTCACTTTAAAGCATCAAAACGATTGCCTTCCTTGCCCCAATCAGAACTCTGCAGAAACTATGCCTCATCTCTGAGCCCAATTTGCCTTTCCCTGTTTCCAGTAAAAAACCCCCAAAAACTCAAATCAAACCCTTGTACTTCATACCTAGCCTAAAATTAGCTTGTATTTCAGTCATCTCGAGCCCCATCGCTTGTCTTTTACTGA
Source organism: Pinus tabuliformis (assembly GCA_031772625.1). NCBI lineage: Eukaryota > Viridiplantae > Streptophyta > Pinopsida > Pinales > Pinaceae > Pinus > Pinus tabuliformis. Next base: position 1,528,536,789 of record CM062816.1, read on the forward strand.
GATCGACCCAGAGAGAGCCCTCTCATGTCCTCGTAGGGCTAGCTACGAGGCTGAGCGTGGTTTGATGTGGACCTAGAACCTTGTCTTTTCAACCTGAGGCAAATCTAGGCTCTAACACATCTATTGTAGAATCTCTACCTCCTATGTTTTCACTCACATTTGCTCGCCCTACACCTAACCATTTAACCTCATAATGAAATATTTTCTCCTCTATTTAAACAGATTTGTCCATCATACCCACTACTCAAATCATCAATCAATTCACATTGTTACCACTTATTCAAACTGTAGATTAAGTCAACAGAAGTTTCTAAGCCATGCCATGGGAAATTTCCATAGTTTCAACCTCTGGATAACATTTGACGTGTGAGGAATGCAAGAAATCCAATTCTACACAGGGTAACATTATTCTTGACTTAGGGAGGGAATTAATAAGAGGGGTAACATGAGTTTCATGTGTAAGACCCGAGTTAAAATGTAGGTTTCCTTTGGAGGACCCGAGTTACCCTTTTTTCATCCCCAAAACGCAGTCAAAACTGCTCCAAAACCTGTTGAACTTAACCATATGCTTACCTAAGCATCTCCCAAATCTCCTCTATAAGCTCACGTAAAGCCTCTAAAACATCACATCAAAGCCTCCAACCCTATCTAAATGATCAACATGCCAAGGCCTCTCAAATTAGTTGAGATCATGCCAATAAGTCATATCATCTTCCTTAGACACTTGCACACCTTCTACACTTCTACAAAAAGTCTGTAGCACATGAATAAATGGCTAGAACATTAATTGATAAAATAGGCCATCTCTACAACAAGACATGAATATGAACATGAATACCTATTCTTTCCAAACTCGTCAACATGGATCACAAACATCACTAACACCTGTATAAGCATCAAGCCACATCAATTCCATCATCCTACATCAACGAAAACATATAGAAAATAATGAGATTAACATCAATGCACCATATATATCATTAGAAGGCATCACAAGATTAACATCAATGCCAACACAACCAACTCAATGCCAACACATCTAGTTGCAGCCAATCAACATATGCATGACTAAGCATCTGCAACACATGCTACAAGGTTGGCATGAATGCCAACACAAACTAGTTGGAACTACACAAGCCATACTGTCAAAAATCTCCCCCTTTGGAATTGATGGCAACCACACACAATCTCTAGACCAATATCCTCCATCACCCCCCCTTGACAACAATGGAAAAGTGTCAACATCATCTAAAAAGGAAATAAGAACTCAAGTACAAGAACTAGAGCACCTAACCTCTACATGGCTGAAATAATAATGCATATTAACAAGCATCCATGCCTGTCACATCAACAACAAGTAGCATATCAAGGAAATCAACAAATAGTCTCCTTAGAGCAGCATTCCCAACCAAACAAACTCTTGCAACAACAATAATATGCATAAGAGGCAACCCATACTCTCCATAGAAAGAAACAATAATGGCTAATCACATCCTCTCTGCTCATATAATGAGGTCAAGGGCCCCAATAGTTGAAGCATAGAATGAGACACACCATGAACACCTCTAAGCATATCATAATGTCAACAATGGATGGTTGAAGAAAATAAGATGTTCCCCCTACACACATGCCATCTCCAACATCACTCCAAGCTGTAATGAATCGCTTTCACTACAAACAATGCTTCCTTGCCACAAGAGATAAGTGTTATGTGGAACAAGATCCATATGACCATGACTAAATGACATATACATTACAAGTACATGGTTGAAGCAATAACATAAGACCTCATACATGACCATTACATGACCTCATGACTAGAAGACCCAATGATAAGAACAATACAAGTACATGGCTTCAAGAACATTTTACATGATTTTAAAATGAAATACATTTCTACTATTATCATCTCCTATGGACCAATGTCTCAAAAAAATAACATAACATGACTCATACAACATCATTGGCTCATACATATGGCTACAATATGACTTTATGAGACTCCTCCAAAACATGCCTAACACCATGAAGATTCAAACCTCTAATGACTATACTCTCTACCAACAATTATAAATACATGGTTGTAATAATGAGTAGTGTCATGCGGAAAGAGTCAATTTTGCGGACAAAACCGACCTCCCTAGAAAACAAGGCTTTTCTAGTGACAAACAAAACAATCAAGCACTATCTTTCCCTAAATATGCATTTAAAATAAAAGCAACCAGGTGTTTAAGGCTTACCTCTAGTCCAACGTTGTTTGTAGCAGCCAAGCCTCTCCGATCCAGATGAGCTCCTTCTCCTTGAAGCCTGCATTCACTAACAAGCAAACGATTACATAGCACTTGAATAACTCATATAATAAAACATATTCATCATAAAGACCAAGGAGTTTATGAAACAAATTATATATAACAACTTGTTGAGAAAAATGAACTTAATTGTATTAATTGGAAACAAAAGAAACCTTACAACCAGTGCCTTGGTGTTGTGCAGGTCCCTCCCAGGGTCCAGCAAGAGTTCTCCTCTACTTTGATCAGCTCACCGACTTCCAAATGAAGCTAAGAAAGGATTGGAATCTCTCCTCTCAAGCTCTATAAGGGAGTCCTAATTTCAGCAGCATCTACCCTTAGGAATGTTCAGCTTTCAACCTCCCCTCCCTCTGGCCCAATGCCTGTATTTATAATGCTTTGGAGGAAGTTAAACAGGTCCACCATCAATGGGATAAGCCCCTCTTTAGAAGGGATAGCTCCCCTCTTCATGGGATAAGTTCCTCTTTCATTGGGATGCATGAACCATCTAGAGGCGCTCAATACACGTCAAACCATCTTCTAGAATGCTCTAGAATCGACCACAAGTAAGTTTTTTGAAGTAAAACTTGCGCCTTTTGACTTTTACAGGGGTACGCACCCACCCCTTTACAGACAGAGCGTACAAGTACGCAAGTATTATGAACTTGAGGTGCGTACACGCAGGTAAGAGTAAGAGAAAGTGCGGAACCAAAGTTATATTGATTTTTAAAGGCTTTCTCTCTTTTTTGGAGTTTGACATGAGGAGCAGAGGTTTAAGACTTGCCAAGGAGGATAGTATGGTTATTGATGGAGCCATACTGACTGCAAATAGTCATGGTGACAAATTTTAGTGTAACAAGTAGATAACAACCCAAACATGGTTGGTCAATGTTTGAAGTCATTGTATCGTGTCATACCACAATGTCTCATGCTAGGGTAGCTAAAAATGATCAACAAAGGCTGCAACAAGGCTGATAACAAGTATTTCCACTCATAAATAGTAAGTACACGAACTAAAAAAATGTGAGTGAAAATGAATAAAAGTATGAAGAACAAGCCTTGAAACCTTAGAATTTGCACCTGAGATGTGCGCATAATCTTAAGAAAATCATCAAAATAGAGTAACGCTACCCCTAATATTTTGTCTTGCATTAGAATGCTCTCTTCCAAGCCATGGGCAGTGTTAGTAATGCTTCACGACTCATTTCTAACCTGTGTTACACTTTCTTAGGCCTCCTTCCTCATGGATTTTTCCAACTTTGCTCTCATAATTTGATGAGGAAGAGTACTCCCTTGGTCTCTTCTTTCTACTCACTCTTCCCTTCAACACACACATTTTCTGGTGTCTTGACTCCCTTGGAAATCACTCTTTTTTATCCTTCTTTCCAGATAATGCAACCTTTGGAGTTAAAAAACACTTCCTTACCTCCATCAACCATGTGGATCGCACTCAAGATACTGTGCTTTAGGCCTGCAATGAGCCACACATTACTTGCAGTGGTCTTATTCTCACCAAGATTGGCTTTATCACTTCCTAATACTCTAGCTATTTCATTTCCTTCAAAAACATGACAATTAGTCTTGGTTCTCTTTAGGAAGTGAAATTTCCTCCTATCTCTTGACATTTGGTGTGAGCATCCGCTATCAATATATCACATGTCATCCTCATCACACGAACAAAGTGCAATGCCACATCTTCCTAGTTGCTCCTCCTTCTTCCAAGAATTCCTTGGTTGGTTCCTTGGTTGTGCCTACTCCTTTGTCTGTTGCTTTTGAACAGATGGCCTCAAGGATCTAGGCATCTTACAATATTTGGCCATGTTCCCACAATTATGACACACATAACATTTTATATGTCAAAGATATGAAGCCAAAGGATATCATCTATTGTTGCTCATGTTGGATCTCCATCTCCTCGTGCTAGATCTTCATTCAATAGTATTGTGTACAAACATGTTACAAGAAAAACAATAAGCATTAAATGAACTTGTATACCCGAAGGTGGGTCCTCTAATTGAATGATCAAACCACTGCACATATGTGTGCATTCTCCTTTTACAAGTATCAACTACATGTCCAAAGTTGTGGCAAGAAACTCACTCAATTTCGTCCATTAAGGGGGAAAAGGAGTTTTGAATCCTCGTCTAAAATATGCCACCATAAATCCTATGAGCAAATGATCTTCTTGGTTCTCCTATTTTTTGTTGTTGGTTGATCTATTTTCTCTTTCCTCCCTTGTGGCTATGGTTAGTCACATTCTTTGTTGTGGAATTATTTGGTTTTGCGTTATTATTCTTTCCTACATGAAAATTTGTCTCTCCCTTTTGAGAATAATATAAAAATCTATCCATTTCTATGGTGCTATTTACCAATTCCAACTGTTGAACTTTTTATTCAAGTTGTTTTCTCAATTTTTCAATTACACCTTCAAGTGCTTCAACATAATCCTTCTTAGATTTTTTCTTCCTACAATTTACTTCAATTATTTTTTATTATGCTAGGTGTGTCCTCAAAGTAGTGATCTCCTCCTTGAGATCATTCTCATTTTTATCACAGATCTGCAATTTCTTTTCATGCTCCTTGCGTGCATCAGTTACTTTAACAACTTCACTAGAAATCTCTTCAATAACAACCATGGAAAATTTATATTCAAGCTTAAGGAGAATAAAACTATGACCATCATCTTCACCAACCAGATCTGAATTATCAACACTACCACTATAAACAATATAACTAGAAAGTAAATCATTATGGCTTATACCTTCAAATCTATTTTCCTCTTGTACAGTGGGTTCAATTGAAGCTTCGTTCTCATTGGATATCTTATCCTTCTTTTGTTTATTGTTGCTCTTCTCAACCTCTTAATTAGTGTTGTTGTTTCTAGTTACAAATAACATGTGTAATCTATACCAAACCTCCTTGGCATATTTTAGATCTCCAACTTTCTCTAGGTCTGCATTATGGAGACTCTCAAAAATGATACTCCTTTCTTGAGAACTTTGCTTCATTACTTTAGATGAAGGCTAATCATCATCATATCCTTCAAAAAATAATCTCCAAATTTTATATCCACAAGAAAATAATTTATATTTCCCACTTTCTTTCCATACCTTGAAATTTGTAGCAATGAGGACATGTATTCCTTGAGAAGTCATTCTGTTTTTTTTTTCCAAATATATCACCAACAAACCCCATATCTACTCTCCAGCGATCAAGCTACAACTAAGCTCCCTACTCTGATACCAATTGTTAGAAAAAATGAGCACTACTGACAGGGAGGGAGGTGAATTAGTAGTGTGACTTGTTATACAACATTTACCAATTTTAACTTTTCTACTGAATCATGCATCAAATAACCAACAACACATTAAATAATCACATAAGCATAAACCATGTAAGAAACTAAATCAAACAACCATGATAACAACCATAAAAAACACATCAAGGCACAATCACATCATCACAAATGAGACACAATACATCTAGTGGAAAATCCCTCAAGGACAAAAAATAACCCTTATTGTTGTTGCACTGCTCTAAATCTCTATTATGTCAAGCAAGTAGTATTTTACATAGATTAGTTGACACCCATCAGCCAAGGGACTCAACTTCATATACAATTAGTTGAAACCCATTAGCCAGGAGACTCTGTTAGGTTCATATACCAATAGGAGTCATAATTTTGATTGACTAAGGTTAAGCCTTGTAATATTGTACATACCTTTGCTTTCTACAAATGTTTTCCATATTAAAAAAAAAATGTAAAGAAGGTATGTCCTAAAAGAATAATCAAAGGACAAAAAGAATGAAAATGGTCAAAAAATGAAAATATAGGAACCCCAAAAGACAAAAAGAGACCATGAAAATGTGCAAACCAAAATGCCACTACTATTTACTTTTTATGCATAATAAATGACTGTGTACAGCTTGTTGCTTATGCCACAATCCATGATAGTCAAAATGTTTAAAATTGGCTATTTCATACTTTGAATTTTATGTTTATAGGTAGTGAATAAATCTAACCAAACAGTGTAATCTTGGCCGATCATTAGATAGGTAAAGTGAATAAAAGGAGCTCATCAGTTTAATCTAAGCCCTTGGATGACATAAGGTTAGAATTAGATAGTTTATTTTGTAAAGAAAAGAAAAAGATTGATAAGGGTTTGCTAGCCTAAATGCACCCAAATTAGGGAAAATTTTAGGGGCTAATATTCGCCCATGGGCTAATTTTCTTTAAATTTTCCAAAAAAAAGATTTGATAATTTCCATTTTTTTGTAAAAATGATTCACCAAAATTTTATGGAATGAAATTATTTTACCCTAAAAATCACCAAAAAATTATATATAGACTATATAAAAATATTATAAATTTTAATATTTTTACAAAAATATCTCCAAACATTTTATAGATTTCATATTATGGACTAGTGGGACTCGCCAAGGTTTCTAAAATTTAAGATAAATTTCCATCCTTAAAATTTTCCCTGACCCAAATAAAGTGAAGAAAAAATGGTAGGATGAGCAAGTGGGTAAGTAGTATAAAGGTTGCAGAAATATCATATCATTTGATACAAAAAGCACTTATGTCATTGTTCCAAATGCATCATTTAAATATGCATAAGTGGTAAACAAAACAAAAGCAATGGTTCACAATTTGGTTTACTTAACATCCCCTCATTCATTTTAACCCCTATGACACTCACTAACTTCCCTTTCATAATAAAAATATTAATACCTATAGTTTTTAAGTCAAAAAGGCTCAAAGAATTTCTCTGACTTCTGGTGGGACCGGACCCTCGGCTTGATGACTTAAGAAGGAAAGGTGTTAAATTCCCTTATAATTCATTCATCCCCCTCACAAAACCCCTTTTCCTAAGGTTAAGTTCTCTTGCCTAGGAAAACCCCTTTATAAACATGTTTTATGTACAAAACCCACCAAACATATTTATCCTAAATACTAAGTATATGGAAAGCACACAACATTTCATATACCTAAGTGCAATACCCCTTCCGCTCATTTCACCGCATATTAACTTTTTAACTTTATTATTTAAATTTCTGAAAAACCCATTGTCCCATATATATTTAAGTCCTTTATATAAATTAACCCCACCCCTTACCGAAAACTTTTTGTATAAATTGTCGTGCAACTTCACCTCCGGATCCTCGTATGATCTCCCTCCCCCTCATTCAATGGCTCGCATCCATATTGGGCCAACCCGAGATCCGCCCTTTACCCGCCCGATAAGGTGGTTTTCCTCCCAACCCCCGATGCTACATGTCAAACAATGAAACAATTACCCAAATGTATCTTGTTGCTCTAGTGCACCCTTGTGAAGTCCTGTAGAAATATGTTGCATGATTTTAAAAGCTCCATGGTGTAGAATGCCCAATCTTCTATTCCATAACTCACCGATGTCTCAACTCTGCACCTTCTCTGCTTTAGTGCTCAAAGCAACATAGTCTTCTACATCCAATTTGTAGAGGTTCTTCATGTAGATTTTTACTTGTAGATTCAAACTGCTTATGTAATATTCTAAAGCAAACGGCTTGAATCTACTCTACTCATCAGTGAAAACAAAAATTGATCAATGAAAATACTAAGGAGAAAAGGAAGAATTTCAATCACACATAACATAATATTTTTCGGGGGAAAGTAATTGCTCAAAACCCCGACTATCTATATTGGATTAACCAAAAGACCTGAGAAGAAAATACAATGCTTGTTCAACCCGAACAATTCCTGCACAAGTACAATCTATCTCTCTACTTCACAAACCAACTCAAGCCAACATTGAGCCAATTTTGTTGCCTGCCAAGCCCCTACTTCCTTGTGAAATTCCTGAGAGAATTAGCACATATTTAAAATGTAAATTCCTCACTCATAATTGTGCAATCCATCATAGGTCTTCTACTAATTGCGTGCACCATTTTCACAACTCAAAAAATTGTACAACTTATAGTACATTATCCCTGAACTCTAATCTCAATTGGGTCTTCCTCTTAACTGACATGCATGAGTTATTTATGAGTGAGTCTTCAGTTAACTAGTGGAGCAATGAAGTTGCACTGAAGCGACTCCTCACTACGATACCTCCTACTAGTTCCTCCAACTGTTTGAACTAGCTTAACTGACTATAACTCAGTTAGACTGAGTTAATTAATTATAACTCAAAATAACTCAACCTAGCCCCTAAAATTTAGGAATCACTCTACATGACTCTAGATAGACTTCCAACTCAAATTTACTGAGCCAACTAACTCAAATTAACTTAGTTAACTATTACAAGTTGCTATGAGAATATAATTTTGATTTAATTCCTAATTTAATTCAAGAACAAATTAAATTAGGATTACTTCCTGTTATTTTTAACACTCCTTCTCAACAAGAAAGGGATTATCTACTACCCCAATCCTGCCACTGCGAAACTCGAATTTTCATCTTGACAATGCCTTTGTCAAAATATATGCATCCTTCTCCTCTGTGGGAATGTACTCCAACAACATGATTCTCCTCTGCACACAATCTCGAAGATGATGATATCAGATATCAATATGCTTGGACCTATCATGAAAAACTGGATTCTCAGAGAGTTTAATACAACTCCTATTGTCACAATAAATCACTGTTGGATCCATCTGATGATCAAACAAACCAACCAGAATCATCCTCACCCAGATAGCCTCACAAGTTGCTTGACTAGCAGCCATGTACTCTGCTTATGTTGAACTGAGTGCAACTGATCTCTGTTTCCTGTTGTACCAAGAAACATTTGTTAACCCAATAATGAAAATCCCACCTCATGTTCTCTTCCTGTCAGATGGACTCCCTGTCCAATATGAATTGGTGAAGCCTTGAAGCTTCACTCCCTTTGTCCGTCTGTACCAATTAAAACCAAACTGAATGGTGCCTTTGAGGTATCTCAACAAATGTTTGACTGCCTTCCAATACATTTTGGTAGGCTTAACCATAACTTGACTAAGTTGGTTAACTGCATAACACTTGTATGGTCATGTGTTCACCAAATACATGAGTGAACCCACAATCTGTCTGTAAATTGTAGCCTCCACTACTTCACCAAAAGTAGCATCCTCCTGCCTCTAGTTACCAGCTAAAGGAGTCTCCATCGGTTTACTTCTCTCCATGTGGAACTTCTTCAGTATCTCATTGGCATACTTTCCCTGAGAGACAAATAGCTCCTCATCTCCTTGCCATACTTCCATCCCCAAAAAGTAGTGGATGAACCCCAAGTCCTTCATTTCAAACTCTCTTGCAAGATCCTCTTTACAAGACTTGATTAGGTTATCATCACCTGTCAAAACCAAATTGTTGACATATAAAACAATAATCAAAAATTTACCTTCAACCATAATATGGTAAAGGTTCGCATCTGCTTCACTTTTGGTGAAGCCCAACCCGGTGAAATAGTTATCGAACCTAGTGTACCAAGCATGGGGTTCTTGTTTCAGTCCATACAATGCTCACTTGAGTCTGAAAACATGTGACTCTGTGTTGAAGGTCTCAAATCCTTCAGGCTGCTCAATATACACCTCTTCCTTAATCATGTCGTTGAGCAATGTTGTATTTACATCTATCTAATGTATCTTCCATCCCATCTACGCTGATAATGCTATAATGGATCTGATTGATGACTACCATGCTACAGGAGAAAAATTCTCATCGTAATCAATCCCCTCCACCTGAGAGAACCCTTTGGCCATAAGCCTGGACTTTTGTTTCTCCACACTACCATCATTTTCTTGCTTTACCTTGTAAATCCATCTGGAACTGACCACTAACTTGTCCGTTGGTCTTGAGACCACTTCAAAAACACTATTCCTGATAATGGAGTCATACTCCTCAACCATGGCATTAACCCAAATTGTTTGTTGCACTAATTCCTCAAAAGAGGATGGCTTAATCTCTACACTCTCGCTCATCAATTGTTGGCATTATGGCTAAAGTGTTGTCCTTGATGGCAACCCATTCAGGTGATAGATCACAGTACTTCAAGTCAGCAGCAGAGATTGATGATCAGCTATCAAATATTGAAGAAAATAAGGGGTACGCAGGTACACCTTGCATAAGGTGCGTACACGCAGGTCAGTGTTACATAAAGTGCGTACATACCCGCAGTTATCCCGTTCAGGAGGTGCGTAACCCCAGTGCACACATTTCAAGGCAAAGAAATTCACATGTGGGGTTTTCTTATGTTTTACTCTTGGTATTTAGCCGACGGTATTGTGTTATTATGGTGTCGGCTCGTGGTATTGATCCATGATTTAAGGAAGAGCTTTCCTATATAAAGCAAAGGAGATCATTTGGCTTGAGCATGTTTTTGGTTGAATATCTTATGAGGGCTAGATCTGGTCTAGATCTAAATAAGGCGAATCTACTGATGGACCGAGATCTCTTCGGCGCATATTCAGATCTGTAGATCTGACTGTCTGGGTTATTTCTGAAGTCTTGAAATCATCTATGCCCGAAGGTACGCAGGTACAGTGAGAGAAAAGTGCGTACATACGCAGGAACGAAGCGTTTCAGGTGCGCCGGTACGCAGGCACAGAAGGGTTTCAGGTGCGCCAGTACGCAGGCACAGAAGGGTTTCAGGTGCGCCGGTACGCAGTCACAGAAGGGTTTCAGGTGCGCTGGTACGCAGTCACAGAAGGGTTGCAGGTGCGCCGGTACGCAGGCACAGAAGGGTTGTAGGTGCGGAGGTCCGCAGGCAGTTCAATGGACTCAGAGCGAGGTACGCAGGCTAGCAATTGAGCAGAGTGCCTACGTAAGCAGGCGAGCAGTTGAGCAGGGTGCGTACTGTAAGTAGGCAAGCAGTTGAGCAGGGTGAGTACTATAAGCAGGCAAGCAGTTGAGCAGGGTGCTTACGTAAGCAGGCGAGCAGTTGAGCAGGGTGCTTACTTCTCTTAAAATCTTTGTTTATCATTGTTGTGTTCTGGGTTTGGTCCTATTATTGTTGATCTGGTTACTACAGTTGACTGGGTGATTCTCTTATACTTGATGATCATTTGATGCTTATGGATCCAGTTTGAAAATTTATGAAAAGTGGTCCTTGTAAGAAAAGAAGTAGGGGGTTGTAGCTCCCTTCCAGAAGAGACTGGAAAACGAGAGAGAGAGTTGTAGCTCTCTGCAGGTTGCAGCCTGCGTACTGGTAAAGGACTGCACCAGTACAAAACCATTGTAAAAGGAGTTTCTAATTTGAAAGAAGATAGAGACATATTGCAGCAGGTGGTTTTCACCCACATTGGGTTTCCACCTTACATCTTGTGTTCTTTGGTGTGACTATCTGTTTTCTTTTGTTCATGCTCATTATTTTATGGTACTGACATGCAAAAATAATTCAAAGAACAAATAAAGAAGATTTATTAAAAGAATTAGATAATACTGATTCACCCCCCTCTCAGTATTATTTCCAACAATCAAAGCCATGTAGCTAGTGCACCTCGCTGGTGACCTCCTCTGCCTGCATTGCGATGTGGGTGCTCCCAAATTCTCTCTAGCATCATGCAATAACCTTTTAGCCTCTGTTGTGTGATTTCTCCCATCTCTAGAACACTTTGCATGAGTGGGTGCTCCCACATTATCTCTAGAATCATGCAATAACCTTTCAGCCTCTCTTTTGTGCTTTCTCCCATCTCTAGAACACTCTGCATGAGTGAGTGTTTCCACTCCCTGGTCCTCTGCATGTGGATGCTCCAAATCATCCTGAGGTTCCTCCTTTGGAGCTAAAATATCCTCAACCGTATGTAGCTGAAGCTCCCTCTCAAAGGAACATTTCATGGCCTTCTCTTCATCAAAATTCACATCTCTGCGAACCATTGTCATCCTGTTGGTTGGAAGGCACACCCGATAGTTGTGAGGTGTATCAGTGTACCCCACAAATATGCCCAACTTAGTTGTTTGCTCTCGCTTTTTTCATTCATCTTTGGTAACATGGCAGTAGACTGATGAACCAAAGATCTTGAAGTGTGCCACATCTGGCTTCCTCCCTGAAAAAGCCTCTTTCAGTGTACTCATCCCGAGAATTTGATGAGGGCTTATGTTCTACAAATAAACAACTATGTTGCATGCTTTAGCCCTCAAGTGTAATGGTAGGCCCTAATCATGTAACATCTCCCTTGTCGCTCCCACAATACTTTTTTTCTTCCTTTCTACTACCCCATTCTATTATGGGTTATGAGGTGCTATCAACTCATGTTGAATGTCTTCTGATGCACAAAATTTTTTGAACTCATTTGACACATACTCTCCACTATTATCGATTCTATGAGCTTTAAATTTCCTGCCAGTATCTTTCTCGACAAGTGCTTTATATTCAAAAAACTTAGCAAACGTCTGATCTTTCTTCTGCATGAAGAAAATCCAACACTTACGAGAAAAATCAACAACAAATATTACATAATACTTGTGCTTGGTCATGGATGTTATCGATAACGGTCCACACACATCTTAGTGAACTTGATCAAGGATCACTTGTGCTCAACTGTCTTTGTCATGAAAGGAAGCTTTGGTGTACTTCCCCAATGTACACCCTTTGCATGTGTCTCTCTACTCTAGTGTACCCTTGGGAAGCCATGTAGAAATTTGTTGCAAGATATTTAAAGTGTCATGATGTAAGTGACCCAATCTCCTATGCCACAACTCACCGATGTCTTGGCTCTGCATCCTCTCTGCTTTAGTGCTCAAGGAGGTGTAGTCTTCTACCTCCAATTTGTAGAGGTTCTTCACTTGAAACCCTATCTGCTTCACCCATCTTGTGGCTGTGTGACAAAAGAACACCTTTCCCTTACTAAATATCACATCATAGCCCCTATCCTCTGACATGGAAACATAAACCAAGTTCTTCTTCAAACCTAGAACATACATAACATCTTGTAAAGTGAGTGGAGAACCAGACTCCCTATGAAAGGCAACTGTATCGATGTTGGTTGCATTATACCTCTCATCATCACCCATCTCGATATGCATCTGGAGATCCTTCTCCTCCAAGTTTCTGAAGAGCTCTTTGTTACCAATCATATGGAATGAAGCTCCATTGTACAGTTACCACACACTACCCATCATCGATGACAACATACAAGCAATGAGGGTAAAATCTAGTTCAAACTATGAAGTAAGAGCTTCACCTGCTGCTCCTCCTAAGGGCTTCTTATCGCCCTTCTTATGTTGACACTTTGTTGCAAAATGTCCCAGCTCGTGACAGTGAAAACAATTGATTTTTGACATTTCCTTCTTCTTTCCTCCCTGACAAGAATCTAATTTTGAATGGGATGAATTCCCTTTCCCTTTATTCTTCTTATCAGTTAAGGCACAATTCTCCTCATCATCATTCTTTGATGACGATCCGTCTCTGGTGTTCCACCGAATCTCTTCATGTACCAAGTTGGACCACAGTTTCTCCCACTTTGGTAGCTTCTCCCTCCCATTAACTAAGTCCTAGTAAATTTTCTAACTCTTGGGAAGTCCTAGAAGTGCTAGACTCACCAAATCGTCTTCAACAACAGTAATCCCAACACTTCCAATTTCATCCCGACATTGGGTGAACTTGGTCAAGTACTTCGAAATTGAGTTGACCTTCTCCATCTTGATCTTTTTGAGTTTTTCCTTTAGTGCAAGCCTCCTATGGTCCGTCAATGCCTTCCACATTGAAAATGGATTTTCCTTGTCACAGAGATTCAAGACAATATGATCTTAAACGCCTTCTAGGATAATCCTTCTCCCCTTTGCCACACACTTTCTCCATTCAGCTAGATATTTAGCATAAGATGTTGAAGGCTTTAGAATATCATGATCTATGAATTCCTTCAACCTTTTGTCTTCCAACAATGCCTCCATCATATCCATCCAAGATATGTAATTCGAGATGCCCTTCAAGTCATACTCAAGTCTCAAACCGTAGAATGACATCCTGCTAACTCTAAAGTATGAAGCTGCAAATTTGATTTCACATACACAACAAACATGTATTCTCCTCTTCTATAATGTCTTTAGCCCTAATACCATGTATATTTTTACTTGTAGATTCAAACTACTTATGTAATATGCTAAAACAAAAGACTTGAATCTACTCTACTCATCAGTGGAAAAAAATAAATAAATAAAATAAAATAAAAATTGTTCGATGAAAACACTAAGTAGAAAAGGAAGAATTTCAATCGCACATAAAACAATATTTTTCTGGGAAAAGAAACTTCTCAAAACCCCAACTATCTATATTTCATTAACCAAAATATCTGAGAAGAAAATACCATGCTTGTTCAACCCTAGCAATTCCTGCACAAGTACAATCTATCTCTCTACTTCACAAACTAGCTCAAGCCAACACTTAGACAATTATGTTACCTGTCAAGCCCATGCTTCCTTGCGCAATTCCTGAGAGAATTAACCCATATTTAATTGGGAAATTCCTCACTCATAACTACGCAATCCATCATACGCCTTTTACTAATTGCATGCACCATTTGTACAACTTGGAAAATTATACAATTGATAGTACATTGTCCTTGAACTCTAATCTCAACTGGGTCTTCCTCTAAACTGACATGCATGAGTTATTTATGAGTGAATATTTAGTTAAATGGTGGAGCAGTGAAGCTGCACTGAAGCTTCTCCCCACTACTATACCTCCTACTAGTTCCTCCATCTGTTTGAACTAGTTTAACTAACTATAACTCAATTATATTGAGTTAATTAATTACAACTCAAAAGAACTCAACCTGGACCCCTAAAATTTAAGAATCACTCTACATGACTCTACTTAGACTTCCAAATCAAATTTATTGAGCCAACTAAGTCAAATTAACTTAATTAACTGATCTGTAAATCACCCTATGAGTGATCTCAGTTAATAATTATTAATTGAAGGTATTTCAGACTCATGTGCTGGTGTGTGTCCATGTTATTTTAGGCAACGGATCGATCAAATTACAAAATACATAGACATTGGAAAATGGAAAACAGCAGAGAAACACAGTAAGCAAATACAAGAACACAAGAAATTAATAACGAGTTCACCCTATCCTCCAGGGCTACATCTTCGATCTAGCTCTTAGTGGTGGCCTTATTTTATTGTGTTATAAAGCAGAGAATTACAATGAAGGAGCTCAATATGAGTCTCCTGAAACAAAATTGCTTGGTAAGGTGGTTCTTGGATGCCCCAAGCCACTAGAGTGCACAAAATCTTTTCCTTACCAGCTCTTTGACCTCTCTGGTCTTTAATGGAAGGAGCCCAATGTGGTGCTTAGTCCTGACAGATCCTCTCAGGGATGGCTTGAATCTCTCAAGCTCTCTGGTGCTCGACGCTGCCTTTGGTCAGCTTGGCCCTCTGTCTTCTTTCTACTTTTTTGCTTCACTGTCTTTTCTTTGTTTTCTCTGTCTTCTTCCTTTTCTTCTCCATATTCCTCTCGGTGTTTGGTGTCTTCTGCTTTGTCTGTGCATGGCTTTAAAGCCATTCGATCTCATGGCTATTTGATTCCCCTTCCACCTCCATCAGATCGCCTGCTATAGCTTCGCTTAGAGTTCCCTGTCTCGGCGTCATCATCAGGTTCACAGGGAGTGGCCACTTGTCCTCCTGCAACTGCACCAACTTGCTTCGTCGATTTGATTTCTTAGTTACATCATGGAATGAGTCATCTGCCACCTTGGCAATCAAATCGGACGCCAAATTCTTATAGATCGTGGCTTAATCCCCTGTCGATTTCAGTCTTCCCATCGGGCGTGATCTTAGCTGTTAGATCTAGATCCCCCAGATCCGACACCATTCGCTCATTTCGCGCGGTTGACTTGCTTGACCATTAGCGCACGATGAGTGGCGGTTTTCTCTCTCCTCCGCTTGCCATGCATCGGGCTCTAAGTGGAATCTCTCCATTTTCGCCAAATCTACTTACCGCCCAAGGGTGCCCCCAATAAATACCGCTAGTTTTTGAAGCACGAGTCCCGTCTTTGCCTTTAGCCTTTTTCCCCATGGTTTTCCCGTCTCTCATGCGAACGAGCGCTCAGGGCCTCTCCTTCTCGAGGGGTTTTGCTAAGCGCTAATCGCGCATCAAAAACTGCCTCCTTTTCCTAATCCAGGCTTCCCAAGGGCTAGTTTCACCTCCTGCGCAGTCTCCATGGGCCTCAGTCAATGCGCTTTGACCAAGGTCCTCGTCATTCCATGCTAGCTACTAACTGCCACTATTTAGAGGTGTTTTTGATCACTGCTCTTAATTCTTTAAAGTATGTCCCGACCTAATACAATCATGGTTCTTTGATAACTCTTCTTGGATCCAATTCAGATCACGGCCTTCCCACTGAAAAAGCTTTTGGACCACCAAAAGTTTGTTTTCAAGCATCAACTAAGTGAGGGTATTGTTGTCTCACTTGTCCAATCTCAATCCACTTTGTACTGCTCGGCTTTGAACCCTTGAGCCCAATCCTGAGGTACTCAACATCTCCCCTACGTGTTGTCCTCACCTTCCTGTCCAGCACTGTGTCTCCCTGTAATTCATTAAGATATTCATGTAGCAGGTCATCAATAGAAGGCAACTGACTTTTCTCTTCAGGATCCTCAATCAATGAGGGTTCAAACAATCTCAAGCAATCTGCATTTATGACTGAGCAGATGTGCATGTAAGCTGGTGGATCAAGGCAAAAAGCATTCTCACCAATCTCCTCAAGTATTTTGAAAGGTCCATACCTGATAGGCTTTAGCTTCTTACCTTCACCTTGCATCCTGTCCTTGTTGATATATAGCCATACCTGGTCACCAACTTGGAAACTATGTTCCATCCAATTCTTGTCATGCCTAGCCTTGTATTTGGCTTGGCTCTTTTCCAGCTGTTCCTGTACTACCTGGTGGATCTCCTGGATTTGTTCAATGAACCTAGTTGCCTTGTCCACATCACTGTGTCCATCAACTGTGGTATCTTTACCAAAGACAAAATCCAAAGGAGACTTTGGTGTGAAACCAAAACAGGCCTCAAAAGGAGATATTTGTGTGGAAGAATGTTTTGCTCTGTTGTAAGCATGCTGCACATAACACAAGTGTTCATCCTAAAGCTTAGGATGTTTGCTGCAATATCCTCTGAGTAACTGGATCACTGTCCTGTTAACTACTTCTGTCTGGCCATCAGTTTGTGGATGAAAAGTTGTGCTTTTCTTTAGTTTGGTGTCCATCAATTCCCACAGACTTGACCAAAACTTCCCCACAAATCGGGTGTCTCGATCAGATACAATGGAAGTGGGTAATCCAAAATGAACCCATACATGTTCAAAGAACAATTTTGTAGTCTGTTCAGTTGTAATCTGCATATTACAAGGTATCAAAATACACATTTTTTTGAACCTATCCACAACAACATATAGATAATCATGACCTTTTCTAGACTTAGGCAGTACCCCAACGAAATCCATGAAAACACTTTCCCAAGGGTGAAAAGGTAATGGTAATGAAGTGTACAAGCCTAGTTTTCTGTTACTGGGCTTGCTTTTAGCACACATAGTACACCCTCTTACATATATAGAAATTGTCTCATTCATTTTTGGCCAATAACAAAATCTTTGCAGCTGTGCAACTGTTTTACTTACCCTAAAGTGACCTGATATCATAGAAGTGTGTGCTTATCTAATTATCTTTACTCTCTCAGTTTGTGGAATGCAGAGTTTCCCACAATGGTATAAGAGTCAGTCCCTCACATGATAATCCAACTCTTCTACTCTTTTGCCTTGACTCAAAGTTGCATATACATCTTTAAAGTCTATATCTTGAGCATATTGTTCAATGTAGCTTTCATGTAGCACAAAATTATGCTTAAGTATAATAGATGCACTTATAGTGGGTCTATATAACATGTCTGCAACTTTGTTATGTATGCCTTTTTATATCTGATGACTAAATGAAACTGTTGAAGAAAACCCATCCATCTGTAATGTCTTGATTGTTGCAACTTAGTTTGGGAGTGTAGATATTGAAGTGGTTGATGATCAGTATGTATTACTGTCTCTTTGCCCATTAAGTAATGTTTCCACTTTTTCACACTCTGAACTAATGCATACAATTCTTTATCATATGTAGGATAGTTAACTACTGCAGGATTAAAAGTCTCGGAATGATAACATATGGGTTTACCGTGTTGTGTCAACACTGCTCCCATGGCATAGTCACTGGCATCTGTTTGGATCTCAAATGGTCTTTGCAGATCAGGCAGTGCTAGTACAGGTGTTGTACTAATCTTTTCTTTCAAGGTGTTAAAGGATTTCTGATGTTTGCCTCCCCACTAAAACACCTTGTTCAATCCCGTTAAAGCATGTAAGGGAGTTGCAATTGAGGAAAAGTTAGAAATGAACTTCCTCCAATATTGTGCTGCTCCTAAGAAGCTTCTCACTTCTGTAGCAGACTTAGGTTTAGGCCAGTTTACAATGACTGCCACTTTAGAGGGATCTATCTTCAATTCACCACCCCCTACTATATGACCCAAATAATTTAGAGATGTTTTTCCAAATTCACATTTTGAGAGTTTAACATGAAGTTTTTCTCTTTTCAAAACATCTAGTGTCTGCTTAACATGCTTTAAGTGTTCTTCCCACATTTTACTAAAAATTAGAATGTCATCCAGATACACAATAACAAAATCATCAAGAAAAAGTCTGAGGACATCATTCATTAATCTCACGCAAGTAGCAGGAGCATTAATTAAGCCAAAAGGCATAACCAGCCACTCATACAATCCTTGCTTTGCTTTGAAAGAAGTCTTCCATGCATCTTGTTCTGCAACTCTGACCTGATGGTATCCACTGTGTAAGTCTAGGTTGGTGAAATAAACAACTTCCTTCAATTGATTTAAAAGATCATCTATGCGAGGAAGGGGATAATGATTTTTGATGGTTATCTTGTTCAGTGCTCGGTAGTCAATGCACATTCTCCACGAGCCATCTTTCTTCCTCACCAAAACGATTGGTGACCCACATGGTGATGTTCTAGGCCTGATGAACCCTTTCTCGAGCAACTCATGCACCTGCTTCTTGATTTCAGCATTCTCTAAAGCAGACAACATGTGCATTCCAATGTTAGGCAATGGAACATCTTGCTGCAAAATAATATCATGTACTATTTCCTTTTTGGGTGGCAGACCTTTAGGTTCTTGAAACAAGACATCATACTCTGAAACAACATTTTCTATATCAGCTTGTTGTTTAGCATTACAGCCCTCAAATACATTGGTTTTATCAGGTTTCTTTTCCTTTACAACCATCAGTAAGAATTGCTTGCATGAATTTATCATTCTTTTCATCTACCCTAAGTTTATGAGAGTATAACTATTCTTGAGCTTATGAGCTCTTACAAGGTATTTGATTCCATCTCTAACAAGTAGATACTTGTTCTCAGCTCTATAGAAAATAGCTTTTCTCTCATACAAGTAAGGACTTCCTAAAACAATTCCACATATATCCAAAGGAATTATGTCTAACTCAACCTCATCTACAAATGCTAACCCAAAAGAAAACTTGAGTTTGCACTGTCTAGTCACTTGTAGTTGTGCTTTATCATTCAACCATCCTAATGGGTATGGTTTCTTGTGAGGTGTAGTTGCTAATCCCAATTTCTTTACAATTGCTTCAGAAATTAAATTTACTTGTGAGCCACTATCAAACAAAGTATCAATCTTTTGATATTTGGAAACAACTCGAATATGGAAAAGCTCATGTCTTTTTCTCTCATTTTCTTCATCAATAACAGATTGAGCAGAATTACTAGTAGATGCTTCAAAATTCTTACCTTTTATACCTGTGGCTGCAATGGTTGTTTCATCTCCCGAGTCTGACCCCAAATCTTTCTGAATAGTTGCAGTAGTCTTCTTCTTCTTGCCCTCGAACTTCTTAGGTCTCAGCTCTGGATGCAGAATCCAACAATGTTCATCATCATGCCCATCCTTTTTACAATGAGTGCATGAAGCTTTTCTTTTCTATGCAGTGTTAGCCTTCCTTGCTTTCCACTTCTGCTTTCTTTTCTCCTTGCTCTTGCTTGCAGTGGGTTGGGATGGTCCCCCAACTTCTAGATTTCCATTCTTTCCTCTAGCTTCTAGATGAGTAGCTTGTACAGATACCTCATCTATACTAGTGGGATTAAACATGAGGATGGTATGCCTCATGTAGCTATGTAGACCACCAATGTACTTCAAAAGAGTCTCTGGCGAGTCTAATGAGATTCCTAGAATCAATGCTTTCTTTCTAAATTCTTGAGTGTACCCTTGCACACTTTGCCCTTTCAACTGTCGAAGAGTTTTCCAACTCATCATGGCTTGTTGCATGTAGGCCAATGATTAGAACTTCTTTTTGATCACAGAAACAAATTCACTCTAGACAGAGATGGTCTTACCGTGTCTTTTCATGTCAGCTTGGGTTTTGTCGTCCCACCAAACCAAGGCAGTGCCTCCTAGGCATAGGCTTGCGAGTTGAATTTTGCTCTTGTCTGAATTGATGTTCTGTACCCTACAATAAACCTCAATTTGTCTAATCTAATTGTCCAACTTTTCAGCATTTAATTCTCCATCATATATAGGAAAATCAAATTTAACATCTAGCTTAATCAAAGATGCTTTCTTATTATGCACAGGGCTATTAGGAGGTGTGAGAAAGTTTTCATCTTTCCCTTTCCCTTTGGAGTGGTCATGGAAGTGAGACTCATCTTCTTCTTTGTCATGTTTAGAACCTGATGAATCTTCATCCATATGCTTTCTAAAGTCCCTATACATTTCTTCTACCATGGACTTTATAGCTAGGAAACTTTCTATGAATTGAGGGTCTGGCCCCACAAAACCTTCCTCTAACATTGTCTTCCGAGGATAGACTCTCCCAATTTTAGGATTAGTTTCGACCAACTCTCCTTCTCCTAATTTGAGCTTTGATCTAGTGAGCATTCAACAGCTAAACCAACACAAGCTTGTCTAACCTTAACAGCCTAGAGCTCTGATACCACTTGATCTGTAAATCACCCTATGAGTGATCTCAGTTAAGAATTATTAATTGAAGGTATTACAGACTCATGTGCTAGTGTGTGTCCATGTTATTTTAGGCAACGGATCGATCAGATTGCAAAATACACAGACACTGGAAAATGGAAAACAACAGAGAAACATAGTAAGCAAATACAAGAACACAAGAAATTAATAAGGAGTTCACCCTATCCTCCAAGGCTACATCTCTGGTCTAGCTCTCAGTGGCGGCCTTCTTTTATTGTGTCTTAAAGTAGAGAATTACAATGAAGGAGCTCAATATGAGTCTCCTGAAACAGAATTGCTTGGCAGGGTGGTTCTTGGATGCCCCAAGCCACTAGAGTGCATAGACTCTTTTCCTTACCAACTCTTTGACCCCTATGGTCTTTAATGGAAGGAGCCCAATGTAGTGCTCAGTCTTGACAGATCCTCTCAGGGATGGCTTGAATCTCTCAAGCTCTCTGGCACTCGACATTACCTTTGGTCAGCTCGGCCCTCCATCTTCTTTTTGCTTTTTTTCTTCACTATCTTTCCTTCGTTTTCTCTATCTTCTTCCTTTTCTTCTCTGTCTTCCTCTCAGTGTTCAATGTCTTCAATGCTTTGTCTGTTCATGGCTTTAAAGCCATTTGATCTCATGGCTATTCAATTCCCCTTCCAGCTCTGTCGGATCGCCTACTACAACTCGCTTGGAGTTCCCTGTCTCGACATCATCATCAGGCTCACAGGGAGTGGCCACTTGTCCTCATGCAACTGCGCCAGCTTGCTTCGTTGGTTTGATTTCTCAATTATGTCATGGAATGAGTCATCTGCCACCTTGGCAGTCAAATCGGATGTCAAATTCTTATAGATCGCGGCTTAATCCCCTGTCGATTTCGGTCTTCCCATCGAGTGTGATCTTAGCCGTTAGATCTAGATCCCCTAGATCCGACGCCATTTTCTCATTTTGCGCGGTTGACTTGCTCGACCATTAGCGCGCGATGAGCGGCGGTTTTCTCTCTCCGCTTGCCACGCGTCGGGTGCTGAGTGGAATCACTCCATTTTCGCCAAATCTGCTTACTGCCCAAGTGTGCCCCTGATAAATACTGCAGGTTTTTGGAGCGCGGGTCCCGCCTTTGCCTTTAGCCTTTTTCCCCACGGTTTTCCCGACTCTCATGCGATCTAGCGCTCGGGACCTCTCCTTCTCGAGGTGTTTTGCTAAGCACTAATCGGGCATCAAAAACTGCCTCCTTTTCCCAATCCGGGCTTCCTAAGGGCTAGTTTCATCTCTTGCGTAGTCTCCAGGGGCCTCAGTCAGTGCGCTTTGACCGAGGTCCTCGTCGTTCCACGCTGGCTGCTAACTGCCACTGTTTAGAGGTGTTTCTGATCGCTGCTCTTAATTCTTTGAAGTCTGCCCCGACCTGATACAGTCATGGTTCTCTGATAACTCTTCTTGGATCTAATTCAGATAATTAACTATTACAAGTTGCTATGAGAATATAATTTCAATTTAATTCCTAATTTAATTCAAGGAAAAATTAAATTAGGATTTCTTGTTGCTATTTTTAGCACTTCACTCGAACCTTGATCCGCTTCACTTGTCCCATGGCTATGTGACAAACGAAATCCTTTCCTTTGCTAAATATCACATCATAGCCATGGTCTTCCAACATAGCAACTAAAACTAAAATCTTCTTCAGACCCAAAACATACATTGCATCTTTTAATGTGAGAGGAGAACTAGACTCCCTCTGAAAAGTAACAATACCAATGTTGGTCGCGCTATACCTTCCATCATCTCCCATCTTGATGTGCATTTGGAGGTCCTTCTCCTCCAAGTAGCTGAAAAATTATTTGTTTCCAATCATATGGAATGAGGCTCCATTATCCAGATACCACACACTACCCATCACCGATGTCACCATGCAAGTAAAGAGGGTTAAATCAAACTCAAATTGTGAAGCAAAGGCTTCACCCGCTCCTCCTCCTGATGACTCCTTATAGGCCTTCTTGTGTGGACACTTCATTGCATAGTGTCCTAGCTCATGATAGTGAAAACATTTAATCTTCAACAAGTCCTTCCTACCTTCCTGACTAGAATCAGATTTGGAATGGGATGTATTCCCTTTCCTTTTCTTTTCCTTTCCATCCAAGGCACAGTTCTCCTCCTCATCACAATTAGATGAGGTTCCATCTCTGGTGTTCTGCCTTATCTCTTCTTTCACCAAGTCAGACCATAAAATCTCCCACTCTGGTAGCTTCTCCCTCCCATTTACCTAATCCTCACAGTTGTGCCAGCTCTTGGGAAGGCCTAGAAGTGCTAGCTTGGCCATATCATCCTCAGCAACTATAACACCAAAACTCCCAAACTCATCTCTACATTGGGTGAGCTTGGTTAAGTACTTTAGTATTGTGTCAACCTTTTCCATCTTGATCTTGCAAAGCTTGTCCTTCAGTGCTAGCGTCCTGTGGTCGCTATTGTTCTGAAACAGGTTGGTCAAGGCTTTCCACATTGCATATGGAGTCTCATTCCCATGGAGGTTTAAGATAATATGATCTAGAACTCCTTCTAGTGTGATCCTTCTCACCTTTGCCACACATTTCTTCCAGTTCGCCAGATATTGATCATCAACTATTGGAGGCTTAGGAATATCACTGTCTATGAGTTACTTCAGCCTATTATCTTCCAACGCTATCTCCATCCCATCCCTCTAAGCTATGTAGTTCAATTTGCCCTCAAGGGCATACTCAAGTCTCAATCCATAAAACGACATCCTGCTGACCCTGAAGAATGATACTGCAAATTCAATTTACCTACAAAGACAAACTCGTATTATTCTCTTCCATTGTGATTTCCACTCTGATACCATATATAAATTCCTTATAGATTCAAACTGCTAATTATAATTTGCTAAAACAATAGACTTGAATTTACTCTACCAATTGCAGAAACAATTAAACAATCGTGAAATCATGAAGCATAAAAGAGAAAGAATTCAATCAAACACATTACACAATGATTTCTTTGGGAAATCCATGGCTAAAAACTAGTCCTATATGTATATTACATTAGGCATAAAATATGAGAAGATTATAATGCTTTTCTAATGCTCGAGCAACCTCTGCACTATCTCTATCTGTCTCAAAAATTCCTACACAGGCCCAGGCCAATACTTAACCAATTCTCTGCTTGCCCAAGTCCCTATTTCCTTGCATTCTTTCCTTGGGAATATCCCTCCTATTAATTAGGGAAATTCTCAATAGGAATTGTGCAATCCATCATAGGCCTTCCTCTGACTGCATGCACCACCTGCACAATTTTGATGATTATACAACTGATAGTTCATTTCCATTGAACTCCAATCTCAACTGGGTCACTCTTAGATCTTCCATGCATGAGTTATTTATGGTTGATTTATCAGTTAACTAGTTGAAGAGTGATGATGCACCCCACTGCTAGACCTCCTACTAGTTCTTCCAATAGTTAGAACTAGTTTAACTAACTTTAACTCAGTTAAACTGAATTAATTAATTACAACTCAAAATAAACTCAAAAATGGCTCCTATAAAGTAGGAGACACTCTACATGACTCAAGTTATACCCTCAACTCGAGTTAACTGAACCAACTAAGTCAAACTAACTTAGTTAACTCGTACAAGTTGGCACGAGATGTGGAATTACAATTTTCTCCTAATTTAATTCAAGGGAAAATTAAATCAGGATCTTTCTTGTTGCAATTTTCAACAGCCACTAGACCTAATATGCTACCAGGTTGGTCTTAACACAACCTAATGGGTTGGAGTTGATTAAAGCCCAAATGAGGATGGTCTTCCACTGAGAGACTAGGGAGGGCTTGTTGCACCAAAGGAAGTCCTAATGCTGGAGAGAAGGAGACCTCATTTAGAAATTGGACAGCCATGGAGACCACTTTATGGCACCCCAGCTAGATCTTGGAACCCCATAAGATATATTGAGGTGGATTTGAGGGACAACCCTCAAATTTTAGATGATCCAGGAATCTACACATTCTTTGACACCTCTTCACCCTTGGACAAGACATTTGGAACATTTATGATCGATGATGTCAACATTTTAGGGGCTACGACTCACACGTGTGGGAAAATTAGGCATAATTTGATGTTAGCTAATGGGTTGACTTGTAACCCAAGGTTAGTTAACAATGAAACTTGTTTTAGGGCCTTTTTCAACTAAAATTAGGTGACCTAATCCTCATATGAATGGAGGATA
This sequence comes from Pinus tabuliformis, assembly GCA_031772625.1. NCBI lineage: Eukaryota > Viridiplantae > Streptophyta > Pinopsida > Pinales > Pinaceae > Pinus > Pinus tabuliformis. The sequence goes on from CM062816.1 coordinate 1,528,562,286, forward strand.
GGCTCATTTCATTTGATCATGATCCCGTGTGACTACTTAAACTCTCTTATAGAATTCACCCTAGCTAAATTGTGACTTGTATCTTATGGAGATGTGATATATGGTGGATTTGTGCTAGTGGAGTTATTCTTTGGCTTTGGATATGTCATTTGGAGCAATAAAGGACTTGTTCATGCATTCTATTTTGTAACTGTACCCTGCGTTTGATAAATCTTTGTACTTTGTGGCTATTGTATGGAATTGTTGATTATCTAGGGTTTCTAGGTACAAATTTATTGTTGAAAATTATTCTATGGACCCTTGATAATAGTATTTCATGTATTACCCACATATAGAATGTGAATGACAATCCCATGGGCGAATCTTTCAACTAACTCTTCCCATTGACTTTTCTCCCTCACAAAAATGATATTTAGTTTTTGAAACCTAGGGTTTCATATTCCCTTACTCCTTTACTAAGGTTTAACCAGCCTAGGTCCATCTTAACTACGGATCTATCAAGCACCGAGAGGGATCAAATCTCTCAAGGTGCAAATCTCTTTTTTGAGTGAAAAACTTGAGGAAAGGTTTTCACCTCTAGAGATTTGATCCCTCTCGGCACTTGATAGATCCAGAGTTAAGATGGATCTGGGTTGGTTTCAGTCGTGTGTGTGTTATAGACATTTTTGGGCACTGCAACCCCAAGCATAAAATGTCCATAAACCAAGGGCTCCTAAGTCCCTAAAAGTGTTGTTCTAACCCCTAAAGGAACAAGGTCAACTGATTACAGCTTCTCCCAGAAGTTCTCCATGAAAAATCACTCAGAACTGGTCAAAACAGGATCATTTCACCTGCTCCATAGGCAAAGTGCGTTGCATATCACCTAAGTACACTATGTGGGTGCGTTGCATTTCAAAAAGCCCTTCTATGGGGTGTGATGGGCGAGAAGTGACAAATGGCAGTGTCAATCCGTGAGGTGAAGAGGCATGGAATCTTCCAGAAACTTCTCCTGTGACACTTGCCTCTCTGAATTCGACCAAGGATGAGTAAGAGATCATCGATCTCCAAGTGGAAGCAAGAACTATCAGAGGGAAGACACTAATCAAATCACAAGCTGACTCATCTCCCTTACAGATATCTATTTATGGATCCCTCATCCCAGAGATCCAGAGGCTGGAATTTTGCATCTTGTAAGGAATTGTTGTTGGTTTCTTGAGGCAGCATCATAGTGTTGGGTGATCTAAGCTTTGCATGAGGTGAAGAAGGGCTTACTTGCTGAGAGGATGATGCTGGGTCAGAACAACTGGTTGTAACTCTCTTGGCTCTTTCTTGATTATCAATAAAGATATTCAAGTTTTCCTCCATACTATTGTGTCGTTTATGTTTTATGCATTTGTATGGTCAATTTACATCTGATCCTAGATTGTTTATGATAATAGATCCATGTTCTTGTATAGTGTTATGATACTTTTATTCTACAGGTACTCTATGAAGCTGGGTGTGCAAAGAAGCAAGTAGCAAAGGACTATCAGAAGAGAGAGGAATCGAACTAGGAGCCAAGCGCAAGACAGAGGTTGGTCTCCTTTATTCTTCTCTCATCTATCTTTCATAAAGGAAAACAAAAGTAGTTTTACTTTGTTTGTTTCTAAGGTAGCTACCACACCTTAGTGGGATTAGCAGTTCTGCATAGACACTTTTCCCTGTAACAAAATGGCGACTCCATTGGGAAGCGACTAGGTTGTTTGTTTATCTACATTTTATTTACTTTATAAACTTACAGACGGAGCCTGAAGTTGAGCCAGGTAACTTTCGAACTGCATTTGCTATGCAAATGCAAAGTAGATAAATGTCGCTTCATTCAATCTCCAGGTTTTGTTTATGAATTAAACCACTGATTTACAAACTCTCTAATTGCCCTTGTGGTGGCTCTAGTAACCTCCTTAGATCTACCCCTGTTGTTGATTTACCGATTACCACTTGCTCGGCCAAAATCCCTAAACTGAACTACAAACTGTGACCCGGAACCCAAGAAAAGTCTCGTCTCTGGCCCAATGCAGTCTCTATTCTGTGAATCTGAAATTCAGCGCACTTCCCAAGTGTAGTAGGTGCGCTGCATTTCAAATTCACTATGTTACAGGTGCGCTGATCAGACTAGACATTGTTCCTGAATGTTGGTTTCTGTTCACTCTTTTCAGATCTATTCAAGAATTTTGCTGCCTGTAGTCAGTATACCTCTGTTTGAAACCCCTTTCCTTGCTGATATTCCACCTCCATTGTGCAAAGAACTGTAAATGTTTTTGTGTATTTGTTGAGTCATTTTCAGTTCTCCTTTGCAAAAAAGTAACGTAATTGTACTATCGTTTCTTGATTTGAAAGTGTCGCAAGTGTCATTTTCAGTCATAGAAGAGAGTCTGATTACTCTTGATAGTCGATTACCCTGTTACTGTTGTATTTGATCTGAATTTGTAGTTTTTCTAGTGTCGAAAGCAAGTCTTCATTTCCAAATCGCAAAGTGTTGTCATTGTCTTCATTTTTTATTTTGAAAAGAAACTTGTTAGTAATTGTCGCTTGAAAAATAATTCAGATTTGCGCATTAGCTTTATTTTTATCATTCACATATTAAGAAGGCCGAAAACAAATACATGCATGTGCATTTGCATTTAGACTGTTTGATTGGTTTGATTTAGGACAGTGCATATAGTGTGTGCTCTTTTCTCTTTGTTGAAAGAATTCTATCTTTCTTTCCTTAGTAGCTAGGATTTTCATTGCACAAAGAAGATAAAAGATTGTTTATCATCTTAGATTGCATTTTAGGAATTGTACATCTACATCACGCGGTGAACCTGAAAGGCAAATTTCTCAAGCAAGATCAACTATAAAATAAATTTAATGAATCTAACAACGCTTTGGAACCTAACGCACAACATCTAGAAGTCTAGGCTAGAGACGTATTACGGCGTCGTAAAGCCTGGTAACTGTTGTTCTCACTGTTGGTTGGGTGATTCCTCCACTTTGAGACGATAAGTGCCAGTACGGACTTGTGCTCCCATGTACCATCGAGTATATTTTGGGAGACCACAATAGGCTTAATCCTTTATCCATAGGAAGTCGTGTCTGCTGCCCTATCGATCGCAATGCACTGAACACAACATTCGGGAAGATTGACTACCGTACCATAAAAAGTATTCTGCAGTTTTGCGATTGGTTTGGTAATCCCTCTACCTAGATTTCCAGAGCAGTCTCTTTCGTTCCTTTTCAGACTCCTTAACGGAAAAGGTCCATCTAAGCACTTGTCACTTCAGGCTCATTAAAAATCGAAGGCGACTAGAGTCATCTTTTGTTTTTTCTTGACTCTTTAAAATTGAAAAAACAAGTTGTGTCAAAGCGTCTAAAATTTATTTTAAACGGAATAATCATCACCTTTCCTACATTGGTCTTAGGTTGAGAGAATGGAGTCCACCAACCAAGAAATTCCCCTTGGAGGAAATCCTAGTCCCTTCTCCTCTTGGGGAGATGTTGGTGCACCCCATATGGCCACATTGTCGCTTCCAGGATTGACAATCGGCTTGCCCGTATGGCTCTTCTCAACCTCTGTCGTTCAGAACATAGCAATTCCTGAACAATCGAGTCAGCAATTAGACGATTCCAGAGTTACCCCCCAACCCTCTACTTCCTCCAATTCTTCCTCTCCTCCTTCCTCTTCGCTTGATGAGGCTGGTAAAGCCAAAAATAAAGTACCAGAGAAGAAGAAGTAAAAGAAGAAGAAATAGAAGAAGAAGAAGGAGCCAAAAGCGAAAGGGGGCAACCAAGCGTCGTCTAGCGAAAATCCACACACTGCACCGACCAGGCCTAAATCGCCATGTGTCATTTGCAAAGGAGACCACTATCATAGAGATTGTCCCTGCATCCCTTGGATCTTAAGGGACTGGTCTCCTCGTTTGCACAACCTAGTGTCGTCAACCTCTAATGATCATGTTGGAAACACACCGTCGACTAGTGAAAGTGAAGCCCCAGGACAAAAAGGAAAATATAGATTTCCTTGTAAACTGTGCGAAGGCGATCATGCCGTCCACCGTTGTCCCTTCTTAGACGAGGCTAAAAGAGTTTTGGACGATCGTCCAGTTTCACGTTACGACTTCCTCCTGGATATAAAAAACTCTTGCCGAGTCCGTCACTAGTTGAAAATCCGGCTAACCCGCCCAGGTGGTCGGCCGAAGCATCTATCATTGAAGACAAACCATCTGAACCCATACCAGGCGAAAGTCAAAAGGTCGAGACAGCAGTTGACCCGGTCTTGCCTTCAGAGGTTCCATCTTCAGATGATACAGTCACCGAAGAGAACAAGGATGACACCGTCCAAATTCTTTTCATAAGCACAGACTCCGATGAACATGGGGGCAATTTACCCATTCCTTTACCGCAGGAAGGAAGTTCGTCAGAGTCGTACCCGGCCGTCTATTTGGTCCCACCTCCAAGCAACCTAGTTGTTTCCTTTGACTGGAATCAACTAGGTAGGCCCCGTTTACCGACTAGTGTACCATTTCGAATCATTGCTCAAATATATAGAATGGTTTTGGTCGGTACCATCATAGATGAAGTGGCTTCTGTGAGTATCCTTTCCTCGACTGCTTGGAAAGTGCTTGGTTCGCCATCGCTTTTGCCTGAGATGAGAAATCTAACAGGCTTTGACAAAGGAACCAGTCGACCATTAGGGAACCTTCCCAATGTGCCCATAACATTGAGAGGGAAAACCTTTCATATGAACGTAATGGTAGTCCAAGGACCCCTAGATTATAATCTACTCCTTGGACGAGACTATATTTATTGCATGGGAGCAATTGTCTCATCACTCTTTAGAGTAATGTGTTTTCCACACGAAGGAAGAGTGGTCAAGCTCGTAGACCAGCTTTCATTTCCCGGATCACACATAGCTAATAGTCATATACCATCCCTGAATGGTCTTTTCACACAAGGAATGTCTCATCAATCCCCAGTCCGTCCACCTAATGAGCGCGAGTGATTCGGGGGACATGACTGAAACCCAGGGGCATGCACCCTAATCTGCTTCGGCAGGAAAACTTCGGATATAGGGTAGGTTTCCACAAGAGATATATGACTAGTCTGTACTCCCGTCCGAGATTGGAAAAGGGGGTTAGACTGGAATAAGATTCCCTCGTCAAAGTTATGTGAGTGGAGGCGTCTGCACCGCTCACCTTTGTTTATTGCGGTAGACATCGCCGAAGAAGTGTTTTGTTTGCGGTCCAGATAAAACAATCTTTGGTAACCTAAAAGAGGTAGGCCTTTCCCGATAAAACGAATGTTTTGTCGGTAGAATAAAAGGTGACCTTGAAGCTTTATTTTATACCTGGGGGCATGCAAACCTTTTGGCGTGCAAGCGAAGAGCGACCATTTATTTTTTAAATTTGTAGGTCCTCTAACCCTTTAAACTCGTAGGATTGGTCGTTTCCTAACTTGCATAAAGAAAGGATGTGGGGCAAAACTCTAAAAATTGTCGTTTTCATATATGAGACATTCTTATTATACGACTGGATTAATCGAGCAGTTTTAACGCGGACTTCATGCTCGTTAAAAAATAAACATAAGCAATGAGCAAATGTTTCCCCCAGTGTTTAAGCTCAATAAAAAATGAACCAATTCCCGGTAAATAACCATCGTGAATGTAGTACTTCAGCCTTTAAAGCCTTGTTCATGTTCCCATCATCACCTCCACTCTGTATCGGCCGATCATTCACCTCCATTTGATTGTTTACCTCTTTTGAGGAACAACTGCGAAGGGTGATCCCGCTAGCCATCCTTGTAACACTGTCGTGATTGGAAAATTCCAAACCTTACCTGGAATTAGCTGCTACCCAATTTTATCACTCCTTCCTCAAAGACGAGTCTCCTTTAAGCTCTTTTCAACTGACTCGTAAAATATGAAAAGATTGCTGAGCCATTGGCCTCTCTAGCTCGTTAAAGGGACCGGAAGTGTTATCCCTCCTTTAGATTTTAATCTTTTTGGACCTGAGGGATTATTACACAAAAAGATCGAGCGCTTGTTTTGTTCGGCTCGTTAAAAGTATTGAAAATTCATCCCTTCTGTATTGTTTTATACTTTTTCGGACTTAAGGGATTAGATGACGAAAAAGAAATTTTGGAGTTTCCTTTATGTCCCTTTTCAGACTCTCTAAAATTGAAAAGGACCGAGTTATCTTTGTCGTTAAACTCGTTAAAACCTAATAGCGACAAACTTGTCCATAGCAGACAAGAACGAGTTTCACTATCGCTAGGCTCGTTAAAACATAGCGATGGGTTTTCCCGAAGGGCAAATTATAGAACAAGCATATGTTATCCTCCTCAAGCTTGACAAAAATAAAGAGGTACTGGTCAGCAATGATTGGGGAAAAATTGGGAAGAAAAATTGAAGAAACTTTGTTGGTAGCAAATTGCTCTTGAACATGACACTTTCACTCCGCATCCAAGTCGGGTTGGGTTGTTTCATTCACCGGTCACATCACCATGGTCCCATCACACCATCCACATTTGGGGTTAATGCTACCAATCCATCACGTCAGTGTCGCCGATATGTTCAAGAGAAGTCACTCAGAGAATTCACCTGTGTCTCACCCGCTGCAATACATTTACGCTCCATTCTTTCATGACCGCCACCCTGAACCTTATATCACCAGATTGTTTTCACCTCCATTAAAATCATTTGCTCCGTTCCGTGTCATTGATGTGGGATTCATTAAGGCCCTCCTATGACGGATCGCTTCTTGTCGACATCAGCTCATTATCCAAGAAGTCGATCTAGGGACACCCCTTTCAGTACTTTGAAGCTTGCATGCCTCAATGGCAAGTTTCTCATTTCCGGCGACAGGTTTACATCAATGGCCTTCGATCGGAAGATTTTGCGTGGTGTTTGACACCAAGTCCTTTATTCACACCACGTGAATTGTACTGCAGTACCTTGAGGGTCATTATCATTATCGGTGATTCCTCTCGCGCCTGTTAACAACTTACATCATTGGCTGGTAATCAGGCGATGTCTTTCCATGTTCGACTCCAGAACATCTCTCACATGGATCGACTTGTACTTCGAGTGAAGATCGAACGAGATTGAAGACCCCGGATCTAGTTTCATCCATCCAAGCTGCGATATATATTCAGGGAAATAAAGACATCAAATGTACATCGTTGCTGCAAAGATAATCATCCAATCAAAGGGATGATGGCTATACCAGAATCATCAGTCTACACTCAGACGATTGTCTGTCATATGTACATGAAAATGAATTTATAAAGCTGAGCATGGGAATGCCCGCCTTAGCTAGATCATGAAAATATTATGAAGATTATGTATTGTATTGTATCTTATTACAGGTCTCCTCCTAGCTTGAAAGAACTTTGGATCCTCATGATAAAGCATTTCACCCGACATCAAAAAGATTAACGACCTCATGCTTTAGGGGGCAACTGTTATAGACATTTTTGGGCACTGCAACCCCAAGCATAAAATGTCCATAAAACAAGGGCTCCTAAGTCCCTAAAAGTGTTGTTCTAACCCCTAAAGGAACAAGGTCAACTGATTACAGCTTCTCCCAGAAGTTCTCCATGAAAAATCATTCAGAACTGGTCAAAACAGGATCATTTCACCTGCTCCATAGGCAAAGTGCGTTGCATCTCACCTAAGTACACTCTATGGGTGCGTTGCATTTCAAAAAGCCCTTCTATGGGGTGCGATGGGCGAGAAGTGACAAATGGCAGTGTCAATCCACGAGGTGGAGAGGCATGGAATCTTCCAGAAACTTCTCCTATGACACTTGCCTCTCTGAATTCGACCAAGGATGAGTAAGAGATCATCGATCTCCAAGTGGAAGCAAGAACTATCAGAGGGAAGACACTAATCAAATCACAAGCTGACTCATCTCCCTTACAGATATCTATATATGGATCCCTCATCCCAGAGATCCAAATGCTGGAATTTTGCATCTTGTAAGGAATTGCTGTTGGTTTCTTGAGGCAACATCATAGTGTTGGGTGATCTAAGCTTTGCATGAGGTGAAGAAGGGCTTACTTGCTGAGAGGATGATGCTGGGTCAGAACAACTGGTTGTAACTCTCTTGGCTCTTTCTTGATTATCAGTAAAGCTATTCAAGTTTTCCTCCATACTGTTGTGTCGTTTATGTTTTATGCATTTGTATGGTCAATTTACATATGATCCTAGATTGTTTATGATAATAGATCCATGTTCTTGTATAGTGTTATGCTACTTTGATTCTACAGGTACTCTGTGAAGCTGGGTGTGCAAGGAAGCAAGTAGCAAAGGACTATCAGAAGAGAGAGGAATCAAACTAGGAGCTAAGCGCAAGATAGAGGTTGGTCTCCTTTATTCTTCTCTCATCTATCTTTCATAAAGGAAAACGAAAGTAGTTTTACTTTGTTTGTTTCTAAGGTAGCTACCACACCTTAGTGGGATTAGCAATTCTGCATAGACACTTTTCCCTGTAACAGTGTGACCAAAGAAAATCTAATGAACATATGATTAATTTTATCAAAAATATGTAGAATCATCTAATCAGTTTAAATATGCTAAATATGTCTTAGATTAATCTGGTCATTTTAATTTTAAATTTTCTTAGTTACATCAGTTTGTTTAGTGATAAATATTGTGATTACCTTTAATTATGAAAAATGATGAAATACAAATTTTGAATGTAAAGTGACAATGTAATAGTGTTGAATGATAGAAAATGTGAATAATAAGAATATCATAAATTACAAATAGTTTTCATTGTGATTAATCTCAAACTATTTTCTTCTACTATTCTTATTGTCACCCCTGTTACTTTTGTGTTTTTTCATATCAATTATATGAAAAGGAGAGGTTAAATCGTAAACCATTTAAATCTTTAGCTCAAGATATTGTAGTAAGCATCATACCTTGTCTCTCTTTCTCTCCAATATTAATAGGTTGAATTACTATAACACAAAAATCAATGTACACTGTCAATAATTTTTTATGCTTACACTGAAATCAATGCACAATATTAATCCAATAACTTTAAAATCAATGCACCATCATACATCCAATTACATCAAATTAGAAATCAATATCTACACTGAAATCAATGCATCTAATGCAAGAAATGAAATAAGATCAGAAAACAACATTTACACTGAAATCAATGCATCTAATGCAAGCAATCAAATATGAAAAGAAATCAACATTTACACTCAAATAAATGCATCTAGTGGAAGTAAGAAAATAGGTTTATAAACCAACATCTACACTGAAATCAATATATCTAGTCATTTTAATTTTAAATTTTCTTAGTTACATCAGTTTGTTGAGTGACAAATATTGTGAATAACTTTAATTATGGAAAATGATGAAATAAAAATTTTGAATGTAAAACTGTTGAATGATAGAAAATGTGAATAGTAAGAATATTGTAAATTACAAATAGTTTTCATTGTGATTAATCTCAAACTATTTTCTTATACTATTCTTATTGTCACCCTTGTTATTTTTGTGTTTTTTCATATCGATTATATGAAAAGGAGAGGTTAAACCGTAAACCATTTAAATCTTTAGCTCAAGATATTGTAGTAAACATCATCCCTTGTCTCTCTTTCTCTCCAATATTAATAGGTTGAATTACTATAACACAAAAAGCAATGTAAATTTTCAATAATTTTTTATGCTTACACTAAAATCAATGCACAATATTAATCCAATAACTTTAAAATTAATGCATCATCATACATCCAATTACATTGAATCAGAAATCAACATCTACATTGAAATCAATGCATCTTAAGAAAGAAATGAAATAAGATTAGAAAACAACATTTACAGTGAAATCAATGCATTTAATGCAAACAATTAAATATGATTAGAAATCAACATTTACACTCAAATACATCTAGTGCAAGTAAGCAAATAGGTTTATAAACCAACATCTACACTGAAATCAATGCATCTAGTGCAAGTAATAAAATAGTATTATAAACCAACATCTACACTGAAATCAATGCATCTAGTGCAAGCAATCAAATGGGATTAGAAATCACCATCTACACTGAAATCAATGCATTTAGTGCAAGCAATAAAATAGGATTAGAAATCATCTACATTGAAATCAATACACCCAGTGCAAGCAATCAAATATGATTAGAAATCAATATTTACATTGAAATTAGTGCATCTAGTGGAAGCAATCAAATAGGATTAGAAATCACCATCTATACTGAAATCAATGCATGTAGTGAAAGCATTCAAATAGGATTAGAAATCATCTACATTGAAATCGATGCATCTAGTGCAAGCAATCAAATATCGTTAGAAATCAACATCTACACTAAAATCAATGCATCTAGTGCAAGCAATGAAATAGGATTAGAAATCACGTCTCAAACTGAAATCAATGCATCTAGTCCAATAATTATTCTTCCGTCTCTCCCCCCTCCATATATATATATATATATATATATATATATATCTCCTTCCATCTCTCCTTCTATCTCTCTATCTCAACCCCCCAAACACACACGCTCTCTCACTCCATATCTATCAATCTCTTTGTCCCTCCCTCTCTCTCTTCATCTCTCTCTTCTTCCCTCTCTTCACTTTCCATCTATATCTATATCTCCCTTTGTCTCTCTATATCACCCCCAAAACATACACTCTCTTTCTTCAATATATCTATCTATCCCTCCCTCCTCCTCTCCCTCTCTCTCTCTCTCTCTTCCCCTTCTCTCCCTCTCCCCCACTTCTATCTCTCTTCCCTCTTGTTGTCCTCTCTCCCTCTCTCTCTATCTTCCTTATCACTCCCTCTCTCTCTCTCCACCTTTATCTCTATAATTCTTTCTTCTTACCTCCCTCTCTCCCCTTCCAACTCCATCTCTCTTTACCTCACTCTCTCTCTCTCTCTCTCTCTCTCTCTCTCTCTCTCTCTCTCTCTCACCCTCCAACTTTGTTACTATATCCTTCCCCCTCTCCTCTATCCTTCTCTCCCCCATTCTCTCCATGTCTTCTTCTTGTCTCTTTATCTCACCCAAAACATACACACTCTATCTCCATCTCTCCCTTCTCACTCCCTCTCTCTCTCCACTTCTCACTCTCTATGTATTTCTTCTTCCTTCCCTCTCTCCCTCCCTCTCTCCTCCCTCTCTCCTTCTCTCTCCCTCCCTCTCTCCTCCTCTCTCTCAAGTCTACTCTCTCGTACTTCATCTCTCTCCCTTTATCTTCTACCTCTCTCTCTCTTCCCCCATCTCTCTCTCTCTCTCTCTCTCTCTCTCTTTGCCCTCCAATCCTCTATCTTCCCCCATCACTCTCCTCCTCTCTCTCAAGTATTTTATCTCGTTCTTCCTCTCTCTCTCTCTCTCTCTCTCTCCAACTATATTACTATATCCCTCTCTCTTGCCTTCTCTCACCCCTTCTCTCCATCTTTATTTCTTTGTATCTTTATCTCACCCCTAAACATACACTAACTCTCTCCATCTCTCCCTTGCAACTCCCTCTCTCTCCACTTTTCACTCTCTATGTCTTTCGTTTTCTTTCCTTATGTCCTTCTCTCTTGCAAGTCCTCTCTCTCATCCTTCCTCTCTCTCCCTTTCTCTCCTACCTTCCTCTCTCTTCCCTGATCTCTCTCTCTCTCTCTCTTTCTCTCTCTCTCCCTATGCCCTCCAATCCTCTCACTATCTCCCTCCCTCTCTCCTTCTCTCTCTCCCCCCTCCATCTTTGTGTCTCCCTCTCCCTCTCTTACCCTTCTCTACCTCTCACACTAATCTCCCTCCCTCTCTCTCATCATTCCTCCTCTCTCCTATCCTTAAGCTTATTTCCATTTCTCCCTTGTCACTCCCCCTATCTCTCCACCTCTATCACACTATGTCTTTGTTCTTCCCTCCCATATATATCTAGAGTTAATATATATCATGATATATTAATATATATTATAATATAACAAATTTAATATTGTATTAATCCAAAGTTATTAAATTTAATATTATAATATATTAATATGAATATTAGATTTAATAATAATAATAATATTAATATTAGGGTTAATAATGTTTTTTTTGCATGGTATTAATAATAATTTGGCCCATCAGCTTGGTATATAATTAGATGTTGATTGCTAATCTTATATATATATATATATATATATATATATATATATATATATATATATATATACCATATCTCTTTTATAAATATGGTATTTGGCCCATGGTATTATTAATTATTTGTCCCATGGTATTTGGCCCATAGGCTTCACCTAAATAAAACATATTTTTTGAGTTTTCGTAAATATAAAGAGGTTTATGGAATAAATATAAAAGGAGGTTTTATTTATTTACCATACCTCTAGTTTATTTATATTTTTATTTATTTACCATACCTCTAGTTTATTTATATTTTTATTTATTTACCATACATCTTTTTTGAGTGTTCCTAAACCTCTTTATATTTTGAATTTATATTGTGTTTATACATATTAATAATTAGATTGATTTTTAAAGAGGGTCGACATTAGATTATAAATGTTAAATGTTAAGCATTACATTTACATTTACATTTGCTTTTACATGTTTACATTTTTATGTGAGATCTACCCTCATACTTGGTTATTTACATTTACGTTTACATTTACATTTAAGTTTATATTTACGTTTTTGTTTTTATGTGAGATCTACTTCCATACTGGGCTGTAGAGCGCCTATGTATGCAATCATCTTTAACCATCCCTTAGACTTGCTTAGACTCCATCACCCAAGATTAATGCACTCATCCTTTGATCCAGACTTATGCAAGAACACAAAAAAATAAACATATAAACATAAACACAAAAAAATAAAGATATAAACATAAACACAAAGATGCAACATAAATAAAACTTCATTTCATTAATATCAAAGAATTGAAATATGCTTACATACAAAATGGAAATAAACTAGCTCGGGTGATGGTAGCTTGTCTCTGAGAAGAGATGTGGCAGTTACATGCCTCTGGACTGTGTTACAATGAGGCTCAAGGGACCTTTTACTATTGAACATCAAAGGAAAACCCTAAAAAACCAAAACCCTAACCCCAAAAGATAAAACACCAAGAGTTTGTGGGCCCCGTTGGGGTTAGTTGGGCAACCAACTTCCCAGGGTTGTAACTTGGTCATATGATCTCCATTTGGCGCACACGATACCTTGTTGGAAAGATATCTCTAAGCACTATAGGATTTTCCATAGGCCCTTTCCAATATATATGGACCTACTGCGGACCTAAAAAGAATGTCGGTTAGGGGGTCAAAACAACTTCGGAAGTTTAGAACCCGAAAAACTGCTAAAAATAGTAAATGCTGCAATAATCAAGGAAAAAGACAAAACCGATTGGAGGTATAGGTGGAATACATGGGTGACCACCAATGTCCACCTAGATCATCCTTGTTACATGGTTGATCACCTTGAAATTCATCTTAAATCTCACTTCTCTTGACTAAAACCTGAATTTCAGCCTCTTAAGATAAGCCACTAACTAGGGCTAGGGAACTTTTCTCAACTAGGGTTTTAAATTATCCTTGGTAGAGGGATTCAACATGTGGAGGTGAGGTATTTGCCTCAAAATCAAGTCATTCTCGTGGTTAATTTCTCTATTTTAGAGTAAACATCCATTGCCCTAAGTAGATTTTTCCCTATAAAAGCCATAATTTTCCCTAAGCTTCAACTTGGGGCTTAGTGAAGTTTTCTTATTCCATAAATTGAAGGTGCACATTTGTTAGAAACCTTTTCTTAGCCTTTTGACTCTGGATAAGCCAATCCACCTTGCTAATTTACAAGCCCTAGGTCACATTAAGCTTAAATTTGGCTATTTGGAGGGTGTGAATTACCTTATTGTGCTAGGTAAGCCTTGTTCCTAAGAGAAACAACCCTCTTTTAGCCTATCTTTGTCACCTTATCCCTTGTACTTGATAAATTCATTATGTGACCTAATGTAGGGAAGCCTCCCTAGTGGTGAAATTCCACAAAAGAGTAAGAGGTAGTGGTTGTGGTGACAATGGACCACACCTCATAATTGTTGTCCCTTGATAAAGCTCTTGTCTTGTGAGCTAACCTCACAATGCCTGCTAGATTTTGAGGCAACAACACCAATTTCAAGTTTTAAGGGAAATAACTCTCCACCTTGTTGCAACTTTCTCGAATCTTAATCTAGTCAACAGTCATGGTAACTCCACTTATTAAGATAAGGAACTACATTATAATACCAAAATGATATATAATTAAAGGCTTATGGCTAAATGATTCACCAACACATAACTTAATGAAGAATAATATGCACCATAAATAAAAAGATATAATAATCTATAATATATGTGGTTTTCGTAACAAGTTTATGAACACAATAGAAAACTTCAATCACAAATACATAGCTATCACATGAGATACCTTGGAGAAACACATTTTAGAAAAACTCCAACTTTGAAATGGCTATTTTGTTTTAGTGATAATTAATGGTTCTTTTATAGTTAAAGATATCTTTGGGTATAACATGAGAGATACAATGCATAACGTTAATGCAAAAATCAATCTTATAATATCTCTTCTACAAATTAGTTAATTAACTCTCGCCTAATTCAATCCCTCCAACCTCCACAAATAGTGTAAATATGGTGTCAACCTAACTTATGGATGATCCATTATCTCCTATGTCACCTACTCACCAACCAAACATTTGGTGTAACCTTTATTAGCTTCTTGTCAATTGAACCCCTCTTCACTCTCAAACTAGTCCTTTTACTCTTACCTTCTTAGGTATGTAGAAGTATAATGACCTTCCCAACTATTTATGGAATTGTTCTTAAGGAATTAATGATAGTATTCCACCAATGTTCCATAGTGTTTCATATTCTACACAATTTGGGAAATATTGTTCCTTTCGTACTCTACCACATGGTATTTTGTAAATGGTCAAGGGGTCCACATATTGACACCTAGGGTGGCCATGTTGCCTACTAACTAGGGCTTATCCTATTTTGTCTTGGGGAACTTACTTCTTCTATTATGAAAATGTATGGATGTGGAGGTAAGCATATATCATGCTCCACATGCACTAGCCTCCATAAACCTTTAACCTCTGTGAGGAGCATTAAGCACAAAGCTCGACTCTACTTTGACTCTTTCCCTCCCTTTCCATACACTAGCCTTCATAGCCATTTAGCCTTTGCATGGAGCACAAAGCCAGAATTTACTTCAACTGCTTCCCTTCCTCTAAATACATTAGCCTTTTCATGCCTGAAAGCTCCACACAAAGTGAAAATGCAACTCCTTGCCACTCAACCAAAAGATCTCATACCCGGGAACATTGCATAGCCTTTGCGAGTGTGGAGCTAAAATTTTGCTTCGCATCACCAATTATCTCCACATCCCTTGCCTTCACCCCTTTTGAAGACTTCCATAATTTTTTGCAAGGCATCAAGCATTTAAAAAAATAGGTTTTAAACGCAAAGAATTGAGACTTCTTAAGCACAAAATAAACTAGAGAAATAACCACTTAGCCATTTTGAAAATTGATAAGTGTAGTCAGATCAATATATGCACATTTAATAATACACAAAGTAGCAAAATACATTAGATCTCCATTATGATTAGCCATTAATCATCAAGAGGGTACAACAACCTTACATGTGCATATCACATCAATCAAAATCCTTCTAATCATATTGTAACGATACCCAACTCAATGATAACAATATGTCTATCCTAAACAAAATAAAGTAGTCTAACTATTAGATGTTTTTTTCCTTTTTCATCGAAATTTGACAATACAAACTTTAGTCAAATCATGGATTTTAATGGTTTAAAATGCATTTTTGAATATATAAATGGATTTAGTGCCCTAAAAAACCTTTGGGGGACTCTTTTCCACATATTACACTATTGAAACTTAAGATTCCAAGAAATCCCTACTAGATTTTAGGGAAAATGACTGAGAAAAAATGCCTAGAAAACAACAAAAATTTCTAACAATTAAACTATTATAAACAAAAATCTCCAAATATCTCCCAAATTTCCATAATATATCTACTTAAAATTAAATTAATTACACAAAAATTATAATAATTTAAAATAATCACATATTCATCGACTAAATATAAATAAATAAAAAATTATAATAAAAATATTAAACATAAAATTTCCATATAATCTAAACACAAACCCTCTTACACACCTCTATCCAAAAGTTTAAATAGAAACATAATTAATCATCTTAAAACCACCACCTTAAAACCACCTTATTATCTTTCAATATAAAACTTCCTTTCCACATAATCTAAACACAAACCCTTTTGCATACCTCTATCCAAGAGTTTAAACAAAAACATTACTAATCACCTTAAAACCACCTTATTATCTTTCACTATAAAGCTTCCTTTCCACCTAATCTAAACACAACCCATCTTACATACCTCTATCCAAGAGTATAAAGCTTCCTTTCCACCTAATCTAAACACAAGCCATCTTACATACCTCTATCCAAGAGTTTAAACAGAAACATTATTAATCACCTTAAAACCACCCCCATTAAAACCACCCTATTATCTTTCAATATAGGGCTTCCTTTTAAGACAACAAGTCAAAACAACCATTTCTCTTTGATTCTCTATTTTGCATCTTAATTATCAATAAATTATGCTTAGAATTATGAGAAAACTACCCTTTTCTCCTGCCAAGCCCTTTTAGAAGCAGTCAAAATTGTACGTATTCAACCTATATGGGAAGGTGTGCATAAGCACTAGCTTTACTTTACCCAACCTATGGTAGGCGGTGTTCATAATTGCGAGCCTTTCACTCTCTACTAATATATTTTAATGATTACAACACTGCTCATGTCTATCACTTTTAAAAAAGGGAAACATAATTGATTAAAAAATATTAAGATTTTTGACTTTGTTTTGCATGAATCCAGACACATCTTGTCCTTTGTTCCGAAATGAAATAAATGTATTTCATAGATCTAGGAAAGGACTATTGACTTTCTTGTGCAAGAATCCAGTGTACCTCTATATCTTTTACTAGTGCAGGTGGTATGATGAATAGCCATATGCATTTTTAGTTAAGTATATTATAGGTATATTGTATTTTTGGATTCTTGTTGTGATGGTTATTTTAAGTAATTAGTTTAGGTATAAGTGGTGTCTTTTTTTAATATGATAATTTAATTGTGTAATTGGTGGGTAATATGGCCATATTTAATTATTTTTAAGTTTGTGATTTATGATGTTTTTAATATTAATATGTTTTATGTAATTGGTGACACATTATAATTTGGAGGCATTAACTTGATTTAGTATTATTATTGTTAATATGTATTTAGTAGACTTTATTGTTAACTTATTTTAGGTAGATGACTTAATTGATTAAGTTGACTCTTAAGATTTTTAAGAATTGAAGGATATAGTGACTTTACTTATGCATGTATGAGTCATGATATTATTTAATATAATTTTTTTGGACACAACTATATGTTTGATCAATAAGATCAAGTGATTGTATATTGCGATTTATAAATAAGAGGTCTCAGGATAAAGTCTCAAGGTTGATTCCCTCAATAAATATTAATTATTATTAGGCCTCACTTGATATCCCTATTATATTAGGACACCAAAACTACAATGAGACAATTTACTCTAAGTATCATCATTAAAATGAAGAGGGAATTGCCTAAAATGTTTCCTCAAAATATGTATTTTATTCCCCGAAAAAAACAACAACATATTTGATCACTATTTTAAGGAGACCCTATAACTTCAAAAAATTCTCATATTATTTAAACCTTACCTGTTATGAAAATCTCTTCTATCCTTGCTCATAAATCCAACCTCTCTAAACTTCAAAATTTTAAATTTAAATAATATAAAAATAAACTTAAATACATGTCATAAGATCATTTGTTATAATTTTTCTATATTTAAAAATTTATTTAATCACTATTATTTTAATGCATGTAAGATGATTTAATATCATTTTTCTATATCTAAAAATATATTTGATCACTGTTTCAAGTTGACTAATAATTTTAATATTTTTTTAATAAAAAATAAACTTTATTTTACCTATAAAAACATCCCTCACTCTTCACGTTTTATTGATAAATTAAAAAACTATTAAAAATACTAATTATTTAGTTGTCTTTTTCTTTGAAAGTGTTCTTTGACATTTTGTCTATGATTAAGCATGTATTAAGCCAATATTACAAAGCTATAAACACAAAAACCATCATTACAGGTTGTCAAACAATTCATAATCCATCTCTTGATTTTTAAAATTCTTTTACTAAGTTTCCTTTGACTATGAGTGTTGTTCAATCAACATCATGGAAAATCGTTAACACTAAGGTTGTTTATCCAACCATAATGATCTAAAGATTAGAAATGAAACCTTATTAAAAGGAATATAACTCTTCCCACTTTACCAACCACATGGGTCCCACCAACTTTTACTTTAATATTCTAAAATTATTTTTTATATTGATGTCTCCTTTTGAAGGGATTGGAGTCCTTTCCCTGAAGGCCTCTAGGGTAAAAAAAGTCATGAAGGATAGGGTAGTGCCACCTCAGGATCTTCCAATCATGCTTAAAGTTATCTGGAGGAAATATTATTTTATAGAATATCATGCTTAAAGTTATGTGAAGGAAATATTATTATATTGCATAGGGCCATCTTAGATTTGCTTCCAAGAAAGAGTTTGTCTGTTTCTTGAAAGACATCTGTACCCACCTGGAGGCACAATGTCTTATGGGAGGACAAATTTGTCAAACACACTAATCATGTACATGCTTTTTGAGATATCAAGAAATGAATTCTTCACATCCATAATGTATAGAAAAACTAAAAACACCTAGAGTAGAATCTTGGGACTAACAAGGGGCCCATATGACCTAGCGCTAAGTCCCCCACATCAGAAAAGAAAGTGACCTTAGTTGAAAAAGTAAAATATGTTGAAAAATTAAAGCAAGTGACATTCCATTCAAAACATTAATTGCCAATGTTCAAGGCAAATCTTTGTCATGAGAACCTAGTGTAAAGATTAATTAATTTGTTTCTGGGAAAATGGAGTGCTAGACTTTGACCCGGGGGGTTGGGGTCCCAACACGAGTTAAGGACTTTGATAGCCATTTACTCTCACCGTCACCTGCTCCCTAACCCCAGTTAAGAGGCGGTATGATTTTCAAATCCAAAAAAGTCAACGGCAGGTTGAACGGCCGGGCCGCCGGGGCCGGCCTGTCAGCGTCTCCCTCACCGTTGGATGATCCCGTCACGTGATATCAACGGCAACCGAGCGCCGTAGATGAGGCAGTCGGTCAAATCCACGTTGGCACGAGTGGGACCCGCCGTGACAGTTGCGTTACAGCATCGGCCTCCTTGAGTCAGACTTCCCTGACACGAGTCGTCGGCGACGCTGTACAGTCGGACACGTGGCGTGTTCCGGTTCGAGGATTCCATTACGTGACTGCCACGTTGGATTGACTAATAATTCAATTCCATGGAAGGAATAAAATATATTAATTACAATAATGATGATTGTAGAAGAACCTGAAATTTAGAGCGATAAATAAATATAATTAATTAATCGTAAATTTCTGGTCTTCGCCATTGGCATTGGGAATTGGATTTATACTTTGCAGATGGAATCGGAAGGATTTTAGCATGGTAATACCAAAGGTTTTAATTATTATGGCTATTTTTTAATTTTTTTTGGGGAAATTACCGGAGGCTCTGAAATTCAACGACCCGACTCAGCCTGGTCAAGGTAAGAAGAGATCTTGAACAGACTTATTCTGTTCTTTGGTATAATTATAATAATAAGAGCACTATAGGCCTTCATTTTAAATACCCAATGGGTTTTCACCTCTAGTTTTTGCTTTCTGTATTGATGGTGAAGATTGGCGAGGTTAAGAGTATTATTTCATGTGTGTGAGGACGTTTCTTTGCATAGCAGAGGGATTTTCATGGAGATGACCAGAGTAAATTTGGTATGAACTTTGAAACATGCCTTTGTATTATTGTTTCAGATCCTGCTCTGAGATATTGGTTGTCAGAACTGTCAAAGGGAATTGGGAAAATTATTGTGGGTGTTTTGTTTGTTTATTGATGTCGGTGTCTGCAAATGAAAATCTGTCTGTTTCTGTCTTTCTTGATCCTTGGAAGTAGTTCTGGGACTGAAAGGAAGAGATTTGGCAAAGTTTTTATTTATTTATTTATTTTCATTATTGAAATGGGGATGTGGTAGAGGAATAGGGGAGTGGTGGCCATGGTGATGGGTTCAGGCGGTGGTGGTGATGATTGGGTTTTCCTTTTGTCGAAGGAATAAATAAATTGTGCTATGCGTTTCTGGTTCTGAGCTTGCGAAAAATGTGTTATGATGGGCTAGGTTTTCCAAGTTTGTTAGAGAGACTATTTGACTGGTGGCGAGTGGAAGGAAGGATGCTGTTTTGAGTATTCTTTATAGTAAAATCGAAGTTTATGATTCCTATTTTGTTTGGTCAAGATCTTGGGCGTTCTTGTAGGCTTCAGATGATATAAGGTTCCGAAGGGAATGGATGATGCGGGGTTTTGGGTTTGATTTTTTAGATACGGGTGGAACCCATGGATAGAGGATCGGTGGTTTGACCATTATGTATAGTTAAAATGTGAGCGAGTGCACTTGAATTATAACTCTTCTGTCTTGTTCTTGGCCATTTACTATTTGAGAACCCTGATGAATGCCTGGCTTGTTCTGTAGTATGCCTTGTATATTTTTTGGTGGATCTTATTGTTAATAATTAAGGAAAATGATTCATTGAAAACAAAGTAATTTGGTAGATTGCATTTCCTGTCTGAAGGGATTTTTTATATGCTTGAGTTCTTTAACTTCTGACATGCTGTATATTTCCTTGAACTTACCGGATATTGGACAGATTGTTGTTTTGCAGATATCTTTCATATGAATCGGCAATAGTAGCTTCTCCTGACCGCATTTTTATGGCAAGCAAGTTATATATGAAGCAGAGGATAATGGACCCAGTAAACATTTCCCTTTCCCTTAATATCCAGAGGGATCGCGATGTGCAAATAATGAGTAGAGCAGGTTTAGACAGTGCGCAGCGCATGGTGAGCATTCTATCACAGAAACATCAGCAGAATCAACAAGAACAGGTCCAGCAAGAATTCGGTTTGGCTGCAGAGGATGCTTTATCCAAGTTAAACAAGGTGGTATCGCTCTTGAGCAGAAAAGGCCATGCGCGGGTTAGAAGGGGTCCTCTTCAAACTCAATCTGCTTCAGGATCTGGCTCTGAACAACTATTTATGGATGGCCCAAACTTCTTGGATTTGGAATCCCCTAAAACTCACGCCTCTGCTTCTATTTACTCATCTTCTTCATCAGATTTTGCTCTTTCACAATGTGTCAAGCAGTTTTTACCTTGTCAGAGCTCGTCCTCAGGCGTCCTAAGCGCGGACACTAACCGGCATCAGCAGTTACATCCGCAGATGCACTATCCACCACTGCAGCTTCAACATCTTAGTCCACAACCGGAAGTCATGTTTAGAAATGGCTACATGCAATTAGACAACTCGATGAGCTGCACAGCAACAATTTCTTCAACAAAGTCATTTATGTCATCTTTAAGCATGGATGGTAGTATTGCTAATGACAAGCAACTGTTGCAGTACCAGTCAATTTCTGCAGCCCAGGAACGGATCCCTGGTGCCTCCTCTAAGAGGAAATGTTCCGGTAAAGGTGATGACAGCAGTAAATGTGGAAGTACTGGAAGGTGCCACTGCTCCAAACGGAGGTTAGCTTCGCTCTGCATAACAAATTAACTTCTAGTTGCCGTTTATTATGTTGTAGCCTCAATTTTGTGCAGTTTATTTTCAATTGAAGCACAGAGTTCCCCAGTATTTGTCTGGATGTTGGATCTAGAAAATGTAGCAGAGAGTATTTTCAGTATTCACAGTTATATTTATTCTCACTCTGGTCAACTTGATACAGTTTCACGCTTAGTAGGAGTGCCTCCTTGATATTGATTGCAGATTTAAGAATTTTCAGGGTGTAAAGCTAATGTGGTGAATGAAATTTGCAGGAAGCTACGAGTGAAGCGTACTATTAGAGTGCCTGCTATTAGTAGCAAATTAGCGGACATTCCACCAGATGAATTTTCCTGGAGGAAATATGGTCAAAAACCAATCAAGGGCTCTCCACATCCCAGGTACTAACCTTAGTTGCAAACTTACGGTGAATTTTCAAGAAGTCCTTTATTTGACCAAACTTTAAGGTGTATGGAGAGTTTTAGTACGTAAACCCTTGTGTTTACCTTTCCTTCCTTTACTTTCATCCATTCTGTTTCTTGTTTCTACGTTGTTGGCGTGAGTGCTTTATTAAACATATATCATGACACTGGTGCTAAAGTGGATGACAATCATAAAATTTGGAAAGAATATGCTTACATTTGTAGCATTTTGTTTGCTTATTGAAAGACCGCTTATGTCTGAAATTTCGTTCACATATCAGGAAATAAATATGCACCTGTAAAGATAAATGATCACATCTTCATTCAAGTTTGGCACCTGCTCTTGTTCTCTCACATTATCGATAGTCAGTGCATTATTCTTTCTTATGCCTTCATCATCTAGAAGCCAATATTGCATGAGAATCTGTCCCCACCCCTGGGGGACACACCCCCTGCATTGCCCTCTCCCTTGGGACTTGGGGACTACAGAGGAAGTCTGGGTGACTTCTTCCATGTCCTCTTGGCGTTTTCTGCCAAATAAAAGGAGGTTTGGGAGATGTATGTTGATGTTTTGGAGATGTATAGATGCCCCCTATCCAAACTAGTGTCCAACATTTTTTGAAGAAAAATATTCACTCACTAATTTGACCTTCAAAGTTCAGACCATGATAAATATTATCTATCCAGTGTGTGCTACAGCCTACAATGCTACATATGTAATGAGGGGTAATGGCAAAAACAGTTTTGACTTCCATGTTCAGTAAGCTTTTTACCTTGAATCTACTCTTTTCCGGGGTTTTAATATCCATGCAGACAAGCATTGTGGACCTATTATTTCAGAATTGCCACTTTTATTGAGTTGTATAATAAACCTATGTTCTAAAATCTTTGTTTTTAATTTATAATATTTTAATTGTTTTAAAAGATTTTTTCTTATCCCTGTCTGCTCATATCCTGGAAATTTACAGGTTCCTTCTTTCCATCCCTGAAAGCCTAACCTCTTTGCTCCATCCCCTGTCTTAAAAACTTGGTGCAACATAGCTAAAAGCATATGAAAAATATTGTAGGTGTAAATGCCCTATGTTTTACTGAAGTTTCATTTTCTGCAGAGTTTGTTCATATTCTGTAAATTCAACTATTATTCTCATTGATAGTAAGTACATGTATTTCGTGTTTGTTAAGCATTTTCTTATTCTAGCATTCGATCTTGGCATCTCTCTAATGTTTTTGAGTTTTCTCTCTTGGGCATTTTTCAATGGTTGTCAAGTTTAGTTTCATACAAATTTCCCTCAAGTGCAAATTCTCTGTTACCTTTTGAATTCAGCTAAAGGCTGAAAATTCATAGGTTCTCTTCCGTAAATTAATTTCAAGTCAGTTTAATTTTCTTGTTTAAGAGGAATACTAAGCCAATATTTGTTTTGTTTTGCAGGGGTTATTACAAGTGCAGCAGTATGAGAGGCTGCCCTGCCAGGAAACACGTGGAACGTTCCTTGGAAGATCCTTCTATGTTGATTGTGACATATGAAGGCGAACATAACCATTCACGTTTGCTATCATCGAATTCAAGTCTGATAGTTCACCCATAGATTCCCATGCAGTATTTTGCTATTTTGGCTGCATAGGTTACTCCTGCAACAATAACGCGAAGGCGGCAAATTTCTAATGTGGATGTTAAATCCATTGTGGGCAGTACAAAGTGCAATCCTTGAGGCAAAATTAACACTGCAATTCTTTGAAGGAACTTGCCCATGGGTTAGGAAGTGATTTTCACAATTTTGATCCACACATTCACTGTTCATATTTGATTTGTTAGGACAAAGGTATAGTCAAGCGTACAGGATAGCAAAAGCTTTGTCAGATACAGACTGCAGTATAATGTATTGATGAGTTCTGTACCTTAAATGCAAGGCCTTTGCTGCCACAAGACTTTCTGTCCAAGGTCTTATTGAATATTGGCCGTCTGAACCCACATATTTGTGGTTGTAAATTAAAGCAGAGTAAAAATGATAAACTTCCTCTTCCTTGCTTTGTTAATTCTCCTTTTCCTTAAAATTAATGATGCAGTTTAACTGCCA
Organism: Pinus tabuliformis; assembly: GCA_031772625.1. Lineage (NCBI taxonomy): Eukaryota > Viridiplantae > Streptophyta > Pinopsida > Pinales > Pinaceae > Pinus > Pinus tabuliformis. The sequence goes on from CM062816.1 coordinate 1,528,586,605, forward strand.
TCTTTGATAATAACCTGTGGTTTATATTTTGGGGTTGTTTTAGAATCTTGTTTTAGTGCAGAACTTAAGCTGGGTGCCTTTGGCATCTTATTTCCTGTTCAATCAACCGTGACATGATTTTAAAATGAGCAATGATAATGGTGCACTGAATTTTCCTTTTGATGCTAACTTGCAGGTGTTGTCATGCAGATAGATGACTGCAATATGTCCATTTTTCTAGGTTAAGAAGCAGCTGTATTGATAGTGTTGGAAGATAATTAGAACATTGGAATCACTTTTTTTGTATATTTTTTTAAATCCATATGACCATGCACAGGAAACCCCATGAGGCTTCACCACAGTCAATGGGTGGTAACCACAGTAAACTGCTGGCACCGATCTTGGAGCTTAATCCCAAGTGGGATCAAGGGCATCAAACCTATGACCTCCGCTACTTCTGGGGGAGAGATCTCACATCAGGTTCATGACTGCTTGCGCTAATGCCCAGAGTTTACCATTGGAAGATGTTTATTATGGCTGTTTGATGCCATTTATGTTAATCTCCAAGTGAAAAGTTTAAAGAACTGTCAATTGGCAATTGGAAGCTTATCATACAGATAAAATGTCTGGTTCTCCAAGGCCCTGATTATGGAGTCTAACCCCAAGGAGATTAAGGGAGTTAAACCCATGACCTTCCCTACTTCAAGGGAAGATGTAACATCTGGCTCATGATTGCTTGAGCTAACCCTTGGGACATAATATTGGAAGATGTTTATTGGCTCATGACTGCTTGAGCTATCCCTTGGGTAATAATATTGAAATATGTTTATTATGGCTGTTGTTGCCATTTACATTAATCTGTAAGTGAGAAGTTTAAAGAACTGTCAAATAGCAATTGCAACCTTACCATACAGATAAAATGTCTGGCTTTCCAAGTAAAGATCAGCTGAATTTATAGACTTGAGGATGGACCTTACATTGGGAGATGTTTATGTATGCTGTTGTATGTCATATGCATTAATTCGACAGTGAAAAACACTTGCAGATGGGCACTTGGATGCTAATCGTATAAGCTGTGCACAAATTTCACCACCTCCATTTTGAAGCAGTTAACTTAACAAGAATGGTAATAAATATGATGTTTGTTGTGGCCATTGATATCATCTACATTGATGTGTTTTTTAACTGTATAAGTTATTCGCATGTTTCGTTACTTCAAGGTAATCTGAAATTGGCTTGTATTCAGTCAACCTTCATTTTACGGAATCAATGGCTACCGGTGAGTCATCTCTCATATTGAATTTATTAGGTTTTTAATGCAAAGTGAGCAACGCTATTTTCAGCAACAAGCGTTTGGTCTAAGAATGTGAACTATATCTGGTATACATTAGTTGGAAGGTATGATGAAGTAGCCATAACGGCATAATTGATGTCATTAAGGGCTCTCATAGCCTAAATTTAAACAGGAGTGGTTATCCCATGCAAGAACGGAAGAGTGATCAATTTCACAGTAAAAGAGCATGGGGGGCTGCTGTCACAACGGAGTAATCAATGATTCAAACTAAAATGTATGTTATGGTAAATCACGACGCTCCTATACCAATGGATCTATTGGTTTCTGTCCCATCCATAACACAATTGGTGTTTATATGTTTGAGTTAGTAACCCCTAATGTATGTTATACCCAGACATCCTGGGGGCATCCTTCGAGGAGGTGATGGCTTGATGATGCTGTCAGGTTTATTGATAAGTAATAACTCGAGAGCAGCAGTTTTATTCCACCACCTTAAGACCTTCGATACTGCAGAGGCTGTCACCAGTAACAATTTGTTGTATTAGAAAATGTTGAATGAAACAATCTTGCATCTGGCATGAATCAACCTTCTGTTGCATGCAAACTCCGATAGACATGTTTAGTCATATCATCGGGATTCCTGTATTTGAAAGCATGCTATTTGTTAGTTGCATTTCATAGCTCTTGGGTGCTTTTGGATTCTTTTAGACACCAATCCTTGGCATCGATATCAATTGACCAAACAAGTAATGGGGAAATATTGGTTTCAATTGTGTTTCTTGTAAATAGTATTGGGGTTTTAAAGTGCAGTTTGTGTGCTGTTAAAGTGGAAAGAATGAAGGTAGCCCAAGGCCCTATGGAGGGAAAAAGCATAGAACTTTGATTTTTTTCAAAATAAACGTGCAAGAAGAAGCACCCCATGAATCCATGTGATGTAGGAAAGTAAGGGTTTTCTTCTTATCTCTTAATAACCCCAAAAGTAAGTGTTCATTAATGTCAAGGAAAACAACAAAGAATTTTGGATTAAAGGGAATCCATGAAGGACCACACTATGTATAGTTTGGAGTGGCCCAATGTCACTGAGGACAACAATGGAGAGTCATACCCCTATTCTCATTAGGAGGATCACAATGAAAAGCCATACCTCTATCGTTTGGTGGCACTAGAATTTAGAGCTAATGCATATTGAGTTTATATATTTTTCACTTTGGTGCTCGTGTTCCTTGTTTTATGAATATTGTATTTCCTTGTTTTATGAATATTGTATTTCCTTGTTTTATGAAAATCGTATCTCCTTAGAGATGTACATGTTATTAGGGTTAAGTTTTTCTTTCTTTTGTTTTTCCTCACCTTTTACTATTTCATGAGAGTTGAGTAATTTACACATGACACAAAAATGAAATTCTATTTACAAGGTCATTTTCTATTTCATGAGAGTTGAGTAATTTATACATGACGAATAAATGAAATTCTATTTACAAGGTCATTTTCTATTTCATGAGAGTTGAGTAATTTATACATGACACATAAATGAAATTTTATTTACAAGGTCATTGTCGAAGTTGGTCAAAAGGAGAATAACTTGAAATATTGAGTTCATGACTTTTCCATTCCTCATCCATTAAGAGATTTGATGGTGTGCAATTATCTTTCCAAATATGAGGATGACTAAGAGATTGAGTAGCTGAGGAATAGGAATGTCTTCCTTACTGTAGAGATAAAAAAAAATTAAAACCTTGTCATATTGTGAACATTTATGGGAGGAGCTTATAGGTAGATCTCTCATTATTGTGATTAAGTGGTAGTATATCATGTTTGGAAAATGGGGATATAAACATTGGCTAGTTGTTGCAAAGATGTTAGGGCTCTATTGAGCCCTTTGGTGCCATGTTGAAAAGCATGAGTGCCCTCCATCCCCCTTTGAGGCCCTCACTTATTTGTTAACTAGGGTTTCACCTTCATACATGTGTATAGTATGAGATTCACACTTGTATACTTACATATGCCTACCCATGTAGAGGTGCCTTGTGCAATCCACCCATGTATTTTGTTTTTGTTAGCTACCCAATAATGTTATGATACATCTCAAGTACTACTCTAATGTGATGGATCATCTTCTTAAATTCTCCCTCTACTTAGCCTAGACATGGGACTTCATTGAGGTGTTTAACACTTTAGTGGATTCCTTCTGTCTGCATTCCCCTCTTTGGGCTCTAGTGCTTGGTTGCCAATTTGACTCATTTAATTTGTTGGTAGACTTAGATCTCAATGCTAATTGAACTATCCTAATCTTGTGCATCCCTAGGTTATCATTAACAAGATTTTAAGATCTCAATTAATCTAATGGTTTTCTCCCTTGTCTTCGTCCTCTTTGTCTTACCAACAAGTTAAATGGGGAAATAACACCAACTAACTAGGGTTGATCAACTAACAATTCCTTTAATGAGCTAAAATTCTTTGTGTTGGAAATGGAAAGAGAAGAATGAAGATAACTCAACTAGGTCACTGAATGCTTCAGAAATTTGCTTCAAATAGGTTGGCTTGGCATTTTCGCTATAACTTTTTCTTTTGAGATGTTTCAAATTGTAGAATTTGGTGGAGGCATAAGAGAGATCTATTGACACATATGGTAGAAATTTCAAACCTTGGTTCACTCTAATTTTGGAGATATGCTCTGAGGAAGTTAGGGTTCTTGAATACTCTTGAAATATGTTTCAAATAGGTTAGCTTGGAATTTTTGTTCTAACTTTCTTTTTGAGATGTTTTAGACTATGCAATCAAGAGGACACAGAGAAGATATCTCTAGGTACATGTGACAAAAATTAGACTTTGGTATGCTATACTTTCAGAGATACTCCCTTATGGAAGTTAGGGTTACCAAATAGTCTTAAAATTAACTTCAAATAGGTTAGTTTGGCATTTTTGCTATAACTTATTTTCTAAGACATTTCAGATTGTGAAAATGTCATAGATTCAACAAGACATATAGAAATGCCTCAAGTAAAAAAACTAGAATCATATTTGCAAAATTAGATACATGGCATGTGGTACAAGTTTGTTCTTGGGAAAAATCCAAAAACAAGAAGTTTTGGGAGAAATAGACTGGACAAAGGAAAAAGCAACAAGCAAACCTAGTGAAGGAAGAAACAACAAGTAGACCTAGTGAAGGAAAAAGCAACTAGCATGCCTGGTGAATGAAGAAGTAGCAAAGAAGACTCAATGAAGTAGGTTGGTGCTTATGAATATCATGCACTAGAGGGATTGGTTTCTCCTGTAGGTTGGTACCTACAAATTTTGCAACAGAGGGGATTTGTGTCTCCTATAGGTTGGTGCCTACAAACCTTGCAGTAGAGGGAATTGGTGTTTCTTATAGGTTGGTGCCTACAAATCTTGTAGCATAGGAGATTGGTGTCTCCTGTAGATTGGTACCTACAAGTATTGTAGTAGGGTGTATTGGCGTCTCCTTTAGGTTGGTGGCTACAAAATTTGTAACAATAGGTTGGTACCTACATAGCTTGGATCAATAGGTTCATGCCTATAAGGATCTATTATAAAGAATTTTTCATTTATATCTTGTGTTCCATATGTGAGATTGTTTGGTAATGATTCATGAATGTTTAAATAAGTCATAAATTGCCTTACTGCCAAACTAAATGAGGAAAGGCCAGCTAACTAGGGTTAATTATTTGACAATTTTTTTAAAGAGCTAAAAACCTTAGTGTAAGAGAAGAAAGTAGACAACTAGTTGAAAATACATCTGTGTATATGATTAAGCTTCATGGGATGAAGTGGAGAGTATGAGAATCGTCCAAGAGTGATCCTCATCTTGAAATCTCAAAGGGGATGATATCTCTTTCCTAAGCTATGATGGAACCTACCTTGGAAATTTTAGTGTTGAAACTTCCATGGTATGAGTGGAACTATGCCAATGAAGAGCTCCAAAATTAATCAATGAAATGTACAAGGTTGGAACCAATATTGCTAAAGAAGTCTATAAAATTGTTGGAGATGACAAGGGCAAGCAACTCTAGGGGCTTGAGAGAGATGGGATGAGATTAATGATCAACTCGAATGTCTACCTATAAATTAGGGTTTTAAAAAATAATATGGTTTAAATTTCAATGCATTGAAGAGGCTTTACAAGGAGGAATAAATAGATATACGTTGGCATTGGAGTGACCTCAAAGTATAAGAGAATATTGAATTAGTTGTAAGGGTTTCCAAGTAGTATAGATCCTTCATACTATGCTTTTTCATTAGGTGCCATTGGTTTGGTATAACTATAATATGGGTTTTAAAGCCCAAAATGACCCTCTATTATGTGACATGTGGTTTGATAATGGAAATACCTTATGGAAATTTGCAATACATTAGTTCCAAAATATCAAGAAGCTTTAGGGGTTTAACCCAAGTTGATTCCATAAATAGAAAGTTCCAAATGGGTTTAGGTGATTATGGACCCAAAATAAGGCATTATAAGTGACTATGGATCTAGGTTAGGGGATTTTGGCCCAAACTATACCCATGAAGTAAGGAAATTCCCAATATGGTTGCTCGAAAGGGTTAAAATGTGTTAGGTTAGTAACCAAGCACTAGATACCACAAAGGGGAGGAAGCACCGAAGGAGCCTAACCAAGTGCTAGACATATCAATGAGGTCCCATGTCTAGGCTAAGGTGAGAGAAACTCCAAGAAGATGGCCCATCACATTAGAGTAGTAGTTGAGAGGTTTCATAACATTATTCAATGGGTCACGTATGAGCATGGCACATGGGTGGATTGCACAAGGAACTGCTAGGTGGGTAGGTGTATGTAAGTATCCAAGTGTAAATCTCATAGTACTCTACACATTTCTTAAGGTGAAACTCTTTTAAAAATAAGTGGGGGCCTCATAAAAATGGGAGGGGAGGGGGATGCCTTTCAACATGGCACCATTGAGGGCTTGGTAAAGCCCTAACATCTTTGAAATACTAGCTAACATTTAAATCACGATTTTCTAAATAGGATAAACTACTACTTAATCACAATGCTTGTGATTGAGAGATATCTCTATAAGTTCCTCCCAAAAATATTCATGATATGGACAAGGTTATAAATTTTCATTTATCTCTACAACAAGAAATCCATTTCTACTCCCAAGTTGCTCAAACCCTTAGTCATCTTGATATCGATAAAGAACATTGCATAAGCATCATGAGGGTAGGGATGAAAGATCATCAAAGCATGAACACGCTACTTATAGAGTTTTCACCTTTAAACATGTGCAGAGTATGAGAGTCACACTCAAATACTTAAATTTGCCTACCCACCTAGAGGTCCCTTGTGCAATCCACCCATGTGCCATATTCATGTGACCTATTCAATAATGGTAGAGTACTTGTCAACTACTACTCAATGTGATGGACCATCCTCTTTGAGTCTCTCTCACTTTAGTCTATACATGTGACGTCATTGAGATGTCTAACACTTAGGTGGGTTCCTTAGGTCCCTGTTCTCCATTGTCGTTGATAGTACATGTTTTCCAATTTGACTCATTAAATTTTCTAGTAAAATTTGATCTATATAATTGAATTATCTATAATTTTCTAGTATAATTGAATTATCCTAATCCCATATATCCCTATATTATCATTATCATTATAGTCCTAATTAATCTAGTGGCTTTCCATCCCATCATCATCCTCTTTTGGCTTCCCTACAAATTAAATGTGGAAATAATGCCAACTAACTAGGGTTAATTAACTGAAAATTCCTTTAATGGGCTAAAACCCTAATGTTGGAAATGGAATGAAAAGAATGAATATAATTCACTCAAAATTCATATTTGAAGATGATTAAGCTTCCTAGGTTAAAGTGGAGAGTTATGAATATCCTCCAAGAGTGGTCCACATCTCGAAATAACTTCATGCCCCCAAAGGGAATGATACATTTGATTACCCCTTATACTAGTCGGAGTACATATATATCTATGCAACTTTTTTTCACACCACTGTAAGCCCAAGGTCACAACTTAAAGCCTTGTAATAACCATGTGAGGCCCCATATTAAGAATCATAGACTTTGTGACGAGTCCAACCATGGCCAGTCCCTTTGAGTTCATCTCTCGCACCTTTCATCCTAGATAATATTGGAAGAACTTCGATGAACATACTTAAGGACTCATGGTTTTAGAGAAGCCTACTTTTGTAGGGGTAATCACTAATGTATGGACCAGCCTAGCCCACATTGGGTGCATCTATGTCATACCGCATGGTTATGAGTATGTTAAGTCTATAGGTGGCCTTAGATTTGGTGTAGTATCCCTCAGATGTAACTCAACATGGAAATCTCACAATTATTAACTTTTCACGCTTACTAAGGCAGTTTGCATTTCTCGATACAAGTGATCCTGAAAGTCAAAAAATCAACTTGCTCTTATTTTGTTCAGTTTGATGAGAGGATCACATGCCACATGGAATATTTTTAATCAATGAAGGCATGGTCACATTATGGTTGGTCAAAGCAATTAACATGTATTATAGGTTTCAAGGTGGAAGATCAAGGGAAGTGTTGGGAAATTTTTGACATGCATTACATAAAAAATGGTTTATAAGATAGGAGGAATAAAACCCATGTTTCATATTTTAAAACTCCTTAAGGGTGTTGAAGATCTACCTTTTGGGCATGATGAGGTGGCATTGACTAGGGTGATATGTGAGCACAATAGAATTTTCGAGCTAACATGGCTTATCACAAGTGACAATAAGGCAAATAATACTTAAAACAGGTGGAATGCTTGGTTAGATCATTAAAATATTGAAGATGTGGAAAAAGGTGGCAAGGTCGAGTTACTATCCATGAGAAAGTCAAGTCAACTAGTTGTGAAGTGGATAAGGTAGTTGGAAGGTAAAAGAGGAAATTGGAAGCATCTTAGGATCTTTAAGGGGGGCGTTGAGGTAGTAAGGCTAACATTCTTCACTTTTTAGTCTTTGGGCCATCAACAAGTGGAACATTGGATTACTTTGGGTTATGCGAGTCAAATCCAACCCTTAAGTGGGGAAATGCCATGTAAAAAGATGTTTTTTCAAGAGGTAAACTTAGTCTCCAACTTGTTGATGCTCAAGTTAAAAAATAATTTTTTAATGGAAGGAGGAAACTAATTGTTAGTGAAGAAAATTATAAATTTCTAACTCCTCCACCCATTTGTTGTTGTTGACTATGAAACCACTTTATGTCATTCAATAAAGAAAAACAATGTTAATATTGAAACAGGAACTATAAACTCAAAACAGGAATCTAGCCAAAAAATCCCCAAAAAACATGAAAAATAGTGCTAAAAACGAAAAGTGTGTATACTGGAATTATGTCTTTTTTAGGGTTAATTTTCAACATATTTAAAAAATGGCAGTAAAACCAATTTTTTTTAGCAAAAAGCAATTGTTTTTGAAGAAAAAACACACTAATGTTTTTGGTAGAATAGCATTTTTCTTTCCTAGGTATCATTTCAACATTTATTAGTAATGACGATAAAAATAAAATAATGGGATCCAAAACACATTAAAATTCCATTAGTTTTCATCCATGTCGTTAAACATATAATAACATGACACTAAAGATCACTAAAATTCTAATTGTTTTCAACCATAACATTAAAGATAAAAAAAAAAATGGAAAATTTTCAACCATAGAATTAAAAAACTCTAAGTTTTCAACACATTTAAACCATGACATTATGAACAAATTACATGACTAAATTAATCAAAATGTCAATACTTGTAGATTGAATGAAACATAAATTATATCTCTAAGTTATTGTTGCATTGTAGATATTCTAAACAATAAAACTCATCATAATTAAAACATATAATCCAACAAACATAAAAATGACTCATAACTTCATTTAACATCATATGGAAATCAAAAATTTTATTTCAAGATACGATGCAAACATTAGTTATATAAACTGTCTTAGACAATTATTCAAAATCACTCATATTTTCTTGCATGCCATCATAATTCACATCTTCAGAGGAATTACTAGATGCAGATGAAGATGTTCCATATTCTTCTCTTTCATCAACTAGTGCCCCATCTGAGTCCACATGTATGCCCACCATTTCAGGTTTCAAAATTCTTCTGGATTTACGATTTCTTTCAACAGGCACCCATCTCAACATTATTTCTTCTGGTAACAACCTCTTTAGAATCTCTATCGTCTTGAAGTGAAGAGTTCCTCCCTTTGTCAAATTGAAGTCATAAACAAGTATGTCAACATCCTCCAACTTTAAGAGGTATGTGTGGCGACGATTTATATTTGTACCCTTTCTTTTTCTCTTCCCGCCAATTTTTTATCAACTACCATCTCTGGCTTATACACACCATTGAATAGTTGTGTATTTGTGGCATACCAATGTACTTCAACACCTGCAACATATTCATTTTATGTAATGACCTTTATAACCTTAGCAACCTAAAATGGATAGCCATTGGGATCTCCATCCGCTAGCACTGCGATCATTCAACCTTCCTTAATCTTACGTACTGAACCCCTGTAAAGGTCTTCCATGGCTTCACGTTGTGCACAAGATCTTCTGAAACCAATATACACTTCTCTTTCCTATACCTATGAAGAATTAATAATACCTTGAGATTATTGTTAGTCAACAATGTTTCTTTCCTCATGTTCATTTGACACATTTTGTGCCCAAATAAATGGAGTTTTCAAAGGTATATCTTAATTTGTTGTTCTTAAAATGATATCACTTTTATTATTGTAAAAATACTTCCACCAAACTAAATCAACAATAACAAAGTACTCACCCGGATGCGGGTGTTAACCTTAGCATTTAATGACATGGCCTTCCGTCCAGCCATCAGGATTGCCAGCCGGCAGGAGGGCGATCATCCGGCCCGCATGAAAGACGCCATATTAAGGTTCATGGTAAGTGAGTTAATGTTCACTCAGTCTCGGACGGCGCTGCAATTCAATAAGCGCATGGCCCTTTCGTCCTGGTTCGCGCTCTTCAACATGACGCGCCTTCATTTTCCCGCTGCGAGTTTTGCCTTCGGCCTTTATATCACCATGTGGTCTCAGATGGTTCATCTTGTCCCTCCTGTGGCCTTAGTCGCTTGGCTCTGCAACAATTCGGGCTTTCTTAGCATCCCTGCTCCGCCGGTTCTTCTCCGTCTCAGCTGTTTTCTCAGTTTCCCTGGTGCTCCCTCAATGCCTCGTAGTCGAGGTATTCCGCGAAGGGGTGGTCGCTCTGGTATCAGAGTAAGCCCCTCGCCTTCAGAGCCCCGGCATTTAACCCCAATTGCTTTGGCTCAGCCCTCTTCTCCGCAGTCTGACCAGGAGAGAGCCAACCCAAACAGCTCATACCAGTCTTCCAGTTTTGTTTTCCAGAGTCGGCTCAATAGACCGACGGTTACAGTGAATTTTTCTGTGTTTATCTCTAAGGAGGAAACCCACCATCCCAGCTCGACCCCTCCGGCTTTCCCCAGTTCTTAGAATGAAGGCGTTCTGCTCGGAGATATGACGGGGCTGGTTTATCACCCGGACTTCATCAACGAGGGAGCCCCTGCTTCGAATGTTCCTCAGCAACCCGCTCAGGCCATGGAAGAAGACAAAGTCAGAGAACCAGCTCATTTCCCTTCTGGAAATTTACACCTGGTAACGGATTCGGTTGGAGAACCGCTGCTGGACGAAGAAGGCTATGTCACATGGGTAGCCTCTCCAAGTCTGGTGAAGGAAGAAAGGCAAGCCTCTCCAAGTCAAGTCGACTGATTCGACTCCGGGTGCTTGTTATGTTTTTTGACTCTGTGTCTATGGTTTTACAGTTTAAGTCTCGTGTCTGTTTTTGTCTTAGGCTTCAGATGGTTATAGCAGTCTTAGACAATTCAGACTTCTTTTTCTGTTATACAGTTAGTCTTGATAGATATCAATGTATTTTTGAAACTGCTGAAGGATGGGCGTATCATAGTCCAGATATTTTTTGTCAGAATGTCAGGGATAGCAATCGATTTCTCAAGGTCTGCATTGTTCATCTAGTGAACAACACCTACTGTAAAATCCCTGAGTCTTTGCTAGAGGATTGGCCTCGGCCTCCTTTGAGGCTCTGATCTTTGTACATATCTTTTCACTTTTTTAATAGAATAGCATTTACCGAGAAAAAAAAAAAAAACAATAACAAAGTACTCATATGTATATCTAATACATTTTTTAATTTCTTCCAGGCAATCAGAATACTTTATATCTCTATTATGTCTGCGTGCGTGATGAACTTCAACAACTGATTGTAATAACAATATATTTGATGCAAATATTGGATGATCTGGAATGAACTTCAAAAATGGCAAACCTGATGATGGCGCCCATTCTGCAGTAGATGAATACTTCTTGCCCCATATTAGTGTTTTCCCATCAATTTTTTTTGATATGAAATTGATGTTGGAAGCTAATGTCATTAAGTTGTTCAATGCATTTCTCCTCACCATGTGATCCTTGAATATACCTTCGCATGTCAACAATTTCTTCCAACACATAAAAAATAGGCTCTAGCATGTATGATTTCTTAATACATTCAATTAATGATGGAAAGCTTCCAACATCCTTCCTCCTCAATGTGACTGAAAAACGACTGAACATCTGATTAATATGGTCACGAGTGTGCCCAACAAGAAGGAAACCAACGTTTACCTTCTGAAAAATTCTCAATTCAACATGCATGTTTAGATATCCAAAAACAATTTAATTTTTGTTTTCACAACAAGTGTTGTCCAATTGTAGATACAAAACTTCAGGAAGATTACCAAACCAATGGGAAAGCACATCATGAATTATGGTTATTATCAGATTTGCATCATTATGAATATTTGGAGCTATGAAGTATACCTTTGGAAACATTTTCCCATTGAAGACCATACAATTGACCAAGTGATACTGAATAAAAATTTCCTCCTGTAAATTTTTGGATGTGCGAACAAAATGTGGTAGAAGTGTTTTCTTCTGGTCCATACCATCAATTATCAAACCCAAATATTTATTTGTATTATCATAACACTTCTTTTGATTCTTGTACAACTTATTCCTTTCATTTGTTTGTTGTTCGCGATGCTCTTGAAGCGCTTTGAAAATTGAATCTACACAACATAAAAGAAAGTCATTAATAAATATGTTTTCATAGTTGATGACTATACAAATTTAAAAATTAATGTTATGAATGCTTACCTCTTTCTGCCCCTTCACATTTATCCATTTTTTATTTAAGAGAAGCACATGTACTGAAAATCCCCATCCTTGTCTTCTTAGGAATACAGATATTGTTGAATTCTTTCTTCCATATATTCACAGAATATTGATATGTAATAAATCGACCATTTCCTTCAACACCTTTTGCATATTATTTGTATAAGTTGTATATTTCTCGTCTTGAGAAATTATCTGGAATATGTATTGTATCTCTATTTGGCATACACTCTCCATGCTTTGAAAAGAAGTATTTCATCCATGACATTGCAGTATTTGATAATGGCCCAAATTGTCGTTTATGACGTACTTCTAAATAAAATGTGGGATCCTTTTCCAAATTTTCTTGGATTCCTGACAGACGAAAATTACCCAGTGAATGAAACATTTTGAAAACCTTTCTACATATAAATAAAGACCCAATATGATAATTATAACCTGATAATGTAGATTGTGTGCACCCCACTAAATATGAATTTTGCATGCTTTTATTCATTGAAAAATATCTCTTCCTTTTCTCCAATGCAAACTTGAAATCCATATGCTTCAAGCAATAGTTTTGACAACATTCACTTGAAATGAGAGCACTGATAGAACTTCTTCTCATGAGATATTTTGCTCTACCCCTTGTATAACTAGAACATCTTGGATTGATACGAAAAGGTCTGCTCCTACTCCTTGATACAATATTTGCTGGCAACATCTCCATCATTGGATCATCATCTATATAAGCATTTTCATCATCATTATGAGGAATACTATCCTTACTATGATCATCTGTGATTTTGAAATGCTGACTTGGAGGATATTCTTCATCTTGCCTTTCTTCAGTGCTACCCTCATAGTCCTTAGAATTAGGACTAAATAGAAAATTTGACTCGATGTTTATTGGATATTCTTCATCATGTGCATTGTCAGTGTTTCTCTCATAGTCCATAGGATTAGGACTATGTGGAAATGTGACTCTTTACTTACTAGAAATTCTTCATCCTGCCCTTCGTCATTATTGCTCTCACAATCCTTAAGATTAAGACTAAGTGCTTCATCATGCTCTTCGTCACTATTGCTCTCATAGTGCTTAGGATTAGGACTCGGTGGAAAATGTGACTCTCTATTTACTGGAAATTCATCATCCTACCCTTCGTCACTATTGTTCTCATATTCCTTAGTATTAGGACTAAGTGGTAAATGCGACTCTAGATTTATTGGAAATTCTTCATCCTGGCCTTCATCACTGCTGCTCTCATAGTCCAAGGATTAGGACTAAGTGGAAAATGTGACTCTCGATTTATTGGAAATTCTTCATCTTGGCCTTCATCACTACTACTCTCATAGTCCATAGGATTGGGACTAAGTGGAAATTGTGACTCTCTATTCATTTGAAATTATTCATCATTCTCTTCATCACTGCTTCTCTCATAGTTCATAGGATTAAGACTAAGTGGAAACCACGACTCTTTATTTATTTGAAATTCTTCATCATGCTCTTCATCACTACTGCTCTCATAGTTCATAGGATCAGGACTAAGTGGACAACATGACTCTTTATTCATTTGAAATTCTTCATCATGCTCTTCATAACCGCTGCTCTCATAGTCCATAGGATTAGGACTAAATGGAAACCGTGACTCTTTATTTATCTGAAAATATTCATCATGCTCTTCATCACTGCTGCTCCCATAGTCCATAGGATTAGGACTAAGTGGAAACGTGACTCTTTATTGATTTGAACTTATTCATCCTGCCCTTCATCAATGCTGCTGTCATAGTTCTTAGGATTAGGATTAAGTGGAAGATTTGACTCTCTATTCATAGTGAAAGAATTTCCGTTATATTCATCAATATGAATATAGATGTTACGTGACGAAGATGTTAATGCTTCACAAAGTGAAATTTCACTAGCAGAATAATCCATGTCTTTCAAACATAATAGGTTGAATGATACAAATGCACTCTCTCTTAATGATAATATATAGCTTAAAGAATGAATTTTTCCCTCCAAAGTTTCCCTCTAAATTTTTTTGCCGAAAATTTTCCTTCCAAAAATTTCGTTTCATGTATTTTCCTCCAAAATTTTTTTCTACAATTTATTGAATTTTTTTTTTTATTATTATTATTATTATTATGAAATTAATCTTTTAAACTAAATATTTAAATTAAAATTGTAAACTAAATCTTTTACCTAAATTATTTTTTTACTTAAACTATATAGCATTTACTAGACAATTGAATTTTCCTTTAAATTTTTATTATATCTTCTAACACACATTTAAAATAAATTACTATATTGCCATAACACAATTTATATGTTAAGTTTTTATAAAAAAAAATTAATACCACATTCACCATGTGGTAAAACAATTCCGTAATGTTCGCTTTATACAATATCGTCATAACAAGATTTATATGTTAAAGTTTTTATAAAAACAAATTAATACCACATTCACCGCGCGATAAAACAATTTTGTAATTTCCACTATATCATAAATTTCATTATCATTATTCCTCACATCACATCAAGGCTTTTCAAGGTTCGTTAAAAGACTTGGAGCGATTTTGTGGAACAACTACATTGTTATCGAAAACATATTCAACAAAATATTATCGCATTTGAAAGGTTAGTTTCCCTTTTGTTGTGTGCAAGTTTTAAACTCCCATAGGTTTATTAGTAGTTATGTGTCAGTTGGGTTGTTATCTTTGTGTAAAATAACAAACCAAAAACATATTCTAGTAAAATAATATTTAACTTTTTATTAATGGAATTTAGATTTCTTTTAGAAATTAAAATTTTAGATGAACCAGGCTTACCCGACAGCCCCCTGGTAGGCAGAAGGCCACCATGTCCGCAATGGGCATGGTGGGCCCGGTCGTGCCTACTGGTGACACCCACCCCCGCGGCCCAACACCGTCCTGCCCCACCCTCGTGGCCCAATAAGTCCGTGGTGGTGGAGGCCCGATTCAAAATCGGGCTTCCACCCCACGAGCCCTTTGGGCCGCAGGGGTGGGGTGTAAGCGCGACCCCACGGGCCATGGGGACGCGGGGGTGGGGTGGGAAAGGGCTACATGCAACTCCCTTCTGCCTCATCCCCATAGCCTAACGATCCCATGGGGGTGGAGTCCTGTTGGACCCATGGGGGTGGAGGACCGATTCGGAGAATCAGACCTCCACTCCCATCGGCCCGTTGGGCGGGGGGGTGGGGCAGGAGGTGGCTACATCCTTCCCGCCCCACCCCCACAGCCCAATGGGCCCGTGGTCCGATAGGCCTCCATGCCCACATATTCCGCCTCCATGCCCACATATTCCAGTAAAATAATATTTAACTTTTTTTTAACGAAATTTAGATTTATTTTAGAAATTAAAAATTTAGTTGAGCTAGGCTTACTCGACACCACTCTAACAGGAAGAAGGCCACTTCATCTATAGTGGGCGTGGTGGGCCCGGTTGTGTCACCGGCGACACCCACCCCTGTGGCCCAACGAGTCCGTGGGGGTGGAGGCTCGATTCAAAATCGGGCCTCCACCCCCATGGGCCCGATGGGTTGCCGGGGTGGGGAAGGAGTGCAGCCCCATGGGGTTGCAGGGGTGGGGCAGGAGAGGGCTACACACAACTCCCTTCCACCCCATCCCCACAGTGCAATGAGCCCATGGGGGTGGAGGCCTGTTGGACCCATTGGGGTGGAGCACTGATTCTGAGAAACGAGCCTCCACTCCCACGGGCCCATTGGGCCGCGAGGGTGGGGCAGGAGAGGGCTACACTCAACTCCCTTCCGCCCCATCCCCATGACCCAATGAGCCCATGGGGGTGGAGGACTGATTCTGAGAAATGAGCCTCCACTCCCACGGGCCCGTTGGGCCGCGGGTGTGGGGCGAGCTGCCCAATGGGCCCGTGGGGGTGGCAGCCATCTTTTTAATTTTTTTTTTATAAAAAGGTTATGTTTTAAAAATTATTTATGATTTATGATTATTTATCATTTTTAGATTTTGTTTCGTTTTGTTTGTTTACTTAAGCTATTTTTTTGTAATTTACTTATTTATATATATGTGTTTATTTTTTGCAGGAAAATGACATTAAGGAAGATTTTTTGTGAATCTTTTTGGACTAAAGACTGCAAAAATTAAAGGTGGATCCTCAAAAAACACTACTGAATGAACCAAACCTGAGCTAATAACTACAAATCTATCAAGTGCCTCAAACGATAAGAAGATGATTTCTTATCGAAAGAAATCACAAGAAGTGAAGCATACTGAAAATGTATGGTATGTGAAGGATAGAGAAGGCGAACAACATATGCAGATATATCTATATGTCGATATCCCTAATGATAGTGGACTTTATGAGGTGTTGGGAAAAATACTAGACATATGTTTGATACCGGAAACCGAAGTTGTTTATGTACTTACAAAACTGCCCAAGTCACATGACAAGTTTAAAGAGCAATTATCATTGTCAACGTATGACACGACAGGGGAATCTACAAAGATGCATAAACAAATCATAAATGAAATTGCACAAGATATCGTAAGTATTGTTATTTATATTTATGTGTTTTGCATTATTGTAACTGTATCATTATATTTTTATAACTTAGTTTTTATTGAGATATGATATTTTGTTTGATAGAAATTTATTGAAAATCTTTCAATTATGTTAGGAGGCATTTATTTCATAGAGCAAGATATTATGAATGTTCTCAGGAGTTTCTACTTAGGGTCAAAAGAAGATATAGAAAACAAGCAAAAAATAGTAACATGATGCTACAAAACTACATCCAATGGATCAACAAAGAATGTCTATAATGGATAAATCTAGCAAAGGTAGACATGTTTCTTTTGAGGATGAGGAAGTCGAAACTGACGCTGAAGAATATGTTTCCATTACTGAGGATGAGATTAGAACTGATTTTAGAAAGGAGAAGAGCCATAAAAGACCAAAAGTAAAAATGCCCAAAAATGTCTTTGTTTTAGTTGATGATGAGAATGTTATTTATCTAGAAGAAAAGAGGAGAAAGAAAATGAAAGTTGATCATTTTCAAATAGTGAAGGCCAACAATGAAGATCCTAGTGAAAATTCAAAAGAAAGCAGGGAAATCATTACACCAGGAGCTGATTTAGATGATGACATTATTAAAACAAAAAAATGATATTCGACATAATTTGACCAAGACAAACTTAATTGAGGGTGGTCGTACATTTCAACTTAATGTGAAACAAATCTATAAGCCAAGTGAAGAACAATTTAAATATCAAATCAGATAGCCACACCACCTGCACGTTCACAACTTGAAGACATTGATGAGGTACAATCCATATGCTCATGTGCTTGATTATGTGCTTCTTGTTGATCTAGTTCAAGTTCTCAGCAAAGAAGCATTTGATAAGTTAAAATGTTTTGAATACAATTATTATGTGCTTGGGGGGAACCATTCTGTAGAAGCTCAAAGGCAATTGATGGAGGAATATCCCAATAACCTATGTTTTGAAACAATGAAATGTATAATTTATGCTAGTTTATTAGATATAGAATCAAAATTATTGGCATGGGACCATAATACAGATAATTAATATAGGATGTCTATGAATTTCATCCAAAGGGTTAGATTTATTCATAATGAATTTGAAGAAAGATGTGGTGGGGATAAGATAAATGTTAGTCTAGAATTTCGAAATGAATGTTGTATGGCAATAGGCTATCAAATTGAGGAAAAAATCAATTCAAACAACGAAAAAGTATGTTATGATATATTTTGAAGTATTGATAACATTTTCCGTTGGCATTTAGAAATTGAGAGATATGGGCATTGATTAATGATATTTTTAGCATGTGGGAGAACATTGACATTAAAAACTAGAAGATCAAAAAGTCTAAACCATTGATATGTAGTAGTAGTAAATCAGGTCTTGAAATGAAGTGGCTTCAAGAAAATATGACTATCACACCTTAGAGAGCATTGCAAGGAATGAAGGATAAAAAACTTGTCAAAGCGATATTATCTCGTGTGAAGTCAGGGGAATTATCATTGGATGAAATGTGTGAGGAATTTCAAAACATAAGTTTGCTGAATTTTTTTACTTATTTCTAGATTATAATTTTCTTTTAAATATAACATATTGTTCTTGGTAGTATTTGTTATACATATCATTGTATTAAATTTTTTTACTTTATCTATTCAGTCACAAAGTTTACATGAAAATACAAGAAAAATGGTTAAATTGTTAAATGAAGATAGTTGGGATGATGTTGTATGCAACTATCCAGATTCAAGTTCTACATCAACACTAAAAGATTTCTATCTTACATTATGTTGGTCTATACATTCATTTCTATTCATCTGTATACTATTTTTATTTTATAATTTATATTTATATATTTTTTATTTTATTAAAGATGAGGAATGATGCAAATAGAGCACCAGATAGTTTCAGAAGCTTTATTGAAAAAATTAAGATCAAAACACTGAGAAAGCAGCATCTTAGGAATGTTGAACTTGATCCAACTCTTACTCATTTCATTTGGAATGTGCTTTACACTATTCAATATCAAGTAATATAAGGTGATTGTGAAAACATTCCTAAACTCATACTTAAAAGGGATTATTCCTTAGTTATTGCAGATACTCCCCATGGTTTCAATATCCCAAACATTGACTATAATAATGACCCTTATACTTATCAAGCTCTTAGTAAAGTGGTTGTGAGATTTGTAGAAGTCACATCATCACCATTATGGAGATTTGTGACATTTCATTCAGACACACAATTGACATTATTATTAATAGTCTTCAAAGGGAAAACAAACTCAAGGATGCAACTCACATGGTAAGACATTGAAATTGTATGTTTGATTAATGCTAAAAAATTCATTTATGTACAAGTTAATTGAACTTTTACTATTTCATGTTACAAGAAAAGGTCAAATATTTTTAACTGTGAAGATCAACTAATTATAAATGATTTTGAGTTCATCCATATTTATAGTTAGACAAAAGATGATAGCTATAAGTCTATGCTTCTTAATCGAGTAGATCGAAAGAGTCATAGCCAAGTACTGGTTTATGATGCAGTTGTGAAAAAAACTAACATATGAAGATAAAGAAGCAAAATGAGAGATAGTTAACATTTATCAAAAACCACAGTGATTGATTAACTCTCTTATAGATTTATGTTCAAATGAAGGAGATTGGGTTCTAGATTTTTTTCAGGCTCATGTAAGTTTTATTATATAGAATTGAATTTCAATATCTTCTTTCTTAATTTATTTGTCATTATACTAATTTACTTCATTATTTCTTATGTGCTTGATAATTAGGTACAACACTAGCATGTTGCCTACAAAAAAGAAGAAATTGCATTATTATTGAAAAAGACCCAGTACAATGGAAATTTATTCAACGAAGAATTAATGCTCTTCAACTTCTTCCAGATGCAATGCAAGAAATTGGGTTGAGGAAATGGGATTTTAATGAATCATGTGTGGAAAAAAGGCAAAGGAACCTCAACCACCATTAGATGTAATGATTGGAAAGGCATACATTGAGAGATTCACAAACATCAAAGATCCATCAGAAGAGGAATATGAGCAAAATGAAGCAGAAAATATTGCGGAAGAAGACAATAATGAAACTCTAAAGGATGAAGAGTTTGAATTACGTGATATTGTTGATTGAATTTAAGTTATTCTTGGAAATCAAACCCATTTTTTGTAACTATTAATTAGTTATACTTGTAATGTTTTTAATTTGACATTTTATGAGAAGAATAAGTATTCAGTTAATGTTGTTATATGTTCAATATTTGTATTATGTGATTTTCACTTTAATTTTTATGTGAATTATTATTTTTTGAAAAAATTGTAATTCTTATTATTTTTTGACATGAAATTCATAAAAGAAATATTATTTAACCATTTTTAGTTAAAATTTTCCTATAAAAATTGTGATTTTGACATGTCATTTCTAGCAAAAAATGATCAAAATGTGTAATTCTTTAGTTATATTTATGTTCAAAATGTTTATTTTTATGTCAATTGTTAAAAATTATTGTTTTTTAGAGGCAATTATTTGAAGTGCATTGAAAAATTAATTAATGATATATAAATATGTAGAATATCAAAACTTTAAAATATCGATCTTCTTCTTTAACTATGCAAAAAAAAAGACCTCACCACAAAATAAAAAATTAAAAGAAAGAGAAGAAAATATAAAGAAAAAGACCACTTCAAAAATTATTAAATTTGAAAAATAATTATTCACATTTAATACATTAGAAAATTTAAAGTAAAAAAATAAGCCTTTTAAAAAAAGGGCTTGATGCAGAATCAACACTTTTTAAAATGAGCGTGCAAATCAATAACATTCTAAAAACCATTGTACATAAAAAAAATTTAGTGTCAAAAGCTATGCTAATATATATATATATATATATATATATTCTGCATCACCACTTTTCAAAATCAGTTGACTTTTTTGCTACCTCAACAAAACGCATAATCGTATCAATTCCTATTTCAAAATTTACATTGTTGAAACCATTTGCAAAGATACTTGTGTATTGGATTCATTTTTCATGTTACTTCTTTTTAGCTTTAGCATTTATTTTTTGCTTGATAGAACAAACTTGCAAGTACTATTTGGTTATCACAAATATATTATCGCAATTCATTAAGGGACATATGGTCATTAGGAGGGGAAATCTAAGCGCAGAGGCTTCACCTCACCCTTAGCTAGCATCAAGAAGACACGTTCCAAGTGATGGACAAACCCTCTAGGAGGAATCTTCAAGAAGAGTGTGGGATATTGATTCCACTATTGATATAGTAGTTGAGGCATTTTGAATGAGTAGATCTTCCCAGTGGGATCAAATTTCTTGTAGGTATTCTAGAATAATTTGAATGGGAAACTTTCACCCAAAACTCCTCATTCATTCATAGTCCTAAAGGAAAAGATGACAAAAAGAGGGTTGTGATCATGAACTGGAAAAGTGGTAAGTAAAGGGATATCAAGCTTTCTTCTATAGATATGCAAAAATTCATAGATGTAGCATACTATTTCCTGCAGATTTTCACCTCACAAGGTGATTTTTCCAATTGAGTATCATAAGAAAACCTTGTGCTAGCTTCAAATTTGATTTTACTAGTTTTTATCTCTAATTTGAAGCTAAATTAGGCAATTTCCAGCCATTAAAATATTTATCCTTTGCTGGAATAAAATTTTGGGTTTTGCACTCAGTGGTTTTTGACTCTAAGACCTTAATAAGTGAATTTTCTGTTTGTTGGAAATTCAATTTTTTTGTAGGTCCAAGAATTAGAAGTGGTCTAAGTTGACTTATCTTCAACTTTCTAGCCTCTCCACCCTTAGATCTTAGATCTACAAGTGTTTAGGAACTTTTGGGTGGTATTATAGGGGGAATTTCTTGTTGTTTTCTACAATATTTTGTATACTTTGTAGGATGTTATAACGAGATGACAAGCTAATTTACACAATAACTCC
Source organism: Pinus tabuliformis (assembly GCA_031772625.1). NCBI lineage: Eukaryota > Viridiplantae > Streptophyta > Pinopsida > Pinales > Pinaceae > Pinus > Pinus tabuliformis. Next base: position 1,528,608,586 of record CM062816.1, read on the forward strand.
TCTAACCAAAGATCTAATCATAGAAATACATACATATTTGGTTAGTATATTTTATGTACACTCAATTTGACCACCCACCCATTATATTTGGTTAGCCTTGAGCGCCTTTCTTGCTGGTTTAGAACATGTTTCTACATAGTTTACGTAATATTCTAGTCGGGAAACAACATAAAGCTCCTCCACTTCACCCATTAGATCTTGTTACAAGGCATTGATCTTGTATTAGTTGGTTGGAATCATTCCAAGAATCCTGCCATGGTCATTTTGGTGGGAGTTGGGCTTAAAGAGTGGGGACTTGGGCCAAAGTGATGGTGAGCCCTTGTCTTATGTGTGCTAGTTAAGTAGGTTGTATAGATCTTCAACAACTCTACTAATTGAAGTAGTAACACCTCCCTTTCCCTAGTTGTAATGGTACCTACCAAGAGTGGAACTATACCAATGAAGAACCTTTGAAAAAATCAATAACAGCTACAAGGTTGGAACCAAGATGCCCAAAGAAGTCCCTGTAAAAATGTTGGAGATGACAGATGTATTCAACCCTAGGGGCTCAAGAGAGGTAGAAGGAAATTAACTAATAACTTGAATGTGTACTTGTAAATTAGGGTTTTAAAAAATAAAAGAGTTCAAAATTGAAAGAGTCATGGATGCTTTACAAGGAGGAATAAAAAGGTATAAATTAGCAAAGGAGTGACCTCAAGGTGTAAAAGAACATTGAATTAGTTGTAAGGGTTTCCAAGTAATATATAACTATCATACTATGCCATTTTCTTGGGTTCCGTTAATTTGGTATAAATTATTATAACATGGGTTTTAAAGCCCAAAATGACCCTCTATTACATTACATGTGGATTGATAATGAAAAGACCCAATGGAAAATATCAAGAAGGTTTAGGGGTTTAGCCCAAGTTGATTCCATAAACAAGAAGTTCTAAATGGGTTTCATTGTTAATGGATTGGAATTAAGGCACCCTAAGTGTTATTGATCTAGGTCGGGGATTTGTACCCCCAATTATACTAATGGATTTAGAAAATTCTCAATATGGTTGCCCCATTGGGTTACAAAATTGGAAACCATGCAATAGATACAATTAAACAAGAACAAGGACCTAAGGAACCCAATAAATGTAGGTTTTAACCCCGTACAAGAATTACTTGCATACGAATTCAAAAAACAGAAAATAAACAATGACGAGAGCATAAAACATAAAACAAATATACGTAGAGAGTTTCCCCTGGATCCCAAAGCTGGGACTACCAGATTTATTTTTCATTATATTCCTTTCAATGTTACAATATCAATATATATATATATATATATATATATATATATATATATATATATATATGCAAAAGCATCCATAAATCCCAAGCCATTAACCCTGGATTAGAACATAAGCATAGTTCCCTTGACCAGATCTACAAAATATCATGAGAAGAAACCCATCATGCCCAAAACCATGTGCAAAAACTACACAAAACCATAGGTATGTCCGCCCACATAATATGGTCCAATTTTTTTTCCCTAGGGCGCTGCCCCAAACTCCATAGAGGGGCTACCCCCCTTAAACCCCCTGACAAGGGGGCGGCTACTACCCCCCCTATAACCTCCTTGTTGTGCCTGACACAATGAACAAGGGGAGACTGTCGCCCCCCCTGTTACATATGGTTCTAGTCATGGAAATAGTATAACACACACCCAACATTCTCCCACTTGTTGTTTTCTTTTCACACGGGGCCACAAGAGAGTTTAGTCATTGGTCCAACCTTGCAATGTCCATTGTTTCTCTACATCAATAAAACTTCTCAGTGCTCACAGACTTCGTCAATGAATCTACAACATTCTTCAAAGTGTCCACCTTTACCGGCAACACCTTTTTGTCCTCAACCATATCCCTTACAAAGTGATACTGAACATCAATGTGCTTTGTCTTTGAATGATAAGTAGGGTCCTTTGCCAAGAAAATTGCACTCTGTCATAGTCTATCCTTATAGCTCGTTGTACTAACCCCATACTTGAACACAATCTCTGCAACCAAATTGTTTCCTTGCTTGCATCAGTGGTTGCCATGTATTTTTTGCCTTTGTAGTTGAAAGTGCCACTACAGGCTGTCTCTTACTCATCCAATTTACTGCACCTCCAAATAGGTTAAACACATACCCACTTGTATATCTTCTCTTATCCAAATCTCCAACTCAGTCTGCATAAAAAAATTCACAAATGTCCAAAACTTTATCCAATCCTGGTCTTCCTTGGTAGCACATATGATAATCACTAGTGTCATGCAAATACCTGAAAACTCGCTTCACTGTTGTCCAATGCTCCTTCCCCAATTTTGACATAAACCTGCTCAATACTCCCATTGCATGTGCAATGTGTTTAATCAATTTAGTGTGCTAAATTGCTCTACATAAATATCAATCCGGGTATCGTAAACTAATGAAGTGTGGTGCACTATATGTGCTTAGTTAACCTTTTTATTACTTCGTTGTTTTATAGTTTATGTTGTTTTTGGGGGTTTTGTTTCTTAAGCTTAAGGATATTAATCTAAGAAAGAAAAGTTATGCTTCTAAATGAAATCTCTAAATGTTAATGGACAACTAAATCTAATTTCTAAAGAAGGGAGAAAAGGAAATGAACATTAGATAAAAGCAAATCAAAACTTTGAATAGTTAGATTAATCTAAGTCGGCAAAATGTCTATGAAATGAAAGTAAGAATGATAACAACTAAATGAAGTGTTTTATCACTCCGCTATACAATTTTGGGAGAACTACCTCCTTGTGATAGCATTTGGAGGGACTCCATACTTCATTGTTCTAAACTGAAAATGAAATTGCAACAAACTTAAATGAAAGACTAAGACTGAAAGTGAAATTGCAACTAATCTACTATAATAGCTAAATGAAGTGTTTTATCACTCCGCTATACAATTTTGGGAGAACTACCTCCTTGTGATAGCATTTGGAGGGATTCAATACTTCATTGTTCTAAAACTGAAAATGAAATTGCATCAAAATTAAATACAAAACATGTAAAAGAAAACTAATCTATTGTGTGCTCTAATGCTCCAAGCACCAATTGGAAAATACTTTCTTGGACTATTTTGCTAAGCATAGATCACACAGTTAGATAAATCTACAATCAACTGGTTGAATACATTTGCATGAATTAAACTTGCATGAATGGAAAATTTAAACTATTAAACTTGAAAACAATAAAATACCATACTTGAATGCAATCAAAGCAAAACTACAAAATAAAATCTACTCTACCTTACATTCTAATATGCTCATGACATCTCCTATTTCACATCTCCTTCCATGTTGGGAACTTCAAAGCTTTATTCAAATTCTTCAAAATTACAAAGTACAACAAGTTGAGCTAACAAAGTTTACAAAAGCTTTCCAAAGCTATCAAATGAAGGAGAGAGATCTCCTATTTATACAAAAAGATGAGAAGTCATCTCATTAATGAGAGTCCATGAATCTTTCCCTATACCTCTAGAGTTCGAATCAAAATATGAAATAATAAGACACATGTCTTCTTAAAGTTTCAATACAAATAGGAAATGTGGCGCATATCCTCATGATCCCATGATCCTCTCTACTCAAATTCGAATTTGGCCTTAGGATGCCAAATAAAGGTCTTCTAGAAGCTTCATTTTGACCTACACATGTCAACAATCTCATCCCACTTGTTAGGTATAAGCATATGCACATTATTTTCTAACTTTTAACCACAAATTCACTTAAAAATGCTAAGAATTAATAAAGTTTGGAAAAACATAAATGTGACCCAATGATAATGAAAGTGAGATGAATGTAGTGACATGGTAGTAAAATGAAGGTGAAATGGAGGTGATATAATGGACATGATAGTGAAAGTTTAATGGAAGTGAATGCCAATTTCAAGACCCAACATACCCCCCAACTGAAGCTATTGCATGTCCTCAAGCAATATATATTACATTAATTCTTTTGATCCTTAAGCTTTGGCGTAACTTTGCATGATATCTTTGATAACTTCATACTTCTGCGAAGTGTTTTACTTAAATTACGACATGGTTGGTTCTTGTGTTACAACCATATTTTGTTGTTGCATTCAATTTTGATCTTTGAACTTTGCATAATGATAGTTTGATTATTGTTGCAAAGTATATCTTTATTGGATTGCATCATGGTTGGTTCTTGTGTGACAACCATTATTGTGTTTGTATCCAATTATCCTTTAAGCACTTTTGAAAAGCCATTGTATGCTCATAATAATAATGTAATAGTTAATATATTTTGGAAGTATGTAGGCTTCTGAATATGATATGAACATGGAAATATATGATTATGAATGTATTTCCCCCCCAATTGATGGTATTGGCAATTTTATGAAATGAAGAAGAGAAATGTTTTTCCAAAAATTATCATTCTAGCTTTTTATGGAATTCTATGGTAAAAAGTTAGAAAATGACGTACCTTAACTTACCCTTTGGAAATGGATGAGTTGTATGTGTGGTGGCTACAAAATTCTGATCATAATCTTCTTCAAGTGGCTAGACAAAAATAGTCATGGATAAAAAAGTCAAGATGAATTTTCATTGCTTCTACTAAAACTTGTTGAATTTGCTCCAAAATGCTGAAAATAATAGTCTCATGTTTTCAAAACTCATTGGCACAATTCCTACTATGTGAATAGATGTTCTGATGTCGAACATAGCAGGAAATTGTTGACTTAGTGGCCATTAATGGATGCCACTAATCAACACGAGAACTCTCACCATTGATGACAATGAGAGTAAAGATGCTCAAACACATCTTGCTAGGTACAAATAAATTTGCCGATGTCGAGTCACCTAGAAGATTCGATGAACAAGGGACATTAATGTATTCCCATTGTTCATCAGCGTGAGGACTTTCCATTAAGGCATGCAAGCCTCATGGTGTTTTTGCAAGGAATTTAGACTCAAAAGACTATGGACTCAATAATTTGCATTGAAGAAGGGTTTATTTGCAAAATGAAAATGATAGGAAAGGGAAAATGAAAATGGAAGATGGCAATGGAAAGTAATAATGGCAATGGAAAATAAGCATGTAACTGAGCCTCTTGCTTTTATTTGTGGATTAGGAGTGGACAAAAAGTAATGGAAAGTGTATGTGAATGTAGATGGAAAATATGGAGACAATACTATCTGAAAGTTTTGCAAGTGCTCGGATCTGATTTTGCATTAGCATGTGCTTATGCATTGATGTTTCTTCTTTGTTGTTGATCATCCTCTTATGAAACAAATTGGTATCTAAGAGAGACACTATTCACTTGTAGTCATTTGTCCTTCCTCCTGGAACCTGACAAAAAAAAAAAAAAAACTAATACTTCTTCTACAATGGAATGTAAGAATATCAAAAGATAGAGGTGATCAATCTCTCTAGTTATGATATTTACACACAAAACTAAGAATTCATATTAATGAAACAAGTTCACAAAGGAAAACCAAAAGAATTTATACCTGCTTCAAAATTAGTGCCTCAAGTTAACTGTTATATCTTTTGAGAAATTTATTCATTCTTGATTGTTTCAAACTCTGATTATGGATTTCTCATTTTGTAAATCTCATTGATATCTTTCCAACGACACTTGAATCATTGAAATATGATTTCGTATGAGAAAGCTAGGCTAATTTGACCAGTGAGGTTTTTCAGCTGTAGAATTTATGTTTAGCTATGGAATGGATTTAGCTGCAGAACGTGCATAGTTTCTGTAGCTAAAAATATTGAACAGAAAGTTAGCTATCCATTTTTCATCATCAGTCCAAAATTAATCAATACCTTTCAGAAAAGTGAGCAAATAATCTACTTATTTCATTGATTCAATGATTTTTTTTGTTTTTATTTTTTTAACCTGTGAACCTTTGGTTTTGTTTTTCATTTTTCTCCTTGAAGTCAGGAAGAACATGCGGCAACATAGTGATAACACACACCTTGAAAACAGTGATGGATTCTTCATTTTGAGACAATGAACCAAATCAAAATTCCTGCCCTGATATTTTCCAAGCTACCCATGTAGTCATTTTTCCTTCTTGACACTTGAAACCTGCAAAAGCGTGAAATTAGCTGCGGAACAACCAATTAGCTACAGAGTGTGGCTACGTTCCATAGTTAAAAGACAACCAAGACATCGGTTTTCTGATTTAAGTTATTGGAAAATAAATTTTATGCAGCCAAGTACCAGGAAGGAAGTCCAAGACCGCAGCTGGTGCACTTGGATGAAAACAGAGTGAAAAAAAAATGTTTGACAGCTGTGCGAGAGAAGTCTGGTTGAGTACATATCATTGATCTTAAAACAGAGGTTGAATCATGAATGTTGCGCCACTAAGCAATAGTCATACCATGAAAGACAACAACACTGAAGTAGGCATCCAACAAAAGTATATGATCTGCTGAAATAGAAGCCACATCTAGCAGTGTTGGCTCAGGCGGTGCATTGAAAGAATAAGAAATCAACGATGGCTGGATCATAACTACAGAATTGTTGACATTCTCCCTATTCAGTAACATGCGGAAGTAAGCTGTCTCATCTGGGCTATTATTAAAAACCTGTACAAACTGAGAACGTCTAAGATTGAATATGAATTGTGGCAATATTGCAAAACTTGAGTTCAAGCTGAATGAAGAGACGTCATCCTTTCGGTAATTACCAAATCTCAAACACACACGAATGACCGTTAGCATTAAAGATGGAAGGCGTGGTGAATTAGACTCTTGGATTCGCCATATGGATTGAATGTCATATCATGAATTTGTTTTCAAATCGGACTTCCCTTCCTCAAGCGTGCCATGTTAAAACAATGTTCTGTACATTTAATAAAAATCGTTTTTTCCTCACGCAGCATGCCAAATGTGGCTTTAGAGAACCAAAAAATTCTCCCAAAACGTTGTGAATTTCTCAAAACCGGCTCTAAGTTATCTAATTGACCCCGTCCCTGAAAAAACCCATGTTTTTGTTTTTCCTAATTCATTTTTCATCTGGCCAGAATGTGCATTTAAATTTTGACGTTTTTTATAGTTCTACATTTTTTTGGAAGTATTGCATTTGGCTTTCTGGGTTTGATTTGCATTTTCAGCACAAACAATAGCAAATGAACGGTGATCTGAACACTGAAAATTTTCAAGGACACCCCGAAGGGCTACCCCAAGTCTAAAGGCAGTCCCTTTCGATCTGTAATCTTTCGTAAACACATCCTCTTGATCGCTGTCTGTTATGCCAATTTTTTATTTTTATTTTATGTCAAATATTCTATCACCCTTCACTGAATTCCTCTTTAAGTTGTGTTTTAATTTGATTGCTGTTGCAGGGTCGAGAAATCGCTGAGAAATGCAGTGACTGCATGACTGAAATGAATACAGGTAGGTGAATGACCTCTAGACAAGAAATGCAAAGATTTACTACGTCCACCATAACTTCAAGAAATGCAGAGATTTATTTGTTTTATTATGTAAAACATGGATACTTTTTTTTTTTAAATTACATATGTTATATTTTTCAAAAATTAAAAATATACATATATAGTTTACTAATAATAATAATAATAATAATAATATATATATATATATATATATATTTTAAATTGATTTGTTAATAAAATTATATGTTATATTTTCAAAAAAATATACATATATATTTCATTAAACAAAAAATGATTTTTAATTTTTTTTTTATTTGTTTTTTAATGATTTGTTATTTAAAATTATATATATATTTTCAAAGATTTAAAATAATACATATATATTTTATTAAACAAAACAATTTATTGAAATTAAAGTTTGTCATTGAATCAAATGAAATGATGAAAATATATATTTTTTTAAACATAAAAATTCTTTTTCTGATCCTCCAGATCACACAAAGTGTAGGAGGAGAGCATACTCGAGAAATTATTGATTTTTTTTTAGATGTAAGATTACACTTCCCTGACAACGGTGCCAAAATGTCTAGTCAATTTAGTGTCCTAAATTTCTCTACATAAATTATCAATCCGGGTACTGTAAACTGATGAAGTGTGGTGCACTATATGTGCTTAGTTAAATTTTTTCTTACTTTATTGTTTTATAACTTATGTTGTTTTTGGGGGTTTTGTTTCTTAAGCTTAAGGAAATTAATATAAGAAAGAAAAGTTATGCTTCTAAATGAAATCTCTAAATGTTAATGGACAACTAAATCTAATTTAATGTTAAAATCTAATTTCTAAAGAATGGAGAAAAGGAAATGAATATTAGATAAAAACAAATCAAACTTTGAATGGTTAGATTAATCTAAGCCAGAAAAATGTTTATGAAATGAAAGCAAAAAATGATAACAGCTAAATGAAGTGTTTTATCACTCTGTTATACAATTTTGGGAGAACTACCTCCTTGTGATTGCATTTGGAGGGACTCCATACTTCATTGTTCTAAAACTGAAAATGAAATTGCAACAAACTTAAATGAAAGACTAAGACTGAAAGTGAAATTACAACTAATCTACTATAACAACTAAATGAAGTGTTTTATCACTCCGCTATACAATTTTGGGAGAACTACCTCCTTATGATAGCATTTGGAGGGATTCAATACTTCATTGTTCTAAAATTGAAAATGAAATTGCAACAAAATTAATTACAAAACATGTAAAGGAAAACTAATCTACTGTGTGCTCTAATGCTTCAAGCACCAATTGGAAAAGACTTTCTTGGACTATTTTGCTAAGCATAGATTACAGAGTTAGATAAATCTACAATCGACCGGTTGAACACACTTGCATGAATTAAACTTGCATGAATGGAAAATCTAAACTTGAAAACTTGAAAACAATAAAATGGCATACTTGAATGAAATCAAAGAAAAATTACAAAATAAAATCTACTCTACCTTACATTCTAATATGCTCATGGCATCTCCTACTTCACATCTCCTTCCATGTTGGGAACTTCAAAGCTTTATTCAAATTCTTCAAAATTACAAAGTACAACAAGTTGAGCTAACAAAGTTTACAAAAGCTTTCCAAAGCTACCAAATGAAGGAGAGAGATCTCCTATTTATACAAAAAGATGAGAAGTCATCTCATTAATGAGAGTCCATGAATCTCTCCCTATACCTCTAGAGTTTGAATCAAAATAGGAAATAATACGACACATGTCTTCTTAAAGTTTCAATACAAATAGGAAATGTGGCGCATATCCTCATGATCCCATGATCCTCTCTACTCAAAATCGAATTTGGCCTTAGGATGCCATATAAAGGTCTTCTAGAAGCTTCATTTTGACCTACACATGTCAACAATCTCATCCCACTTGTTAGGTATAAGCATATGCACATTATTTTCTAACGTTTAATCACAAATTCACTTAAAAATGCTAAGAATTAATAAAGTTTGGAAAAACATAAATGTGACCCAATGATAATGAAAGTGAGATGAATGTAGTGACATGGTAGTAAAAGGAAGGTGAAATGGAGGTGATATAATGGACATGATAGTGAAAGTGTAATGGAAGTGAATGCCAATTTCAAGACCCAACACAATGTCTAGTCTAGTACAAACCATTGCATACATCAGGCTATTGACTGCACTTGTATATGGAACACAGGACATGTCCTCTTCCTCCTCTTATGTCTTGGGACACTGTTCAACAGATAACTTTACACCTACAGGAATAGGGGCCTTCACTGATTTACTGTCCTGCATATTAAATCTCTATAGTATTGTCTCGGTTTAACCAGAGCTTCTTCTTTGCCTGATCTCGTTTAATTTCCATGCCCAAAATATAGTTTGCAACACTAAGATATTTCATGTTGAATTTGGAGGACAACTGGGTTTTCAATTCTTGGATAATTTCTTTGTTATTTCCAATCAACAACATATCATCCACATACAAGACCAACTAAATAACACGCTCACCAATTAACTTAAAATACACACACTGATATGCGTTGCTTTTGGTGAAGCCAAGTCCCTATATATATGAAGCAAATTTCTGATACCACATCCTTCGTGATTGTTTTAACCCATACAAATATTTTTTTAACTTGCATACCAGTTCTTTCTTACCCTTCATCGCAAAGCCTTCAAGTTGCTTCATGTAGATCTCTCCTTCTAGATCCCTGTGAAGAAATGATGTCTTCACATCCACCTGTTCTACCTCAAAATAAAAAGCAGCAGAAACAAATAAAAGTAATCTAATAGAAGCTACCTTGGCAACATGAGAAAAAATATCACCAAAATAAATTCCCACCTCCTGGGAATAACCTTTTTCTACGTGTTATCACTCCAGGAAGCTCTCCTAGGCTGTAGCTCGGAGATGCTTGGTAACATATAAATCTTCAATATTGTTCTCTGAACTATTGGAATGGATGATGGTTTGGATCAAGTCAGATGATTGTTTCAACTCTATTTTCACTCAAGACATGCATGAACACCCTCAACTTTACAAGGCTTTAAACCACTAATGCTCAATAGTTTATAGACTCAATGGATAGATGGAGAATACTGACTGTACCCGCAGATGCATACATAAACACATATGAATGGCTAGTTACAAGAAATAAATGAAGTTTACAAATCTAATCTATCAACGCAGAGATAAGATGACAATTATCTGGCATTAGACATAGAAGAAAACATGAATAACCTATTCAAGTGCAAGCTGAGAACATAAGAGAAAATGGGAATTGAACATGTAACAACAAAAGAAGCTTATATTGCTAGAATGAAGATGAGAAGCTAGAGTAGCAGAGTATCCACAATCTCCAAAAGTTGAACCCCTCATCCTTCTAACGTTTAGCGATTTATAGGCTTTTTACAATGCTCCCAAGATCTCAAAGGCTTGACGTGTTTTAATCTATCCTCTCTGTCTTTTTAACGACTTGATGCCATGAATAGACACGCATGAGCTCGAAGGTTTCTTTTTCTAACAGCAGTAACCAAATTCTGGTAATTTTGTCTTGCTGTCAAGTGGCTTGCTCATGCCAGCGATGCTCCATGGTGATTTCTACTAGTTTGGTTGCGTTGCACTATTTTTTTTCCCCTTACGGCCATATAATATGTTATTTCAGTTCACCTGTTGACTGTTAAAAACACGAACAAAGCCAAACAGAGCTATCGGGTCCGTTCTAAGTCGTTGTTGCTTGTCGCAAATGGCATGTCCCTTTGTTTTTTATAAATACATCAAAACATTGGAAATACATTAAAAATGGTTCATGACAGACTTCAAATTTTATATATTTCCCTTCACGAACCCTTTCGGGTCCGGGTCTTATCGCATATCTAAAGTCGCTTCGGTCCTGCTCCAAGGTTCCCCTTTGTATTTTAGAAATATGTTAAAACTACGAAAATGCATTAAAAATGACTTTTCTGCGGATCTCAAAATCTATGCAATAATTCTTATATAGCCATCAGGCCAGGCTAATCGCATTACACATATACATGTATAAAGGCCCTGCTCCATAATGTTTCCCTGATTGTGATCTACCAATGCAATTGATCGCAATCGCATATTGCAATAACCCTGGGCAGTTTGGTGAGTGCTCTATTGTGTTGGCTGATTGTGATTCTGTGATGCAACGTGGGCCATCGATCTGCGCGCTTGATCGACAGTCCATGTTAACTCCGTTGATCGCCATTGCAAGTTCCACACAGTCTCGCCGATATCCACCGATTGCCACCGCCGATTGTGATTCGTCGACTAGATCTGGACCATTGATTGGCCAGATCTGACGGTTGCTGTGCATTCATTTCTCAAGCATCCATTGCTCTGTTTTTTACTACTTTCTAGTGTTTTTCGCCTCTCGATAGTGTTTTTCCACCTGTTTGAAGGTTTTTCTCTTGCGATTGTTTTGATCTTTTAAACGATTTTCAAAAACTCAGAGAGTGTTTTGGCTAACGCCCTATAGCCAAAGCAGAGCATAGGAGATGTGGCCGTCGGAGCTGAAACAGGGGACATTTCCGTTAAAAATAGCAGCACTGTCCCTCAGGGGCTAACACTGGCTCCTTCTAGGGATGAAAGCCTCCCTGTGAGGTTTCAAGAACCACAGACAAATTCCTTTGTTGTAAAACCAAAATCAAATCTATATCCTAATGTTACATTGGGCATGGAGTTTATTTTGCATAGAAAATAAAAACTGAAAAACATATTTACAATATCAAGGCTTTAACGCCTTAAATGAAATAAAGTTTCAAGAACCGCCCATTGACAGGGCCACCAAGAACATCTTCTCCTTCTAGACTATGCAGAATAAAGGTATTGTTCTACTGAATTTGAGCGATGACAAACGGACCTGTCCATAAGGAGTCAAACTTACCATGATTTCCTTTCTTTTCCTTCAATGCATCCCATTTGAGAACCCAATCACCAACTTGGAAATTGTCCACTTTTGCTTTCTTGTCAAAGGTTTCTTTGATTTTCTTCTGATGAACTTTTGACTTCTCAACCAGTTGCTCTCTGATTTGTTGTAATTCAACCAGGGTATTCATTCTCTTGACCATGTCATTTGTCTCATCTTGTTCTTCTTGAAAGAATTTGGCCATAGGGAGAATCAGTTGGATAGGAAAAACAACGTCAGCACCATAAACCAGCTTAAATGGAGAATTTCCTATGGACTTCTTGTTGGTAACTCTGTCAGCCCACAGTGCAAACTTCAACTTGGAATCCCAACTCTTTTTGTTGCCCTCCAACAATTTTTTGATTATCCTTACAAGACTCTTGTTAGATGATTCTGCCAGACCATTGCCTTGAGGATAATATGAGGTAGAATGCGCCAATTGAATGCCCATGGATTCAGTCATGTCCACCAATTCCTTTGCCTTGAAAGCTGTTGCATTATCAGTGACTAGTTTGGTTGGGCACCCAAATTTAGTGAAAATGTTCTCATTCAAGAACTTTATGACAACTTGATGATTAACATTCTTAGTGGGTATAGCCTCAATCCACTTGGTGAAATAATCAATGGCTACCAATATCCATTTGTGCTAGCCACTGGAATGTGGGTTGATCTCACCTATAAAGTCCAAGCCCCACTACTGGAAGGGACCATGGTCATGTACTGGCTTCAAGGGCAAATATTTTAGCTATTGTCTTCTTGCAAACCTTTGACATTTGTCACAAGACCTCACAAAAGAACACACATAAGAGAATCGAGTAGGCCAATAATACCCAGCTCTCAGGATCTTGTGGGCTATGGTTTTCCAATAATGATTCCCTCCACAGATGCTAGAATGGAACTGGTGCATGACGTCCACAGATTGTCCTTTATCTAAGCATCTCAAGAGGATTTCTGATGGGTCTCTCCAATAAAGCATGTTTTTATTAATGCAGAATTTGGTTGATCTGAGCTTAATGGCCCGGGCTTGACTTGAGCTAAGCCTTGGAGGGACTTCTAGCTTCTGCAAAAAATTAACTATACTGTAATACCATTCATAGGTGGCTATATTTTCAGCCAAATACTGATTCTTCTCTTGCTCTTCTGCTGCTTCCTCTGTCTGCTCATCACCTGAGTTTGAACCCATGAAATTTATGTCTAACAAACTGCAATTTTCCTCAGCCATAAGTTTAGCCAAGCCCCGACCTTTGACAAGATTAGTGGGCTTCACCTCTATGTTAAACTCTATGAATTTTGCAATCCATTTAGCTCTCTTTCCATCAATATCTGGATGAGTTAACACATATTTTACTGAGGCTGAAGGTACATATGCAACCACTTTGGAATGCAGAATATAAATTATGAATGCCTTTAAAGATTTTATGAGAGCATAAGCTTGTTTTTCAATAAGGCCATACCTTAGTTCAACATCCCTCAGAGTTTTGTTGAAAAATGCCACGGGGTGCTCTACGCCTTCATCATTTTTCTGCAACAGAACTGCTGCAAGTGTATCATAAGAGGCAAAAGAGAAGATATAAAACTCCTTGGTGTAATCTGGGTTGATTAGAGTGGAAGTTTCTATGATATCTTGTTTGATAGCTTCAAAATAGCTTCTTGCGACACCTGTCCATTTTATTTCTGATCCTTTCTTCAGCATGGAAGTGATGTGCTTCACTGGCTCTGCAAAGTTTGGAATGAACCTCCTTACTAAATTAATACTACCCAGGAAGGATTGGATGTCCCTTCTTGACCTTGGGATGGACAATGTCTGAATTGCTTGAACTCTTACTGGATCAATCTTCACACCTTTAGCAGAAACAATATGTCCAAGAAGTTTGCCTTCTTCTAGAGAAAACTGTGAATTCTTTGGGTTCACAGAAATTCTGAACTGTATGCACTTTAGAAACACCTCCTTCAAACGCTGCAAATGGTCCTTGTGAGTGCTAGAAAATACTGTTATATCATCAAGGTAAATAATGACAAACTTGTCTTTCTCTCCCACAAAGGCTATGTCCATGGCCCTCTGAAAAGTAGCCCCAACATTCATCAGTCCAAAAGGAATCTTGGAGTACATGAAAGTGCCCCAAGGAGTAGTGAAGGTAGTCTTTTCCTGATCTTCTGGATGTACATCAATCTGATTGCAACCTAAAAATCCATCCAAGAAAGACACGACTTTAGCCCCTAAAACTTTTTGCAGCAAGTGCTCCATCTTAGGCAGGGGGTAGTTGTCTTTTTTAGAGCATTTGTTCAGATTCCTGAAGTCAACACAAAGCCTGATTTCTCCATTCTTCTTTCTTACTACCACAAGGTTAGCTATCCACTTTGAATACCTTAGGGGAACTATGATCTTGGCATCCAACAACTTCTTGATTTCTTTCTCAATCAAAGGCAATAAGAGAGGGTTGATAGGTCTTAATTTCTGCTTAAAAGGGATGGTGTTCTTTTCCAGTGGAATCTTATGCTGAATGATGTTTGTGTCATAGGTTTTAAGATCATTGTATTCCCAAGAAAAAATATCAGCAAATTGCTTCATCAGGGTGCAATACTTGGAACTCTAGGCAAAAGACAAGTGAGTGGACATATTTATATGCTTTGGATGAGCTGGACTCCCCACATTATGTTTATGAACATCAGACTCGTTTTATTTTTTGGCAGGCTTATAAGGTACATCATTATGATCAAACATCTTCTCTAGGGGCACCAATCCTTTGGGTATATGGTTACTAAGCAACTGAACAATGTTGTCCTGACCAATCTCGTCCTTTAGCTTGGACTGGTTGCATTCTTCCATGGTTTCATTTTCTTGGTCGATGTGCATTTCATAAAATTCATCAACGACTTGTAAAAACTTATTAATTTCATCATCATCTTCAAAAACTTTCCAGTATTTGACATTGTCAGGCAGAGATGGTTTATATTTCACCTGAACTTCATAAGTCAACTTAGGAGGAAAAAGAGGAATAAACGTGCTAGTAGACACAACAAGGGAATCAACAAGCTTGTTCTTCATTCTCGGGATGTAAGAAATGCTGAAAATATTAAAAGAGTCCTTGAGCTACCATACCTCATCTTTGTATGCTTTCAACATTGGATGCTTTGCTTGGAAATTTTTGTTGACCTGTTGAATGATAAGGTCTGCGTCTCCAAACACTTTCAGACCTTTTATGCCGATTTCTCTAGCAGCGTTTAAGCCCAATATCAAGGCTTTGTACTTTGCTATGTTATTTGTGACCTGAAAAGTTAATTTGAAAGATAAATGAATACGTTCCTGTGTGGGGGACACAAGGACTACACCTGCCCCTGCAGCTTCCTTAGTGCAAGCTCCATCAAAGAACATATCCCAAATTTGTGGGCCTTCTTCCTCTATGATTGGCAAACTGGTTTCTCAATCTGAAGAATACAAGCTCCAAAATCAGTGTCAACAACATATATGGGATGATTAGTGGGATTCCTTTCATCACTAATAATATAAGCCAACTGAGCTTCTTTGTATAATCTTTTGCTCTCACCTCCAAAAATTGGGACAGTAGCATAGGACAGATCATTTTGTAATGTTCCACCTAGTCTCTTGATCCAACCTTTGGAAAGAAACATGCCAAACTTGGGGGGTACATCTGCTACCACAATATCCATCGTCATTCTCTTCATGGGAAGCTGAGACAAAGTGATGGCTAGGTCCTTGATTAATCCCAGGCATTTCACTTTTTTAGAGTCAAAAGAAAACAAGTCATGATAAGGCTTGGTAATTTCAAGACCCAACTCATCCATGACAGCCTTGGGCATTAGATTATGGCTGGCTCCAGTGTCCTGAAGGTAGTTGTTAAGGATTTTGTCGTGAATAGTTAGAGAGACATAGAATGATGGGGAGTTGTCATCATAATTTTCAATCATTGGTCTAAGAACAACAGCTGGTTTGTCATCTTGTAGATTTACATAGTCGGTGGAGGCTTTGATGGCATTAGGCTCAAGGGCCTCGAGGATAGATCTCTTGAAGGACTCATTCTTCACTAGTTCAATCAGAGGTATAGGTATTCTTAGCTTCTGAATTTCTGATTGAAAACTAAAAGGAGAAGGAGACTTGTCAAGGCCTCTTACCTCGTGAGCTGGAGCTTTGAGGATGATGGGATCAACTGCCAGTTGCTTCTTCTTATTAGCTTGCTGTATTGCAGGGACAATAGCTCTTTGAACATGAGTTTCCTTGGCATTATTCATCTTTGACCTTGGATTATATCTGTGTTGATCAACAATTTGCAGAAAAACTTCATAATCCCATTCTTGGTTGATCTAGTCATTGAATAATGACTTTTCATAGGTCGCTGAGGTAAAAAAGGAGGCACTGCCTTTGTCTTCCAGACAATGGATCTCATCATCTTCTTCAAACTACTCTTCTTCCATGAATACATTCTGGAAAGGGGTCTTCACCCTTTGGTCTTCATTGGTATCTTTGCTTCTTTGCAAAATCTGCAACTGATCCAGGTGGATATTGGTGGCCACCTGCCAAGTCCACCTGGACCCCCACCATTGTTTCTCTCAACATTTTCAGTTTCCTTAATTGTAGCACAACTTACTATTTTTAGCAGTTTTTCGGGTCCTGAACTTCCGGAGCCGCTTTGAGGCCCTAAATGACGTTTTTTGGGAAATCTGGGGAAACATGGGTCCATGTTGGATATGCCAAAGTTACGACCCCGGGAAGTTGGTGTACCAATTTACCCAAACGAGGCCCACAGTTTGGCGTTTCATCTTCTAGGGTTAGGTTTTGGAATGTTAAGGGTTTTCCATTGTTTCTCAACAATAAATAGGCCTTCGAGCCTCATTGTAACACAGTTCAGAGGCATGTAGCCACCACATCTCTTCTCAGAGATAAGCTACCATCGCCCTAGCTAGTTTATTTCCATTACTGTTTGTAAGCATATTTCAGTATTTTACATTAATGAAATGAAGTATTATTTCCGCTGCATTTCTGTGTTTATGCTTATCTCTGTAATTTGTTGCATTCCTGTTTAAGTCCGGATCAGTGGTATCAGAGCGGTCTGCTTTTTCTCTGTTTTTCTTTGCATGTCCCCAACAAGGTCGGGATATATGGAGTTAGGGCTTGAACTGGTCGAACCTTTACAAGACTAGCCTCGCAAATCCCGACGGCCTCCCATGGCGGATGAGAAGAAAGACGAGGGGGCAGGAGATCCTATCAAAATCTTGCTCGAAGAAGCCCTCGAGCGACAACGGAAAGCGATGATGGACAACTTTGCCCAGATACTTCAGCGACTACCCAGAAGCGACGCATCGTCTTCCAACAGCTACTCTGGAAACGCAACACCCTTTAAGGTACAAGTTAATTTTGAAATCCCTATATTCGAGGGTCAGATAGATGAAGATGCCGTAGATAAATGGTTAAATCTGATAGAGGGTTATTTTTCTGTTCATGAATTTTCGAGTCGGGAAAAGATTGTTTTCGCTCTTCTCAAAGCAGCCCCCCACGTCAAGGACTGGTGGGAAACCTACTGCGAGCAGAAGGATGAAAGTACTGGCTCACTATTTTCAGCCGCACCCACCTGGAATTCATTCCAGGATGCCATCAAGGAGCAGTACTACCCTGTCGGAAGCTATGAGGATGAATACATAAAGTGGACCACGCTGCAGTAGGGAAGGGACCAAGACGTGCCGGAGTTCACCAATCTTTTCCATACCCTTCACACAAAGTTGGGTATCAAGGATTCGGAGCAGCATTTTATACTCAAATACGGTGGCTGCCTGCACAAGTACATCCAGGAAGAAATACAATTCCTGAACATCTCCTCGCTCGGCACAGCATACCGATATGTCGTCAAGGTCGAGCAGAAGTTTAAACAAAAGAAGCGAGACTTTGGATTTGTGAATTCAAAGCAGGGGAAAGGTGCCCCTAAACCACAGAACAAAGGACAAAGCCAAGGCGGGGCAGCCCAAGACAACCAGTTGAAGTTGCAAGCAAAGAACAGCGCTGCGAAGCCGAAAAAGGACACGGGAAAATGGTGTGAGTTCCATAAGAGCTCCACTCACAACACAAGTTAGTGTCAGGCCAAGCAGTCACTGGTGGCTGAGCTAAAGGTTTCAGAATCAGATGCATGTTCTGACTCTAAGTCATAACCTAAAAAGGGGAATGACAAAGGGAAGCAAATAATTGATGCAGATCCCAACGCCACTGTTGCTACTGCCAAGATCCAGAAAAATGAACCCGAAGATCCAGAGGAGGAGGAGCGTCTCTTCCACTCCTAGATGTGGGTAAAGGGCTCCGCGCTGCAATTCATTGTTGATAGTGGGAGCGAAAAGAACCTCATTTCAGCAAAGGTCGTGAAGCGGTTGGGCTTACCGACCACAGAACATCCACAACCATACACCATCGGGTGGCTTCACTAAGGACGAGATCTTCGCGTGTGCCAGCAGTGTCGCCTTCCATACAACATCAAGCCCTTCACGGATGCGGTATTGTGTGACATTGCTCCCCTTGAAGTTTGTGATGTATTATTAGGACAACCATACTTGTGGAAGCGACATGCTGTGTATGAATCAAGGCCCCATGCTGTTATTATTACATTGGGAAATAAGTTGTACAGGATACCAGAGGTAGCACCACCTACCGCCATCTCTTTGATTACTACAAAACAATGCAATAAGATCATTTCCAAAACTGGGAAATTTGTTTTCCTAATGATACGCCCTCAAGGAAAAAAGAAGACGGTGGCCGCGGCCTCCAGACAGGGCCCCTCCGCATGACAACTACAGATGGACAAGGTCGTGGAGGAGTACGAGGACATCTTCACCTCCCCCTCAGGGGTTACACTGCACTGTCAGGTCAAGCACTCCATCGATCTGACCCCAGGTGCGCCGCTACCCAATGGACCAATTTAGCGCCACTCTGTTCTAGAGAACGATGAAATCAAGAGGCAGATTCAGGAGCTCCTGCAGAAAGGTCACATCCATCCGAGTTCATCGCCTTGTGGGAGCCTGATTGTGTTGGTACAAAAGAAGGATGGGACGTGGAGACTTTGTATTGACTATCGGGCACCGAACAAGATCACTGTCCGTAATAGGTACCCGATCCCGCAGGATTGATGACCTCCTGGACCAACTAAAGGGGGCGAAATATTTCAGGAAGATCAATATGAAGTCAGGATATCACCAGGTACCAATTGAACCCTCTGATGTGTGGAAGACTGCCTTCAAATCCAAGAAGGGCCTTTTCGAATGGTTGGTTATGCCTTTCGGATTGACGAATGCTCCCGCAACCTTCATGAGGCTAATGGATGACATCTTGCGGCCATTCACCAACTCATTTGTAGTAGTATACTTGGATGACATTTTGATCTTCAGCCAGAGTTGGGAAGAACACCTCCACCACATCCGACAGGTTCTCCAAACACTGCGGCAACACAAGCTATGTGCCAATTTGGAGAAATGCACTTTTGGCATGACCCAGGTTCAGTATCTGGGATACATCATTGATGAAAAAGGGGTGCATGTGGATCCAGCCAAGATCCAAGTCATTCAGGATTGGCCATCTCTAACCACTCTAACAGAGCTCTCCAGCTTTCTAGGTCTTGCCAACTTCTACCGCAGGTTCGTGTTGGGGTTTTCTCATATTACTTGGCCCTTGAGTCAAGTCACCAAGGGAGGAGCGAAAGCAAAATTCTTTTGGTCTGAATCTCAACAAAAGGCATTCATAGAGTTGAAGGATCGCCTCTGCACGGCACCAGTGCTCACGTTACCAAATTTACAACAACCATTTGAGGTCGAGACAGATGCCTCTGACTATGCGATTGGGGCAGTCCTTACTCAACATGGACATCCAATGGCATATCACAGTGAAACACTTTCAGACACAGTCCGGAAGTACCCGACTTATGATAAAGAGATGTATTCCATTATGCAGGCCTACCGACAATGGAAGCATTACATTTTGGGGAAGGAAACGGTCATCCACACCGACCACCGACCCCTGCAGTTCATACAGACCCAAGGGAAGTTGCAGAATGATTGCCATCAGAATTGGTCTACATACCTGCAACAGTTCCACTTGAATATCAAGTATAAGAAGGGTAGCACCAATAATGTTGCAGATTGCCTCAGTCGACCACCGATCATGGCATTAACCACCGTGCTCAACTCTTGTGGGCATGAGACTTCTGATTGGCCACTTCTCTACAAAAGCGACCCAGAATTCGGCCACACATACCAAACACTCTTGGAGGGTCGGCGTGTTCCAGATTTTCACCTTCAGGATGCCCTCTTATGCCACTTGGGTCACCTTTGTGTTCCTTCAACCGAGCGTGCCAGGATGATTTGGGAAGCACACTACAGTCGGGCTATTGGGCATTTCGGGGTCGAGAAAACAGTGGCAGTACTGCAAAATTATTTCTATTGGCCAAATCTTCGACAAGATGTTGGGAAGTACATCAGATCATGTACTGCTTGTGCCATCGCTAAACCGACCATCAAGAATCACGACCTCTATACCCCGTTGCCTACCCCTAGTCGACCTTGGGAATCCATCTCCATGGATTACATGTCAGGCCTCCCTTCCACTAAGCATGGAAATGACTGTGTTTTTGTGGTCGTCGATAGGTTCTTGAAGATGGCCATTATGGCGGCCTGTAAGAAGAGTATCACAGCAGAAGCTGCTGCTAAACTCTTCTTTGAACGAGTGTGGGTGCACTTTGGGATCCCACAATCTATCATCTCAGATCGGGACAGTCGGTTCCTCAGCACATTTTGGTCCAATCTTTGGTCAACGCTGGACACAAAACTCACGAAGTCCACATCCTCCCATCCTCAAACTGATGGCCAGACAGAGGTTGTCAATAGGATGATTGTGCACATTCTGTGCATGTATAACTCAAAGCATCCACACACATGGGACGAGAGCCTCCCCTATGTTCAACACAGCTACAACCAAGCTCTTCATAGCTCCACTGGCCATAGCCCTTTTCAGGTGGGTTTGGGATTCTAGCCACTATGCCCCATTGATGTGGCCATGCCACTTACAACTACTCAAATAAATTCAGCTCATGTCCAGTCCGAAACAGATAAGGCCACTAGCTTCATTGAGCGCATCCAACATATTCGCCAGTAGGTCCATGACATTCTGGAGAAATCAAATGCCAAGTACAAGCAGCGACATGATCAACATCAGGTGCCACACAAGTTTCAGGTGGGCGACAAAGTCTGGTTGCATTTGCAAAAGGAACGCCTTACTGGAGCCTATCGGAAACTGAGACCACTCTGATATGGTCCTTACACCATTACTAAGGCTGTGGGAGATAATGCATTTGAGCTCAGCATTCCCCCATTCCTTGGCCTGCACCCAGTGTTCAATGTGGACCGCCTTCGGCCATACTTTCCACCATTGCTAGACACATCCGACATTGCAGAACAGCTCACACCCACAGAATTAAATCCAGATTGCATGGAACAAGCTGCAACTGATCGGATCATGGACACACAGATCAAGAACACTCGCCAACAGAATATCCAACTGTATCGAGTTGTCAAAGCAGGCCAACTCCTTCACCAGGGCAAGTGGCTCACCAGGGAACAAGTTCAACAAAAGTTTCCTCATCTCATGGAGGAACTCAACGCAATGGGGACCATTGCTTCCTAAGGGAGGAGGAATGATCCAGGTGGATATTGGTGGCCACCTGCCAAGTCCACCTCGACCCCCACCATTGTTTCTCTCAGCGTTTTCAGTTTCCTTAATTGTAGCACAACTTACTATTTTTAGCAGTTTTTCGGGTCCTGAACTTCCAGAGCCGTTTTGAGGCCCTAAACGACGTTTTTTGGGAAATATGGGGACCCATGTTGCCTCCCAAAGTGGTAGTGCTTGGATATATCTTTCTAACGAGCTATTGTACGTGTCAAACGGAGATCGTATGCCAAAGTTACGACCCCGGGAAGTTGGTGTACCAATTTACCCAAACAGGGCCCATAGTTTGGCGTTTCATCTTCTAGGGTTATGTTTTGGAATGTTAAGGGTTTTCCATTGTTTCTCAACAATAAATAGGCCTTCGAGCCTCATTGTAACACAGTTCAGAGGCATGTAGCCACCACATCTCTTCTCAGAGATAAGCTACCATTGCCCTAGCTAGTTTATTTCCATTACTGTTTGTAAGCATATTTTAGTATTTTACATTAATGAAATGAAGTATTATTTCCGCTGCATTTCTGTGTTTATGGTTATTTCTGTAATTTGTTGCGTTCCTGTTTAAGTCCGGATCAACAACTGCTCATTAGCTCTTCTATATGGATTTGGATTTCTAGGAGAAAAGGTATTAGGAACTCTTCCCTTCCTAGGGTGCTGCTCAACCTTTAATTTGGAGATTTCAGAGGCTACTGACTCTATCGTCTTGGTCGTTTTATCTATCTTGGGATCTGAAGATGATGAAGATTCGCCCCTCTGTCTCCTTCTACCAACATTCCCCTCGAGCTTCTCTGCGGCCATGATGTTTGATTCTACTTCCAAGGCTGCATCCTGCATATTAGCCAAAGTAGCACATCGCCTCTCCCTCAACAGTAGATAGAAATCAGAATCAAAGGCACTGGCATAGGTGAGTTTAGCAGAGGTAGTGGTGGGTTTTACTTCAACTAGTATCTTGTTGTACATGTAGTTAAACCTCTTATTAAAATCAGACAACAACTCACCATTTCCCCTCTTTAAGTTCCAAAACTCAGTGTGGTAGTAGAGTAGATCCTTCTTATCCCCCCAATGCTTTAGGAATGCATCATCTAAAGCCTCAATATCTGCTATAGACCTTGGGGCTAGTTCTCTGAACCATTTTCTAGCCTCTCCATCTAGACTTTGGACAAAGACTCTCATCCATACATCGTCTTCACTAATGTCCAGGTTATCAGCATAGCTATAGAATGATTCAAGATGTTCCTCTGCTGTAACACCTTCAGTCCCAGTGAACTTAGGCCTATACTTCTGATATTCTCCAGTAGGCATGGCATTCAAAGGAGTACACAGTACTAGAGGTCCATACCTAGCAGCTATGATTCTTTCCATTTTGGTAGGTGCTTATGGTCCTACCATAGCTATGTTGGCTATAAGGGTATTGGAAATCTGAATGATAGAGGGCTGAGGAGTGACTGATAGGACTAAAGGAGTATGATGGATAGGAGGTGAGATTTCCTTTGGGCTTACAACAAAAGGAGAACCTAAAGAATAAGGAGCTTTATGAATTTTTGAGATTTTTTCTTCACTGCTAGTATTAGATGCTATACTCTCAACATGTATTTGTTCTATTACAGGATTTTCTTGAAGAGATATAGAATATTGTTTAGAGCTACCTGAACCTGATGCTCCTTTCTGCAATGCCTTTCTTTCTTTGATGATTTTTTTAGGGTCAGATACTGGGTCAGCTTGTGGCTTCTGAGGATTTCTCCGAGTATGCCTCACAAACTGAGCCAGAACTATGAAGTGGAGTCGCCAAGAGGTTCGTCCTCTAGTAGAGTCGCTAGATAGATGATTACAACCGAAAAATTATCCAGAATTTGTCTATCATCAAAGCTGGATCTATGTTATCACTCCAGGAAGATCTCCTAGGTTGTAGCTCGAAGATGCCTGGTAACATATAAATCTTCAATATTTTTCTTTGAACTATTGGAATGGATGATGGTTTGGATCAAGTCCGATGACTATTTCAACTCTGTTTTCACTCAAGACATACTGACTGTACCAACAGATGAATACATAAACACATATGAATGGCTAGCTACAGGAAGTAAATGAAGCTTGCAAATCTAATTTATCAATGCAAAGATAAGATGATAGTTATTTGGCATTAGACATAGAAGAAAACATGAATAACCTATTCAAGTACAAGCTTAGAACATAAGAGAAAATGGGAATTTAACATGTAACAACAAAAGAAGCTTATATTGCTGGAATGAAGATGAGAAGCTAGAGTAGCAGAGTATCCACAGTCTCCAAAAGTTGAACCCCTCATCCTTCTAACTTTCAACCATTTATAGGCTTTTTACAATGCTCCTGAGCTCTCAAAGGCTCGAGGTGTCTTAATCTATCCTCTCTGTCCTTTTAATGACTTGATGCCATGAATAGACACACATGAGCTCGGAGGTTTCTTTTTCTAACAACAGTAACCAAATTTTGGTAATTTTGTCTTGCTTTCAGGTGGCTCGCTTGTGCCACCAATACTCCATGATGATTTCTGTTGGTTTGGCTGCGTTGCACTATTGTTTTTCCCCTTACGACCATATATACTGTTATTTTAGTTCACCTGTTGACTGTTAAAAACACAAACAGAACCAAACAGAGCTATCGGGTCCATTCCCAATCGTTGTTGTTTGTCGCAAATGGCTTGTCCCTTTGTTTTTTAGAAATACATCAAAACATTGGAAATACATTAAAAATGGCTCATGACGGACTTAAAATTTTATATATTTCCCTTCACGAACCCTTTCGGGTCTGGGTCTTATCGCATATCGCAAGTCGCTTGGGTCCTGCTCTAAGGTTCCCCTTTGTATTTTAGAAATACGTTAAAACTGCAAAAAAACATTAAAAATGACTTTTCTGCGGATCTCAAAATCTATGCAATAATGCTTATATATCCATCAGGTCTGGCTAATCGCAATGCACATATACATGTATAAAGGCCCTGCTCCATAATGTTTCCCCGATTGCGATCCGTCGATGCGATTGATTGCAGTCGCATATCGCAATAATCCCGGGATGTTTGGTGAGCGCTTTGTTGTGTTGGTAAATTGCAATTCTGCGATGCAACGTGGGCCATCGATCTACGCACTTGATAGACGGTCCACATTGACTCCGCCGATCGCCATCACAAGTTCCACATAGTCTGCACCGATATCCGCCGATTGCCACCGTCGATTGCGATTCGCCGACTAGATCTGGACCGTTGATCAGCCAGATCTGACGAATGCTGTGCATTCATTTCTCAAGCCTCCACTGCTCTATTTTTTACTGCTTTCTAGTGTTTTTCGCCTCCTGATAGTGTCTTCCACCTGTTTGAAGGTTTTTCTCTTGCGATTACTTTTATCTTTTAAATGATTTTCAAATACTCAGAGAATGTTTTGGATCTGTTTGGATCAGCACCTCAGGGTTAACACCCTATAGCCAAAGCGGAGCAGAGTAGATGTGTCTGTCGGAGTTGAAACAGGGGACATTTCTGCTAAAAATAGCAGCACTGCCCCTCAGGGGCTAATACTACCAACCAAGCTTTGTATTTATCCACCTTGCCTTCTGCATTCATCTTCATCTTAAACACCCATTTGTTTCCAATGGGTTTCCTTCCAGCCGGCAAATCCACCAGATCCCAAGCCTCATTTTTTTGAAAAGATGTCATTTCATCAACCATGGCCTCTTTCCAAAGTTTGTCATCCTCTAAATCTACTACTTCCCTAGCAGTTCTCGGATCATCATCAATAATAATAAAGAAAATTTTGAACAAAAAGCAGCTTGACTATACCTTTTTGGCTGCCTTTTTTCTCGAACTTATCTTCTCACAGTTTGAGTTTGTGGCTCTTCATCTTCTGATTCCTCTTTTGCTGTAGAGTCTAATTCCTCCTCTTTTAACTCAAACTCTATCATCTCAGGTTCCTTTGGTAGGAATTCATGTTTAATAACATATTTCACCTCTCTAAACACTAAATCACGGCTGTACAAAACCTTCCTTGTTTCTGTGTTCCAAAGATTATAACCTTTTAAACCATCCTTATACCCAATAAAGATGCACCTTTCAAATTTACTATCCAACATGGTTTTTTCTCCTTTGGAACATGTATATATGAATCAAATCCAAATACCCTCATATTTGAAAGAGAGGGTCTCTTACCAGTCCATACCTCTTGTGGAGTTTTATCCTCCAACATTGATGAAGGTGATCTGTTAACCATGTAACATGTAGTTTCCACCGCCTCTGCCCATAATTCCTATCCTAACTCGACACCATTGAGCATGCTTCTTGCCTTTTCCATCAAGGTCCTATTCATTCTTTTTGCAACTCCATTTTGCTGAGATGTGTATGGAGTAGTCTTCTGCCATGCTATACCACACATCTTGGAGAACTCTTCAAGTTCTTCAGCATTATCTGTCCTCAACACCTTTATTTTCTTCTCTATCTAGTTTTCCTCCATAGCCTTAAATTCTTTAAACCTTTCAATGACTTCAAATTTTTTCCTGAGGAAATATGTCCATGTATTCCTTGAGAAGTCATCTATAAATGATACATAGTACACAAACTTACCTAGTGATGGAATCGACACAGGTGCAAACACATCACTGTGCACAAGCTCTAATATTTGTTTCACCCTCTTAGCACCAGAGGGGAAACTCACCCGATTTTACTTCCCATATACACAATGTTCATAGAAATCAAAATCCAGAGAGGAATTAGACATACCTTCTACCATACCATTACCATGATGTATTCAAAAGTCCTTCTCTCCAATATGTCCAAGCCTTTGATGCCATAGCATGGTATTTTCTCTAGAGACCACTAGATTTTCTGCTCCACTTTCAGGAACCACAAAACTATTGCACCCATCAATAATAGTGCTACCTTAAATCTTGTATAGAGTTCCAATCCGAACTCCCTGCATCAATACTAGTGCTCCTTGAACTTGCATGTATCTTTCTCGAACATTGTTTTTACACTTGCATCATCCAACTTGCTTACAGAAATCAAATTTCTAGCCAATGTAGGAATATGCAGAACACCCGAAAGTGTTCTAATCCTTATATCATGCAACTTCAACTTTACTTTTCCGTGAACGACGATTCTATCCTTCCTGTCATCCCCTAAAAATACATCACCACCATCATATTTATCATGCTCGCTGAACCACTCCCTGTGGGGAGTGAAGTGAAAGGATGCACGTGAGTCAATTAACCATGCCTCATGATCTACATGTGTACTTGAAGGAGAAGCCAAGTACACATCCCCACCTTTATCTGAGGTGGTTTTTGCCTCTACATAAGGAGCATCATCAGATCCCTTTCCTTTCTCAGGAGCTTTAGATCTACAGTCCTTTTTGAAGTGCCCTTCCTTTTCACATTTCCAGCACACCTTTACAGGTTTTCCTGGAGATTTATATCTCCCTCTAGATTTTAGATCTCCCACTCGAGGATTTATTTTTGTTTCTGTTATGGGGTTGTCCTCGTACATACAGGTCATCACCATTCTGGCCCTCCATATTTTACCATTTCATCTCCCCTGACAACAAGGATGAGACTATTTCATCAAACTACAAGGTAGTCACATTGCTACTTATTAAACCAACGAGACTATCCCACGAATCTGGTAGAGAACACAACAAACTGATGCACTTATCTTCATCTGAAATTTTTATATCAACATATAACAACTGGCTTACCTCAATATTATAGGCATTCATATGCCCTATCACTGAGTCTCCATCCTTCATCCTCAGGTTATACAACTTTTTCTGTAGGAACAGTTTAATCACCAGAGACTTAGATTGGTACAAAGTCCCTAACTTGTCCCACAAAGTCTTCTTTGAGGCTTCCCTTGATACATTCAACAATATTGAATTTGAGATACACAACCATATTGTACTCTTTGCCTTCTGATCCAACTTCGCCCAGTCTTCAGCTGACATTTCCGTTGGTTTAGTACCCGACTCTACCACAATCAACTGATCTTTATCAACTAATAGATCCTCCATCTTGAGTTTCCACAACTCAAAACTTTGACCATTAAATTTCTCGATCTCTATCTTTCCATTGCTCGCCATATTTTTTCACCACAAGAATCGATCCCACAGATCTCCCACTGAACAGGGTCTACCAGAGGCCTGAGCAAAATCCCTCAGCAACAAAGGTGTCCCCTTGAAGCCAAAAAATTCTGAAACCAAATGTATGTTTTAACCCCATACATAAATTACCTGCATATGAATTCAAAAAGAAGAAAATAAACAATGGTGAAAGCATAAAGCATAAAACAAATATACACAGAGAGTTTCCCTTGGATCCCAAAAAAGGGACTACCAGATTGATTTTTCATTATATTCCTTTCAATGTTACAATACATATATATACATGCCGAAGCATCTATAAACCCCAATAAATTAGCCCTGGATTAGAACATAACCGTAGTTCCCTTGACCAGATCTACAAAATACCATGGGAAGAAAACGATCATGCCCAAAACCATGTGCAAAAACCACACACAAAACTATAGGTAGGTTCGCCCACCTAATATAGGGTCCAAAAGCAATTTTCTCAGGGCACTGCCTCGTACCTCGTAGAGGGTGGCTACCAACCCCCTCAAACCCCTCGACAGAGGGGGGATGCCAACCCCCCTATGACCTCCCTTCTCCACCAGACACAATGAACAAGAAGGGACTATAGTCCCCCCGTGCGTGCAGCTAGTCATGGAAAGAATATAACACACACCCAACATTAAAGTCATTGACATCTCAATGAGGTCTTGTGTCTAGGGTAAGGTGAGAAAAACTTTAGGAATATTATCCATCACATTAAATTAGTAGTTGAGAGTTATCATAACATTATTGGGTGGGTCACATATGAATATGACACGTCGGTGGATTACAAAAGGCACCTTTAGGTGGGTAGACATATGTAAGTATCTAATTGAAATAACATACTCTACACTTGTCTAACGTTGAAACCCTTGTAAAAATAAGTGGGGGGATCATAGGATTTCTTCCTTTTCTTTATGTGGTGGCAGGTGGGTTTTTGGGAGGGTGGTTGTGGGGTGGGCACATGCCTTTCAATATGGCACTATTGAGGGCTCGATAGAGCCATAACATCTTTAAAAACTAGCGATTATTTATATTCCTATTTTTTGAATAGGATTTACTACCATTTATTCAAAATAATTTGGGTCAAAAGATTTGCCTATAAGTTCCTCCCACAAATTTTCATAATATTGACAAGGTATTTTATTTTTTATTTTTTTTAAAGTTGTGCAACAAGAAATTGATTCAAACTCCTAAGTTACTCAAACCCTAAGTCATCCTCATATTTATAAAGAACATTTCGACCTAGTGTGCGAGTACGAATGGAAAACCATCAAAGTGAAGATTCAATATTTAAAGAGGGAAAGAGGACTTTCGGGCACTCCCCTCATCACAAGATTTGGGTGACATGCCTCCCAAATCCTCTAATAATTCCTTGTATCTCATTAGATCCTTTAACATGATTCCTCAAGATTTAGATATCAAACCTTCTTTAAGACACCTTGAGTGTATCAAGCAGTTGACCACTAGGGTTTCTTCATTTCCTCCTTTCCCATACTTTTGTATGCCCATGCATAAGATGTGTACCTTCTCCAAGACTAGGTTTCTAGATCACTAGATATTTCTCTTACTTCTCCCTTGCTATTTCCTTGATTAATTTAAGGTTTTCCCTCTTCTTTCTCTTCCTCTCTTTCCCTCTATCTCTTTCCTTATCTTTCTATTAATACCCTAGGTGATCTTTTCTAAACATCGAAGGGTACCTTATTCTAATGAGGTTTTCAAGTTGAATCAAATCATGTCCTTGATGAGGCTTATGATGATTCCACTTTGGACCTCTCATTATTAGTTCTAGCCACCTCGTTATATTTCCTAAGTATCCCCTCACCTTCTCCCTCTACTAGCCTCTTGTATGTTCCTCTTTTTCATAAAACCCCTTTTCTCCTTTTACTTTGATTGCATCACTAATGGATTTGTCCCCTCTAAGTTGTAATATTTGGTACAACCCCACTCAAGACAACCCCTCCTGATTAGAACCAACCATCAATTCTTTGGTCTTTCTCCTAATATGTCACATTGGTTGGTTGCACTTTATTTCTGACAACTACAGAGCCCCTTCTATGGCTATCTCATTTCCTTTCGTATTTTGCATGAATTCATTGGTATACCATTGGCATTGGTCTTTTATCTTTCTCAAATTGACCTCAATTTGATGCTTTTTTGCGTTTTGTGTTAACATTCATTGAGTTTTCTTAAGAACACCATGTTATTAATCAGGAAAATAAATTAAATAATATGTGAGATACATACTGTATATAAAACCTCTGTAGTCTTATCTTAGCATGCCATGTGTCTTGTTACCCATCCATATACATGGTTAACCCTAGGAGAAGTTTTTCTTGTAAGATGAAAAATTCTAGATAGTGGCCTCATATGATCCTCCCATATGACTCTCACCCAATAATTAGTAAGCTCATCCACTTGATCATATTTCTTACCAAATGAAGGTAGGTTAATGACCATGCAACACATTAGCCATTATTTCATAGGAATGGATTATATTTTAATGTTCTAGACATCTAAGGATCATGAGTTTAAATTAGATAATGGATCATGATCCTTAGAAGTTATACTTGTTTCTTTATTTCACTTTGATGGCCATCCTTTCCTCCCAGTCATGTGTACAACTTGGGATTTTTCTTTCACTATCTAGGAGAGGCATGAATAAGAGACCTTGATAAAAGTACCATGTTTATATCCTTACATACTTAACACTTTCCATTTTTCCTTAATCTATTGTACCTCCCTTCTTTTGGCTATTGTTAGTTGCTCACACTAGCTCCCTATTTGCCTCATCCTAATAGAAGGGGGGGTTGAAAATTTCCCAAAAGGTGATGAAGTTGCAAAAATAAATAAATTTAAAAGCATGTGTCAATTATTAAAATAAAAAAAGTGGCACCAGATGAATAATAATTAAAAGGAAATTTAACTTGACCTTTACTTGTTGAATTTTGTGTAGCTTGGGAGGTACTCCAAGCCCTGGTGTTCGAGGGTTGGAGGTCAAAGCGCCACAAATGGGCTTGTGGGATTGAGATCCAAGCTTGGGGGTTTTGCAACCATTGTGATTTGGGCCAAAACTATGACGTATTTACGACATATGATGGATGAGGATGATAGTGCTTGACGAGATGATTCCAATGCAACGAGAATCATCCGATTCTGAGTTGTCGTTAGAGAGAAATGAATTTTTGAAGTTGACTAATTAATTATTGGTTGTCAAGTCATGTAGGCTTGATGTAAATAACTCCAATAGAAGGGTCTCTTCATTAATTCGGTGAAGCCCCTCTTTAGCCTATAAAAGGAGGGTGAGATTATTCATTTTAGGCGTCCTTTTTGGTGCAACACAAGGCAAGAAATATAGCTCTGAAATTTCCCTAGCTGTAGTAAGAGAGGGAGTCTCTAAGACAATGTGGAGGAGGTTCGAGTTCCTTGATGGAAGCCGAGTGAGTTATTGGAGCAATGGTTTGTTTTTGGGTCATGTTGGTGGAGGCTGAGAGGTTGTCTTAGAGGTTGCAAGCCTGTTCTTGAGGGAGGAAGGGAAAGGGTGTCGTTTTGTGGGGTTAGGACCCTTGGAAAGGGTTTCCGCAACAAGGGATAGGCTTACTGTAGCAAGATGTGGTCCCTAAAACAACCACACATCTGCATTAAAGCCAACAAGGAAGGCATAAGACCTGTTTGGGAGTGTTGGTAAATAGCATGACATCGTGGGGTTTAGGGAGTGCTGGAGAAGGGTGACCACAACCTTAGAAGGACTGTGGCAGCTGATGTGTGAGGGATGGTAGGACTGTTATTGATGCCCTAACCAGTCCATGAATGCAACAGTCAAGGAGACCACAAACAATGAGCAAAGGTATGTTATTTATGACATTTCTTATAGGTGTTGGATCCTAGTTTAGGATCAGATTTGGATCGTGATAGGGAAGCCTATGGAAGTCAATGAAGAGAGGGAAGATCTCATTATTAGATTCCCTAGACTAGTGATAGTTTCCACAGTGATTGGGACACAAACTTGGAATGAGAGTTTGTCATGTATTGGGTCAAAGTGTTCACTATTGCATGGATCAGTTTATGGGTAGCTTGAGGAGGCCTTAGGAGTTGTTTGGAGGAGCCCATGTGGATTTTTGGGAGGCCTACCAAGCAGCCAAGGTGACAATAGGCACATCATATTGGAAGGCAAGAGGGCTGCAACAAGGTGTGTTGCAGATACTATAGCGTGGACTTAGTCTCTCATGGATTGTTGGAGGGCAGCGTGAGAGAAGACCAAGTGTGGATGTGATTGGGCACTTATGGTCTATTGGAGGATAGTGTGATAGTGTCCAAGTTGGAGACCGATGAGAAACACCTTGATGGACAAAGGTGGTTGCAAGAGAGGCATATGATGAGCTCAAGGGTCTGATCAACCAGGAGCAATTTGTGTAGCCTGAGACTTGTGTGTAGAGAAGGACTTCTACAACAGATGATGGGAAATCCTCCTAGCCCGTGTTCATTGTGGTAGATGGACATCTTGCAGTTTTTAGGTGGAAACCCTTCGTGCCCTATGTTGGTCTTCATTAGAGCAGCGTAGGAAGACCATAGTGGGCTGAAGTCCCTAAGTAGCTGAGGAGTAGCAATGCACAGATCGAGAGTTGTTCACAAGTAGAGCTGTGAACGACTCAACAAGAGTCTCGATGTGTTGTGGCCTTAATCGAGAAAGGCACAACCAGATAACAGATTGGATAGCCAAGATTCAATGGCCAGATGGAATTGGAGAATTGATAGAGGTAGGAGTAGCATATCGGGCACTGAAGGATTGGTAAGGTACAGGGTACGACCAAGAGGTGTTGAGAGACCGCGCTACAACCAGATGGTCAGAGTATCTTGTTGAGGGAAGATTGGTTTTCGATGTATTGACACCAAGCCCTGCTTTGTATCTTGTACTAGTGGATGTATGAGGGCCATTATCCCTAGTACAAGAGCCCTATATTGTTGTATTATATGTTGTTTAATATAACGAAGTTGGTATGAAAATTGTAAAAAGTTGTCTATATTCCGTGCATGTGTGATTTGCTGTTGTTTATATTCTACTGTTCAAAGTAGTATCATTGAGATTCTTGATTTGGTAGCGTCAGCAATTTTAAGATTTTATCCTAGACCCAAGATCGTGGAAATTCAACATTACCCACTCATGTGAGACCATTCACCCTAGTCCCATGTTTATCACACCTATCTAAGTAAAAGGGACTTATGAAAACATCCCAACCCCAATGAGAAATGAACTACTTCATCCTAAAATGGGTCTTAAATGAAATTAATGAAATCTTGCTAAGCAAACCAAATTAAACAAAGAAAAAGGCTAAGTAAAAGGTGGGAAAATAAATGTTGATTAAAGGGTAGCTAAAGTAAATGCAAGTGATCCCTCCATAAATGGACACATGGATAACAATATAGCATAAGTGAGTATAATACTATGACAAATTTCAAATTGCCAAATTCTTATGATTCTTGAGATTATAATCAAAGGTTGGCCTTCTACTTATTTATTGGAACTACTTTTTTAATCTCCAGGGCTTCTTTGATTTTTACATAGAGTGGAGGAGCTTGGTAGAATGGGACAATTATCAAAGGCACCAAAATATAACAACTAGAGCACATACATAATCTAGCATAACAATGTGGTGGAGATGCCCAAAAATTATAGAGTTACAACAAATGTTTGTATAGGAATACCATACATTTGCAATATCCTCTACTAACAATCCCTTGACAAACCTCAATTTGGCAAAGATTGTGTAAATATTCAACAAGAGAAAAAAAATCTCAAAAGAACCCAATGCCAATTTTGTTATGAAAATGTGGCTTGCAATATATACATAATCTAAGCATAGATATCAAATTTACAAGAGTGCTTAGGTCATTGAATAGATTAAAATAAAGTTGTTTTTTTTGTACTAAAATTATTAGTTATGAATTATTAAATTATTCATAGATCTTACATAGTATATATCTTATGAGAGAAAGGAATTGTGTTCATATTTAAAATTCTTGATGTTTCAATCCATAAGTTAGGATCATCATTAGGAGGTTGTTGAGCTTGTGGATGATGATAAGCCTATTTATGATGATCCCAACTTGTGGATTGAAACATTGAACATTTTAATTATGAGCATAGTTCCATTCTATCTTAATTATCAATAATATTTGATCATCTATTTAGAGCTACTGCAGTGAGAATAAGTGTAGAGTATTATAGGTGGCCATTGGTTTTAATGGGTTGTTTTAGAGTATACATTATTTTGTTGCATTTGTATGAAGATGATTTTTTTCCAATGCGTAAACTATGGAATTTTTTATTTTTATTGTTGGGGCACTACTGTGATATGAGAACCTTGGAGAATCCTTGAAAAAGAAAAAGAAAAAGAAAAAGAAAACTTGGCCTTACTTTAGCAATAGTAAGCTTGTATTTTTACTACAATTGATCTTATAGCTTAAATAAAAAGGTCCCATGATTCATTGAAAATCATATTTGAAATAAAAATAATTTGAAAATAGATATAAAAGTAACATTTGATCTTTTAAATCAACATTTCATAATTTAAAAGCCCTTTTCTTGATAACAAAATAAATACCTCCTTGAAAATGTTTCTTTGTTTGACAAATAAATCCAAGCTTGAGATAAACACTCTTCTTTTTCAATGATTCAACACCATGGCTTTCTCACCAACCTAGTTTTAATACCATGTTAGCAACCATGCATTCTTAGACACAAAATTTTAGAGATTAGGACAAGAAAATATTATAATAGGTGAGAGGCTAGTGTGTAAATAACCTCTATAGCCTTATCTCAACATGTCATGTGTCCTTGATCAACAATGCAAGGATACTCACTATGTTAAGAATGTGACAAGGAAAATCAATCTTCTTTTTCAATGATTCAACACCATGGCCTTCTCACCAACCTAGTTTTGATTCCATGTTAACAACCTAACATTCCTAGACACACAATTCTATTAATTAGGAAAATAAAAGGTCATAATAGGTGAGAGGCCAATGTACATATAACCTCTATAGATTTATCTCAACATGTCAAGTGTCCTTGATCAATAATGCAAGGATAATCATCACTATGACAAGAATGTGTCAAGGAAAATCTATATACTAGGAAATACGTATTTCTTAGAAGATTTGTATTTATTATCATTCTAGGACAATACTTATTTAAATAAAATTTAGAGGTATTATGCTAAAATTTAATGCTTGCATCAACTCCACATTGATGTTTGTTTCCTCCCATGCTTGCACTAACTCTAACTTATCATACATTGCTTTTGCACTTGTGATAACTATGGATTACTCTATGACACCTCTTGTGCTCATGTTTTCTAAATTATGTATGCCACATTGGACTCCATGCTATGTTCTTGATTGATTTATGGTGTCTCCATGATCGTGATAATTCTTAGCCAACATATCTCATCTTTCATGCCCACGTTAACCCTAGGTCACCATACATTGCCAGCATGCTTGCTATAACCCTAGATTAATGTATGCCACCTCTCTTGTTCGCATTGACCCTTAGCCTGTGTATGTTACCTCATACCCTTTTCCAACATCATTCTAATATTTTCTACTTATTGTTTTTTAATCTTTATTGGAATCACCCTAGCATCATTGCCTCTCAACTTTGGCCTTTCCCTTAGTAATGGTGTTGATATCCCTATCCCAATTGAATCAAGTTGTTAATCTTTGTAATGCATGTACCTATCTCATCTTGATGAATACTTACACTATCATGACTCATCTGCAGGTAAATACAAGTTTGTCACTCATTATGAATCTTACTATTGATTTTACAGTCGATGTGCTATTATTATTGTTAGATTCAGTTATGTTTTTTACGTGTTCTAGTGTTTGTTTCACTAACATAGTGATTAGAACTCAAGGATATCTAGTCTCATAGTTTAACTATTATATTGTTCACATGATATTAGGTTCACTATGTGTTATGTTGGCGTTTACATCTCCTAGTTTAGTTGATATCATTCTTACATGGTGATTACGGTTTGCCCACTCCCTTATCCCAAGATTCTTGCTCCACATGCATCACCTACTTATTGATCTTTATTTTTCTTTGGTATTCTAGTTGTTTGAGATTACACTAATCCACAAGGCAAACTTTGTAGTTTCCTTTCACACTTAATTTTACAACATTTGGGCCTTCACAAGTATTCCAATTTGTATGGACCTAATTAGTGAAGGATTCCTTTGTGACATTGATGCATTGGTTTACATACAGGGACACTCAAATAACTCCTATGTACTTTCTTCCGTATGCCCTTCCTTGCAACTAATTATTATTCTCATATTATCAATAACAAATCCTACAAGAAGGGGGAATGTAGCATAGGAGAATAATACATGGGCACTCACATATGCCTACCCACCTAAAGGTTTCATGTGTTATCCATGTGTGTTGTATTCATATACGTCATTCCCAATAATGTTATGATACCTCGCAATTATCATTGAAAATGTGATGGATTATCTTTTTAGAGTCTCTCTCACCCTAACCTAAATGTGGGAACTCATTTGGTTTTTCGTGTTTGGGTGGATTCTTTATGTCTTTATTCCTTTTGTTTGTCAATATAATTCATTTTAACCCCTTAGAGTATTTCTTTATTTCATGGGTTCATTTGGGAGTGCAAACCCTTGACTTAAGTCCATGGTCACTTGTTATTCTTTAACTTGGGTCTATAGTCATTCAAACCCATTTGGGACATGCTATTTAGAGAATCAATTTGGCTTAATCCTCTAAACTTTCCTAACCCTTTGGCATTGCCCATGCTAGATATTTCCTTAGGACATTGTGACTATCAATCTACAAGTTACATAATAAAAAGTAATATTTAGTGTGAAAACCTATATTACCATTATATTAAACTATCACACGTAATGAAAAAGTGTAGTATGATGATTCCATAATGAAAAAGTGTGGTGTGATAATTCCATATGACTCAAATACCCTAAACTTTAATGCAACATTTTATACCTTTAATTTCTCCTTTGCTCTATATTTATACTTTATATTCCTTTTTATAAAACCTCTTTGACTCTTTCAATAATGAACTTTTTTTTATCTTTAAAAACCCTAATTTACACATTTGGATTCATTGTAGATGTATTTCTGCCTGTATGAAGCCTTTAGAGCATGTTTTAGGCTTCTTATACACTGATTAACTTAGTTCAAACTTGTAAATTTAATATATTCATCTGGGAACATTTTCATTGGTATAGTTCCAGTCATACCTTAGACCCGAGAGTGAATACAAAGTTAAGTCGATCCTCTCGTTGAGCTTATTTTCCTTTTGTTAAGACATCCTTGAAATCGTGGTGGCGTGGAAGCTTCTTCGAGTTACAGTGACCATTATTTCTATGGAGGCTAACGTGACATTTGCGAAGAATCGCCATAACTCATTGCCCACTTAATCAATGTAAGCCCGCATTAATGAAAATTAAGATTTTTTGCGAGTCTTTCTTTCAATCAATGCTATAATTGCGTAGCGGCCATTAACGACGCGACGAAATTATCCATGCACAGTTAAAGATATTGGTGACAAAAAGTCAATATTAAGAGATTGTGATGGACATATTAATTGCAGATGAATGTTAATAAATAGGAGTTATTTTTAGTGTGATTTTTTGGATTTTTGGATGTAGGAATTCCGTGGAAAAAATTGAGGTGAAATATTGATTTGTGTTATTTAAAGTAGTTTTTTGATTGTATATATGGATTCAGCATCTTGGAAAACAAAATCGCTAAGGCACTTCGATTGCACAGGATTACCCATCAAGCTTGTGATTTCACTAAATTTTCGCAGGATTTTAGAAAATTTGACTGAAAAAACCCACAGTAAAAATATCCAAAAAGACAACTCATAACAAATATGTGATTTGTTAATGAACATTAAATGAATGAAGATTGTATATGTGATTTGTTAATTGGCATTAAACACTCTACCCAAATTTAATTAATGAAATAGAACTTATCCATTTTCCTTGCTCTTTTAGGTTTGCTCAGTGACTTGCGGGCCATTGGTCTGAGATTAGGAAACTCGGGGAGATGTGGTTCAGTAATGGAAGAAAATTTAAGTGGTGAATTTAATTGGATGGTTCATTTATTTAGATTATTATGGGAGGAAAATTTAAGTGGTGAATTTAATTGGATGGTTCATTTATTTAGATTATTATAGGAGATCATTAATATAATTTATATAAGTGTAATTATTTATTATATTACGAATTTTACCAGAATTGAATTTTATGATTTTAGCTGAATTGAATCTTGTTTAATGTTGAAAAATCTTTCATCACATTCAATCTCTTTAAATACTCCTCATTACTATTGGATCTAACTTTTTTGAGTACTTATTCTAACTGTATATTGAAAGTGAGAGATTAACAATATTGAAATGGAAACAATGTAAAGACGTGTTTTATTTCTTTTAATTTTACAATTTGAATAGTCACATTTTTTTGTTTCTTTAAACATTCTTGTGGTGATAGTTCATATCTTAATATGTGCATATAAAAAATGATGCAAAAGAAGGGGGATGTAGTTCCATATCTTCATTCACTATTTACAAAACCTGGATTTTGCTTGTTAAATATATCAATATAGATCCATCTTAACCACAAACCTAGAAAACCCCTAACAGATCAAATCTTTTGAGGTGAAAACCATTTTAAAAGTGAAAAACATTAAAGAAAGTTTGCAATTCAATAGATTTGATCCATTTCTGTGATTAAGATAGATCCATGTGAATTTTTCATTGTGAAAGTATAAATCTATTCAAGGCCTCAAAAATTCCCTTGTAAACTTAATTTATGTGAAGTACATAGTTTAAACTTGCAATTCCAACAAATCGTTGATTTAGATAAAATTGACCAAAAAATATACTTAAAATGAAGATATACTCATTTTTTTTTTCAATTGCTATATATATGTAGTTGGCATTGAAATCTTATACTTAAAATGGGTACTGATATTCTATTTTTATTTTTTTAACTCTTTCTCCATATTAAATTGATATTAATATAAATTAGTTGAAATTGATATTCAAATAATATTTTTTTTCCAAGAAAAATATAAAAATTATATATTTTTAACAGTTGAAAGTAAAATATTTGACAAATTTTACTTTTAATTACTTTATTTCTCTTTAAAGTTGATATAAAATTGTGTTACTTCATATCTGTATAAAAATATATTTAATGGCTAAGAGCGTCCATGAAATATTTTTATATATCCTCTATAAATAATTGTAATTTTTTTTTTTTAATGATTTGACAATAAAAATAAAATATCATCGACAAAATAAATAATATGATCAGAATAAATTATTAATATTTTATAATATTTTTAATTAAAACTACATAAATATGTACATTCATTTTTATTTTTTAATTATAATGAAAATTATATTTTTATTTAAAAAATATTTTATTTTATTTAAAAACATTTTATTTTTATTTAAAAAATATTTTTAACAAAACATAATCACACATCACTCTCATAAAAAAAATACCCATCAACCAAAAAAACGGATGTAACTCACATTACCCACACTGATACCAAGCCACTAAGCCATATATCAAGCACCGAGCCAAAATCTGAGCAGACCCTGGCCACTACACCATATGCCAAGCACCAAGCCAAAATCTGAGCAGACCCTGACAGTGAAAAGAGTCCAAACAAAATCTTTGTTGCTACACTGAGCTCTGATTATCAATCCAGCACAGAAATTCGGGAAGAAATGTGCAGTCCAAGCCAAGCGAACAATCTAAATTTTTCATGTCATCATACCTCACGTGTTGCATATGTGCTTTTTCAAACTTCAGACTTATATGGACCCTAGATTTAAGTCTGATACACATCCGTTATCTGTTGCTTTGGAGGTCAAAAAAAACGCATCAGAGTATTTCATCTTTAACAATAGTTTGCTTCTGTCTCTATCAAATATTGTTGTGTCTCTGGCTCACCATCACCGTTACCAAAGCCCTGGACCCTATTGGAGGTTGGTGTGCGGACAAGAAATCCAATTTCATCTGTGTCCAGGGTTGCTAAACACTATCCTTAAATATGTAAAGTTGCAAAACACTATCCTTAAATATGTAAAGTTGCAAAACACTGATGTTTACAGGGTTGCCAAACACTATGTGTAGATATGGGCTGTGAACATGCCAAAATCTGCGTAGAAAAAAGATATACACAATTATGAGGAGGTGTCACGCCCTCAACTCCTTAAATGGTTTTTTACACAATTATGAGCTGGTGTCAGGCCTTCAACCCCTCTTTAATTTCTTTAATGAAATTTTGGGACTAACTTCAATGCTGGATACAGAAAATGTTTACTCAGTTTATGAGAGGTGGTTAGGTTTTCATTTTTTTTATTGAATTTTGGGACCAACTTTAATGTGGAATAAAAAAATAATTTACTTAATTATGAAAGGTTGTCACACTCTCAACACTTTCTCTGATATTTGAATTTGAAATTAAAAAAAAAATAATAATAAATAAATAAAATTAAATTCTACACAAACTAATTAATCTACAATTTATAAATTACATTAAACTATTTTATACCTTATAACATAACATCATTGAAAAATAGAAAAGGAAATGGTCATCCCCATTAGGTAAGTGCTTTTTATTAGATTTTCAAGTATGACTTTGGTCCTAAAGTCAAAATTAGCCGTTGCACAAGATAGCTGTTGGAGGCTCTTCTCAGACTATTTAACATGCTAAGCTGGATCTGTTTCTTCAACTTGTCCTGACGATGAATCACACTAATTGGTTCGAAACGCGTCGACAAATGATTTATCTTGTGATTTACGCCCAAGAATTTCTCTTAAACTTAATATGGATCACAGAAGCCTCAATTCAACAACTAAAAATGTGGTCAAAAAACACACATTATAGATTTTGGTAGATACCTTTTGATGATACTAAAAACCAAAACTTACACACAAAGAATAAAATTCCCATGGCACCACGGATTTCTAAAAATTGCATCCCTATTTATTATTGGGGAAGGAAAAATTTTGAAAAACCAAAACTTACACATTAAAAATAAAATTCCCATTTCACCATCGGTTTCTAAAAACTACATCCCTCATTATTATTGGAGAAGGAAATATTTTTAATTTTCAAGAGATCATTCTTCTTCTACATATTTGGAAGAAGTTGTCCTAACTATTTCCTAAACAAAAACAAATAAAATTAGTTTATATTATATTTTTTTTAGAATTTTATATAATCTAGTATTTTCTAGACACTTCCTAGATTTAGAAAAAATTAAACATATATATTTTTAATAATGCAAGATGCTCCTATATCAGACTCTTAAGGAACAAAATTCTTCATGGACCTTTGTCCATGATTTTTCATTGTTGTTGCCTTCACTTAAAAGTAAGAATGATTTAGTGAATTGGTAAAATAAAGTGTTCTATTCAATTATTTTCCTCATGGATCCCAATGTCTGTTTGTTGGATGTAGACTTGGTTTGCTTCTTAATTGTACTTGATTTGGAACCTTGATTTCTTCTTGAAATTGGGTAAAAGACATTAAACTTTTCAGCATAATTGAAATCTTTTCATGAGTTATTTCTTCAACTTTTATCCTCAATCTATTCCTATCTTCTTTGATTTCACCTACACATGAAATAAACATGTTAATGAAAACAATTTGTTCATTAGGATTTTGAAGCCCATCCTCAACAATGAAAATCAATGCCGTGTATATAAATTCAAGGGGAACTTGAAAGATTTTTCTTCACATTCCTCTATCCTTTCTTCCACACATATATGCTCCACTATCTCATTTTGAGCCTCGAATGCATGGAATTGCACCTGCTTCACTTGTTTATGCTTATCGTTTCTAAGGATTGCAAATACTCCCTCTTCCACAATATGCTCACAGCAATATTTATGTTCAATATAAATTTGAGGTTTCTCACACAAATTCCCCTTGTTGTCTCTCAAGGCAATCTCTTTCTCTTTATTTTCTTGTTGTTCACACATGACAATTTCTTCACTATCTCCTTCCATAATAATTTATTTATGATAAATCTCCTTTGATGTAGATATCATTGGATAATTTATCCCCACTCTCATCAACACTTCACTAGACAATTAACTAGTCATCCTATTATCCTGTTCATTTCACAAAATCTAATTTTCTAAAGGAAAATCAATTACCTCAACAATTTCCTTTGTCTTGTTAAGCAATGTATATTTTGTTTCCTCTTTTGTCTCTTGCTTCAAAAACTCCTCACTCATCATTAGAACTTGACTATTAATCTCTTCCATTGCATCTTCATCCTTTAATGGTAGTAATGTGTGTTTCTTACCATCATTTTCAAAATTGTATGTGTTGCTCCTTCCATAATGCATTGCTTTTCAGTCATATTGTCATGGTTTTCCTAATCAAACATGACATACATACATGGGCATAACATCACAAAGTAATTTATCTTTGTAGCATCCAATCTAGAACTCAACTTCACAATTTTCATTTATCTGGTGTCCTTCCATGACACTTTGTATGGAGTAGGATGTGTTGTTCTATTTAGGTTAAACTTTTCCACTTTGTAGGCACCAAATTGCAATACTTCTATTGTCAATAATAACTTTACAACATTTACCTTTTGACTTACAAGTGACTTTGAATAATGTTTTTCTTTGTGGAGGTTCCTTAATATCCTTGGTAGGTTTCAACGAGACTCTCTTCCTTATTAGGGATTCTCCAACTTCTGGTGCAATCTCATGGATGGAGGACTTCACACTTTTTGTATCTATCTATGTAATGTGGACATTTCCTGTATTTGTGGAAGTGTTTTTTGAAAATTCATTTGATTTGTGGCCGATTGTGTTGCATGTGTAACATATAACAACAAAATATATTTTTCTACCTCTTTGATATGGTCTTATTCCTTTGAAATCTCCTCCTCTTGATGATTGTTCTAGCTTATGGGAAATCCTTCCTTCTTCTGTCTGTTTTGGAAATAATCCTCCACTACTTGTCCATCGTCTGCTTCCCATTCTACTTCGCTCATTTTCTCTCTTGTTTTGTTTCCTTTCCAATTTATCTTCCACCTTGAGAGCTACCATGTATGCTTCTTCAACAGTTCTTAGAGCAAAAATACTCAGCTCATTTTGGATTTCACATCTTAAACCATTAATATATCTACTTACCTTTCTAATTCCTTC
Organism: Pinus tabuliformis; assembly: GCA_031772625.1. NCBI lineage: Eukaryota > Viridiplantae > Streptophyta > Pinopsida > Pinales > Pinaceae > Pinus > Pinus tabuliformis. The sequence goes on from CM062816.1 coordinate 1,528,651,989, forward strand.
TTCTGCATGACCAACCCTTATACTTATCTTATAAAGTTATTTTGTATACTCTTTCACAAACATTGATTTTTGCTTGAGGCTTTGTATTTTTCTGAAGAGATTTAGCTAATAATCTTGGGGTATAAATTTACCTTTTAATTCACCACCATTCAGTCCGAAATAGTAATCTTATTCTTCATTTTTTTTCTTTCATTCACTTGAATATTTTCTTGCCATAGAAAAACATGTCACTTCAATCTGCTTACTACAAATTTCACTTTCTTCTCCTCAACTGCATTCTCATAGTCAAAATATTTATCCATGGAAGTGATCCAATTGATCAAATATTCAACATCTAATTTTCCTTCGTACATAGGCACTTCCATCGTGGTTTGGTGCTTAGTCCTACAATTATCTTAATCATTCTTTCTACTTGAGTTTCTTCTCCAATGTTAGCTTCTTCTTCTTCTTAGGACTCTTCTCAATCACTATTGTCGTTAGTGTCAATGCCTCTAGTTTATCCCATCAGTGAAATTATATATACAAATATGGAATACATCTTCTAAAGTTTAACAATAAGCAAGCCTAGATATATTTTCCAATTAGGCCAGAAAATAACTTCCTGATGAATAAAATTCACCCTAAAGCTCTCTTAATTAGTCTTGCACCTATAAAAATATGTTTCCAATAAATAAATAAAAAGAAAAAAAACAGAATCACAAGAATAGGGAAGACAATAAGAATTATTCCAAATCACCAAACTTTAAGATACATCAGACACATGCATAGGCAACAACCTATGTGCATTACCAATTCTGGAGAACAGACTCCCATTGTGATTCCAACAGTCATAAATACACCCCATAATAGTATTATATTGTTGCACAATCACTTGTTGTAAGCATAACCAACCATGAAAATGTGACACTTGGACATTGAAATGACAAGGTTGTTGCTTTCATAATAAACATATAAATGTTTGGTGAAATACCTGTTACTCTGAATCTCCAAAAGCATGACAACTTAAACTTAACCATTTTTAAGAATCCCATCAACACCATATTATCTAGCATGATGAAGTGCTATATTCATATTTCCAACTTCCTAATACATTTGCAAAACCATACCCTTGAATTACCAAGATTGCAACAATATTTGTTCAAAGTTGTGCTTGCTTGAATCAATCCAAAACAAGAGGATGCTAATGCCAACGTTTATGTTTTGCTAAGGTTTGGAGAGTACATAATAAAAGTTGATTTAGGGACTTCGAAAACACATTTATACTTATAGACATTGGTAGTGATGTTGCTTTTTTTCCATGTAAACAATGTCAAGGACATGAGTCAATTGTCATTCCACCTTTCGATCATGTAGTTTCTTACTCCTATAGATACTTAGACTTACCTTTCAATCATGTAGTGTCTTCCTCCAGGGAGTAATAAATGTCATCATCATGTAATTGCAGATAGGAAGGATATAGAGATGAGACAACATGAGATGAAGGGAGTCGTAAGTAGAGGGACGTGTTGGCCTTGTATTTGTGGGTCATGGTAGATACTATCAAGATGTCACATTCAACCGATAAATACGTTCTTCATGGAACATCTACACAAACATATGGATTTCTTTGGTTGTTATAAATCACAAATTTCTCAGCACATGTGAGTACACCACTAGGACCATCTCCACCTCCTAGCACTTTGACGAGTAAATGCACACCGATGTCAATAAGTCCAGAAACTTAGGTGCAACATGGTTAAGTCCAAGATTGAGTTTGTAAAAGGTAAGATGTTTCTCAACTTGCTTGGATATCATTCTCTTTCTTAGCTCTCAACTTGCTCAATTCTCATTTGCAACAGTATCCTTTTTCATCCATGCAACTCACTCATGTGTTATAGTGTATCACATAAATTTTACTCATAGGAAAATCATGTGGGTGGATTATTGAATCTAGGTGAATATCAATGGCCACCCACCTATGCCACTATCTCAAAGCACAACTCTCCATCTTGGAAAATTTTCTATAGTTTTTGGGTTCTTAACTTCTGGGGCTGTTTTTAGGCCTTAAATGATGTATTTTTGACATGGTAGGGGCCCATGAAATAGTTATTGTATTTGGATTGGGCTTGATTGGAATGTGTACTTCTAGCATAAACCTTCCTAATGGGCTACCAAACCTGCCAAAAAAAGATCGTATGCAAAAGTTATGACCATGGAAAGTTGATGTACAAACTAACCCTATGAGGGCCACAAACCTTTTGGTGTTTCATCTTCTAGGGTTAGGTTCTTGGATGTTTAGGGTTTCCTCATTGCTACTTTATGTTTAAAAGGGCCTTTTAGTCTCATTGTAATGCACTATGGTGAATGCACATAGTCGTAACATCTCTTTTGAGAGATAAGCTACCACCATTCGAGTGATTTTGTCTCACTCGACATTATTTATCATTTCAACACATTCCTTTTATTAATAGAAGCCAACTTTTACTATATCTATGTGTTTTTGTTATAAATATGTATGCAATTTTGTTCCCTTCATAAATCTAAATCAATGGTATCATAATCGTCTACTCTTCATTTATTTTTATGTGCATGTTCCCAACAAGGTCAGGGTATAAGGATTTGAGACTTGTACTACTTTATTCTTTGCAAGGCCTTCCTCACCAACCCTGATAGCCTCCCATGGCAGAAGAAAAAAATTACAAGGGAGTAGGAGATCATATTAAACTGTTGCTTCAGGAAACCTGCATATTAAATGATGAATAGTTTTTCATAGATTCTTTGATGACTGCCAATAACCAACACATATTTTTCAAGCAACTACTTTGGAGATGTCACCGCCTTCAAGTTCAAGTTAGTTTTGATATTCCTATATTTTAAGTCTAGAAAGATTTGAATGATCTAGATAAATGGATAAATCTATTAGAAGGATGTTTTTATGTCTACAATTTTTTTGATAGAGAAAATATTACCTGTGCACTCCCTAAGGCTATCCCCCATGCAAGGATTGGTGGGAGACTTACTAAGAGAAAAAGGCCACAAGGGAATCCACAATGTTTGTGGCTGTAACCACTTGGGTCTCTTTTAGGAATGTTATTGAGGAACAATATTACCATGTTGGAAGCTATGATGGCCAATATATGAGATGAACCACACTATAGCAAGAGAGGGACCAAACAATGCTAGAGTTCACAAATATCTTCCATATCTTGTGTACCAGGATGGATACCAAAGACTCCAAGAGAAATTTAGTTCTTAAGTACCATGAAGGTATGCAAAGATACATGTAGATAGAGTTAGAGTTTCTAGACATTTCCTCATTGGTTGTTGCATTAATATGCTGTCAAAATCAAGCCGAAATTTAAACAAAAGAAATGAGTGTTTGGATCTATGAATTCCTCATGTAAAAATCAGGGAAAAGGCAGCCCCCTCCTACATAACAAAGGATAGAGCTAGGATAGACCACCCTAGGAAAACCTCTCTATGCCACAAATAAAGAAGGGTAATGGGAAGACAAAAAAGACATGAGAAAGTGATGTGAATTCCATAAGATCCCTTGGCATAACATTGATGAATGTTTCTCAAAGAAGTCATTGGTGGCAGAGATGAAAACCTTAGAATCAAATCTAAGTTATTATTTTGAATTAGATCTATACAAAGGAGAAGTAGATCATTGATGTAGAACTCAGTGCCACAGTCACTACCACTAAGGTATAATTAAGTGAACTCAAAGAACCAGAGGAAGTTGACCACCTTTTTCACTTGCAAATGTGGTTAAAGGGTGCTCTCATGTACTTCATTCTCAATAACATAAGTCAAAAGAACCTCATCTTAGCAAAGGTATTCAACTAGTTGCACCTATTGATAACACCACGCCCATAACAATACACCATTGGGTGTCTCCCCCAAGGGTGAGATGTTTTCATTATCCAACATTGCCACTTGCCCTATGTCATCAAGGCCTTCAGGGATGATGTATTATGTGATATTTCCCTGCGTGAAGTTTGTTATGTTATTTTTTTCCAACCATACTTGTGGAAGTGTCATTTGTACATGATTCTAGACCTTGCAGTGTTATTATTACTTTGGAAAGAAAACTATGTAGGATATCAAAGGTAGCTCTTCCTACCCCTGTTTCTTTGATCTCTACTAAGAAATGCACAAAGGCCATCTCACAGACCAAAAAAATTTTCTTCTTCCTAATTCGCTCTCAAAGTGAGTAGGTCACGACCACATATGTGGCGTCCACATATGGCTTCTACACGCAGTAGAAGTAAGTGGACAAGGTTGTGGAAGAATACAAAGATGTCTTCGCCTCACCTACTAGGGTACCTCTACACTGTTAGGTCAAGCATTCAATCAATATGACCCCCAATGCACCTTTACCCAATGGGCCAGTCTATTGCTAATCTCTTCTATAAAATGAGGAAATCAAGCACTAGGTCCAAGAGTTTCTCTAAAAAAGGCACATTTGACTAAGATCTTCATCCAACGAAAAAAAAATTGTACTTGCGTAAAAGAAATATGGGACTCAATGCATATGCATTGATTATAGGGCCCTGAACAAACTAACAATTAGGAACTAATACCCAATTCTCTGAATTGATGACCTCCTTGCCCAGCTCAAGGGGGCCAAGTACTTCACTAAGATTGATTTGAAGTTTGGCTACCAATAGGTCATAATAGAACATACTGATGTATAAAAAACTTCTTTCAAGTACAAATAAGGTTTTTTAAATGGTTGGTCATGCCGTTTTGAAACGAATAAGGTTTGTTATCACACAATTATATTTAGAATATTTGGAATATTTGAATATCAATCAAAGGATACATTTTATTTTTAAATAAAATGCTTGAGTACAAGTGATGTGTTGATTGTACACAGGTCTTGATATATATATATATATATATATATATATATATATATATATATATATATATATATATAGACAAGATTCCCTTTCATGAATAATATATATTTTAATTATTATTATTATTATTGTGTTCATAACATTTCCTTACCCTTTAGAAATGCTTTCTCCTTAAAGCATAATGATGAAAGGCTTGATACCATTTTCCATCTTGTAATGTCTTCGCATTTTTCCCAATTCTTGGAACTTTCATATTTGATGATACAAGATGATATGAACATCTAATTGTGGTATCAAATTGTCACACTGTAAAATATTATGATCCAAAATCAATCTTCTAGGAAACCTTGAGATTATTTAATATCTAGGATGAATTCTTATCATAAGACTTAAGTTTATTCATGTTGTGCTAGGAAATGTTCCTAAGACAAGCATCCGTTGCTCCATGAATCTTTCCCTAGGTCCATCAGATGGTGTGTGGCATAATGTACAAATTTACAAGATATGAGGTAAGCACATACACAAATATTCTATCAAATAAGCCATAAAACACATACTTTATCCCTCGCGGGTTGGAGAAGATCATGGAATTTGAATACGATGTTGGAGATATCACTTCTACTCGAAGATCTTGCTCATATCTGCTTTGATCCAAGCCCTTACACATAAACACCAATGATTTTTCCTCCATAAATGACATATCAACATGTACAAACCATAATCAAATCAACATATATATGAAAAATACGTGAAAAATATAAAGGGGAATTCATAAATGCTCTTATTAATCAATGGCAGATACACATTATAGCTTATTGTATCGCCATCTCCTCCTCAATCCTTGGTATGGCTCCTCCCTTGACTTATTGCAAGACTGGGCTCACCTCACAAGAAAAGGAAGCTCAAGTAGAAAATTTCTAGCATGACCGATCTCTCTCATGTTCCAACTCTGTCTCACCCGTGGAGGCTTCACTGGGCGAGTAATACCATACCACATACATTCATATTGGGGTATATGTATTGAGGAAAAAATGACTTAATATATTGAGCATATAATAGGGGGTAAAGGGTTTTTATATTGGTAGGTATAAGAAATGGAGCTCAAAGTATATAAAGGGGTATAAAAATGTTAATGAAAAAATGGATACCTACAATATTTAGTGAAAGTCGGGGTTTTTTAAATTGGGTAGGTGTATTAGGTTCGTATTGCCAGGGGGTTATATAATGTTATTTTTAGAGGTATTTTTCAATATGTAGTCAAATTAAGGGTATTTAGTATTCCACGAACACACATGATATGTAAGAGGTTCGTTGAGTGAAGCCCCCGTGGTCTCACTCTTTTCCTCTTGATAAGGTTAGATTATATAAGCTCATTCTATCCTTTGGGGGAATGTATTTGGACACCTAGGGTCTTGAGAAGTTAGGAAACTTATACAATAATGGACCTTTAGCCAACTAATACATAAGTAGGTCAAGTTGATCTCTGTTGGAATGACAAACTCTAGAATGTTTTTATCAATTATGAGTTTTTCCTCAATTATGAAGTAATTATTATTTCATAATTATGAAATTGTGACAAAATAATTATGAAAATTACTCAATTATGTAATTTCATCCCCATAACATCTAATAACTCCCTTATAAGACCCATATAAGTAATATTAAGGGTGAAAGGGGATGCATTCTGGCCAGAAACTAAGGTATGTTGAACTCGGATCTCTTGTATTATAGTGGAGTGGAAAATAGGGTTATAACATATGCCCCCTAATGCATGAGGTCAAAAGAGAAATTGATGGCCTGAATGCATTACTAAAAAATGTAGCTAAAAATGAAAGGAAGAAGTGAAGACCAAAGGATTGAATCAAAGAAATGATGATACCTAGGTCTCAAACATAATAAGATCATTCCAAAGTCATGCATACCCATGCTCGACATAAAGAGAAAATAAGCATGGACACCAACTATACACTACAAATCCATGACATGAAATGATAGGACATGGCCATGAGAGATACATAGTGGATCCATTAGACAAACCAAAAGATCATAGCCATCAACAAATACAATGTGGATCTATATCATAGTATACATTAGTAGGACTATGGACACAAAAAGAGAAGTTCCCCAAAATAGTCCTCAAAGTACATAAAATGATACATAAATCCAAAAAAGCTTGGGAAGAGTGCCATATAAGATAAACATGTCCTTATACCAAGGTATTCTACACAACCCTGATGGTACAAATCTATGTCATGCAAATAAATGTGTTAATGTCAAGCATGATAGAAAATTCTTGATTATCGGTCATTAAGGAATACCATTAACAGACGTGAGGGGACCCACCAATGATGAAAATGGACCCCAAACTAACTAGCACATTCCACTAACTATGAATAAATGATATGATGTCAAACACTCGCGTACTCGACTGATCATGAGTCAATGAGGTAAACCCACTTTCGATTGCAAGGAAGCCCACCACTAAGATCTGCAAGCTCCAAGGCACTACTAGTTCCTAGTTCAAGCTCTTGGATAATGAGATGAAATTGACAAGAGAAGATTCATCGAAGGATGGCCTTAATGTAACCCCCCATTAACCAACACAGAAAATACCTAGAGATGATGTGAATGGATGAAGTCATGAAGTATGATTGACATCAAAGGTCAACAAGGACTGTAGATGGCCGATTAAGGTTTATACTTCCCTTGAACATGTAAGGACATGACACAAAAGTAACTTGGAAACATTGACTAATGAACACCACATGATACCATGAAACAACATAGGAGGCATTGAATCATGCTCCATAGTGATTGGAAGAGTAACCAACATTAGGAGTAAATAAACTCATAGGTATGGTACAACTCTTAAGCAAGCTAAAGCCCAGTTGTGAGGAAAAGACACAAACATGTGCCATGTTCAAGGGTGACATGATTGACACTTCCATTTTGACTGATAGAATGAAAAAAGTGATTTCACTTCCTTTTTCTCCTTTTTATCTCCTTTATAGTTTAATGAGCACAAAAGAGAAGATAAGTGAGCTCGACAATGTTTTTTTCATTTAGTTTTAATGATCTTGAAAAAGAGAAAGGATACTGGACATCCTTCAATTTTTTAATGAGAATGAGAAGGATACAAAGGAAGTTCGTCCTGGAGGAACAAGTGTTATAAATGGTAGCAACTAATTTCGAGCTAATGGATATTCCTTAAGAAAAATGAAGCGAAGAGGCTGGCAAAGGATACCACTGATCACAACAATCCCTCCAAGAAGGGTAGGAAACCCAAGAAAAAGAAAAAAAGGAGGCAAACACAATGTGACAATGGTGATGAAACAAGACCGAGACTTATCTAGATGCATAAGTAAGGTGGAGTGTAGCAGCAATTTCAAGGCACAAAATGGGTGGAATCCTCCTAAGGTATAACCAAAAGATGAAAAAGGAGATAAAAAGAGGTTCAAATTCTAAGTCATCCCAAGTCAAAAGGAGGGATTCCGGGGTGATACAATAATGTAGCATTGACACCAACATCAAAAATAGGTGCAAATATAGGGAATCCATGTATAGGAAAGCTCTACTGCCAAGTTATGACATGCAAATAGAGACAGGTTAATATAGCAATCTAACTTAGTTGGAACTAAGACATAATGAATATTGAAATGATGGTCAATAATGCAAAATAAGTGGTAGGGAAAGACGTACCCCTACATGCCATGTTGAAGAGAAACACACCTAGTGTCCTGTGCATGTTGCAATAGAAGTGCCACCCTATCTTGTAAAATCCATCCAAATAGACTAAACCCATGGTTAAATCACATAATGAAAGAAATAAAACATGGATCAGGTAAAAACGTGACCATATATTTTTTGTTTTGAGTTTTATAATTTTTATTTTTATTTTTTTACACATATGATCTACTAGAAAATTGTTCACATCACACACCAAATCAAAACTAAAATTCATATTTACAAGGTGAAACACAATCTAATATGTTATGTTATGCAGTGCCCATAGGCAGGCAAAGGACACAAATTATTGTATATGAATTTTTGGGTTATTATCAGCACCATATGGTACACCGTGATAGGAACATGCCATAGAGAGTTGAATTTCTGGATTCTTAAAGGTTGGCGATGCTAGGGAAATTCTAAAACCAAATAATTAGTAGGAACGACCTAAGGACATAAAGGGTGAGTAGTCTGATGAGCTAATGCAACTCCTTGACAATGGTTATCAAGACATGGAGGGGGTACAAGACACTCATCAATTAGAGGATGTGGGTTGGACAATGATAACAAAGTCATGCAAAGATAATAACACATAATTTTTCAAAAATGCATACACATAAACTAGAAATATCTCGAAATCCACAAACTGGCCAAGATTTTATTAATAATAGTGTTGTGGTACAAATGAGTTGGAGAAAATGTGTCTAGGTTTACATAAGGCAAGCTACAAGCACCAAGTGATGAAGACAAGAAAGCTCAACAACTATAATAGCAAGCTCCTCTAGAAAACTACGTTGTTGCTCCAAAACTACATTGCTGCTTGACTTTGCACCTTGATTTTCCCACTCTAGAGTGCCCAGAAAATTCTATAAAATTAGGATAGTGCTCATTGCCAAAAACCCAGAAAAACCCAGAAAGAGTTTGGCATATCTCCAAGCCAAAGTCAAACCCACAAAATGGTGCAAATTCCCCAGCTAACTATCAATTCACCCTGCAATAAGAACTAGGATTTCAGGTCCTAATATCGCCTAAAAAATTCTCTAAAATTATCTATAGACTCCTCTCAATAAACCCACAAAAACCCAGGAAGGGTTTTGGCTGAATCCAACAATCTCCGGTGACACCCAATAAGTCTAAATTGCCCAATTTGGCCATAAAATGCCACACAAAACTAATACTGCTGAACTAAGCCCAAATCCACCACTGGAAATCTCTCCCAACTTACGCTAAATTCTCTCGTGAGGAATACCTTCAATCTCCGACCTTTATCTCTCCTCAACCTCTATTCCTCCAACTCTCGTGCACTTCCATAAATGTAGAATTTCAGCCCCAAGAATTCTCTCAACTCGTCCCAGCTGAAATGACTTGCAAATATGCCAAATGGAAACTCTAAATTGAGCTCCCAAATTGCCTCACTAGGGAGACACTCGAAGTTCTCTGAAATGACGGTGGAATTCCCGCTTGGAAATTCCTTGTGCTAAATAGCATGGTTGTCTTGGCTAAGTAGCTCAAGAGAACTAATGTTGAATTGTCAAATGATCAAAAATACCAAATGGATGCCTCCAAGCTCTATTTATAATTTTTATTCCTCTCCCTTGGTGGTCCCCACCTTCCACTAATAAAATATTACTTTGCCGCCATTATTCATTAGAATAATAATTTCCACTTTTCTCCCTCAAAATAATATTTTCTCTTTTTTTATTTAATATCACCAAAACTTGGCAAAACTCCTTAGTGAATGTTGCACTCACAAAAACTGGGAACATTGCAGTTTAGTATCAGAAACCCAAGACTTGACTTAGTACAAGGTTGCCACATCCAGGAGTGGCAGAGAAAATACCGCCCAGTCTAATTCAATATTACTTTGCCAATCTCTACCAGTTTATGTTAAGAGAGAATAGAGACATCAAAAGGAATAATATCACTAGGATTAGCAGGTGAATCCATGACCTCTAATATGTCTTATCGAGAAATAGACTCATCATTGAGGGAGTCATGTGGAATAGGTGGAGTGACATCCTGCATGGTAAAAGAATCCTAATTAGATTTGATATTGGGATGGAGTTTCTAACCAAAGTCAGGATGTATTGATTGGACCACCAGAGACAGTCTCTTCCATTAAAGGTGGCATATGCTCACCATACAAGTCTACTTATAAAATTGAATGCACCACCCAAGGGCTAGGAGCTTGATGGGGTCCGCTAGTGATGGAGGAGATTATATGCATAAGAGTGATATAGGTAGAGGAAACATCGAGTGGGGGTTATAGGAAAAACACCTATAAGTTATGTGATTTTAAATAGTCTCGCACTGATAGTCTAATAGGGTGAACGGTTGTCTCCAACAAATGGCACAACAATGGCCGTAGTGGTATACATGGTCGATGGCACACAATATTCTAGTTGATCTATCATGGAAAACTTACCTTCATGGGGAAAGTGAAGCACACAAAATACCGAGGACACAAAAATTATCATAGCATAAAACCAACTATGGCCAAGGAGAAAATTATAATCCAAGGGAACATCACTGAATTCAACAACTACAGTCATAATTTTTCCCCATAACTCAATGCAAAATGAAGGAAGAATTCCCTGAGGCATCATGGTATGTCCGTCAAAGGCCTGAAGAGTTATACTTGGCTTGAAAAGTGCTGAAGAACCAAAATATTTCCAACATGAAGTGCCCATAATACAAGTGGGAGACCCTTCATCCACTAGAGTGTAGTATACATCTCGATTGAATATGTGCACCAAGTTATGAAATGTGACTTGATGGGAGAGTTTAAAGCAAGGGGCATCAACATCAAACATAATCAAACTTGAATCCAAGGGATCCACCCCCATGATAATAGTTAATAAGGCTTTGTGTTGTGTAGGAAAACTTTGCTAAACCTCCATGGCAAACATAACATAGGGGGCTTGGGCTAAATCAGCAACAAAACTATAGTGTTCGGCAACCCACGCATTAGGATTATGTGTCAACTTTTGTAGAACACACATAGGTGGGTGAAAAGTTGAATCCAAAGGTTTATCTAGTGTAATAGATCCATTGCAGGAACTGGGGGTGACTAGGTCCTTAGAGGCAGAACTTAACTCAGGAGCATCATAGGATTTGGCTCTCGTGGAATAGTTAATTTTCTCATTGCACATAAGAATACATATAATAGGATCATCTATAATGATATGTTAGGTGAAAGTAATTGAGATTGTTTAAGTTGTGTTGGATAAAAGTAATTGGAATGGATTGAGTTGTGTTGAGCTACATCATTGTCTAATTATATTTTTTATGTACATTTTATATCATAACATTTTTATGTAATGTTTTATTTTTTATTTTGTAATTATTGGTGAACGAATCAATGCAACAAAAATTTCTATAAACACTTAATAGAGAAAGAATCAAACGAGAATGGAAATTAAACCTTTTATAACGATATGAATGTGTTGTATTTTTTATAAATAATTTCAAACATTGGTTTCATAGAAAACAACCTCCTACCAACATATTGAGTTAATAAAAAAATGATGATTCTCTCCACCACATATTAATTCCATTTTTCAACACAAATATCACACACACATATTAGTAAAAATACAAATAAATAATTTAAATAAAAAAATTTCCTAATTCATTTAAACCATAACTCAGTCAAATATGAAAACATCACAAATCAATTTATAGGAAATAATCATACTCCTCGATGGGGGTGGAAAACAATGTATGGGGGGCAGGGGGTGAGCATGTTATCCCGCCACCTCAGAAGTCATTTAGGAGGGGGGGAGGTGGCCAACCCCCCACATGCAGAAGTGTGTGAACTAATTGGGAAGTTTCCATTTTGGATAGCATGCATCATATTTTCACTCATGATTGAAGGGTAATTGCATTCAAAGGTTTATGGTATTGTTCTAAAAATCCCCCACTATAGATGGGATATCCTAGGCCTGGTGGCGAGGGCAAGGTTGTTTGTGGCAATAATTCATTTTCCTCAGTGAATATCTTATTGGTTGTTGTACATGTGAATCTATTTTCTTTCGATCCTGGTCTTGAGAGAGACTGGAATTCTATGGGTGTTGTGCCAGTAAATGGTGTCCGAGAACAAGGAAATTTGAGGGAGGAGCACATAATTCGACCAACAAAGAGAGGACTCCATCACAACATCGAATTTCAAGTGAAGAAATGCCACCCCTCACACTTGGCCTGCACATTTCGATGGGTTGTTACTTCATCAACTCCTCATTTATATCTAGGGAGGCTGAAAACATGGGATGCATTTTACAATTATCGATTCATGCTTATGGCTATTTCTCTCTAGGGGTATCTGACATTAATTTTTGGGGAGCCAATATCTGTTTTTCTTCTCCCATCTACTTTGTTGCCTTTTGTTTATCTCTTGGACCTCAGTTTGGGGTTAATTTTTCTAAGCAAGACTGTTGGGGCCATTCTTCTTCTTATGGTCCATCTTTTCAAAGCTCTACCTTGATTTTGTTTGTGGTTAGAAGGGGGATTTTAAATTCAACTTAAAATTTTGTTGTTATTCCCTCCTAGACAGCATGCCTCATCAACACATGCACAACCATCGAGGAGGGGGTGGTTGTGGCCCCCAGGGTATAACTTGAGTTGAGGTCTCGGTAGAGGAGGTTGTGATTATTTTTAATCTGGATACTCCCTTTGAAATTTGATCTGAAATATGTCATCTTGAATCCTTGTTTAATTATGATGAACATACTTGATCTGATTCCGATATCATTGAAGAGGTTTCCCAATGGGTTCCTGGCCTTAGTAATACTAGGGGACAACAAAAGAAATACCTCAATTTTGTAACTTTGCACTGGCAAATGAAAACCATCATGGGCCGAGTATTGAAATAAAAACAAGAGGAACATGACACCATATTTATAGCCCTAGAGGACATCAAATCTGCTAAGAGGAATCAACACTATTGTTTAGAACAATCAGATGCCCAGATAGCTCACTTGGAGTGTCATATCCAGTTTCCCCAGTGACCTCAACTGATTGATGTTTCCTACTTTGTACTTCAATACTAGTTCTCTTAGTAATTATGCTCTAGATATGACTTTTGTTTTTTAGAAGATACTATGTTTTGTTTAGAATTTATGGTCAGTAGGTGATCAATATATCCGTTTCCCAAGTAGTAGATTGAGATCACCAATGATTGGCCTAGTTGGAATATGCTTATCTGACAATATACTGCTTTTTTATTTTAATTTATGAGGCAATACAAATTTAATCTACAAAAAAAAAAAAACTGTGCTATATGTACTACAAGGACATAATAAGTGAGTTATTGAATATGAAAATGAGTTATTCCAAATATATAAAGGTTATGAATTATTATAAAATAATAATAAAAAACCATAAATTTTATCTTCTTTTTTTTCAAGTAAATTTGTATTACCTTACAAAACATGAGATTACATAATGAGATAATATTTTTAATTTGGTCAATCATTAGGAAGGCCAAATGATATTAAAAAATGCACTCTTCTGAGAGAGGATGAAGACAAAAAGTTTTCAAAAATTTCAAAATAAGGCATACATGCACTATTGGTTGGACCCACCATCTCACACATCTAACATCCCATCCACGGACTACCTGTCTTTCTAGTGAGTTGCGAGCAAGCCTTTTAGAGAGGAGTGTCTACCAAAAGATGCCAAGTGGAGGAGATCTTGGGTGGAGAGTCCAAACAACCATAATTTGTAAGCATATATTCCATATTGTTCCCTGATATTTGGATGTGGTGGGAGATGATGATAGGAATGTTAAATATTTGAGAGGAGATTCGACAAAGAAATTTCTCCAAGCGCTAACACTTAGATGTTTTATGAACAAGTGTGCCATTTCGGAGCTTGTGGAGAATCTGAATAATAAGTTGAGAATCTCCTTCCACAAAAAAATTGGAGTAGCCCTGTTTTTGTGCTATTTCTAGGCCTTCGAGGAGAGCCATTAGCTCTGCTGCATTATTTTTGTTGATACCAAGTGTGCTAGAGTATATGTGGAGAGGTAAGCCAAGATGATTTTTGAATGCGCCACCATAACCAATTTTCCTAGGTTCCCTTTTGAGCCACCATCAAAATTTAGTTTAAAAAAGGAGAGAGGCAGAGGGGTTTAGGATAAAGGGATAACTAGTGTAGGTAGTCAGATTGGGGTGGATGAAGAGGCAATGCAAATGTGGGGAAAGTTCCATCTGCGAATGTCTGGCTTCTAAACTATGCTCTTGCCAGTCTTTGGGTGACCAGGGGAGAGCGTTGATGGTTTCTTTGATTTCCTTTGTATAATGTTCCCAAGAGAGTCAAGAGGCCAAGAGAGGTTTTTAAAGATGTGGTGGTTACACTCCTTCCACACGACCCACAATAGGAATCTAAGAGGGAGTATTTAGATGTGGTTGAGGATGGAATTAGAAAAAAATTGCTTCACCATTGATTGAGCAATGGTGTTTGGAATACTTAGTAGGTATCGATCATAATAGTGTAAATTTTAACTTGTCAAAACAAAAACAAAAAATCAATTAATAAAATAAGAAGATATGATATGTACTTTAAGAACATAATAATTCAGTGATTGTATATGACAATGAGTCATAAGTTATTCCAAATAAAAAAGGAAAAAGGTTATGAATAAAAACATTTAAAAGAATAAGCTCCAAGGGATAGCTCAAGTGGTCGAGTTCCTGTTGCTAAAGCACCTTCCCAGTTTGGGAGGTCACGGGGTCAAATCTCCTCGACACCCTTGGGGTTAGGCCTGTTAAGATTGGCCGACGGGCAGATCCCTTTGGGTGAATCTGCCCCGATATTTTCCCGCCGTGAATGTAGCGGCCACTCAGTGACCGTGAACCACAACTTTAAAAAAACAAAAAACATTTAAAAGAATAATTTATAATATATATTTTTTTCTCTGTAAAAACTATCTAAGCATTATATTATATATACAAGAAAGATTACAAACTGCATGACATGCCTTCCAGAGCCTGAAGAGTAACCCTGGGAATCCTGACTGTAGACCTTACAGCTCCCTTGTAGGGGCAGCTTCGCCCAAACCAAACCGAATTATGAGAACAAAAACTTCCCACACAGGGGCCGCACCGAACCAAACTCTCAAGGCAGTAAACCAGACACATGACTGCCCACGGAGGGGCTAACAACAGAGATAGTCTGACCCTTATATCTGATAGATGTAAGCGTGACTGTGTCACTGGTGTCAGCTATCCAATTCGACTTCCCAAAGATAAGGCCAGACCATAGACTCGACCATAGACTCAGAATTAAACAGGACAAAGAAGTAAGAAGCAAATGCCAAAAGACTGAGACAGAAGAAGCAAATGCCAGAGGACCAAATGACAAAATCAGGACGTTACCCGCCACAGCTTTAATCTTGGAGACGAGCTGAAGATGGAAGGATGGTCGCGAGGTGTGCTTCCGCCTCTTCAACCAGGCTCGTATCTTCAACCACGTAAGCCCACCCATCACCTTCCGCGCGTCCTTCCCACAATTTCCGCCATGTTTCCTCTTCCACACCTGGAGGAGGTGGCCCCACCGGAGGGAAGCGGTCTTGCAGGCTTGATTCCCCCAAGCTTCCAGCATCAGACGCTGGAAGCACCTCAGCAGTGTTCTTTTCCACAGACAAGTGTTCTTTTCCAAGGCTAATCTCCTTACCCGGGTCTTCCATTTGCTTCTCCTGCGGGTCCTGGGGGTGTTCTTCCTCACCTTCTTCTGGAATTTTGGTAAACATGATGGAGATGTGGGCATTAACGCCTGCGTTATCCTCAGTGCATGGCAAGGTGAATACCACAGAGCCGAATGCAGGAAGCTCCGTTTTCCCTTCACAGGAACTCCCGACCTCCACAAATTGTCTAATGGGTAGCGGGGTTGCTCGAGCTCGCCGGTGACAGTAGCAGCAGCAGCAGTGGTGATGCTCATTTGCTGCAGGGGTTCGTGAGGAAGACCCTCTCGATGGACCTCTTCTGCATGGCTGTCGTTCTCGAAGTTTAACCATTGTAAGTCTAAAGCTTCCTCTGTATGCTCGAGGGTGAACCTGGAATTGGTAGCAGCAGCAATTTCCTTCCAATTCACTCTCAGATGCCCAGCTTTCACCTTGGCTACCTTCCCTTGAGAGCCGACAATTCCTTTTCCAGACTTGTTGCTGCAAAAACTCAAATTGCCCTCTCCTTCCAACCCAGCAACCAGAATGGCGGCAAAGACAAGTTTCCAGACCACAGGGTAATGAAACAGTCCTTGGCCGAAGCTTGCTGTGCTTCCACGACCGCCAACTCTCCTCAGACCAAAATACCCTGCTCGAGCCATCAAGCCTGTGATATTTTCCTCCAGTTCCTCGTTGCAGGTGCACATTAATTCCGCCCTGCTCCTCCATCTACCTCTCCTCTCCTCCATTGAATGCATTAACAAGTTGGGGGGCTCAATTGCCATAAGACGTCCTCCTTCGGGGAGCTGTGGGATTTACACGAGGCAACCCATGCGCTGCATGTGGCATGCCTGTACTTCTCGATTCGACACCCGCATCCGGGGTTTCATTGTCCCTGAGAATGAGACTCTCACAATCCTGCTTGAGTTGATTGTTGGGAATGATGTTCAGGTTTCCCTCAAGGAAGGGCTGGTCTGAGTCTACCCCTATATTAGCTAGAAGATCGGCTATCTTATTGCCATCTCTTTTAGTGTGATGAAAAGAGATGGCATTGTAGCTGCATATTTCCTCAGCCATGTAGCTGAGCCTGGCCTCCAATCTCCAACTATTGGCTACCTTCCTGGCTTGTGACCCACTCTGAATGCGAGTGGCCATGTTTATGAGAATTTGGGAGTCTCCTTCCACAATCAACGGTTGAAGATTGTGTCGTCTAGCTGTAAGTAATCCTTGCCACATACCCTCCAGCTCTGCTGAGTTGTTGGTGTCCCAGCCTAGGTTGCCAAAGTAAATCTGTTGTAGGATTCCTTGGTGATCCCTGATGATGCCGCCAAATCCTGCAGTACCCGGATTACCTTTAGAAGCCCCATCAAAGTTGAGCTTGTATGAGTGCATGGGTGGAGCTTCCCATCTCCCATCTTCCCTGCCTTTGCAATTTGTTGTATGCTGTGTAGTTAATTCCTGTGGCATTTGCAATCCCCAGTTGTTTAAGATATTTTTCTCATTGTCTTCAGTGGGGAGATCCTGTTGAGTCCAAGTCTTTAATAGCATGGTTTCTTGGATGTTGGCATGTACTCTGTTCCATATGTCCTCCTTATTCGAACTAAGGTTTTTGAATATGCGCCTATTCCTTTCCTTCCAAATGTTCCACAGCAAAATACCTGGAATTATGTTCCATAGGTGGTTGAGCAGTCCATTGTTGTAGGGGCTTTTCGGCCATTGCCGTATGGTTTTTATTATGCATCCCGCCTCTCTGCATCGTCTTTGACTTCTAAATTCCACCTTCTCCCAAATTTGAGTTGCAAGCGGACAAGTATCCAGTAGATGCTGCAAGGTTTCTTCATTCTGATGGCAGTTGTGGCATAACGAAGGTCCTTGGAAGTTGCGCTTCTGCAGTTTATCCCATGTAAGAATCTTTTTATGCCCCACCATCCAAAGAAAGTGAGTTATTTTGGGCCATGTCTTGAAGCTCCATATTCTTGCCCAGAGAGGATCCGGGATGGTGGTGGTACCTTCTAAAAGGTTATAGGCTTCAGAAGTGGAGTAAGATCCTTTGGGAAGATAGCCCCATCTGAGTATGTCCTCACTATTGTTGTACCTGATGCTCCTCTTTTTTAATTCACTGTCAAGAGCTGCTGCTTCCTGGGTGTTGCTGGTGTTGGATATATGATTACTTGATTGCCATTTCCTGAAGCTCGTTCCCAAATCCGGACTCCAAAATTGATGAACTTTAGCTTGCTGCTGCTCTTGTTGACCTGGAATTAAGGTTGCTGGAAGAACAGCTGAGAGTTTAGGTAGCTGATTCCAAGCGTCGTTCCAGAATCTGGCACTATGTCCATTTCTTATTTCCCAGAAGCTGTGTTTCTGAACCAGCTGGTGATGAAGTTTTGCCGCATTCCAGATGAGTGAACCTGTGCTTGTAGGTGTAAATCTAATAAGCTCTGCTTGGGGCATGTTGTTGGTGTATTTGGCTATCCATACTTTGGCCCACGGTTTGTCCGGATTTGTCAACCATTGCCACCAAATTTTGGCGGTCATGATGATGTTACTGTGTTCAGGATCTCGGATACCAATACTGCCTTTGTGCTTGGGTTTGCAGGCAGTGTCCCATTTAACAAGTGCCCACTTGCGGTTAGTGGCTGAACTTCCCCAAAGAAAGTTGCGCTGCAGGTTCCTAAGGCTTTTTAAAACCCACTTTGGAGCGGTTAGGATGGAAAATAGATAGAGTGGCATGGCTTGAAGGATGGACTTTAGGAGCACAGCTCTGCTTGCCAGGTTAAGGGAGCGGTGTGTCCATAGGTTTAATTTGAATTCCAATTTTTCAATAAGCCCACGCCAAGCTGGTTGCTTTATTGCGGAAGCAGTGAGAGGCGCCCCTAGGTAAGTAGAGGGGAGAGTAGCAGATTGAAAACCCAATATGCGAGAGACAGCCCTTTTTACAGAGGGTGGGGTGTGGAAGAAGAAAATGTGGGATTTGGTAGTATTGATTTGTGTTCCTGAGGCTCTAGAGAAGTCATTGAGCAAGGATTTCAGACAAGAGGCTTCTTGAGCAGAGGGGTAGCCATAAAGCATAGTGTCATCAACAAATTGCTGATGGGAGGAGGCTGGGGTGTTATGAATAGAGATTCCCCGGAGTTGATTAGAATGCAGAGCCTGCTTGATATGCCTTCCTAAACCTTCTGCCATGATTACAAATAAGAAGGGGGATAAGGGATCCCCTTGCCTAATGCCCTTGGAGGGTTTAAAGGGGCGAGAGGGCAGCCCGTTGACAAGTATGGAGAAGTGGGAGGAGGAGATGAGGCTCATTATCCATCTTACCCAGGTGGCACTAAAGCCAAAGGCTCTCAGCATGCTCTGTATATAGGGCCAACTGAGTTTATCAAAGGCTTTTGAGAGGTCGAGCTTGAGTAACATGCCCGCTTGTTTATCCAACTTAAGTGAGTGAATGATCTCATGGGAGAGAATTATACCGTCCATGATCTGCCTGCCCTCCACATAGCCAGACTGCTCCGGAGATATGATCTGAGGAAGAAGGGGCTTGAGTCGGTTGGCTATGACTTTGGAAATGACTTTGTAGAGAACATTGCAGAGGGCAATGGGCCTAAATTTGTCAGGGGTAGTGGGGTTCTCTTCTTTGGGAATGAGAGTAATGAAGGTGGAATTAAGAGAAGGTAACAGCCAACGAAGGGCCCTAGATTCTTCTACTATTTGCCAGATCTCTTCCTTAATCATATCCCAGAAAGCATGGAAAAAATTACTGGTAAAGCCATCAGGGCCAGGAGCCTTACCTTCTTTAAGCTGCGCCATTGCTTCATCCACTTCTTGGCTTAAAATAGGGCTCATGAGCAAGTCGTTTTGCTCATCTGTTATTATTCTGGGAATGTTGCCGGTGATTTTCTCAATAGCTGCCCTGCGATCCATTATTGGCTCTTGGTGAACCTGTTGGAAGTGATTAAGGAGGATTTCCTCTATTTTTTCATGCTCCTCCTCTTTCCCTCCTTCCTGGTTTTTTATGAAGGAAATCTTGTTGTGCATTCTTCTTTGCACTGTGGTGTTATGAAAGAATTTGGTGTTGCGTTCCCCTTCTCTGAGCCATCTGATCCGCGATTTCTGTCTCCAATAGATTTCTTCTTGCTTCCTTCTTTCTTCTAGCTGATTGTGTATATGCTTTTCTTGTTCCAATGTTGCCTCTGTGTGCCCTGTGTTGATAACTGTCTAATGGAGAAGCTTGAGCTCCTGATTGAGTTGCTGTTGGGCTTCAAAAATGTTCCCAAAGGTCTCCCTATTCCAGCGTTTGAGATGGCCTTTTAAGTATTTTAACTTTTGTTGGAGTTGGAACATTTTGGTGCCTTCTGGAGGAACAAAGGAGGCCCAAATAGATTTGACGAAGTCCTTGAATGCCGGGTGAGATAGCCAAAAGCCTTCAAATCGAAATGGCTTCCTGGTGCTGTTCCCTGGCCGTTGCCATTGCAGGGCTATTGGCCAGTGGTCCGACCCTGAGTGAGCCAGGATCTCCGCAGTGAAATCCCCTCCAATGTGCACTGCGTTGTCCGAAATCAAAAATCGGTCCAGCTTGGAAGCAATCTGATGTTTCCCCTTTCTGTGATTGCTCCAAGTGTAAGTTCCATTACAGAAGGGCATGTCGATGAGAGAGGAGTTTAGTATGAAATCCTTGAAGTGTTCTACTTCAGGTTCCATTCTAGATCTTCCTCCTGTTTTATCCTCGATCTTGGTGATCATGTTGAAGTCCCCCGCAACAATCCAGAGTGGGTACTGTCTGTAGATATTAAGCTCCTCGATGGTGTCCAGAAGCGCTTTTTTACTACCTCCATCCTGTGGGAAATAGACATTGGAAAGGTTTCCATGAACCTTTGTGCCTAGAATGTGAAAGGCAGCTTGTATGAGATGGTGTGAAGCATGGAAGTCAGTGAGCGCTATGGTTTGAGTGTTCCAGGCTATAGCAAGCCCTCCCGAAGCTCCGGTTGCGTCCACGGCCACTGAGTGGCAGCCTGGCCAGGCCTTTGAGAGTATTTGTCCCAGAGTTATGCTGTTGCATTTAGTTTCTTGGAAAAAACATATTTGCGGTTTCTCCATCTTGATCATGTTTTTGAACATTCTGTATTTTGCTAGGCCGTTGAGCCCTCTAAGGTTCCAAGAGATGAGCTTCATTGATAACTGGGTTGAGAGGGACTGAAGTACTTCGTAAGCTGCGCATAGTGGCCTGAATCCACTAGGACTTTGCCAACCTCTATTGTTCGTTGAAGAACGGTTTTCCTTCCCCTTTTTTTGAAATCTTTTGGACGTAGTCTACCATCCCAGGTGCTTCCAGCTTGAATTCCTAGCTGATGTTGTTGGTAGACTTTGGAGATGACTATTTCTAACTTTTCTAAGTCAGTTGCAGCTATGGTTTCATAAGCTTCTTTCCTGCATGCCAACTCTAGCTCATTTATATCCAGACCTTGAAGGTCTACATTGTCGGCCTCTTCATCCATTATCTCAACAGCATTGGTGTCTTCCTGAGTGGTCTCTGAAATCTGGGTGTCCTTCAATCTCCCATCTATCTCCATGTTCTTGGGGGTGTTCACAGGGTTCTCCTGGATCCTGGTTAATATGGTCGGGATGATAATGGGGGATTTCGAGTTGGGAGGGGGGCTGGAAGGGGGTGGGCGGCTTGAGGAGGATGGGAGATCTGATTTGCTGGGATTTTCCAGAGGCTGTTCTTCCGGAATGTCACTGAGGGTTTGAAAGCTATTCTTGGACGCTTGATCTTTGAAGTTACTCTGCTGAGACTTTTGCCCACTGGCATTTTTCCTGTTCGAACGCCTTCTGTTAGTAACTTTGGTGAACCCATCTTGGTTGGGCTTGGCTGCGGGGTTCTGAGATAGATCTGGGGCATTTAGAGGACAATCCCTAAATAAGTACCCAAGAGCATGACATCTTCTACACCGGAAGGGCACATGCTCATAGTCCAGGGGCTGAACCCATTCTTCATCCCAATGGGAGAGCGTTATCGACTCTGGTAGCGCTTCATTCAGCCTAATGAATACACAAATTCGTGCGTATGATATGAATCTGCGTGTTTTGGTTTCCTCAGCTGTTCTGATGTATTCTCCCACGCCATTTCCAATTCTCCGGAGGGAGTCTTCATCCCAATATTCATCAGGGAGTCCATATAGACGAATCCATACTGGTGCCCAGGTTAGGTCTTCCTTGTCTGGGTTGAATCTGGGCTTCCAGTCTCGCATGTACAGACCCGCTGCATTGAAGAAGTGTGGGCCTGTTCCTAGTACTCTGAGTTTGTCTTCAACACAGTAGAAAATGACTGTAAAAAAGCCCTTTGGTCCTAGTTGCAGCAGGACACCCCCTTTCGGTTTCCATTTGGCAGCTATCCATCCGTAAAGGGCTTTTTCCGTAGGCCAGAAGCCTATAAATTTCCCTATTATGGCGTGTTCCTTCATGAACTCAATTCTGGCATTTACCAGGTGACCTTGAAGTTCGATTCTTGGCCTTTCTGCAGCTACAGGTTTGCAGGTTGCTGAGGTCACTTTTGGCGTTTCCTCCTTGTCTTTTTTCCCTTTGTCTTGCGGTCCGATGCCCTGGCCATGCGGACTTTCCGATTTGTTGTTCTCCTGCTGCGTTGAACCATCTTTATTCAGTATCTCCCTGTTGAACGTTCCGAAGAGGAGGTCATTATTCTGCTCCTGCTGCATTGGGGAGGGCCCTGACGCCCCCCCCTGCGTTGTCTCCATGGCGCCTGACTGGCGCAGTACGCTGCTCTGTTCTCTCAGAGCCTAGAATAGGGATGACTGCAGGGTCTTTGTTCGGCTGTTTGCGCCGTCACGGGTTGCAGAGAAACCCTAGTCGTTTCTTGCAGAGCTCGCACCCCAACAATAAAAATTTGATATATAATAATTTATAATATATTAATTTGAATAATAAAAAAATAATTTTGAATAATTATTATTTTGTAATTAAAAAAATAAATAATTTAAATTAAATAGTTAATTGAGGTTATCCCTAGTTGTTGGACAAAAAGGTTGTTATTATTTCAATCTAAGCTCAATTCCTTGTGAAAGCAAATATAGAAATGTGATGTGTCATTTTGAAACCCATCCGTGAAAACAAATATAGAATAATTTCAGAATGGAGAATAAGCATCTCAAAATGAAATGATGAGATCTAATAACATGAATGATGACATGGTATGGTATTCCCGTGTTCAAAAAGTAAAGACTGAAAACCCAAAATGAAGGGGTCAACTTTGAGATGTTGTAGCAGACAAGATGTGATTGGAAATCTGATTATAAGGGAAATGCATATTTATAGATGTCTTGTGAGTTACTAGAAATTTATTTCCAAGGGACATCCATATTTATAATTATCTGATGAGGGATTTGGAAATCTAATTTCAAGTGAATTACCTACATCCAATCAATGTAGTTGTAATCTAAACGATCCACTACATCCCACCAAGATAGTTGAGAAAGAACCAAGTTACCCATGAAGTGAGAAATAAAATATTTACTCGGAATTATGTTTTTTCCCATTCTCATTTTCAATTTTACAAATTAAACCGTTGAACTCCTTTGGAATACATTGATAGTTGAAAGACAATAGAGTTGTCAAATTATTGGATAGATACGAAGTCATTAGAGTATCAGCCAATAATATTTATTGCCTCATTTCAATGATGTGATTATTACAATTTTTTTTGATATTATTATTATATGTTTAATATTATTAATAATTTTTTTTTAATTTTTTTTTTAGGAAATTTAATTGGTAATGATTATGGAAATGAAGTATTATGTTTTAAGAGGTTGCAGATTTAAATTTCTCAAGTTTAATTGTGGTCATGTGTTTGGGTGGTATGGTTTACGTAGAGATTATAGTGGTAGCGGTTGGTATTATGTTTTAAGAGGTTGCAGATTTAAATTTCTCAAGTTTAATTGTGGTCAAGTGTTTGGGTGGTATGGTTTACGTAGAGATTATAGTG
Organism: Pinus tabuliformis; assembly: GCA_031772625.1. NCBI lineage: Eukaryota > Viridiplantae > Streptophyta > Pinopsida > Pinales > Pinaceae > Pinus > Pinus tabuliformis. Next base: position 1,528,676,215 of record CM062816.1, read on the forward strand.
GTAGCGGTTGGAATCGAATCCATGTCACGCGAGTACAAAACTAAACTAATTGTCATTCTCATGATACAAAATAAATAAATTATATTTAATTTAATCAATAATATTAATAAAAATGATTTGATAAAAAAATGTTAAATAAATTGTTGTCTTTAATGTCAAGGAGTGTGTCTGTAGTAAAAAAACAAGTGCACATGAAAAAAGTGAATTCAACTAAAAAGGGTTTAAAATGAACTCAAAATAAAAAGTGAATTTATGTAAAGGTGAAGTCAAAATAAAAAAATTAATTTACATGAAAAGTTGTAAAGTAAATTTATGTAAGAAAGTTAAAAAGTGAATTCATGGTTTCAAATCCTTGCTTTTGGAAGCTCATGGTATTTTCCTGTAGTATTTGGAAAAGTGAAATAAAAAGGAAATTGTTTATTTAATTCATAATTGTCGTGTCTTTTATTATCAACACATCTCTTGATGAAGGGCTATGATAATGTATAAAAAAGAAATGAAAGGAAAGAATATGAGCAAGTGAAAAATGTAATAGCTGAAAAAGCTAGTGGAACAACAATGAAATATTATTTTGTGGAGTGGCAATTGAATACCATATATGGAGTGACAATTGAATGTTATTTGTGAAGTGAATCAGTAGTGTCTTGGTTTCCATTATTTCTAACAATTGCTATCATAGTCAGTGTCCTTCAAGATCAATTTAACGGTGGGAAGGAAGATCATGGATCATGGAGAACTAGGATTGGATTACCTCATATGGAGTTCCATTTTTGAATGACTCTAATTATGCAACTTGGAAGCTAAGGATGAGAATCTATTTGCAAACTCTTGACTTAGATGTATGGCTATATGTGGAGAATGGAGTAATAAATGATAAGTTTGAAAAATAAGCTAGGAAGGAAAGCATGGGAGGGTTGTCTAAGTTATATATTGAAAAGTAATATGTTTTAAGACTACCAAAGAGATATGGGATAAATTGCAGTCCATATATGATATATAAATGCAAGTTGCATGTGATTTCAAGAGGCTTTCCTTGGAGGATGGAACAACCAAAGACTCGAATATCATTGAAGATCATGAATCAAAGGATGATTCTCCTATATCAAGAGGCCAAATTGTTGATCAACACCCAGAGGAGATGCAATCTACAGGTAAGTTGTTGTTTTGTTGCTATTGTAGAACAAAAAGCCTATTATCTTCAAACTTCTCAGCTGCAAGTATTGGTGAAGGTGAGAGTTTTTCATCTAGTTGTAGTGAATAAGGAGCTACTTTAATAACAATAAAAGATCTAGACATTGGTCAATGGGTCCACCTCTAGTGAAGAGGAAGAAAGGACATCTCATGTATCAGCAAAAGAATCCATAGAGTTATCAAGGGATAAAAACTTTTGAGAGTGAAATAGACACTTGTTGTGAATCTAGTTTCTCCTCTATTGATTTGGAAGGTCTGGAAGAAAATATCTATGTTATGCAGAATCTATGACAACATACATAAGTATGTTCCCTAGGTGGACTGACCTAGAACAACAAAAAGACAAAGTGACTAATTATTTCCTTAAAGTAAATAGATAACATGATAATCTTACCTGAAATATGTCGTGTGCTTCACTCATTCTTTGACTTGAATGATCCAATCCTAGCTATGATCACTATAATTAGAACCTACACAGCCAGACAACACAAGGCAATGATCCACATAATCTATGCAACATCATCTAATCATTTTATTCAATAGATAAACATGGTATTGAAATATATGAAACCATAACATCATATATATGAAAGAAAATAACTCTTTGCATTATTAGAAATGGAGTGAGTTACAACCAAAAATAGGTGTTGATCTTGTAGAAAAGCTCCTCCAAATTGGCTCATCCTCTCCTTGTCACAAAGTGCACCTCTAATCAACCTAATTCATGGAATGATATCTCTCACATCATCAAAATAAGGGTAGAATCACTCTCCAAAAGCCAACCCCTTGCCTAAGGATGTTAGTAAATATTTAGGTGAAGGAGGTAGTTCATGAATTCTTATCCTTTTACCAATCTGGGTTTGAGATCCATTCTTGATGGGAGGATGAGCTCAAGGGATAAGGGATTAAAACTCCAAGGTAGGATAGGATATGATTCAAGATTTTTATCTGAGGTAAATGGTTACAACATATCCTGGAAGCATCTGGAAGAGGGAGCTTCGGGATTCTTTTTTTTTCTCGAATTTCTAGAATAATCACACCCCCAACACTGAGCAACCTGTTGGTGATCAACATAGGTGCAGAGCAGGGAAACCTGGTAGTCAATGCTAGTTAGTAATGGGCCAGGGTGTGTTGGTCCTTAAAATGACTGAAACAAGGTGCTTTCAGGCAGAAACTCAGGGATTAGGAAGAGTCATGCTTAGGGCTTTGTGCAAGAATCATGAAAAGGGGTCAAAAGATGTTGATTGATTCAGTTGAAGGCCTATTGACCATATGTGACAAAATGGCCTATAACATATTTCTCCCTAAAGTTAAAAGTCAGAAATGATAGCTGACGACATAAGTGATTTACCTTGTGACAAGTTGGGATCAAGAACAATCGACGAGATCATCATCTATTACAATACATTTACATCATGAGATCTTTGTTGAGGGAGGCATACCCATACTCAGCACATAAGCTAACATTACATATACAATGATTAAAATACACATCCATGGATGATGGATAGTGGACCCATGACTAGAGGAATGTCTGTATGATCATAGCCATCACACATTGTGATCTTGTATTACTCCCAAAATCGTAGCTTGATGGATGAAACTAGATCTGGGGTCTTCTATATCGTTTGCACGACCAACCAATATACGAGTCTAACTATGTGAATCAATGAACTGGAGTCGAACATGGTAGACACCATCTGATTACCAGAAAATGATGTAAGCTATTAACAGGCACGAGAGAAAACACTGATGATGTTAATGGATCTCAAGGTACTCTAGTACAATTTGTATGGTATGAATAAATGGGTTAATATCAAAAACCACACATAATATTTTAGTCGAAGGCCAATGATGTAAACCTATCACCGAGAGTGAGGAAACTTTCGATTGATGTATGCAAGAACCAAGGTACTGATGGGACGTTTCTAAGTCAAATCCCTGGATAATGAGCCGATGTTGACAGGAAGTGACCTATCGCAAGAGGGCCTTGATGTATCCCCCATCAATGACAAGAAACAGGTACCATGATTTGAGACAAAATTATTAGAATGATGCTGATATGGAATTGGCTCAAGAAAGGAAGACATCGAATGAAGGCTTAAGAGTATTGTAGCAGATATTAACTAAACAAATTCTCTTGAACACAAAAACGACACTGAATGGAGTTGGAAGAATTTACCCAAAACCAAAAGTGGAGGCTTTGAAATGATATGATAAACCAAAAGACAAGCAGATTTCCCAACCCTACAACCACGGAGATGAAGTCGAAGAGTGTCGTGTTTAAGAGTGACTTGTTGCTATTAACAAATGGAGTACCCTATTTTCCCAATTTCCACAATCATACTGGTCAGTGCCTCTTTTTTTTTAACAAGCTTAAGGAGGATAACATATGCTTGATCTATAAGTTCATCCTTTGGGTGAATCCCTATGAGAATATTTAATGAACCCAGAGAAGGAGTGGTTCAGTCCTGTCATGAACGATGAGTCCGTCATTTTTTGATGTTTTAATGAGTCCAGTGAAGGTATAACTTGACATATTTTTCATGTTTAGAGAGTTTGAAAAAGAGGCAGAAAAGAAAACTCCAGATTTTCCTTTTCATAGATAGTCCCTTAGGTCCGAAAAGACATAAAATAATACCCAAGAGAACCTCTTAGCCATGTTCAAAGAATATATTCCTTATTCGTAGTTAGTTTATCTCATTCTAGAAAACGGTTAAACTTACACTGAGTTGACATATTTTCATTTACTTTAATGAGTTCAAAAAGATAAGTGCTCAACAATATTTGCATATTTTGGGAGTCTGAAAGGAGCTAGAATAGGACTCCGTGGAGTTCATTTTTCGTGAGTTTACGGAGCCCGAAAAAGTGATAGAAGTGTCCTCATCGATCAAAATAATCTATTAAAAATACGATAAAATCCGTCAAAAAAACTATCAACCTGCTCAAAACATCACAAAAAGGATTAAAAATACCTGTTTCATGGTAAAAATGGGTTGTAAATAGGTCAAAACATTAAATTTGAATAAAATAATGGAAGAAATAACCATAAATATCCAAAATGACTATTCATCTTTAGAATTTCATATTTACCTTCAATAGTGAGAGTTCTAAGTAATTTTTTCCCTCAATCTTTCGCAGTTGATTGTGCTCAATCTGGTGGATCGTTTCAAGGAATGTCACTTCCAGGTAAGAGCTAAGACCTTTCTATTTTAATTCATGGTCCTATTTTGTGTTTTCATGCAAGTTTTAGACACTTTTTAGGGCCCTGGGATTTAAAAAGCTCACCCTATGACCAACGCATGCCCAGATGGTAGAAAGGTGTGTTGCATCTAAGTAAGAATATATTGCAGGGGAGGGGTGCAACACACCCTCTCTCCTTTTGGGGGTGTGTTGGGTAAAAATCTAAAATATGTTTTCCGGTTTCACTTCAAAATTTTTGAATTTCCTTGCATGAAAAAGGTTCCTAATGAGTCTCTTCTTGATGTTTTAGGTATTCATTATCACAAAATGACTTTTATTTGGAGAGAAAGAGATAATGAAGAACATTATTTGAATGCAACTAATGAGCCTGCTACTGTCAAGGTACTAAAAAACTATGGATTTTTTAAATTCTTCTAGCTTCTTGGTCTGAGGCAGTTAATTGAATTACTAGCATATATTTTTCATGCATGGGATGTGCAAACACAGGCATTCAGATTTGGGGAACATCTACTTGAGATAACAAAAGAATATATATATTTTCTAACAAGTTTATCCATGAGATGTGCCCCCATATCTTTCCTAGGTGGGATAAGGGGTCGAGAAACAGTGAAATATTATATCGCTACTTACTGTAGACCTCGATCCAAGCCAACTAGAGATGAAAAGATTAACATAAAATATGTAACCCATTTTACCTTAAGAATGATCTTATTCATCATTGCTAGATTGGCGGACAACTCAACACTTCATCTAGTTAGAAGATTATACATGCAGTATAGTATGGAGTTTTTGGAGCCAACAATCTTCAACTAGAGAGAGGGAGTGTTGGTCAATATGAAAGAATAGTTGTCTAAAGTAAGAGAGGGAAAGTTAAAAAAATTTGACTGCAGTTCCATCTTGGTCTCTTTTTCTCTAGAGCAGGTTCCATTACTACAACCTCAGAAGATTATGCTTGATCCCATTGATCTGAGGGTTCCACAGATGAGGAGGTGGATAGATTATATGACCCGACATGAAGGTTCGTTGGCTATTAGTTTCTCACTAACCTTCTTCGGATGACTGCATAGACAGTTCATTATGATCAATGATTATCCATACGCAAGGATAGATTTTTGTGATGACCCTGAGCTCATGCTTGCTGAGGGAAAAGCAATGGGATGTTACAGGTAAGATATTTCGACCATTTGAAATTTTTAAAGGTTTACAATTTTTTCTGTATTTTTTATATTTTTGAGACTAAACTATTGGTTCGCTCATTTAGATATTGGGCATGTTTGACCAATAGGTGCTTCATATCTCTATCGAGTAGGAGAATAACCATAGGCAGCAGTAGAACTCGTGCATGTTGCTATAGTAGGATGGGATGCACTACGTGATCTTGATGTAGCTGAGATCCGAATAGAGGTGGAGTACCACATTGAGTGGTTGACACACAAGATAGATGATACCGTGATTGACCATGTTCAAATGCGACTTCAAAAACACACTATCGAGGTGCCTAGCTATATTGGTCAGCTACTGCACAAGATAGCTTGTGCAGTGGGATGTTATCATGAGCACTTTGATTAGTCTACTTAGATATTTTCATGTAATTTTTTTATATCGGCTACATGGTCACATGTGTCTTGGGAACAAATTCTGTAAAACCAAACTTTATATATATATGTGTGTGTGTGTGTGTGTGTGTTCAGTGTTTCCATGTTCCTATTATGCTTTCAATAGATGTGATGTGCACTGAAACTTACTTACATTCGTTGCAAGTGTCTATCTAAAACATGATTAGCAAGTGCATTTGTCAATGTGTTTAGATTTCTAGAAATGTGTTCATATTGTATGAAATAAAAATGTCTTTCTAGATGGTGAACCCTTAAGAACATGCGAAGGATGGTAGGACTTCCAACTGAATAAAAATTAGCGAGTTGTAGTACCACAAGCTGTGAGTCAAGTCTGATGACTGAATGACGAATACCATGTGAAATAGCATCAAACAATAGCTCGACCACTGCACTATACTCAGTGATGTTGTTGATAGAGAGACCAATATAAATCACTTGTAGACTCACTAACTCACCATTTGGAGCAAATATTTCCCACACTACGGAGGATAGGTTATGAGTACTATGAATAATGCCAGCATAACAAAACTACAGTTCAGGGGATGCCAACATCTTCAAACCAAACGTAAAAGGAATCAACAAAAACCATAGGAAACTTTGAAGAGACACACTGCAAACACACTCAACACACCTATACACAATACACACACAATGTTACTATGCATGTGATCAAGCATATTATTTCTTTAGGTACAACCCATTTCTAGGTTATGCGAGTGGAATTCCATCAAAATCAACTAACCCTTATGCCTCTTTTGTAAGAACATGTTTGACAATATATGGACCTGACCACTATTGGCTCACTAAGATGTCTTTTTACAGGCAATCTTAATCCCTACATTAGTTGTCAACCCGAGGTAAGTATTTTTATCTCAAGAGTGCCAACACAATATATGCAGTGAATCTAGAGGTTATCTAATGATGAATCATTGCAATCACTAATGGCTAATTCTTCAATTCAATTCACACAATTTTGGAAAGAACTATCTATGGAATAAATACTCTTAACACACTCTGCAATTCTATGCAACTTGTTTTGAAATCAATTGAAACTAAATGCAAATAAGAATTACACTTGGAATTGTTCAAATAAACTTAAGGCTAATGTACTCAATCAAGTAAAGAAACTATAACTATCTAACAACATTGTTAATCTATAACAACCCAAATCAACTTGCAATTCCCAATTGAACAACAACAGTAATTGAACAACAATCGGTAATTGAACAACAAATAGTGATAAAGGATTCCTAAATAGCAAACGATCTATATTGCAATATGTAGAAGTTAATCAGTCTTATCTCCAAGATCTATGATAACATCTATTCAAATGAACAACAATATGCTATTAACACTAATTCACTCATTCTAATCAAAGCACTACTTAAGTATGTCACACGGCTTCACTCTGAATCTAATTGAACAACAGTATGAATCAATATCACAAACCTTTATGATAAATGAAGTAACTGAACATTAAATCAATAGCAAAGACTAAAAATAAAAACTATAACACAAAGGAGCAGTAGAAATTCTTGTGACTAGGCCCAGAGTCGCCAGAAGCCTCTACTTAATAAGAACTCAGAATATGAAGATGTATCAAACACAACCTCCTTTCATTAATTGCAAGTAACAGCTGACAGAGTCACTGATATAACAACGTATATGTTTTCAAAAAGAATAATTACAGATTATCAAAGTATGAACTGTATCTAATTTCCTTTCGGCCCTATATATAACATAAAAGAGTAACTGGATAAAAGCGAATCCTCAGGATCAGGGGATCTTGAGGATTTCGCAATACATAATCTGATCATGTGATAAAATAGCATTGTTCGAGCTGATCTCCCGCTTCCTTGTCTGCCCAAGACGCTGTAGCTTTTCCCTTTTATGGCCTCGTGTTGTTCTATCAACTGAATGACTTTTGCCCAGTCCACATCTCTGCACACAAAGATAGCAAAGAATCAGTTTCTTGTACTAGATTTGCCTATTCTATCACCAAATGCTTTCATCCAACTTTAGCCGATATTTTCCTCATTTTAATCTATAAACGGAGATAATCATATAAGGATGAATGGTAAATGAAGCATTTTATGAAGAGAAATCATACCTTTTTCCTGTCCCAACATACTCCCCAGCTTACCTTGTTGCACATCCTCATGCAAGAGAATAGTTTAGATGCAACTGAGTTAGGGAATAAGAAAGATATACTTCCTCCTTGTAATTCCTAAAATCATTTTTTTTCTTAAGGACAACAAAAGCCTAGGTTACCTCATGATCCTTCAAGTTATAGTCACTGCGGTATTGATCAAGAGGATACCATATGATTGGGTTTCTGTAGCGACATCCTATCTAATCTGGCCCCATAATTAAAATCATATTACTATATTTATAAAAACGAGAAGAGACAGCTTGGAAGTTTCGATGTCCAAATGTCTCTCGGCCCCTCACAGTGTTACTGGAGACTTCCCACCTCTGCCTTGATGCAGACAAGGGTTCTTCCTTAATGTCCTGGAAATATTCCTTTCTAGTCTGAATAATATCAGTATGGAGTGGCCCCAATTTGCCTAAAACATCGTCTCGCTGCATAAACTGTTTATGCCTGACAGATAGGAGTAATGGCTATGTAGACTCCCCTCTAACCCACAAGTCAATTCCATACTCACGTCTTCTGAAAGTGTTGTGAGCCTTGGCCCATTTTAGCTGGTTGGAAATGAATGAGAGGAACACCTGAAATTGGATGTCTCCTATAAAAGGGCCAGGGTGGTTGTCCCTGTCATCTTCTAAAACAAAATTATGCATATAGAGTTCACAAAGGAGGTGTTGAACCTTCTCATCATGCTCTCTGAAGCATTTGATAAAGTCGGGAGTGGTTTTCATCTCTACCATTTTACCAGCCTTAGCGGCCTTAAATTTTAACAGGAGGTATCTTTCCATGAGAAATAAAGCATAATTTGTGGTGGGAGCTCAGCAAGATAGGGTGTCTGAATAAAGAAAGTAGACAGTGTCCATTTTCTCTCTAGCTTTTTGCAATTGACCCTTTAATATTTCAACCTTCTTTTGCTCAACCTTATACTGAGCAAAGGTATCATATTTAGTCCTGGTAAGTGCTCCAAACTTCTTCCTTAACCCTTGATGTTCATGCAGAGGGACCACCTTTTTCTTGTGTTGAGCGAGTTCCTGTTGAACCATTAGTAGCTCATTCTGCAATTTTCTGATGAAGGCCTCTCTTACCAAGGGGATTTAAAGGGGTGTTTCATCTATTTGGGCCTCTCCATCCTGGGTATCCGTAGGGTTAGTCTGCACAATAGCTTCAACTACTTCTTGAATTATACAATCAACTCAAACATCTTCTTCAACATCTGTTTGGACAACAGTATCCGCAGTGGGGTGGTTTGTTTGAGTTCTCTGCGAAAAGATATAGGGGTCCTTAGTTTGCATGGCAGTGTCTTCTATCATAGCTAGCTCAATCTGGGTTTCTTTTGTGCATACCACAAGAAACTTTGTTTGAGTCTCAGCATCCTTCCCAGAAAATTGTTTTTGTTTACGTTCCTACAGTTTCCAATTCCACTTTCAATTTCCTGGTTTTGGTTGCCTCTTTTAACCAATGTTTCAGCTTCTTGATTACTTGCTTATGTTTTATATACTTTTTGAGCATCTTTATAAACCTATCTCTGTAGGACTTCTCTACTCTAGGGCCTTCATCTGACAGTAGGTTAGTTGCGTTATCCTTTGTTTCCTGTACCGACTGTACTATGTCATCATCAGGGATGTTCCCAATTGGAACTGTGTCTTCTGGTGGAATTTCTCCTTCTAACTCGTTGTTATTATGTATTTCATTTTCAGGAGATCCCAATGCAATGGTATCTCCTGAACAATTATCATTCTCGGGGTCTTCTCCTTGGTAGGCCTTGTCTGTAGGGGACTTCGAAAAGGGAGTATCACTTGGTTGATTGGCATCTCTCAAGTTTTCATCTTCAGGGTTTCCTTCTGCTGGGGGGTCCACTAGACTAGTGCCTACTATCTGAGTTTCTTTTCTGTTGGCTTCTCCTTCATGTACCTCAGCTTTGAGGGGTGTTTCCATAGAAGGAATTGACTCCCTCTGTTCCTCCATGGCATCACTGCATGGATGGGTTTGCTCACGACTGACGCTGTCAGCAAGGACCGACTGGTCAGGGGTAGAATTCTGTTTTTCAATGCTCCCTGGCTGTTCACTACCTTCGGTAAACATTTCCATGCTTCCCAATACCCTGGCCACTTCCTCCTCATAGTCTTGCAAAGGAGCATCTTTCAGACTAAGGGGAGGTGTGCAGGATGGTCCGGCTTCCTCTGCTTGGATTGGGATGCGACACTGGGCTTTCACTCGCACAGACTACCTACGCTTTGCTGATTATAAGGGTGCAGAGGGATTCTTTCTCTTTAGTGTTCTCTTTGGGCCTGGGGTTCTTGGCCCTTGCTGTTCTGTTTCCACATTTTTCGAGGGTGGAGCCAAGGTAGGATTTATGATACTATCCCATGTTAACTATTGTTGGGCCAATCTATTTGTGATAATTAATTTAATTAACCCATGATGGCTTACTACACTATGTGGGTCCTTGGCTATCCTTACCCGTCGGGCGACATCGTGTAATAGGGAATTCAGATAAAATGGAAAATTAACTGATTTTTTTTTTTTAAATGGCTAGAAGTTTCAGTTGTTGGGGCTTTACCACATCGTGTCAGCTGTCGCAGGTGATGTATATTTGGACGATGATCTCCAGTTCTTGCCACGGTTACTGTAATGTCGAAGGATGAATTCCTTTACCTGTTCGTACCAGTCGCTCACCAGAGTCCTGGAATACTTCAATTGCACTGTATAAAAGGACACGTTTATCTGCCTATTTCGCCCCTGAAGTCTGGTGACTTCGGCTAGGACTTCTTCAAAAACCATCATGCTTATACCTTTTACCAATGTGCTACCATTCTGCAGATTTTGCAGAAATTCCAGCGTTAACTCCTCATGAAATCCCTACAATCTGTTGAAATACTATAGCCAGCCAACGCATTCAAGTATTTCGCGAGCTTGATCCGACACCATCAGCACTGGAGGTTCACTTCGGATAGCTCTTCCACCCATGGCTGCCGCACCTGAGGCTGGTTCACCTGTATGAAATTGTGTTTTACCTCTGTAATTCAGGACAACAAAAATGTATGTTACAGTAATTAACAGAGAAATGACGTTGTTTGGACAATTATTATCATTTTTAGTTAAGTCATTCGTCCTGTCAGCCATACTTAATGCAGAATCATAAGTTCGCATGCCCACCATAATGGTTGCCATTCTTCGTCCAATCGAAATTTCCTGCTAATTATTACACATTCATACTCATCATGCAGTTCGTACTCCGGAGGTAATCCAAATGATTGTCACACAGTTATGCATAACTGTGATATGTGTCGTTCATACGCAGGCTATCCCCCCTCTGACAAGAAAAGGGCGTCCACATCCTTTTAGCATGTGAAAAGAAAGAAAATATACTAATGCGAAATAAATGCCAACAACCAATCTAAAAACATAAAACACAAATCAGTAAAGAATTTAAGCAATATTCATCGTTAAACGTGAATTAGCCAAATCAAATAAAAATAACAATTTTAAGTCATTATGTCCAAGATATTCACTGTGAGTGGAATTAATCACATCAACATAATTTGCAGTATGTGTTTAATGACTGTCATTTAATGATTGGACGTATGGAATATAATGAATATAGATTAAAGTCACCATGCTATTCGGCTTGTAAAAGTTCTACTTAAATGGAAATTATCATTATAAATAAATGTATAGGTGATAAGAGCTAGATGACATATGGAAATATAAGATGATACTCCAATACCACAAGCAGAGCCACTGCTGCCAGCATGCATTCATAGCCTCGGCGGGGTTGCTTTTTAACCCCCCCAAATGAGGGAAAGTCTTTCTTATAGTTAATTCTTCTTTTATTTGTCACAAAGAGACCACTATGCTGGCATGGTGACTAGATAACCATAGTGCCACTCACTAGGGTGTAACAAAGTGATCAAGCTGGCTCATGATGAGACCCCCTGTTCTTCTGACATATTAATTATCAAGAAGGTCATTGCCTTGGTTTGGTAGCCAAATTGGAATGTCACCTATTACATCCTTATGATCATGGTAGGCTCGATCGTGATGAGACCCCCTATCCTCTTTAGACAATGTTTTAAGTATTTTGATATTTTATTTTTCTTTTGGGATTCTTATTGTAGAAAAAAGGAGACTCATTTTCTCCTTAAGAGTCAGGGATGGTGTAAGAAGTAAAAAGATGCCAATGAAAGTGTTATACTCTTATCTCCTTATCATTATATCAATGAGTTTTATCCATTTGGGAGTATAAACATAAGCCAACATGGATTAAGGATAATGAATCATTTCATGATGTGTCCAAAAGAAAAGATGTTTAGGCAGTCATTGTAAAGATACATCGTATTAGCTTATGGATAAAGATAACCATCAAAAGGATTTTAGAAGTCATAATGATATTATTATTACCGTTTTTCTTTAGAAGAGGCACAAATCGATTCAAATGGTGCTTATTTTCAATACAAAAGAAGAAGAGAAAATGGCATAATGATCAAGAAAAAAAATGAGAAAAATTCACAATTTAGCTTCTTAAAAGGTGTTGTTCAATCGATTGAACGACAATTGTTCAATTGTTTGAACGAAAGAATCAATATAGAAAATGAAAAGTGTTTTTCAATCAATTGAACGACCATCGTTCAATCGTTTGCACAATGAAATCAATCAAAAACAAAAAGTGTTGTTCAATCAATTGAATGAAAGTCGTTCAATTGTTTGAATAGTGAAAACAAATGAAAACAAATTGTGTTGTTCAAACAATTGAATGACAGTTGTTCACTAGTTCGAACAACGAAAATAAATGAAAATAAATTATGATGTTAAATCAATTGAATGACAGTCGCTCAATGGTTTGAATAGAGAAAATAAATGAAAACAAATTGTGTTGTTCAATCAATTGAATGACAGACGTTCAATTGATTGAACAACAAAAATAAATGAAAACAAATTGTGTTGTTCAATCAATTGAAGGACAGACGTTCAATTGTTTGAACTACGAAAAACAAAAAGGAAAGTATGTTGTTCAATCAATTGAACAAAAATCATTCAATTGTTTGGGCAGCGAAAACAAAAAGACGAAAATGTGTTGTTCAATCAATTTGAACAACAGTCGTTCAATAGTTTGAACAACGAAAAACAAGAAAGTAAAATGTGTTGTTCAATCAATTGAACGAAAATCGTTCAGTTGTTTGAACAACGAAATACAAAAAAGGAAAATGTGTTGTTTAATCAATTAAACGGAAAACGTTCAATTGTTTGAACAACGAAATACAAAAATAACAAAATGTGTTGTTCAATCAATTGAACGACAGACGTTTAATTGTTTGAACAACGAAAACAAAGAATAAAATGTGTTGTTCAATCAATTAAACGACAGACGTTCAATTGTTTGAACAATAAAAACAAAAAAGAAAATGTGATGTTAAATCAATTGAACGACAGATGTTCAATTGTTTTAACAACAAAAACAAAAAAGAGAATGTGTTCAATCAATTGAATGACAGACGTTCAATTATTTGAATAAGCAAAAACAAAAAAGGTAATGTTTTGTTCAATCAATTGAACAGAAGACGTTCAATTGTTTGAACAACAAAAACAAAAAAGAGAATGTGTTGTTCAATCAATTGAACGACAGACGTTCAATTGTTTGAATCAGCAAAAACAAAAAGAAAAAATGTTGTTCAATTGTTTGAACCAAAAAAAATGTGTTGTTCAGTCAATTGAACGGCAAACGTTCAATTGTTTAAACAACAAAAACAAAAACAAAATGTGTTGTTCAATCAATTGAACAACAAACATTCAATTGTTTGAACAACAAAAACAAAAAATAAAATGTGTTGTTCAATCAATTGAACGACAAATGTTCAATTGTTTGAACACCAAAAAAACAAAAAGAGGAAAATGAAACTTCCTTAAAAAATTCATATTTACATGGTGATGCCTACAACCTATGTACATTATTTATAATTTCTCAAGCAATTTCAATTTTTTAAAGGAAAAGTTTTTGAGTTATCATTCGCTACAGCTAGAATTTGCATGGAGGGGTCCTCGCATACCTGCTTGTAGAAATACTCCTTGGTAAGCGGCTGATGATAGAGGTTCACTTGATGCCTGCTTACCTTAAAAGAATAGCCGGATCCATCTATGGTAGTCAATGCAAGAGTACCATTATTATGTACTTGTTGAATATCATAAGGGCCGAGCCATCTTGTTTGCAACTTGCCTGAGAAGTCCTGGAATTTGGAATTGTACAGAAGTGCCCAATCCCCTTTTTGAAACGTTTTCTTCTTGATAAGGCTGTCATGCCATTTTTCCCTTTGCTGCTGGATTGTTGCAGTTCATTGTAAAGCAAGAAATCAAGCCTCATCTAGTTCATTAATCTGCTGAAGATGCTTGGTTTGGGCTTCTGTCAAATCCAGACCCACTTCTTGGGCCATCCTTAGAGTCTTTATTTCGAATTCGATTGGAAAAATTGATTCTTTACTAAACACAAGTTGGTATGAAGAGTATCTAGTAGTATTTCTCCAAGTCGTACGATAGGCCCACAAGCCCTCTAACAGTCTAGTAGCCCAATCTCATCAGTGTGTTGAGACTGTCTTGGTCAGAATCGCTTCTATAACCTTATTGGTGCTTTCGACCTGCCCATTCGCCTGCGGGTGATACAGAGAAGTGATCCTGTGCGTAATATGATGGTTTCTGAGAGTGGCAACAATCTTGTTCCCTGTGAATTTCTTTCCCCCATCTGTGATCACATGCGACAATCCATACTGCACAAATGTCCCATAAAGGAATTTAATCACTACTTCCTCTATGGCTCTTGGTAAATCTATTGTTTCCACCCATTTTGTCACATAATCCGTGGCTACCAGTATGTAGGCCTTCTGATTGGATGGCGGGTGGAATGGTCCTACGAAGTCCAATGCCCAACGCTCGAAGGGTTCTATGACTAATTGGGGTTGTAGAGGAATTTCATGAGATTGGCCAGGCTGGCCCATCCTTTGGCAACTATCGCAAGCCTGGGCATATTTTTAGCATCCTTAAAAATAATGGGTCAATAATAGCCAATTTGTAATACCTTATGTCATGTCCTTCAATCTGCGAAATGTTCCCCGTAGGGTTCGTCATGGAAAGCCTTCAAAATTTCATGGATCTCATCCTCGCAGATACATCTGCATATACACATGTCAGTCCCTATATGAAAAATATATCTGCCTATCCAAGAGAACCGGGCACTACGCTGAACAATCAATTTTCTTTCTCTTGCCATTAAATGTTTAGGTAGCTTCCCTACTGCCAGATAATTTTCCACATCTGTGTACCACGATGTATTAACTGCCCTCGCAAACAGGTGTTCATTCGGAAATTGGTCATCTACCGCCAATGGATCATTCACCTTCAAAATTCAAGATAGAAAATCAGCAACTGGGTTTTCCTTCCCCAGACGACATTTAATGGTAATGTCGAACTCCTGCAAAAGCAATATCCACCGTGTTACTCAACCATTTGTGATTGGTTTATCAGCTAGATACCGAATGGTAGAGTGATCAGTGTACAGGAAGACTTGGTAGCTGGTTATATAGTGTCTAAATTTGTTTAGTGCATGAATAATAACTAAGAATTCTTTTTCTGTCACTATATAATTAGGTTCTGCAGAAGTGAGATTTTTGCTAATATAATATATAACATAAGGTTTCTTTTCCTCCTCCTAGCCGAGGACAGCGCCTATAGCTACATCTGATGCGTCCGTGGAGATGAGGAAAGGCAACTCCCAGTTTGATCCATGTAATACCGGTGCTGTTGAGACTAGTTTCTTTAAACATGCAAAAGATGTGTCACACTTGTCAGACCAACTAAAATCAACATTTCTTGTTAGAGTGTATAAGGGTGCCACAATCTGTGAAAAATTCTTGATAAACCTACGATAATAACCTACATATCCTAGGAAGCTACGTACCTCTGTTTGAGTGCGGGGGTAGGCAGTAAAAGAATTACGTGTATTTTTGTTGGGTCTACCTGTATTCCTACTGCGGAGATGTAATGTCTCAGGATCACGCCCTCGGTCATCATCATGTGACACTTGACATTACTTAAACATAACCTGGTAGCGATGCATCATTCTAAGACCTTTACTAGTGTTTGCAGTGCTTGATCAAAATCATCCCCATATGGAGTAAATTCATCCATATATACCTCTAGCCCTTCATTTATTAGATCAGCAAAGATGCTGAGTATAGCTCTCTGGAATGTGGCTGGGGCATTACACAAGCCAAATGGCAATACCCTGTATGCGAATGTGCCCTAGGGACAGGTGAAGGTTGTTTTATCCTGGTCTTCAGGGGCAATTTGAATTTGATTGTAACCACTGAAGTCGTCTAAAAAGGAGAAGAACTGCTTCCATACCAACGTATCAAGGACCTGATCAATGAATGGGAGGGGGAAGTGATCTTTCTGTGTTGCCTTGTTCAGCACCCGATAGTCTACACAAATACACCACTTCTCATTTTTCTTAGGGACAACCACCAATGGAGAGACCCATTTAATATCTAAGATAGGATAAATAAAATTTACATCCAGCAACTTCTGTAATTCCTCTTTCACGATATCCTTAAGGTGTGGGTTCAACCTCTGTTGAGGCTGTCGAATGGGTCAAGCATCCTTCTCTATATAAATGTGGTGTGTACATAGTTGTGGGTCTATCCCTTTCATATCAGGTTAATCCCAGGCAAAAGACCCTTTATTTTTCAATACCTCTTTTGTTGTTATTCGGCTTGATCCTGGCTCGATCTCAACTGGGTCAACAGTCATCATATCCTCCTTCCATATAAATTGCTGGTGTGATACGTCATCTTCAGTCCGATCTTTAAATTCCAGTGCCTCCGCTATTGTGAGTGGTGAACGGATGCTCTCTTCCAGGTACGCTGGTGGCTGCTTACATATTTTTACAATGGGAAAACTTGGCCTGGCAGGAGGATATAACACAGGCAAAAGATGCTGCCTTTATTATTTAGCTGCTAATACCTGGATAAGCTTTATGAGTTGTTAAATTCGGTCTTACCATCCAGAAGTTAATCTATTGTGCTTATTTATGTTGTTAATATGAAATTTAGATCAACTAGGCTCCATGATGATCTCAACCTGGTAAATTGGATTGGATTAGGTTCCTCACAGGCTTCCTTACACACAATTCTTTGATTGTTTTGGCATAGATGGGAATGTCTTGAATGGCCTGGAGGAGAGGGATCTTAATGCACAAATTTTTTAGTTCCCCTAAAAGATTGAAATCAGGGTAGGCGATTGGTTTAGGTATTATTAGTCTTTCTGGGAATGAAGGAGAAGTGACTATAAGTTTTTCAGGGTCATCATGTTGATCTATGTCTTCCCCTTGCTTTGGTTCAACATTATTTACAGGCGGTGGAATATGTATAGGTGATGGAATATGTACAGGTGGAGTTACATTTTCAATTGAAGGTTGGTCCCTGTTTTCCTCAGGGGTGATGACACGTCTTGAACTCAATCTAAGCTCAATAAATTATTTCTGCTCAATCTCATACTCTAGGTTTTCAATAATCTGTACCAACTGGATTGGTCTGTTATTAGGATTCAAGTTTGGCTGAGATGGTAACTGTGGCCGAAGAAGAGGTTGAGAACTCTGCTGTAATGTATAAGGAGCTGACAGTGAGGGTTGAGGTTGAGGTCCCATCCCCATAGGTACATTAGATATCCCCAGAGGCTGCTGCCAATTTGTAGACCAATTTAGATTTTGAGAGGTGGAAGCAGGCCACTGGGATTGATAGGGATTGCCTTGCCAAACAGGAATAAAAGGAGAATTCGGCCAGCCATTTCCTGGAAAAGATTGTGTTGGCTAGGATGTCATAGGGAATGGCGGGCTCTGCCAATTTGGGTAGGGTGATTGGCCTTGCCAGGCTACCCCAAGGTTCTGTTGTTGATTAAACTGTGAGGAAGGAAAGAATTGGGGTGTGTCTTGTGACATACCTGTAGGTTTAGCTTGCCATTGTCGACGCTGGTTCATCAAATATACCAGTTCTGTTTCTTCCTCTGCTTCTTTGAATACTTCTTTCAGCTCGAGTAATGATGGACATTGTTTAGTGTCGTGATATTTAGTACAGATGGCGCACGTCTGAACCATGTCTAATGGGCATTCCCGTTGGCTATGCTTCTTTCGACAACGTGGGCAGAAGATGGCCAAATTTTGTTCTGCTAAAGCCTATTTTTGTTTAGCCTGTAGGACGTCCAACTATGTTGTAAGAGTGCCCAAGATGTCCGTCTTAAAATATTCCAGGAGGTTACCGATCTCCATCTATGTTACACCTCCACTATGTGGTTTTCTTCCTCTGCTCATGGGATCTCGGCTAGCTGCTCCTATGCATGTGCTTCCCCGTGAACACCTGATACACAAAAAAATAATTTCATCATAATATTCCTAAGAAATATCTCCTTTTCCCATTAAGTTTAGAGTTTCTACCCATTCCTCTTTCATTCCTTTAATTAAGATAGCTATTAGGACTTCTTTTGGTAGGGCAATGTGTGGAGACCTCTGCAAATTATAATTAAATCATTCTACATATTATTCTAGTGTTTCGTTATCTTTTGCAGTCATCTTGAAAATCTCATCTTTTAGTTCCCTAGTTTTACAAAAGTCCTGGTATCTTTTGAGGAAGGAGGTTTTCATTTCGTCCCAAGAATTGATGGTTCGCCCACCTAGACCCATAAACCATCTTAGAGCTATCCATTTCAGAGTGGAAGGGAATAGTTTTAGCTTTTGGGGATCGGTGGTATAGTCATACCCTCTACAAAGGACATCAAACTCAAATAGGAAAGCATCAGGATCCTATGTGATCATCCCATGGAAGGTTGGGATGTTCTATAGAGGAATAGCCTTCATAGGAGCATTGGCCACCTGGTCGACTATGGGGTACTCTAATGTCGAGGTTTGAACTTGGGGTGGCTGATCTGCCATTTGATAAAAGATGTGCCAATAATCTTCATGGATTTCAAGGGGTGCTTCTGGAGTAAGCAGAGAGTTAGCAATCCAAGCTGGCTTTACAACACTACCTAGGTCTGGGATCTCATGAGATCCTTGTTCTGACAATTGTGGTTCTGCTTTAGCAGCCCCACTAATTTCTCCTCTTCCTTCTCTTAGGTTACAAGATTTTCCCTCCTATAGAGGATCAGAGTGTAAACTTATTGTAGCTTGAAGACTCTGTTTCGATCCTCCTACTTGACTTTGAATCTCAACGTAAGCTACAGATGGTGAGCTTGCTGCTTGAGGGATAACAGTAGAACTTTTTCTAGGTATAGCCTGGAATCCTACTGATGCTTGAGATTCTACTCTTTTTACGATTTCATCTATAAAGGTCATTCTCCCAAGGTTCACCGATCCTTTTGGTTTTTTAGGTTTTGGTGGAGGATTCTTCTCTTTTTCTCTTTTTCTATTTCTAGTCATTCATAAAAACAAATTCCTATTTATCCTCTAAGGTTTTGCTATAAAGTAGGCAGGTAGGAAAGCACTTTACTTGCTAGGTACGCAGGTTCTTACCTTCCATTTTAAAACCCAATTCTTCCACAGCAAAAATAAAAGTAATCACTTAAAACACTCTCCCCGACAACAGCGCCAAAATGTTGGCTCACTAAGATGTCTTTTTACAAGCAATCTTAATCCCTACATTAGTTTTCAACCCGAGGTAAGTATTTTTATCTCAAGAGTGCCAACACAATATATGTAGTGAATCTAGAGGTTATCAAATGATGAATCATTGCAATCACTAATGGCTAATTCTTCAATTCAATTCACACAATTCTAGAAAGAACTATAGATGGAAGAAATACTCTTAACACACTCTGCAATTCTATGCAACTTGTTCCGAAATCAGTTGAAACTAAATGAAAATAAGAATTACACTTGGAATTGTTAAAATAAACTTAAGGATGACGTACTCAACCAAGTGAAGAAACTATAACTATCTAATAGCACTGTTAATCTATAACAACCCAAATCAACTTGCAATTCCCAATTCAACAACAACAGTAATTGAATAGAAATTGGTAATTAAACAGTAATCAATAATTGAACAACAAATAGCGATAAATGATTCCTAAATAGCAAACGATCTATATTGAAATCTATAGAATTTAATCAGTCTTATCTCCAAGATCTATGATAACATCTATTCAAATGAACAATCTGCTATTAACACTAATTCACTCATTCCAATCAAAGCACTACTTAAGTATGTCACACGGACTCACTCTGAATCTAATTGAACAACAATATGAATCAATATCACAAACCTTTATGATAAATGAAGTAACTGAACATTAAATCAATTGCAAAGACTAAATATAAAAACTATAACACAAAGGAGTAGTAAAACTTCTTGTTACTGGGCCCAGAGTCGCCAAAAGCCTCTACTTAATAAGAACTCAGGATATGAAGATGTATCAAACGCAACCTCCTTTCATTAATTGCAAGTAACAGCTGACAAAGTCACTGATATAACAACGTATATGTTTTCAAAAAGAATAATTACAGATTATCGAAGTATAAAATGTATCTAATTGCCTTTCGACCCTATATATAACATAAAAGGGTAACTGGATAAAAGCGAATCCTCAGGATCAGGGGATCTTGAGGATTTTGCAATACATAATCTGATCATGTGATAAAATAGCATTGTTCGAGCTGATCTCCGGCTTCCTTTTCTACCCAAGATGTTGTAGCTTTTCCCTTTTATGGCCTCATGCTATTCTGTCAACTGAACGGCTTTTGCCCAATCTGCATCTCTGCACACAAAGATAGCAAAGAATCAGTTTCTTGTACTAGATTTGCCTATTCTATCACCAAATGCTTTCATCCAACTTTAGCTGATATTTTCCTCATTTTAATCTATAAACGGAGATAATTGTATAAGGATGAATGGTAAATGAAGCATTTTACGAAGAGAAATCATACCTTTTTCCTGTCCCAACAACCAAATAGGTTGAAAATTTCTTGATCCTAGCTTATTATATTCCTGGTCATATAAAAGAACAAGGTCTCCTTCTGAGAAGACATGAGGCTTGACATTTTTTTCATATTGCACCTTGATACATATTTTATGAGCTTCATTAGCTATAGCAGAATCACATCATGTCTCATCTAATCAAGTTAGATGTAAAAAATGTTCCTCTTCTACAGAAGTGGCAAGAAGAAGTTACATAGATAGTTTTAGTGATTATATCTCACATTCGATCGGAAGGATTTCTTCTAGACCATAAACCAATTGAAAGGATGTAAATATAGTAGCAGTCCTTACTGAGGTTCGGTATGCCCACAAGGCAATATAAAGAAGCAAATTCCAGTCTGATTTATGGACCCTTACCATATGTTGAATCATAGTTTTGAGAACTTTATTGGTAGCCTCAACCTATCCATTAGCCTGAGGATAGTAGGGAGTGGAAATTTTATGGGAAAGTATCAACTTAGCATTGATTTCATAAATTATATGATTCTAGAAATGCTTTCTGTGATCCATAACTGTGGCTTGCGAAACACCAAACCATGTGATAACATGATTGAAAAATAAATATGCAACCATTTTTCCAATGTTGTTAAATGCAAGCATCGCCTCGTCCCATTTAGTAAATATTTACTGCGACAATGATATAACCATGCTACCCAACTGAGTGAGGGTTACATGTCATGACGTTGATACCCCATTTCATAAAGGATCCAACAATAATAACGGGATGTAATGGAGCTAGCGGATCACGGGTCTTACGATCATAAATTTGGCATGCATAACACTTTTGGACAACGAGAATACAATCTCGAAAAGTGGCAGGCCAAAAGTAACCAACGCATAGGATATTTCTCATGGTAGCATAACCAGACAAATGACCGTGACATGAACTCGAGTGGCATTCATTAAGAAATTTCTTAACCTCCTCATGCATGAGGCACCTTCATAAAATTGTATCAATACCGCGTCGATATAGGGTGTCGCCAATAATGATGTAATTGTTAGCTTGGTATTGAATACGTCGCTGCTCAGAGTGAGAGATATCAGAATGAAAATTCTAGGTCTAGAGATATATAAGAATATATCCATATCACAAGTTAGATGACAAAATCAGAAATAATGAATCGTCAGGGATAGAATCATCAGATGTCAATTCATAATTAGGGGAAGGAAGGTCGCACATAAGCTCAGTGAAAACCAGGGATTTCTTTGACTTGGATTTGATGAATTCCAGGTCAAATTATTGCAAGATGATGATCCAATTAGAGTACCCCCCCCCCAGCATTTGACGTGATTGGATTAGGATGCGCCGCTGGGCTTTCACTCACATAGAGTGCCTACACTTTGTTGATTCTAAGGGTGCAGAGGGATTCTTTCTCTTTAGTGTTCTCTTTGGGCCTGGGGTTCTTGGCCCTTGCTGCTCTATTTCCGCATTTTCCGAGGTGCAGCCAAGGTAGGATTTATGATACTATCCCATGTTAACTATTGTTGGGCCAATCTATTTGTGATAATTAATTTAATTAACCCATGATGGCTTACTACACTATGCGGGTCCTTGGCTGTCCTTACGCATCAGGCGACATCGTGTAACAGGGAATTCAAATAAAATGGTAAATTAACTGAAATTCTTTGTTTTAAAATGGCTAGAAGTTTCATTTCTTGGGGCTTTACCACATCGTGTCAGCTGTCGCAGGTGATGTATCTTTGGACGATGACCGCTAGTTCTTGCCACGGTTTCTGTAACGACGAAGGATGAATTCCTTTCCCTATTCGTACCAGTCGCTTGCCCGGGTCCTGGAATACTTCAATTGCACTGTTGTTACAATAAAATTTGTCACCATGACTATTTACAGTTAGTATGGCTCTATCAACTGTCATACTATCCTCCTTGGCAAGTCTTATACCTCTGCTCTTCATGTCAAACTCCAAGAAAGAGAGAAAGTCTTTAAAAATCTATATATCTCTGGGTACGCAGTTTCTCTTAGCCTTACCTGCGTGTACGCACCTCAAGTTCACAATACCTGCGTACTTGTACGCTATGTCTGTAAAGGGGTGGGTGCGTACTCCTGTAAAGGTCAAAAGGCGCAAGTTTCACTTCAAAAAAGTTACTTGTGGTCATTTCTAGAGCATTCTAGAAGCTTGTTTGACGTGTATTGAGCGCCTCCAGATGGTTCATGTATCCCTATTAAAGAGGAACTTATCCCATCAAGAGGGGAGCTATCCCATCCAAAGAGGGGCTTATCCCATCGATGGTGGACCTGATTAACTTCCTCTAGAGCACTATAAATACAGGCATTGGGCCAGAAGGAGGGGAGGTTGAAAGCTGAAAATTCCTAAGGGTAGATGCTGCTGGAATTAGGACTCCCTTATAGAGCTTGAGAGGAGAGATTCCCATCCTTTCCTAGCCTTATTTGGAAGTGGGTGAGCTGATCAAAGTAAAGGAAAACTCTTGCTGGACCCTAGGAGGGACCTGCACAACACCAAGGTTCAGGTTGTAAAGGTTTCTTTTGTTTCCACTTAATGCAAATAAACTCATTTTTCTCAACAGATTGTTATTCATGATTTGTTTCATATACTCCTTGGTCTATATGATGAATATGTGTTATTTTATAAGTTTATCAGGTGCTATTTAATCTTTTGGCTTGTTAGTGAATGCAGGTTTCGAAGAGAAGGAGGAGCTCATCCGGATCGGCGAGGCTGGACTACTACAAAGCGTTGGACTAAAGGTATGTTACAAACACTTGATTACTTGTATTCTAAATGCATATTTAGAGAAAGGTAGTGTTTATTTGTCTTGTTTGTCACTAGAAAGCCTTAGCTTCTAGGGAGGTTGGTTTTGTCCGCAAAATTGAGTCTTTCCGCCTGACAACTGTATAAAAGGACACGTTTATCTGCCCATTTTGCCCCTACTACTAGAAGTCTGGCGAATTTGGCTAGGACTTCTTTAGAAACCATCATGCTTATACCTTTTACCAATGTGCTACCATTCTGCAGATTTTGCAGAAATTCTAGCGTTAACTCCTCAAGAAATCCCTACAATCTGTTCAAATAATGCAGCCAGCTAGCATGTTCAAGGATTTCGCAAGCTTGATATGACACCATCAGCACTAGAGGTTCACTCTGGATAGCTCTTCCACCCATGGCTGTTGCACCTGAGGCTGGTTCACATGTATGCAATTATGTTTTACCTCTGTAATTCAAGACAACAACAATGTATGTTACAATAATTAACAGGGAAATGAAATTGTTTAGACAATTATTATCATTTTTAGTTAAGTCATTCATCCTGTCAGCCATACTTAATGCAAAATCATAAGTTCTCATGCCCGCCATAATGGTTGCCATTCTTCGTCCAATCGAAATTTCCTGCTAATTATTACACATTCATACTCATCATGTAGTTCGTACTCCAGAGGTAATCTGAATGATTGTCACACAGTTATCCATAACTGTGATACATGTCGTGCATATGCAGGCCATCCCCCCTCTGACAAGAAAAGGGCATCCACATCCTTTTAGCACGCGAAAAGAAAGCAAATATACTAATGCGAAATAAATGCTGGCAACCAATCTAAAAACACAGCACACAAATCAGTAAAGCATTTAAGCAATATTTGTCGTCAGACGTGAATTGGCCAAATCAAATAAAAACAACAATTTTAAGTCATTATGTCAAAGATCTTCACCGTGAGTGGAATTAATCACATCAGCATAATCGGTGGTATGTGTTTAATGACTGTCATTTAATGATTGGACGTATGGAATATAATGAATATAGATTAAAGTCACCATGCTATTCGGCTTGTAAAAGTGCTACTTAAATGGAAATTCTCATTAGAAATAAATCCATAGGTGATAAGAGCTAGATGACATATGGCAATATAAGATGATACTCCAATACCACAAGCAGAGCCACTGCTGCCAGCAGGCATTCATAGCCTCGGCAACATTGCTTTTTAACCCCCCCAAATGAGCCAAACTCTTTCTTACAGTTAATTCTTCTTGTATTTGTCATAAAGAGACCACTATGATGGCATGGTGACCAGATAACCGTAGTGCCACTCACCAGGGTGTAACAAAGTGATCAGGCTGGCTCATGATGAGACCCCCTGTTCTTCTGACATATTAATTATCAATAAGGTCATTGCCTTGGTTAGGTAGCCAAATTGGAATGTTACCTGTCACATCCTTATGATCATGGTAGGCTGGATCGTGATGAGACCCCCTATCCTCTTTAGACAATGTTTTAATCATTTTGATATTTTATTTTTCTTTTGGGATTCTTATTGTAGAAAAAGAGAGGCTCATTTTCTCCTTAAGAGTCAAGGATGGTGTAAGAAGTAAAAATATGCCAATGAAAGTGTTATACTCTTATCCCCTTATCATTATATCAATGAGTTTTATCCATTTGGGAGTATAAACATAAGCCAACATGGATTAAGAATAATGAATCATTTCATGATGTGTCCAAAAGAAAAGATTGTTAGGCAGTCATTGTAAAGATACACCTTATTAGCTTATGGATAAAGATAGCCATCAAAAGGATTTTGGAAGTCATAATGATATTATTATTACCATTTTTCTTTAGAAGAGGCACAAATTGATTCAAATGGTGCTTATTTGCAATACAAAAGAAAAAGAGAAAATGGCATAATGATCAAGAAAAAAATGAGAAAAATTCACAATTTAGCTTCTTAAAAGGTGTTGTTCAATTGATTGAACGACAATCATTCAATTGTTTGAATGAAAAAATCAAGATAGAAAATGAAAAGTGTTGTTCAATCGATTGAATGACAATCGTTCAATCATTTGCATAGTGAAATCAATCAAAAACAAAAAGTGTTGTTCAATCAATTGAACGATAATCGTTCAATTGTTCGAACGACAAAATCAAAATAAAAACAAAATGTGCTGTTCAATCAATTGAACGAAAGTCGTTCAATTGTTTTAATAGTGAAAACAAATGAAAACAAATTGTGTTGTTCAAACAATTGAACGACAGTTGTTCACTAGTTCGAACAACAAAAATAAATGAAAACAAATTATGATGTTAAATCAATTGAACGACAATTGTTCAATGGTTTGAACAACGAAAATAAATTAAAACAAATTGTGTTGTTCAATCAATTGAACGACAGACATTCAATTGTTTGAACAATGAAAATAAATGAAAACAAATTGTGATGTTCAATCAATTGAAGGACAGACGTTCAATTTTTTAAACTGCGAAAAACAAAAAGGAAAGTATGTTGTTCAATCAATTGAACGAAAATCGTTCAATTGTTTGGGCAGCGAAAACAAAAAGAGGAAAATGTGTTGTTCAATCAATTGAACGACAGTCGTTCAATAGTTTGAAAAACGAAAAACAAGAAAGGAAAATGTGTTGTTCAATCAATTGAACGACAATTGTTCAATTGTTTGAACAATGAAATACAAAAAAGGAAAATGTGTTGTTTAATCAATTAAACGGAAAATGTTCAATTGTTTGAACAACGAAATACAAAAAGAACAAAATGTGTTGTTCAATCAATTTAATGATAGACGTTCAATTGTTTGAACAACAAAAAAAAATAAGGAAATGTGTTGTTCAATCAATTAAACGACAGGCGTTCAATTGTTTGAACAACAAAAACAAAAAAGAAAATGTGATTTTCAATCAATTGAATGGCAGACGTTCAATTGTTTGAACAACAAAAACAAAAAAGAGAATGTGTTGTTCAATCAATTGAACGACAGACATTCAATTGTTTGAATCATCAAAAACAAAAAAGGGAATGTGTTGTTCAATCAATGGAATGGAAGACGTTCAATTGTTTGAACAACAAAAACAAAAAAGAGAATGTGTTGTTCAATCAATTGAATGGTAGGCATTCAATTGTTTGAATCAGCAAAAACAAAAAGAAAATGTGTTGTTTAATCAATTGAATGGAAAACGTTCAATTGTTTGAACAAAAAAAAATAAAAATTGTTGTTCAATCAATTGAACAGCAAACGTTCAATTGTTTCAACAACAAAAACAAAAAGAAAATGTGTTGTTCAATCAAATGAACGAAAAACATTCAATTGTTTGAATGGCAAAAAAAAAAAAAAAATGTGTTGTTCAATCAATTGAATGACAAACATTCAATTGTTTGAACAACAAAAAAACAGAAAGAGGAAAATGAAACTTCCTTAAAAAATTCATATTTACATGGTGATGCCTACAAAGGTATGTACATTATTTCTATTCCTATTCCTATTTTTATTTCATATTCCTCTGCTTGGATTGGGATACGTTGTTGGTCTTTCACTCACATAGAGTACAAAGGTATGTACATTATTCCTATTCCTATTCCTATTCCTATTTTCGTGTTGCCTTGTTCATCGCCTGATAGTCTACACAAATACACCACTTCCCATTTTTCTTAGGGATGACCACCAATGGAGAGACCCATTTATTGTCTGAGATAGTATAAATAAAATTTACATCCAGCATCTTCTATAATTCCTCTTTCACGATATCCTTGAAGCGTGGGTTCAACCTCCGTTGAGGCTGTCGGATGGGTCGAGCATCCTTCTCTATATAAATGTGGTGTGTACATAGTTGTGGGTCTATCCCTTTCATATCAGGAGAATCCCAGGAAAAAGCCCTTTTATTTTTCTGTAATACCTGTATAAGCTTTTGTTGTTATTCGCTATCTAGATTATTAATGATATTTAGAACTTTTCTTGGCTCGATCTCAACTGGTTTGCTGTTATGAACAATAGTCGTCTGAATATGATGGTCATCTGTATCCTTCAAGGGACATTCCATGGATTCGTTATCAAGGATTGCTTTCAACATCTGACATTGTACATTACTCACATTAGCTAGCTGATTTATAAAATTGTTGATAATGTCATCTTCAGTTTGATATTTAAATTCCAGTGCCTCCGCTACTGTGAGTGGTGAACGGATGCTCTCTTCCAGGTACGCTGGTGGCTGCTTACATATTTTTACAATGGGAAAACTTGGCCTGGAAAGAGGATATAACACTAGATTTTTTACAGCATCCCCCTTTGTAATAGTCATGCTGCCTTCTTGGCAACCAATATATGCATCAGTTGTTGCCAGCCAAGGTTGGCCCAGAATCAAAGGATGCCCATCCAACCTACTCCTTGCGTTTAAAACTAGGAAATCTACTAGATATTCCCATGATTCAACATAAACTGTGATGTCTTTTAAAGTCCCTTTTGGTCTTACCATCGATCGGTCAGCAAGTTCTAATAATGTGGTGGTTAGTTCAAGGGCTGTAATATCAAGTGCTTGATAAGTTTCTGTTGTTAATATGTTAATGGCGACTCCTAGATCAACTAGTGTATTTGGAAAATAGTAGCCATATATCTGAAATGTTACTATGGGGTTTCCACGATCTTCGTACTTTCTTGGAGTTTCCTCTCCCAAGAGTAAATCGGATAAGGTTCCTACAACATGGATAATGGGTGAGGTTTTTACCTTCCTCATAGGCTTCCTTACACACAATTCTTTGATTGTTTTGGCATAGATGGGAATGTCTTGAATGGCCTGGAGGAGAGGGATCTTAATACACAAATGTTTTAGTTCCCCTACAAGATCGAAGTCAGGGTAGGCGATTGGTTTAGGTATCGTTATTCTTTCTAGGAACGAAGGAGAAGTGACTATAAGTTTTTCAGGGTCATCATGTTGATCTATGTCTTCCCCTTGCTTTGGTTCAACATTATTTACAGGCGGTGGAATATGTATAGGTGATGGAATATGTACAGGTGGAGTTACATTTTCAATTGAAGGTTGGTCCCTGTTTTCCTCAGGGGTGATGACATGTCTTGAACTCTATCTAAGCTCATTAAATTCTTTCTCCTCAATCTCATACTCTGGGTTTTCAATAATCTATACCAACTAGACTAGTCTGTTATTAGGATTTGGGTTCGGCTGAGCTGGTAATTGTGGTCGCAGAAGAGGTTGAGAATTTTGTTGTAATGTATAAGGAGCTGACAGTGCAGGTTGAGGCTAAGGGCTCGTCCCCATAGGTACATTAGATATCCCTAGAGGCCACTACCAATTTGTAGACCAATTCGTATTTTGAGAGGTGGAAGTAGGCCACTGGGATTGATAGGGATTTCCTTGCCAAACAGGAGTAAAAGGAGAATTCAGCCAGCCATTTTCTGGAAATGATTGTTTTGGCTAGGATGTCATAGGGAATGGAAGGCTCTGCCAATTTGGGTAGGGTGATTGACCTTGCTAGGTTGCCCCAAGGTTCTGTTGTTGATTAAAGTGCGAGTAAGGAAAGAATTGGGGTGTGTCTTGTGACGTACCTGTAGGTTTAGCTTACCATTGTCGATGCTGGTTCATCAGATATACCAGTTCTGTTTCTTCCTCTGCTTCTTTGAACACTACTTTTAGCCTGGGTAATGATGGAAATTGTTTAGTTTCATGATCTTTAGTACAGATGGTGCATGTCTAAACCATGTCTAATGGGCATTCCCGTTGGTTGTGATTCTTTTGGCAACGTGGGCAGAAGATGGCCAAATTTTGTTATGCTAAAGCCTGTTTTTGTTTAGCCTATAGGACGTCCAACTGTGTTGTAAGAGTGCCCAGGACGTCCATATTAAAATATTCCAGGAGGTTACCGATCTCCATCTGTGTTACACCTCCACTATGTGCTTTTCTTCCTCTGCTCATGGGATCTTGGCTAGCTGCTCTTGTGCATGTGCTTCCCCGCGAACACCTGATACACAAATGAATAATTTCATCATAATATTCCTAAGAAATATCTCCTTTTCCCATTAAGTTTAGATTTTCTACCCATTCCTCTTTCATACCTTTAATTAAGATAACTCTTAGGACTTCTTTGGTAGGGCAGTGTGTGGAGACCTCTACAAATTATAATTAAATCATTCTACATATTCTTCTAGTGTTTCGTTATCTTTTGCAGTCATATTGAAAATCTCATCTTTTAGTTCCCTAGTTTTACAAAAGAACTGGTATATTTTAAGAAAGGAGGTTTTCATTTCATCCCAAGAATTGATGGTTCGCCCACCTAGACCCATAAACCATCTTAGAGCTGCCCCTTTTAGAGTGGAAGGGAATAGTTTTAGCTTTTGGGGGTCGGTGGTATAGTCATACCCTCTACAAAGGACATCAAACTCAAATAGGAAAGCATCAGGATCCTATGTGATCATCCCATGGAAGGTTGGGATGCTCTACAGAGGAATAGCCTTCATAGGAGCATTCGCCACCTGGTCAACTATGGGGTACTCAAATGTCGAGGTTTGACCTTGGGGTGGCTGATTTTCCATTTGATCAAAGATGTGCCAATAATCTTCATGGATTTCAAGGTGTGCTTCTGGAGTATTCAGAGAGTTAGCAATCCAAGCTGGCTTTACAGCACTACCTAGGTCTGGGATCTCAGGAGATCCTTTTTCTGACAATTGTGGTTCTGATTTAGCAGCCCCACTAATTTCTGTTCTTCCTTCTCTTAGGTTACAATATTTTCCCTCCTGTAGAGGATCAGAGTGTAAACTTATTGTAGCTTGAAGACTCTATTCTGATCCTCCTACTTGACTTTGAATCTCAACGTAAGCTGTAGATGGTGAGCCTACTGCTTGAGGGATAATAGTATAACTTTTTCCAGGTATAGACTGGAATCCTACTGATGCTTGAGACTCTGCTCTTCTTATGATTTCATCTATAAAGGTCATTCTCCCAAGGTTCATCAATCCTTTGGGTTTTTTAGGTTTTGGTGGAGGATTCTTCTCTTTTTCTATTTTTCTATTTCTAGTCATTCATAAAAACAAATTCCTATTTAACCTCTAAGGTTTTACTATAAAGTAGGCATGTAAGCAAGCACTTTACTTGCTAGGTACGCAAGTTCTTACCTTCCATTTTTAAAACCCAATTCTTCCACAAAAAAAATAAAAACAATCACTTGAAACACTCTCCCCGACAACGACACCAAAATGTTGGCTCACTAAGATGTCTTTTTACAGGCAATCTTAATCCCTACATTAGTTGTCAATCCAAGGTAAGTCTTTTTATCTCAAGAGTGCCAACACAATATATGTAGTGAATCTAGATGTTATCAAATGATGAATCATTGCAATCACTAATGGCTAATTCTTCAATTCAATTCACACAATTATGGAAAGAACTATATATGGAAGAATTACACTTAACACACTCTACAATTCTATGCAACTTGTTCCGAAATCAATTGAAACTAAATGCAAATAAGAATTACACTTGGAATTGTTCAAATAAACTTAAAGATAACGTACTCAACCAAGTGAAGAAACTATAACTATCTAACAACACTATTAATCTATAACAACCCAAATCAACTTACAATTCCCAATTCAACAGCAACAGTAATTGAACAGTAATCGGTAATTAAACAGCAATCGGTAATTGAACAACAAATAGCGATAAAGGATTCCTAAATAGCAAACGATCTATATTGAAATCTGTAGAAGTTAATCAGTCTTATCTCCAAGATCTATGATAACATCTATTCAAATGAACAACAATATGCTATTAACACTAATTCACTCATTCCAATCAAAGCGCTACTTAAGTATGTCACACGGCTTCACTCTGAATCTAATTGAACAACAATATGAATCAATATCACAAACCTTTACGATAAATGAAGTAACTGAAAATTAAATCAATAGCAAGGACTAAATATAAGAACTTCTTGTGACTGGGCCCAGAGTCGCCAAAAGCCTCTACTTAATAAGAACTTAGAATATGAAGATGTATCAAACGCAAACTCCTTTCATTAATTGCAAGTAACAGCTAACAAAGTCACTGATATAACAATGTATATGTTTTCAAAAAGAATAATTACATATTATCGAAGTCTAAAATGTATCTAATTGCCTTTCGGCCCTATATATAACATAAAAGGGTAACTGGATAAAAGCGAATCCTCAGGATCAGGGGACCCTGAGGATTTCGCAATACATAATCTGATCATGTGATAAAATATCATTGTTCGATCTGATCTCCTGCTTCCTTGTCTACCCAAGATGTTGTAGCTTTTCCCTTTTATGGGCTCGTGTTGTTCTGTGAACTAAATGGCTTTGGCCCAGTCCTCATCTCTGCACACAAAGATAGCAAAGAATCATTTTCTTGTACTAGATTTTCCTATTCTATCACCAAATTCTTTCATCCAACTTTAGCCGATATTTTCCTCATTTTAATATATAAACGAAGATAATTGTATAAGGATGAATGCTAAATGAAGCATTTTACGAAGAGAAATCATACCTTTTTCCTGTCCCAACAACCACATAGGTTGAAAATTTCCTGATCCTAGCTTATTAGATTCCTGGTCATATAAAAGAACAAGGTATCCTTCTGAGAAGACATGAGGCTTGAAAATTTTGTCATATTTTGCCTTGATACATCTTTTATGAGCTTCTTTAGCTATAGTAGAATCACATCGTGTCTCATCTAATCAGGTTAGATGTAAAAGATGTTCCTCTTCTACAGAAGTGGCAAGAAGAAGTTATATAGATAGTTTTAGTGATTGGATCTCACATTCGATTAGAAGGATTTCTTCTAGACCATAAACCAACTGAAAGGGTGTAAATATAGTAGTAGTCCTTACTGAGGTTTGGTATGCCCACGAGGTAGCATAAAGAAGCAAATTCCAGTATGATTTATGGACCCTTACCATATGTTGAATCATAGTTTTGAGAACTTTCTTGATAGCCTCAACTTGTCCATTAGCCTGAGGATAGTAGGGAGTGAAACTTTTATGGGAAAGTATCAACTTAGCATTGAGTTCATAAATCATATGATTCTAGAAATGTTGTGATCCATAACTGTGGCTTGCGGAACACCAAACCATGTGATAACGTGATTGAAAAATAAATATGCAGCCATTTTGTCAATGTTGTTAAATGTAGGCATCACCTCATCCCATTTAGTAAATATTTACTGCCACAATGATATTGTTAGGGCCTAAATCTACCTCAGGCTCAGAAAGGCAGGATCTAGGGTAACATCAAACCACGCTTAACCTGGTAGCTAGCCCTACCAGGTCGGGAGAGGGCTCTCTCCTTGTCAATCTCAGAAAAGATGGTCAAAAAATTTTGAGATGACTGATATTAAGACTAATTTTAGGCTAGGTATGTGTAGGTGTTTGATTAAATTTAATATGGGTTTGCTGGCTCAAATGTGAAAAGGCAAATTTGGGTCTAGGGAATGGACACAGTCTTGCAGAGATCTCTATGGGGCGAGGTAGGCAAATGGTTTAGCACTTCAAATTGAGTGAGATGGAGAGCTTTTAGATTGGTGAGGAGTTGGAGAGGGCATGAAAGTCTCAGGGATCCTCTTCAAACAGTTGAAAACATAGATAACTAAACAAACCCTAGGTAGAGCACTGCAAGTTCAATGTATTCTACCTTTATCCTTGTTTGATTTAGTTAAGATGAGAAAAGAGAGATGATGGCATACATAAAACACATGTAAAATAAAAATTACAGAAGGAAACACAATACCAAATCAATATGCCACAAGAATCCCATAAAGTGCTGCAAACCCTGGTCAATTCCTTTGCCAAACTGCTAAAAATGAATGTACAATAATGCTCAAAACATTCACAAGAGTCCAACCTTTACAAATGACTGAAAAACTACTAGATATAAGCAACAAAAAACTCATGTTAGGCTTTAGGGGTCGAATGCATGATTTTAGGAGCTGTTTCAACAAGATCTAAACTAAGAACTGAAAATTAGGCAGTGGAACAGCATGCCTCTAAAATCTAGGAAACTGATTCATTCAGTTGCAAACTAATTTTTCATGATGAATCTACCTTTATGAGTGAAAATTTAGCATAATTACATCAAAATCCATCAATTCACATTAAATTACATCATGAGTTTGACTATTAGAAAGATAAAAGTCAAACTGTGAAGAAACTAGGTGAAAAACAGAGTTTTTTGGCCAAAATGAGCAAATTTCATCCTGTGCGCGGCGCTGATTTCCCTATGCACTATGCTACTTTGGAGCTGACTTTTGAGGCCTTCCTATGCACCAAATTTGATCAAAGTGGTCTGGTTGGAAAGGTATTCCTGTCTACTTTCCAGAACAAGTGGAATTTCTAAATTTGGTCTTTATTTGCCCCTCCAAAAATGAGTTCTCCCAACACTGCTTCCTGTGTCTCCAAAAGGGGTAGAAAGGTCCTTTTTGAGGTGTTTTTGACCTTTTTGAAAGCTCAAAACCTGCCTATTTTTTTTTGCAATGTGAGGGCATTCATATTTTTCCATGAAAAATCCAAAAATTCTGAGTTTTCTAAAAACGAGGTCTCTAGCAAAAGCGTGCGCCAAGTGGTGCGGCACATCAAGCAAAAAAACCTGTTTTTTAGGCCAAAAGTTTGAAAATTGCAAAAATTTCCCCAAATTTCTTGAAATTTGGGCTGAGTGTTCCTCATCAGGTGCTGTGTTGGGCTAAGGAAGCCTTAGCCGAGATCTGGAGTCTATATTGCTCTTTTCTCTTCCTCATGGCTCTCTTCAATTTGGCCTTCAAAATCCTAATTCTCGCTTTGCACACCTTGTTTCTGGCCAAGTTTTGGTATGCCATGTTCCTTAAAATGTTTTTCTATCTGTTGGCCTTCTCTAACATCCTCTCCAAGTGAAAATTTGTCCTCTCAAGCCAAGATTCACGATCAGCTTGAATTTCTTGTTCAAGTGTTGTCAACTTGATCTTCCTCCTCTTGGCAGCTTGTCGGTTTGCCTTTATGTTTTTGAGCTCCATGATGGTTTTCTGATCCTCAAGTTGTTCGTTCCTCTACTCAAAATAGTTGATAATCCACTTGGCTCTTTCCAGGTTGAGAGACAAATGTTGAATGTCATCTTGCTGCTCCCGAATGATCTCTTTGAACTTTAAGCTCAAATCAGTGTCATCATCCTGAATGAGAATGAAATCTGCCTCTTAACCTCCTGAAGGTCCCTCGTCATGCAAGGGTTGCTTACCCTCATCCTTTACCTGCTCTGCTGATGGAGAAACTGAGACCCCTTCCACCCCGGGTGGAGATAGTAGTCATTTCGCTGCCGCAAACAACCTCTTAGTGCCCTTTTGATATGTGACAAACACTGGCACACTAGTGGTTTGTGTCTCATGAACCTCCTGCTGATGTGAAGGCTCTCCTGCCTCATGAAAAACTGATTGGGGTACTTGAGGACCTATAAAGACCTCATGTGCAATGAAATCCTCCCATGAGATATTCAGTAAACTAAGCTGATGCAAAACCAAAATTTTGATTAGTGCAAAGTGATAGATGTTGTTATATTGTTGATGAGGAGGCTTCCTTTGCACTAAGGTGGTCATCTTCTCAATATTCTGGCAAATGAAATAGGGGAGGTTCATCATCCTCACCCTAGTAAAATGCATTAACAATCTGATATGATAGGTGTACAAAGGAGAGAATCTGCCCTCATAGCTGAAATATCTAATTATGAGTTTCATCAAGGGAGCATATGTGTCCTGTAGATAATTGAATGGGAAAACTCTACTGACATGTCTCTGAAAACCAGCCTTGATGTAAGGCTCATAATGATCTCTGTTTACCAACTATCTCTTATTCCACTGCTCGCCTACATTTGGAATACCGGTTTCTTGAGCAATAGTCTCAAGTGTCAAGGTGAATGTCACACTTGCAAAATTGACTTGGCCATCATGGAGATGGAGCACAAATAGTCTTGCCAGCTCATGGTGGTATTTGACTCTTTCCACCAACTCACAAAACTGATAGCAAGATTGGTGTTGGAAGCATGTGACAGCAAGAGGACAGCCCAATAGCTCGGCAAGTGAAGTAGGCTCCTCCTGGTTATGTTTTCCACTCTTGTGAGGCCTTCTTGGTGCATGCATTTGTCTAGAAGAGTCATTGACTGTTTCCTCATCTCTGTCATAGGAAGAATCTGACTCCATGTTTGCCAATGTTTGAGTTTTCTCATATGAATATGAAGAGTTTTTATGGTGTCTTTAGGTTTTTGCTGCCAAAGATATGAATGTATGAGGGACTGTGGAGGGAATGTGTATGAGGGGTTTGGTAATGCTGCTGATAGGTTTTTGGGGGAATGAAAGGGTTTAGGGAATAATATTTAGGCTTTGGGATAGCAATTAGGGTTTGGGGATATTTGACTAGGGTTTGGGATAGTGGAATTAGGGATTTAGGGTTAGTAGTTTAGGGATATGGGGAATATGGAATGGGAAATATGAATGAAAGGGAGGGAGAAAATGAAGTGAGGGAGTGAGGGAGTAAGGGAGTGAAAATGCTTAGGAGTGGAATTTAGTAGCAAAATATGCAATATGTAAACCCTATGCAATTGTTTTTTAACAAGCAATACAAGGAGGTAGGGTTTCAAATTTTTCCCATTAAATCACCATAAACACCAAGATAAACTCATTCATTGGCCATGAGGGAGTATTAACTTACTTGGATAATGAGGAATTTAGCAATTTTGTGAGTTTGGAAGAGGCTGTGAG
The DNA here is from genome assembly GCA_031772625.1 of Pinus tabuliformis. Classification (NCBI taxonomy): domain Eukaryota; kingdom Viridiplantae; phylum Streptophyta; class Pinopsida; order Pinales; family Pinaceae; genus Pinus; species Pinus tabuliformis. Next base: position 1,528,712,872 of record CM062816.1, read on the forward strand.
TGAATTTGGGCCTTGTAGCCCTGTGTGCCGTGCCACCTCACAAGTGCACCATGCTGCCTCAATGCGTCGTGCCTGTTATAAAATTACACTGCCAACTGTCACCCAGTGCGCTGCGCTAGATGAGTGCACCGCGCTCTAACCCAGGTGCGTCGCGCCTGCATTTTTCACCCTCTAAACACAAAATCGCTCCTTTGGCTCTTGAAAACACAAATGACTTTCTCTCCTTCACTTTTGGCATGAAAATGAGTCTTCTTTGATATTAATAGACTTTATATAGCAATTAATTTTAATTTTTCACTTAAGAAAACCCACTCTTCTAATGTTTGATTTTCATTTGCTTTTAAAACTCTGTTTTTTGGCAATTTGCTTTATTTTTGCCTTTGATGGACTGAATGCTTTGAATTTTTGTTTGTTTTGTAGGTGGTGGAGCTACAGAGGCTTGGCAAGGTGACTAGGGCTGCCTCTTAAATTATTACATATGGGAAAAAATGAAATTACATCAAATTTGTACATGAAAACATAAAAACTCTGTTTTTCCTCAAAACAGGGTTTTAAGGAAAAATCAACCATTGAACATGTGATAATGGAAATTGTTGTTGCTGAGACTTTATTTGACCTCCTCATGTGCCTGCTGACTATTATTGAGCATTGACAAGACTTTATTGACGAAACCCTAGACCTAATGAGACCTAAAACCCTAAAAATGACTTTTGCAGTTTAAAGACAAAAAATGACTGCAAATGATTTGGATGTATAAAAATTGGCGAGCAGGTAAAGGACATGAGGGAAAATATATATTACACCACTACCATCAGATGATCCATGACCCTAATGGAATGCAGCTGATCGAGTGAGACACCTAACATGCAATGCAACAAGAGAATTTGATCACTGATGGAGGGATGAAGATACCGACACTAACAGATATAACCATGCTCCCCAACCGAGTGAGGGTTACATGTCATGACTTTGATACCCCATTTCACAAAGGGTCTAAAAACAATAATGGGATGTAATGGAGCTAGCGGATCACGGGTCTTATAATCATAAATTTGGCATGCATGACACTTTTGGACAACGAGAATACAATCTCGAAAAATGGCAGGCCAGAAGTAACCAACGCATAGGATATTTTGCACGGTAGCATAACCAGACGAATGACCGTGACATGACCTCGAGTGGCATTCATTAAGGACTTTCTTATCCTCCTCATGCATGAGGCACCTTCATAAAATTTTATCAATACCGCGTCGATATAGGGTGTCGCCAATAATGATGTAATTGCTAGCTTGGTATTGAACACGTCGCTGCTCAGAGTGAGAGGTATCAGAATGAAAAATCTGGGTGTGGAGATATATAAGAATATATCCATACCACAGGTTAGATGACAAAATCAGAAACAATGAATCGTCAGATGTCAATTCATAATTAGGGGAAGGAAGGCCACACATAAGCTCAGCGAAAAACAAGGATTTCTTTGACTTGGATTTGATGAATTCCAGGTCAAATTATTGCAAGATGATGATCCAATTAGAGTACCCCCCCCCCAAGCATTTTACGTGAAAAAATGTATGTCATAGGGTTGGAATCTAAAACAACCATAGTTTTCTGGAGCAAGATGTAATGGTGAAACCTTTGAACGACTTGAAAGACCGCCGAAGCCAAATTTTCTACGTGGGTATACCTGATTTCAGTCTCATTGATATTCTAACTCAGATAATATATGGGATGTTAAATCCCTACATCATCTTCCTAGACCAATACCATTGCTATAGAAGAAATGGCAATAACGAGATACAAGAAATAGTTGCGCTGGTAATCAGGGGGATATAAGAGAGATGCCTGAACCAATACATATTTTAGGGAATCAAATGCCTTTTGAGTAGCATTTTCCCAATGGAAGCAAATCCTTTTCTTAAGCAGGTGATTGAATACTTTGGTTAACTCAGCATAATTAGGGATGAACCTTTATAGAAAATTAGCTTTCCCTTAAAGTCGTTGAAGTTGAACGAGTGAAGAAGGTGCATGCATATCGATTATTACCTGTACTTTGATAGGGTTGATATGAATTCCATGTTTTGAAATAACAAAACCAAGAAGTCGACCAAAAATAATTCAGAACACACATTTGTGTGGATTTAGTTGAATATTATAGTGTCTAGACCGTAAGAAAATGGCCCTAAGATGCATCGAGTCATCAGTCTGATATTTAGAATGAGTAGGGAGATTTCCCAAATAAAGTTGCACGATGTGTTTAATATCATGAAAAGCATAATCCATTGCCTGTTGAAACATGGCACCGATGTTCTTTAGACAAAATGGGAGTTTCCGATAGGAAAATGTGCCCCAGGGACAGATAAACATAGTTTTAGGTTGATTCGCTGGGAGAATGTTGATTTGACTATATCCAGAGAAACCATTAATTAGTGAATAGATTTCACAGCTTGCGCAGTCATCAAAAATCTGGTCGATGAATGAGGTCGGGTAGTTGTGCTTTGGATATGCATGATTTACATCTTGATAATTGAGGCATACATGGATTGTCCCTTGTTTCTTCATGATGGGGACAATATTTGACACCCAATCAGTTAAAGGAATGGGGTAGATGAAACCAGCATGAAGGGGTTTTTCAACTTCACTCTTTATTGTAGAAACCTTCTTTGGATGGACCAAACAAAGGATATGTCAGACTGGTTTAGCATTAGGATACATTTTAATCTCATGCACCACTATATTTGGGTCGATACTTGGAATTTCCTCATAGGTCCAGGAAAATACATCACGAAACTCCTGAAATAGGGATTTATAGGTCTCAATGTCAGATGGAGAGCAAGACACACCAATGTGTAGATTTTCAACAATACCTGGTTTAATAGAGATATCAAGAGGTATCGTATCTTTGATATTCAAGAGATTATTTTTGATATCCACTTCATGAATAGAAACAAAATTCGTAAAATACTCAATTATATTGGGTAGATATACATCATTGAGATTATCCTTAATGGAATATGGTAAGGTGGAATGATGGCGATGATTGTCCCATGGCGCATCGTCTGGCATCATGATCTCCATGATTCTCTCATCGGTAGAGAAGATACGAGAGAATGGATTAGAATATGCGCCACAATCCAATGATCAATTGAAATAGTTAATCGAAGAGAAGGTATAAGCCATGCAAGCCGAATAGATGGCTTTGTAATCAAGCTCAATGGGGCTGAGCGGCATTCAGTCGCCAAAACTATGGATGCTAGTTTCATTTGGTACAATCCATGGATCAGTTAGGAGAGTAGAATATGATATCATATCTATATATATATATATATATATATATATATATATATATATATATATATATATATATATATATATATAGATAGATAAGCAATCATTGATGAGATGTTAGGAAGTGGAGGAGGAGGAAGCGAAAAGGTTCCCATGAGCGACGATTCCTTCAGCATTCCAACCCCGAGATGCTGATAAGAATGTAGAGTTTCCCTTACAAGCGAGAAACTTCCAGTAACATGAGAATCAAAGGCGAAAAAGGTGAGTTGGTCAATGGCCACAATCCTACCTTTATGAGGGAAGGCGACCACATGAAAATAAGTCGAAATGAGCGCGACCATGGTGCAAACCCATGTGCGACCCAATAGAAGATTATAATCAAGAGGTTCGTCAATAATTTCCAATTTTATTGATACAATTTTTCCCCCTAATTCAACTTGTAATGAGTTCAAAATGCCACAAGGTTTATACGTTCTCCCATCAAAATATTTATTGTGGTAGGTGACTATCTCAATTGAGGAGAACCAATTTCTGTCTAGTAAGACATAAACATGATACATGTCGAGGGTCCCTCGTCCACAATGGAACGATGAATGTTCTTACTACAGATGACGACCTGGATGATAAAGGCCAATTTAGTTGGAAGGCAAGGAGTATAGTTTTCATGATTAAAAACAACTAATTTGGAATCTAAAGGATCCACACATCCGATAGCTGGAAAAAAAGACTTTTTTTGGGTGAGGCAGTTTTGCAACACCTCGAGGGTCAACATAGTTGATGGAGACCAGGCCAAGTCTTCAACTACGTTATATTTTTGAGAAGCCCTAGTTCAAGAGTTGAAAGAAAAGTTATGAATAAAGCCCTTCAGAGGCTTGATGGTTAACTCCGTAGGAATCATGGGTGGAGAAGGATTGGATGGAGGTGATGCCAAACTGGTAGGTTGATCAGTAGCCTAACCATTTAGAGGATTCTCATTACCATAGTATTTATTCTGAGTAGCCACCATAAAATCATATTTGGGCTTTGTGGAGGAAAGAATTAAAATCATGTTAGATGAAGAAGGGTCCTGAATGATCATGTCGGTCTCCTAATTGGGAAACGTGTTGGTCAACACAACGGGAAAAGTGGAGGATTTAAAAACTGGTTCACTTCCACACAGTGAAGATAGTCACGAGTAAATTGCTCCTCATTGAAAATAAAGCATGGGTAGCGAGGATTTCATTTCTCATCAAAGGAATGATTTGCTTGTTTAGCCCGTGGTGAAGAATCTTTCTTATTTTTTCCTTTTCCTTCCTTCTTGATTCCTAGTTGTTGTTCGAATTTTCCTTTATCATATGAAATGACATTTATCTCAAAAGAAGAAGTTGTAGGAGGATTGGATGAAGAGTTTTGGGCAGAAGAAGTGAGAGCAACAACAGATGGTTTACTCACTATCTACAAACTGGAGGAACCAATAATGCCATCAGAAACATGAGATTCTTTACTAGGAGTTGGAGGAACAATGTTCAGTCTTGGAGCATCTGGTATATTTTCATAGAGCATGCCAGATTGGGTATAGATGAGGTCCAATTATTGAGCATGAGAAATCACTTTCTCTTTAGTCACGACCCCGCATTTAGCTACATCCTTTGTGATAGATGGCAACAAGGTTTTAATGAACCATTTCGCTAACAATTGATTTGAAACATAGGTTTTAACCAACCGATGACGACAACACCACTCATGAATGTGATCTGAGATGTTAGTGGCTTTAGTTTGTTTAAAGATGGTCAAAATTTCCATTCCAGTTTCATACCGGATGGGCAACTAGAAATGTGTGAGGAAGGTGGTAGCTAAAGAACTAAAATCATGAAATGAAGCTCTAGGTTACTCAATGTACCATTTAGTTGCGGTACCTGTAAGAGTATGTTGGAAAAGACGTAATCGTATGGAATCATCATTATCGGAGTTCGAAGAAAACCATAGATGATACGTCATGACATGGGTCAACGGGTCTTCTCTAGGATTCCCAATGAATTTTGGGATATTAGAAGGCAATTTGGTAGGAATTATCGGCCACAAAGGTGAATGAGCGATGTGATCGTTGGTGAGTTGAGTCAAGTTTTGTAACTCGAGAGTCACCAAAAAAGGTAACTATCGATTAAAATATGGTGGAGGATATCCTGGATAAGAAGGAATAGCCTAAGAAACAAGTACTTGTGTTCTCGGATAAGGAAGGTTTTGATAAAGAGGAACCTCGGTACCAGAATAAGCAGAATTCTGGTAACTAGCATACGCATAAACTTGTTGACTAGCTCCATGATAACCCTATAAAGGCTGGAGTGGATGGGCTTGGATATGTTGACCTTTGAAAAGGCACTTGAGGAACACCCTGATAATGTATATACTATTTCCCCGTAGGATTTTGCATCATCTCGACATAAGGTAGATTCGATTGAGACTATGTCATGCTATACACATTCTATCCTACTAGAAATTGAGGGGTACCTTGCCCAAGTGATTGAGACTGTAGGGTACCTTGTAAAGGCTAGGTAAGTGGAACTTGAGGGGTACCATATACTGATGAAATAGTTTCCTATAAAGGTTGACCTACATGTGTTTAAGCTTGTTTAGGTACAAATTGAAGGGTAGGATTTTGAGATGAAGATGACATAGGTTGAGGATTCAAAAATCGGTCGCAAAACAAACCAGGTTGGATGGTAAAAGTAGGTTTCCAAAAACTAGAAGCCATCCCAGGATAAGGAGGATTATAATAAGGCTGATTACCAATTTTAGGTATTCCAACAGCAAGTTTCTCTCGTGCCATAGGAGGAGGGGATGATGGAGGCAACTACAACCTAGATGGAGGGCACCCAACATAAGTAGATTTAGGTTGTTGAAGATAACCTTTCTCACTAACATAAGGGCCAACCTATTGTTCAACTGTAGGTGTAGGTGGATGATCTAGAGATCAGAATTTAGCTAAAAAATAAAAGTGTCCAGAATCTTTCGAAAATTGCGTCAAGTTATAGCAACAATGTAAACTTTGAAACGGGAACTGATACTGTTACCCGTTTCGTAGAGATAGCAAAAAAATGACCCGATTTTCAAAAGTGGTGATGCAGAATACACATGTTTTTTTAGAACATGGTTTTTGGAACTTTAATTTTTTTCATGTGCATTAAGTTTTAGAATGGTAGTGATTTTCATGCTGATTTTAAAAAGTAAGTATTCTGCATCACACCCTTTTTTTAAAAGACCTATTTTTTGACTTTAAATTTTCTAGTGTGTGAAACGTAGAAAATTATTTTCTAAATTTGATAGTTTTTGAAGTGGTCATTTTATTCATATTTTCTTGTTCTCTATCTTAATTTTTTATTTTTTTTAGTGGGGTTTTTATTGTTTTGCGTTTTTAAATTAGAAAGTCGATAGTTTGAATTTTAGATAATCTACATATTTATACATCCTTAATTAATTTTTCAATCCACATGAAATAATTGTTTCTAAAAAACAACATTTTTTAACAATGGACATAAAAATAACCATTTTTAACATAAATTTAACAAAAAAACTAGACGTTTTGATAATTTTTTGCTAGAATTAACATGTCAAAATCACAATTTTTATACAAAAATATTAACTAAAAATGGTCAAATAATAGTTTTTTTTATGAATTTCATGTCAAAAAAATAATAACAACTTCTTTTTCAAAAAATAATAATTAACTTAAAAATCAATGCGAAAATCACAAATTACAAATATTGAACACATAACAACTTTAATTCATTGATTATTCTTTTCATGAAATGTCAGAGTCAAAACATTGCAAAGCTTGATTTCCAGGTATAACTTAAATTTAATCAACAATGTCACGTAATCCAAACTCTTCGTCCTCTAGAGTTTCATCATTGTCATCTTCCACAATATTTTCTGCTTCCTTTTGCGCAATTTCCTCTTCTAATGGGTCTTTGATGTCTGCAAATCTCTCAATATATGTCTTTCCAAATATTCCATGTAATGGTGGTTGGGGTTCCTTTGCCTTTTTTGCCACACGTGATTCACTAAAGTCCCCTTTCTTCAACCCAATTTCTTGCATTGCATCTGGAAGAAATTGAAGAGCATTAATTCTTTGCTGAATGAAATTGCATTGTAATGGATCTTTCTCAATTGCAATGCAATTTCTTCCTTTTTGAAGGCAGCATGCTAGTGTTGTACCTAATTATCAAGCACAAAAAAATAATGAAGTAAATTAGTACAATGACATATTAATTAAAAAAAAGAACATATTGAAATTCAATTCCATGTGGCAAAACCTATCTGAGCCAGAAAACAAATCCAGAACCCAATCTCCTTCATTTGAACATATGTCTATAAGATAATTAATCAATAATTGTGGTTTCTGATAAATGTTAACTATCTCTCCTTTCGTTTCTTTGTCTTCATATGTTAGTTTTCTCACAACAGCATCATAAGTCAGTATTTGGCTATGACTCTTTCTGTCCACCCGATTAAAAATCATAGACATATGGCTATCATCTTTTGCCCAACTATCAATATGAATGAACTCACAGTCATTTATAGATTGTTGATCTTCATTGTTAAGAAGATTTGACTTTTGCCTGTAACATAAAATAGTAAAAGTTCAATTAACTTGCACATAAATGAATTTTTCAACATTAATCAAATATACCTTTAAACATCTTACCATGTAAGCTGCATCCTTGAATTTGTTTTCCCCTTGAAGCTTGACAATACCATTACCAATTGTGTGTCTGAATGAAATGTCACAAATCTCCATAATGGTGATGACGTCACTTCCATAAATCCCGCCACCACTTTATTAAAAGATTGATAAGTATAAGGGTCACTATCATAGTAAATGTTTGGAATATTGAAACCATGGGGAATATCTGCAATAACCAGGGCATAATCCCTTTTTGGTACGAGTTTAGCAATGTCTTCACAGTCACCTTGTATTACTTGATATTGAATAGTGTCTAGCCCATTCCAAATGAAATGATTAAGAGTTGGATCAAGTTCAACATTCTTAATACGTTGCTTTCTCAGTCTTTCAATCTTTATTTTTTCAATAAAAGTCTTGAAACTGTCTGGTACTCCATTATCTTCTTTCCTCATCTTTTACCAAACAAACAAATGTATGTGTAAGTTTTAAATTAAAAATAGTACACAGATGATTAAAAATGAATGTATAAATCAAGTTACCTTTTTAAATGCAAGATAAAAAGCTTTTAATGTTGATATAGAACTTGAATCTGGATAGTTGCGTACAACATCATCCCAACTATCTTCATTCAACAATTTAACCATTTGTTCCTGAATTTTCATGTAAACTTTGTGACTGCATAGATAAAGTAAGAAAAAATTAATATAATGATATGTATAACAAATACTACCAATAACAACATGTTTTATTTAAAAGATAACTATAATCCTGGAAATAAGTAAAAATAATTCAGCAAACTTACTTTTGAAATTCTTCAGACATTTCTTCCAATGATAATTCCCCTGACCTCACATGAGATAATATTGTTTTGACAAATTTTTCATCTTTCACTCCTTGCATCGCCCTCCAAGGCGTGATGGTCATATCGTCTGGAAGTTGCTTCAGTTCAGGAGCTGATTTATTGTTGCTACATATCAATGGCTTAGACTTTTTGACCCTCTAGTTTTTAATGCCAATGTCTTCCCACATGCTAAAAATGTCATCAATCAAATTCCAAATATCTCCAGTTCTAAATGCCAATTGGAAAATGTTATCAACACCTCTGAATAAATCGCTATATCTGTTGTCTTTTCCACCTTTTGAATTGGTTTTCTCTTCAATTTGATAGCCTATTTCCATACAACATTCCTTTCGGAAATCTGCAGTAATATTTATCTTATCCCCACCACATTTTTCTAGGAATTCACTATGAATAAATCTAACCTTTTGGATCAAAGTCATAGACATCCTATATTCATTATCTGAATTATGATCCCATGCCACTAACTTTGCTTCTGTTTCATTTAAACTAGCATAAATGATACATTTCATTGTTTCAAAACGTGGGTTATTAGGATATTTCTCCATCAATTGTCTTTGAGCTTCAACGGAATGGTTCCCCCCAAGCACATAATAATTGTATTCAAAACATTTTGACTTATCAAATGCTTCTTTGTTGGGAACTTGAAGTGGATCAACAAGAAGCACATAACTAACCACATGAGCATATGGATTGTACCTCATCAATGTCTTCAAGTTGTGAACATGCAGATGATGTGGCTTTCTGACTTGATATTGGCATTGTCCTTCACTTGCCTTAGAGGTTTGTCTGACATTTAACTGAAATGTACGACCACCATCAATTAAGTTTCTCTTTGTCAAATTCTGTCGAATGGCATTTTGTTTTGTTTTGATTATGCCATCATCTAAATCAGCTCCTGGTGTAATGATTTCTCTGCTTTCTTTTGAAGTTTCACTAGGTTCTTGACTGCTGGTAATGACTACTTCAAGATCTTCAACTCTACTTTTTTTCGTCATAACATTCTCAAGAGATCTATTCTTGGGCATTGTTACTTTTGGTCTTTTACGACCTTCTTCAGTTCCAATGTTATCTTCAGTAATGGAAACATATGCTTCATTGTCAATTTCAACTTCATCGTCCTCAAAAGTAACTTGTTTACCCTTGCTAGATTTATCCACCAGAGGCCTTTTTTTCTGATTCTTTAGATGTAGTTTTGTAGCATCATCAATTACTACATTTTCCATGTTTTCCATATCTTCTTCTGACACTGAGTAAAAATGGCTGACAACTTTCTTGATATCATGCTCTATGAAATGAATTCCTCCCAACCTAATTGAACAGCTTTCAACAAAATTCTGCCAAACAAAATATCATATGTTAATATAAACAAAGTTAAAAAATATAGCGAGACACTTTCAAAACGCAAAATAAAAATACAAATAACAATACTTACGATGTTTTGTGTCATCTCATTTACGATTTTTTTACACAACTTTGTAGATACCTCTCTCGTGTCATATAATGAATATGATAGTCGGTATTTAATCCTTTCATGTGACTTGGGAGCTTTTGTAAGTACGTAAACAACTTCAGTGTTTGGTACCGAACACATATCTATGACTCTTCCCATCACCTCCAAATTTTCATTATTATGGGGTATATCAATGTATAGATATATATTCACAGTTGTGCTCTCTCTTTCTTTCACATACCAGACTCTTGATGGAAATTTCACCTCTTTTGAACTTTTCCAATCTGAGATTAGCTTCTTATCACTTGAAGCACTTGAAATATTTGTAGGCATGAGCTCAGGTGGAATTTGTTCACCAATGTTTTTTGAAGATACACCTTTAAGACTCTTTGGTCCAGAAAGATTCACAGAAATTTTCCTTGATGCCATTTTCCTAAAAAAAAACACATAAATTAGTAAATAAAAAAACTTATTAACTTAAATTAATAATAAAAATATACCATAAATTTTTTATTTGTATAATCAGAATTGCCCAGCCACCTCTAACGGGCAGGCAGGTTGATGGGCGAGCGGGAGTTCAGGTGAGGGATAATGAGGCTAAGTAGACATTTAGGCAAGTATGGGCGAGCCCCTACCCACACGCCCCCCACAACCCCCTAAGCTTCCCCCCCTCCCCGGCCCCCCCTCCCCTTCCCTCACCCTACCCCCTACCGTCCCCCCACACTCCCACGCCCCATCCCCCCTCGCCCCATGCCCCAAAAACCCCCTCCCCCCCCATCCCCCGCCCCCCATCCCCCCAAACCCCCTACACCCCCCAACACCTCCCCGCGGCCGCCCCTCCCCACTGCGCCCACCGCTCCCCACACCGCGCGCCCCCCCAAACCCCCCGCCCACCCCTACCCTTCCCCACCCCTACCCCCGTGCCCTACCCCATCCCCCCCCCATCCTCGCGCCCTAACCCCCCCCATCCCCCCCCCATCCTCGCGCCCTACCCCCCCCGCCCCCATCCCCCCCACCTTCTGCCCCTACCCCTACCCCCACCCCCCAATCCCCCTACCCCCCCCCCTACACCCTACCCGCGCCCTACCCCTCTACCCCCCCCTACCCTTACCCCCCACCCCCTACCACCCCCATCCCCCCCCCCCCCGCCCCCTACCCCCCCACGCCATCCCCCTACCCCCCCCATTCCCCCCCCGCCCCCTACCCCCTCACCCCATCCCCCTACCCCCCCTACCCCCCCCCCCCCCCCATTCCCCCCCCGCCCCCTCCCCACCCCGCACACCCTCCGCCCCCTACCCGGCCCACCCCTCCCCCTCCGCCACCCCTCCCCGGCCCCCTCCGCCCACCGCTCCCCCTCCCCGGCCCCCTCCCCGGCCGCTCCCCCTCCCCCGCCCCCTCCCCGGCCCCTCCGCCCACCCCTCCCCCTCCCCCGCCCCCTCCCTGGCCCCTCCGCCCACCCCGCCCACCGCTCCCCTCCCCCGCCCCCTCCCCAGCCCCTCCGCCCACCCCGCCCCCTCCCCACCCACCACTCCCCCTCCGCCCACCCTGCCCCCTCCCCGGCCCCCTCCGCCCGCGCAGGGCCACCCTCGGGCCGCCCCGCCCTGCCCGACCGGCTGCGGGTTGATTCCCGGAATCGACCCGCCGCTGGTCGGGCGAGGCGGGGCGGCCCGGGGGTGGCCCTGCGCGGGCGGAGGGGGCCTGGGAGGGGGCGGGGTGGGCGGAGGGGCCGGGGAGGGGGCGGGGGAGGGGGAGGGGTGGGGGAGGGGCGGGCGGATGGGGTCGGGGAGGGGGCGGGGGAGGGGAAGGGGCAGGCGGGGTGGGCCGGGGAGGGGGAGGTGGCGGGGGAGGGGGAGGGGTGTTCGGGGTGGGCCGGGGAGGGGGAGGGGGCGGGGAAGGGGGAGGGGTGGGCCGGGGAGGGGTGGGCGGGGGAGGGGGAGGGGCGGGCGAGGTGGGCTGGGTAGGGGGCGGAGGGTGTGCGGGGTGGGGAGGGGGCGGGGGGGGGGAATGGGGGGGGTAGGGGGGTGGGGTGGGGGGGTAAGGGTAGGGGTAGGGGGATGGGGTGGGGGATGGGGCGGTAGGGGGATGGGGTGGGGGATGGGGCGGTGGGGGAATGGGGTGGGGTGGGGTGGGGTGGGGGGGGGGTGGGGTCGGGGGTTAAGGGTAGGGGGCGGGGGAGGAATGGGGGGGTAGGGGGATGGGGTGAGGGGGTGGTAAGGGGGCGGGGGGGGGGGGGGGGGTAAGGGTAGGGGGGGGGGGGTGGGGGGTAAGGGTAGGGGGCGGGGGGGGAGTGGGGGGGGGGGATGGGGCAGGGGGGTAAGGGGGGGGTGGGGGATGGGTAGTGGGATGGGGTGGGGGGGGAAGGGTAGGGGCAGGGGGGGGAATGGGGGGGTGGGGGGGTAGGGGGATGGGTTAGCGTGTAGGGGGGGGGTAGGGGTAGGGGCAGAAGGGGGGGGGGGTAGGGTGCGGGTTGGGGGGGTGGGGCAGAAGGGGGGGGGGAGAGGGGGCACTGGGAAGGAGTTAGGGGGTGGGGCCCATGGGGCCGGCGTTAAGGAAGGGGGGGAGGAGTTGAGATTGGAGGGGAATGGGAGTTAGGGGGTGGGCTTATGGGGAGGAGAGTTGTGGGGTAGGGAAGGAAGAGTTGGGGAAAGGGTGTATGGGTGGGTGAGTTGGGGGTGGCAAGGGCTGGCGCATGGGTAGGGTAGAAGGGGGAAGAGGGCATGGGTGAATGGGAAAGATCGGTAATGGGTTGGGGGAAGGGGGCACGACGACAGCCTACCCACGGTTATTGGGTGATTGAGTTTGATTGGGCCCACCATGCTCACGATTGACATAATTGTTATTTTGGCTTGGAAAAATTATTAATTTAAAAAAAAAAAATCTTCTTCATTAAATTAATTTAATATGAAAATTTTGAAAAAAAATTGAACTTACCTTTCAATTGTGATAATTCTTCGTTGAATATGTTGTTGATAGCAATATAGCTGCTCCACAAATTCACAAGTCTTTCAACGAACTTCAGAAAACCTGGATGTGAGGTAAGTAATAGTGATAACAAAATTTAATATATAAGTGAAATTACGAAGATGTTTTTCTGTACGATTAATGTGGGATAATTTGTTTTAAATTATTATAGAGCAAATATTGTAGAGTTATTTTACAATGGATTGAATGTGGGATTGATTTGTTTTAGAATATATTATAAAAATTAAAAAAAAAAAAATTAGTTGTTTAGTAAATATTATATACTTTAACTATTAGAATAATTAATATAGAAGTTGTAGTTTACAATTTGAATTTTAGTGATTGATTTCATAAAAAAAATTAGTTTATGTTTTTCAATGAATTGTAGAATAAAATAATAAAGGTAAATAAATCTAACAAACTTTTGGAGGGAAATATTTTCGCGAAAAGTTTTGGAGGGAATAATTTTGGAGGGAATATTTCATTCTTTAAGCTATATAATATTCTTAGGAGACTCCATTTGTATCATTCAACATCTTCTATTTGAAATGGATGGATTGTTCTGATGGTGAAGTTTCGGTTTATACACCATCAACATCTTCATCGCGTAACAACTCTATTCATATTGATGAATATAGCGGGAATTCTTCCACTATGAATAGAAAGTCAATTCTTCCACTTAGTCCCGATTCTAAAGACTACGAGAGCAACACTGATGAAAGAGGGGATGGAGAATTTCAAATTAATAAAGAGTCACAGATTCCACTTAGTCCAAATTCTAAGGACTATGAAAGCAGCGGTGATGAAGAGCATGATGGTGAAGTTCAAAAGAATGGAGTGTCACGACGTCCACTTAGTCCTAATTCTGAGGACTATGAGAGTAGCAGTTTTGAAGAGTGTGATGGTGAAGTTCAAAAGAATGGAGGGTCACGGTATCCACTCAGTCCTAATTCTGAAGACTATGAGATCAGCAGTTTTGACGTGCATGATGGCGAATTTCAAAATAATGGAGTGTCACGGTGTCCACTTAGTCCTAATTCTAAGGACTATGAGAGCAGTAGTGATGAAAAGTGTGATAATGAATTTCAAAAAAATGGAGTGTCAAAGTGTCCACTTAGTCCTAATTCTAAGGACTATGAGAGCAGCAGTGATGATGAGTGTGATAATGAATTTCAAAAGAATGGAGTGTCAAAGTGTCTAGTTAGTCCTAATTCTAAGGACTATGAGAGCAGCGGTGATGAAGCGCGGGATGATGATTTTCAAAAGATTGGAGTATCACAATGTCCTCTTAGTCCTGATTCTAAGGACTATGAGAGCAGCAGTGATGAAGCGCGGGATGATGATTTTCAAAAGATTGGAGTATCACAATGTCCTCTTAGTCTCGATTCTAAGGACTATGAGAGCAGCAGTGATGAAGCGCGGGATGATGATTTTCAAAAGATTGGAGTATCACAATGTCCTCTTAGTCCCGATTCTAAGGACTATGAGAGCAGCAGTGATGAAGCGTGGGATGATGATTTTCAAAAGATTGGAGTATCACAATGTCCTCTTAGTCCTGATTCTAAGGACTATGAGAGCAGCAGTGATGAAGAACAGGATGAGAGCAGCAGTGATGATCCAATGATGGAGATGTTGCCAAGAAATATTGTATCGAGGAGTAGGAGCAGACCTTTTCGTATCAATGCAAACTATTCTAGTTATATAAGGGGTAGAGCAGAATATCTGACGAGAAGAAGTTCTATCAGCGCTCTCATTTCAAGTGAATGTTGCCAAAAAAATTGCTTGAAACGTATGGATTTCACATTTGCATTAGAAAGCAGGAAGAGATATTTGTCAATGAATAAAAGCATGCAAAACTCATATTTAGTTGGCTGCATGCAATCTACATTGTCAGGTTATGATTATCATATTAGGAATTTATTATTGTGTAGAAAAGCTTTCAAAATGTTTCATTCAATTGGGAATTTTCGTCTCTCGAGAATTCAAGAAAATTTGGAAAAGGATCCCACATTTTATTCAGAAGTACATTATAAAAGATAGTTTGGGCCATTATCAAATACTGCAATGTCATGGATGAAAGATTTCTTTTCAAAGCATGGAGAGTGTATGCCAAATAGAGAGACAATACATATTCCAGATAATTTTTCAAGACGAGAAATCTACAACTTATACAAAGAATATGCAGAAAGTGCTGAGGGACAGGGCCAATTTATTACATGTCAATATTTTGTGAAGATATGGAAGAAAGAATTCAATAATGTTCGTATTCCTAATAAGACAAGGATGGGGATTTGCAGTACATGTGCTTCTCTTAAATAAAAAAGGGACAAATGTGAAGGCTCAGAAAGAGGTAAGTGTTCATAACTTTTACTTTTAAAATTGTATAGTCATCAACTATGAAAACATATTTCTTAATGAATTTCTTTTATGTTGTGTAGATTTAATTATCAAAGAACTTCTGGAGCATCGTGAACAACAAACAAATGAAAGGAAGAAGTTGTACAAGAATCGAAAGAAGTGTTATGATAATCCAAATAAATATTTGGGTTTGATAATTGATGGTATGGACCAGAAGAAAACACTTTTACCACATTTTGTTCGCACACCCAAAAATCTACAAGAGGAAAATTTTATTCAGTTTCACTTGGTCGGTTGTATGGTCTTCAATGGGAAAATGTTGCCAAGGGTGTACTTCACAGCTCCAAATATTCATAATGATGCAAATCTGACCATAACCATAATTCATGATGTGATTTCTCATTGGTCTGGTAATCTTCCTGAAGTTTTGTATCTACAATTGGACAACACTTGCCGTGAAAACATAAATCAGGTTGTTTTTGGGTATCTGAACATGCTTGTTGAATTGAGAATTTTTCAAAAGGTAAAGGTTGGTTTCCTTCTTGTTGGGCACACTCATGACCATATTGATTAGATGTTTAGTCGTTTTTCAGTCACATTGAGGAGGATGGAAGTTGGGAGCTTGCCATCACTAATTGAATGCATTGAGAAATCATACATGCCAGAGCCTGCTTTTGAAGTGTTGGAAGAAACTGTTGACATGCGAAGGTTTATTCTAGGATCATATGGTGAGGGGAAATGCATTGAACAACTTAATGATATTAGCTTCCAACATCAATTTCGTATAAAAAGAATTGATGGGAAAACACTAATATGGGGCAAGAAGTTTTCAACTACTACAGAATGGGCACCGTCATCAGGTTTGCAATTTTTGAAGTTCATTCCAGATCGTCCAATATTTGCATCAAAAATATTGTTATTACAATCAGTTGGTGAAGTTCAAAATGCACGCAGACATAATAGACATATAAATTATTCTGATTTCCTAGAAGAAATTAAAAAATGTATTAGATATACATATGAGTACTTTGACATTGCTGATTCAGTTTGGTGGGAGTCATTTTTCAATAATCAAAGTGATATCATTTCGACAACAACCAATGAAGATATACCTTTGAAAAATACATTTATTTGGCCACAAAATGTGTCAAATGAACAAGAGGAAGTAAACATTGTTGAACAACAACAAACTCAAGGTATTATTAATTCTTCACAGGCAATGGAAAGAGAGATGTATATTGGTTCCAGAAGATCTCGTGCATAACGTGAAGCCATGGAAGACCTTTATAGGGTTCAATACATGATATTAAGGAGGGTTGCATGATTGCAGTGCTAGCAGATGGAGATCCCAAAGGCTATCCATTTTGGGTTGCTAAAGTTATAAAGGTCTTTACAGAAAATGAGGATGTTACAGGTGTTGAAGTACATTGGTATGCCACAAATACACACCCATTCAATGGTGTGTATAAGCCAGAGATGGTAGTTGACAAAAAAAATGGTGGAAAAAGAAAAAGAAAGGGTACAAATATAAATCGCCGCCGCACAGACATATTACAATTGGAGGATGTTGACATACTTGTTTATGACTTCAATTTAACAAAGAGAGGAACTCTTCGCTTCAAGACGACAGAGATTCTGAAAAGGTTGTTACCAGAAGGAATAGTGTTGACATGGGAGTCTGCTGAAACCAATCGTAGATCTAGAAGACTTTTGAAACCTGGAATGTTG
The DNA here is from genome assembly GCA_031772625.1 of Pinus tabuliformis. Taxonomy (NCBI): domain Eukaryota; kingdom Viridiplantae; phylum Streptophyta; class Pinopsida; order Pinales; family Pinaceae; genus Pinus; species Pinus tabuliformis. The sequence goes on from CM062816.1 coordinate 1,528,730,179, forward strand.
GGCATGCATGTGGACTCAGATGGGGCACTAGTTGATGAAAGAGAAGAATATGGAACATCTTCGTCAGCATCCAGTCACTCATCTGAAGATGTGAATTGTGATGGTGTGCAAGAAAATATGAGTGATTTTGAATAATTGTTTAAGACAGATTATATAACTGATGTATGCATCATATCTTCAAATAAAATTAATGTTTTCCATATGTTGTTAAATGAGAAGTTATGAAGCATTTTTATGTTGTTGGATTATGTCTTAAGTATGATAAATTTTATTGTTTAAATATCTACAATGCAATATCAAATTAGAGATATAATGTATGTTTTATTCAGTATACAAATAAAGACTTTTGATTTCATTCAGTGATATAATTTGTTCATAATGTCATGGTTTTTTAATTTTATAGTTGAAAAAATTTCAATTTCTTTTGTATCTAGCATGGTGTGGTTGAAAACATGTTAAATTTATACTTAGGAAAGAAAAATGATATTCTACCAGAAACATTAATGTGTTTTTTCCTTAAAAATTAACTTTGTTTGAGACATAAAAAATTGGTTTTATCAGCATTTTTTAAAAAGTTTGAAAATTGACCCTAAAAAAAAAAACGTTATTCCAGTATCATCACTTTTTTTTTGAAGCTATATTTTGCACGAAAATTTCGTAGTAAATTTCGTAGTCACCGCCATTTTTAAAACACGTTCAAAATTGACACCTAAAAAAAAAAAACATCATTCCAGTATACACACTTTTCGTTTTTAGCACTGTTTTTGATGTTTTTTTGGGGTTTTTTGGCCAGAGTTCCCGTTTTGAGTTTATAGTTCCCGTTTCAAAGTTTACATTGTTTAGCGTTCATTGTTTTGATTCCAACGACAATTGAATCACCTCAATTTGATGTCATATTATAAATTTATGATGTAACTCTGATCGTTTGGATCAACAACTAAATTGTTTTACATGTGGGTTGACTATGATGCTGACTGGGCAGTTTGTATCACTGATATCAGAATGCCTACTGGGTGCGTACTTATCAATCATGGATTTACAAGTGGCATCCTTGTATAGGTGCAGGTTGGCACATTCTGATTGGTTTCATTTTGGTGTTGATGTCAAATGAGAGGATGCCACATGGCACAACTATTGTAGCGGCTACAACCACCCTCCAAAATTTTGGTCTGCACCCAACTTCGGAGTCTCCCTTGAGAGTTTCACTTGATGATTGCACACACACTCGAGTTCACTCCATGAGCTCATGTGAGTCTTCACATCCACCCTACTTATTCATTTTACCCAATTTTTTGCATGTTAATGTCAAAGTCATGATTGTGACCATGTTCTGGTCATGCTCAAAGTCTTTGCTTCATGTGTACTTGTTGTGTTCAGCATGAAAAAATCTATCACACTCACACGTGGAGTCACATTCACTGTCGCGCAAGCATCGTCATGTTCGACCAATGATCAATCACAAGTGTCACGCTTGTCATTTGTACTGTTGGTCAGTCATGTTGAACTTGTGTGTTTGGACAGTTTGAGCGGTCTCGTTGTTGATTCATGTAAGTGTGTGTTTGCAGGATCACATATGCATCTTTAACTCTTTCACAAACTTAGTCATTTTTTATGAAGTTCTGATGACGGACTCCCCTTTGATAGCCGAGCCATCACCCTGCCTTCGACTCGATCGACTGTCACCCAGAACAATGTAGAAGCACCAAGCAAGTCATTTCAAGCTGCATTTCCCGCAAGAAAATCAATCCACCTTCTTGCTGGTCAACCTGAGAGATTGACCCGACAGCCACCCCAGGACTCACTCCCCTCAAAAATTGCGCAGAGGCTACAGACCTTGCTCACTCCACTGACTAAGAAAATTGCATAGATAGGTCATACATACACCCATTTCCCATCCCTATCTCCCTCAGAAAATTGCGCAATGTTTCCAGCTAGGCCTCCCCACAATTGACCGACTGCTCAACCAGAAACTTGTGAAATTTTCATGAGAAAGCTCTTTGTTGCCCAACAGTCTGCTCAGCTCAGAAACTGTGCAGAGGTTATGAAAATGCCAGCCTCCCAACATCAATGCATTTTTACCACCAGTAGCTACCAGCAGTAAACTTCCAGTTCCCTCTAGGAATTATGTAGTTTTTGCTGCCAAGCTCAAGCATATGACTACCAGTTCCCCTCAAGAATTACGCAGTTTTTACTGCTAGTGACCCAACAGAAAATTGTTAGTTCCCGACAGGAATTGTGCAGTTTTTGCTGCCAGTGTCCCAGTAGCCAGCTGCCAGTTCCCTCCAGGAATTGCGTAGTTTTGGTTGACAAGATCCCGTTGCCCGCTTGTTTCGAAAACTACGTAGATTTTGTCTTCCCAACCTTCCTGCAACCCAGACTTCTCCCCTAGAAAACTGTGCAATTTTGTCCTCCAGCTAATCCAAACCTCACAGATAGTCACTGTTGATCCAGATTTCCCATCTTCATCACCCACTGACTCTTACGCAGTTTTCATCAGTAGTGCCTGGAGCCTCCATCCTACCTCGCAACCTTGTTGCCTCTCTAGGTTACCTGCATCCGAAATGATCATGTATCATGTTAGACTAGGAGGTTTTTGGATTTGATGTCATCTCATCATGAGTGAGTGCAGGAACATGTACACAAAAAAACATGGCGTGACGATGAATGGGATGAGCGGAGGGAGCACATGCAAAAGAACAAGTTCACCAATGGACGAACAAAAGATGCATGCAAAGAGATGTTCTCTCGAATGGATGATCATGAAAAGATGTGTTTGCAGGCGGATGGACGAGAAAACATGCAAGATGTGATCACAGATGGACGAACGGAAAAACATGCACCTTTTGCAAACAGATGAACCTGTCAAGCCTTCCAACATACAAGCAAGGAGAAACATGAAAAAGCAACATCAAGCGAACCAACGACCATCGAAGACTCCACACACTTTTCCATATAGAGGTGAAGTTGTGACACACCATGTGGACATCCATCACCCAGCAGCACCGCAGCTTAACATGCACACCAGAAGCAACACAAATTTACCAACACTGTCATGTCGAGTCATGTTGTCCACATCCCTACTGTGGGCCATACTGTCTATCAATGTAATGTAATGTGAAAGTCCAAGAGACCCACTTGTACAAAGAGTCATGTAAATTTGAAGAGTCATGGAAGTCAAATAGTCATGAGGGCAGTTGAACAACCACAAGGGTCAGTTTCACCCTTGGCTATAAATACCCCCTCATTTGTACATAGAAAGGACTTTTCACCTCAGCTCCTCCCACATAGCTAAGAGAGTCTGTAATCTTTTATTTGAGGAGTAAGTAGTGGCTCCAATCCCCCGCCCATGGGGTTAGTGATGTATGGTGTAATGATGTGTCTTGGAACTTTCACTTAATTCAGAAGCTTGCTAACAAGCCAGCACGTTTTCACACATGTATTGTAACTGTTGTAAGACTAATCCTGAACACTTAGGATACATGTTGCTTTACCCTGTGTTTTACACTTGAACTAATTCACTTGTTGTATTACATAATCGATTAATGTGTGTTTTATATGTTGTTAACACTGTCTTACCCATGGTGGCTATCCCCCCAGACACCAGACAAACCTTTCACATAAAACTCGCTATAACAACCATTGCACTCACGCAGACTCATCTGTTGAGTTTTGTACGTGTTATCTTCCCTTGTGTGTTGTGACTGTCGCATTTGTGTGGACTATTCCTATAAAAGTTGTTCACGTCCTATTATGTTGTGTGTTCCTAGTAGAGTTGGGCTTCCTCCCAACTGGCTTGGGACTCACTTTCACCCTCTCCCTCTATAGTGAAAGAACCATTGACACAAGTATCACTTGCAATCACCAAGAATGTGAACCTCACTTCTCGAAGAAAAAGCAGCCCACTCTCTTGTGCTGACAAGAAAGAGTTGAGGAAAATCCTTAAGATAATGGAAATGAGGCCATCATATCAGATGGGAATCCCACACCAAATAGTGTGAGGTCTAGTTGGGACTTCATACTGGGGTGATCCCCTGAATGTTGGTAGGTCCAGTACCATCAACATTTCTGGCGCTATAAGGAGGGCCACCAGTTGTATATGGATGAATGTCCTCTCACACTCATTCATCAACCATTTGGTGAAGGTAGTAACTTGCACTCCCTCACCTACATGTGACTCTGTAGCTGGTTACTCCTCAACTCCCAATACTGAACATGAGATTCTGTATCATCACCTTCACTCTGTTCATCTCATCACTCGCCAGTACGCGAAAGCAGTCAGACTGATCCCAGGCATACACCATCTTCCATATGCATCAAGGAAGCCAAGACCCACTCCTACAAGAGTTGTTGTATCATTAGTGGAAGAAGTATTCCTTGCCACAGTCAAAGGTCTGGCAGAAGCTGTTGAAGATGGAGAGGAACCCTTGGCCTTTCGACAAGGAAAATAAGACACTCTTGTGATATTGGGATTAGACTCCAGTATAGGAGGCAGAGGGGAAGGCAGCGAAGGAGTCGGAGGTGGATACGAGCCAACGGACTCAAAGACAGAACCGTCAGATTCTAAAAGAGAAGAAGAGGACGAAGAAGAAGAAGAGATGGCTGACCCAAATCTGGAATGGATGACTCAGGGACCATTGGCTCTCCCGACTGTTCTGCACAAGATGCTAAAGCAAACGGAGAGAATGAACATCAAGTTTAACCCTGACAGCACGTTGAAGGTAGAAGATCACTTAGAAAAATTCTACCTACAGCTGCAAACCCTTGAGGTACTGTATGACGACGTAGCATGTAGATTGTTTCCATGTACCCTGGATGGTCGCGCATCTGCATGGTATCATAACCTTCCACCGAACTCTATACATAACTTGGGTGCATTCAAACACATGTTCCTTGGAAACTTCGCTGATGACAAGACCCCAGCCATGCTACTCAAAGAATTGGGAAGCCTAAAGATGGAGGGAAAAGAAAAAGTAAAAGACTTCAATCAGAGGTTTACACTCATACTGAAAAAGTTTGTAGCAGACACTAAACCTCATGACTCCATTTCTATTGATTACTACACATCTGCAATGCCAACCAACATTGCACAGTTCATCAAGCGAGCTGCAAAACCAACACTCTTGGAAAAGTGATCCGAATTGGATCCATAGAAGACTGTCAAAGAACCATGACTGTATCAGGTCAGAAAAAATCTCTAAAGAATTCAAAACAGCGATCAAAAACACGCCTAAACCAGTGGAAATGGCAGCCAACGTGGAACGACGAGGACCTCGGTCAAGCGCACTGACCGAGGCTCATGGAGACTACGCAGGAGGTCAAATTAGCCCCTGGGAGCCCCAAATCGAGAAACAGAGGTGGTTTTTGATGCACGATTAGCGCTAATCGCACATCGTTGGGCAAATAGGGCCATGAAGGAAAATCTTGAGAACTCAGATGCTTGGGGGAACCAGAGAACTGCGAACAGAAAAGGAAAAAGCGCTAAAAGTACAATGCGAGACCCACGCTCTAGAAACCGGTGGTTTTGATCAGGGTGCCCTTAAATGGTAAGAGTTTTTGGATGAGAGTGGAGCGATTCCATACGCCGATCGATGCATGGCAAGCGAAGGTGAGAGAAAGCCACCGTTGATCGCGCGCTATCGGTCGAGCAAGTCAACCGCGTGAAATGTGGGTATGGCATTAGATCTGGGGGACTCAGATCAGACGGCTGAGATCGCGCCCAATGGAGGAAGCGGAACTAACAGGGAATTAAGCCACGTTTTAGAAGGATTTGGAATCCGTTTGACCACCACGGTGGAGGAAGAACGCATCCATGACGTAACTAAAGAAATGAACCGATGAAGCAGGTTGGCACCGTTTAGAGGAGGACAAGTGGCCACTCCTTGAGAATTCATGATGACGCCAAACAGGGAACTCCAAGCACAACTGCAGAAGGTGAATCGACAGAGGAGGAAGAGGAAATGAACAAGCATTAGAATGAATGGCTAAAAGCCATGAATAGATACAATCGAACCAGAGAGAGGAAGTTAGACAGTTAGTTGAAGTTGAGAGACAGACAAAATGGAAAAATGAACCCAGAGAGGAGGACTGAACACAGAGAATAGTAAAGCAAAGCAAAAGAGACAGAGGGCTAAGCTGACCAGAGGTAGCGTCAAGCACCAGAGAGCTTGAAGACTCAAGCCATCCCATAGAGGAATCTATCCAGACTGAGCATCACATTTGGCTCTTTCCACTGTAGACCAGAAGGTCACAGAGCTGGTAGGAAGAAGAAGATTCTATGCACTCCAATGGCTTGGGGAATCCAAGAACCACCCTACCAAGAAAATTTGCTTCAGGAGAACTCATATTGAGTCCCTATATTGTAATTATCTGCTCAAAGGCACAATAAAACAAGGCCACCATTGAAAGCTGGACCAGAGATGTATCCCTGGAGAATAGGGTGAACTCCTTATTAAAATTGCTTGTGTATTTGTGTTTGATTATTGTATTTCTCTGCTATCTTTCCATTTTATTGTCTGTGTATTGGCAATCTGATCGATTCATTGCTTCAATAACAGAGAACACACACCAGCACATGAGTCTATAATACCTTTGTTTAATAAATATTTAACTGATGTCACTCATAAGGTGAATATCAGATCAAAAATTGTGAAGAGGCTATTGTTGTTGAGAAAGACTTGCACACGATTGGAGTCATCAAGGATGAGAGCGGAGCGATTCCATACACCGATCGATGTGTGGCAAGCGAAGGTGAGAGAAAGCCACCGTTGATCGCGCGCTATCGATCAAGCAAGTCAACTGCGCGAAATGTGTGTATGGCATTAGATCTGGGGGACTCAGATTAGACGGCTGAGATCGCGCCCAATGGAGGAAGCGGAACTAACAGGGAATTAAGCCACGTTTTAGAAGGATTTGGAATCCATTTGACCACCACGGTGGAGGAAGAACGCATCCATGACGTAACTAAAGAAATGAACCGATGAAGCAGGCTGGCACCGTTTAGATGAGGACAAGTGGCCACTCCTTGAGAATTCATGATGACTCCAAACAGGGAACTCCAAGCACAACTGCAGAAGGTGAATCGGCAGAGGAGGAAGAGGAAATGAACAAGCATTGGAATGAATGGCTAAAAGCCATGAACAAAGACAATCGAACCAGAGAGAGGAAGTTAGACAGTTAGTTGAAGTTGAGAGACAAAAAAAGTGGAAAAATGAACCCAGAGAGGAGGACTGAACACAGAGAATAGTAAAGCAAAGCAGAAGAGACAAAGGGCCGAGCTGACCAGAGGCAGCGTCAAGCACTAGAGAGATTGAAGACTCAAGCCATCCCATAGAGGAATCTATCCAGATTGAGCATCACATTTGGCTCTTTCCACTGTAGACCAGAAGGTCATAGAGCTGGTAGGAAGAAGAAGAGTCTATGCACTCCAATGGCTTGGGGAATCCAAGAACCACCCTGCCAAGAAAATCTGCTTCAGGAGAACTCATATTGAGTCCCTGTATTATAATTATCTACTCAAAGGCACAATAAAACAAGGCCACCACTGAAAGCTGGACCGGAGATGTATCCCTGGAGAATAGGGTGAACTCCTTATTAAAATTGCTTGTGTCTTTGTGTTTGATTATTGTATTTCTCTGCTGTCTTTCCATTTTATTGTCTGTGTATTGGAAATCTGATCGATTCATTGCTTCAATAACAGAGAACACACACCAGCACATGAGTCTATAATACATTTGTTTAATAAATATTTAACTGATGTCACTCATAAGGTGAATATCAAATCAAAAATTGTGAAGAGGCTATTGTTGTTGAGAAAGACTTGCATACGATTGGAGTCATCAAGGATGATGAATCAGCAAAGGACTCCAAAGATGTGAGCAGGAAATCCCAACCGATGGCGAGCAAGGGTAGAGAGAAGGAAGCAACTAATATTGAAACCCTCACTCGCCTCGTCAAGAACTTGACTATGGAAGTGTCTGAGCTCAAATAATGAAAAACAGACACATCTGCAAGAAGCCATCCACCTAGGCAAAGACAGGAAAGCAGGTCATTAGGAAGCAATCAGTTCGCTCCAAAAAAAGCGCGAAAATCTGTGTTCCAGGTCTAATAGTGTGCAGATCCCAAGTTTTTTTCATTCCACGAAGAACGTCACCCTGAGAAATCTTGTTCAGAATGGAATCGAGTCATAAGCTTTGTATGCTTCATACACTCAATGGGGAAAACTGTATGTAGGAGTAGCTAGAAGACACTAATGATGAAGAAGAGGTTGCACCTGATGAACCATTAAGTTTTGGGCATGTGGTGAACACGTATTAGTTCTCGCAAGCAATGTCGACGACGAACACAGAGAAGCAGCCCGAAACACAAAAAAGACCAATACAATCTCAGGACTAAAAGGGCTCCCCTTACACTTGGGGAAGCACAAGAAAAAATGAGACTGTTGATGGGGAAGGCTGATCCACCGACCGCCCCAAAGAAGAAAACACAAAACAAGTATGGGAAGACAACAATGGAGAAGAGCACATCCATGAGCAGTAAGCTACAAAACACTTCGTCGGATGACACGAACATTTGTTCTACCCCGGACACCTCGATGAGTCTACCACCTTTGGACTACAACATTGTTGATGACATGAATAAAAATCGGGCAAACATCAGTTTATTCGAGTTAGCTAAAATCCATTGTCAGTGATACATCCTGTTACGCACATTAGGACAGATGGCAACAGACAATGCAACCTCTACCAACAAGGGAGCAAGTACACCTCTCAGATCACTTTCTATTGTGCTCAACACGCTTTGGATGGAAGAAGAAAACTCAAGTTGCCCTCCATTCCTACTATCCTTTGAAATATTTAACTATAATGTTCACAAATTCTTGTTTGATTCTGGCACGGTCGCCAATGTCATGCCACTCTCCATTGCCAAGAAGATCAATGCACAATGGAGTGAGACATCTGTGCGAATCATCCAACTTGATCGAACATCGATGCCAGCCATTGTTGAACTGTGAGATGTGATCATATGACTATATCATGAAAATCGAGTCCACCAATGCATCAACATAGTTGTTGTGGACATACTGGAAGCATACAGTCTACAACCAACAGAGACTGTTCCAACAATATGGACGAATATTTTGCTATAGACTAGTCCCACATGTGGCTTCTGTACAAGGGAAAATGAAACCAGATCCGGGTATTGTCCGTGAGGTATATGACGCATAATTTTACCCCCCTTGACAGTGAGAATGAACTGTTGGCCTTTGCAAAACTCATGTTTGGAAGCTGACTCTTAGAAACAACATTTTGGTGTTATCCTACACGGCCAGCCCGAACCCCACCAAACACGCAGTTGGGACTCATTCCTTTCCCAACTAATGGTAATGAAACATGTACAGTGCATTGTAATAATAGTAGCAATAGCAGTAGCAACAGTAGTAGCAACAATACTAGCATGTCAAACTGTCTGTGTACAGACAAGCTGTGGGCCATGGATTTTGACGAATTAAAGACACATGATGGCTTAAGGATTGGGTATATCTTAGTCCCCAAAGACAATAGAAAATGCATGACTTCAAGATGCTTGAAGTTTGAGTGCACAAACAACGTTGTCGAGTACAAAGCACTCGTGTTGGGCTTACAAAGGACCATCAGCCTCAACGTGGTCACACTCAAAGTGATATTGCACCCCACGAATAGTGTTGATGCTTTTAGGACATAACAACTAATGAAGGTGAGCACGAGAAACCCTTGAAAACTACAGCTAAGGGAAAGAAAGGAAACCCCATCCCCAAAGGTGTGGTTTCTCTCAACAATCTCTATGATTTGCAGAACTTTTGTCAAGGGCCAAGAAAACGAAGAACCCATAGGTCCACCACTACGAACAAACAGAGCAACTTGGGAACCAATCATGATCTAAACATAGTTAGTCTCGGTACAAACTGCACACCGCAGCAACGACAAGTCTTTGACCGTTTAATCAAACAATACTGGGACGTGTCCACATGGGTAGATGATGACCTGAGTACACACAACACGTGAATAATCCAACACGGGATTCCAGGTAAAGGAGGAGCCAAGCCATTGCAACATAATCCAAGTAAAACATATATGTCCTTTGAACTCCTTATGCAAAAAAAATTGACTAATAATTTGGATGTTTGGATTACTTACAAAGTTCGTCATCATACATGGGTTTCTAATTTAAGTTCTGCACGTAAGAAATCCAGGGAAATCCACTTATGCATTGATTTCAGAAACTTGAACCACTCCTGGAATAAAAAAAACTACCCCGTGCCATCATCTAAGCCTATTTTGCACGCAGTATCTGAAGTCGTGGTGTTGTCTTCACTTATAGGTCTTTTGGAATACCACCAAGTTCGGTAGCAGAACCCGATAGCCTAATATTGGTCTGTGAGTAGCTTGACGCACACACACGCCGTCTAAAATAACTTGACGGGAGGGTCGACAACATTCCTTCTAACAACCAAGATCTCAAGCATTGCTTCCAGTGGGTCAAGACGCGCCCATTCCATGTACATAGTCTGCTTGCTACTTGCTGTTTTCATCTTGTTTTCCTTGCTTACTATCTTTTTTTTTATTGTGTTTGTTCTTCTTACTATTTTTGTTTACGATTTCTTCATTTACTTGATACCTTACTATTTTTGTTTTTAGAAATAAGTGTTGCCAACTACTATGTTCTGGCTTTTGAATAGAGTATGTGGCTGAAATATGAAGAGACTTGTGACACTACAGCACTTGGCCAATCTTGTGTCTGTCCTCTCTGGGATTGGTCACAACCTTTGGCTGAGGAAGTCTTGACAGAAAATATGACGCATCTGCAAGGGAATTTTTGGTCCAACCATAAACATGTGTCCACACTAGGAAGCCCCATGCATGTACTCAGCCTTCTGCTTTGTGTGTTCAAGCTCATCCAACTAGTAGAAATGGAGAAGGGGAAATCTAAATGAGCAAACCTATGTCAGAGGTCCTACATGCTTCTCTGAAGGTACAACCTCTTCTGCTCTCAATAAGTCAGGATCCCTCTTCCACCCCAAAAAATAAATAAGTACCTATGCACAGTCCTCTTGAAAAAATACAAAGGCGAAAGAAGAGAAAGGCTTCTTGCACAGAGAGGTGAAGCATGCAACTCCACCGACGTACTGACCAGGCTTGCTGGTAGTGGATCAATGTGTGTGTTCCTACATGACTCCATGAGGGTACTATCCAGGCCTATTGGCAGTGGAGCAACACCAAAGATGAACACTTATACCCTGAAAATATTCAACTTGCTAGCTAAACTACGCTTCCAAAATTCGAAACACCGTGATCAAGCTGAAATTTTGATTGTGTTTGACTAAGTTGGAAAAAGGTGAACCATGTATGTCCATGGCGTAAGTGGCGTAAGTGGAGAAGCCAAACTAACCCACACAACGATTCAATACTCCCCAAAAGACCAAGGCCTTGTGATACAAATGAACCAAAATAGAGAAGCTGGAGTTCTACCAGTGTGTCACCAAGTGTTGTAGAGGCTACAACCACCCTCCAAAATTTTGGCCTGCACACAATTTCGAAGCCTCCCTTGAGAGTTTCACTTGATGACTGCACACACTCGGGTTCACTCCATGAGCTCATGTGAGTCTTCACTTACACCCTTCTTGTTCATTTTACCCAAGTTTTTTCATGTTGATGTCAAAGTCATGCTTGCGACCATGTTTTGGTCATGCTCAAAGTCTTTGCTTTGTATGTATTTGTTTTGTTCACCATGAAAACATCTATCACACTCACACACAAAGTCACATTCACTGTCGCGCAAGCATCATCATGGTTGACCAATAATCAATCACAAGTGTCATGCTTGTCACTTGTACCATCGGTCAGTCATGTTGAACATGTGTGTCTAGATGGTTTGAGTCATCTCGTCGTTGAGTCATGTAAGTGTGTGTTTGCAGGATCACATATGCATCTTTCACTCATTCACACACTTAGTAATTTTTGTCGAAGTTCTTACAACCAAAATCCCCTCTAAAAGCCAAGCCATCACCCCACCATTGACTCAATCGATTGTCACCCAGAATAGCACAAAAGCACCAAGCAAGTCATTTCAAGCTTCGCTACCCACAAGAAAATCAATCAAACTTCGTGCTCATCAATCGAAGAGTTTGACCCGGTCGCCACCCCGGAACTCACTCCCCTAAAAGATTGCGTAAAGGCTACAGACCTTGCTCACTCTGCTGACTGAGAAAATTACGCAGACAAGCCAGACAAACACCCAATTCCCATCCCTGTCTCCTCAAAAAATTATGCACTTTTTCTAGCCAAGCATCCTGACATGATCGGTTGCTCACCCAGAAAATTGCGTAGCTTTCATGAGCAAGCTCTTTGCTACCCAACAGCCCCTTCAACTCAGAAACTATACAGATATTATCAACAGGCCAGCCTCCAAGCATCAGGGTAGTTTTTTCCACCAACATCTCCCGGCAGTAGCCTTCTAGTTCCCTCCAGAAATTGTGCAATTTTAGCTGCCAATCTCAAGCAGCTGATTGCTAGTTACCGTCATGAATTGTGTAGTTTTTGCTTCCAGTGACCTAGAAACAAACTGCCAGTTCCCTCGAGGAATTGCACAATTTTTGCTGCCAGTGTCCTGGTAGTCAGCTGCCAGTTCCCTCCAGGAATTGTGCAATTTGGACTGCCAAGCTCCCACTACCCGCTCGTTCTGGAAACTACAAAGATTTTGCCTACCCAGTCTTCCTGCAACTTGGACTTCTCCCCTCAAAAACTGTGTACTTTTGTCCTCCAACTGAGCCAAACCTCATGGACAGTCACTGTTGATCTGGATTGCCCATCTTCATCACCCAGTGACTCTTGCACAGTTTTCATCAACAATGCCCAGAGCCTCCATCCCACCTCACAACCTTTTTGTCTCTCCCGGTCACCTGCATACGAAATTATCATGTATCTTGGTAGACTATGAGGTTTTGGATTTGATGTCATCTCATCATGAGTGACTGCAGGAATAGGTACACAAACAAACATGGCGTGACGACGAATCAGATGAATGAAGGGACCACATGCAGAAGGACAGGTTCATCAATGGACAAACAAAAGATGCATGCAAAGATATGTGCTCACGAACGGATGATAATGCAAAGATGTGTTCGTGGACAGATGAACGAGCAAACATGCAAGATGTGCTCACAGACAGACAAATGGACAAACATGCACCTTTCGCGAACAGACGAACCTATCAAGCCTTCTAACATACAAGAAAGGAGCAACGTGGAAAAGCAACATCAAGTGAACCAACAACCATCTAATACTCCGCGTACTTTGCCATGCCGAGGTGAAGCTATGGCACACCATGAGGACATCCATCACCCAGCAACATTGCAGCTCGACATGCACACCAGCATCAACACAAATGCACCAACAATGTCATGTCAATTCATGTCATGAGTCATGTGCCTACTGTGGTCCATAGTGTCGATCAATGTAATGTAATGTGGAAGGCCAAGAGACCCACTTGTTATACAAAGAGTTGTGTAAAGTCAAAGAGTCATGGAAGTCAAACAGTGATGAGGGTAGTCGAATAGCCACAAGGGTCAGTTTCACCCTTAGCTATAAATACACCCTCATTTGTACATATAAAGGACTTTTCACCTTAGCTCCTCCCACATATCCAAGAGAGTCTGTAATATTTTCTTTGAGGAGTAAATAGTGGCTCCAACGCCCCACCCACGACGTTAGTGATGTATGGTGTAACGATGTGTCCTGGAACTTTCACTTAATTCAAAAACCTACTAACAGGCCAACATGTTTTCACACATGTATTGTAATTGTTGTAAGACTAATCTTGAACACTTGTGATGCATATTGATTTAACCTGTGTTTCACAATTGAACTAATTCACTTGCTGTAATACATAATTGATTATTGAAAATGTGTTGTATTTGATGTTAACATTATCCTTCCCATGGTGGCTACCCCCTTGGACACCAGACAGACCTTTCACATAAAACTCACTATAACAATTGTTTCACTCGTATGGACTCATATGCTGAGTGTTGTACGTGTTATCTTCCCTTGTGTGTTGTGACTGCCGCATCCTTGTGGACTGTTCCTCTGGAATTTGTGCACGTCTTTTTGTGTTGTGTGTTCCTAGCAGAGTTGGGGCTTCCTCCTAACCAACCTGGGACTCACTTTCACCCTCTCCCTCTATAGTGAAAGAACCATTGACACAAGTAACACTTGCAATCACCAAGCACGCGAACCTCACTTCTCGAAGACAAAGCAAACCACTCTCCTGTGCTGACAAGCAAGAATTGACGAAAATCCTTAAGAAAATGGAAATCGGACCATCATACTGGATGGGACTCCACACCAAACGATGTGAGGTCTAGTTGGGACTTCATACTGGATTGATCCCCTAAATTTTGGTGGGTCCAGCACCGTGAACACCAACCAAAGACCACCATGTGGAACTTCGTGTTTGGCTAGAATTTTTTTAAGGGGCTGGATGGCCTCAACAGGGATCGAACCTGTGACTTTCCATACAACATTTTCGTGCCTTACCAACTCTCTTGCATCATGTTTCTTAACCCCTAAACAGAAAAATGTTATTTATATTTTCATTGGAGCACATTTGGGAGAGGGTTTGGGTGGTAATCCCTGACCCTCAATCACTTGCAACTCTACACAACTGATGACACAACAGAGAGGGGTCGGGAATCAACTCTGGCCTCGGGTCACAAGTCCTGCACATGACCACAGGAAGTGAACAACGAAGCACTGAGGATAGATGATTTGGGACCAACCCAACCCTTGGTCATGTTTGCAAGACATATGACTGAGCGTGCGAATATTTGGGAGCTAGGCGGAGTTAAGGCCTAGCCCTATGCCATATTTCCGGCGCGTAACCACCAGCTAATGATTCAAAGGGCTAGCACGGTGGTGGCGAGCAGTTAGCCCTGGCCCCCAGCCACTTCACCCCTATATGACCAATAGCCTGATGGGTTTGGAGTCTAGGCTGGGGGGGGGTGGACCATTGGCGCAACCCTTGGCCTTATGGCACCATGTGACCCTGGTTTAGTGCATAAGGGTCATTGGAAAAATTAACCATCTGAAAAATTCTACCTATTGCAGGTGAATTTTTCACCTTTCAAGTAAATTTAAGGGCAGATTTGTCACTCTCTTAGCAGGTTCATCCAATTTGGAGGACGAATAGCAACAAAAACTGAGGAGAGCCATAACTTGATGAGTTTTTGGCCTTTTTGGAGCTCAAGAAGAGTCTAGTTAGGGGTTTTTGGACATTTTGAATACAATGAAAGCCTCTGTTCACTGATTACAACACTTATAAAGAGACTTTTTGTAGGTTTGATTCTATGGGTGCAAGGGTAAATCAATGGGTTGAACCAGTTTTTGAATAATCTTGAGCATGGAGATGACCTTGTAGGGGCTTTCCAACCTTCATATGTTATCTGCAATAGCTATGACATCTATGGTGTAGCTCATGTTTCTTTTTTCTCATTATGTCTTGTTGAGGAAATTTATATTTTATTACTTGAATGTAGAATTGTTATACTCCTTATGCTCATTTGATGGTGTACAGGGTCTTGATGTGAGAGCCCTTTTCTTGTTGATTATTTCATGATCGACTATAGGTTGTCATTCTTTTTAGAGTGAGATTTCTTTGTAGGAGAATGTTTCCTTTAAGGGGAAACTAGCCACTCTTTTTGTCAGCACACTTTATGTACTCTTTATCACTGAAACCTATGGAACAATCTAGTTGTGTTAGCATGCCCGAAGATGTAGCCTAGGAGGGGTGAACTCTGTCACCAAATTCTATGTTGTCTCTCTTCATGTTTGCCTTTATGAGTTAAATGATGAAGAGACCATAAAACTTGTGATTACATAAGACCCATTTTTACTTGCAAAGCATCAGAGGATGGTCAGTTTTTAGGAAGGAGAAGTTCTCCTCCAATTACAGATCACTAGAGGAGAAGGAGAAGGCTGAGTAGCTTTAGTAAGTGAAGTTCCAGATGGAATCCCTAAAATGGATGACATGGGAAAGGTCCAAGTACTGGAAGTTGCACCAGAGAATGTACCAGATAAATACTGATAGCCAGGTGGGATGGACGAGCCACCATACAGATGTGCCTTTGGTGATATTGCAAACATGGATGAGGAAGAAACATTCAATGTCTCAACCATAGTGGTGGACACGGGTTAGGAAGTAAAATCAGATCCAGTCGTGGTTAACAATCCCAATGAAGATTGTCACTAGAAATCCACTGGTGAGTAAAAAGAATCAGGTGAAGGAGTTTGTGCTAGATTCTAAAGATGAGGAAGAGGATCAGTATGATAAAGGTGAATTCCACTCCAATGAACAAGAGTAGAGGGACGAGGCTCTTCTTGCGGGATCTCTTCAATACTCACATGACCATATGGAAGAGGTTCACCATCGAGTCCAATATATATGGTTGGAGGTTTTGTATGAAGGAGGAGAAGGCAAAGGCCATGAAGTAACAGGTGAAGATGGTTGAGGTTCCTTAGGTTCAAAAAACTTAGGAAATAAAGTTTGACTCAGGAGAGTCAGGTTCAATAACCTCAGGGAATAAGGTTTCAGGGACTTTTGTTTCGATTGTGTCATATTCACTAGCAAGAGTAGAGGTGATCTCGAGCTCAATACTCAAAGGGAAAGATGATTCTAGTTGATCAGATTCGGGAGGAGGATCAAAAGTAGTTCTCGAATTTCCTAATTCAGTAGTTTGCATCTTCTTATGCTTCTAAAGACGGACAGGAGTAGCCTTTGGTGGAAGAGGAGGCTTATTTTTCATTCTACGCGAAAGACGAAGTGGGGGATTTTTTTCTTCCACGTTGGATAATAAATTTTAGAAATTAACACAAAATGTAAATCAAAAATAGGGTAATCTAGGCATAAAGGATTACCAAGCAACCTTGAATTGCAATAGACACCTTGGTAAACCAAGGAATTAACATACATGCACGCAATCTCCCCAAATGTTTTGTTCGATGGATTACGATACACAAGGTGACCAACTGAGTTACCTATTTCAAGGATAACAACTTATAGAGGACCTCTAAAATATACTCGATGGCACGTGGAAGTGCAGTCCATAGTAGTGTCGTCTAATGCATAACCATTCAATGAGAGTGTTCCCATATAATTTACGTGCGTTGAGATTTTTCCAATATACCCAAAGGTACATGGAGAACAATCCTATACACTCACATACGTGGAACGAGATTTCACCCCCGGGATACAACACTGGTAAACAACGACAACTCCTACGTTTGATAATGTCAAAACACGTTTCTAGCCTAGACCTCTAAATGTTTGCGTTAATGTTACAAACACTCCTTAGGTTGATTCAACAAATTTTAATGTTTATCTTCAATTAAGTTTCAATTTTGGGGCTCACCACAAATTTCACTTGAATATCTTGAAAGGAAAACTAGCATGAGGAAATAAAATCTTTCTCATTCAATGAAAATCTATCTAAGGGAAGAGACAAAGAGTATGCAGCAAACAATATGCAAAGTACAATTTCCTTTTAAATCCAACTATTCTAATTTTGATGCACACAGAAAACCCTAAATGCCAATGCAAAGATTTTTCTTTTCAAGTCAATTTTCGAAAATGAAGAAAACTAAGATGCAAATTCTAATCACTGATTCAAACAAGTTTTTTAGAACGATGACTAGAACACCAATTCATCTAACCACTCAATGATAAAAAAAAATTAGTTTGCAAACGACCTAATGATAAGAACAAAGGAAAATATAATCAAATCCTTACCAAAGGCACTAAAAAGTGAAAGAAAACCGAATGGAGGCTTCAGAGAGACCACAAGACACTAAAAGACTGAAGGAAGAGTAGCTGGAACAAGGTTGATCAAAGAGAAAATCAAGACAAAAGAAAAATTGTGCATGAACAGGGGCCAATGTAGGTGCAAAGGAGGCACCAGTTAGGGTGAAACGCTCTGTCACAAGACCAGAGGGTGCATTGGTATAAGGATGTAAAGTTCTGACAAAAGGATTGCAATTGAGACTCAATGAAAGGTATTCTTAGGTTTGCTCTTGACCGAGTAAGACAGTAAATGTTTAATAAGAGGTAAGACAAACATAATGGAAAAATAAACCACCAAGGGAATACATCATTCCCTGGTATGTTTGCCAATTTGTTATGAAAAATCTACTACTGCAGACAGAAGCTTCTTCCCTAGGCCTGGTGGACCAATCTAGAACAACAGAAAGAAAAATGGCCTAATGTTTTCCTTAAAATAAATAGATAACAAAATGAATCCTACCTGGAATACGCCATATGCTTCACTCCTTCTTTGGATAGAATGCTCCAATCCTAGCTCTGGTCGCTATAATTAGAACCTGCACAACTAGACAACACAAGCTAACGATCCACAAAACCTATGTAGCATCATCTAATCACTTTATTCAATATATCAACATGGTATTCAAATATATAAAACCATAACATCATATATAGGAAAAAAAATAAATCTTTGCATTAATTGAAATGGAGTGAGTTACAACCAAAAATAGGCATTGATCTTGTAGAAGAGCTCCTCCAAGTTGCCTTTTGCTTTCCTTATCACAAAGTGCACCTCTAATCACCCTAATGCATGGAATGGTATCTCTCACATTAGCAACATAAGGGTAGAATCACTCTCCAAAATCCAACCCCTTGCCTATGGATGGCAGTAAATATATAGGTGAAGGAGGTAGTTCATGAATTCTTATCCTTTTACCAATCTGGGCTTGAGATCCACTCTTGATGGGAGGATGAGATCAAGGGATAAGGGATGAAAACTCCAAGGTAGGATAGGATAGGATTCAAGACTTTTATCTGAGGTAAATGGTTACAACAGATCCTGGAAGCTTCTGGAAGAGGAAGCTTTGGGATTCTTTTTTGTTTTCCTGAATTTCTAGAATCAGTGCACCCCCAACACTGAGCAACCTACTGGTGATCAACGCAGGTGAAAGATAGGGAAACCTAGTAGTCAACACTAGCTAGTAAGAGGCCAAGGTGTGTTGGTCCTTAAAATGAATGAAACAAGGTGATTTTAGACAAAAACTCAGGGATTAGGAAGAGTCATTGTTAATTTTTGGTATGTTTTATGCTTAAGAGCAATTTACTTCAATTTATTTATTAGCCCAATATCAATATCCAGTTTAGTAAAGACAAGAGGACACAAGATGTGGCACCAACCAAGGAAAAACCCCAATGTGGCTAAACCCTTGATCAATTCTTCTTATATTCTTCAATAGTTCAGTAGAGAGACATAGCACAAATTTACAAATCCAATCATTTATGACAGTAGCAATAAATCCCTAACCAAAAAAATCAATGCTAGTCAAATAGGGAAAAATTCTTCCTTTAAGCAACTCGGTAAAACCTAGTCAACTTCGGCCTCAAACAACAAACCCAAACAATCCAAAATAGCCTCGAAAAGTATAGTCAAATGCTAGTCAACGAAAGTCAAACTGCAGTCAGCGACTAGGACAGTCAACATTGGTCAAACCAGAGGTCATATCACCTTAGTTTCCATGCCCAAATCTGTGGATTTCCAAGGAGAAAATGCCACACCCAAAGCATAGTCAAAAGGAAGTCAATGCTAGTCAACGCAACCCAAAACAGTCTCCCTGTAACTTGATCAAACCTTGTCAATGCAGTCAAACAGAAAAGTCCTCCTTCCTTTGCACGTGTGAGAGAAAGCTTCCAGATTTGCATACCCAATCAAGTGAGGAGAGAGAGATGAGTGAAGATGAGATGATGGAATAATGAATTGAGGTCTCCTCCTTTTATATGCAACGTTGAGGATGAATTGGGGGTAAAAATACCTATTTTGATTGTTGGCCGACCTTGAAAATTTTTCAATAATACAAATAAATTCATATATTCATTTTTAGATGTCAAAATTGGATGATCTTTAGTTCAATCCTACACCTCTCTGAGAGAGGAATCCAAGAAAAATATCAGTTGTCATAAATAAGGTGACCCATATGGATTTTGGCCCTAGTTTCCAATTTTAACACTCCCTCTTAACTAGGGTAACTCCATCTGCTAATCCATCTGCCAGTTGGCACTATCTCTTCCATCAATGCACTTCTCTATTGAACTATGAAGAAGAAGTGATCAAGAATGTATTATACCATTCTATACTAACCCGATGTTAGTCCCAGATAAAAGAGAGTGTCTCATACCACTCTTACTGACCCGAAGTCAGTAACAATCAAAAGAGACTGTGTCATATCACTCTTACTAACCCAAAGTTAGTTCCAATTGATCCCAGATCAATATAGGTCATCCTATCATAGGGAGTACAGTAGTACGCGATGCGTTCATTGGTAGTACTATGGTCCCTATCCTCATTTCCCTACTCATTGGCCAGATGAGAGGTACTTCCCATGAGTCTCAGACTACATGGATAGGATGTCTTAGTAGGAGAAGGATGAACCACTCATCCTACCTACATCTCAGCACAGGGTATCATAGGGGAAGGTTGAACCACTCACCCTATACATAACGAACCACTAGGGAATATTCACTTCTACTAGTTTCATGTGGGCAGGAAGGAGCATACCACCCTACTGCAGTGTACAACGGTTCATGTAAGCCGGGTGTCCTCTTTAGGTGATTCATTATGTGAAATGGCGGGAACTTTCTCCTTTTTAAGGATGGGTCTTCCTATCATTTTTCACATTTTTAGTTTTCATAGATGCACTTATCTATAAAGATCGACCTTGCATCCTTTTTAATAGTTGGGTTGGCGGAGCGAGTCTGAGTCCAAAACCCTGGGGAGAGAGAGTACTTGATGACTTATTATGACCAAAATGAGTTAGTGAAACATCAGGCGAAGAAGATACGTAGGGGCCTATGGTTTCTTATTGATCCAAGAAGTACCCCAAGCCCCTCGAAGCTCCCAAAGCTCAATGTCCATATCATACAGGACACTCATAAGAGGGTCTCTCCACAACTCCTAGTCATTCTCAGAAAGTCAAGAATTTGACCTTGCCCAGGGGCTTTGTCAAAATGTCGACAACCTACTCATCAGTCCCAATGTGATGGAGCCTTATTTCTCCTTGTTGTACCATATGCCGGATAAATTGGTATCTGATATCTATGTGCTTGGAGCGATCATGAAATACGTTATTCTTTGATAATCAGATCCCACTCTGGTTGTCATAGAGGATCACGATGGTATCCATCACATGTCCAAAAATCTCACTGAAGAGCTTCCTTAACCAGACAGGTTCACAAGAGGCCAAAATCGCAGCTATGTATTCAACCTCAGCAGTGCTCAAGGTAATCAACTTCTGCTTCCTGCTCATCCAAGATATCAAAGAAGAACCCAAAGAGAAACAATACTAAGAAGTCGTCTTATGATACACCACACTACAAACCCAACCAACATCCGAATAATCATGCAGCCTCACATCTCTAGTAATGTATCTCATTTCATGAGTGCTTGTGCCCTGAGGATATCTCAAAAGATTCTTGGCACCATTCCAATGTATATGATGAGGCTCAACCATATATTGGCTCAACGTATTAACTGCAAAACATAAATCCGGATGGGAGTTTACCAAGAACATCAACACTCCTATGAGTTGATGATACTGAGAATCATTTCCCAATACAGGTCCAAAAACACTACCATATAACTTCTTGAAGTTAAGTTCCATCGGGGTAGTCAGAAGCTTGCAGTCTACCATCCCAAATCTTTCCACTATCTTCACAACATATTTTCCTTGAGATAGGAAAATTTCTCGTGGAATTTTCAAAACCTCCAACCCTAGGAAGTATTGCATCAACCCTAGGTCCTTCATCTCAAATTCAGAGTCCAACTCCCTCTTACATTTGTGAATGAGAGGGTCTGCACCTGTCAGAAAGAGGTCATACACATAAATTACCAGTATGAGAGGATTACCATTTTCAACCTTAAAGCAAAGGTTTGGATCAACTTCACTTCTAGTGAATCTCAACTTCATTAAATAGCTATAAATCCTCTCTTACCAAGCTCACGGTGCTTGATTCAAGCCATATAGAGCTTTCTTCAACATGCATACATGAGATTCACAATCATGAATCTAAAACCCCTCGGGTTGTTCCACATAGACTTCCTCTCTGATTGAACCATGCAAGAAAGTGGTATTGACATCATCTGATGTAGGTTCCATCCTTGCGAGGTATCAAGGGCTATGATGAAGTGGATGGTGGTGTATCAGGAAACATGTGAAAATATCTCATCGTAATCTACACCTTCCTTTTGAGAGAAGCCTCGAGCCAAAAAGTGAGCCTTGAACTTTTCTGCACTTCCATGAGCTCCATTCTTGATTTTGAAGAGCCACTTAGAGGTGAAAACTGATTTGTCCTGGGGTCTAGGGACCAAATCCCAGACATCATTCTTCATAATAGACTTGTACTCTTCATTCATAACATCCTTCCATACTTTTTGCTTCACGGCTTATTCAAATGATGAAGGTTCAGAATGATTGTGCACATGGCAGTCAAGTATCCTTGATACCTGTTGGGATTCTTTCTCTCACGGAAAGTCCTCCTTAGTGCAATATGTCTCTTAGCATCTTCGAGAGTCTTCCTAAGCCATGAGGGTCTCCTCTTGGAGGAAGAGGGCTCTTGGGGAGGAGGATCAATAGGATCCATAGGTTCATCAATATCCAACATCTTCTCGTCCTCTTTTTCACCCTGTTTTCCGGTGTCAGCTTCTTTGTCCTTCCTTGGGATAGGAAGGTTGTTGATCTTGCTGAGATCCATATCTTCGTCAAAGTGACATCATGACTTATCTCAACTTCCCTTCGGCCAGCCACATAAATTATGTAACCCTTAGAATTTTCACTATAGCCCACAAAGATTCCTTTCTTCCCAGATGCATCGAATTTGCTTATTTTCTCTTTCAGCACATGAAAAGATACGAGACTTCCAAAAATTCTAAAACGAGAGACATCAGATTTCTTACCAATGAGCATTTCTTTGGGAGTCTTGGAGTCCAATGCTTGATGAGGGCATTGGTTTTGAACATACACAACAATATTCCCAACTTCAACCCATAGAAACTTTGGAAGCCCTTGATCATGAAGCATGGCACAAACAACTTCTATAATAGTATGATTTTTCCTTTCAGCCACACCATTCTGTTCAGGAGTATATGGTGTTATAGTCTCCCTCTTAATGCCAGCATCTCTGCAATAGTCATGGAATTCATTTGATTCGTACTCAGTCCCATTATCGGTCCTCGATATCTTGATTCTCTTCTCGGATTGGTTTTCGATCATGGCTTTGAAGTGATGGAACGAGGTGAACACTTCATCCTTGTTTTTCAAGAAGTAGATCCAAGTCTTGTGAGAATAATCATTTGTAAAGGTGAGATAATATAAGTATCCTCCCAAAGAGTTTATGGGCATCATACCAGATATGTCGGAGTGGATCAACTGCAATATATCGGTGGTCTTGCTATTACTTGAGGGGAATGGTATCCTTGTAAGTTTTCCTTCAACACATCTAGGACATACACCTTCATGCTCTACTTTGAACTTGGGCATACCCATCACCATCTGTCTCACATCGAATAGAGCCTTATAATGAAGATGGGAAAACCTCTAGTGCCATAGTTCAGATTTTAGAGATGTATCGTAAGACATGGCTCCCAATGGACTTCCTCCAACTTGATACAAAGTGTCAACCTGGAACCCAAGAGTAAAATCATCTTTAAAAATCCTTTTCCAAACACGTACCTTTCCATCGATGAATGCCACCTTGTATCCTTTATCTTCCATTGCCGAAATGGACACCAAGTTCTTCTTGATATCAGGTACATAAAGAACTTCTTGTAAATGAATTGTGTTACCTTGATTCAATTGAAGGGTAGCATTCCCTACTCCCTTAACAGGATAGGTGGCATCATCTCCAAGAATAATCTTCAAGTTTGTCTCCTTCTCTATCAGATTAGAGACAGCTTCCTTGTACCCGGTGAAGTGCCTTGAGACACCACTATCAATTAGCTAATTCCCAAAAGTGTATGAAGGATAGGTAGTGGATAGGGCCAATATAAGATAGTATTCCTTTTTCTTATTGTTAACAACATTTGATTCTTCATATATGGAGTTCCTTGCTTTCTTGGAGGGTTGACCATTTCGTTGATGCCCCTCATTCCTTTTTCCTTTGCCATTGAACCTTCCATTCCGTTGATTGTTGTTCAAGTTTCCCCTAGAATGATTGTGATCCTCATCATGTGATGTGTCCCTTATATTTTGACAATCCCATCCATAGTGGCCAAAATTGTTGCAAACAAAGAATCTTCCCTTCCTTCCACCCTTTGATCCAGGCTTTCCATTGAAATGACCTTTAGACCCTGCATTATTTCTCCATTTGGAATGGGCAGAGAAAGCAGTGGGGTTGTCTCTATTAGAAGGCATTTCTTGCTCCACCATTATTGTTTCTTCTTGAATGCATCTCGACATTAATTCTTCAAACCCTAGAATTCGATCATTATTGAGAATAGTGATTCTAAATATATACCACTCGGGTGGGAGTCCTCCAAGGGTAGGGATGGTGAGTTCCCTATCAAGAATGACCTCTCCAATCGACAGAAGATCATTCTTGATCATAGTGATCTTTAATAAGTCAGATTGAATATCCTCGTCCTTTCCCTTCTTTATATCCTTCAACTTATTTTTGAGAAATAAATTTTTTTTTCATCACTAAACTTGAACATGTTGACCAACCTGTCGTATATTTCCTTAGAGGTGTTTAGATCAGAGATGTAGGCCACCAGACACTTGTCAATGGAATCTTTGATAATATTCTTTGCTTTGACTTCAGCCTTGTTGTACCTGTTCTTTGTAGTAGTTGGTGCATTTGAAGTAGGTTCAGGGATTTTACCCCTC
Source organism: Pinus tabuliformis (assembly GCA_031772625.1). Taxonomy (NCBI): domain Eukaryota; kingdom Viridiplantae; phylum Streptophyta; class Pinopsida; order Pinales; family Pinaceae; genus Pinus; species Pinus tabuliformis. The sequence continues at coordinate 1,528,755,120 of CM062816.1, forward strand.
ACATAATCCAACATTTCTTGCTCTTCCAATGTCAAATCAAGAGACATCTTCTATCCATGATAATCAGACTTTTCATGGAGCTTATCTTCAGCCGGGAAGTGAGATGAGGAACCCATTGAGCCTTTTTTCCTTGTCCAACTCTCTTCGGTGATTGCTCTTTCAATCTTTCTTGGGCCTTGTCTTCACCTCAACTCTAATACCATGTTAATTTTTGGTATGTTCTATGCTTAAGAGAAATTTACTTCAATTTCTTTACTAGCCCAATATCAATATCCAGTTTAGCAATCACATCAGCATGATAGTAAAATGCAAATAAAACATAAACATAAACAGTAGAATACAAGCCAAGACAAGAGGACACAAGATGTGGCACCAACTAGGGACAAACCCCATTGTGGGGAAACACTTGATCAATTCTTCTTATATTCTTCAATATTTAGTAGAGAGAGATAATACAAATTTACAAATATGATAATTCATGATAGCAACAGTAAAGCCCTAACCAAAAACTTCAACACTGGTCAAACAAGGAAGAATTCTTCCTTTAATCATCTCCGTCAAACCTAGTCAAATTCTACCTCCAACAACAAACCCAAACAGCCCCGAAAATTCTAGTCAAATGCTGGTCAACGAATTTCAAACTGTAGCCAACAACTAGGGCAGTAAACGTTGGTCAAACCAGAGGTCAGGTCACCTCGGTTTCTGTGCCCAAATCTGTGGCCTGCCAAGGAGAAGTTGCCACACCCAAAGCATAGTCAAAGGGACATCAACACTAGTCAATGTAGCCCAAAGCAATCTCCCTGCAGCTGAGTTAAACCTGGTCAATGCAATCAAACAGAAAAGTCCTCCTCCCTTCTCACGTGTGAGAGAAAGCTACCAGATTCATGTACCCAATCAAGTGAGGAGAGAGAGATGAGTGAATATGAGATGATGGAATAATGACTTGAGGTCTCCTCCTTTTATATGCAACGTTGAGGATGAACTGGGGGTAAAAATGCCTGTTTTGGTTGCTGGTCGACCTTGACAATTTGTCAATAATAAGTTCATATCTTCATTTTTACATGTCAAAATTAGATGGTCTTTAGATCAATCCTACACCTATCGAAGAGAAGAATCCAAGAAAAATATTAGCTTTCATAAACAAGGTGACCCATATGGATTTTAGTCCTAGTTTTAAATTTTAACAGTCATGCTTAGGGATTTGTACAAGGATGATGAAAAGGGGTCAAAGGATGTTGATTGATCTAGTTGAAGGCCTATTGACCAAATGTGACAAAATGTCCTATAAAAATCTATTTGAACAGGAAATTCTTATCAACTCTTAAGGAGATCAAGAATTTTAAAGCGATAAATATGAAGATGGAAAAATAGGATAAGATATTAGACAAGTAGTTGATGAATCTTTAGAAGAATGAAAAGTATTTTGAAGTGTTTGAAGACATTCATACCAACGATTATTCCCCTCAAGCCGAGACAATATTGGAAAATGACAGTGACTCAATAGCAGCATTAAAAGGATCCACAAATTTGGTTAAAAGAAGATCTGTCAGCACTGCATTGATAGAGAAAAGAATGCAACATCAAGAAGAATAAAAGACCTATAGGAATCAATATAAAGGTATGCAACCCCTCATGTGCTTTTATTGTAATATTGTAGGTTACTTTGCCTCCAAGTGTTCAAAAAGGAAAGAGAAGGTTCAACAACAGAGGTGGAATGCACCATTTCAGCAGCAATCATGAATTCCTCATAAGGGAAATTCGAATAGACATGCACAAAGAACCTTTTCCCCTAAAAGGAAATATTTGCAGTGACCCAATAACATCATGAGAGGGAGTATCGGTCCAAGAAGTTGGATAAGAAGAAGATATGGTAAGAATAGTTTTATTCAATCCTATGGCCCTTTTCAAAATAATGATGAATGCATCAGGTGCAAGAAGCTTAGGCATAAAGCAGTTGCATGAAAAATTGACAAGAAAACCTCTTTTTAGAACACTGCAAACAAAGGCATGGATCACGACGAGAGAAAGAAAAGATAATTGCATAGGAGTTATTTTGGCACTCATAAGAAAGGAAGATCGAATGGTGCATGGAGGAAACATAGAATAATTTTTGGCTTCAAAGATTATAAATAGAAGATTAGCATATTAGAGTCTACAATCCCTGTTGTTTATCTCTCTTATATAACCTAAAGCAGACAAAGACCCCAATCAGTTAAAAGAAGAAACATAATCTCTAATATATCTCCAAAGGAATACAGTCATGTTAACAGTGTTGGATGCTACCAACATATAGGGGATATACCTAATATGAGGTCCCAATTAGACCTCAAACCTTTTGGTCTAGGAGTCCCATCCAAAAATACAGCTCGGTTGTCGATTACTTAAATATTTTCTTTGGCTTAGGAAATTAGCACAATAGAGAAGTGAACATGTGCTTTTTCTTTACTGTCATATAGGGGTAGTCATTTTGTCATCTCCATTTCATTTTGACCATCAATTCCATTTTTATGCCTTAGGTTAGACCCCGTCAAGTTGCAGCTTTAGCCATTCTCCTTTATGCGCATCGTAGCCTGATAGTAGATCTTACTCGCTCATGGATACTGTTACACTAAAATTTGTCACCATGACTATTTGCAGTCAGTATGGCTCCATCAACTGTCATACTGTCCTCCTTGGCAAGTCTTATACCTCTGCTCCTCATGTCAAACTCCAAGAAAGAGAGAAAGTCCTTAAAAAGTCAATTAACTCTGGTTACGCAGTTTCTCTTAACCTTACCTGCGTGTACGCACCTTAAGTTCACAATATCTGTGTACTTGTACGCTCTGTCTGTAAAGGGGTGGGTGCGTACTCCTGTAAAGGTCAAAAGGCGCGAGTTTTACTTCAAAAAAGTTACTTGTGGTCGAATCTAGAGCATTCTAGAAGATGGTTTGACGTGTATTGAGCACCTCCAGATGGTTCATGCATCCCTATGAAAGAGGAACTTATCCCATGAAGAGGGGAGCTATCCCATTGAAAGAGGGGCTTATCCCATTCATGGTGGACCTGATTAACTTCCTCCAAAGCATTATAAATACAGGCATTGGGCCAGAGGGAGGGGAGGTTGAAAGCTGAACATTCCTAAGGGTAGATGCTGCTGGAATTAGGACTCCCTTATAGAGCTTGAGAGGAAAGATTCCCATCCTTTCTTAGCTTCATTTGGAAGTGGGTGAGATGATCAAAGTAAAGGAGAACTCTTGCTGGACCCTGGGAGGGACCTGCACAACACCAAGGCACTGGTTGTAATGGTTTCTTTTGTTTCCAATTAATCCAATTAAGTTCATTTTTCTCAACAAGTTGTTATATATAATTTGTTTCATATACTCCTTGGTCTTTATGATGAATATGTTTTATTATATGAGTTATTCAGGTGCTATGTAATCGTTTGCTTGTTAGTGAATGCAGGTTTCAAAGAGAAGGAGGAGCTCATCTGGATCGGAGAGGCTTGGCTGCTACAAACAGCATTGGACTAAAGGTATGCTTTAAACACCTGGTTGCTTGTATTTTAAATGCATATTTAGGGAAAGATAGTGCTTGATTGTTTTGTTTGTCACTAGAAAGCCTTAGCTTCTAGGGAGGTCGGTTTTGTCCGCAAAATTGACTCTTTCCGCATGACAAAATGGCGACTCCACTGGGGAATCCATGGATTTGATTGATTTCTCTTTTGATTGATACTTTGATTTGAGAAAAGTCGATTTCTTTCTGGTTTTTGACTGATTGACTGTGAATTTGGGTGAAATAGCTTAGGGTTAAGTTAGATTTTATTTTTCTTGGTTTTGTTAGCATTACGCACCCTCTGCGTTAAGCACAGTGCGTACCAGTACGCACTGCAGCTTTGTACACAGAGCGTGGCCGCACCTGTGAAAACAGGCTGCCTGCGTACCCTGTCAAAAGTTGAGAAAATTCCAATTTTTTCCTTTTTGCCTCCTAGATTTTGTTTATAATTTGTTTTTTGCTACCCAGATCCACTGGTTACCTGTCAAAAGTTTTCATCTAAGCTTGTTTCATTAGTATCAAGGGTATTAGTGAAGTTCATAGAAGTTATAGCCCTAGGTTTGATTTTTGCATTGGTCCTGTAGTGACTTTGGCTTTAGAAGTTGTAAAACCTTGGATATCCCTGGTCTTTTCAGTCTTCTTAGGAGTCGGACCTTTCATAAAATCCACCTTTGCGAGAAACCTACCTTTGTGTTGTCTCTTTGCGGAATTTCGAGAAAGCTTGTTTGTTAAAGCTGTGAATTTCATTCTTAAGAAAAAGAACAAAAGATTTTGATTTTTGTTTTTGACTGGTTTATGATTCTGCATGAACTAGTCCTTGGTTGAATTGTAACTGAGTAAAACATCCTGGAATTATATTTTGTAGGCTTTTACCTCATTAGATTTGCTTTTAGGTGAATTTCTCTTAGATTTGCTTTTAGGTAAAATTGATTTGATTTCTCTTAGATTTGAGATTTTTTAAAATTGATTTTTGTTAAGTAGTTTTACATGCTTTGTTAATATAGGAAAAAATACAAAAATCTCTTTTGAAGAAAAGTTTGTTTTAGTAGCATTTGAAGTCTTTGAAAAGAGAAAGGAATTTTCGTGAAATAATTAGTGGTCATGTGTTGTATGCTTTGGAAAAGATAAAGAGATTGTTTCTTTGATTTTCATTGCCAAGAAAGTTGTCTTTATAAATTTTGCATTCTCCAACTCTCTTAGCTAGGGAATTCATTGAAAAAGAAAAATAGTTTAAATCATCTTAGGTGCATCTTTTTAGTGGATTTGAGTCGAGTCTACACACCATCAGTTTTGTCTCCACTACCTTTTGTCCTAAAGAAAAGCCATAAAAATTAACGCTTAAAGTAAAATTTACTTAGTAACTTTTTATTTAGTAGGGCTCTGAAACACCAATATAGATCAGGCTAGTGTCTTGGAGTAGGAGAGTAATTAACTCTCCAAGACAGCAAAACCAAACAAGTAGCTCATCTTGTGGTAGGATAAATCCAACTGTTACATTTATGCTCTGGGAAAGCTCCTCTTAAAGGAGAAGCACGAGATCGTGTCCAAACCAGTGAGGGGATCAATCCTCCTTCATTGGGAACGACGCCAGATACGCACGTACTACAAACGGTAAACCTCGGATTAACCATTGTCGAGGAGCCTGGGGTCACTTGCCGGTAAACCTTGGATTATTGTCAAGGAGCCGGCAAGGGGATTAAGCTTGATACTCTGCCCTTGCGTGCTATCGGATCGTAGACTTTTCCCCCAGGTATATTTGTTGCTGTTGGTAACCTTAGTGACCATTATCTTTAGGGTTCTACCCAAGGTGACGGTGGAGGGAAGATCCCACTATACCTGGAGCAGACGTCGGCTAGACTCGGATTTTCCGGGGGGTTCAATTCACTCGAGACGGTTAAAGTGGAGGAACTTGTGCCGGTCTATTCATTAAGCAGGTTGTCGGGGTAACTGTTCCACCCGCCACTTCTGTACTGAATTCGGCGATGTTGGATTTCAACACCAACTAGTGTTTTCGGTCCGGAAGGTTACTGTTTTTGTATGGTTTGACGCCCTAGATTCTTTAGGCGTGTGATTCGAATTTGTTTGGTTCTTTAGAGACTTTAGGGGGTTTGCTTTGAGATTTTACTTTGTTTGCATGTGCAGTAGTTAAAAGTTTTTAATTGTGGCTGAATTACCGAGACGGTCCTGTAGACTTCGGGGCCAGTCTCCTGAGATTGTAACCTTGGCCGATTTGTTGAGGAAGTCCGGTAGACTTCGGGGCCAACCTCCTGAAGACGTCCCAGGTCATTACGAAGGTTTGAAAGTCCTCGTAACTCCTAGTGGCAGTAAAGTAGGTTCACCTGAAGAAGGAGAGTCTTCGTTGGTAGTTCATCCTGATTACCAAAGTCTAGAAACAGGTTATAATCCCGAAGCTATTGCAGTTTCCGAGCTTGCTAGTATTTTTTCATCTACTAGTGATATAGGCGAAGAACCTGAGATATCTGAACCTGTTACTCCAACTTCTAGTGCTCCTGATTCACCTAGGGTAGAAAGAGTCATCACCGAAAATCTTCCTTTTGGTTTGATAGCTATTGAGGAACTTGCTCCAAAAGAAGAAATAGGCGTCCCTATCCCTGAAAATCAACCTACTATTGATCTATGGGAGCATGAATCCATTTTTTACAGTCCACCTAGAAGTACTACTTGGTATCTTTCTTTAACTAATTATTTGGACAACTCAGGGTTAAGTTTTTCTCCACCTCGTGCTCCTTATCCACCTGGAGGTATTTATACTCCTGTAAATATGTCAGGTCAGTCGTCTATGTTTACTCAATCGCCTGAATCTTTTTTGTACGGCGGTCCTTCAGTTCCCTCTGGGTATCAGTCACTTTCTGGTACTTTTGCGGGAGCATCTCCTCAACCCATTGAACATGGGTTATTAACTGGAAACAATGGTAATAAACCGTTGAGCATAGGAGACATTTATATGATGTCAGGTTCAATTCCAAGTTCTCAACCTCAAGGTGGCCAGTTACTGCCTGGGGGGCAGCCTCAATTAACACCTGGGGGGCAACCTCAAGGTACACAAATTGCATCTGGGGGGCAACCTCAAGGACAGTATGTACCCGTGGTGCAGTACATTCCTCAAGGTCAACCCCAGCCTCAATATGTACCCCAAGGTCAACCTCAATATCAATTTATACCTCAAGGTCAACCCCAGTATTAGTACCTACCTCAAGGGTATCTACCCCAAGGTCAGTACTCAAGTCAAGGTTTCCAACCACCCCAAGGTCAATCTTATGTTCAAGGTACGGGAAATGTACCTTTCAGTTGTCAATCCTACCCTCAATCCGGTTATGGATCTCAATATCCTCAACCTGTTATGGGTCAATACCCCGGAATGAACATAGTGTGGGATCCATCGCAAGTTCAACAGGTATTGCAGCCAAGTGTACAGTTGTCATCTCAAACTGGACAACCCTTAGTTTCTGGTTCACCCCAGCAACCAGTCCAGTCTAATGTTCAAACTTTTGTACCTTCGATAGTTTCTCAGTCTGGGCCTATTGCACCTAGTACTCCATCTCAAATGACTGTTGCAACTAACGCAACATCTATTCAATCTACCCCACTTACTTCTGGAGTATCGACAGCTCCGGTTTCTACTGTCTCTGTAACTACTCCTCAGACATCTTTACCATCGTCTGGATCCACGATTCAAACTACGGTTCAGATGCCTGTAGGACAACCTGGTTTAAGTACGGTTGTCACAAGTCAACCACAATTCACTTATCAACCATACCAGGGATAGTACCAATACGGGCCTGCTGTCCAGCAGCCAGTTTACCAGTATCAACCGTATCCTGGGTACACTTATCAACAATCACAACAACCCCAGTACGGTCCGGTTAATCCTGGTTTTCCGGGAGGATACAATATCCCGAACGCGATTCCTATTCCTAGTTATCCTGGATATCCTCCTCCTGGGACTGGTCTCGTGACCCAGAGCTTTAGGGATCCTAATCGGCAATTACCGTTTATCGCAACTTTGGATTTACCAGACTTGTCGCGCCTAACGAACGATCCAATAAATTATCTTCCGTTTTGGCCGCCAATGCCAAATAAGTTGCCCAGTGACATACCCAAGTTCGAAGGTAAGTCTGGAGAGGACCCGTCGAATCATGTGATGACTTACCACCTCTGGTGTGCCTCTAATTCCATCACGGATGATTCGATCCGCTTACGTCTTTTCCAGCGTACTCTCATTGGTCTCGCGGCCAAGTGGTACATTGAGTTACCACGGGCCTCTTTTTATAATTTTAGCCAGTTAGCTACTTCGTTTTTAACTCATTTTCAGTTGCCGGTCAGATATGAAAATGGTACGGAGTTACTAACTTCATTAAAACAATCGACGTCCACGTATATTTCTAATCATATTCATGAATGGAGACGTCGAAGGCAGTTAGTGAAAGTTTTTATCCCGGACCAAATCTTATCTGAATGGTTTGTTAAATCATTGTTACTGAAGATTACTGAAGATGTAGCTAAGGCCGGAGTAGTTACTGAGGAGCAAGTGATTGCTCAAGCACAGTACCTTGACTTAGTTTATACTCAGTCCAGTACGTTACACGAAAAGATCCCAGATCTCCCTAAGTCAAATCAAATCGCTGCTGCTCCTTCGTGCTCTCATGCTGCTGATGGCATGATTGGTACGGTGAACACTAAAAGCAAGAAGAAATCCTCAAAGAATTCTTCGCCTATTATAACCTTACCAGACTCCCTGACAGAAGATTCTTCTGCTGAAGTTTCCGCTGATATTCACGCTGTCGAGTCGTCTACGGCTAAATCAAAATCCAGTGGGAAAAAGAAAGGTAAGAAGAAGAATAAAGCAGACAAAACTCCAAAGGAGAAAACTGAAAAGTTGGAAACCAATGACGAAAAACGCAAACCTCGATATCCTTGTATTATTTGTGAAGAGGATTATTTTACAAGATATTGCCCTCATCGGGCAGAGGTTGTGAAAATCGTCAAAGGTTCCCCAACTCCTGCTGTTTTGAAAGATCCATTTCTAAAGCAGGAGAGTAAGATGATAGGTTCTTCCTTGAGTGCCAGTGAAGAACCCATATTGATGATGTCTCATGTAAGGATTGCGACTCGATCGCAAGATTATGGTAGTAAAAGTCCTGTTGATGGCAAAGAAGCAGAATCTTCTCATTCTAATCCATCAACCTCAGCTCCCGGTTCCGATCCACTACAGATCGAGAAACCTAACCCGGACTTAGTAATCAAACCGCCCGCCAAGGGTATACTTCGAAAGTCTGCTTTCAATCCACATGCGAGAGCAGCCCAGAATTATAACATTGTTGAGGACTTAGCTGTTTCACCCTCAGCAATGTCGGCTTTGGAAGTGCTGCAACCATGCCCAGCATGGCGCAAATTACTTTTGTCGGCTATAGGAGCTGTTGATGTTCAGGACCCAAACCTAATAATCTTTGATCTAGAAAATAGTACACCGCGTTTACCTCATCAAATGGCTTTCCAGATCCCAGTGATAGTAAAAAACAAGCCTATTCATCGGACTGTAATTGATGAGGGAGCTTCCACGTGTATTATTTCGATACAGTGCTGGAGATCGCTTGGTTCTCCTTCACTAAATCAATCCCCGACAATTCTTAAGGCCTTTGATGGCCGTGGGTTTCATCCGTTTGGCATTCTACAGGATTTGCCTATAGGGGTTGAAGGAAAAACCGTTAGTCTAGATGTGGAGGTGGTTGATGCCCCTCTAGACTACAACCTTCTCTTGGGTCGCAGTTGGTCTTACGCTATGACAACGGTCGTTTCATCGGTCTTCCGAGTAATAAAGTTTCCACATAATGGCAAGATCGTAACAATAGACCAGCTGGCGTACTTTTCATTCGACCCATCCTCTTCAGAGAGTATTCAGCATGTCGGTAAAACGACTATCCCTTATAAGGATGTTGGAGTAGGATTAGTTAAAGATGCCGGTTTACTGGGAACTTTTCCTTTTCCTCCAATCAAAGCATTGTCTTCATTTGCATCTATTCATATGATTACATCAGACACCATTGTTTATGACGATCCTTGGATCGTTCCTTCTGAATCTGATATAGACTCATTTGGTGATGCTATGCCTTTGAGTCCATATGAAATTGCTTATGAAGCCGTGCAGTCTTTTACCAACCCACGTTCAACCAAAATCGACCAAATCAATGTGGTCCGTGAGGAATCACTTTTCACGTCAACATAGCGTTTCCCGAAGTTGTGTCATCTGACGAGCAACTTCGTGAAGTCCTGTGTGTAGACGATTTACCATGGGAAGATCTCCATCACAGATCTTCATTTTTATCTGAGAATAATCATTTTGAAAATGATTTCTCATCAATCTTTACAGCTGAATATGTCAAAGAAGCTCAGAATCCAATGAAACATCCTGATTCAGAGCTGAATTTGGGAAACATCTCTCGAACTATTCCCATTGACATTTTAGTCAAGCCTTGAATTGTTGAGAACATTCATATAGGTGCCTCGTGTTCAGATGACGAAATTCAGACATACAAGGCCCTATTTCAAGAATTCCGTGACGTGTTTGCCTGGTCCTATGAGGAAATTCCAGGAATTGATCCCGCGATTGTTGTTCATGAGATCAAGACTTACCCGGACGCTAAACCCGTCCAGCAATGTTTGCGTCAGATTCACCCATGAAAAGCGGCTGGAATTAAAGCAGAAGTCGAGAAGCTGTTGAAAGCAGGTTTCATTTATCCGATCCCGTTAACGGATTGGGTATCGAATATTGTTCCGGTTAACAAAAAACAGGGAACAATAAGAATATGCATCGATTATAGGGACATTAATCGAGCTTGTCCAAAGGACAACTACCCAACACCCTATATCGATCAAATAATTGACGATTGTGCCGGCAGTGAAATATTTTCCTTTATGGATGGTTTTTCCAGTTACAATCAAATCAATATTCTACCTGCCGACCAACCAAAAACGGCTTTCATTTGTCCATGGGGGACATTTGCTTATTGCAAATTGCCTTTTGGGCTTAAGAATGCCGGAGCAACTTTTCAAATGGCGATGTCTTATGCGTTTCATGACATCAAACACATTGTGCAACCGTATCTCGATGATTTGCCCGCTCATTCATTACATCGAGCTGATCACCTTGTCCATTTATGAGCAATCTTCATGAGGTGTAGGCATTATCGTATTCGGTTGAACCCACACAAATGTGTCTTCTGTATAGAAGTGGGTCAATTACTAGGATTTGTAATTTCGAAAGCCGGCATTCGCGTCGATCCCTCGAAGGTAGAAGCTATCATCAAATTGCCTCCTCCTTCGAGTCTTCGCCAACTCCAAAGTTTGCAGGGGAAAGCAAACTTTTTATGACGATTCATTCCTAACTACGTCGAGATTACAAAGGGTTTTACCCGGTTGTTGAAATAGAATGCTCAATTATCTTGGGATGAGATAGCTCAGAAATCTTTTGATGCACTCAAGCACGCGTTGACCCATGCACCGCTGCTGCATCCTCCCAACTACAACCAGGATTACTTTTTGTATTTCGCCGCCTCCCACTCCACCATTGGAATGGTCTTATTTCAGGAAGACGAATTCGGAATGGAACATGTGATATATTACCTTAGTCGGACGTTAAATCCAACTGAACTCAAATATTCACATGTGGAGAAATTGGCATTGGCAGCCGTTCAAGCTGTCCAACGTTTTCGTCACTACATTTTACTCTGTAAAACTACAGTCATTTCGGATTGCAACCCTATGATCTACATTTTGACTAAACAATTGTTAGGGGGCAAGTACTCTAAATGGATCGTTATCCTGCAGGAGTTTGAATTGGAGTTTGAAAAATCTAAGTCTAAGAAATCTTTAGTTTTTGCAGAGTTAATGTGTGACTTCCCGCGTGCTGACACAGAAACTGTGGCAGAGGAGCCCATTGCGGACGAATCTTTGTTTCTCATCAGCACTTTAGATCCGTGGTATGGAGATATCATCGTCTATCTCCAAACCCAATCCTTTCGGCCCGAAGTTTCAAAGTCGGAACGTCGGAAAATTCGATTCCAGTCCCAAGAGTACAAAATTATTGGAGATACTCTTTATCGCCGTGGGGCGGACTTGGTTTTTCGACGTTGTTTAACTCACGAGGAAGCTGAAAGGGTTCTGAATGACTGTCACTCTAGAGCGTGTGGCGGTCATATGTCTAGGTATGCCACAGCCCAAAAGATATTGCGCGCTGGCTACTTTTGGCCGTCCTTGTTTAAAGATTGTATTACTGCGGTCCAGAAATGCCACAACTATCAAGTGTTTGATCGCAAGATGCGCGCTCCACCTGCTCTTCTCCACCCTATAATTGCCGTTGGTCCTCTTGCCAAATGGGGTATCGATTTTATTACATGTAACCCTCACTCGGCCGAGGGGCATGTGTATATCATCCTTGCGGTAGATTATTTTACTAAGTGGGCCGAGGTGATGCCTACATTCGAGGCAGATGACAAGACAGCTGCGATTTTCGTATTCAATCATATTATTGCTAGGTTTGGTGTCCCACAAGCGATAATAACTGACCATGGGCACCATTTTCGAAACGTTATGATGACAGAACTTACAGGCCAGCTTGGTTTGCATCACGATAGCTCAACTCCTTATTATCCACAAGCGAATGGTCTGGTTGAGTCCATCAACAAAGTTTTAGTTATCATGATCCGACGAATCATTGGTATTCATCGGTTGAATTGGCACAACATGTTATTTTCCGTGCTTTGGGCATACCGAACCTCAGTAAAAACATCAACAAGGTTCACTCCTTTCCAACTAGTTTATGGTTTGGAAGCTGTGCTACCCATTGAATGCGAAATCCCGTCACTTCAAATGGCCATCGAATTACTTCCAGCTACTTCCGAAGAGGAGAAGCGTTTATTATACTTAGCTCAATTAGATGAGACTCGACGTGATGCTGCATTGGCGATCGAGACTCATGCAAAACGTATGAAAGCTCAGTATGATCGAAATGTGACCCCTCGAAATTTTTCGGAAGGAGACCTAGTGCTATTATATGATCAAGCTAACGATAAATTAGGTGCTGGAAAATTCGTTCGTATGTGGCATGGGCCCTATATTGTCAAGCGAAAGCTAGCAAAAGGGGCCTATGAGCTGGTAGACTTTGACAGGGACTCTTTAGGTAAACCCATAGATGGACTTTACCTAAAGAGGTATTATGCTTAAATGATGGGTATGGATATTTTAGTTAGGTTAGGTTTTTCTTTCTAGCTGGTGTGTTTGTTAGTTTAGACAATGTGCTTAGCTTAGAAAGTGTGTTTTTCGACGTTATTCTGCTTATCTTGGTTTTACCCTTGATGTTTGCAGATGTCGATGTCTCTCCAAACATACATTGGATTCGCTGATGGTGCTTGTCGTAGTACATGGAATATCTCTTCCGCACCTTGGGTTATCTATTCACCCTCTGACGAGTTAGTTTCTATGCATGGGGTGAGCCTCGGTCAAACAACAAACAACATTGTCGAGTACAGTGTAGTGATTGAGTTATTGTCTGAATCTATTTCATTTGGGATTCGGAGTTTGATAGTGAGGTTAGATTCTGAACTCATTGTATTACAGCTTAATAGAGTGTATGCCATTAGAAATCCAGTGTTATTAAGGTTATTTTTGAGAGTGCGTCTCTTGGAACGTGAATTTGATTACATTGAATATCAGCATATTCCAAGGTCTTTAAATACATTAGCAGATGCAATTGCTTCTCGAATGTTAAATATACATTTGCAATAATCATACATGTAAATTTAAAAACATTTCATCACACATGTTTAACAAGATAAGCCGGTAATAATGATATATATAGATAGGAGTGTGTCAAAAAATACATCGTCTTCGATCATAGGTTGAAAAACACCTTATGATCGGCAAAAATGATAAGTACAAAAAACCAAAATGTCACATGTGTCTACAAAAATGACCATCCAATCACTAGTGATGCTCTCTATACGACACCACTACACGGGCCACCCTACACAAGAACCTCCTAAAAGGTCCTGGGACTGCGACTACATAGCGCTGAAGCCTGATAGGAATATCATCTATAGTAGTCTCTGGTATATCTGCTGTAAGACGCTCTAGGTCTTGTTCCAACTCAGCTAGGGTCTCTGTGGCCTCGTCCCGTGGGGCCGGTGCCGCTGCAACTGGTAGTCTCCTCTCGAAAGGCCGGAGATTGGCTGGACGACGTGGGCCTACATCTGCATTTTGAAAATTATTACTGTCAGTTTTGAGACGATATAAAAAACAAAAAAAATAGATAATTTAAAAAACTTGTGAAAAATGAATTACTTGCGTCATCCCATTGTTCTCCCGGTGGAAGAACCATGTTCGGATCTCCACGAAAATCAACTCCGTCATAAGGAAAATCCTGTATAGAAAAGACCTGGTCCTCCAACCAGTGAAAGTACTCCGGAGTAAATCGGACAACCTCCGTGCCCTCATCAGGATGATGGGCCATAACCGCAACCCATCGCATCAATTTGGGCTCTCGAGGAAGCCCAACCTCAACAGTGAGCTGCTGTGGGATCAGCATCGGAACCCTCTCTAAGGCAAAACTCACAACTAAAGGCCCATAACCAAAAGTCTTTAGCTGTCCGTTTTTGGTTCTAGTTAGTTGGCCCTTTAAATTGGCCAACACAGCATCACACCAGTTGAAAATGGTGCCTCGATAGCAATCAATCGCCATCCGCATCTGGGATCCAGTGGAAATGTGTAAAGCGGCAACCCCGCAAAGTCTGGTAACTGTAAAAGCAATCACCATAAGTTCAGGTCGGGATATAGTTTTGATCTCTATCCCCTTCTCCTAAGACTGAGTGTTACACCACTCTAGTCGGAGACTAGCGATGGACTGGCCACCCGGCCTAGTCCCGAACAGAGTCAAGTGTTCGCCTCTCTTGGGCAAACCAGTGAGGAAGTAAATATCTGAGGACTCTATCTCGAGCTGGTGCCCTCCAATGTAAAAACACTGGTCCTGAACGTTCCATCTCTCTACCAGCCACTCTAGAAAGCGCACCTGGGCCCTCATGCCAGGTATGGCCCAGTATTTGTAAAGGCCGCATGCCTTCAAAGCATCAATGGATGGTTGATGATTAACGGCAGCCAAATCAACATCTTCGTGCTCTCTCTCGCGCCAATCAAGCATGGTGGGCAATCTACACACCAGAAAACATCCATTAGAATCCATAAAATAAAAAATTATTGGTCCAATTTGGAGAATTTGGGGTTTGTAAACCCTTTGCGCGGAGTACGCACCCCGCCTTTAGGAACAGAGCGTGGGTACGCGGGTTCCTTTAAGGCAAGGTGCGTACGCCCGCCATTTTCCCAACTGAGAAAATGTCGGGGTACGCAGGTCCCTAGTGTGGCACCTGCGTACCCCGAAAGGCGGATCTTGAAACCCCAAAGCCTCCAAAAAATGACATCTAGGGCCTAAAAACAAATTCTAAACGGATGAAAATGAAGAGGAGGATGTTGTAGAATACCTGAAAGAGACAGCGTTCGATTTCGATGGTCGGATTCTCCGCAATGTCCACGGGAAGTTTCTTGCCAAAAGCCCTTTTTCTCTCCTCAACAGTAAAATGGTAAAAATGAATTGGTAAAAGCCCATTTTATAGGTTTTTTGGGTAAATAAATGGTAAATTTGTTTATTTTTCACCATGAAAAAGTATTTTTCAAAGTATTTTTATCTATCTTAAACAGGTATGAGTAATGTGTTGGTTTTTGTGCAGGATAAAGGATTTTCAGGGAAAATTGTCATTTTTTACAAACAAAAACATCATAGTCATCTTTAAGCCCTTTTCTGACTCCTAAAACATGAAAAGATTGCCGAGCGTTTCTTTTACACTCGTTAAAACGGAATTAAAAGACGGTCCTCTTATAGCCCTTTTCTGACCGTAAAAACATGAAAAGATTGCCGGATTTTTGTCGTTTCAAATTCGATATTGGAAATAAAATGACGTGTCCTTGATTGCTTTTTACTTTTCAGGTCAAAGACACTAATCATGAAAGTACTCCTTGGTCGTAAAGATCAAGCGGTTCTCTCAAGTATTATTTTATACTTTTTCGGGCTTGGGAGACACAAATTTACGAAAAAGGTCAACCCTGGAGTCTTCTTAAGTTTTTTCAGACTCTCTAAAATTGAAAAACGCCGAGTTTCTCCTATACTAGACTCGTTAAAATTTCACAGTAAAGGACCTGTTCGATTACAAACAGGAACGGACCACTCCTTCTTAGGGTTCGAATCTAAACTAAGTTGGACTCATCCTCCTCAAGCTTGTAAAAAATAAAGAGGTACTTGCCAGAAATGGTGGGGGAAAAGAGAGAAAAATGAGCCTATTTGTTATCCTTTGTCTCAGAGAAACCTTATCACCACTCTTGAACACGACACCTTTCATTCACCTAGGTTGGGAAATCCTTTGCCTAATAGTTGATCAATCCACATTGAAAATCTTCAGCCGGTTCTGGGTATTAACTTTGGGTCAATTGTCACCAAGCCATCTGTTGTGTCGTTATGTGTTCAAGAGGTCAATGCAAACAAACCATTCATCTGCAAAATACCTGTCATCCATCTTGACCATCCCTGAGTCAGTCCTTACAGCTACATTTCTTCAACTTGATTTATGATTTCGTGTTGTGGGCTTGCCTGCAACGGGTCGGTTTCTATCGACATCAGCACATTATCTAGAAAGATGACCTAGAAATCGTCAGTACCTTGAAATCTGCATGCATCAATGGCAGGTTTCTCGCCTTTGACGACAGTTTACATCATTGACTTTCGATCGAAGGATTCCGTGACATGTCCGACATCAACACATTCATTCACATCTTATGGATTGTACTGGGTACTTTGAGAACCATTGACATCACTGGTGGTCTCTCTCACACTTGTTAACAGTTTACATCATCGACTGGTAATCAAGTGGTTTCTACCATGTTCGACATCAACTCATTTATTCGCATGGATAGAATCGTACTATTTCGGGAAGTAGAAATGAAGACCCTGGATCTAGTTTCCACCATCCAGGCTGCGAGGAGTTTTGTATTCATTATACAGTAGACTAATCATAAACACATGGCTGCGTCCATACTGTGTCTACATGAGTCTATGATTATGATTTACTGCGAAATCATTCCTATATCAGAGCAGTAGTTAGTTTGTTAGTTAAAGTTTTCAATCTGAGTATGGGAATGCCTACCTCAGCGATGATATGATCTTATATATGTATTTTGTGTTGAATATTTGCAGGTTCCAACTGGGCTCTCCACAAGATAATCCTTGAAATGATAAAGTGCTTCACCCTTCCTAGATGATATGAAACCCTAATCTACTACAGGCTTTGCACTTTAGGGGGCAATCTGTTACACTAAAATTTGTCACCATGACTATTTGCAGTCAGTATGGCTCCATCAACTGTCATACTGTCCTCCTTGGCAAGTCTTATACCTCTGCTCCTCATGTCAAACTCCAAGAAAGAGAGAAAGTCCTTAAAAAGTCAATTAACTCTGGTTACGCAGTTTCTCTTAACCTTACCTGCGTGTACGCACCTCAAGCTCACATTACCTGCGTACTTGTACGCTCTGTCTGTAAAGGGGTGGGTGCATACTCCTGTAAAGGTCAAAAGGCGTGAGTTTTACTTCAAAAAAGTTACTTGTGGTCGAATCTAGAGCATTCTAGAAGATGGTTTGACGTGTATTGAGCGCCTCCAGATGGTTCATGCATCCCTATGAAAGAGGAACTTATCCCATGAAGAGGGGAGCTATCCCATTGAAAGAGGGGCTTATCCCATTCATGGTGGACCTGATTAACTTCCTCCAAAGCATTATAAATACAGGCATTGGGCCAGAGGGAGGGGAGGTTGAAAGCTGAACATTCCTAAGGGTAGATGCTACTAAAATTAGGACTCCCTTATAGAGCTTGAGAGGAGAGATTCCCATCCTTTCTTAGCTTCATTTGGAAGTGGGTGAGCTGATCAAAGTAAAGGAGAACTCTTGCTGGACCCTGGGAGGGACCTGCACAACACCAAGGCACTGGTTGTAATGGTTTCTTTTGTTTCCAATTAATGCAATTAAGTTCATTTTTCTCAACAAGTTGTTATATATAATTTGTTTCATATACTCCTTGGTCTTTATGATGAATATGTTTTATTATATGAGTTATTCAGGTGCTATGTAATCGTTTGCTTGTTAGTGAATGCAGGTTTCAAAGAGAAGGAGGAGCTCATCTGGATCGGAGAGGCTTGGCTGCTACAAACAGCGTTGGACTAAAGGTATGCTTTAAACACCTGGTTGCTTGTATTTTAAATGCATATTTAGGGAAAGATAGTGCTTGATTGTTTTGTTTGTCACTAGAAAGCCTTAGCTTCTAGGGAGGTCGGTTTTGTCCACAAAATTGACTCTTTCCGCATGACATATACCCTAGTTAGCACCTCTTTGTCATTTTGGTGTCCATGCATCATTTTTTTCCTACTTTTTAGAATCCCTCCTTATGACCCGCCATGACCTATAATTTGAGCCTCATGTCCTCTTCTTCATCATATTTCTAGCCCGACCCCAGGAGGATTCCACACTTTATCCCTTGTGATTGCCACTTTTTATTAGCCTATTTTTGCATATTGAGCCTTGGTTTTTCTCTTCAATCGTCATCACTTGCTTGGCCTATGATCCACTTTCACTTGGTGTTTTACCCTTTCTTGGAGGAACCACGATGATGAGTGGTCTTATTAGCCAACCTATTGTCCTGATTTGATCATGAGTAGTTCCATCATTACCGAAACTAGTTGCTATCCTTTATACCACTCATTCCTCTAAGAGGAGTTTCCTTTAAGCTCTTTTCAGACTCATTAATTTAGAAAGGATTTTCAAGTGAACTTGTCTCCTTCACGCTCGTAAAAATACTTGAAGGGTCGTCTACCTAGTATAAGTTTAACCCTTTCCCAGATTGGGATAAGTTACGAAAAACGAATACCGTAGTCTAGGAGGTTCTCCCTTGTACACTTTTATCTCTTTTTCGGGCTTGGGGGACAAATTTAAGAAAAAGGAAACTTATAAAAAGAGAAGGGAGGGAACATTTATTTCCATTAGTCATTTAGTGGAAGCATCCTTTGCATCACCCTTGAACATGGAAGCTCTTTGTTTCATTATCTCACAGTTGGGTTTTAGCTTTCCTAGGAGCAGTACAATCCATATGAGTCTCTTTACTCCTCCAACTAGTTACTATTCCAATCATATGGAGTGTGATTCGATGCCTCCTACATTGTTACATGATATCACATTGTGCTCATTAGTTATGCTGCCAAGTAACTTTTTTATCGTGTTGCTATGTGTTCAAGGGAAGTCTCAACCTGTGTTGGCCATCTGCAGTAGCTTGTTGACCTTTTTGATTCAGCCATTCCTATGTTAGTTGTACTTTATCATTTCATGACTCCATCCATACATCACATCAACCTCGTCTGTTCCATGTTTATTGATGGGGGATACATCAAGGCCTTCCTTTGAAGGATCTTCTCATGTCGACTTCATCTCATTATCCATAATCTTGATCTAGTATCTAGTATTACCTTGGAGCTTACAAACCTCAGTGGTAGGCTTGCTCACGATCGATAGTGAGTTTACATCATTGGCTCCTGATTGGTAGAATTCAATGGTGTTCGATGCCAACTCATATATTCACACTTAATGGACTATACTAGGTACCTTGGGGTCCATTTTCCTCCTTGGTGGTTTCCCTCATGTGTGTTACTAGTTTACCTCATTGGCTAGTAATCAGGCGGTTTCTACCATGTTCAACATAAGCTCATCTATTCGCATGGTGTAGATTCGTATCAACAATGTTATATCGATGATCCAAGTGGATATTGAAGGCCACCTGCCTATTCAACCTAGATCACCAAGTCAGTTTCATATGTTTCCTTATTCATTTCAGTATTTACTATTTTTAGCAGTTTTTTGGGTCCTGAACTTCCAGAGAAATTTTGACCCTCTAAACAACGTTTTTATTGGGTTCATGGCAGGCCCATAATTGTAGGCAGAGGCCTGTGGCAAAACTTGTAATATTCATCAAGACCTTCCCAACAAGATATCATATGTGCCAAAAAAAGATAATATGACCAAGTTATGACCCTAAGAAGTTAGCTACCCAACTAACCCCAACAGGACCCACAAACTCTTGGTGTTACATCTCTTGGGGTTAGGGTTTTGGTTGTTTAGTGTTTTCTCATGTTTTCCAATAATAAATAGTCCCTTTAGCCTCATTGTAGCACAATTAAAAGGAATGTAGCCACCACATCTCTTCTCATAGATAAATTACCATTGCTCGAGCTATCTTATTTCCATTTTGTTTGTAAGCATAGTTCAATATTTTTCTATTAATGAAATCAAGTGTTTTTCTAATGCATCTATGTGTTTATGATTATAGCTATAATTTGTTGCATTCCTGTTTAAGTTCAAATCAGTGGTATCAGAGCAATCTTCTCTTTCTCTGTCTTTCTTTGCATGTCCCCAACGAGGTTAGGGTATAAAGAGTTAGGGGTTGATTTGTTTGAACCATTGCAAGATTAGCCTTGCAAAACCTGACAACTTCCCATGGCAGAAGAAAATAAAGATGAGGGCACAGGAGATCCTTTCAAAAACACGATGATGGATAACTTTTCCTGGATCCTTTGACGACTACCCACAGGCGATGCATCTTCATCCAGTAGCCACTCCAGAGGCGCCAATCCTTTTAAGGTACAAGTTAACTTTGATATTCCCATATTTGAAGGCCTAATAGATGTAGACGCCATAGATAAATGTTTAAATCTATTGCAAGGATATTTTTTAGTTCATGACTTTTCTAATCAGGAAAATATTACTTTTTCACTTCTTAAAGTCGCCCCACATGTCAAGGATTGGTTGGCAACCTACTGCGAAAAAAAGGACGAGAGTGAACCCTCTCTATTTTCAGCCGCACCCACTTGGAATTCTTTCCGAGACACCATCAAGGAACAATATTACCCTATCAGGAGCTATGAAGAAAAATACATAAAGTGGACCTCACTACGAAATGGAAGGGACCAAGATGTGCTAGAGTTCACAAATACTTTCCATACCCTTCGTACAAAGCTGGGTATCAAGGATACTGAGCATCATTTTGTACTCAAGTACCGCGGCTGTCTACACAAGTACATCCAAGATGAGATGGAGTTCCTGGACATTTCCTAGCTCGGCACAGCGTATCGATACGCTCTCAAGATTGAGAAAAAGTTCGAATAGAAGAAGTGGGACTTTGGATCTGTGAATCCAAAGGAAGAAAAAGATGCCCCCAAACCACATAACAAAGGACCAAGCCAAGGCGATGCTACCCAGGACAGCCTGCTGAAGGTGCAAGAAAATAACAACACCCTGAAGATGAGGAAGGCCACGGGAAAATGGTGTGAGTTCCATAAGATCTCCACTCACAATACGAGTATCAGGCCAAGTAGTCACTAGTGGCTGAGCTGAAGGCTTTCGAATCAGACGTGGGTTCCAACTCTAAATGAGAACCCGATAAGGGAACTGAAAAAGGGAAGAAGATCATTAATGTGGAGCCTAGTGCCACCATGGCCACCACCAAGATCCAAAAGATTGAGCCTAATGATCTAGATGAGGGGGAATACCTCTTCCACTCATAGATGTGGGTGAAGGGTTCACCATTGTAGTTCATTGTTAACAACGGGAGCTAAAGGAACCTCATTTTAGTAGAGGTCGTGAACCGGTTGGGCCTAAAGAATATAGCACATCCACAGCCGTACACGATCGGGTGGCTTCACCAAGGACGATATATTCATGTCAGCCAACAGTGCAACCTTCCCTACAACATCATTCCCTTCATGGATGAGGTACTGTGTGACGTTGCTCCTCTTCAAGTTTGTGATGTATTCTTAGGACAACCAAACTTATGGAAGCGACAGGTTATATATGAGTCTAGACCTTGATATGTGATTATTACTTTGGCTAATAGGTTGTACAGGATACCTGAGGTAGTTCCACCTACCACCATCTCTTTGATGACTAGAAAGAAATGCAACAAGATCATTTCCCCAACCAGGAAAGTTGTTTTCCTTATGATTCTCCCCCAAGGAAAGAAGAAGGTTGTGGCCACGACTTCTAGGCAGGGCTCCTCTGCACAAAAATAGTAGATGGACAAGGTCATGGAGGAGTATAGGGATATTTTTGCCTCACCCATAGGGGTACCTCTACACAGTCAGGTCAAGCACTCCATCGATATGACCCCGGGTGGGCTGCTACCCAATGGACCAATCTATCAATGCTCGATTATGGAGAATGATGAGATCAAGAGGAAGATTTAGGAACTATTGCAAAAGGGGTACATCAGGCCATGCTCATCACCTTTTGAGAGCCAGATTATATTGGTACAAAGGAAGGATGGGACTTGGAGGCTCTGTATTGACTATCGGGCACTGAACAAGATCACTATCTGGAATAGGTACCCAATCTTGCGGATTGGTGACCTTCTGGACCAGCTCCAAGGGGACAAATATTTTAGCAAGATTGACTTGAATTCAGGTTATCACTAGGTGCCTATCGAACCCTCCGACGTGTGGAATACTGCCTTCAAATCCAAGGAGGGCCTTTTTGAACGGTTGGTCATGTCATTCGGATTGACGAACACCCCTGCAACCTTCATGAGACTGATGGATGACATCTTGCAACCCTTCAACAATGCATTCATGGTGGTGTATTTAGATGACATATTTATCTTCAAACAGAGTTGGGAAGAGCACCTCCACCATATTTGGTAGGTACTTTAAACCCTGCGCCAACACAAGTTGTGTGCTAACTTAGAGAAATGCACCTTTGGCATGACCCAGGTTCAATATCTAGCATACATCACTTATGAGAAAGGTGTACATGTGGACCCATCCAAGATACAAGTCATTTGGGATTGGCCAACCCCAACCACTCTAATAGAGCTTCGCAACTTTTTGGGTCTTGCCAATTTCTACCGTAGGTTCATGTTGGGGTTCTCTCATATCACTTGGCCTTTAAGTCAAGTCACCAAGGGTGGAGCAAAAGAAAAGCTTTTTGGTTAGAAACCCAACAACAAGAATTCTCTGATTTGAAGAATCACCTCTGTTCTGCACCAGTGCTCACATTACCAAACCTACAACGACCATTTGATATTGATACAGATGCCTCCAACTATGCTATTTGTATGATTCTCACTTAGCATGGGCATCCAGTGGCTTACCATAGTGAGACACTTTTAGACATAGTTTGAAAGTACCCCACTTATGACAAAGAGATGTATTCCATTGTGCAGGCCTACCATCAATGAAAGCATTACATTCTGGGGAAGTAAATGGTCATCCACATAGACCACCGACCTCTACAATTCATATAGACACAAGGGAAGTTGCAGAATGATTGCCATAAAAAATGGTCCACCTATTTGCAACAGTTCCATTTGGACATTAAGTATAAGAAGGGAAGCACCAATAATGTTGTTGATTGCCTCAGCCGACCACCAGCCATGGCGCTGATCACTGTGCTCAACTCCTGTGGGCACGAGACATCAGGGTGGATGCATATTTACAAGAGCGATCCATAATTCGGAAGCATACACTAGACACTCCTGAAAGGGAAGCAAGTTCCAAATTTTCACCTTTAGGATGCACTATTATGCCACCTAGGACACATTTGTGTTCCTTCAAGTGAGCCTGCCAAGATGATTTTGGAGGCACATTAAAATCAGGTCGCTGGACATTTCAGAGTAGAGAAAATAGTGGAGGTATTGAAAAATTATTTTCATTGGCCAAAACTTCGTCAGGATGTTGGGAAGTACATTAGATCCTACACTGCCTACGCCATTGCCAAACCAACCATCAAGAAGCAAGGCATGTATACCCTTC
The DNA here is from genome assembly GCA_031772625.1 of Pinus tabuliformis. Classification (NCBI taxonomy): domain Eukaryota; kingdom Viridiplantae; phylum Streptophyta; class Pinopsida; order Pinales; family Pinaceae; genus Pinus; species Pinus tabuliformis. The sequence continues at coordinate 1,528,778,603 of CM062816.1, forward strand.
TACCTACTCCTAGCCAGTCTTGGGAATCCATCTCCATGGATTACATGTCAAGCCTTCCTTCTACTAAGCATGACAATGGTTGCATTTTCGTTGTCATTGACAGATTGTCTAGGATGGCCATCATGGCGGCCTGCAAGAAGAGTATCACAAGAGAGGCCACTGCTAAGCTCTTATTTGAGTGAGTATGGGTACACTTTGGGATCCCACAATCCATTGTCTCAGATCAAGACAACATATTCTTGAGTGCATTTTGGTCAAGTCTCTGGTCAATGCTGGATACAAAACTTGCTAAGTCCATAGATTTCCATCCCAAAAATGATTGTCAAACAAAGGTTGCCAATAGGATGACCGTACACATTCTGCACATGTACAACTCAAAGCATCCACACACATGGGATTAAAGTCTCCCCTATGTCCAACACAATTACAACAGATCTCTCCACAACTCAACAGGCCACAACCCATTTCAAGTAGGGCTGGGATTTCAGCCATTATGCCCCATTGATGTGACCATATCATTTGTAGCCACTTAGGTAGATTCGGCTCATGTTCAGTCCGAAGCTGAAAAGGCTAACAACTTCATTGAGTGCATTCAACACATCCACCAATAGGTCCATGATATATTGGAAAAATCCAATGCTAAGTACAAGTAGCACCATGATCAACGAGTGTCGCACAAGTTCTAGGTGGGCAACAAAGTTTGGCTACATTTGCAGAATGAACGCCTTTTTGGACCCCACTGCAAGATTTTCTCACTCCAATATGGGCCATACACCATCATCAAGGCTGTTGGTGACAATCCCTTTGAGCTCAGCATCCCACCATTCCTTGGTCTGCACCCAGTGTTCAATGTAGATCGCCTTCGGCCATACTTTCCACCATTGTTAGACACATCTGACATTGCAGAACAATTCACACCAACAAAGCTCAACCCAGACTGCATGGAACATGCCACAACTGATAAGATCATGGATACACAGATCAAGAACACTCGCCAACATAGGATACAACTATATCGATTTGTCAAAGTAGGACAACTCCTTCACCAGGGCAAGTGGTCCACCAGGGACCAGGTTCAACAAAAATTTCCTCACCTCATGGAGGCTCTGCACGCAATGGGGACCATTGATTCCTAAGGGGGGAGGAATGATCCAAGTGGATATTCGTGTCCACCCACCTATTCTTCCTAGACACCCTAGTCAGTTTCCTCTATTTCCTTGTTCATTTCAGAATTTACTATTTTTAGCAGTTTTTCAAGTCGTGAACTTCCAGAGCAATTTTGACCCCCTAAACAACGTTTTTTTGGGGTCTGTGGCAGGCCCAAATCCATAGGAAATTCATTGTGGTGAAACTTATAGTACTCATCGAGACCTTTCCAACAAGGTATCATACGTGCCAAACATAGATAATATGACCAAGTTATGACACCGGGAAGCTGGCTGCCCAACTAACCCCAACAGGGCCCACAAGCTCTTGGTGTTACATCTCTTGGGGTTAGGGTTTTGGTTGCTTAGGTTTTTCTCATGTTTTCCAATAATAAATAGGCCCTTGATCCTCATTCTAACATAGTTTAGAGGAATGTATCCACCACATCTCTTCTCAGAGATAATCTACCATTGCTTGAGCTATCTTATTTCCATTTTGTTTGTAAGCATAGTTCAATATTTTTCTATTAATTAAATGAGGTGTTTTTCTACTGAATCTCTGTGTTTATGATTATATCTGTAAGTTTTTTCACTCTTGTTTAAGTTTGGATCAGTCGAAGACCCTGGGTTAGGGACATCTCACCCTTATCTGACATCCTTCCCAGACTGCATTGGAGTTGTGTATAATTAATGTACTTTGAGGGCTATCTATGACACTTCTCTGTCTGTCATGTGTCGATATTCCTACTGATGTATACTGTGACATAGATCCACACTATATTTTCTAGTGGCTATGATCTATTTATTGAGTCACATGGATCCACTGTGTATGTATGTCATGTCCATGTTCTAGAGTTTCATGTTATGGATCTACAATGTATGTTTTGGCGGCCATGCTTAGTATTTATTTATGACTGAGGATGGGTATGCTCGCCTCAGGGATTTTATCAACATAGGTAAGACTTCATCTCCAATGTATTCCTATTTGACTTCTTGGGTTTGTCTCCTCACTCCTACTTTCACCTCAGAGTTTTTTGATAATGTATTTCGATCATCAGCTTCTCTTCTGACCTCATACATTAAGGGGCATCTGTTATCAGCCTATTTTTCTAGGTACACACTTTTTCCTCATAACATCTAGATATGTTTGTATGTTTCATGTGTGAGCATTGGGTTGGGACTTTTCTATTGATCCATTAGCCATCTTCCTTTTTTTGTTTGGTAATCCTTTTGGATAGAGGATTATGGATCAATAGCTCCTTGCATAATTAAATGCAATTAACAGGGCAAGTTGATCTCCTTGGGAATGACAAACTCTAGAAAAAAATTCTCAATTATGAGTTTTTCCTCAATTATGAAATAATTATTATTTCATAATTTTTAATTTGTGGCAAAATAATTATGATAAATTACTAAATTATGTAATTTGATCCCCATAACATCTAATAACTCCCTTGTAAGACACATATAAGTAAAATCAAGGGTGAAAGGGGATGCATTATGGGTAGTAATTGAGGTATGTAGAACTTGGATCTATCTTATTATAATGGAGTGGTAAATAGAGTTATAAAATATGCCCCCTTTAAATGCATGAGGTCAAAAGAGAAATTGATTCCCAGAAAGAATTACTAAAACATGTAGCTAAAAATTAAAGGAAGCGGTGAAGACCAAAGGATTGAATTGGAGCAATGCTGATCCTTAGGTCTCAAACATAATAAGATCATCCCTAAGTCAAGCATATCCATGCTTGACATAAAGAGAAATTGAACATGGCCACCAACTCTATACTACAGATCCATGACATGTAATTTTAGCTTATGGCCATGAGAGATACATAGTGGATCCATGTGAAAAACCAAAAGATCATAGCCACCAAAAAATACAATGTGGATCTATGTCACAGTTTACATCAATAGGACTATGGACACAAAAGATAAGTGCCCCAGAATAGTCCTCAAAGTATATAAAATGATATATAACTCCAACACAACTTGGGAAGGGTTCCATTTAAGAGAAATATGTCCTTATCTCAAGGTACTCTACACGACCCTAATGGTACAAATCTATGTCATGCAAATAAATGAGTTGATGTCAAGCATGATAGAAATTTCCTGATCACCAGACATTAAGGAATACCATTAACAAATGCGAGGGGACCCACCAATGATGAAAATGGACCCAAACGTAACTATAATAGTCCACTAAGTGTGAATAAATGAGATGATGTCAAACACTCGCATACTCAATCGATCATGATTCAATTAGGTTAAAAAAATTTCGATTGCAAGGAAGTCTGCCACTGGGATCTACAAGCTCCAAGGCACTACTAGTTCCTAGTTCAAGCTCCTGGATAATGAGTTGAAGTTGACAAGAGAAGATTTGTTGAAGGATTGCCTTAATGTCACCTCCCATAAACCAACAAAAAAGAAACTAAGAGATGTTGTGAATGGATTAAGTCATGAAGTACGGATGACATAGGGGTGGCTGACATCAATGGTCAATAAGGACTACAGATAGTCGATTGGGGTTTAGACTTCTCTCGAACATGTAACGACATGACACAAAAATTGACTTAGAAACATTGACTAATTAGTACCACATGATACCATGCAAAAACATAGGAGGCATTGAATCAATCCCCATAGTGACAGGAAGAGTAACCAGTCAAATGAGTAAGCAAACTCGTAGTTATGGTATGACTCCTAGGCAAGCTAAAACCTAGTTGTGAGGAAATGAAGCAAACAAGTTCTATCTTCAAAGACAACATGATTAACACTAGAATTTTCACTAATAGAATAAAAAAATTGATTTCACTTCTTTGTTCTCTTTTTTATCTCCTTCATAGTTTAATGTACACGAAAGAGATTCAGACAAGTAAGTTTGACAATGTTTTTTTCATTCAATTTTAATGATCTCGAAAAATATATATAAGGATACTTTAAATCCTTCAATTTTTTAACAAGCATGAGAAGGACACACAAGAAGCTCGTTCTATAGGAATGAGTGTATAAAGGGTAACAACTAGTTTCAAGCTGACGAAATTTCCCTAAGCAAAGTCAAGTGAAGAGGTTGGAAAAGGAGACCAAGTGAAAGAACACCACGGTCCCTCTAGTAAGGGTGGGAACACCAAGTGAAAGAAAGAAATTGACAAACATAATGTCATGGTGGTGATGAAACAAAACCAAGGCTTATCTACATGCATAAGAAAGGTGGAGTGTCGCAACAATTGCAAGACACAAAATGGATGGAATCCTCCCGAGGTATAGCTAGAAAATGACAAAGGAGAGAAAACAAGGTTAAGATTCTAAGTCATTGCGAGTCAAAAGGAGAGATATCAGGGTGATAAAATAATGTAGCATTAACACCAAAATTGAAAATAGGTGATAATATAGGGCATTAGTGTATAGGAAATCACTACTACCAAGTTACGACGTGTAAAGAGAGATGGGTTAATATTGCAACTTGATTGAGTCAGACCTAAGGAATAATGAAGATGGGAATGACGGTCAATAATGCAACATAAATGGTAGGGAAATACCTACCCCTACATTCCATGTTCTAGAGAAACACACCTAGGGTCCGGTGGAAGTTGAAATTAAAATGCCACTCCATCTTGTAAAAACCATCCAAAAATACTAGACCCATGGTTAAATGACATAAAATGAAAAGAATAAAACATGGATCGGGTAAAAACATGACCATATATTTTTTATTTTTTTAGTTTTATAATTTTTTGCATATATGATTTACTAGAAAAGTGTTCACATCACACACCCAATCAAAACTAAAATCCATATTTACAAGGTGCTACATAGTTTAATAGGTTACGTTATATAGTGCCCACAACTGGGAACAAGCTAAGTATTCATGTATATGAACTTATGGGTTTTTTTCGGCACCATATGGAAAAACATGACAGGAACATTCCATAGAGAGATGAATTTCTATATTCCCAAAGCTTTATGATGCTAGGGCAATCCTAGAACCACATATTTATCAAGAATGACCCAAGGAAATAAAGGGTGAGTGGTTTAATGAGCTAATGCAACTCCTTGAAAATGGTTATCAAGCCATGGAGGGGGTACAGGACACTCATCAACGGGAGGATTTGGGTTGGACAATTTATTAGCAAGTTCAGTATTAGAAACCCAAGACTTGACTTAGTCCAAGGTTGTCACATCTAGGAGAGGCCAAGAAAATACCCCCCTAGTTTGATTCAATATTTACTTTGCCAATATCTACAAGTTCATGTTAAGATTGAATAGAGGCATCAAAAGGCATGGTATCACTAGGATTAACAAGTGAATCCATGACCTCCAAGATTTCTTATTTATAAATAGACTCATCATTGAGGGAGTCACGTGGAATAGGTGGGGTGACAACTCGCATGGGAAAATAATCCTGATCAGATTCCTTATTGGGATGAAGCTTCTGACCAGAGTCAGGAGGTATTGATGGGACCATGAAAGAGACAGTCTCTTCCACTAAAGGTGGCATATTCTCACCATACAAGTCTACTTCTAAAGGAGAAGGCACCACCCAAGGGTCAGGAGACTGATGGGATCCACAAGTGATGGAGCAGATTATATGCATATGATTGATGTAGGTAGAGGAACCATCAAGTGGGGGTACATGAAAAACACTTATAAGTGATGGGATTTCAAATAGTCCTACATCGACTCTCTCATAGGCTGAAGGGTTATCTCCAACAAATGGCACAACAATACTTGTAGTGGTATACATGGTCGATGGCACACAGTATTCTAGTTGACCTATCATGAAAATGTTTCCTTCATGGGGAAAGTGAAGCACATGAAATATCAAGGACACAACAATGATCATAGCATAGAACCAACTACGTCTAAGGATAAAGGTATAATATAAGGGAGCGTCAACGAATTCAACAATTACAGTTATATTTTTATCCCATAACTCAATGAAAAATGAAGGAAGAATGCCTTGAGGCACGTTGGTATGTCCATCAAAGGCCTGAAGAGTTATACTCGAATAGAAAAGTGTCGGAGAAACAAAAAAATTCCATCATGAAGTGACCATAATACCATAAAAAAATCCTATATATTCACAAGCTCATGCAATGTACTAAAGCAAAAGACAAGAATCTACTTCTACTTTCAACCAACAGAAGCCAATAGATCAATGAAAACAATACGAACAAGAAGAAGATAAATTAATGGCACATAACACAAGATTTATATGGGAAAACCGCTGCTCAAAACCCCACTATCTGTATAGTATATATAAGAAATATGAGTGAAGATACAAAACTTGTTCTCACTAGAACAATTCTACACAAGTATGCTCAACTCTCTCAGATCACAAGCTAGCACTTGGCCAACACTTAGCCAATTCTACATTTCTCCAAGCTCCTAATATCTTGTATAATTCCTAGGATGAATAGTTTGTATTTAAAGGGAATTCATGCTTCCAAAACTGTGCAATCCATGCATGATATTTACACTCCAATAAATAATACCACTAATAGTACATTGTCCCTACACTTTAGTCTCAACTGGGATTTCTCTGAACTAACATGCATGAGTTTATCATGAGGGAATTTTCAGTTAACTGGAGTAGCACTAGTGGATGCATTAGTGCACCAACTGACTGTTAACTCTCTATTAGTTCCTCAAACAATTTGGAACTAATTTAATTGAACTTAACTAAGTAAGCTGAGTGATCTAATTTCCAACTCAATTTAAACTCATAATGGACCCCTAAAACTTAGGGAGAACATATACATGACTACAGAAAGATATCCAACTCAAAATTCCTAAGCTAATTAAGTTAATTAAACTTAATTAAATATTTACAAGTTGTTACGAGAATAGAATTTGATCTTAATTCTCAGTTTAATTCAAGGAAAAATTAAACTAGAATTTTTTGTTGCCATTTCTCAACACTCCCTCTCAACAAGAAAGGGATTATTAGCTACCTGGATCCTATCTATGTGAAACTTGAATTTACATCTTGACAATGCCTTTGTCAAAATGTCAACATCTTGCTCCTCCGTGGGAATGTACTCTAACAACATAATCCACCTCAGTACATAATCTCTAAGACGATGACATCGAATATCAATATGCTTAGACTAATCATGAAAAACTAGATTTTCAGAGAGTTTCATACAACTTTGATTATCGTAGTAAATAAAAGTTGGATCCATCTGTTGACCAAACAAACCAACTGGGATCTTCCTCATCTAGATGGCCTCACATGATGCCTGACTCGTAGCCATGTACTTTGCCTCTGCTGAACTGAGTGCAACTGATCTCTATTTCCTGTTGTACCAAGAAACTGTCGTTGACCCAATACTGAAGATCCCTCTTGATGTTCTCTTCCTGTCAGATCGAATCCCTGCCCAATCTACATCGGTGAAGCCTTGAAGCTTCACTCCCTTTGTCCATCTGTACCATAATCCATTCTAAGTAGTGCTCCTGAGGTATCTCAACACATGCTTTTCTGCCTTCCAATATAGCTTGGTAGGTCTAATAATCGCTTGACTAAGCTGGTTAACTGCATAGCACATATCTAGTCGTGTATTCACCAAGTACATGAGTGAACCCACAAGCTGTCTGTAAACAGTAGCTTCCACTACTTCCCCTAAAGTAGCATCCTCCTTCCTCTAGTTACATGCTAGAGGAGTCTCCATTGGTTTGTTGCTCTAGATGCATAATCTCCTGAGTATCTCGTTGGAATACTTTCCCTGAGACACAAACAACTCCCCATCTCCCTGCCATACCTCCATGCCAAGAAATTAATGCATGAGCCCCATGTCCTTCATCTCAAACTCTCTTGCAAGGTCCTCCTTGGAAGACTTGATCAACTGATCATCACCTGTTAGTATGAGATCATCAACATAAAGTACAATGATAAAAAATTTACCTTCCACCACTATGTGGTACAAGTTTGCATCCGCTTCACTCTTCGTGAAGCCCAACCCAGTGAAGTAGCTATCTATCCTGGTGTACCAAGCACAGGCTACTTGCTTCAGCCCATACAACACTCTACTGAACTGGCACACATGCGACTCACAGTCAAAGGTATCACAACCTTCAAGCTGATCTATGTACACCTCTTTCTTAATCATGCCATTAAGGAAGGTTTTATTCTCATCCATCTGATGTATCTTCCAACCCATCTATGCTGATAGTGCCAATATAGATCTAATTGACGAGTACCTTGCAACAGGGGCAAAGGTCTCATCATAGTCAATCCCCTCTACCTGTGAAAATCCATAGGCCACAAATCTAGCCTTATGCTTCTCTACACTACCATCTGTAGCTTGCTTTACCTTGTGAAGCCAATGGGATCTCACCACTGACTTGTCCTCCGATCTTGGTACCACATCCCAAACACGGTTATGAACTATGGAGTCATACTCCTCCACCATGGCATCAACCTGAACTGGCTACTGCACTGCTTCCTTAAAATAATATGGCTCTGTCACAACACATTTTCCCATAAGAGCCATGTATCCAATGTACCTCTCAGGTGACCTCCTCTGCCTGCGCTGAGAAGTGGGTGCTCCCACATTCTCCCATGCATCATCCAACAATCTGTCAACCTCTCTGGTGCGCTTTCTTCCCTCTCTAGAAGACTCTACCTAAGTGGATGTCTCCACTCTCGGATCCTCTGCATGTGGCTACTCCACATCAATCTGAGGCTCCTCAACCTTAGGAGCTAAAAGCTCCTCATCCACATGTATCCTAAGACCCCTCTCAAGGGAAACTCACATGGGCTTCTCCTCATCGAATCTGACATCCCTACGAACCACTGTCATCCTACTGGTTGGCAAGTACACCCAATAGTTGTGAGGTGTATCAGTGTACCCCACCAATATCCCCAACTTTGTTGTCATATCAAGCTTTTTTCATGCATCTTTGGTCACATGGCAATATACCGATGAACTAGAAATCTTGAAGTGACCAACATCCAGCCTCTTACTGGAATAAGCCTCCTCTGGTGTCCTCATCTCAAGTATCCAATGTGGGCTACAGTTTTGAACATAAATTGTTGTGTTGCATGCCTCAGCCCACAAGTGTAGTGGTAGGCCCCGATCATGCAACATTGCCCTCGCTGCCCCTACTATGATTTTGTTCTTCCTATTGGCCACCCCATTCTGCTGAGGGCTATGGGGTGACATCAAATCTCATTTAATTCCTTCCGTTGCACATAAGTTCTTAAACTCATTTGAGATAAACTCAACACTGTTATCACTCCGTAGAGCTTTAACCTTCTTTCCCGACTCTTTCTCCACCAACACTTTAAAATCACAAAAATTTGTGAAAGTTTTATCATTTTTCTGCATGAAAAATATCCAGCGTTTACGAGAAAAGCCATCAACAAATATAACATAATACTTGAGTTTGGCCATGGATGCTGCTGAGAATGGTCCACACACATCTGAATGGACTCACTCTTGAATAACCTCTTCTCGATTGTCTCTGTCATGAAAGGAAGACTTGGTGCATTGTCCCAAAGTACATCCCTTACATGTATCAACTTACTCAAGCATACCTTTGGGAAGACCAATAGAGATCTGCTACAGTATATTCAAAGCCCCATGATGCAAGTGGCCCAATCACCTGTGCCACAACTCGCCAACGTCTCAACTCTGCACCCTTTTTGCTTTTTTTCTCAAAGAAATAAAATCCTCTACCACCAACTTATAAAGATTCTTCACCCTAATCCCTATCTTCTTTACTTGACCCATGGCTATGTGTCGAAGGAACACCTTTCCTTTCGAGAAGATCACATCATAGCCTCTATCCTCAAGCATGGAAATGGATACCAAGTTCTTCTTCAGCCCAAGCACATACATAACATTCTTTAAGGTGAATGGAGCCCGATGCTCCCTCTAAAAAGTAATTATGCCCAATCCAGTAACACTATACTTCTGTCATCACCCATATCGATATGCATATGGAGATCTTTCTCCTCCATGTCACTGAATAACTCTTTGTCGCCAGTCATGTGGAATGAAGCTCTACTGTCTAAGTACCATACACTTCCTAGCATTGATGACACCATTCATGCAATGAGGGAAAGGTCCAATTTGAATTTAGAGGCCAAAGCCTCACCCACTGCTCTTCCTGGGGACTTATTCTTGGACTTCTTGAGTGGACAATTTGTAGCAAAATGGCCCAGCTCATAAAAATGAAAGCACTTAACTTTCATCATGTCTTTCCTCTTACCTCCATGATAAGAATCTAATTTGGAATGGGAAGCTTTCCCTTTCCCCTTCTTTTCCTTAATCGCTAAGGCACATTTCTCTTCAGCACCAGTCTTTGATGAAGAGCCATCCTTGGAGTTCTTCCTGATCTCCTCTTGCATCAAATTCGACCACTTTTGTTCCCAATCTGGTAGTGTCTACCAACCATTGACATAGTCCTGATAACTATGCCAACTCTTTGGGATTCCTAGAAGAGCAAGACTCACCATATCATCCTCGACAACTGTGATTCCAACACTTCCAAGTTCATCACGACACTGACTGGACTTGGTCAAGTATTTTGGAATCATCTCACCTTTCTCCATTTTGATTTTTCTAAGTTTGTCCTTCAGTGCCAATTTCCTGTGGTCATTGCTATTCTGATTCAAGTCCGTCAATGTTTTCCACATAGCATACGAAGTTTCCTTGCCATGGAGACTCGAGACAATGTGGTCTTGAACTCCCTCAAGGATTATCCACCTCGTCTTCTCCACACACTTCTTCCATTCGACCAAATTTTGTGCATCCGATGCTGTCGGCTTAGGAATTTATTAATCAACGAATTCCTTCAAGCTATTGTCCTCTAGCACATCCTCCATTCTGTCCCTCCAGGCTATAAAATTTGTGTTTCCTTCCAAGGCATACTCAAGATGCAAACCGTAGAACGCCATCAGGCGATCCTGAAGTATGTATTGCAAATTCGAATTTCACCTATAACCCAAAACTAAAAACTTCGAAATATCCTCTAGTATATTGTTCTCAGCTCTATTACCATGTAGAAAATCCTATATATTCACAAGATCATGCAATGTACTAAAGTAAAAGACAATAATCTACTTCTACTTCCAACCAATGAAAGCCAAGAGATTGATGAAAACAATAAGAACAAGAAGAAGATAAATCAATGGCACATAACACAAGATGTGTCTAGGGAAAGACAATGCTCAAAGCCCCGCTATATGTATTGCATATATCAGAAATACGAGTGAAGATACAAAGCTTGTTCGCACTAGAACAATTTCGCACAATTATGTGTTGGTTTGTGTTTTATTCTTTCCACGACTAGCCCATGTAGTTAACCGAGGGGGTTAGAGGGGGGGTGGAGCACCCCCTTTGTTGCACCAGTTTTTGGATCCAGGGAAAAATCTCTGTGTATATGTGTTTTATGTGTTATGCTCTCGCATTGTTTATTTTACGTGTTTTAGAATATGTATGTAGGTAATTTCTGTACTGGGTTAAAACCTACATTTGGTATCATAGTTGTTTTGGCTTCAAGGGGATGCATTTGTTGTTGAGGGATTTCACTCGGGCCTATGGTAGACCCTGTTCAGTGGGAGATCTATGAGATTGATTCTAGTGGTAAAAGAATATGGCGAGCAGTGAAAAGATAGAGATTGATAAATTTAATGGTTAGAGTTTTGAGTTGTGGAATCTCAAGATGGAGGATCTGTTGGTGGATAAAGAATAGTGGATCACGGTAGATCCGGGTACTAAACCAAAGGGAGTGCCTGATGAAGAATGGAAGAAGTTGGATCGGAAGGCAAAGAGCACAATATGATTTTGTGTCTCAGATTCAATATTGCTGAATGTATCAGGGGAAGCTACGGAGAAGGCTTTGTGGGACAAGTTAAGGACTATGTACCAATCTAAGTCTCTGGTGAATAAACTGTTCCTGCGGAAAAAGTTGTATAACCTGAGGATGAAAGATGGAGACTCAGTGACAGAGCATCTGAACGCATTTAATACTATGGTAAGTCAGTTATTATCTGTTGATATTAAAATTTCAGATGAAGATAAGTGCATCAGTTTGTTGTGTTCTCTACCAGATTCGTGGGATAGTCTGGTTATTGTAATAGGTAGCAATGCAACTGCCTTGCAGTTTGATGAAATAGTCTCATCCTTGCTAACGGAGGAGATGAGACGGAAAAATATGGAGAGCCAGAATGGTGATGCCTTTTGTCTGTATGAGGACAGTCCCAGAACAGAAACAAAAATAAGTCATTGAGTGGGAGATCTAAATCTCTAGGAAAACCTGTAAAGGTGGTGTGCTAGAAATGCGGAAAGGAAGGGCACTACAAAAGGGACTGTAAATCTAAAGCTCTTGATAAAGGAAAGGGATCTGATGATGCTACTTCTGCAGAGGCGAAAACCACCTCAGATGAAGGTGGGGATGTGTACTTGGCTTCTTCAAGTACACATGTAGATCATGAGCATGGTTGATTGACTCAGGTGCATCCTTTCACTTCACTCCCCATAGAGAGTGGTTCTACGAGTATGAGAATATGATGGTGGTGATGTCTTCTTAGGGGATGATAGGAAGGCTAGAATCGTTGGTCATGGAAAAGTAAAGTTGAAGTTGCAAGGTGGAAGGGTTAGAACACTTCTGGGTGTTCTACATATTCCAGCATTAGCCAGAAATCTGATTTTTGTAAGCAAGTTGGATGATGCAGGTGTAAAAATAGTTTTTGAGAAGGATATCTGCGAGATGGTTCGGGGGGCACTGGTATTGATGTGGGTAGTTCGAATTGGAACTCTGTACAAGCTGCAAGGTAGCACTGTTGTTGATGGGTGCAACAGTTCTGTGGTTCCTGAAAGTGGAGCAGAAAATCTAGTGGTCTCTGGAGAGAAGACCATGTTGTGGCATCAAAGGCTTGGACATATTGGAGAGAAGGGCCTTTGAATACTTCATGGTAAAGGTATGGTAGAAGGTATGAGTAATAGCTCTCTGGATTTTGATTTCTGTGAAAATTGTGTATATGGGAAGCAGAATCGGGTGAGTTTCCCCTCTGGTGGTAAGAGCGCGAAACAGATATTAGAGCTTGTGCACAGTGATGTGTTTGAACCTGTGAAGGTTCCATCACTGGGTAAGTCTGTGTACTATGTATCATTTATAGATGACTTCTCAAGGAATGCATGGAGATATTTCCTTAAGAATAAATCTAAACTCTTTGACAGGTTTAAAGAATTTAAGGCTCTGGTGGAAAACCAAACAAAGAAGAAGATAAAGGTGCTGAGGACAGATAATGGTGGAGAGTTTTGCAGTAAGGAATTTGAAGAATTCTGTAAGAAGTGTGGTATAGCACGACAGAAGACTACTCCATATACACCTCAACAAAATGGAGTTGCAGAAAGAATGAACAAGACGTTGATGGAAAGGGCAAGAAGCATGCTCAGTGGTGTCGGGTTAGGACATGAATTCTGGGCAGAGGCAGTGGAGACAGCATTTTACCTAGTCAATAGATCACCTTCATCAACATTGCAGGATAATACTCCACAAGAGGTATGGACTGGTATGAAACCCTCTCTTTCACATCTGAGGGTATTTGGATGTGATGCATATGTACATGTTCCAAAGGAGAAAAGAACCAAGTTGGATAGTAAATCTGAAAAGTGCATCTTTATTGGGTATAAGGATGGTTTAAAGGGTTATAAGCTTTGGAACCCAGTAACAAGGAAGGTTGTGTACAGCTGAGATGTGGTGTTCAGAGAGGTGAAAGATGTCATTAAACATGAAGTCCAACCAAAGGAACCTGAGAAGATAGATTTTGAGCTAAAGGAGGAAGAATCAGACTCTACAGCAGAGGAGGAATCAGAAGATGAATAGCCACAAACTCCGGGTGTGAGAAGATCAGTTCGAGAAAGAAGGCAGCCAGAAAGGTATAGTCCATCTGCTTTCTGTTCAAATTTTGCTTTATCTATTACTGATGATGATCCTAGAACTGTGAAGGAAGCAGTAGATTCAAAGGATGGAAAACTCTGGAAAGAGGCCATGATTGATGAAATGGCATCTTTGCACAAAAATGAGGCTTGGGATCTGGTGGAGTTGCCAGCTGGAAGGAAACCCATTGGCAGCAAATGGGTGTTTAGGAAGAAGACAAATGTAGAAGGAAAGGTGGAGAAATACAAAGCTCAGTTGGTAGCAAAAGGTTATTCCCAGGTGTCGGGAATTGATTTTGGTGATCTTTTTTCTCTTGTTGCCAAGGTAACTTCTATTATATTACTTTTATTTGTTGCTGCTGCTTTTAATTTCGAGGTAGAACAGATGGATGTGAAGACAACATTTCTTCACGGGGATCTGGAAGAGGAGATCTACATGAAGCAACCTGAAGGCTTTGTGGTGAAGGGTAAGAAAGAACTGGTATGCAAGTTAAAGAAGTCTTTGCATGGGTTAGAACAGTCGCCAAGGATGTGGTATCAAAAATTTGATACAGTTATACGGGGACTTGGCTTCACCAGAAGCAAAGCAGATCACTGTGTGTATTTTAAATTAATTGGTGACCGTGTTATTTATCTGGTCTTGTATGTGGATGATATGTTGTTGGTTGGAAATGACAAAGAAATTATCCAGGATTTGAAGACCCATTTGTCCTCCAAATTCGACATGAAAGATCTTGGTGCTGCAAACTATATTTTGGGCATGGAAATTAAAAGAGATCGGACAAAGAGGAAGCTATGGTTAAACCATAGGAAGTATGTCGAGACAATATTGCAGAGGTTTAATATGTAGGATAGTAAACCGGTGAAGGTTCCTAATCCTGTAGGTGTAAAGTTATTTGTTGAACAGTGTCCCAAGACACAAGAAGAGGAAGAGGACATGTCCCGTGTTCCATATGCAAGTGCAGTCGGTAGCCTGATGTATGCAATCAGTGGGAGTATTCAGCAGGTTTATGTCAAAACCAGGGAAGGAGAACTAGACAACAATGAAGCGGGTTTTCAGGTATTTGCGTGGCACTAGTGATTATGGTTTGTGCTACCAAGGAAGACAAGGATTGAACAGAGTGTTGGATATTCGTGGACTTGTTGATGCAGACTGGGCTGGAGATCTGGATCAGAGAAGATCTACAAGTGGGTATGTGTTTAACCTATTTGGAGGTGCAGTAAATTGGATGAGTAAGAAACAATCTGTAGTGGCACTATCAACTACAAAGGCAGAATACATGGCAGCCACTCATGCAAGCAAGGAAACAGTTTGGTTGCAGAGATTGTGTTCAAGTATGCGGTTAGTACAGGGAGCTATAAGGATAGACTGTGACAGCCAAAGTGCAATTTTCTTAGCAAAGAACCCTACATATCATTCAAAGACAAAGCACATTGATGTTCAGTATCACTTTGTGAGGGATATGATAGAAGACAAAAAGGTGTTGCTGGTAAAGGTGGACACTTTGAAGAATACTGCAGATGCATTGACAAAATCTGTGAGCATTGAGAGGTTCTCTTGGTGTAGAGAAACAATGGGAGTTGCAGGGTTGGATAAATGACTAATCTCTCTTGTGGCCCCCTATGGAAAGAAAACAACAAGTGGGATAATGTTGGGTTGTGTTATATTCTTTCCACGACTAGCCCATGTAGTTAACAGGGGGTTAGAGGGGGGGCAGAGCCCCCCCTTCATTGTGACGATTGTACAGCAGGGGGTCACAGGGGATTTAAGGGGTGCAGGTAACCCCACTCTATGGGGTCCGGGGCAGTGCCCCAGAAAATTTTGGTTTTGGAACCTATGTTAGGTTGGGCGGACCCACCTATGGTTTTGTGCATGATTTTCGCACATGTTTTTGGACGCGATGGTTTTCGGTCCATGGTTTTGGACGCGATGCTTTTCGATCCATGGTATTGGATGCTTCAGCATGTATAAATATGTATTGTAACAATGAAAGGGAAATAATGAAAAATCAAGCTGGTAGTCCCCGTTTTGGGATCTAAGGGAAAATCTCTATGTATATGTGTTTTATGTGTTATGCTCTCGCATTGTTTATTTTATGTGTTTTAGAATTCGTATGCAAGTAATTTCTATACGGGGTTAAAACCTACAGTATGCTCAACTCTCTCAACTCACAAGCTAGCTCTTGGCCAACACTTAGCCAATTATGTAGCTCTCCAAGATCCTAATCTGTTGCATAATTCCTAAGATGAATAGGCCATATTTAAAGGGAATTCATGCTTCCAAAACTGTGCAATAGAAACATAATATCAATCTCTAATGCATGCGTGATATTTACACTCCAGTAAATAATATCACTGATAGTACACTGTCCCTACTAGCCTTAACTGGGTCTTTCTCTGAACTGACATGCATGAGTTTCTCATGAGGGAATATTTAGTTAACTGGAGTAGCACTAGTGGATGCATTAGTGCACCAACTAACTATCAGTTCTCTATTAGTTCCTCAAATAGTTTGGAACAAATTTAACTGAAATTAACTCAGTAAACTAAGTGATCTAATTTCCTCAAACAGTTTGGAACTAATTTAACTGAACTTAACTCAATAAACTAAGTGATCTAATTTCCAACTCAATTTAAACTCATACTGGAGCCCTAAAACTTAGGGAGAACATATACATGACTACAGAAAGACTTCCAAATCGGAATTCCTAAGCTAATTAAGTTAATTAAACTGAACTAACTATTTACAAGTTTCTATGAAAATAGAATTCAATTTTAATTCTCAATTTATTTCAAGGACAAATTAAAGTGGAATTTCTTGTTGCCATTTCTCAACAAATACAAGTGGAAGACCCTTCATCCACTAGTGTTTGGTGTACATCTCAATTGAATATGTGCACTGACATTTGAAAAGAGACTTGATGGGAAGTCTAAAGCAAGGGGCCGAAATTTTATAGTATAAACTTATTTTACCTTTAAAATTGCCAAAAAATTATATAGACTAATATAAAATCATTATAAATAGAAATATTTTTAAAAAAATATTGCCAAACATTTTACAATTTTCATATTAGGGACTAATAAGATTCACCAACCTTTCTAAAGTTTATGATAAACTTCCATCCTTAAAATTTTCCTTGATCATAATATTGAAATTCAAGTGAAGCAACGCCACCCCTCACACTTGGCCTCCACATTTCGACGGATTTTTTCTTCATCAGCTCCTCATTTGTAGTTAGGAAGGTTGAAAACATGGGATGTGTTCACAAATGTAAATTATATTCCTAGTAGATTGTTCTCTCTCCTTTTTACGGGTAATTTTACAGTTATCAGTTCATGCTTATGGCTATTTCTCTCTCGGGGTATTTGGCATTACATTTTGGGGAACCAATATCTGTTTTTCTTCTCCCTTCTACTTTGTTGGCTTTCGTTTATCTCTCGGCCCTAAGTTTGGGGTGAATTCTGCTAGGCAAGACTGTTGGGGCCCTTTCTTCTTATGGTCCATCTTTTCAAAGTTGTCTTTATTTTGTTTGTTGTTACAAGGGGGGTTTTAAATTCAACTTTAATTTTTTTTGTTATTCCCTCTTGGGCATTATGCCTCACAACACATGCACAACCATCGAGGAGGGGGTGTTCATGGCCCCCCAGGGTGGACCTTGAGTTGAGGTCTAGGCAGAGGAAGTTGTGAAAATTTTTAATTTGGACAATCTCTCTGAAATTTAATATGAAATATGTCATCTCAAATCCTTGTTTAATGTTGATAAACAATATTTATATTATTTTAATATCATTGAAGAGGTTTCCCAATGGGTTCCAAACCCTAGTAATACTAAGGGACAATATAAGAAATACCTCAATTTTATAACTTTGCAGTGACAAATGAAAACCACCCTGGGTCCAGTCTTGAAATAAAAATAGGAGGAACATGACAACATATTTGCAGCCCTGGAGGACATCAAACATGCTCAAAGGAATCAATGTTATTATTTGGAACAATCAGATGCCTAGATAGCTCACTTGGGGAGCTATCTTCAGTGTGAAGTGAAGCATTCATCCCCTATAGGATCCATCTATAAAAAATCTACCCTATTGACTTCATATGATTGATGTTTCCTACTTTGTACTTCAATATTAGTTCTCTTAGTAATTATGCTCTAATTAGGGCTACTCTTTTTCAGAAGATGTTATGTTTTGTTCAAAATTTATGGTTGATAGGTGATAAATATACCCGGTTTCCCAAGTGGTAGATTGAGATCACCTATGATTGACCTAGTTGGATTATGCTTATCTGACAGATGTACTATTTTTTTATCTATTTTCCAAGGCAATACAAACTTAATCCAAAAAAAAATATTATATGTACTGCAAGGACATAATAAGTGAGTTATTGCATATGAAAATGGGTTATTCCAAATATATAAATATTATGAGTTATTATAAAAATAAAGTCATAAATTTTATCTTCTTTATTTATAGTAAATTTGTATTACCTTACAAAACATGAGATTACATAATGAGGTAGTATTTTTAGACTGGTCGGTCATTAGGAAGGCCAAACCATATCCAAAAATGCACTCTTATGAGAGAGGTTGAAGACAAAGTTTTCAAAAAGTTCAAAATAAGGCATACATGTCTTTCACCCCATCCAGGGACTACATGTCTTTCTGAGTGAGCTGTGAGCAAGCCTTCTAGAAGGGAGTGTCCACCAAAATATGCCAAGTGGAGGAGATCCTAGGTGAAGAGTCCAAACAACCATAACTTGCAACCATCTTGTTCCCTGATATTTGGATGTGATGGGGGATGATGAAAGGAATGTTAAATATTTGAGAGGAGACTCGGCAAAGCAATTCTTCCAAGCGCTAACTCTTAGATATTTTATGAATGGCTGTGCCATTTTGGAGCTTGTGGAGAATCTGGATAATAAGTTGAGAATCTCCTTCCACAAAAAGTTTGGAGTAGCCCTGTTTTTATGTTATTTCCAAGCCTTCAAGGAGAGCCATTAGCTCTGTTGCATTCTTTTTTTTATGCCAAGTGTGCTAGAGTATATGTAGAGAGGTAAGCCAAGATGGTTTCTGAATGTGCCACCATAGCTAATTTCCCCAAGTTTCCTTTTGAGGTGCCATTAAAATTTAGTTTAAGGATAGAGGCAGAGGGGACCAAGATGAAAGGATAACTAGTATAGGTGGTTAGATTGGGGTGGAGGAAGAGGCAGGGATGATGGGGGAAAGGTTCCATTTGCTAATATGTTTGGCTTCTAAACCACGTGCTTTCTAGTATTTAGGGGACTAGGGGAGAGTGTTGATGGTTTCTTTGATTTCATGTGTATAATGTTCCCAAGGGAGTCAAGAGGCCATGAGAGGTTTTTGAAGATGTGGTGGTTGCGCTCCTTCCACACGACCCATAATAGGAACCGGGGAGAGAGTATCTAGATGTGGTTGAGGATGGAATTAGAAAAAACTTGGCTTCACCATTGAGCAATGGTGTTTGGAATACTTAGTAAGTATTGATCAGAACAATGTAAATTTTAACGTATCAAAACAAAACAAAATCAATTAACAAGATAAGACGATATTATACGTACTTTAAGAACATAATAATTGAGTTATTGTATATGAAAATGAGTTATAAGTTATTGCAAATAAAGGCAGAAAAAGTTTATGAATAAAAACATTAAAAGAATAATTTATAATATAAGTATTTTGAATAATAATAAAATATTTTTAAATAATATAAATAATTTTGAATAATTATTATTTTGTAATTAAAAATCAAATAATTTAAATTAAGTAGTTAATTGGGGTTATCTCTAGTAGTTGGACAAAAAAGTAGGTATCTTTCCTACCTAGGTTCAATTTCTTGTGAATGACATGATGATGAGAAATATTGTTGTAATAACTATTTGCATATGAATATTGTTATAGGTATCTTTCCTACCTAGATTCAATTTCTTGTGAATGACATGATGATGAGAAATTTTATTATAATCACTATGTACATACGAATATTGTTGTATTGACCTTAGCTAAACTAAAACAAGATAAATTTTCTTAAAAAAAATAATTTATTCATTAATATGATTAATATAAATTATTTTAAGGAAAAACTAATGAGTTATTTCAAACAAAATGAATAAAAGTTTTGAAATATTATGAGCAAGAAGAGCAAGTTCTCATAAATTAGTTATTGTGAATAAAGAAGATTTACTTGTACATTAAAAAGAGTTATCTGTAAATGGAAAAGGTCGTTTGTAAATATGCCATGCAACAAGTTCAAACTTATAATGTGTCCTTTTGGCAGGCCATCAATGAGCACTAAAAATGGTATTGTGTCTTTTTAAGAGCTACAAATGTGATGTGTCATTTTGAAACCCATCCCATCCGTGAAAACAAATATAGAATAATTTAAGAATAGAGAATAAGCATTTAATAACAAAGAGTGCGTATTAAAAAAAACCAAGGTACACATGAAAAAAAAAGTGAATTGAAATAAAAAGTGTTCAAAATGAACTCAAAATAAAAAGTAAAAAGTGAATTTATGTATAGGTGAAGTCAAAATAAAAAATAATAATAGAGTTCAGGCTTTTGTGATCCATATCAATTTAGAGAGAGATTCTTTGGCGAAAATCACATGGAAAATCATTTGTCGACGCGTTTCGAACCAACAAGTGTGGTTCATCATCAAGACAAGTTGAAGAAACAGATCCAGCTGAGCGAGTTAAATAGGCAGAGAAGACTCCTGACCATTTACATGAAAAGTTGTAAAGTTAAAAGTGTTCAAAATAAACTCAAAATAAAAAGTTAAAAGTGAATTTATGTACAGGTGAAGTCAGAATAAAAAATTAATTTACATGAAAGGTTGTAAAGTTATTTTATTTAAGAAAGTTAAAAAGTGAATTGATGGTTTCAAATCCATGTTTTTCGAAGCTCATGGTATTTTTCCATAATATTTGGAAAAGTGAAATAAAAAGGAAATTATTTATTTAATTCATAATTGTCGTGTCTTTTCTTATCAACACATATTTTCATGAAGGGCTATGATAATGTATAAAAAACACATGAAAGGAAAGAATATGAGTGAGTGAAAAATGTAATTGTAATCATTGAAAAAGCTAGTAGAACAACAATGAAATATTATTTTGTGGAGTGACAATTGAACATCATTTATGGAGTGACAATTACATGTTATTTGTGAAGTGACAAGTGAATATCATTCATGTACTGACACTTAAACATCATTTGTGAAGGGAAGTTTGAATATCATTCAAGTGAAGGTTTCATGCATAGATTTGGTGAAGATATATGTCGATATATTGAAGTACTAAGCATATCTAAAAAAGCAATGAGCAAATCTAATGTTCTAGTTAGCATATCATTTTTTAAGGAACTTTATATAGGTTGGTGCCTTTTGTTGATTTGGTGCTTATTAGTTGGGATTAGTGTCTACAAAGATCTAGAAGAGTGAATTGGTGCCTATGAAGGTTTGTATCAATGGCGATTGGTGTCTCTAGTAGGTTGTTTCCTACAAATATTTGTAACACCACCTATAAAGAATTATAAAAGAAAAGTTTTGTAAGTTTTCTCCCTCAAAAGTTTCCACATAAATCTTATGTTCCATGTTTTGTAGTTAATAGATCTCATATGTGATTGTTTTTTAATGGTTGAAGAATATTTAAATAAGTAAAAAATGTCTTATATTGGTTGACAGCCCCCCTCCTCCGAAGTATAAGTGTGTTCTCAACAATTGGTATTAGAGAATGTTCCTTGTGAAATAGTTTAACCACTAGGAGGTAGATCTTGGGAGCACACATGGCTAATCAAGATTTTTTTGCCACAAATAAACCTCCATTGTTTGAGAGAACAATTTATGCATTATGGAGTATAAGGACGTTGATTTATTTAATGGCTCTTGGCTTTGATATTTGGAAATATGTTGTGACTAGTTATAAATATCCAAACTCATAGAAGGCAGTTCAAGAGTTTGAGAATGAAATAAGAATAAAATGTTGCAACCTATCTCCTTCATGTGGAAGAAATGGTCAACACCATCATAAGACTTGGTGAAAAGGTTAAAGAATTGATGATTGTGCAAAAGGTGTTAAGGCCACTCCCTTTAAGACTTGATCCAAATTTTCTGCTATTGAATAAATTAAGTAACATAATAAATTGGGAATGGATTAATTACACGGAAATTGATAAAGAAGATGAAGAATAAGGAGCATGAATCAAGTGATAGTTCCAATAGTGAATTAGATACACAGGAAACATATGTTGTGAGAAAACTCAAAAAGGATCCTAGCAAATACAAATGTAAGCTACCCTCTAAATGCTTTATTTGTAACAAGATTACCAAATTGATGAGAAATGTGACTTCAAAATGAGAACATTAGCTCTAAAAGCCCATTTTTTTTGCATAACATCAAAAAAAAAGAGAGGCTGGAGATGAAAAACACCCCTATTTGAAAAAGTGGTGATGTCGTCCCCATTTTTAGAGTTAAAAATCCAACATTTTTCAACCACAGAATTAAAAACAAAATATCTAGATTGCAAAACCCTCAAAATTCCAACATTGGTGCTACTTCCATCACCTTTTTGTTTACGATTAAAATTAGAAAAAAATTCAAGCATGGCATTAAAGACCAGATCTCATGGCTACAAAAAACCTTAAAAATCAATACCTAAATCAAAGAATCGTTTTACCATGAGCAATTATTTGTTAAGGTTAAAATTATAGCTCATTTAAAATATTAATGTTAGGCCCCTATACTACTAGTGTAACCCCTTATTGTTATTAGTACAACCCCCTTATTATATTGTTGTACCCATGTAGTCCCCATATTGTTACTATTGTGCCCCATAGAAGCCCACTATTGTTATTATTGTGCCCTTACATTATTATTGTTATGTCGGCTCTGATTATATTATGACCCCTTAGACTCCTATATATCGAAAGGAGGTCTCATCATTTGTATCATCTAGGAATTGTTCATTTGTGTAATGTAAAGGAGGTTGCCCCCTTGAAGAGGCTGAATTATAAGGTGTTGATTTATTTTTTCTATCTTTTTGTGAGCTGGTTTCATAACATTTGGTATCAGAGCTTTGGATTCTATGGTTTCGCTGTTCCAAATAGGTCATCGTGGAATTTTCGCTATAAATTTTTGTATGCGACGTTTCAGAAGCGAAAAAAAACCCATTTGAGAAGAAATCGTGCTAAACCTTGGGTCCGAATTTCAGATCTTTTCTCGCTATATTTTCAAAGATATGATCTGAGGAAGTGAGGGTTTTTGCAAGCTCCGGAATTTAAGCTAAAACAAGTCATCGTGGGATTTTCGCTATAACGCTTTCGATACAAAGTTTCAAACGCTAAAACAAAAAACCATTTTAGAAGAAATTGGTTTGAACCTCAGCTCCGAATTTAAGATCTTTTCTCGTTATATTTGCGGAGATATAGTCTGAGGAAGTTAGGGTTTTTGCAAACTCCTGAATTACATTACAAACAGGTGACCTGGGGAAAATAGTCATAACTTTTGTTTCAAGCATCAAATTGAAATTTTGTAAGAAGTTACAGAACGAGGACGGACTGTAGTTTCTTGTGTAAATTTTTCAGATCCAAAGGTCGAAACAGTGACACATGCCACGTCGTACAAGTTCTCTCTATTGAACTAGTCTATAATCAGGTCACCGTGGGAGATTTGGCATAACTCTTCCTTGGAGAATCCAATTTGGATCAGACTGACTGCATTGGAAAGAGGATGTAGAGGGCTACCTCAGTTCAGGATTTCAGAATTAGAAGATCGAAAATTGCAGAGTTACATTCGTTTCAAAATCGAGCTCCTAAAATCAAGAAAAAGCAAGATGAGGAAGTTTGATGGCAAGGATCCGATAGATTGGATACTACAGATGGAGAAATATTTTGATATACATGGTGTACCACTATTACAAAAGGTATGTATTGCATCTAATTATATAGAACCGAATCAATTTTTATGGTATAATGGGTTTTTTTCTCATAAACCACTTATCACGTGGTCAATTTTCATGAAGGAAATGATAGCACATTATGAGAATACAAAGAGAAACACCTTCTTTAGCCAATTGATAAATCTCAAACAAAAGTGTTCAATGGAAGAGCACATTGAGGACTTTCAAAAATTTAATATAATGGAAAATGATATTCTAGAGAAGCAGAGGATTGATGTCTCCATAGGGACTTTAAAGGATAACATTCAACATGAAGTTTGTCTTTGGGAACCTGATTCATTAGAGAAGACATTCAAGTTGGCAAGAAAAGTGGAAAGAAAAATTATGGAAACAATGAATTCTACCCCTCACAACTATAAACATGGAAGTGTTGTTTCTCCTAGCCTTCCACAACCTACAAGGGTGACACCATGAAAATTAGAAGAAAAAAGAGAAAAAAAGGCTTTGTTACAATTGTGATAGCAAATGCACTAAAAGTCATAGGTGTGCTGAGAAGAAATTATTTTACATAGATTATGAAGAGGAGGAAGAAAAGGATCAAGAAACATCAAAAGAAGAGGATATACACTAGGAACCAACCCCCGAGAAAGAAGAAATGAATGTGACCATATCTTGTAAAGCATTGGCAAGAATTACAACTCCTCAAACTCTCAAGATAGAAGGACATATCAAGAAGTGAAAGATCACATTGAGAAAGAAGAAATGAATCCAACCATATCTTGTAATGCATTGGTCGGAATTACCACTCCTAAAACTATCAAGATAGAAGGACATATCAAGAAGAAAAATGCTAAAGAAGTGAAAGATCACATCTAGCATCAAGAAATGAATCCGACCATATCTTGTAAATCATTGGAAGAAATTACCACTCTTCAAACTATAAAGATAGAAGGACATATCAAGAATCAAAAGGTTGAAGCAGTGAAATATCACATCAAGCATCAACAACAACTTCTCCAACTTTTAAAGGATAACGCCAGTTTGGTGCGGAATCGAATGAAAAAACAGGTAGATCAACATCGCAGTGAAAAATATTTTGATGTAGGTGATTGGGTATTTTTACGGCTACATCTCAAGCAAGCTATTTATGAGAAGGAAATGTTGGCAATACTACATGCACTTAAGAAATGGCGACCTTACCCAATGGGAAGACATTTCAAGGTAAAAATGGATCATGATAGTCTTAAATACTTTTTAGAACAAATATTATCTTTAGAAGAACAGAAAAAATGGGTCACAAATATGTTGGGTTATGACTTTGACATCATCGATAGAAAAGGGAAGCAAAATTTTGTTGCAGATGCACTCTCAAGAAAGGATGAGGATTTGGAAGCATTGTTTTGTGCTATTTCTATTATCCAACCAGATGGGATAAACGAAGTAAGGGATGAATGGAAGAAGGACGAAGAAGTGTGGCCACTCATTGAAAATTTACAAAAGATCCCAATTCAAAAAATATGGCCAAAACTTAAAGAGGAAGGAAAAAACATATTGGAACCTGGAGCAGTCACAGAAACCAGAACCCGACAGCTACGAAATCAATCAATTTCAAAGTATCTCATAAAGTGGAAGAACTTACCCGCTGAAGATTCCACATGGGAGGACAAGAATTGTATACAGAAGCATCAAGAACTACTCAAGTATTGAGGTCAACACTTTTTGAAGGAGAGGGGAATGTTAGGCCCCTATACTACTAGTGTAACCCCTTATTGTTATTAGTAAAACCCCCTTATTATATTTTTGTACCCATGTAGTCCCCATATTGTTACTATTGTGCCCCATAGAAGCCCACTATTGTTATTATTGTGCCCTTACATTATTATTGTTATGTCGGCTCTGATTATATTATGACTCCTTAGACTCCTATATATAGAAAGGAGGTCTTGTCATTTGTATCATCTAAGAATTGTTCATTTGTGTAATGTAAAGGAGGTTTCCCCCTCGAAGAGGCTGAATTATAAGGCGTTGATCTATCTTTTCTATATTTTTGTGAGCTGGTTTCGTAACACTTAACCTAAGAAAACTTGTATCATTGCAATTAAAACTTAAAATTCAACTACTAACAGCACCTCCTTTTCAATGGAGTATTAAAATTGCAAGATTTTTTAATTATGATCTGTAAAATCATCACCAGTATAAACAAAATCATAAAAAAAAAATCCCTTTTTTAAAAAAAGCATAGCATAATGCAAAGTTTTGAATTTTTGTAATAAAAAATAAATCGAAAAAAAAAAGTACAAATTAAACATTTAAAAAAAAATACATATTTTAAAAGAAATTACTAAGAAATAAAATGAAAAGAGCTTTAAAAATGAAATATAAAATAAAAGAGAAAGTGAAACAACAAAGCTGGAATGCACCATTTCAACAGCAATCATGAATTCCTCACAAGGGAAATTTGAATAGACATGCACAAATATCATTTTCCCCTCAAAGGAAATATTTTCAGTGGCCCGATAGCATCATGAGAGCAAGTACCAATCCAATAAGTTGGATAATCATAAGATATGGTAAGAATAATTTTAGTCACTCTTATGCCCATTTTCAAAATAATGATGAATGCTTCAGGTGTAAGAAGTTTTGACATAAATCAGTTGCATGTAAAATTGACAAGAAAACCTCTTTTTAGAACACTGCAAATATAGGTACGGATCATGAGGAGGGAAATAAAATAGAACTGCACAAGAGTTATTTTGGCATTCATAAGAAAGGAAGATTGAATGGTGCATGGAGGAAACATAGACCAATGTTTGGATTTGAATATTATCAATAGAATATTAGTGTATCAGAGTCTACAATCCATGTGGTTTATCTCTCTTATATAACATGCAACAGACAAAGACTCCATTCAGTTAAAAGAAGCAGCATCATCCTTGATAGATCTCCAAAGGAATACATTCATGTTGATGATGTTGGATACTTCCAACATACAGGGGATCTCTCCAATATGAGGTCCCAATTAGACCTCAAACCATTTGGTGTAGGAGTCCCATTCAGAAATAAAACTCAATTTTCATTTACTTAAAGATTTGCATTGGCTTAGGCAATTAGCACAATAGATAAGTGCACATGCAATTTTGAATGAGCAAGGGAGTGTGTCGTGTGAAACGTGAAATGTTCAATTGTAGATGTATCAAGGTTATTTCACTGCAAGGGAGAGAATTTGAGTCTCTAAGAGATAAGTAATAGTACTAATCTAATGGAGACACACACACATAAATAAGATAAAATTGTTAGACTTCAAGTGTAATAGTTCACATAGATGTTGTGATAGTTAAATCATCACAACGCATTTCCAACAAGTTTAGCACCAAAGTCACTGAAATAGTTCAATTACTTTAGTACATATGAAAGCCAACATAAACCACAAATATTAGAATAATACTCTCAAAATATCCTTGATTCATGCATGAAAATGTGTTGGCCAAATGGCTTCAATTATTAATAAAAAGTCCCAAGATACATAAGTATAATGAACTCCACTAGCTCCAATAGTTGAGTGTTAGAGCCACTACTTGCTCTCTAAAAGTACTATCTCTATCTCTCTAATGGCTTGTGGGAGAAGCCAAGGTTAAAATTCCTTTGGTTGAGTAATGAGGATCATTTTATAACTTAAGGCATGACCTTTCATATCCTCATGACTTTTGACTTTCCAACTTATAATGACCTTTGGAATTCCATAACTCTTGCACTTCCAAATGACTCTTGGAATTACATGTCTTTTGGACTTCTATACATGGATCTTTTGTTCGTACATTACTCTTGGACTTTCACTTCTTTGTATTTACAATAATTGCATGATTACATCATAATTTCCACATTATCGTGTGGTAAGGACATGACAAGTAAATTTCATTGATGACTAGGGCTCATAGTGACTAATGACATGGAATTTCTTCAATAGGTGACAAGGTTTCCACTTGTGTCTTCTATTTTGCATGCAGTTTTTGTGTTGTTAATGTCTTCACTCTCCAAGGGTATTTGATCACATGGAGTCTTTAGGTTGGTTAAATTTTCAAGATTTCAACGTGTTATTTATTCTTGAATACTTCCTTTGACTGCCTTCTTTGCCCAATCTTCTTCATGTATCTTTTCCATGTTGTTCTTAAAATACATGCAACTGCAGTCACTCATGGAAAGAAAAAATCAACATGAAAAATATCCTATCCTATCTGAACATGTTTCATGCAAATTTCTTGTTCATGACTTAACAATGTGCTTGGGAAGAGCAAGGAGAACTTCTGGGCAAAAGGGCACACTATGAAAGGAAAGAGGGTGCCCAACTTACTGAGAGAAAATGAGGTTTCCCCTTCAAAGAAGTATTTTATAACCTTTGATATTGGTTTCCTCACTTTGTATTTTCCCCTTATCCTTTCTCTACTAGATTGGATAAGCATGTAATGCACCAAGTAGATTTAACACCAATTTGAGGAGTTTGGATATGAGAACAAATGTGGATCTAATAGTTTCCCTCAAGGTTTTCCTTTTGGATGTATCATAATTTTTGTCCATACTTAGCTCAACCTATGACATATTCCCAAACAAAGAAGGAGAACTAATAGATATCCAAACATTGTGGTTGTCACATTTCCTCTTAATTTCACCATGACTCCCTTATAAGCCATGCACTCTTTCACACAAGTTCTTATTTATGTACAATGACCATGATATAAGACATGTCAAGAGATGAATTAATAGACATAGATATGACTGATAAATAAAAATAAAAGAAGGGAAAATGGTAGAGGAAATGCAGCTTAGAGCTAATATTAGAAATAACAAAATTCTCGGTTATTAATGGGAAGAGGGCCAATCCTCCCATCTAAGGATTTTAGCTTGAAATTATTATGATCGAGATTTTCTTCGATGGTAAAGGGGACAATCCACAGAGGTTGGAACTTGATGTGTTTGTCTTTCTCTTCGTGGGCCTTGTCCCACTTCAATATTATCACCCACAATGAAACACTTAGTGCGTGCAGATTTTTTGTCGAACCAACACTTAATACGATTTTGATGGATGACAAATATTTCTTTGGCTTTGAGCCTTTCTCCTTCAAGTTTAAGAAAATTATCTATCCTACTTTGAACCAGAAGGCAAGGTCTACCTTGGAACTCTTGGGAGAGTTTCAAGGTTGGGAGATAAAGGTTCAGAGGCAAGATAACTTCTTTTCAGGGAAGGCTTGGGAGTTACACGGTCATCCCATAATGCATTTATCAAAGCATTGTGTTAGTTCCTTTGCTCAGAGAAAATGGTTTTATCGATTATGCGAATGAGTTTTTTGTTTGTTGATTTGGCTAAACCATTCCCCTGCAAGTAATAGTTAAATGCGTGCTTTAATACAATACAATTATCAAATGTGAAATCATAAAGTTTCAAAGAAGAAAAATAGGTCACATTATCAAAGGCAAGAGACATTGGAATGCAAAACATGGTTATAATATTCTTCTTTAAGAAGTGGATGACTTCCTGGTCATTAACTTGCCTTAAAGGAACTACTTCTGTTCACCAAGTAAAATAATCTGTCACTCTTAATTGGTGTTTCTTTGATGAATGTGGGAAAATTTCTCCAATAACATATAGTCTCCACTATTGGAAATCTTCCTCAACTGCTATTATTAGTAGTGGTCTGACTAACTTCTGATCTTGGTAGGCACATCTTTGACAAGTTGGGCACTTGCGAGCATAAGCACAAGAATCTTTGAATAAATTGGGCCAATAATAACCAACTCTCATTACCTTTTGTGTTGTTGTATCACCCGCATAGTGACGATCGATCAGTCTTTTGTGCAAATATCTTAGTACCTCCTTTGTGTCTTAAGGCTCAAAGCATATTAGCAAGACACTATTATGGTTCTTTATAAAAAGCACTCCATGAATGAGCTAATAGGATAGATTTTTAAGGAATATTTCCCTCTTTTGTTTGTTTAATAGATGTGTGGGCAAGGTGTTGTACTCTAAGAATTTCCATATATCTAAATACCATGGTGTTGTTGATTTTATCTAGGGAGCTTGTTTAAAATTATACATTTCTATTTCCTGCTCCCAACCTAAAGAATATTTCTCTAAGGCATCTCTTGCTATGTTGGTAATTGACAGAGTCCATGACCCTTAATAATATGAACTAGCTTAAACTCCAAATCATATTCTTGTAAATAGGGCATCCAATTTTCCCTCTTCTCACCTAGCTCTTGTTGCACAAAAAGTGTTTTTACCACTGGATGAGGCACATATATGATCGTGTGAGCTTCAAGGAGATAGGGCCTGAAATATTTTACTACCTTATATACATTATAGGCGTGTTTATTGATGGAAATATAATTTAACTCTGACCCCTTTAAGCCAGCACTCATGAACGAAATAGGTTGTTCATTTCCTTCAACATCTTTCTAAGTGAGTACGACCACAATAGATGAATCTAAAGAAAAAGTATAAAACAAGAAATCTTTTCCATAATCACGACTAAAAAAAAATGCATGTGCATCAACGATAACTTGTTTACTTTGAGAAAAAACATATTTTTCCCTTTTGTCCCATTATAAATTGTATCTTTCTTAATCATATCTTGTAGAAGTTTAACTATAAGAGAGTGCCTTCTGAGACACCAAAGATGTTTTCTTTAGGATTGAGAGAGATCCCATATTTTTAACATAGGTCAAATATTTTCTTCAAATTATGTACACGATCTAATCTACTTTTGGAGAACACAGTTACATCATCCAAATAAGCAAATACACTTTGGCCAATCAGGCCATGGAAAGTAATTTCCATTGCTCTTTGAAAAGTAGCACCAACATTTATAATCTTGAAAGGAATACACTTGAAAGAGAATGTTCCCCACTTGGTATTGAAGGAGGTTTTAAGATGATCTGGTTCTGTTAATAGCACTTGATTATAGAAAAAAAAAACCATCAAGTAGAGAGAACATCTCAAACCCAGATATTGTTAGGAGGATTTGTTCCATGG
This sequence comes from Pinus tabuliformis, assembly GCA_031772625.1. NCBI lineage: Eukaryota > Viridiplantae > Streptophyta > Pinopsida > Pinales > Pinaceae > Pinus > Pinus tabuliformis. Next base: position 1,528,809,578 of record CM062816.1, read on the forward strand.
ATGGCACTGGGTAGTTGTCAGTGTCTAATGCCCGGTTAAGATTGTGAAAGTTGACACATAACCTTATCTCACCGGAATTCTTTCTGATAGGGACCAAATTTGAAACCCAAATAGAATGTTGACCTTGAAAATGATTCGAGCATCCAACATCTTCGTCCGCTCCTTTTGAATTAGGGGTTCCATTTTTGGATGAACTTTCCTGAGCTTCTGCTAAAAAGGCTTTACCCCCTTTTTAATGGGAATGACATGTTGGATGAATATCATGTGTCTTCAAATCGTCATAAGTCCATGAAAACACATCTTAGTATTCTTTGATCAAGCAGATGAATGCTTTTCAGTCTTGTGGAGAACGACATATACCAATGTTTACATATTTCGAATCTTCTCTAGTTCCCAAGTTGACTTGTTCAAATGACACCTTTTAGCTCTGATTCTTAGTGGTAATTGGTCCTCCGAACCAAATTTGTAGGTCATATAATTTTGTAAGGGATGCTACACCTTTAGGCATAGTTTTGCCTTTCATTTCATCCTATGCTTCTAGCAAATCCTTGTCGTGCTCATCCTCCTTAATGGAAGCATCTTTGAACACATCTATATTAGCCATAAAATGCAGTGTTTGTTGGTCATCATTCATCATCAAACACATATGGTTTATATATAATCTTTATAGAAAAACCATTTTTCAACTACGACTTTATAATGGTTGCATTAGTTAATGTATCTGATGCAACATTTCTAAGTATAGGAAGAAAAATAATATTAAAAGCTTTAAAATAATTAATAAATCACCATACCTTCTGTTGGTAGTTTTTAAGATTTGGTGAACATAGTGGATAGTATTTGATTAACCACTTCTAATTCACCAATTACCTTGAGTGAATCTACCTTCAGGTCGATGTCTTTATTTAACCCAAGCACGAGTGCTTTGCATTTGGCAATATTATTTTTACACTCGAACTTCAAATGACATGAAAGGATGTACTTCTTATTTCGTGGGTATATGAGTATGCAACGAACTCTAGATCCATATTGCATTTTAGAACCATCCAAGTACATAGTATATATATTATTATCTACTAAATTGGTTCCTATACTATTATTACTATTATGTACATCTATATTACAAGATTCATTAGCACCAGCTAGAGTAGAAGGAAGGAGCTCCGACTGTGTATCAGGTGGTATGGGTGATGGTTGTGCTTGATAACATTGATAAACTTCCAGGAAACAATTTCAAAAGGTAATATTTGCAAAGGGAAAAGGCTCATTATGACCCTAAAGTGGTGTCACAGTATATTTCATGTGTGGTTCACTTTCCACTTGAATCTGGTTGTTTTTTCCCTTATATGGAATCCATAAGTGTGGCCAATCTATAGCAAAATACCCTTGTAATTTACTAGACCAGTCTCTACTTAGGAGCATGCCATAGACTTCAGGGATTTCCACAATTACAATGTTTATACATTGGTGTACCTAGCGAGTAGATTATAATCGAATAATAACATTCTTGATTTCACTAATAGCTTGGACAAGGGATCTATCCAACTAGATGCTTTGTGCATAAATTTTATCCCATTTAAAATTAATGTTCTTAGTGATAGATAATGGATTTACATTCACAAATGCACTTGAATCTACCAAACAATTATGGACATTGTAATTAAATATTTCAAAATTTAACAAAAATGGGGGGCATAGACTGTTAGCATCTAAAGTTGCAACGTTAAATATATATCTGAGTATTCCAGAAGACTTATCGGACACATTTTGAGAAGTAGAATCTTTTTCACCTTATGAAGGCTATGAGAAGGCTTGGACAAGAAGTACACACTAGCCTACTATCTTTACAAGATCAAATATAGAGATATTGGCATGATCTCTCTTCAAATATTCAACTATGTTATAATGAATAGTTTCATTTTTAACGGGAAATGTTGAAGTGTATGGAGTTGTAGCTTGCTTTGAAGCTTCCCAAGTGATGGACTTATTCTTATTTTTGGTGGAATTAATCTTAGAGGCAACAACATTTCCAGACCTATTTTGTGTATTCTAAGCAAGATTAGTTGGTGGTGCTAGTCTACTTAATAATTTCTTCTTTAACTCTAGTCTTGTCACTTCCTATTCAGAAATGGGCCCTTTGATCCTCAAATTATAATGATTGGTTTGTTTCGGAGAAAGGGCCTCACTTTGAGGTGGCGCTTCAACACTCTTCTTGTCAGTATTGAGAATAAAATCAAAAGTATTAATTGTATGTCCAATACCTATGCTTTCCTCAGCTGTTACAGGTTCATATGTTTCTTCCATATGATCTGACTTCTCATATGCTAATAATGTTTAAAAAAAATACGTGCTTCTAGATCATTCATGTTGTGGTTTCACTGTGGCCATGTTTACTTTTAATTCCATTCCTGATGGAAGGAAAAATAGTTTTCCACACCTGAATTTTCAATATTCAACACAACATTTTACCTCTGGGAAGATTTATCTCACTAGTTGTTTTTGTTATTCCTTCTTAATGGGAAATACTTGGGAGGCTTGCCACTAGTTGAGGTCTTGCTTGACTTTCTCTTTAATTCTTAAACTTATTTGGTAAGTGCCTTTAAAAATCTAGTCAAGCTTTCAATATCAATAGAATCCTTTTATTTAGCTTTTCTTGAAGAAATTTGAGAGTTCTTACCAGTCTCCTTAGAGTCTTTGGATTCATCATCACCAGTAATAGCTCCAACAGTGTGTAATTATTTATTTACGGCTATCACTTTTGCAAATTTTAAATGCAGTGACTCCTTTGCAGCTCTTTTGACAAAAGAAAAAATATTTGTCGAAAAGGTAGATGTATAATAATCAATAGTGATAGAATCATGAGGTTGCGTGTCTGGGGGGAATTTGTTCAATATGGCATCTTTAAATTTATCCTTTTCCCCCATCTTAATATTTTTGAGCTCTTTTAATAACATGGCGAGAGTTTTGTTTTCGACAAATTAATCCAAAAAAAATTTCTTAAACTCTCTCCATCTATGGATTGAATTAACAAGCAGACTATGGTACAATGTTGTTGCTCTACCTTCCAAAGTAAATGGTAAAATCATACAAGAAACATCGTCATGTCATACCTCTAACATTCGTAGATGCATGTAGAAATCATTGATATGATCTTCTACCTTTGTTTTCTTGTTAGGATCGAACTTAGATAACAACTTCTCAAGATGTCTAAGAATTTTATGAAGGTTATCTGGAAAAGAAAGCAACTCTTGGGCCATCCAATCCAAGTCCTGATCTTCCATGTCTTCATCTATAGGCTCCTCATCCTTTTCCGAATCGGATGCACCTTATCCTTCACCATTTAGACCGTCATTAAACTCAAAATCAACTCTCAGTTGTTCTCCATCAGAAAGGGAAATATCTTCCTCATACTCTTCATGAATGGGTGGAAGTAGTTGTTGATGAGCCGTGTCTTCTGAATATTCTTCTAAATCCTCAAGAGTGGAAAAGACCAAATCTTCCACTGATGCAACTAGTATACTAGTAGAAGTTATTTATTTCTTCTTAGAATGATTGGCGAGATTATGAGAAAGAGAGAGTAAACTGATAGATTTTGTGAACCAATGGGTAATAGGCCAAATCACTCAAATTTGTTCGTAACTAAATTCATAAGCCAACTCCAGACCAGATTGAGAAGACCCTACTACCTCAGGAAAAGGAGTTGTGATAGTGCTCGGGATATTGTTGCCTTGTCCAGAAACTGAATGATTGTGATGTGAAGATTTATCAGCCATAAAAAAGCCAGCAACCTTCCTTCTAGGTGGCTAGAATGTTTACGGTGCTAGATACTGCCAACATATAGGGGGTCTCCCCGATATGAGGTCCCAATTAGACCTCACACTATTTGGTGTAGGAGTCACATCCAGAAATATGGTCTAGTTGTTGTTTACTTAAATATTTTCCATGGCTAAGGAAATTAGCATGAGAGAGAAGTTCACATGTGCTTTTGAATGAGAAAGAGAGTGTGCCTTGTGAAATGTTTGATTATAGATGTATCAAGTTTCTTTCACTGCAAGGGAGAGAAAGCATGTCTTTAATAGATAAGTCATAGTATTAATCTAATGGATACACACACACATAAACTAGAAAGAATCATTAGACATCAATAAAAATAGTTCACATAGATGCTACAATCATTAAATCATTAAAACAAATTTCCAAGATTTTTAGCACCAAAGTCACCAAAATATTTCAATTACTTTAGTACGTATGAAAGCCAAGAAAAACTGCAAACATAAGAAGAATAATCTATAAATATCCATGATTCATGCGTGAAAATGTATTGGCTAAATGGCTTCAAGTATTAATAAAAATTCCCAAGATACCTAAGCATAATGAACACCACTAGCTCCAATAGTGGAGCGCTAGAGATATTATATTATTTCTATTATAATGATAACTGCTTGAGGACTTTTTATTTTTCTTAATTAGGTTTTGCTTGTGAGGACTTTTTATTTTTCTTAATTAGGTTCTTCTTGTAATTGATTATTATTATGTGTTATTCTTCATCAAATAGTTACCAAAAAAAAATAATAATAAAAAGGAAACAAGATGTAGGCAATGAGCCAGGGCCAAAACCTCTCCAAGCTTGAGAGAAAAACCCATCAAATTCTTCTTCGTGTAGAATCTTCAATTGACAAATTCCAAGACCTAGACCCTTGAACTAATAAACACTCCAAGACCAATTCAATTCTTCTTCTTGATGAACTTCTCCTTCTCCATGTAAATTCTAGTCAAACTTGTACCACAGCTTCAAATTTCAACCCTAACTCAGAATTTTGGCTAGTTGTTGCAGACCTGCAATTTCAGCCTCTTCTGTAGAAACCCTAGGTCACACATCTGGCTAGAATATGGATAGATTAGCCTCCTTTTGACTTCTCTTGACCTGGACTCCATTCCTTGAATATTCAACTTGCTAATTTGACCTTCTTTGACCCAATTTGTGATTCCTTTAAGTGGCTACAATTTTTAGCTCTCACTGATGCAAATGATGCCCTAACTTTCGCACATGTGGAGGAGAATTAACCCAAAACATATTAGAAAAATCTTCACTCTTCTTCCTTCTTCCTTCACTGGTTATTAGGCTCCTTACTCTTCTTTTATCGAACTCTTCTTGATGCTTGAGTGAGTGATCCTTTAGTGAGGTCAATTTTTCCTTTATATAGCCCTTCATGAGCCCTTAAATAGGTTGGCTTCATATTTTAGAGAGGTCGACTTGTTCCTTTGTAGGTTGACTTCATCATAAGAACTTAAATGTTCTTGGAGGGTTATTTGACTTGATTTTGACTTAAATAATTTTTCTTACAATATGTAACATGCCCAAGAAGGGTTATTCATACATGACAATGACTCTTTTTACTTTATAGACTCAATGACAATTCCTAGAAGCTCTCAATGGGAGCTTGACCTAAAATAAATTTCCTTTGAGAATAAAACCCATGCCTCAAGAAGAATAATAATAAATTTATTTTTCTATTTTCATTGAATACATAAAATCAACATTACATATGTCATTATGAATACTAAACCTAGTTACATATTTCAACACTCCCTCTTAACTAGGGAGGTATTCATAATCCATACAAGGTACTTGGACATTCTCAATCTGAATAATTATTATAAGAAGAGTTATATTGGTAACCCATCTATATAGCATCATATTGTCCAACATTTTCACATAACAAGGCCTTGACTAACATTTATCTCTCCACAAGATCAGAGCATAATGTTGGAGAGACTAATGATTTATAGACATCATCATCATTGTCTCTCTCGGAACATACCTCACCAGAGTTCTCTTAGAGTATGTTCCATCAAGACTATTTGTATCTTGGATTCCCAGTCCTTAAATAATATAGGTCCTCTACGACTACTCTTATCTTGGATTCCCTACCACATCCTCAAAGAGTATTGGATGTCAGATGTTTACCCAAAACTCCATTCTTTTCTTTCCAAGTGAAGACAAGAATAATGTGTTTATCTCTCCTTATCAACTAGGGAGGATATACCCATTCCAATTAAGGAATTCCCCCATTCCTATAAAATTAATGTACCCAAGCTCCCTCTTAGCTTAGGGACTTGCTTCCAAGTTTATACCAAGTTAGAAATCTTCTTTCAAGCTCCCTCTTAACTAGGGACCCGTTTCCACCAGGAGCTCTTTATTCATTGCTGGAGATCATGGGACCTTCAGCTGCTTGTAGTTCTCCTCCATTTGATTTCATGATTTTATTTTTAACATTATGGGTCCTTCATCCTTGTAGGGCATTGGCCATCCATGACTTTCACAAGCCACATTGGTCATGTCATCCCTTTTTATGTTGGAAAGTGATCTTCTAGTCCCTATATGGATTTTATTTATACAATTGTCTTTTCCAAGTCATGTTTCCTTTAGGATCTTTTCATTCAACCACATGAGTGCTTTTTTGTAGGAGATATCTAAAACTCTCTCTTAGTAGCCCTGTATCAACCCAACTAGATGATTTTCAAAAAAAAAAATGGACATTAAATAAAAGTTACCTTTTATGATGGCCTTTCATCATGACATATGTTTGCTTGCAATATTAACACCCTGCATATATATTTAACGCATCTCCAAGATATACAATGTCAATGGTCTCTTTCTTTTCCATACTTCATGAAAGTCTTCATATCTTTCCCATGGATATATCATTGTCAAATATTTTATCCATTAGATGTTGATTTCCTTACTCCATAGTTGCATCTTTCATGATCTCTTCTTTTATTTTTATTCACAAATTGTTTTCCAAGAAATTCCAATCATAATTCCTTCAAAATTTTCAACCACATCATATTCCATATCACACCTTAATACATCCTTTTAACGAAATAGATTATTTTATATGCAACTACATAGCGACATGACTTAACTTATTAAAAATATGCATACATACCTCTTTTCTTCTTTTTGGTCTTCTAGAATTCCTTTAGCAGCTTCATGTCCTTGATTGAGAGTGCTTCAATAAACTTGACATGCCACATTCCTTTGTCATCATACCATATTTTTTGAACAATGAATCCCATCCAAAGTGGAATTCTCAGCGAGACATACTTCAAGAAATGTATCTCCTAATGAAGATTATAGCAGAGGATCTTGATTATCTTCATCTTGTAGATTCTCCTTCCCAATGATGTATGATGAGATTCATACTATATGAATCACTTCTACTTATGCTTCTAATGAGGTTACCAAGAGCTTCTTCCTTGATAATGATTGTCATAGACTTCAGCTATCTTTCAAGCTTCATAATGATGTCACGAGCTCTTGTTTTCAATCATATGCTACTATGATGCCATCCTAAAATGATGCATCATATAATGCTTCTAATGCTTCCTACCATGATAGTTATATTTCAAAAAAATTGAAAAGAACTACGTGGATAAGACTTATCTCAATAATAGTAGATATTTTTTACTTCCTCCTTCTTGGATTTCTTCTTTTGAGCTTCTTCCACTTCTTCAGTGTTATGGGCTTCTTCCCTTATTTGTTTGTTTATTTCCTTATTGGGATTAGGAAAATCTCTCTTGTAGTGCCCATATTCTTGACATCCATAGCATTAGATCTATGACATATTGATCTTCTTCTTTTTTTGAGGACCGAACTTACCAAATTTCCCTTTTCTTCTTAACATGACACCAAATGTTTGAACCTGCTCATCGATCCTACATCACCTTTTGCCTTCAATCTGTTTTCTTTAATCTTGCATAGTGACCACAAATTATTGAATGGGACATCTTTCTTCTCTTCATAGGCCTTTGATACAAGGTAACTTTTTTCATCAGTTAGTGCATTTACAACAATGGTAATCATTTCTTTATCGGATATCGTCTCTACTATTTCTTGAAGTTGATTCCTTATTTGTGATGCTTTGGTAAGACATGTAGATATCCCTAATCCTTTGATTCTTTCAACTTGTATAGTTCAGATCTTAGTGATATGAGTTTTCCTGTCCTTATTTCAGAGAATAGTTCCAATAGCTTATCATATATGTCTTTTGATGTCTCCAACTCTACGACATAGGGGATGAGGGAATCCTTGATGGATTCTATAATAATCCTTTGATCCCTTAGCTACTTTTTCATATATTTAGATAGTGTTTTCTCTTCAGATGGTTTGGAGAATTTTCCATTGGCATGACCAATAAATTCATTTTATTCGAGGACTAAGTATATCCTCCTTTTCCATGCAAGGAAGTTCGATGACCCAACCTACTTGTTGATTTCCTTGCAAAATGAAGTCATTTTACCAGATTTAGTCATAGAAATAAAAATACTTACTTATCAAGTGAAGATGAACTCTTAAACTTGATGCCTTTGTTTATTATGATTGATTATGACTTCTTGATGATGCCATGATGCTTCTTGGATGATATTCTTTAAGGATGTTTGAAATAAGGATTCTCTTTTGTGATGAAATCCTTTGCTTCAATGAGAGGGTGATTGCCTTGAAATCTTTGATGATGATGAGAACGCCTTTCTTATTCTTCCCTTGAATGTGAAAAATTCAAGATGCTTTAAATTCCTTCGTTTTAAGGTATTTACTTTGATTATTGTTAGAGTGAGGTCCCAAGAAAGTTTCAAGTGTAGATGCCTTCTTTGAACGGACTAGGGTTTTGAATTCCTTCAAAATGATAATGTGACCCTTGTCCTAGAAAATCCATGGAGATGCGAGAATGTCCTTGATACTTTTCTCAAACTTTGATTCTTGAGATTTCTTTATCGTAGATTCCCTTTCTTGATTTGTCACCTTAGCTCTGATACCATGTTGAGAAATCTAGGATAGAGATATTAGATGATTTCTCTTATAATGATAACTACTTGTGAGGAATTTTTATTTTTGTTAATTAGGTTCTTCTTGTACTCAATTATTGTTATGTGTTATTCTTCATCAAAAAACTATGAAACCATAAAGAATAGTAATACAAAGGAAAAAATATATAGGAGATTAGCTAGGGCCAAAACCTCTCCAGACTTGAGAGGAAAACATATTGAATTCTTCTTCTTATAGAATCTTCAATTGACGAATTCTAAGACCTAGACACTTGACCTAATAACCAATCCAAGACCAAGTCAATGTTTCTTCTTGATGAAATTCTCCTTCTCCAAGTCAACACTAGTCAAACTTGTACCACAATTTCAAATTTCATCCTTAACTCCAAATTTTGGCTAGTTGTTGCAGACCTGCAATTTCAACCTCTTCTGCAGAAACCCTAGGTCACACGTATGGATGGAATATGGATAGATTATCCTCATTTTGACTTCGCTTGACTTGGAAACCCTTCCTTGACTATTAGAACTTCCTAATTTGACCTTCTTTGACCTAATTTATGCTTCCTTTAAGTGGTTGCAATTTTCAGCTTTCGTTGTTGCAAATGATGCCCTAACTTTCATACGTGTGGAGGAGAATTTAGCCCAGAATAGATTAGAAAAAAATTCGCTCTTCTTCTTTCTTCCTTCGTTGGATATTAGGCTCCTTACTCTTCCTTGATCGAACTCTTCTTAATTCTTGTGTGAGTGATCCTTTAGTGAGGCCAAGTTTTCCTTTATATAGGGCCTCCAAATTTACAATAACAACTATCATTGCAGGGTCTACCGTTGATCCCTGCTTGCAAACCACATGACCCAGCAATATTCCATAAGGAACACAAAGTATGCATTTTTTAGATTTAGGGTGATCTGATTTCTGTGACAGACGTCCAACATAAGGTGAATACTTGCAATGTGGTGCTTTACTAACCCAAATATAGTCCAATAATCAAAGTAGACTTCTAAGAACTTGTGGATGAATTCCTTAAAATATGCAATTACTACCCCGAGAAGAACGCAAGTGCATTCTTCAATCCAAATGGCATTACCATGTATTGAAAACATCCCCATTCCATCACGAAGGTTTTCTTGTTGCGATCCTTTGGCGCGATCTTGATTTGATGGTACCCCGAGAACCCATCAATGAATAAGTAGGCTTCCTTCCCTCCAACATTCTCCAGGACCTTATCTACAAATGGTGTTTAAAACAGGTCATGGACGCATGCATCATTGAGCTTCCTCAGGTCTACACATATATGGATCTCATCTTGTTTCTTCCTTTCCTGTACTACCATAGGACTTACCTAGTTTGATTCCTCCATAGGCTCAATGATCCCAGCCTCTAAAATTTTGTCCAATTCCTTGCGCACCTTTTCCTTATATTTTGGATTCAAACGATAGCGTTGTTGTTTTGCAGGCTTCGCGTCTGGCTTCAAAGTAATCTTCCTCACACCCAGGTCCCCTACTATCCCCTTCTGATCTAAGAACTTGGTGGGAAACAAGTCCTGGTATTGGCATAGCAGTTCTGCAACTTTATCAACTGTATCCTCATCCCAACAGTAGCCTATCTTTGCAAACTTCGATTGTGTGTTTGATCCAATGTTTACCTGTCCATTCTTCAAGGGCTCTACTATGTCAGGGATTGTTGCTTTGGGTCCTTCAACCTCGCACTATCCTTCAGACTCCGAAATTTTGATATTTCTAGGGTCATTTTCTTCTTCTTCTTCTGTAGTTATGTTATAGAATTCCGACACATGGCACAACTGCATATTCCAATCTAGTTGAACCCATTATACTAGTTCCTTAGGAATTCTAAAGATTGCAGCCTTAATTTCTTGGAGTGCTTCATCAATACAGTCAAAGCCATCCTCAAATATGAAGGTCAACAGGAAAATTTCTTTAAGGATATCCCACTCGGTCGTTCCATGGCGTAGCTCAGTTCTCAGGTACTAATTCATCGGAATGGTATCCAAAGTGTGACAAAAAATGTGCACCCATTCAGGTTGAGGATTCTCTCCCCATGCTTTAGTCCACCGCGCTAAATGCTCATGCAAGTCATGTTTTCGAGTGTACTTTTCAGTCATACAAGTATTGACATAACCGAGCCTTAGTTTCATCATTCATCGATATTCCTTCCAGTCAGAGAAGTTGTCCTTATGCGTACCCCACCAACGAGTAGGCGTAGAGCATAGTGCCAGATCTAATTCTTGGAACCGATGTTCTTCTGACACCTCCCTTTCAAAATTATCCAAAAACAAATTAACATCATCTAAACCGTCATAATGAGGTAGATTTCGTACCTCCATGGATACGCAGTGAAGCAACTTTGTCAACATGTTGCAGGGTAGCGAGGAGACTTCATGTAATCTATTCTGCCAATGCTCAAGATCTTCATCGGAGTCTAAGGTGCAAGAGATATCTCTATCCCAAGAAATTTGTCCATTTGTTGTAGGATTGATCCAGTCCTTATCACTCGTAGTGATATTATATATCTAATCCAGATCGTCTTCTTCTTCATAATCGCGGCCTGGTTCTATGTATTACGCAACTTCAGTTGGATCTAATGGAACAATTACTCGGAGCGCCTTCCTTACAAATGTCATTCTGCATTTCTTAATATTAATGATCGCATCCATATCAAAGACCCAATCAATGCCTAATAGTGCAGGGTAAGGATTACTATCGGCCACTATCTCGATTACTTCAAATTCAGCCAGGGTGCTCGCTCCTTTAATATCCATCGTAACCCCATACATACATCCCATAGGAATGATCTTTTATTGATTTGCCACATGTAGCTCGATAGGAGACCACTGCAATGTAGTTATTCCCATTCTTTCCCAAGTTTTTTTTGGTAACACATTCGAATCATATCCTAGATTGATAATTACCTGATCCATTTCGTATTCTCCAATCTACGCAATTAGCCTCATTTCACGACCTATTCATTTCTTGATTTTGCCTACTTTTCGTATAGTGAACTATTTTGGAGGAGTCGTGACCTTACCTGTATAGTTATCAATTAACTCTTGGAGCCCTTATACCGCCTTTCTATCTCGCAACAGGTTCATACAAGTATTCAGAACGGTAGCTAATAGCGAAGGATCCATGTCTTGTGATTCGTTGTTTCTGCCAGACTTCTCTTGACTTCCCGAGGTAGAGGCCTCAACAAAGCTCTTTTTGGCTTCCATAAAGGTTTCCTTAGCCCGGTTTAGATCAAATCCAAATTCCTTCTCAGTAGCCTTGTATACCCACTTTGAGTTTTCGGTTGTTTTCCTTTATCTTCTCTAGTGGAAATACCACTTCGCGTCACTATATTAATGTTGGGTTCTTTCTCGCGAGGCTTTGCTCTCATCATCTGAATATTCTGCGTAGGTGTTTGAGACTTCTTCTCCTACATCTTGGATATTAGTACCGAACAATATTTTATAACATGATCAAACTGTCGGCAATACTGACAAGAGGGATGTGTTGGGTTCTGATAGTCACGAGCAAAATGTTAGAAAAATATTATGTATGACAGAGAAATACAAGACATATAATAAATAGAAAAACACAAACACATAAAACTAGAGAGACACATATATACGTGTCTCTCCCAGTTTGGGCTACGTCCACCCCGAACAGCCAGTCCTTCCTTTCTATTATCTAGCAAAATGAAGAGACACAACCTACAGCAGATCCGTTGTAATATCCTATGTTTTCTCTCACAGTCTCACCTATATGTTTCTCGCTCTGAGAATACACATATATTCCACAGCCTCAATACAATACCCTCATACAAAGAGAGGGGTTGCCTTCTAGGGAAAAAAACCCTAAACTAAACATAAATTCTACCATCAGATCATCCACCTAATGAATGGCCCAGATTGACTAGAAATTACTATATTTTTACAAGGCAATTTTACATCTATTTTTAGCTTTAGGGGTGCTACCCCTGAAACCCCGCCGGGGGACCGCTGGCCCCCAGACCCCCCAGCTGGGGGGGATAAGTCCCCCCCACATGGAGGGGTGTACAATCTTCCTGGGGTATACATCTGTCTATAACAAAGACCTCTAGATTAGGATAATAATCATGCTCCACACCCAACAATCTCCCACCTGGAGAATGATTGTAGCAACTTCATCACTGCTTCATTTGCTATAAAATGACTCCTCTTTGGACCTAGTTGTTTCTCATCTTCATCATCATCCTTGAAGACCAAATGAAACTGATCATATTCTCAGTTTCTCCCTAGTTACAACTTTTGTTAGCATATTTGCAGGATTTTGGCTAGTGTGTATCTTTTCCAGCTTCAACTCTCCATCTTCCAACACTGATCGTATGAAATGGTACTTGAGATGTCTGTTTTTAGTCCTTGAATGAAATGTTGAGTTCTTTGCAAGATGAATGACACTTTGGCTATCACTGTATAATGTGCCCATATCATTCTTCTTACCAATTCATCCATAAACCTTTGTAACCAAATCATTTCTTTACTAGCCTCTGTAGCAGCAACATACTCTGCTTAAGTTGTTGAAAGTGCAACAACACTTTGGATTTTTGAAACCCAACTGATAGTTGTTCCACCTATAGTAAATACATATCCGGTAGTGCTCCTCATGTTATCTTTGTCACATGCCATATCTGCATCAACATATCCCTGTAGAGAAATGTTTGAACCACCAAAGCATAATGCTTGATTTTTGGTACCTCTCAAATATCTGAGAATCCATTTCACTACCATCCAATGTTCTTTTCCTATATTTTTCATGTACTTGCTTACAACTCCCACTGCATGTGCAATATCAGGCCTTGTGCGGACCATTGCCTACATTAAGCTTCCAACTGTTGATGCATATGGAACTTTAGACATATAATCCATGTCTTCTTGGGTCTTTGTGCACATCTCCTTACTAAGTTTGAAATGGCTAGCAAAAGGTGTACTAACTGGTTTTGCATTGTGCATATTAAATCTTTTCAACACCTTTTGTATGTACTCATTCTGAGACAATGTTAATTTGCAATTTTTCCTCTCTCTAGTTATTCTCATACCAAGGATTTGTTTTGCAGCTCCCAAATCCTTCATTGCAATTGAATTTGCTAATTTTCTTTTGAGCACATTTATTTCCTGCATGTTAGACCCTGCAACAAGCATGTCATCTACATACAATAACAATATAATATAGCTGCCATCATTTTTATTTTTCAGATAAACACAATGATCAGAGTAACATCTAGTATAACCTTGTTCAGACATAAACTTTTCAAATTTTATATATCACTGCCTTGGAGCCTGATTTAAGCCATACAAGCTCTTCTTCAACCTGCACATTAGTTTCTCCTTCCCTTTTACCTCATATCCTTGTGGCTGCTGCATATATATCTCTTTCTCCAAATCCCCATGGGGAAAGGTTATCTTTACATCTAACTACTCAAGATGCAAATCTTCAACTACTACTAGACTTAAAATAGTTCTGATTGAAGTCATTTTAACAACAGGAGAAAATATTTCATCAAAATCAATACCTTTCTTCTGTGAAAACCCCTTCACCACAAGTCTAGCTTTGCACCTCTGTTTTCCTCTATCTTCTTCCTTCAGCCTGTAATCCCATTTATTCTACAATGTAGTTTTACATGCAGGGAACCTAACTAAGTCCCAAGTCTGGTTATGCAGTGAGTCCATCTCTTCTTCCATGGCTAGCTCCCACTTCTTCCTAGTTTCAATCTGCATTGCTTCTTCATAACATTTGGGTTCACCAGAATCAGTCAAGAACAAATAATATAATGAAGGAGAGTATCGTTCAGGGGGTATACTTATCCTAGTAGATCTTCTAACACCACTTTCAGGTGTTTGGGGTGCCTATTGTTGTTGTGGTGGTTGCTATTGTTGTGGTTGTTGATTATTATTATTTTTAGGCACCTTTACTTTTTTAGTGATCCCATCAAGAACTGTGTATTCCTTGTTTTCTTTTTCCTGTTTCTTTTCCTGCAACTGATTCTTATACAAGACCTTTTCATTGAATATTACATCTCTGCTCCTAATGATTTTGTGATTTTCATAATCATATAAGCGATAACCAAAATCTTTAACACCATATCCAATAAAGGTACATTTCTTTGATTTTGCCTCAAGCTTTGTTCTATTTTCTTTATTAATATGGACAAAGGCCTCACAAGCAAAAGGCTTTAAAAAGGAGTAGTTTACCTTTTTACCTGTCCATGCTTCCTTTGGAATACCACTATCCAAGGAACTTGAAGGCCCTCTATTTATTAAATAAACAGTAGTATCTACAGCATCTACCTAAAATTGTAAAGGAAATCCTGCATGCAATCTCATGCACCTTGCACGCTCCATGATTGTTATGTTCATCCTTTCTGACACACCATTTCCTTGTGGTGTTCTTGGAACTATCTTCTCTCTGTGAATTCCATGCTCTTAACAGTACCTATCAAACTCTTTGCTGCAATATTCACCTCCATTGTCTGATTTGAGACACTTCAATTTCTTTCCTGTCTCAATCTAAACCAAAGCTTTCCATTTCTTGAAAGTATCAAATACATCAGATTTATTCTGAATAGAATAAATCCAAGTTTTTCTAGTTGCATCATCAATAAAAGTAACATAATAATGAGAGCCACTGAGAGATGATACATGAGCAGGTCCCCATACATCTGTATGCACAAGCTCTAATTTTTCGCTCTTCTTTTCTTTCCCAACTCTGAGAAATCTGACTCTCTTCTATTTTCCATAAATGCAATTCTCACAGAAGTCCAAATCAACATTCTTCAAACCCGGCAACAAATTCCTTGAGTGAAGAATCTTCATCCCCTTCTCACTCATGTGTCCGAGCCTATGATGCCATAATGCTGCTTCTACTCCTTTGGAAGTTAAAGCATTAACAGAGTTAGAAATACCATTGCATAAATACAACGTACCAACCTTTTAGCCTTTTGCTATTACCAGGGCTCCTCTGGTGACCTTCCAAGATTTATCTGTGAAAGTTGTCACACAACCTTCACCACCTAACTGCCCGGTTGAAATCAGATTTTTCTTCAGATCTGGAACATGCCTTACCTCCTTTAGTAGCCATTGGTTTCCATTCTATTGTTTTACAAGAACCTTACCCATTCCAACAATTTTACAGGGTTTATCATCACCCAAACGGACTTGTCCAAAATCTCCTTGAACATAGTCATGAAAATATTTCTTATCAGGTGTGGCATGGAATGAGGCCCCTAAATCTACCACCCAGGAATCAGTAATATTTTCGAAAGAAAGAATCAAAGCATCTTGTAACACCTCACCTGTCACATTTGCTTCATTATTGTTTTCTTGCTATGCATCTCCTTCTTTTCTCTTCCAAGATCTACAGTCTTTCTTTAGGTGTCCTTTCTTTCCGCATTTCTAGCACACTATCCCCAATCTGGACTTGGATTTGCCTTTCCTTGATTTACTACAATATCCTGAGCTCTTTCCTCTTTCCATTCTTCTTCCCCTAGACTCTACACTCAAAGCATTACCCGACGTCTCACCGGAGCTTTTCCGTCGCATTCCTCGCTAAGGATAGCACCGACAACATCATCAAACTTTAAAGTACTAGATCTAGAAATAAAGTTGTTAATGTCCATTATTAAACCATTCCAACTTTCTGGCAATGAGCACAAGAATAACAGAGCTCTAACTTCATCATCAAATTTTACCCCTATAGAACTTAACTAACTTGTAACTATATTAAAATCATTTAAATGGTCTGAAATAGATCCACCTTCTGACATCTTCATATTAAATAACCGTTTCATAAAAAATACCTTGTTTAAGGCCGAGGGTTTTTCATATAGTTTCGCCAATGCCTGAATCAAACCCTCTATTGTAGTTTCCTTCGAAATGTTGAAGGCGACCGATGCTGTGAGGCATAACCATACTGTTCCAAGTGCCTTTCTATCGAGAATGTTCCATTCTTCATCTGTCATAGCCATCGGCTTCTTTTTTTTTCCGCTCAATGGTAGGTACAGATCTTTTTGATACAGATAATTTTCCATCTGCATCTTCCATAGTGGGAAGTTTTGGCTATTAAATTTCTCAACCCTAAACTTACCATCGTCCGCCATTGCTCCCACTCGAACGAGAAACCCTTCTTTCCTGCGAGTTTATCAGCCAAATAAACCTTTGGCTCTGATACCAATTGTTAGAAAAATATTATGTATGACAAAGAAATGCAAGACATATAATAACCAGAAAAACACAAACACATAAAACCAAAGAGACACAAATATACGTGGTTCACCAATTTGGGCTACGTCCACCTCGAACATCCAGTCCTTCCTTTCTATTATCCAGCAAAATGAAGAGACACAACCTACAACAGATCTATTGTAATATCCTCTATTTTCTCTCACAGTCTCACTTATCTGTTTCTCTCTCTGTGAATACACATATATTCCACAGCCTCAATACAATACCCTCATACAAAGAGAGGGGTTGCCTTCTAGGGAAAAAACCCTAAACTAAACATAAACTCTACCATCATATCATCCACCTAATGAATGGCCCAGATTTACTAGAAATTACTATACTTTTACAGGGCAATTTTACATTTGTTTTTAGCTGCGAGGGTGCTGCCCCTAAAATCCTCACAGGGGGACCGCTGGCCCCCAGACCCCCCAACAGGGGGGGACAAGTCCCCCCCGCATAGACGGGTGTACAATCTTCCCGGGGTATACATCCGGCTGAAACAAAGACCTCTAAATTAGGATAATAATCATGCTCCACACCCAACACAAAATTACCTACTTCTCCGTAGTTATAATAAATGACTTGTCTGTGACCCCTTCTAGCCCCTCCTCCTCTTCCTCTTCCTCAGACCTAGAATCCTCCGTGCACTGCACCTGCGCCCTTTTCCTGAGGCTGATTTTTTATTTTCATTCTATACATAGGGGTTCGCTCCATCATTAGTTCATAGCTTTGGAAATTGTGCTCATCATGCCCAACTGATTTACAAAAAGTACAAAATAAATTATGTGATGTATGCACAATTTTTTGTAGGAGATGACAATTGTCAGTCGCATGCTTCCCATCTACCTGACATATAGCGCACCACAAGGATACCCCCGTGTTTGATCCAACGATGTTTTTTGGTTTTAGAGGGATAGGACCTCCCCTAATGAGGTAGTTCTGATAAATAGGACAATGGTCCTTGTCATGACCCTGGCCTTTACACTTTAGGCACCAAAATTCTATGCACACCTCAGGTTGAACTTCCTTTCCCTTCTTCAAGATTTGTAATTCCATGTGCAAGCTTGCCAGCTGCGATTGAATCTACTATACCCCTATATTTGTATCTTGCACTAGTGAAGCTTCTAATCTCATGGTGATCTCTACTACGTCTGCTTGTGTTCCTATTTTCGATTGCGATAATGGTAATCTCAGATGTGGTAGGAGCAAAACAATATACCAGTATTTATGTTGAGTACCTGTGATGGTAATATTAGCCTACTGAATCATAAATTTTAATCTTTGATAAAAGTGTCATGTAGACTCATTTACCCTTTGTTGAATCTCCTTGAGCTCTATTACAGACTAGGCCTAAGATTTGGGATTCTTGAACTCACTATTCAGCACTTGTTGGATCTCTAGAATAGTTGTGTTGGGCTTATCTGTGAAAAACTTTATGTACCAACTCAACGCTATGACTAGTTACGCTTTCTTCATATTGTTATGGGTGATCTGTTGTGCCTTCCATATAGCATCTGCGATGAACCAAAATTGTTCTGGGTCTTCAGTTCCCACACCCTTAAACACATCCATCTTCATTGTATTCACCATGTTAAATGATGGAGGTGGACGTGGAGGCGGAGGTGTAGGTGTGTGAGGTGGAGGCAGAGGCGGAGGTGTAGGTGTGTGAGGTGGAGGTGGAGGCGGAGGTGTAGGTTTGTGAGGTGGAGGCGGAGGTGTAGGTTTGTGAGGTGGAGGCGGAGTGGATGGATGAGGTATCCCTGTGATACCCTGACTTACGATCTGTATGGAACTTCACAGTGTTCTCATAATATTACCTTCATCATCGTTGTCAAATGATCCTAACAGCGGACTGTATTCAGAGCCTGATTCTTTGTTCCTTCTGAATTCTATACCACTTCGTGTAGTTCCAAACATCAATTTAAATCCATAACCCTCTTTTCGCACAATAGCATCTCAATCCAGGTCTTCATAGATTTCAGGTACTTACCTCTTGGTCCCTTGAAGAACTTGTTCTCTGCTTCACTATAGTTGGTGGATGTATCAATCGCGAACTTAGTGATGAATCCTCCCATAATATGATCGATCCAATGGTTGGCGGCCCGCGCGATGTTATTTTTTGAAGCCTCCAAGTGCTTCACCAGTTCTGGGGTTCATACAATAGGGTTGTCAAGCTTCCACGTACCCTGACTATTTTCCAATTTGGACAACCACTCATGCAATTGACAGGGGAAAGAGAAGAAGAATATTTTGTGTTCGTCTTTGAATAGGTATCTATTCAACCACTCTTCCTTCGATAAGCGCGGATTTATGTTCTCTTGACCTGCAAACACGTGCAACTTCCAATCAATCCACTTTTCGATCTCTTTCTTAGTGGGGAACCACTTATCACACATCCCTTAGCAAGATCCATGTCTTGGCAACAAAACCATTTGTTGGTTTGTCGGGGCCTGACCTAGGTTCAAAGTTAGTTGTGCAAACCAACAAAACCCTAAATTGTTGGCCCTTTTGGCAAAATATGATAGTTTGAAGGAAGATGAAATGAAGGTGCAACAACAGCTAATGAGGAATATCAACAGTAAATGTCAACAAGGAAGCAGCAAAGATTTGCAGAGTATGTACCAACAAGAGGACCAACTAGACATAGAGATTGAAGAAATAAGGAAGTTGATGATGGAAGTGTCTGAGAGGAGGCATATTGTAGAAAGAAGAAATGTGGATAGAATATTACATCTGATAAAACAGGTGTACATCAACAAGGAAAGAGGAGAACTGCAACATAAAGTTTGGAAGCCTAGAATAATGGAGGAGACAATAGTAGAGCAACAATGTGATAAAGAAAAGGTTCAACTGCAAAAAAAGTTTGGGATCCAGGAAATATTTACTTCATCAACACATGGTCAAGAGACCATGAATATCTTTCACCTTGGGAGTCTGATGCAGGAGAATTCCACTCCCAAGCCAAAATGTATTTTGACTAGGACAGGGTCTTTTCATTTACCAAGGGAGTTAGTTCCCTAATTGTGAGGAGATGTATTTTCCTAAATTTCTAGAATAATTCTACATAAATAAATTAAAGTGAGGTTGATGTAATTAGATTTCTTCTAAAAGAGAGATCTCGAGAGTATTTGTGAGAGTTAGATAAATTTAGGGGTCAGTTAGATTCCTTGAGGATTTAATGGATCTAGAGAGTCTAGAGATAGGATTTTGTTGAGGAGATTGCATATCTGAACCTAAATTAGATGAGAATCCTATTTTGTATAAATGTTATCAATTTTATAATAGAAAAAGGGAAAATAAGAGTGTGATAGAGAGGGTTCGAGAGGATTTGAGGGCCAAGTAAGGCCTCAAGGCCAATAGGAGATCTTTAATGTAACTCAAGCTAGGAGAAGGTCATTGTATATTATTTTTGTGTTTTAATAGAGGAAAACTCTTTCCGAGTGTTGGAATTTGTGTGGTGACCCTTTTTATAATGGTGATCCTTTGTTATATGCATATGTATTCCCTATAGTTATAAATAATCGAGTTTAATTGCAAGATTGGGCAAGATTTAAGCTCAGGAGGAAGAGTGTTATAGGAATGCCATCAAAGTTAATTTAGAGGAGGTTAGAACCTTGAGAATATGGTTGAATACTTTCCTATAGTAGAATGAACGAGGTTATTTATAATTAATCAACAAAGTAATCAATTATCTATAGGCGGATTGGAAGAGGAGCGCAAGATTAATGTGAAGCTACTACAAAGATGAATAAATGATGAAGGATTTAGTTCCTTTGAGTTAGAATAGATTAGAATGGCACAGTGGAAGTGAATGAACTAATGATCAAGAAGGATAAAGAAAAGAATGTGAAGTTTTATGTTGAGGTTCATGTAGAAGCTTGCAGAGTTGAGATCAAAGTATAAAGCATAAATTTTGAACAGAGGAACTAGAAGCCATAGAAAAAATCCAAAATAAGAGTCTAGCTGGAGGAGTGCAATACTTAGTTTTAAAGTCTCGATGGAATCCCATCAATTAACAGGTGTGGGAGACAAAACCTCCAAGAAAAATCATCAAGTGAGCACGTCAAGCCAAAGGTCTCATCCTGGAAGGATGAGAGAAGAAGGACTAAGGAATAACCGAGATGAGTAGGCATGTCTTGACATGGAGATCAACCAATAGAAAAATGGCTCGAGCTACTGCACAAGGAGAAGTGGGTCCCACCCAGTGGATTGTACCCGGCAATTTCTGATATGTTCAATTGCTAACGAGTTGGGCTATTAAGGTTGAGATTATGTAGCCTTGACGGGACAATAGGGTGGGTCTTTCCCAAGAGATTCTACCCCAGCATTTTCCAAAAAGGCATTTCCATATCATGCCTAGCGATGGAGAGTTAGGATTTTGATAACGGGATGGGATGTTTAAATGTAGATTACGCCCAAATCTTCTATCCTAGTGAATAGTTGTGAATGCATTTTCCATTGCGATGGGCATTTAAAAGAGTGAGCTCATGTGGAAGAGGTTGTGTGGAAGGCGAAACATATGTGGTTCAACCTAGAAGGGATTTAGCTCATAAGTTTGAAGAACTGCATAATATTGAAAAGGTTGGCCCAAGTTTTTATAATCCTTGGTTATAACATGTGGTTTTGAGGCACAAGGGTGGAGAAGCTAAGTACACACACACACACACACACACACACATATAACAAAGGCTACGAGAGGAGATTCGATGTTGGAAATTTAAACAAGAGGGAAATGTTATATAAAAGGGGATTTGCATTGGTTTTGTATATAAAGGGTATAACCCTTTCATCTCCTCCCACTGTTTATTCAAATTCTCCCACTATAATTTGGTTTTACAATGGATTTATATCTCGAGAGAGTGTAAGAAGGAAGCACCTTTTTGGAAAGAGATTTGGGCACTGTGGGTTAAGCGGGTATGAATTGGACCTACATCATGAAAACCCCTTTGGGGCATAAATAGACATAGTTTTTATTGAAAAATAGCTTCTTGGTGGTCAACACATTATTTTATTTACAGTAACATTTTCATGTTTTTCAAAATTTGTTTCATCTATAATCCATCTGCTGATACTAAAGGCCAAATGTTTTTGTTGACACTTAGATCAGAAGTACCTACTAACACTAAAGGTTGAATGCTACTACTGACATTGGAACCATATGTACTTGTTGATATGGAAAACCAAATGTTGTTGTTGGCAGGGGGATATTGTTGGAATTATGGTACATGTGTTGTCCTTGATGGCAACCCACATATAAGTCAGTTCAGAAATGATAAAGTGATGTATGATGGAAACTCACATTAAAATAGGTCTATTTAGAGGTAACATAGTAATGGCACAAAAGAACAGGATGATGGGAAAAAGGATTATAGATTAGAATCAATAAATTGAGGCAAGAGAATGTTTTAAGTTAACCTATTCCAAGTCGCATATACACGCAGGTACACAAAATAAAATGTGTGTATACATATGCATGAGTTTCACAAAAGTAAAAGCATGTATGGGATGGAAAACTAAGCTTAAATAATACCAAGGGTCCCTACCATGGTCATAGCCCACAATATTGAGCGAATAACGGTTACTTGATCTCGTCTAAGAATACCATGGGTTCTAAGTGTTTTTTTGGTGCATGGTATTGAAAAAGGCTCTAGTATATAAGGAGGAGAATATCAAAGGTGCGTATACATGCGGATCGCCTCGGTGAAGGTGCGTATACATGCGGATTCAACACTTCCAAGTAGCATATGCAGAGGAGGGGCTTGTTATTCAGAAATGACTAATCTATCTGATCAGTGTTGCTATTTTACTATTGTTTTTCAATGACGTCTTCAGTAGATCTGAAGTAAAACTGATTATATAAGGAGATTGAGTCTGGCTGACTGATTGATTGAGTAAGAAGGGTGATGTTTGTGCCATCTGTTTAGAACTCTGTAATAGGACAATAGATCTTTAGAATGTTTGGTTAATACAATTTTTGGTTCATAAGTTTTATAAACTAGTATCATTAGAGGTATATGATCTGAAAATGGGGCTCTTAGGCTTCTTGTCTAGCTTACAAGAACCTCTCCCACTTCCAAAGCTTGAATATTCCCAAGCCTTTAATGATTAATCAATGCGGAATTAAGAAATGCTTGAAAATATAGGTGTATGCTTGTAGTTGTTTTCAGCTTATTATTTGCTTTAAAATCTTTTGTTTGTGTTGATATGTGAATGTGCTTAAATTGATATATTAATGCATATAACAGTGAATAATGTAGCAGTAAAAACAAACGCATAAGATAGGAAATTAATCAGGAGTTCACCCACAACTCTTGCGCTACATCTCCATGAGCTCTAGTTAATTCAACTAGGCTCTTTGGGATTATGGTGTAAGTCTTTTACAAGTCTTTGACTCAACTCCTACTGTTCTACACAAAAACAGTGGGTTCAGGCACCATTTAATCCCATGGCTCTTGAAGCTCTGGCTTTTGGCTCTTGGCTCTTGGCTCTATCTCTTTGGTTCTTGGTTCTAGCTCTTGGCTCTGTCTCTGGCTCTTTGGCTCTTGTTGTAGGGAAAAGTATCCGACTCGGATGACCCTATCCCACTCTAAGGGTGATAGTACCTCAGCAACAACTATAAAGAAAACTACTTAAGGTTTACTTCTTTATGAAAGCAAGAGAGAATGAAGAAATGCACTAACTGTTGCCTTGCGCTTAATGTCGAATCCAAACTCTTCTCTTTGGCTGCTTGCTCCCAGCTCCTTGCTCTTTTGCTGGCCCAGCTACAATGAGATCCTGCAAAATAACAAAGAAGGAAACTACAAGAAGCATGCAATCATAACTGATTCAAGGATTAGCATAAATCAAATATACAATTATCACAACACATCATTGAAACAAGTGCATATAGAAGAACCTCAATAGCTTTTATTAATGAAGAAGTAAAGTTCTGAGAGAGTTACAACCATTGAAGGCCCCAATCCAGCAACACCTCCCAGCAGAAAGAATTT
Organism: Pinus tabuliformis; assembly: GCA_031772625.1. NCBI lineage: Eukaryota > Viridiplantae > Streptophyta > Pinopsida > Pinales > Pinaceae > Pinus > Pinus tabuliformis. The sequence goes on from CM062816.1 coordinate 1,528,833,645, forward strand.
CTCCTCTTCACCTCCTTCAAGCAATCACCCAATAGCTCTATAGTGAAACCAACAGCATATCATTACTTTGCACAAAATTCCAGCCTCCTGAGCTCATAGGAGAGAGCTCAATATATAGATGAATTGAGAAAGGATGAGTCAGCTTGCAACTGATGTGTAGCTACCTTGTGTCCTCTCTCTCTTCAGTTGATCTTCAGTTCTTGAGTCCACTTGGAGAACCTTGCTTCCACTTGGAGAAACAGAGCCTCTGACTCATCACAAGGCGAAATCCCTGATCCAAGTGTCATTTTTGGAAGATTCCAGAGCAATGACTCAGTGTGCCACTTGTCCCATCTCGCTCAGCGCAGGTGGCCTTTGTTCCACTTGCTTTGCAACGCAGGTACACCATGGAGGAGTTGAGTTTCAGCGCAGAAGCCTAGTGGAGCACCTGCTTTGATTTCAGGATTGCTTGTTTTTGAGTGTTTTCAGGTGGAGAACTGATCTGAGAGCTGTTGGTTTGCTGACCTTGTTCCTCTAGGGGTAGGAACATCATGTTTAGGGACTTTGGATCCCTTGGATTATTGACAATTCATGCCTGTTGCTGTAAGGCACAAAATTGTCTATAACAGATGCCCCCTAAAGTATGAGGTCGTTTATCGGGTGAAATGCTTTATTAGGAGGATCCGAAGTTCATTCAATCTGCTGAGAAGTGTCCTGTAATAAGATACAATACAATACATTATTTTTCATTCTTTTTCATGATCTAGCTGAGGCGGGCATTCCCATGCTCAGCTTTATAAATACATTTTGGTACATAGAACAGACGATCGTCTGATGATAGACTGATAATTCTCTGCTGAAATTATCATCCTTTGAGAAGGATGATCATCTGCTGCAATGATGTACATATCAAATGTCTTTATGTCCTGAATATATATCGCAGCCCGGATGGATGAAACTAGATCCGGGGTCTTCAATCTCTTCCGATCTTCACTCGATGTACAAGTCAATCCATGTGAGAATTTCTTGAAGTCGAACACGGAAAGACATCGCTTGATTACCGGTCAATGACGTAAACCGTTAACAAGCGCGAGAGGAATCACCGATAAGGATGATGACCCTCAAGGTACGGCAGTACAATTCACATAGTGGGAATAAAGGACTTGGCGTCGACCACCATGCAAAATCTTCTGGTCGAAGGTCATTGATGTATACCTGTCGCCGGAAGTGAGAAACTTGCCATTGAGGCATGCAAGCTTCAAAGTACTGAAGGGGTTGTTCCTAGATCAACTCCTTGGATAATGAGCTGATGTCGACAAGGAGCGATCCATCAAAGGAGGGCCTTAATGAATCCCACATCAGTGACACGGAACGGAGCTAGTGATTGTGATGAGGTGAAAACAAACTGTGATGTATGATTCAGGGTGGCGGTCATGAAACGGATGAAGGACAATGTATGGCAGTGGATGGGACACGGTTGACTCTTTGCAGAACAACATCTCTTGAACATATAACGACACTGATGTGATGGATTGGTAGCATTACCCCGAATGTGGATGGTGTGGCGAGGACCATGGTGATGAGACCGGTGAATGAAACAACCCAACCCGATGTGATACGGAGGACAAAGTGTCATGTTCAAGAGCGACTTGCTACCATTAAGGCTGTGAGGTTCTCCCAATTTTTCCCCAGTCATTGCTGACCAGTACCTCTTTATTTTTTATCAAGCTTGAGGAGGATAACATATGCTTGTTCTATAACCTGCCCTTCGGGCAAGCCCATCGCTATGTTTTAACGAGCCTAACGATAGGGAAACTCGTTCTCGTCTAAAGACAAGTTTGTCGCTATTTAATGAATTTAACGAGTCTAACGACAAGGATAACTCGGTCCTTTTCATTTTTAGAGAGTCTGAAAAGGTACATAAAGTCAACTCCAAAATTCCTTTTTTGTCATCTAATCCCTTAAGTCCGAAAAAGTATAAAACAATACAGAAGGGATGAATTTTCGATTGCTTTAACGAGCCGAACAAAACAAGCGCTCGATCTTTTTGTGCAGTAATTCCTCAGGTCCAAAAAGATTAAAATCTAGAGGAGGGATAGCTCTTCTGGTCGTTTAACGAGCTGGAAGGCCAAAACTCGGCAAACTTTTCATATTTTACGAGTCAGTGAAAAGAGCTCAAAGAAGACTCGTCTTTTGAGGAACGAGTGATAAACAGGGATAGCAGCAGATTCCAGGTACAGGTTGGAATTTTCCAATCACGGCAGTGTCACAAGGATGGCTAAGTGAAATCACTCTTCGCAGCTATTCCTCAAAATGGGTAAACAAACATATGGAGATGAACGATTGGCCAAATGAACGGATGGAGGTGAGACTGCAAGAACACAACCAAGGGCTTTAATATGACAGTCAAAGGTTACATTTCTCAAGGTTATTTACCGGTTCATTTTTTCTGGGTGAGTTTGAACTCTAGGGGAAGATTGCTCACAACTTATGTTTATTTTTTAACGAGCATGAACTATGTATTAAAACTGCTCGGTTCTTGCGTTTATTTTTTAACGAGCATGAACATTGCTAAAACTGCTCGATGATGGATGCCCCCAGCATAATAATGCAGACGAGGCATATCCCCCTTAAACCTTAAGGGGCAGTTCATTTTTTAATGAGGTTGACATCGTAAAGAACTATCCTCTCTACTCTTTATTTCATTTTTTAAACGAGGTTGACTTGAGATAGGAACTATCCTCGAAACTTTTAGATCCATTAAAAATAGAAGGCTTCATATTCCGTTGCACCCATCTCCGTAAGATTACTTGGTGGTGGTGGAGCAAAAGTGCCCATTAAAGAAGGGCCTTTTAGGAAAATTACTCCGATATATGGGAGAGGATGATTGCCTCCATGGATCGTTGGAATGCTTCTTGTATTGGATGGCGGTACAACTTCTGTCGAAGTTGTTGTCGGACTGCCCGATCGACCTTTTCTCTCGCCATTCAACAACTGCGAATTCCCATGGCTTTTGTTTAATGTTGAAATTAAAGCATCATCTTGGCGCTTAAAACTTGACAGCATCATAACTTGTGATGGGGAAGCATTTCCACTATCAACCAGATTTTGACTTGGATCGGGAAAAGGATCGGTCAACACAGCTGGAGTATGCGGATTCTTTACGAATCTTTTAAACTTAGCTTTGTACGGGCAATCTGCCGTCCAATGATCGTCGTCACATATGTGACACCTCCCAGGTGGTTTCTCCTCTCTATGAGGAGTTTTTCGAGGAGACGACTTTCTTTGATCTTTCTTCCCTTTGTTTTGTTTCTTCCTGCTTACTGGTTGATTGGTTTCTTTGCCCTTATCTGTCGATACGGCATTTACTTCCGAAGCAAGAATTTCCTCATGCGCATTTTGATTCGAATCCTTACGGGCCTTCTTTTGATTGGTCCTTTTCGGATTCGTGTTTGCCGTGCCAATCACGCTGCGCCGGCATGAGAGTCACTATTTGATTTAGGAGGAGGAGGGATTGAAAATTCTGGTCTAGGGGCGTCTGGTATTTTGTCATAGAGCGTGCCGGACTGAGTATATACTAAGTCCAAATATTGTGCACGAGCGATAACCTGCTCTTCTGTTACGACCCCCCCCTTTGCCACATCTTCCGTTATGGCCGGAAGTAACGACTTTATAAACCACTCAGCTAAAAGCTGATCAGGAACGTATGTTTTAACCATTCTTCGTCGACGTCGCCACTCATGTATATGATCTGATATATGAGTTGTGGTTGTCTGTTTGAAGTTAGTCAATATCTCTGTTCCCGTTTCATACCTTATCGGTAATTGAAAGTGGGTTAAAAATGTTGTGGCAAGGGAGCTAAAGTTGTCGAACGAAGCTCTTGGTAATTCTATATACCATTTCGCCGCAGGACCTGTCAATGTCCTCTGAAAGAGGCGAAGCCTTATCGAATCATCATTTAAAGTGTTCGACGAGCACCATAGATGAAATGTCATCACATGATTCGACGGGTCTTCACCTGGATTTCCATTGAATTTAGGAATGTCGGATGGAAGTTTGTGCGGGATCACTGGCCACCATGGGGCGTAAGCAATTGGATCATTGGTTAACCGATGTAAATTAGGCAACTCTAAAGTTGCCACGAATGGTAACTGTTGATTCAAGTTAGGGGAAGCATAACCAGGGTACGATGGAATTGCCTGAACAGTTGGTCTTTGCATACCAGCATAATGGAGTTGATGTTGGTATGATTGATACGGTTGATGGACTTGACCACTATAAAGTGGTTGATTTTGGCCATTTTGGATATATGGTTGTCCAGTATTCGCAATGATTTGCTGTTTAGAACCTTGGTACACTTGTTGGAATTGTGGCTGTTGGTATTGCACTATCCACGGTTGCGATACCATGGGTTGTTGCGCTACACTAACCATCGGACCAAGATGTGGGGTACTTGTACCCGATTGTACTTGTGTCGTCCCACCAGTAGGCGATTGTGGTTGGGTCGCAGGGTCAAGGGGTTGTTGCATGAGAACCTGAGAAATCTGAGGTTGACATACAACAGGCATCGTTTGAACTTGCGACACAGTTACGATAGCCGGTGTAGTTGGGATGTTCGTCACAGGTACACACTGTTGCATAGAATATACAACTCCTGGTGGCTGGGATAGCATAGGTACCCAACTACTTGTTGCAATTCCTCCATAACTTGAATAAGGTTGAGAACTCCCGTATGGGTACCCTCCCGGAGGGGGTAATGAAAGGGCATACTGCCCCCCATATGGTGGTAATCCAGAACTCAAGGCAATTGATTGTCCTGGAGGACTGGATGGCCTAAATTGATTCCCAAAAGGGTCAATTTGATGAGTCTCACTATAAGAGTTACCAGATATTACTCCGGAACAGACAGGAACAGACCATACTGTCGAGATAGTCCCTTGGTGGACTCCTTCTAGCGATTGAGAGCTAGTTGGGACAGATGGTATGCCGGCGAACATTGTTGGATTCGCAGCAGGTAATTATGCTGTCGCCGTGTCATTTGACACAGTCCTAGATGTCGACGGTTGTTCAGACATTTTGAGTCTATCCAATTGATTGCCTAGTGATTCTACAGGAACTTCCACTGGTGATGGACAAACTTCTGTTGTAGCAGGAAATAGAGTGACCCCTACTCCAAAATGAGTTGGAGTGGATACTTGCGGTTCCTCTATAATTTCCTCTATCGCAATCAGACCAGGTGGAAGAGGAAGACCGTCAGGTCCGTAAAAGATTTCCGGTGCCAAAGAAGGGGTTGTATCAATAGCGACAGATGTTTGAGGAACAAAACTCTCTGGACCAGTTACAGATGGAACTGGTTCAGTTATATAAGTATTTGCCCCCAGACTAGGATCAGTGTTACTGTCCTTCTGTGGCAGTTGAACTTCTTCTATAGAGGCAGGGTTTCCGGAAATGTTTGGAGTAACCAGAATCTTAGATGTTGTTGGAACACTTGTTCTAACTTTTAAAGGAGATTTTGAACTGGTTCGACGAGCTCGCTTTGTCCGGATTGTTTTCGATTCCGGAGACAAAGATGGTTGACTCGCAAGCCTCCGAGAACGACGGATATTCAATTGACTTTCTTCCACGATTGCGGATTACTCGATCAACTAAAATATAAAGGGGAAAATTTGTGTTTCCGATTTGAATGAATTTTATTAGACGCTTTTAAACATAACTTTGCTTTTTCATGTTTTAAGAGTCGAGAAAAAGCTAAAGATGACTCTAGTCTCCTTCGATGTATTAACGAGCCCGAAGTGACAAATGCTCGGTTGGACCTTTTCAGTTATAGAGTTTGAAAAGGGCCAAAAGAAACTGCTCTGGATATCTAGGCAGAGGGTGTGCCAAACCTTTCGCGAAACCACAGAATACGTTTTACGGTACGGGTGGTCGATCTTCGTGAATGCAGTGTTCACTGCATCGCGATCAGTAGGGCGGCCGACACGGCTTCCTAAGGATAAAGGATAAATGCCTATAGGGGTCTCCCAATATATACGCGACGGTACGTGGGAGCACAAGTCCGTATTAGTGCCACCGACTCTCAGGAGGAATCACCCACCTTCGTAGAGATCGACAGTCACTATGTTTAACGACGCCGGAACACGTCTCTACCTAGACCTCTATGTGTTTGCGTTATGTTTCAAATGCGTTGTTAGGTTCATTCAGTATATTTTAAGTTGATCTTTTTAAAGTTTGCCTTTCAAGGTTCACCACGAGATGTATATGAAAAATTCCTAAATGCAGCCTAAGATGAGAAGCAAGCTTTTTCAAATCTTTTTGACTGATGAAAATCTTAACTACTGAGGGAGAAGAAAGGCAAATCTTTTCACACAGTTCATACAGCACAAACTAATGCACTTTCTCCTAAATCATCATGCAAACTTTTTCAAATGCAAAATGCACAATGCATGTATTTTTCTTTTCCCTTTCTTAATGTTGATGTATTACAAAAAGAAAGTTGTTATATAACTTTGATTTCGATTTAAAGCGAAAGTAAACAAGCTAGTCCAAAATCAAAAGACACCTTAAGATTTACTTGTTTAATCACTGGAAATACATGAAATCAAACCATAATGACGAAAGTAAAAAGACTAATCAGCTATGGACAGCAAACAAGCTAACTCTTTAGACCAGCAAAATGCCTAACACAGGTTCAGATCTAAGAGGCCAAGGCAAGACTAGTTCACTTTCGTTATGGGAAATTGTAAATGATGTAAGAAATACAAAAGAACAAGTACAATTTCGTTATATAACAGAGGCGGAATGATGGCAAGTAAGGTTGGTTTCAGAATAGGTACAAGACTGGTAACTGGCAGCCAAATCTATAGTGAAAACAGGCAAGAAAAAGGGAGGAAACCCCAAATGCACAAGGCAAAATTGGGCCAACGCAGGTGCTGCACAGCCAATCTGGCTCTCAGCGCAGGTAGCCCCTTCGGGACCTGCGTTGCAAAGCAGGTAGCCTGTGTACTACCTGCTTTGGAAAACGAAAGTTGCATTTTCTCAGTTTCCGGGTCACAATTTTCTCAAAAATGCACAGTTTTTGCTCAAATCAGAAGCAATCAGTCAAGTACACACAAAGGGATGATTAGGAGGATGAAAAGCTATCACTAAGAGCTTACAAGGATCCTTGTAGATCAGCTCTTCAAATCATGAACATGCTCAGAAATGAGCTAGAGTAGCTGCCCTCTACTTCGCTTTTGATATAGTCAAAAGCTTTTCGATTTGGTACCCTTTTGTTCAGGAAATGAATAGCAAAATACTACAAACAATCAAACAGATACGATCCCCAGTGGAGTCGCCAGTTTGTTGTAGGGAAAAGTATCCGACTCGGATGACCCTATCCCACTCTAAGGGTGATAGTACCTCAGCAACAACTGTAAAGAAAACTACTTAAGGTTTACTTCTTTATGAAAGCAAGAGAGAATGAAGAAATGCACTAATCGTTGCCTTGTGCTTAATGTCGAATCCAAACTCTTCTCTTTGGCTGCTTTCTCCCAGCTCCTTGCTCTTTTGCTGGCCCAGCTACAATGAGATCCTGCAAAATAACAAAGAAGGAAACTACAAGAAGCATGCAATCATAACTGATTCAAGGATTAGCATAAATCAAATATACAATTATCACAACACATCATTGAAACAAGTGCATATAGAAGAACCTCAATAGCTTTTATTAATGAAGAAGTAAAGTTCTGAGAGAGTTACAACCATTGAAGGCCCCAATCCAGCAACACCTCCCAGCAGAAAGAATTTCTCCTCTTCACCTCCTTCAAGCAATCACCCAATAGCTCTATAGTGAAACCAACAGCATATCATTACTTTGCACAAAATTCCAGCCTCCTGAGCTCATAGGAGAGAGCTCAATATATAGATGAATTGAGAAAGGATGAGTCAGCTTGCAACTGATGTGTAGCTGCCTTGTGTCCTCTCTCTCTTCAGTTGATCTTCAGTTCTTGAGTCCACTTGGAGAACCTTGCTTCCACTTGGAGAAACAGAGCCTCTGACTCATCACAAGGCGAAATCCCTGATCCAAGTGTCATTTTTGGAAGATTCCAGAGCAATGACTCAGTGTGCCACTTGTCCCATCTCACTCAGCGTAGGTGGCCTTTGTTCCACTTGCTTTGCAACGCAGGTACACCATGGAGGAGTTGATTTTCAGCGCAGAAGCCTAGTGGAGCACCTGCTTTGATTTCAGGATTGCTTGTTTTTGAGTGTTTTCAGGTGGAGAACTGATCTGAGAGCTGTTGGTTTGCTGACCTTGTTCCTCTAGGGGTAGGAACATCATGTTTAGGGACTTTGGATCCCTTGGATTATTGACAATTCATGCCTGTTGCTGTAAGGCACAAAATTGTCTATAACAGCTCTTTAGCTCTCCACTCTGGCTTCTTTCTGCCTTCTATTAGTTTACAGCTCTCTCTTGGCTTTTCACTTGAACTCCAAGTGACTGCCTTGGCTATCTTTTGCTTCTGCACTGCCTCTTTGGCTTCTACGCTGCCTCTTTTGCCTTAGATTCCTGCTTTGGCTTGGATTTTAGTAATAGAAACCACAACAACACCTTCAGAAACTAACAGTCTTCTTGTTCTATTGTTCTATGGCTTTAAAGCCAAAGCTACGCTACCTATTCATTTCAGATTCTGGTCTCTTGGTCTCCCCAGACTCCATCTGCTTTGAATCCCTCTTCAAGGTGTTATACGATCACTGCTTAACGCCAAAAGGGGAGGTGGCCACCATTTCTATAACATAAGGGGAAATCAGCGCTTGGAATCCTTAGTAACAGTCGTTCTCTATTTACACAAAGAACGTTGTGAAAACACGGGAAAGTCTGCAGAAAACACAGTTCCCAAACTTCAAATATTCATAATCATGTCCCAAACTCCCATCGGGTCTGCCCATAATCACTATCGCATATTTCAGTTGCCCTTCATCCTTTGCATTTCATTTAATAAATGAAACTGAGAAAATACATTGAAAAATGGTGTTTGACGGATCTCAAGATCCATACAATATGGTTTATAATGTTATCAGGTCCAATCCATTGGATCGCCCGTATATATACAGATGCGGCCCCGCTCCATTGTAATGCGCCGAATGCGATCCACCGATATTGGCAATTGGCATATCGCTCAGCTCGGGACCTTTACCTCACATACTCTACCTACCTTCGATCCGACCCACTGACGATTGCGTGTCGCATTGGCCTCAGCCTTTTGTTAAGTCTTCCCTTTGGCTCTTTGCAATGCAATATTTCCTCTTTGACCATTCAAACAGGGCCACGTGGCCCAATCCTGACCTGCCATGTGTCAGTTGTGGATTGGCCCATAAGCCTATACTAAAAATCAAAATTTTCAATATAGTTCAAAATTTAATGAAATTGCCTCCTTTTCTGAGGACATTGGGCAATTTTCATTTTACAATAACTCCTTCATCCAAAGTTCGTTTTCACCCATTCAAGTTGTGTTGGATTCATAATGACAAGATCTCTGCAATGAGACTATTTCTGAGAGCAACCTGTGATTTTTATTTTCCTCTGATTTACAAAGGATTTGTGCCATTTGGCACCTTTCACCTCTTATGTGAAGTCTTTTAGACTTAGAGGTTTATCCAGGATCCATTTTTGGATCAGTATATGCAGGTTGGGTTACATAAAGTAGTGTATACATGCATGTTGTCCTAATTGAAGTAGCATATACATTCTGACATATGATTTTTTAGGTTTCAGTTGGTTGTGGTTGTTGATGCAGTGTTATGGGTTCAGCTCTGTGTTTTGGTGATAGTGATCTAACTGTTTAGATTGATTGCTTGTGTTCTGCTTCAGATTTGATGAGTTTCAATGATTGGTTGATGCAGTTGTATTTGATGGTTGTATTGCAGTGGTGATTGAGTTTGAGCTTTAATGTTATTGATGGGTCTAGTATGAAAATTTGATGAAATGTGGCCTACATACTGTGTTTATGTGTACCAGGAGTATCCAATCTGAGAATTTATGAAACATGGTCCCTGAAGAAAGAGTGAAGTTTGTAGCCTTATGTAGGTCGATGCCTATGTATTGGTAAACATATCATCCAGTACAAGAGCTAGGGAGTTGGAGCTTCCTTCCAGTAGAAGCTGGAAAATGAGTGAAGGTTGTAGCCTTTAGTAGGTAGATACATGCGTACTAGAAAAGGTCAGCACCAGTACAAAACTTGTAAACACTTTTTATAATAAGAAGATTGAAGACTGAGATGACAACAACGGTGGTTTTTTTTTCCCACATTGGGTTTCCACCTGAAAAATATTGGTGTTCATGTGTGTTGCTTATGTGTGTTGATTTTGTTCTTACTGCAGTTATTTACTACTTAGCAGATACATCACACTCTGATTTAAGTTCAACAGATAATGAATTAGTTGTTTTACAAGTTTATTATCTATACATTGGTTTCATTAATTATAGTCGTATACATACACTGTTTGGTTTCTGTAAATTTGTGTATACATTGTGAAAAGTAAAATATTTATTGTGAAAGTTTAAATATTAATTCACCCCTCCCCCCTCCTCAGTAATTTCCCAACAATTGGTATCAGAGCAGGTCCTTCATAAGAAACTTGATCGCTTGAAGGAAGATCTCTCAAGGTGAACGAAGAATGGGATCTATCATACCACCAATCTTCAATGGAAATGACTTAGCATATTGGAAGACAAGAACCAGAGCCTATCTTAATCACTTGGAGTTGATGTATGGGCAACTGTGGAAGGAGGATACCAATATCCAGCAGCGGTTCCCACAAATCCAATAGAAAAGAAATCATATGAAACCAATGCCAAAGTCATCAATGCATTATTGGGAAGTCTTTCAAAATTGGAATTCATCAAAGTCATGTAGCTCAACACAGCCAAAGAAATATGCGACAAAATCATTCAGAGCTATGAAGGAGACTCCTAGTTAAAACGTGCTAAGCTCCAAACTCTCAGAATTCAATATGAAACTCTTAAGATGCATAGTGATGAAAGTATTGCTAGTTACTTTTTACAAGTAGATGAGATTGTAAATTGTACAAAGAATCTTGGTGAAGAAATGAAGGAGACTATTATAGTAGAGAAAATTTTAAGATCTCTATCTCATAAATTTGAGTCAAAAGTACCTTCCATTGAAGAGAAGAAAGATTTACAATCTGTTACTATTGTTCAACTTCATGGAATTTTAATTGCCTTTGAAATGAGGAAAGGAGGTCCATCAGAAATCATAGAAGTCACTTTCAAAGCCTCTACAAACAAAAATTAAAAGAAATATCTCAAGGAATCGAGATATATATCATAAGAAGATGAGGTAAATTTTGTGAAGAAACTTCAACTAGGTACTTGAAGATTCAAAGGTAAGCTTCCCTTCACATATTTTTCTTGCGGTAGAGTTGGTCATTATGCTTCTAAATGTCCTCATAAAGGTAACCATGAAAAAGGAAAGGATTCTGCAAAAGGTAATAGGAAACAATTTGCTAAAAGAAGAAGTTATTATACTCATGAAGATAGTGATGGCCCATCTAATAGTGATGAAGGTGAATCTGATCAAGAAATTAAACTTCTCATGGATTATGAAAATGATAAGTTTATGGATGCCTTAGAAGAAGAATATTTTCTTAAAGAAATCACTCAACTCAAAATCTACTTGGAAGAAAATAATATAGTCATAGACACTTTAACACATCAACTCACAGAAAGGGAAAAGCATAATGAAAAAATAGAGTGTGAAGTAGTGAATCTAAGAAACGAACTTGAGAAGACAAAATATTTGAATCTTAGATTTTCTAAAGGATCATAAACCTTAGAATAAATCATCAAGTTTCAGTGCTCTCCTCTGATAAAGACTAGTCTTGGATACACTGGAGAAACATCCCAACCATAAAAGTCTTCAGCCATCACCAGAAGCTATCTTGATGCAGCAAAAACCAGTCAACAATGTGTCAATCCTCAGCAAAAGTATAAAGCACTCCCCAAGTAAATCATTCTCATTTTACTCCAAAGGTGAACATCAATAGAAGAACTAACCATAAGGTGAACAATACCAAAACATTTTATGATCACATAAACTTCTTTAATGGACAATGTTTTTCATGCCATAACTTTGGTCATAAGGTTGCTCAATGTGTTGCTTACAAAACTATCATGACTAGAGAAGCAAGAAAACAAAGGAGTGTGACAGGAATCAAGAAGAGCTCTTATAATAACTTTTCACCTCTTGAATATGAAATTGAATGTTCATTTTGCAATAACTTTGGTCATGAAGAATCTAAATGCAGGAGAAAATTTTGGCCAACATATCAAAAGGAGCAAACATCATCAAACTCAAAGGTATGGAAAAAGAAGGAACTACAGTTAGAAAGATGTGGCATAGCTCTATTTTCATAAGGACAAGAAAATCAGTGGTACATTGATAGCGGATGTGTCGGTTGGATAAGTCGTTCTTGCAGACAAGACCGACCTCCCTAGTATCTAATGATATCTAGCAACAAGCAAACCAAACAAATTCTATCTTTCTCTAAATATGCAATTTATAAATAAAGGCATACAAGTGTTTTAGGCCTACCTTGGGTCCAGTGCAAGTTTGTGGAAGCCACGCTCTGTTGATCCAAATGAGCTCCCTTGTAAAGAATATGCAAACACAAACAAGCACACACATTAAATAGCACCTAAAAATCCAATATAATAAAGCATATTTATCATGATGATCAAGGAATTCATGAAACAAATCACATAAGACAATTTGTTGAGAAAAATGAATCTGATTGTATTAACTTTAATCAAAGAAGAACTTTACAACCTTGGTGCCTTGATGCTATACAAGCTCCTCCCAGGGCCCAACAAGAATCTCCTCTGCTTTGACAAGTTTCACTCTCTTCCCAATGAAGCCAAAAGGTATGTAATCTCTCCTCTCAAGCTTAACTAGGAAGTCTCAATTCCAATAGCATTTACCCTAAAAAATGTTCATCTTCTAACCTCCCTAGCAACCAGCCCAATGCCTTAATTTATAGTGCAATGGAGGGAAGTTACTAAGTCCACCTTCAAAGGGATAAAGCCCTCCTTCAAAGGGATAAGCTCCTCTCATCAAGGGATTAGCTCCTTTAGTTTTGGGATGCATGAACCACCTAGGAGCAAACCATCCACGTCAAGGTTCCTTCTAGAATCAACCAGAATTAACCATAAGTGATTTTTTAAGAATAAACTTGCGCCTTTTTTACTTTCACAAGTGTCCGCACCCACTCCTTTAGAGACAGAGCGGGCAGGTCCATAGGTAACATGAACAAGGGGTGCGGGACCGCAAGCAACAGTAAGAGAAAGTGTGGAACCAGAGCTTTATTGATTTTCAAAGTCTTTCTCTTATTTTTAAAGCTTGACATGAAGAGTTGAGGTTTGAGACTTGCTAAGGAGGACAATATGAATGATGATAGACCCATACTGACTGCAAATAGTCATGGTGACAATATTTTGTGTAACAGATTTCCCCCTAAAGTGCAAAGTCTATAGTAGATGAGGATTTCATTTATCATCTAAGAAGAGTGAAGTACTTTATCATTTTGAGGATCATCTTATGGAGAGCCAGGTTGGAACCTGTAAAAACATTCAATACAAAATATGTATATGACATCATATCATCGCTGAGGTAGGCATTCCCATACTCATATCAAAACTGACTAGAAAACTAACTACTGCTCTGATATAGGAATGATCTTGTAATACATCACAAGTATAGACACATGTAGACACAGTATGGACACAGCCATCTGTTTATGAATAGTCCATTGTATAATGAATACAAAATTCCTCGCAGCCTGGATGGTGGAAACTAGATCCAAGGTCTTGATTTCTACTTCCCAAAATAGTACGATTCTATCCATGTAAATGAATGTGTCGAAGTCGAACATGGTAGAAACCACTTAATTACGAGTCAATGATGTAAAATGTTAACAAGTGTGAGAGAAACCACTAGTAATGTCAATGGCTCTCAAAGTACTCAGTACAATCCATGAGATGTGAATAGATGTGTTGATGTCGAACATGTCACGGAATCCTTTGATCGAAGGTCAATGATGCAACCTATCGTCAAAGGTGAGAAACCTGCCATTGAGGCATGAAAATCCCAAGGTACTGATGATTTCTAGATCATCTTTCTAGATAATGAGCTGAAGTCAATAGAAAGCGATCCGTCGTAGGCAAGCCCATAACACGAAATCATAGATCAAGTTTGAAGAAATTTATTTGCAAGGACTGACTCAGGGATGGTCAAGATGGATGACAGATATTTTGCAGATGAATGGTTTATTTGCACTGACCTCTTGAACACATAACGACACAGTAGATGGTTTGGTGAAAATTGACCCAAAGTTAATACCCAGAAACCGGCTGAAGACTTTCAATATGGTTTGATCAACTGTTAGGCAAAGGATTTCCCAATCTAGGTGAATAAAAAGTGTCGTGTTCAAGAGTGGTTACAAAGTATGACAAACAGGCTCATTTTTCTCTCTTTTCCCCCACCATTTTTGGCAAGTACCTCTTTATTTTTAACAAGCTTGAGGAGGATAACATTTGCTTGATTATAAGCTCATCCTTCGGATGAGTCCAACTTAGTTTAAATTCGAACCCTAAGAAGGAGTGGTCCGTTCCTGTTTGTAATTGAACAGGTCCTTTACTGTTAAATTTTAACGAGTCCAGTATAGGAGAAACTCGACGTTTTTCAATTTTAGAGAGTTTGAGAAAACTTAAGAAAACTCCATGGTTGTCCTTTTTTGTAAATTTGTGTCTCCCAAGCCCGAAAAAGTATAAAATAATACTTGAGAGAACCGCTTGATCATTACGACCAAGGAGTACTTTTCATAATTAGTGCCTCTGATCCGAAAAAGTAAAAAAGTGACCAATGACACGTCGTTTTATAACCAATATCGAATTTGAAACGACAAAAATCCAGCAATCTTTTCATGTTTTTACAGTCAGAAAAGGGTTGTAAGTGGAACGTCTTTTTAGTTCCATTTTAACGAGCTTAAAAAGAAAAACTCGGCAATCTTTTCATGTTTTAGGAGTCAGAAAAGAGCTTAAAGGTGACTCTAATGTTTTTTGTCAAAAATGACCAACTTTGCCTGAAAAATCCGTTATCCTGCACAAAAACTCAAACATTACTCATACCTATTTAAAATGGATAAAAACGCTTCAATAGTTACCTCTTTAAAGTAAAAAATAAACAAATTAAAAACTCATTTATTCAAAAAAGCTTATAAAAAGGGATTTTGTAAATTCATTTTTACCGTTTGACTTCAGAGTGAGAAAAGAGAGCTTTTGGTCAGAAACTTCCCGTGAAGATTGCGGAAAATCTGTCCGTTGGAATTGAACGTCGTCTCCTCTAGGTAATCCACATCATCTTACTCTTTCATTTCAACCGTTTGAAAAAAAAAAATTGGGCTTTATTTTGTTTTTTTAGGAAATTTCTAGGTTAAAAACCCGCGCGCGAGGGTCCGCAGGCATAGCATAGGAAACCTGCGGACCACGGCTTTTTTGTAAAAGGAAAAAAGTCAGGGGTCCGCACCTACCGTAAAGGCAAAGTGCGGACCCACGCACCGTCTCTAAAAGAGAGGGTGTGGTCCCCGCAACAAAGGTTTTTAAACCTAAATTTTTCAAATTTCACCCAAAAATTTTGATTTTAGATATTCTAATCCGCCTTTTTATTGAATGTAGGGTATACATCATGCTTGATTGGCAGGAATGGGAGCACGAGGATGTGGATCTCGATGCGATTAATCATCAACCTTCGATTGATGCATTGAAGGCATGTGGTTTATGCAAATTCTAGGCCATACCTAGCATGAGGGCCCGAGTGGACTTTTTGCAGTGGCTGGTAGACAGGTGGAATATAAAGGACCAATGCTTCTTTATAGGTGGCCACCAGCTCAAAATGGAGCCAAAAGACATTTAATTTCTGACTGGTTTTCCTAAGATAAGTGAACATTTGACTCTATTCGGGACTAGGCCAGGTGGCCAGTCTGTCGATAGCCTCCGGCTAGAGTTTTGCAACGACCAAACTAGAGAAAAAGGGATTGATATCAAAACCATATCCCGTCCTGAGCTCAAAGTGATTGCGTTTATTGTTACCAAGCTCTGCAGAAGCGCAGCACTACATGTAGCCACTGGATCCCAAATGCGGATGGCAGTAGACTGCTTTCAAGGCACCATCTTCAACTGGTGTGAGGCTGTGTTGGCTAATATGAAAGGCCAACTGACTAGAGAAAAGAACAGAAAAATGAAGACCTTTGGATATGGTGCTTTAGTTGTGAGCTTTGGTCTAGATAGGGTCCCAACGCTGGTCCCACAGCATCTTACCGTTGGAGCTGGACTTCCCCGAGAGCCCAAACTGATGCGTTCGGTTGTAGTTATGGCCCGTCATCCTGAGGAGGGGACAGAAGTCGTTCGATTCACTCCTGACTATTTTCATTGGTTGGAGAACCAAGTATTTTCCATTCAGGATTTTCCTTATGCTAGGGTAGATTATCGTGGTGACCCAGACATGGCTCTTCCACCAGGAGAGCAATGGGATGACTCAGGTAAATCATTTTCAACATTTCCTAATTTAATTTTTTTTTTGTTTTTATTTCATCCCAAAGTTGATAGTAAAAGTTTCAAATGCAGATGTAGGTCCACGGCGACTAGCCACTCTCCGGCCTTATGAGAGGAAACAGCCAGCTGCAGTAGCACCAGCCCCACAGGATGAATCTACAGAGACTTTGGTTGAATTGGAGAGCCACCTAGAGCTTTTGACAGCAGACATTCCGGAGACCAGCATAGATGATATTCCTCTTAGGCTACAGCGCTATGTGATTAGGGTCCCAAGACCTTTCAGGAGGTTCCTTTGTAGGGTGGCCTGTACAGTGGTTTCTTATCGTGATCATCACCAGTGATAGGATGATCGCCTGTTGTAGACTCATGTGACATTTTTTGCTTTTTGTACTATCATTTTGCCGATCATAAGGTGTTTTTCAACCTATGATAGAAGACGATGTATATTTGACACACTTCTATGCTATACTATATCACTATTACCGACTTATCTTATAAAACATGTTATGGAATGTTTTTAAATTTACTTGTATGATTATTGCAAACGTCTACTTAACATTCGAGAAGCAATTGCATCTGCTAATGTATTTAAATATCTTGGAATATGCTGATATTCAATATAGTCAAATTCATGTTCCAAGAGACGAACTCTCAAAAATAATCTCAATAACACTGGATTTCTAATGGAATATACTCTATTAAGCTGTAACACAATGAGTTCAGAATCTAACCTCACAATCAAACTCTGAATCCCAAATGAGATGGATTCAGATAATAACTCAATCACTGCACTATACTCTGCAATGTTGTTCATTGTTTGACCGAGGCTTACCCCATGCATAGATACCAACTCATCAGAGGGCGAATAGATAACCCAAGCTGCGGAAAAAATGTTCCATGTATTACGACAAGCACCATCAGCAAAACCAATGTATGTTTGGAGAGGCTTCGACATCTGCAATATCAAGAGTAAAATCAAGATAAGCAGGAATAATGACAAAAAACACTCTCTAAGCTAAGCACACTTTTTAATCTAAAACACACCAGTGAGAAAGAAAACTAACCTAACTAAAAATCTCCACACCCTAGATTTAAGCATAATATCTCTTCAGGTAAAGACCATTTCTGGGTTTACCTAAAGAGACCCCGTCAAAGTCTACCAATTCATAGGCCCCTTTTGCCAGCTTTCGCTTAACAACATAAGGACCATGCCACATGGGTACGAATTTTCCAATGCCTAATTTATCATTTGCTTGATCGTACAATAAGACTAGGTCTCCTTCCGAAAAATTACGAGGGGTAACATTTCGATCATACTGAGTTTTAATACATTTGGCATGAGTTTTGATTGCTAATGCAGCATCACGTCGATTCTCATCTAGCTGAGCCAAGTACAACAAACGTTTTTCCTCTTTGAAAGTGGCTGGAAATAATTCGATGGCCATTTGCAATGACGGGATTTCGCATTCAATGGGTAACACAGCTTCCAGACCATAAACTAGTTGGAAAGGAGTGAAACCGATTGACGTTTTTACTGAGGTTCGATACGCCCAAAGCGCTGAAATAGCATGTTATGCCAATTCGACCTATGAATCCCAATGATTCGGCGGATCATGATGACTAGAACTTTGTTGATGGCTTCAACCAGACCATTAGCCTGTGGATAATATGGAGTTGAACTATCGTGACGCAAGCCAAGTTGGTCTATAAGTTCAGTCATCATAAAATTTCAAAAATGACACCCATGATCAGTGATAATCACTTGTGGAACACCAAACCTAGCAATTATAGGATTGAACATGAAAATCACAGCAGTTTTTCCGTTTGCCTCAAATGTAGGCATCGACTCAGCCCACTTGGTAAAATAATCTACCGCAAGGATGATATACGCATGCCCCCCCGGCCGAGTGAGGGTTACATGTAATAAAATCGATACCCCATTTTGCAAAAGGACCGACAGCAATTATAGGGTGGAGAGGAGTAGGTGGAGTGTGCATCTTTCAATCAAAAATTTGGCAGTTGTGGCATTTTAGAACCACGTTAATACAATCTTTAAACAAAGACGGCCAGAAATAGCCAGCGCGCAATATCTTTTGGGTTGTGGCAAACCCAGACATATGACCGCCACATGCTCCACAGTGACAGTCATTTAGAACCCTTTCAGCTTCCTCATGAGTTAAACAACGTCGGAAAATAGAGTCCGCCCCACGACGATAAAGTGTATCTCCAATAATTTTGAATTGTTGGGACTGGAATCGTATTTTTCGACATTCTGATCTTGAAATTTCTAGCCGAAAGGATTGGGTCTGGAGATAAACTATGATATCCCCATACCATGGATCTAAAGTGCTGATTAGAAACAAGGATTCGTCCGCAATGGGCTCCTCCGCCACAGTTTCTGTGTCAGCACGTGGGAAGTCACACATCAATTCCGCAAAAACTAAAGATTTCTTTGACTTAGACTTTTCAAATTCCAAGTCAAACTCCTGCAGGATCACAATCCATTTGGAGTACTTGCCCCCTAGCAGTTGTTTGGTCAAAATATATATCATAGGGTTGCAATCGGAAATTATTGTAGTTTTGCATAGTAAAATGTAATGACAAAAACGTTAGACAGCTTGAACAACTGCCAATGCCAATTTCTCCACATGTGAATATTTTATCTCAATTGGATTTAAAGTTCGACTAAGGTAATATATCACATGTTTAGTACCGAATTCATCTTCCTGAACTAACACCATTCCAATGGTGGAATGCGAGGCGGTGAGATATAAGAAGTAGTCCTGATTGTAGTTGGGAGGATGCAGTAACAGTGCATGGGTCAACGCGTGTTTTAGTGCATCAAAAGATTTGTCAGCTATCTCATCCCAAAAGAATGGAGTGTTCTGTTTCAAAAACCGGATAAAACCCTTTGTGATCTCAGCGTAGTTAGGAATCAATCGACGTAAAAAGTTTGCTTTCCCATGCAAATTTTGGAGTTGGCGAAAACTCGAAGGAGGAGGCAATTTGACAATAGCTTCAACCTTCGAGGGATCGATGCGAATGCTGGCTTTCGAAACAACAAACCCCAGTAATCAACCCGTTTCTATACAGAAAACACACTTGTGTGGATTCAACCTAATTCGATAATGCCTACACCTCATAAAAATTGCTCGTAAATGGATGAGATGATCAGCTCGATGTAATGAATGAGCGGGTAAATCATCGAGATAGGGTTGCACAATGTGCTTGATATCATGAAACGTGTAAGACATGGCTCTTTGAAAAGTTTCCCCAGCGTTCTTGAGCCCAAAAGGTAATTTGGAATAAGAAAATGTCCCCCATGGAAAAATGAAAGCCGTTTTTGGTTGATCAGCAGGTAGAATATTTATTTGATTGTATCCAGAAAAACCATCCATGAAGGAGAATATTTCACTGTCGGCACAATCATCAATGATTTGATCAATATAGGGAGTTGGGTAATTGTCTTTTGGACAGGCTCGATTAATATCCCTATAATCGATACATATTCTTATTGTTCCTTGCTTTTTGTTAACAGGAACAATATTTGATACCCAATCCGTTAACGGAATTGGATAAATGAAACCTGCTTTAAGTAATTTTTCAACTTCTGCTTTAATAGTAGCAGCTTTTCGCAGGTGGATCTGACGCAAACGTTGCCGGACGGGTTTAGCATCTGGGTAAGTTTTGATTTCATGAACAACAATTACTGGGTCAATTCCCGGCATTTCCTCATATGACTAGGCGAACACGTCGCGAAATTCTTGAAATAGGGCCTTATATGTTTGAATTTCATTTTTCGTACAAGAGGCACCTATATGAATGTCTTCAACAATTCCAGGCTTAACCGAAATTTCAATAGGAATAGGTCGAGAAATATTTCCCAAATTTAACTCAGAATCAGGATTTTTCATTGGATTCTGAGGTTCCTTGACATAATCAGTCGTAAAAATAGATGAAAAAACATTTTCAAAGTGATCAATCTCAGGTAAAAACGAAGATCTATGATGAAGATCTTCCCATGGTAAATCATCAACACACAGGATTTCACGAATTTGCTCATCAGTGTGAACAAGTTCGGAAAACGTTATTGAATCTAAGTTTGATGTTGAAATTCATTCTTCATGGACCACATTCATTAAGTCAATTTCGGTGAAGAAGGGTCGGAAAACGACTACACTGCCTGATATGCAATTTCATATGGACTCAAAGGCATAACATCACCAATTGAATCTATCTCAAATTCGGAAGGTATGATCCAAGGATCATCATAAACAAAAGTGTCTGATGAAATCATATGAATGGTTTCAATAGAAGATGATGCGTTGATAGGAGGAAAAGGAAAAGTTCCTAGTAAACCAGAATCTTTAACTAGTCCTACTCCAACGTCCTTATACGGGATAGTTGTTTTGCCGACATGCTGAATACTTTCAGAAGAGGCTGGGTCGGATGAAAAGTAAGTTAGCTGGTCTATAGTTACGATCTTTCCATTATGAGGGAACTTTATAAGCCAAAAGACTGATGAAGCAACAGCTGTCATAGCGTAAGACCAACTACGACCCAAGAGAAGGTTGTAATCTAGATGGGCATCAACCACCTCCACATCTATATTAACAGATTTGCCTTCAACCCCTATAGGTAAATCCAGTAGAATGCCAAAAGGATGGAACCCACGGCCATAAAAGGCCTTTAGAATCATCGGGGATTGATTAAGTGTAGGAGAACCAAGCGATCTCCAACACTGGATCGACATAATACACGTTGAGGCTCCCTCATCAATCACAGTCCTATAACAAGGTCTATTTTTTACTAACACTGGAATCTGGAAATCCATTTGATGAGGTGAGCGAGGCGTACTATTTTCTAGATCGAAAATTATAAGGTTCGAGTCCTGAATGTCAACAGCTCCTATAGCCGACAATAGTAATTTACGTTGTGCTGGACATGATTGCAGCACCTCCAAAGCCAACATTGTTGAAGGTGAAATAGCCAAATCTTCAACAATGTTATAGTTCTGAGCCCTCTCACATGTGGATTGAAAGCTGACTTTCGAAGTATACCCTTGGCAGGCAGTTTGATTACTAAGTCTGGGTTAGGTTTCTCGATCTGTAGTGGATCGGAATCGGGAGTTGAAGTTGATGGGTTCGAATTAGAAGATTCTGCTTCCTTACCACCAACAGGACTTTTGCTTCCATAATCTTGCGATCGAGTCGCAATCCTAACATGGGACATCATCATTATGGGTTCTTTGGAGGCATTTGAGGAAGAACCTATCATCTTACTTTCTTGATTAGGAAAAGGATCCTTCAAAACAGCAGGCGTTTGAGAACCTTTGACAATTTTCGCAACCTCAGCGCGATGAGGGCAGTCTCTTGTAAAATGCTCTTCGTCACAAATGAGACAAGGATAATGAGGTTTCTGTTTCTCATCAGTAGATTTCATTTTTTCCGGTTTCTCTTTCGAATTTTTATCTGTTTTATTTTTCTTCTTCCCTTTCTTTTTACCGCCGGATTTTGATTTGGCTATAGATGACTTTACAACATGAATATCGGAAGAAATTTCTACGGAAGAATCTCCTATCGGGGAATCTGGTAAAGTTATGATAGGAGAAGAATTCTTGGAAGATTTCTTCTTACTTTTGGTATTAACCGTACCAATCATACCATCAGCGGCAGCGGCATGAGACCCTGAAGGAGCTGCAGTTATTTGATTTTGTTTAGGAACGTCGGGGATTTTCTCATGTAACGTACCTGATTACGTATAAACTAAGTCAAGGTACTGAGCTTGAGCAATTACTTGCTCTTCAGTAATGACTCCTGCCTTAGCTACATCCTCAGTGATTTTCGGTAATAAATATTTGACAAACCATTCAGCTAAAATCTGATCTGGAATAAAAACTTTCACTAAATGTCGTCGACGTCTCCATTCATGAATGTGATCTGAAATGTAAGTGGACATTGACTGTTTTAATGAAGTTAATAATTCCGTGCCATTGTCATATCTGACTGGCAACTGAAAATGAGTTCAAAAAGAAAGAAGCTAACTGACTAAAGTTATAAAAAGTGGCTCGCGGTAACTCAATGAACCACTTGGTAGCAAGACCAATTAGAGTGCATTGAAAAAGCCGTAAATGGATTGAATCATCTGAAATGGAGTTAGACGCACACCAGAGGTGATAAGTCATCACATGGTTTGATGGGTCCTCTCCTGATTTTCCTTCAAACTTAGGAATATCACTAGGCAACTTATTCGGCATTGGCAGCCAAAACGGAAGATAGTTAATTGGATTGTTCGTAAGGCGCGACAAGTCAGGAAAGTCCAAAGTTGCAATGAACGGTAACTGACAATTAGGGTCCCTAAAACCCTGGGTCATGAGACCAGCCCCAGGAGGAGGATATCCAGGATAACTAGGAATTGGAATTGCATTTGGGATATTATATTCTCTCAGAAAACTAAGATTAATCGGACCGTACTGGGGTTGTTGAGGTTGCTGATATGTATATCCAGGGTATGGTTGATACTGATAGACTGGTTGCTACACAGCAGGACCGAATTGGTACTGTCCCTGGTATGGTTGATAAGTAAATTGAGGTTGACTTGTGACAACCGTACTTGGACCAGGTTGTCATACAGGCATTTGAACCAAAGTCTGAATTGTGGATCTAGACTGAGGTAAAGATGCTTGAGGAGTTGATACAGGAACAGTAGAAA
Organism: Pinus tabuliformis; assembly: GCA_031772625.1. NCBI lineage: Eukaryota > Viridiplantae > Streptophyta > Pinopsida > Pinales > Pinaceae > Pinus > Pinus tabuliformis. The sequence continues at coordinate 1,528,856,938 of CM062816.1, forward strand.
CCAGAGCTGTCGATACTCCAGAAGTAGGTGGGGTAGATTGAACAGATGTTGCAGCAGTTTTAGCAGTCGTTTGAGGCGGAGTACGAGGCATACTAGGCCCAGGCTGAGAAACTACAAAAGGTGCAGAAGTTTGAATAGTAGACTGGACAGGTTGCTGGGTTGAACTAGAAACCAAGGGTTGTCCAGATTGAGATGACAATTTCACATTCGGTTACAAGATCTATTGAGATTGAGATGGATCCCACACTAAGTTCATTCCGGGGTACGGACCCATAGCAGGTTGAGAATATTGAGGACCATAACCGGGTTGAGGGTAGGGTTGATAATTCAAAGGTACATTTCCAGCTCCTTGGACAAATTATTGACCGAAAGGTGGTTGGAAACCTTGGGTTGGGTACTAACCTTGAGGTTGATAACCTTGAGGCACGTACTGATACTGGGGTTGACCTTGAGGTACATATTGATACTGGGGTTGACCTTGAGGTACATACTGAGTCTGGGGTTGACCTTGAGGAATGTACTGTCCCGTGGGTATGTATTTTCCTTGAGGTTGCCCCCAGGCGGTAATTGGGTACCTTGAGGTTGCCCCCCAGGCGATAATTGAGGACCTTGAGGCTGCCCCCCAGGCAGTAACTGGCCACCTTGAGGTTACGGATTAGGAATAGTAACTGACATCATAAGAATATCTTCTACACTCAATGGCTTAGTTCCGTTATTACCAGTTAATAACCCTTGTTCAATAGGTTGAGGAGATGCTCCCGAAAAAGTACCAGTAAGTGACTGATACCCAGAGGGAACAGAAGGACCGCCATTTAAAAAGGTTTCTAGAGATGGAGAAAACATGGACAACTGTCTTGACATATTTAACGGAGGATAATAACCCCTAGGTGTTGGGTGAAAAGGAATGTGAGGTGGTGAAAAAATTAGTCCCAGGTTTTCCAAAAGATTAGTCAATGAAAGATGTCAAGCGTCCCTCCTAGATGGACTGTAAAAGATCGATTCACGCTCCCTAAGTTCTATAGTTGGTTGATTTTCAGGGATAGGGATACCTTCTTCCAGAGTAACAAGTTCTTCAATAGCTATAAGTCCAGAAGGAAGATTTTTGGTAATTACTCTTTCTACCCTAGGTGAACCAGGACCACTGGAAGTTGGAGAGGCAAATCCTGATGTTGGAGTAGCAGCAGGTTCAGTTTCAGGTTCAGATATTTCAGGTTCCTCAGCTAAATCACTAGTAGATGAAAAACTACCAGTAACTTCAGAAAATGAAATAGATTGTGGATTATAATCTGCTACTAGAGCTTGATAATCAGGATGTACAACCAATGAAGACTCTCCTTCTTCAGGTGACCCAACTCTATTGTCACTAGGAGTTACAAGGGCTCGAAGCCCTTCAATTTGGCTCGGTTAAAACTCAGGAGGTTGGCCCCGAAGTCTATGGGACTTCCTCGGTAATTCAGCCACGATTAAATATTTTAACTACTTCACACGCAAACAAAGAAAATTTTGAATCACACGCCTAAAGAATCTAGGAGGTCAAACCACACACAAACAGTAACTTTCCGTACTGAAAACACTAGTTGGTGATGAAATCCAACGTCGCAGAATTCAATACAGAAATGGCGGTTGGAACAGTTACCCCGGCAACCTGCTTAATGAATAGACTGGAACAAGTTTCTCCACTAAACTGTCTCGAGTGAAGAGAACCCCCCAGAAAATCCAAGTGAGTCTAGTCGGCGTCTGCTCCAGGTACAATGGGATATTCCCTCCACTATCACCTTAGGAAAGAATCCTATAGAATATGGTCACTATGGTCACCAACGGAAACAAATATACCTGGGGGAACAGTCTACGATCCGATACGCATGCAAGGGCAGAGTAACAAGCTCAATCCCCTTGAAGGCTCCTTGACATAATCCAAGGTTTACCAAGAAGTGACCCCAAGCTCTTCGACAATGGTCAATCCGAGGTTTACCATTTTTAATACGTGAATATCTTCTATTGTTCCCATGAGGAAGGATTGATTCCCACACTGGTTCAGATATGATCTCGCGCTTCTCCTTTAAGAGGAGCTTTCCCAGAGCATAGATGTAACAATTGGAATTTATCTCCTACCGCAAGATACAGCTACTTGTTTGTTTTACTATCTTGGAGAGTTAATTACTCCCTACTCCAAGATACAAGTCTAAGCTATGTTGGTGATAAGAGCCCTAGAAATAAAAATATTACTAGATAGATTTTACTTTAAGCGTTATTTTGATTGGTTTTTTCTTAAGTCAAAAGGTGCGGAGATGAAACTTATGGTGTGAAGACTCGACTCCAAATCACTAAAAAATGCACTTAAGATGAAAAACAATCTTTTCCCTTCAATGAATTTCTAGCTAAGAAAGAGTTGAGAATGCAAATTCTTGTAAAAACAAAACTTTCCTTAACAAACAAAATAAAAATAAGAGCTTTTTGTCTTTTTCAATACACTCAAAAACGAGACAGCTAGTTATGCTCACAAAAATTTCCCTTTTCTTTCAAACACTCAAATACTACTAAAACAAACTTTTTCAAAAGAGTTTTTATTTTTATTTTTATAAAACACTCAAAACTATGGAAAAATATATTCTTGAGATCTATAAATTCTAAAAAAAACAACAAAAAAAAACTATTTGAAGTAAAATCTTACAAGATTTCTTTTCAAGGATGTTTTACTTAGTTATAAGCAAACTAAGTACCAATTTGTCCAGAATCACAAATGAGTAAAAAAACAACCAATTTTTGTTTTATTTTCTAAAAATGAAATCCAAAACTTTCAACACAAGTCCTTTTGAAGTTTCGCAAAGAGAAAAATAAGATGGATTCCTCAACAAAGGCAGATTTTGCAAACGATCAGACTCATAAGAAGGCCAGCAAAAACCAAGGTGATCTGAGGTTTCTAAGGCTTCTAAGCTCTGAGTTACTACAAGACCAAAACGAAAATCAAGCCCAGCAACCAAAACTTCTAGGAATTTCACCTAAAACCCTAATGCCAATGGAATTAACCTAAGAAAAGTTCCTGACAAGTCACGTGCAAATCTAGGCAGAGGCTAAAAACACATTAACAAAACCTAAGTTGACTGAAAGAGAAAATCTTAAGTTTTTCAAAATTTTGACAGGGTCCGCAGGCTCCCAGTTTACTCAGGTGCGGTACCGCTCTGTGTAAAGCAAAAGTGCGGGTATGTCCGCACTGTGTTACAAGCAAAGGGTGCGGTCCTCTCCCAAAAGTATGAAAAACAAAAAATAATTCAAGATCTACTAAACCTACCCAATCCCACACACATCAAGCCAAAAACAAAAACAAAGACACAGTTTCTCAAGTCAAAGTAAAAGCAAAGGAAAAATCAAAAATTCAAGTCCCCAGCGGAGTCGCCATTTTGTCGACCGGATAACTCGTTCTTGCAGACAAGACCGACCTCCCTAGTATCTAATGATATCTAGTGACAAGCAAACCAAACAAATTCTATCTTTCTCTAAATATTCAATTTATAAATAAATGCATACAAGTGTTTTAGGCCTACCTTGGGTCCAGTGCAAGTTTGTGGAAGCCACGCTCCGTTGATCCAAATGAGCTCCCTTGTAAAGAATCTGCAAACACAAACAAGCACACACATTAAATAGCACCTGAAAAGCCAATATAATAAAGCATATTTATCTTAATGATCAAGGAATTCATGAAACAAATCACATAGGACAATTTGTTCAGAAAAATGAATCTGATTGTATTAACTTTAATCAAAGAAGAACTTTACAACCTTGGTGCCTTGATGATGTACAAGCTCCTCCCAGGGCCCAGCAAGAATCTCCTCTACTTTGACAAGTTTCACTCTCTTCCCAATGAAGCCAAAAGGTATGTAATCTCTCCTCTCAAGCTTAACTAGGAAGTCTCAATTCCAACAGCATTTACCCTCAAAAATGTTCAGCTTCTAACCTCCCTAGCAACCAGCCCAATGCCTTAATTTATAGTGCAATGGAGGGAAGTTACTAGGTCCACCTTCAAAAGGATAAAGCCCTCCTTCAAAGGGATAAGCTCCTCTCATCAAGGGATTAGCTCCTTTAGTTTGGGATGCATGAACCACCTAGGAGCGAACCATCCACATCAAGATTCCTTCTAGAATCATCCAGAATTAACCACAAGTGAGTTTTTAAGAATAAATTTGCGCCTTTTTTACTTTCACAGGGGTCCGCACCCACTCCTTTAGAGACAAAGCGGGCAGGTCCACAGGTAACATGAACTAGGGGTGCGGGACCACAGGCAACAGTAAGAGAAAGTGTGGAACCAGAGCTTTATTGATTTTCAAAGTCTTTCTCTTATTTTTAAAGCTTGACATGAAGAGCTGAGGTTTGAGACTTGCTAAGGAGGACAGTATGAATGATGATAGACCCATACTGGCTGCAAATAGTCATGGTGACAATATTTTGTGTAACAGGATGCTCCAAACATGTGACAGGTGATAAAAATAAACACCTTTCACACAATGCTTTAGAAAAGGAAAAGAATGTCTCTTTTGGAAATGACACACCAACTGTCATTAAGGGTAAGGGTTTTGTTTATCTAAAAGAAAAGGTTAAAGTTGGAAATGTTATGTATGTTGATGGATTAAAGCATAACTTATTGAGTGTTAGTCAAATGTGTGATCAACGAAATGAAGTTGTGTTTCAATCAAAAGGATGTGTGGTTCGTGAGCTTGACACAGGAAAGATCATAATCAAAGGTACAAGAACTCCAAGCAATATATATATACTAGAAGGAGGTCAAGAACAATCTTATCTAAGAAAAACAGAAGAGAACTGGTTATGGGACAAAATATTGAAGCTTCTAAGATTTTCTCAAATAAGAAAATCTTCTAGGCTCAAGGTTGTTCATGATCTTCTAGATATCATCATCCCAGAAAATACCATCTGAAAACCATGTCACTTCGGTAAGAAAACCATAGTTAAATTCAATGCCAAAGAATGATCAGCAACTAAGCCTCTTGAACTCATTCATACTAATTTGTGTGGACCAACAAGGAAAAATTCACCTCATGGAGAAGAATACTGTTAGCCCCCTAATTTTCTTCCTTTTGACCATTTTTCCCTTCCTAGATCATGATCATTTAGCACTGTTTTACCTCTCTTACACACCCTCATCTTGCACTAGTCCAAGAACGATGACATATTTCGCATGAACTTTATATTTTGTATTTTTACCTTAACTTAGCATTAATTATTTCTTTATTACGTGATTTTTTGCTTATAATCACTCTTGTAGCTTATCGATATCTCAAATGTTGTTTGATAGTCAAAGTGATTATCGTAACCATTGATCCTAGTGTAGGATCGGATCTTGCACCAGTGCCAGCATAGCGAATCTTTGCAGCAGATTCGGACCTCCTTGATCATCGCCTTGTTTCACGCCGCTTGAGCCACGACAGTAGGTTAGATCCGAAGGCAGCTGAGCTCGAGCTACGATAGAAAGGCAATCCAAAGGTAGCTGAGATCAGATTTATGAAGAACAAACAGCTAGACATGGGCTACAGCCAGTTTTGTTAAACTGCCTAATTTTGAAGGTCGAAAGCTAAATTCTGCATATCAATTATGTAATCAGTTAAATGATCCTTTTGGCCTTTGGCCAAGGATCTATATAACGAGGAATGTAAATAGGACGAGATAGTTTTTGATAAGTTTGTATAGAACAGAGATATAACCAGGAAGGCAGTAACAAGCTTGTATTTTTGTTATCACCCAAATCTGGGCTGGACTATGTAATCACGCATGTATTTGCCACTATGAATCAATAAGAAAGGAGCTCCTCCTTATGTTTTCATGAATTGTATTTTTGTTGATGAATTGATAAAGCGTTGAGCAGCATTTCTATTTAAAAAGGGAAACGCACTGGTTGGTTAGGGCCCAACCAACCCAACACATTTACCCTATTTTTTGTTCTTGTAATTTATGTTTACACTGCTAAGTGTGATTTAATGTACAGCACATGAATTCTTGTTTGAATGAAATCAGATCCGCAGTGTGAAGTAGTTAGAATTTATTTTCCTGCATCTGATTTTGATTTGGTTTTCCCCGCCTGGTCCAAACAGGAGAAATCACCCTGCACCAATGCACGTTGGTGTGCTATTCACTTTCTGTAGTTTTGATTGATTTGGTTTTCCCTGCCCAATCCAAGCAGGAGAAATAACCCTGCACCAATGCACATTGGTGTGCTATTCATTTCTTGCAGTTTTGATTGATTTGGTTTTTCCCCGCCTAGTCCAAGCAGGAGAAATCATCTTACGCCAGTGCACGTTGGTGTGTTATTCATTTCCTGCAGTTCTATTTGATTTGGTTTTCCCGCTTGGTACGAGCAAGAGAAATGAACCTACACCAGTGCACGTTGGTGTGATGCAGCAAGTCTTTTTAGTTTACTTCCAGCAGTTTTCTTTCTTTCATTAATGCTTCATGATAGGATAAATTATAAGGATTGTTTCTTTATTTTCTGCACTCTGTTAAAATCAGAAACATTCATTTTTATGTGTGTAATTTGATTTCACAACACTTGCAGTAGTTAAGCTTTTATTTCAAGAATTAAATATTAAGTATAAGAAGTTCTGATTTGGTGCAAGAACCAGTTTCTTGCCATGGGATCTGAGTGCTCTGAACTTGAGAAATTTCAAACCCTTGCACGAAGGAAAACACTTTTAGTACAGACACCATTTATACCCTCTACATAAACTTATGTTCTTGCACTAGTGTAAGAAGATTGCACTAGTGCAAGATAGATTAGTGCGAGAAGGAAATCTCTATATAAGCAGGTTTGAAGGGCCCATCTGTTGAGATTGCTAAAGTGTCTCTGCTAAAGAAAAACACACACTCAGTATTTAATCAATAGTTAGCTAGAGTGATTGCTCCTTTATTTCTAAATCTCTTTTGCAAATGCATTCTTTCTTGTTCCACTCTTAGATTATTTTGATGGTTCAAGTTGCCCTTTTACTTTCTTTAGTTTGATTCTGCAATCTTTCCTCTAAAGAAAGTAGGTATTGACATTAGAAATATTCATACCATCTCTGGAATTTCCTGTGCTTCGTCTCTAAGTTGCGAATCCCCCGGGTTGACAATTAGGTGTTGAGGAGTTTGCTTAAGTGCAATTCCTGCACCCAACATTTTGGTGTCGTTGCTAGGGAGGCGATTTGATTTGGTAAGAATTTTCTAATTATACTATAGAGGTAATTTTTTCCTTCATTTTTGCAGTATTTTTTTGAAAAGCTGCTTTGAACAAATTTTACTAGTGTTGATTGATTTCTGACAACATTTTTTATTAGAAATTGTTTCGATTATTTTTCTTTCTTTTTTGAAATGAATGCCTAGAAAAGGTAAGGGTTCAAAGCCCACTAAGGGCTGAAATAATTTTGAAAACCATTCTTATATTGGGTCTCCTTCTGTGAGCAGGAAGCCCAATCCAATTCAAACCCATCACGCAGGAATAGTCCACCTGGATTTTGGTGACAACAGCTCAGGTGTGGTTCAATCTGTTGGGAGCAAAAGGGAAACAATGGCAAACCATGAAGATCATGGGGAAAGGACTGATGAAAACCAGGTAAGTGGGGAAAAATCCACTTTTGTGTTTCCAATTGTGGACCCGAATACTGTGGCACAAATGAAGAACATTCCACCCTCAACTCTCCCTCATTTCCATGGTAAATTTCATGAAGATCCTGACTCATTTCTATTCGATTTTGATATTTTGTCTAGAAGTTATGATTATTCAACTGATGCTCTAAGATTATTTCCTGTTACTCTCAAGGACTAAGATTTGTGTTGGTTTATGGGGTTAGGAGGAAACACTATAGCCTCTTGGGATCAGATGAAGAGAGTATTTTAATCTAAATATCAAGAATATTACAAAACTCGAGACATGCAGGATGAGATTTTTACAATCATACAGGATGATGATGAAACTCTTCAAGACTATCTAGAAAGATTTATGTATATTTTACAAAGGTCGAAACTTAAGCTTGATTCCAGTACTATTAGAACCTTGTTCTTAAGAGGACTTACTGATAATGCTAGAAATAATTTAAATCTGTTAGTACAAGGTGATATTTCTCAGCAAACTTTCAAACAAATTTGTGAATTATGCAAGAACTTTTCAAGGAATCAGTATAGATCCAGTAGAGGAACTCGAAATAGAAATAGAAAAACTGAATCTACTGATGTAATGATTATTGGACTAGAAAAAAAAAATGGAAAACATGAAAATTGATATAATGAATATTGTTACCAAACAGATGGACTCTTTAAAATTTCAACAAAAACTCATGAAGGAACAAGAGTCATTAAGTATTTTCTGTCCTAAATGTAGAGACAAGCATCCTCCTAAAGAATGTCCTCTTAATTTTAAAGAAGATAAGAAGTGTGCTATTTGTGCAGAAGACCATATCATAGAAAAATGTCCCTCTATACCAGGACTTAAGGCTGTATTTACAAGGGGACAGCCTAAAGATGAATACTTTTATGCTATGGGAGCAAAAAGAAATTGGCCTCAGGTAGGTGCAGGTATGGCTCCTGGATTTTCTCCACACTATTTTGGTTATTATTCACATGCATATTCTTATCCTAACAATAATCAACAGTGGCAGTATGGAAACCAATATCAGCATGGGCAACCTTCTCAACCATGGAAACAAGGTTGGAGAGGGCCAACTCATTCTCCATATTCCTACCATCCACCCATGCAGTCATATCCATCTACACATGACCCTTATCCAATGCCTCAACCTTTGAGTAAGTCTACTCCACCATTATCCTTACCTCCACCTTTTTGACCTCCTCAATTGCTTGCTCAGCCTATGCCCAATCCTAACAATAATAAATCAGTGCAAATGATCTATGTAACAAGCCCACCTTTATTTGAGTACCAACCAATTCCAGTTGGGGTTCATGATATTCAATTAAGATCGGGAAGGAATGTGACATCAGAAAATTAGAAGCAACCTAGAGTGATTGTTGAAGAGAAAGAAGAAAAGGAAACTCTTAATCATTCTCCAAAATCCATCACTAAGTAGCCCTTACCCTCTAAATCCTTGCCACCTTCTTCCAACCAGCCTCCCTTCCCAGAGAGGCTAGTAATGGAAAGAAGTGAGCCTATTTCTGAGACTAGTTTGGCATCAAATCTAAAGAATCTTTTCATTAAGATACCTTTGCTCCAAGCCATAAAAGAGATCCCTATTTGCACTAAGATTATTAAGGAACTCTGTCTCAAGAACCCTAGGAGGAAGAGATTGGAACCCCAAACCATTCAATTTTTTGGTCGAGCAGCAGAGTTGATGACAGGATGTGTGTCTATGGAAAAATATATTGATCCTGGAAACCCTGTTGTCTCAATTCAGATTGGTAATGTCCTTGTCTCTAATGTTCTTATAGACCTGGGGGTAGCCATTAATGTCATGACTAAGAAAACCATGGATCAACTTCGATTATCTCATCTTCGCGCTACTCCCAATGTGCTTGAATTAACAGATAGATCTAAAATTAAGCCAGAAGGAGTATTGGATGATGTGATCATCTCATTAGATTCTTGGGAATATCTTGCTGATTTTATTGTGCTTTAGCCAAAGAACCCAGTAGGAGGACATCCCTTGATCTTGGGTCGACCATTTCTTGCTACAATTGATGCATATATTGGATGTCGCTTTGGTGATATGTTTATTTCACATGGGAAGCTAGGAAGAAAGTTACCTTATACCCCCCTGCCAGATCCATTCAGTACCTTTGAGATACTTTATGGTTATACCAGAGCAGGGATGAGGAGACTCATCCCATTTCCTTTATCCATCAGCATATTGGGTCTTCACAAGAAGATGAGATTCAAGATTTCTTGAATAATATAGACATTATGCCTAATTTTGAACTATTGAGCCAGATCTTCAGCCTAGATTTTCAAGATAACCATGATTCTCAATCTTCTGAGCAACTGCATCCGGTCACTCCCTTGAGTACTCCTGAGCCTGATACTACTCTTGTTGAGATTAGCCCTGGTAAATCCTTGTATATTAGTTCATATTTGGACTCATCTCAGCGGGAGCAGCTTGTGAATTTGTTGCAAAACCATCTTAGTGCCTTTGCATGGGGCTATGAAGATATGAAGGGCATTACCCACTGAAACTTGTACACATCACATCTATATTCAGGAAGGAGCCCGACCTGTCTGAAACCCCAAAGGCAAATGAACCCAGCTCTAAGGGATATTGTGAAGGAAGAAGTACAAAATCTCTTGGATGTTGGGTTTATCTATCCTATTTTCGATAGTCAGTGGGTCTCTTCATTAGTGCTAGTACCTAAGAAAGATGGAAGATGGCGTATTTGTATTGATTATCGAGAATTAAACAAAGCCACTCTCTAGATTACTTCCCTCTCCCCTTCATTGACCAGGTGCTTGATACCCTTGCAGGAAAGAAATACTTTTCCTTTTTGGATGGCTTCAGTGGTTATAACCAGATACAGATTGCACCCGAAGATCAAGATAAAACTACTTTTACATATCCATGGGATAAATTTGCTTAAATAGTGCTCCTCTTTGGTTTATGTAATGCCCCAACTACCTTTCAAAGGGCAGTCCTGGCCATTTTTGCTGATCTAGAGTTTGTAGAAATTTATATGGATGATTTTTTTGTGTTTGGTGATTCTTTTCAGGAAGCTCTCGCAAATTTGGAAAAATTACTTCTTCGCTGTCAGGAAGCCCATATCGCATTAAGTGACAAGAAATGTAGACTAATGTGCAAAGCGGGAATAGTACTTGTCCATTTGATTTCTGGTAAAGGTATCCAGGTTGATCCAGCAAATATCGAAATCATTATGCATCTTCCTGCACCCAAAAATCAAAGGGAAGTAAGAGGTTTTTTAGGACATGTTGGTTATTATAGGAGATTCATTGAAAATTTTTCTAAGATAGCTGCTCCTCTTTTTCAAATTCTAGCTAAGGATAGTGAATTTTCTTGGACTACAGCTTGCCAATAGTCTTTTGAAACATTGAAAGAAAAGTTAGTGCATGCACTAGTTTTAAGAGGTCCTAACTGGTCTCTGCCTTTTCATATTTCCTCTGATGCTTCAGATTTGGCTATTGGCATAGATTTAGGGCAAGAGGAAAATAAACAATCCTACGATATTTATTATATTAGTAAGAATTTGTTTTCCTCTGAATTAAATTATATAGTTACAGAGAAAGAGTTTTTAGCTGTAATTTTTGCAATTAATAAGTTCAAGCACTATATTATAGGATATGAAGTATTTGTACATACTTATCATTCTGTGATTAAATATTTGATGAATAAACCATTAACTAGCAGTAGAGTGACTAGGTGGTTATATTGTTGTAGGAACTTAATATTACTATTGTTGATAGACCAAGAAAATCTAATGTTATAGCAGATTTTCTTTCTAGATTAGATAATCCTGGTAAAGCAACTCCTGTTAATGATGATTTTCTAGATGAACATCTTTTTTCTATGTCAAAAAATTCCTCGTGGTTTTTTGACATTGCTAATTACTTGGTTACACCACCCCACTTGTCCGCTCGTGAAAAGCGGAGTATTGTTCATAAAAGTGTTGCATATTCTTGGATTCAAGGAGATCTCTTTTACACTGGTCTAGACCTGATTATCCGTATGTGTGTAAGAGAGGAGGAAGTGTTTGACATCTTGAAATTTGCTCACAATGAACCTTGTGGAGGCCACTTCACTGATAAGTAGACTGCATATAAAGTACTATGTGTTGGTTACTATTGGCCCTCCTTGTTTAAGGATGCCAAACTGTATGTCAAGCATTGTGATAGTTGTCAACGAATGGGCCAGCCTAATCAAACCAATGAAATGCCTTTATTCCCTCAAGTTATGATTGAGCCATTTTAAAAATGGGCTATTTTATAGGACCAATAAATCCAACATCATTAAGTAAAAAGCATATCTTGGTTTGTACAGATTTTGTTACAAAATGGGTAGAAGCTAAAGTTGTTTCTTTTGCTACAGAAAAAGTCGTTGTTGATTTTCTTTTTAATGAAATCTTTACTATATTTGGTGTGCCTAGAGAACATGTTTCTGACAATGGTCCGCAGTTTATTTCTAATCTGGTACAGGGTGTGATAGAGAAATATAATATCCGACATACGAAATCCACGCCATATCACCCACAAGCAAATGGCCAGGTGGAATCCACGAACAAAGTGATCGAATCCATTCTTACAAAGATAGTCAATATGCATCGGAAGGACTGGGCTGAACGATTACCAGAGGCTTTGTGGGCATACAAAACCACTTGGAGAAATAGCATGGGACATACACCATATGAGCTAGTATATGGCAAACAGGTTCTATTACCAATTGAATTCCAGATCAAAACTTTCAGAACTACAGTTCAGTTAGGACTAGATCTCTCTGAGGCACAACAACAGTGTCTTCTCCAGTTAAATGAGCTAGATGCATTTCGTAGGGATGTTGTTCAGCAGAACATACTAATTCAACATCAACGTAAAAGGTGGCATGACAAGTCTATTCAGAAAAAGAAGTTCTAACTAGGTGATTGGATGCTCCTTTATGATTCTAGATTTAAAATATTTAAAGGGAAATTCCATACACGTTGGATGGGACCTTATGAAGTGATCCGAGTATTTGAGAATGGAACAATAGAACTTAAAACTATTGTTGGACATGACTCAGTATTCTTGGTAAATGGACACAGGTTAAAGAAGTATTTTCAGCCACCTACCAGGAAAGATTTTACACAACAAGTCCAACAGCAATTTGGGACAGTAGTGGTGAATGGTAATACCAAACCTTTGAAAACATGAATTCTCTTTCTTCTTAAAAATAATATATATATATAAGAAAAAAGTAAAGAAAAAATATTTTCCTGTAATTATGAAAATCAATTCGCTGACATGATTTCAGAAGGATCAACCTGAAAACCAACTTGTTGGTAGGAAGATCAAAAATCTCTAATAAAAAAGAAAATGTTTCTTAACCTTTAGATATGCTAGCTAGCACCAGGTAAAAGTAGGTTCAGCAAAACCAACCTTTATACAGTTGGGGTAATTAGCATGGATATTTTTACTCAAGTAACACTTAATTTTCATTGCAATTATTTTTTCTTGCACCAGTGCAGGCAGACCTCCCAGAAAATTTTCTGCCTTTCATCATATTCCACTTTTGTAATATTCCCTCAGTTTTCTTCTTTATCCCAGATGATTAACCTTTCCACATTCTTCTAAATTTACCCTGTCCACTTCAAAGAAATCCCACTTTTCCCTTGAAATTTTTTTCCTATCCCATTTCTATTTATTCCCTCTTTTGGTACTATTCCTGGAATCCTTGTAACAGAATTCCTTCCCATTCTAAAAATTCCCCTTTCCCACTTCTTTATTCCCTCATGAATTTATGCAGGATCTCGCACAAAGAGAAAAAAGATATGCTTTGAGGCATCAAGAAAGGGCGAAGCAAATTTTCAGTATAAGTTGAGGAAGTCATATGAAAATCCAGCCTACATTTTATTTAAATTCTCTATTTTAGATATTATGCTTGCACTAGTACAAGCATGTTGTCCTATATGATAAAATAATCAGAAAAGTACCAGTAGATTTAAGTGGTGCAAGCAAATCAGTGCAGCATGCACCTCGTCAGCAACATAGTACAAGTTATTTTTATAAGCATATGACATAGGAAAGTGGTCATCATGAAATCTATATGAAGTCCTTTCACTTAACCGACTAAGTACTTATGCTATCATACTAACTAGGAGAAATTATTTAAAGTACAAGGTGTTTTTAAGTTAGAAATCATGATCTTTTTTTAATAAATGTTAAGTTCTTTTCTTGAATTATGAAGGAATGCGGGAATATTTTAACCGTTTCTTAGACATGATTACCCCTCTCTACCGTAATCCTAAACTTCCTTCACTCATAATTATTACCTCACCTAGTCATTAAACCATCGCCACAAGTACCAATCCGGCCTGACCTCAAAGATGACGTGCATCTACGACGAATGAACCGGTGATCTGATGGAAAGGACGGTGGACAATTAGATTTCTATTTATAAGGACCGATTTCCTCGGTATTGCATGTAAAATTTTAGGACTCGATTGTTCATAGCCGTTAAGCAGCAATGCCGCTTGTTCGGAATGAATCCCTTTCTCTCAGCAAAATAGAGCAGACCGCCGAGCATCGCAATAGTCTTGCACTATTGCGAGACTCAGGTTTTCTTCGTTTCTGCAAAAGTTTGACTGGTATGACAGGAAAGTAGCTTTACAGTTCGCAAGGAGTTTTAGAAATGGCCGAGTGAGAATTAAGCCTCTCAAATTCAAAGTCATGGAGGAAATTATAGCAGCAATGATGGGCTTAGAGAATACTGGAGAACAATGGTTTAAGAATCAGAAATTAGAAAGGAAACGCTAGAAGCATTTCATCGTTGATAAAAAGATTGTGGTAGACTGGAAAGTAGGAGTTCTGCTCAGTGCCCTGCTGGGTCAATGGAAAGATGTCCTTTTCATTTTGCAAAAGTTCGTGACCTACGAAGGAAGATATACCTGCACCTTGGTATATCACTTTAGAATGCTGCAACATTTTGAAGCCGCCTAGCACGTCCGGTGGAGGATGAATTTCCCTTATTTTCTGCTCAAAGGCTTGGATAAAATGGCTAAAAGCGTACAAGACGGTAGGGCAAACCAGGCCGAAACAAGGTTATATCATCACGGCCTGATAAAAATATTTGTCCTAAAACAGTTAGAAGTGAAAGGTATGACATGGGAAGCGCTATTAAAACAGCTGCACAAAGGGACAGCCGTTGAAAAGGGATAGAGGACCCCACCAGCACAAGCAAGAGCCCGAACAAAAATGAAAAGGGAAGTCCTTCTTGCACCAGTGCAAAAAGGAAGTGATCTGAACAAGCAGAGAAGGCCTCGTCTTCAAATGAGAGGACGACTAGTGTGCTAGCCAAAGAGACCACTTCGACCCCCAAAAATGACAACCTGTCAGTCCTTGTAGACACAACCAAGATTGTAGAGGTTGAGGACGATGCTCTGTTGGCCGATTTTATCAAGAAGCCCCGGAAAAAGAGTAGAGTCTCTGATGAAGGCCCAGAACCACAGTCCTCATAGGGCGTGGAATCCCCTCTTGCACCAGTACAGGAAGAAGCACCAGTGTGAGAAGAAGAACCGGAGAAAGAAGCAGAAAACAAAGAATCAAAAAAAGAATAGACAGAGGAAGAAGAACTAGACGACGAAGAACCCAAAGAAGAAGAAGAAGCAGAATCTGAAAAAGAAAAGGCAGAACCCAAAAAAGAAGAGGCAGACCCTACAGAAGATTAAGCTGAAAAAGAAGAAGAAGAGGCGGAATCTAAAGAAGAAGCAGGAGAAGGAAACGGAGGAGAAGAAGAACCAAAGGAGGAAGAACTAGAAGAAAAGGGACCAAAGGGAAAAGAGTTTCTTGATGTAACCATGGCAGATATGGAGGTCCCTGAGAAAGACATCGCTCCTACCGAAACAGAAAAAGAGAAGGAATTGGTAACTCCTGATGCTCGGGTAGTTGAGTTAGAACTTTAGGTACAAAATTTAGAGCAGCTTGTAGCCAAAGCATAGGAGGAAAAAGAACAGAGTAGAGGAGAATTGACGGTAGAAATCCAGAAGAAGAAAAGGTAAGTTAAAGTCTGGAAGTACTGAGTTGCACAATGTTTCAGGCAGCTTAGAAAGGTGACCAAGAAGTTAAAGAGTGCCAAAAAGAAGAATTCTGAAACATTGCAGGCTGATGATAGTATGCCAGAGCAGGATTGAGCTGGAGTGCTTAAAGTTTTGAAGTTTTTTGTAGAGGTAAAGAGTTGTGTGAGGACACACAATAGTTTAGGGATGGGAGGATGTTAGCCCCCTAATTTGCTTCCTTTTGACCATTTTTCCCTTCCTAAATCATGATCATTTACCGATGTTTTACCTCTCTTACACACCCTCATCTTGCACTAGTCCAAGAACGATGACATATTTCGCATGAACTTTATATTTCATATTTTTAACTTAACTTAGCATTAATTAATTATTTATTACGTGATTTCTTGCTTATAATCACTCTTGAAATTTATCGATATCTCCAATGTTGTTTGATAGTCAAAGTGCTTACCGTAACCATTGATCCTAGTGCAGGATCAGATCTCACACCGGTGCCAGCACGGCGAATCTTTGCAGCAGATCCGAACCTCCTTGATCACGACCTTGTTTTGCGCCGCTTCATTCATGACAACAAGTTAGATCCGAAGGTAGCCGAGCTCCAACTATGACAACAAGGCAATCCAAATGTAGCTGAGATCAGATTTATGAAGAACAAACAGCTAGACATGGGCTACGACCAGTTTTGTTAAACTGCCTAATTTTGAAGGCTGAAAGATAAATTCTACATATCAGTTATGTAATCAGTTAAGCAATCCTTTTGGCCTTTGACTAAGGATCTATATAACAAGGAATGTAAATAGGACAAGATATTTTTTGATAAGTTTGTATAGAACAAAGAAATAACCAGGAAGGCGATAACAGGCTTGTATTTTTGTTATCGCCCAAATCTAGGCTAGACTATGTAATCACGCATGTATTTGCCTCTATGAATCAATAATAAAGGAGCTCTGCCTTATGTTTTCATGAATCGTATTTTTGTTGATGAATTGATAAAGCGTTGAGCAGTGTTTCTATTTAAAAAGGGAAACGCACTGGTTGGCTAGGGCCCAACCAACCCAGCGCGTTTACCTTATTTTCTGTTCTTGTAATTTATGTTTATACTGCTAAGTGTGATTTAATGTATAACACATGAATTCCTGTTTGAATGAAAGTGGATCCGCAGTGTGAAGTAGTTAGAATTTATTTTCCTGCATCTAATTTTGATTTGGTTTTCCCCACCTGGTCCAAATAAGAGAAATCACCCTGCATGAGTGCACCTTGGTGTGCTATTCACTTTCTGCAGTTTTGATTGATTTGGTTTTCCCCTCCTGGTCCAAGCAGGATAAATAACCTTGCACCAGTGCACATTGGTGCGTTATTCATTTCCTGCAGTTTTGATTGATTTGGTTTTTCCCCACCTAGTCCAACCAAGAGAAATCACCATGCACCAGTGCACGTTGGTGTGCTATTCATTTCCTGCAATTCTGTTTGATTTGGTTTTCCCGCCTGGTACAATCAAGAGAAATGAACCTGCACCAGTGCACGTTGGTGTGATGCAGTAACCCTTTTTAGTTTACTTCTAGCAGTTTTCTTGCTTTCATTAATTCTTCATGAGAGGATAAATTATAAGGATTGTTTCTTTATTTTATGCACTCTATTAAAATCAGAAACATTCATTTTTATGTGTGCAATTTGATTTCACGACACTTGCAGTAGTTAAGCTTTTATTTCAAGAATTAAATACTAAGTGTAAGAAGCTTTGATTTGGTGCAAGAACCAGTTTCTTGCCACGGGATCTGAGTGCTCTGAACTTGAGAAAGTTCAAGCCCTTGCACGAAGGAAAACACTTTTAGTACAGACACCATTTATATCCTCTGCATAAAAAAAATTTCTTGCACTAGTGCAAGCAAACTTCACTAGCACAAGATAGATTAGTGCAAGAAGGAAATCTCTATATAAGCAGGTTTGAAGGGCCCATCTGTTGAGATTGATAAAGTGTCTCTGCTAAAGAAAAACACACACTCAGTAGTTAATCAATAGTCAACTAGAGTGAATTTCTCCTTTATTTATAAATCTCTTTTGCAAATGCATTCTTTCTTGTTCCAGTCTTAGATTATTTTGATGGTTCAAGTTGCCCTTTTTCTTTCTTTAGTTTGATTCCGCAATATTTCCTTTAAAGAAAGTAGGGATTGACATTAGAAATATTCATACCATCTCTGGCATTGCTTGTGCTTCACCTCTAAGTTTACAAATCCCTCGGGTTGACAATTAAGTGTTGAGGAGTTTGCTTAAGTGCAATTCCTACACCCAACAAATACTACATTTAATTCATTGATGATTTTTGTAGAATATGTTGGATTGGTTTACTAAAACATAAAGATGAAGCATTTGAAAAGTTCAGAGTCTTCAAAAATTTTGTTGAAAATGAATTAGATCTAAAAATCAAATGTCTCAGATTTGATCAGGGAGGAGAATTCATATCAAATGAATTTTTTGAATTTTGTGAACAACATGGAATAAAGACACAGTTCTATGTTGCCAAAACTCCTCAACAAAATGGTGTGGTGGAAAGAATGAATAGAACAGTTCAACAAATGGTTCGAGCTATGCTTGATGAGTTTGGAGCTTCTGACACCTTCTGTGGTGAAGATGCACATACTGCAGTAAATATTCTCAACAAAGCTCATGTACATGTAAATGGTGATCAAACTCCATATGAAATTTGGTATGGTAAGCTTCCCACTATAAAACACTTCAGAATCTTTGGAAGCAAATGTTTCATCAAAAAGACTAATGAAAAACTTGGTAAGCTTGAACCCAGAGCAGACAAAGGAATATTTCTTGGTTATTCATCTAGAAGTAAAGGATACAAATTTTATAATAAGAGACTTCAAAAAATTGTTGAATGCATTGATGTTGTAATCGATGAAGCATGCAGAAATCTGAAACAGGTGACATCAGCAAAAGAATATGATAATGAAGATGGTGAATTCTTTCTCGTATCAAATCAAAATGATATAGAGGAAGAAACCAATGAAGCATCAGAAGAAGATACGTTTGACAAGTAAAAGGCTCCATCTAGGTATGTTCAAAAAAATCATCCAGAATCTAAAATTCTAGGAGAAAATGGATCTGGAGTATAAACAAGAAGAACTCTTGTAGGATATTCCAGTTATATAGCCTTATTATCCTCCATAGAACCACAAAATGTAAATTAATCGAGCAAACATGAATGTTGGGTTAAGTCCATGGATGAATAACTTGACCAAATTGAAAAGAATGATACTTGGGAATCAGTTCCTAGACCTCATGATACAAATGTTATAGGAACAAAATGGATATTCAAGAATAAGTTGAATGAAAATGGAGAGGTAATTAGGAATAAAGGAAGGCTTGTTTGTAAAGGGTATGCTCAACAAGAAGGTATATACTTTGAAGAAATTTTTGCACTTGTATCTAGACTGGAAACCATAAGAATGTTTCTTGCTCTTTCAAGTTTTCAAAAATTCAAATTTTATCAAATGGATGTAAAATCTTCATTTCTTAATGGAGATTTAGAAGAAGAAGTATACGTTGAACAACTAGAAGGATTCATTCTGGGAAATGATGCAAAGCTTGTACGCAAACTCAAAAAGGTGTTATATGGATTGAAACAAGCTCCAAGGGCATGGTATTATCATCTTGGCAAATATCTTCAACAACAAGGCTTCACAAAAGGATCCACAGACGGAAACTTATATACAAAAATTGGGAATGATAAAATGCTAATTATTGTTGTTTATGTTGATGATATCATCTTTGGCAGTAATGAAGAATCTATGAGTCAAAACTTTGCTTATGTTTTGCAGCAAGAATTTTAAATGTCTTTTCTTGAAGAACTAACCTATTTTCTTGGTCTACAAGTGCAACAAACAAAAGATGGCATCTTTCTCTCACAAACTAAATATCTCAAGCAGATTCTAAAGAAGTACGGAATGGAAGATTCCAAACCAATATGTACTCCAATGGTAACAGGTTGTAGTCTTAGTTATAATGATGAGTATCATACAATGAAACAACCAGAGTACGGATCTATGATTGGAAGTCTACTTTATCTAACAGGTACCATACTAGATATCATGCATGTGGTAGGAATTGTTGGAATATTCCAAGCCAATCCGAAGGAATCACATCTTCAGGAAATAAAGAGAATATTCAAATATCTTCAAGGAGCTCAAGACTTTGGTTTATGGTATCCTAAAGATATAGATCTCACCCTTCATGCACATACAGATGCAGATTGGGCTGGAAATGTTCATGACCGAAAAAGCACTAGTGGAGGTGCATTTTATATGGGATCACAACTAGTATCTTGGTTCAGCAAGAACCAAAGTTCGATTGCCTTATATATAGCAGAAGAAGAATATGTGGTTGTTGCATCTTGCTACACACAACTTCTCCGAATGATGAAGACATTACAAGATATTCAAATTACATGTTCTCCACCCATCTCCATCCGATGTGACAATACAAGTGCGATTAGTATCTCGAAAAATCCTATTATGCACTCCAAGACCAAGCACATACCCATTAAGTACCACTTTCTATGAGAACAAGTTCTTGAACAAAAGGTTAAATTAGAGTATGTTCCCTCCAAAGATCAGGTTGCTGATATATTTACCAAACCTCTTCCCAGAGAAGAATTTGAATATCTCCGACAAAAACTGGGAGTTGTTTCTGCCTCATCTTGATGTTAAAACTAGTTTATTGAATTTTAGAGGATTGTTTTCTATACGCGGATTTCATGAAACAGAGACACATATATACGCAATTTCTTGTGATGGCAGTAGCATATATGTTTTTCTGATAGAAAAATAGTGGGTCAGACTCAAAATCAGTTTCTAACATGGTTGTTCAGTCTGATGTTAATGGATACAGTCTGTTGATATGCTTTTCTCATTAATGTTTATTTAATTGATGAAGATGCCTTAATGAATGAATTTTTGACAATGCACAGGTAGCACAGGTTCAGGGGGAGCATTAGCCTTCAAAATATTATGAATTGTTCGCACCATGGTTGTTGAATTCAGCTATGGTCTCAGTTATTAATGTCATTTGATGAAAAGGTCATGTAAATACCTATGGTGTAATGATATGTCTCTTTTTGTCATAGTCTATTATGAATGAGTCATTTTTGGACATATGATGTAATTTTATGTCATGTATGAACATTTGATGTATCCCCACTTGGTTGGGTGATTGATGTATGTATGAGTCATTGGTGATAGGAAGGTCATACTCACATATTTGAGTTATAGAGTCATGTTATTCTTAAAAAAAAAAACTACAGACTCTGCATGTGCTTAGGGGGAGCATGGAAAATATAGTGCATCTCAACATGTACTAAGGGGGAGAATATCTTGGTCCTCCCTTTGCACTTGATGTAAAAGGGGGAGAGTATATTGGTGTTGCCTGATATATATAACAGATTCTATAGCTAGAAGTTATCAACACCAATATGGTTGCCATCAAGTCCAAAGGGGGAGATTGTTGGCATTATGGTACATGTATTTTCCTTGATGGCAACCCACATTCAGGTCATCTTATAAATGATAAATTGACGTATGATGGAAACTCATATTGAAACAAGTCTATTCAAAGGTAACAGAGTCATGGACATAGAAAATTTTAGGGGCGAATGTTCGCCTTTTGGCGAAATTAAGGGGTTTTAAATTTTTAGTGGGTGAATATTTTGTATCATAGTACATTTTTACAAATCACCTCAAATAGCCCACCTTATTTTAAGGGAGAGGGTAAAAAAGGTAAATTTAGCCCTTGAAATTAGGAGTTACAACCTTCCATTCGCCCATTTTCAAGAATAGGTTTTATTTAAGTGAATCCTATGGGCCAAAGGCCCAAATACCATATTTATAAAAGAGGTATGGTAAATTAATAAAAATATAAATAAATGAGAGATATGGTAAATAAATAAAACATTTTTTATATTTACTCCATAAGTCACCTTATATACATGCAAGGGTGTAAACAAATAAAAATATAAGTAAAGTGGAGGTATGGTAAATAAATAAAACGTCTTTTTATACTTACTCAAAAGGTATGGTAAATAAATAAAAATATAAATAAACTAGACACATGGTAAATAAATAAAACCTCTTTTTATATTTAGTCCATAGCCCTTGTTCTATTTATGAAGGCTCAAGAAAGAGGTTTTATTTAAGTGAATCCTATTGGCCAAATACCATATTTGTAAAAGAGGTATGGTAAATTAATAAAAATATAAATAAACAAGAGGTATGGTAAACAAATAAAACATTTTTTTATATTTACTCCATAAGTCACCTTATATTTACGAACACTCAAAAAATGCGTTATATTTAGGTGAAACCTATGGGCAAAAATACTATGGGACAAATACCATGGACTAGATTGTTATTAATACCATGCAAAAAAACATTATTAAACCTAATATTAGTATTAATAAAAATGAAAATGTCACATGGTATTGACCCATGGTATTCACCAAAATGGCACATGGTATTGACCCATGGTATTCACCTGGAATGTATCCTATTTAAATGGGGGAATTAAACCAGCATAGATCCATCTTTACTCTGGATCTACTAACCCCCGAGAGGTATCAAATATCGTGATATGCAAACTAGAATAGAGTGAAAAAAATATTTGATCCGATCAAGAGTAAAAATGGATGTTGTAATTTAATGTATGCTAAACATTTTAGCTTGGTTAAAATAAAAAATAAGATAAAAATCAGCTATTAATTTTATTAATTTTTATAAATTATTAATAGTAATTTTTAAGCTCCAGGTTTATGATAACCCATGGTATTGACCCATGGTAATACCATGGTATTCATGTGAGCATAGACTATTTAAAGGGGAAATTATATCATCTTAGATCCATCTTAATTCTGCATCTACCAAGTGCTCAGAGGGATAAATAGATTTCATCCCCCTAAGAGTGGTAGATGTGGAGTTAAGATGGATATAGGTTGGTTTTTATGATAATGAAGATATTAAATAGACTTAGGAAATTATATTGTAAAAACATCTTAAGGTGAATGGTTAAAGAATAGACATTGGACAAGTATATTTGTATACTTCTGTTTTAAACTGAAACAAATCCACGGCTAAAAGGAATGGATTGATTGCACTAGTCATCCTTCTATAACTTTCGAACATATGCTGGAGTAAACAGATTGTAATTTGGGTAATTTTTCTAATTGCAAATAGGAACATACTTGTGTATTTGCAAGGTGGTTATGAGGTCCCTATAAGTGATGAATTTGAATTTTTATTGGTTTTATATATAGTATTAGGTTTTTTCTCATGCTTTCTGTGAATGGCACGGGTGAATTTTATCCTACACTCACTAGGTTATCAATATGTAATTTTGGTAATTTTGATTTCAAAAGATATTTTAAAGAAATGCAATGATTTCATTTGTGTATTCAATAAAAGATTTTATAATTGAGTAAAATATTCGCCATGCCTGGTGAGAGATTCGCCAAAAAATTATATATACATATCATATTATTGATAAAATCGCCTTCCATTTTTCCTATATACCATGGAGATTCGCCCATTTATTATACATGTAAATTTGGGGGGGTTCTTAAAATTTTCCCTGGTCATGGAACCAAAGAACAAGATGATGGGACAAAGGATTACATATCAAAATCAATAAATTGAGGCAAGTATATGCTGGTTAACCTAGTCCAAGTTGCGTATACACGCAGGTACACAGAATAAAAGTCACAGATACGTATGCATGCAGTTTCATAGAAGGAAAAACACGTATGGTATGGAAAATTATGGTTAAAGAATACCAAGTGTCCATACCATGGTATTATCCAACAATATTGAGAGGAATAACAGTTACTTGATCTCTTCTAAGAATACCATGGGTTCTAAGTGTTGTTTTGGTGCATGGTATTAAGAAGGCTTTAGTATATAAGGAGGATAAGATCAAAGGGATAAGTTTGCAAGTGAAAGGGTTTTTCATGAATACTTCTATCTGAAGTATATTTTGTTTTGTAAGGGCTATGGTTATGATATAGATCTGAAACATCGTGTGCACCCTTGGATACAATGTTGGATTAGGATCATGATACCTGAAATGACTTATCATTGTATAATCTTATAATGGATAATCTAAATCTCACTACTAGTGCATGTTTTATCCTTTATATGCTATGATCTAGGTGTATTTGAAGTCTTGAAAAGTTGCTAAGTTATAAGTCATTAGTTGCATATATATATATATGTAGGTTCACCTTGGTGAAGACGCGTATACACGCGAATTTGGAACTTCCAAGTAGTGTATGTAGAGGAAGGGCTTGTTGTTTAGAAATGACTAATCTATCTTATCAGTGTTGTTGTTTTACTATTGTTTGTAAATGATGTCTTCATTAGATCTGAAGTAAAATGGATTGTATAAGGAGATTGAGTCTGGCTGACTGATTGATTGAGTAAGAAGGGTGATCTTTGCTACTACCTATTTAGAACTCTATAATATGACAGTAGATCTTTAGAATTTCTTTGGTTAATACATTTTTTGGTTCAAAAGTTTTATAAATCAGTATCTTTAGAGTTATACGCAGGTTGGGTTACAGAAAGTAGTGTATACACACAGGTTGTCTTCATTGAAGTAGCGTATACATTCTGACATATGATTTTTGAGGTTGTAGTTGGTTGTGGTTGTTGATGCAGTGTTTTGGTTTCATCTCTATGTTCTGGTGACAATGATCTGACTATTCTGATTGATTGATTGTGTTTTTCTTCAGAGTTGATGGGTTTCAGTGATTGGTTGATGTAGTTGTATTTGATGGTTGTATTGCAGTGGTGTTTGAGATTGAGATTTAATGTTACAGATGGGTCCAGTATGAAAATTTGATGAAACATGGCCTACATATTGTGTTGATGTGTACAAGGAGTATCCGGTCTGAAAATTTATGAAATGTGGTCCCTGAAGAAAGAGTGAAGGTTGTAGCCTTATGTAGGCTAACGCCTACGTATTGGTAAACATATCATCTAGTACAAGAGCTAGGGGGTTTGAGCTCCCTTCCAGTAGAAGCTAGACATTGAGTGAAGGTTGTAGCCTTCAGTAGGTAGATGCCTGTGTCTGCACCAGTACAAAATTTGTAAACAAATTTTATAATAAGTAGATTGAAGATTGAGATGACAGCAGCGGTGGTTTTTTTTCCCACATCGGGTTTACACCTGAAAAATCCTGGTGTTCATGTGTGTTGATTATGTTCTTACTGCATCTATTTACTGCTTAGAAAACACATCACACTCTAATTTAAGTTCAACAGTCAATGAATTAGTTGTTTTGCAAGTTTATTATCTATACGTTGGTTTCATGAATTATATTCGTGGACATACATTGTTTGGTGTACAATGTGAAAAGGAAAATAATTATTGTGAAAGTTTAAATATTTATTCACCCCCCCTCTCAGTATTTTCCCAACAGTTGTTGCTGATAATGGAGACCAAAAGCTAATAATCGTTGATCATTGAAAAAATGGATGTTGGTTGTTGACCATGATACTGCAACCAGATTACAGTCTTGCTTGTTTTTAATTACAATGGGCATTGTTAAAGTTTTACTATAGCTTCTTCCACTACGATCACATAAAGGGGACCCACCAAGGATGTTTTCAACAAGTTCTTCCAGCAAGCATTCCCAACGAAGTCGAAAATGTTTTATCAGTTATTGTGTTTGCATAATCCGTAAGTACCTGGTAGGTAATATCTCTCATTTAATTGTAATATTGTATTTAATCGTGACATGAACACCCTACTATAGTGGTCAAGGATGACCTTTATTTCAGTTAGGTGGTGGATTTGTATCATACTTTTGTATGATACACTATTAGCATTTTAACATGGCACAATAGTTGATTGAATTTCACATGCACAACATCATTCCCAAACTATCCATCATGAAATGTTGGCTTGGTGAGGCCTAACCCAAGTTCAGCGTTAGTTAGACAAACAAATCCCTACACTACTGGCCCTTTCGGCATCACCACGCAGAGCACGGACCGAAGTCTCACCAGAAGAAGTATGGGGGGATGCTGGAACCAATTTTCTGCACCCTGAGATGGTCATGATGTCATTTTATTCCTTCTATTCCTGCTTTCGCGTAGGTCGTTAAGTTCTAGGGCTATGTTTGCCTAACCCCTTATTCCTCCCTTCGATACCTCCGCGGAAGGGTACGGCTGACCTTCGCATGGCCCTAACCTTCGGTTCAGATACTTTCACATTGTTAAGGCAGCATATTGCATAGATTCCCTAGTTATCTTAAGGATCTTACTTATTTTATTATATACTCACAATTAGCACCTCGTAAACAGGTATCCTTATTTGCATTCAATTATCCAACATAATTACATTCATTCGCGCATCATATAATAATTATAAAGGAAATTAATACATAATCTGACAAGGTGCAGTAACCGGAACAAAGGCACAGAATTTGCATAATACTTCTCTTTATTGATATCTTCAAGTGATTACATACTCTATCTGCCCTGTGCACACATCTGTAGGGGTCCGCACACTCAGCTGCAAACTTCCGCCCTAGGCCTCTACGCACTCAATTGAAGAGCCTCTACCTATGCTACAACCCAAAACTTAGACTTCTTACTTCAAAGCTATGACTCTCTAAGACTTATCTTCTACTTAGAGCTTACTTAGATCTTTTTATACAATCCCATGGTCCACAGACCATGGGTAGATATTTTACAGTCGATTTTACTTTACAAAAATAAGGGCGGACAACCCTTGATAACTCATGACACCTTCGCACTCCACGACCACAAAATGTGGAGACTCTATAATTTTATTACAAATTTCAACCCAAAACATGGGCTTTTAACCCCAAAACTGTCCTTATGGGATCCCGTCCCCAAAAGGCCCCCAACACAAACATCATGACTTGTCCTCAAGTCACTCAGCTAGCGTAGAGATCTTAGCGTGAAAACCTTCTAGCTAAACTCGTATGCCCACAACCTCAGCAGTGCACTATGCAGCTGCCTGCTTCACGTCTTCAACCATCTGTTCGATCACTGCTCCTAAACTGTTAGTCTGAAGCTTTTGTTGAGTTGCTTGTAGAGTCTCAAGATTTCCTTTGATAGAGGTTGTCACCATGTACGCCTCATCCAGCTAGGGCTTCAGTCGTGCCTTCAGCACTGCTTCCTTGTGCAGCGTTGTATCCACCTGCTCTTTCAGCTGCTTAGCCTCCTACAGCTTTACCATTCTTTGTGTCAGCGCGATGGTTCGTGCTATGCCCTTGACCCCATCATAGAGATACTGTAGCTCATGCACTTTTGTCTCTAATCGCTTTACAATGGGGTCCTCCTACAAGCTTGTTAGGACCTCAAATGACTGCTCAAAAAGTTGCGTGCAATCTACTACTACACTATCAACCGCCACTACTGCTTCTATGACAGTGGTTGCTTGCTACTCCTTTACTTCTGGCAAAGTTGAAGGTTGGGCCTTTAACTGCAACTCTATGATCTATAGGTTCAACTCCAACTGATCCCTTGCCATCTCAGTACGAGCGTCATGCACCCCCATAGATATCTTGTAGAGGCACACCTCGACTCGTTCCTCCTCAGGAATGGCCAATTCTGGGTCCATTCAGCATGCCTCCTCAATGACCTACATAATTCGCTTGTTTTGGTTGGTTGCCTTAGTCACAGCGGCAATGGCAGAGTCTCACTGTAGGGTCATCTTCTCATTGTTGATCCGCTACTCACTAGTTACCTGGAGGATGTGGTGCTCACAGGCCCTCAGCTCTGCAATCACTCCATCCTGCAAGAGGTGGAGTGCTTTACCATGGAGCGCTACCAGATTCAGCCCTACTCCCTTTAGGGCATTGATAGTGGGCCTGCCAGCTTCGTTCTTTGTGGTCAATGCTCCATCAGGCAACACTATCGCACTAGAGGCCTTTGCGCACAACATCTCGGCAACTTCTGAAGTGTTGATAGTAAGGTTGGTAGACACTGTGCCAGCTTGTGCCACGCAGGTTTGCAACTCCTGCAGACGTGTTGGGATAGCCCTCAATACTATTTGTTGCTACTATGAAAACTGTTGTAGGGCCTCCGTGGTGACATCCCGCACTGTGTCACTGATGTCATGTAAATCACCCTCGGTTAGTGTGATAGGGTCCAGCGATGTCTTAGTAGCCTTTGGTTTCTTCCTAGACCCTCCTTTCTCCTACTCCCTTGGTTGCTTGGTGCGAGCAAACATCACCTGTGAGTCCGCGTCATGCTGCTCTATCTGCTCGTTTGTCTCCTCCTGTGTCTCAGGTGAAGGCAACCTCGTGCCTTTATCAGAGCCCCGCTCTGTTCCACCTATTTGATTCCCTGCCTATTGAGTGGCTTCATGCTCCGCCTAGACCTTGTCATCGGCCTCCTTTTTCCTCTTTTCATCCAGCTATGTCATCTTAAGCTTAGCCTCCTCCTTCTTTTTCTGCGTGGCAAACTTGCTTCCTCCTACTTCAAAGTCTGCTGTAGAGCGCCACTCTGACAGTCATTGATCAAGGACTTCATCAATGGAGTCATCTGTTGCCAGGTAAGGCAAGTCATACCATTTCTACGTAGGGTCCTTCCGCGCCCTGATAGATACATGATGAAAGTCTGCTTTAAATTTTTTGTAACCCTGTAGGTTGGCGTACACCATAGATGACAATCATGGTTTGTGATTGATGGCCATGTGGATGTTCATCTCCATCAAGATCTAGAAGATATCATTGTCCTTGACTCATTGCGCATCCTTGGTCACCCATAGTGAAGCGTACTTCGCTGCTTCTGGTAGGTTTGGTGCAACCAAAGGGAATTGAATGTCCTCTGGCAGTTCCCATGCTACCAACACTATCAACAGCAAGAGCCACACGTAGTGGAATGTCTTGCTGAGCTCCTGTGCTTCGCGGCTATTTGCTAGGAACTCTTCGCAAAGGTAGTCTGACCAGTTGAACTGGACTCCTTCGGCACACTGGGCTGCTAGCACGACAACAGGTGCTGGCACCTCATCGGCGTGACACTTCCTCATCACTTTTCCTACTAAAATATGCATAGCTACCTTTACAGCAGGGTCACAGATTCTAGATATGGCATATCTGCGTGGCTTCTTCACTAGCTTAAACTTTTCTTTCATGGACTCCGCGAGGGCCTGCTCACTACCTTTTTCGCCAAATATCATGACTAGATTCTCTCCTATGTAAGGCAATCACGTGATCCTATGGATCAACCTGTCAGTGATGGGTAATGGCTCCTCCAGCCATAGACACCCATCATGCACCAAGCATAGCAGTTGCTTGATGACCAATAACCAGGGTGAGGTTGTAGTGCGACACCCAAAGCACATTGAGAAACCCTACCTTGTCTATTCCTCTGAGCCACCTCCGCGGATCCAATGCGGTCATTCCAGTGCTTGTATTGATGATGGGTGCATCAGCTGCTTGGTTTCTAGGTGTGGGAACTTCTCGTGATCAGCCAAGTCCCAATCCTCGAGTTTTAGCAATGGCACGCATGCCAAGCGCGGTCCTTCGAAAGCAATCTCATCCGACAGCAGAGGGGTTTGCAAGGGGGTCTTTCTCTCATCCATGTCTTTGGGCACCTTGGTCTTGGCCTTGCGCAGAGGGACATGCTTAGGAAACTGAGTGATAGGGTCAACACCCTAGGCTTCAACCTCTTCCACACCTATTCCCACATCCTCATCATCCATCGATATGTCTTCGATTTCTTCCTCCTATGACTCCAAATTTATGGCTTTCCCCTTCTCTTGTGCGGTGAGCTTCAATGGGTTTTTTCTTGGCGATGTGTGTACCGGTATTGTAGGATGATTTCCCTTCTTATCCTTCGCACTCTCCTTGGTTGGGGTGGGATTTGGTCTCAGTGTTCTTGGCAATTTAGGGACTTCTCCTAATACTTCAGCCACTTCTGGAGTAGCTTCCTCTACCTCTATCTCCATTTCTAGCACCGACTCCTCTACTTTGGTATCTATAGCTTCTATGGGTGCCGACATGATTTTATGCAATAACTCCTGTGTCTCCTTCGACAATGTCTCAAATACTTTACTGGATATCAGAAGTTTGTATTCCTCGCGATTCATGTGCGCTTGAGAGCTCAACAACTCAATTCTCAAAAATGCCAATTGTTTTTCACTAGACATCCACTTGTAATTTATATGGAATTTTGAATTCAATTCAGACTGTTCCCCCCAAATTCGATTCATTAATGTCGAATTGGTGGCAGATCTTCAAGGATCCAACCCATAAATTTCATCTTCAATGCTGGCTTCCCGCTCCATTTGGCCGCATTTCTACCGTCAAATCATGAAAAGTGACTTTAACAGTCACCTTCCAGCCAACCTATGTGATTCCCCCCTGGGTAGCGCAGCTCCCTTCGCGTTGCCACGAACCTTGTGACACTTCCTTGCTTCATACAATCCTCCAATCACGCAGCTCCCCAACCCAAGAAATTTAGTTTAAAGTCGTACGCTTCCTTTCAACTGCCTGAAGCACTAAGACTGTGCTACCTTCATCTAGTCACATGGCCAAACTACCGGTGTATGGCTTCAATTGACTGCCATTAACCTTTCCTGGGAAGGGATGTCCATTCAATTTGACCAGTTGTATCGCTCCTCCGTCAGTAATCTCCTTAATGACATAAGGCCCTAACTAGTGCATTTTGAATTTCCCTGGAAATTTATCAGACTTGTTGTCATATAAAAAAACCAGGTCATTTACCTTAAAGGTGTGCAGCTTAATGTGTCGATCATGCCATGTGTTTTCACACTGCTTTTGGACCTGTTGGTGAAATCTAGATAGAAATCTCTCTTCCTCAAGTTCAGCCAGCTATGCAAGCTTTTCTTCCAGGGATCCATGATCCATCATACCCGTGAGTGTCGCTATGCACAGACTAGGCATAATATATTCCATAGGCATTACCGCTTCAACACCATAAACAAGCCTAAAGGGTGTTTGTCCAGTCAACTTCTTGCATGTCATCCAATAGGCCCATAGTACTACGGGTATGCATAGGTCCCAATCACTTCGCTAAGCATTGCAAACCTTGGTCAACGCATTCTCCAACACTTTATTGAATGCTTCAACCATCCTGTTAGCCTGTGGGTGATAATGCATGCTCTTCTGGTGATATACCTGAAATTCCTCCATCAGTGCATTGATAGTCTCATTCAGAAAGTGCGTACTGCGGTCACTCATCAAAATATTTGGACACCCAAATCACATTAGTACATATTCAAAGAGGAACTTCGCAGCAGTCGCGCCTGTGTAATCCTTCACAGGCTATGCCTCTGCCCATCGAGTCAAATACTCCATCACGGTGATAAGGTACCTCGCTCCCATCTTCCTTGGGGCTGGATGGGTCCCACAAAGTCTATCGCCCATGTCTCAAAGGGTTGTAACATCATTTGTGGATTCAAATGCATCTCATCCCTCCATGATGGCCTGCCAGTCCTTTGACACACATCACACGCCTTGCAGTATGCTTTTGAATCCTGATGGAGGGTTGGCCACCACAACCCTGCAAGTAGAATCTTCTTTGCAGTTCCTCTCCCTGCATAATGCCCTCCCGCGGCACCCCCATGAGCATCCACGAGGATGTTGCTTCTTTCAAACTCAGGTACATATCATCGCAATACCTCATCAGACCCCATTTTGTATAGATGCCTAGCAATGACAGAAAAATTTGTCGTGCATACCACTAATTCCTTCTTTTGTTGGATAGTGTATCCTTCCAGGATAGTTCATGTCATTAAGAAGTGTATGATATCTTCAAAATGACCATCCGCAATGCGCACTGCAAATAGTTACATGTCAGGCAACCCCTCCTCCAAATTAGTGGGTTCTTCCCCTATTTCGATGCGTGAAAGATGGTCTGATCCCGTGTTCAGTCGTCCAAGCTTCACAATAACTTCAAAACCATACTCCTAGAACAATAACAATCATTTGCAGATTCCCTCCCCCCCCAACACAAGCTTATTGACCAAGTATTTCAGTCCAGAATGATCTGTATACATCTTAAAATGTCCACCCAACAAGTAGTGTCTAAACTTCTGGAGCGCGTATACCATGGCTAACCCTTTGCGCTCGGTGGTGGAATAGTTCCTCTCTGCTTTGGATAACCTTCTGCTTATGAATGCTATAGGATGGTCCAAGTCTCCTCCACCAGCCTATGTCAGTACGGCTCCCAGTGCTATACATGATGCGTCGACATGTACATGAAACTCCTTCTTCCAATCCATGAAGACTAAAATTGGCGCAGTGACCATATTTTCTTTCAATACATCCAAGCTCTTCTTACAGTCCTCATTCCAGCAGAATGTGGCATCCTTCTTTAACAACTTCTCCATAGGCGCGGTGATCTAGGCATAGCCTTTGATAAACTTTATGTAATATCATGTATGTCCTAGGGTAGCGCGCAGCTACTTCACACTCCTCGGTGCTTCCAAGTTTAAATCATCGTGATCTTCACGAGATCTACCATCACTCCCTGTTTGTAGACCACATGACCCAGTAGGGTCCCAAAGGGAACACAAAACATGCACTTCTTCAAATTGAGCACTATCTGGTATCTTCGACAAGTATCTATCATCAGGCACAAGCTTGCTACATGGCATTTCACCAGTCCAAACATAGTCCAGTCATCAAAGTATACTTCCAGGAACTTATGAATAAATTCCTTGAATGCAGCAATGACTACACACGAGAAAATCGCAGGTGCATTCTTCAATCTAAACAGCATTACAGTGCACTGAAAACACCCCCACTCAATCATGAAGGTCGTCTTGTTCCTATGCTCTAGCGTGATTTTGATTTGATGGTACTTAGAAAACCCATCAGTGAAGGAATATGCTTCTTGGCCACCTACATTGTCCAACACTTCATCAACGAATGGAGTCAGAAAAGGATCATGTACACAAGCGTCATTCAACTTTCTGAGATCCACGCATATCCTTATTTCATCCTTCTGCTTCTTCTCCTGTACCACCATTAGGCTTACCCACTCAGATTCTTCCACAGGCTCAATGATGTCTGCTATGAGCATATTATCTAGCTCTAAGTGGACCTTCTCTTTATACTCTGGATTGAGATGGTAAGGTCTTTGCTTAACCGGCTTCATGTCAGTCTTCACTGTGGTTTTCATAACACCTAGGTCCCCGATTATCCCCTTTAAATCCATAAACTTGGTAGGGAATAAATCCTGGTATTTGCAGAGCAATTCAATGACCTTATCCACCATCGCATCGTCCCTGTAATCTCCAATCATCGAGAATTTGGGCTATGCCTCCGTACCAATGTTTACCTGTTTCGTTTTTAGCAACGCGATTATACAGGATTCTCAACCTGTGGTCCTTCAACCTCACGGTGACCTTTTGTTTCAGGGTTGTTCATCTTTCACAGATCTTCATCCTCTTCTTCAATGGTTACATTATAGCATTCTAGTGCGTGACTCAGCTGAGAATCCCCCTCAAGCCGAATCGGGTCCAAAGGATCATGCAGTATCCTAAAGATTGCTCCTTTCACCTCTTGTAGTGCCTCGTCAATACAGTCAAACTTGTCTTCAAAGCTGAATGTCATTATGAATCCTTCACACAGAATATCCCATTCACCTGTACCATGGTAGAGCTATGTTTCTACGTACCAGTTCATCGGGACGACATCCAGGGTGTGACAGAACAAGTGCACCCATTCACATTGGGGCTTCTCTCCATAAGTCTAAGCCCATTTGGTCAAGTGTGCACGCAGATCATCCTGCCCATCATACTTGTCTCCTATTCATACCTTCAGCTTCCCAAATCATGTTCTCATCATCCTCCTACATTCGTGCCAATCATCAAAGCTTCCCTTGTGCGTACCCCACCATCTTGCGGGCGTAGCGCGTAGTGCCCAGTCCAATGCCTGGAAGCGCTGATTTTCTGGTACCTCCCTCTCAAATGCATCCAAAAATATATCTACATAATTCAGGCCATCATAAGTGGGCAGGTTTCTTATCTCTGATGACACACAGCATAACGACCGGGTCATCATGTTACAACTCAGTGTAGTTACTTCATGTAACTGATTCTACCAGTGCTCCAATTCTTCATCAGAGTCTGAGGTGCAGGAACTCTCGCGATCCCATGTAATTCCTCCATCTGCTGTTGGGTTCACCCAATCTTAGCCTCACACTACTATCTTATAGATACATTCCAGATCCTCATTGCTCTCATAATCACAGACTAGTTCAATATAGCGCGATCCTTCAGCAAGATCTAGGGGTACTATTACATGGAGCGATTTCTTTTCAAATATCATCTTTCACTTCTTTAGGTTGATTAACCCATTCATATCAGTAGCCCAATCAATGCCAAGGAGTGCAGGGTAGGGGTTGCTATTATCCACAATTTCTATTACTTCAAAGTCAGCTAATGCAATATCCACAATTTCTATTTCTTCAAAGTCAGCTAATGCACTCGCACCTTCAATATCTACAATTACCCATTGCAGCTGCCCCATGGGGATGACCTGCTGATTCGCCATCCATAGATGAATCAAAGACCACTACAGCATGGGTCTCCCCATTCATTCCCAAGTTTACTTCAGTAGTAAATTCGCATCTGACCCCCAGTCCTAAATAACCTAATCCATTTCATACTCTCCTATCTATGCGGTCAGTCTCATCTCCCATCCCGTCCTTGTTTTATGCTTACTGATCTTTCATACTACTCATGGCTCTCCTAGAGTGTTTCTAGTGCATCTATTTATGAGCTCCTGTAACCCCTTCAGTTCCTTGCTATCGCGTAGTAACTTCATGCAGGTCTCCAGGAAGGTTGTAAGCATAGAAGGGTCGTTCTCCTAATCAGGCTTATCCTTGCTCCCTGAGGTGGAGGTCTCAATGAAGCTCTTCTTCACCTCCATGAACATTTCACGTGCACGCTCCAAATCGAACTCAGCTTGCCTCGTTGGAGCTTTGTGAACCCATGCGTTGCCTTCAGGTTGTTTCCCCTTATCATCCCCTATTGCAATTCCACTTCAGAGCACTATATTCACATTCGGATCCTCTCCCCAAGGCTCAGACCTCATCATGTGTAGGTTCTGAGTTGGCTAAGGTGGTAGCACCCCTTTGTTGTGTATCCTCGCTATCAGCGTAGGACAATCTTTTGTTTCATGATCAAACATAGTGCAATACTTGCACAACGGACGTGTTGGGTTAGTGAAATCGCAGGAATAGTGTCTTGGTCCTCCACAATTGTAGCAAATCAGTTTTCCTCAACCTCTTCTAGGTCCTCCTCTACCTCGACCTTGTCCATGCCCCTGAAATCATGTCTATGCCATCCCCGCGCTCTCGTCAGGGGGTTGTGTTTCTACCTGTATGCTATAGGCGGGTGTTCTGTCCATCATCAATTCATAGTTTTTACAGTTGCGCTCATCATGCCCTACTAACCTACAGAAGTTGTAGAATAGTTGTTACAGTGTCTGTACAAACTTTTGCAGCAAATGGCAGTTATCCGTGGCATGTTTTCCTGCTACTTGACATATAATGCACTACAACGTAGGCCCCACGCTTGGTCATGCCTGAGCTTCTAGCCTCAAAGACATTGGTCCTCCTCCTGCAATATGGTTCGCAAAGATCAGGAAATGGTCTTTGTCATGCCCCTAACCCTTGCATTTCAGGCACCATACCTCTTCAAGCACCTATAGTTGAAATGTTCTATCTTGCTTCAAACTTTGCATCTTAAGGCAAAGACTTTTCAACTACGCATGGATCTGTTGAACCCCCAAATTTGGATCTTGCATTAGTGTTTCATGCAATCTCATTGCAATCTCTAGGGCCTCTACCTGAGTTGTTATCTTCTGTTGTGACAGTGCAACCCTTAGGTGTGGAAGGAGCGAAGCCACGAAATATTCGTGGCATTGTCCATTTGTTAAGTTCATATTAGCTTCACGGATTTTACACTTCAACCTTTGATTTACAAAGGAGGTCATCTCCAGGTTGACAACTTTAACTTGTATTGGTTTCTGTTGGTTTGGTAGAAATACTTTAGTCCCAATAGCCAAGGTCACATTCTTGTAGAAGGGTCAGAAGATAAGGAATAAAGAAAGGGGAGTAGATAGAACTTCACTCCCACACCCTTGGAAGGATGTAGTGTATTTCATTCATAAATTTATCACCTGTGAGGATCGATTTAGGTTAATTTTCAATTGTCATTTTCAGTTTTTGGCACACTAGTGAAGTGGATAGCTAGTTAACGTCCCTTATTTTCTTTTGAATTTTTTGGAGCATATGGTACTTTCTGTCCAATCTAAATACCCTGAAACTTGTGTAACAAACCATGGGTTAATGAAGTTCATAATTATTGAATTTGGAATGATACGAGATCACTTGGAAGATATTGTTGGATACTTTGAGAGGACCATACGAAGAGGGGATAGAAATTAAGTCTGAAGAGCAAAGTGAATATGTTGAAACAAAGGAAGAAAGGCCAAGTATGTGAAGTAATCCCCCTAATAATACACATTTTCAAGACCCTCAAGCTAATATCCCTGAATAAACTCATCTCATTGGTACATTAGCCAGATAATATTGCATACCAAAGTACCAGTGGATGTTACTATCAAACAATCAAAAATTTTAGAGTATGGGGTCCTTCCTATTATCGAGGAACATCCCTTGAATTTGAAAATTAAGAAGAGGCCACTGAATAAGTCTATAGGTGGTAAATTTCGAAATAAGAGGGACAAGGTCATTGTTACAACATCACCTGCTTCGTCATCCAAAATACACACCACTACAAAAGAGTTGAAAGAGTCAAAGGAGGAGCACAACGAGGAAAAGGAGGAGGATCCTAAATAGAGACAATATGACAATCCCCCTTCTAATAAATCTAATTTGACCTTTTGTATCAGCAAGTTGATAATTAATGGAAGGAAAATGATGATTTAAGAAATCAACTTTCCATGCTGAGGGAAAAATATTAGACTAAGAAACATATAGGACTAGAAACCTTAGCTAAGGTAGTAAAAAATATGAGTGCGCCTTCTTCTCCTTTTGAAACTAGAAAAACTAGAAAATCATTATGTGAGGTGTGTGGCAAAGTCGTTGAAGCAGATGGATATAGACAAAATGAAATCCAAAAACCTAAAATTGATTTAGGATGGGTATAAACAGAATTTAAAGTGAAGGGCATGGAGTTTTAGGCTATGACACAAGAACCTAATGAATATTTTGTTGCCACAAAAGAACCAACAATTGAAGCAGATAAGCCTAAGGAGTGTTAGGTTGTGACACAAGAACTTGTTGAAGATGATGCTACCACACAATAACCAGTGGTTGAAGTAGAGCATCCTAGGGGAAATAAAATCGCTAGTACATATGAACCTACCAATGATGCTACTCATACATACGAACTAGTAGATGAGGAAATACAACTAGAAGAAGAGGAAGAGATGGAAGAATGGGAGGATCTGCAAAAAATTATTGAAGGCACTGCTATAACAGTAGTAGTGACAATACGGCCCAAAAATGATGATGATTTGAGTTTAGTATTGTTATTTGTTGAGATGGGTAAATGGGGATAGCTAGCAATCTCATTGCAAGAAGGGATAATTGCATTAAGTGAGCATACAAAAATCATCCATGACCTTAAAGAATCATGGGATGACGAATTGATGATTCAAAAACTAAAATGAGAGAAGGCTAAGGAAGAAAGAAAGAAGGAGAAGGTGCAAGTGTTGGAACTGAAAGAGAAATTTTGATAGTTACAGGAAGATAAGAAGTATATGTATAGCCTTGCACCATATTGAGTTAGAGAAGACCCTCTCCCTCCTACCCCTTGTTTCTACAAGAGAAACTTCTGCCTTTCAAATTGATAACAATAAAATAAGGAATACCACATGGAATTATTCATATTAAATCCTTTCTTGAGACATTCAAGTAGACCAGTCTTGCATAACAACATTTATTGTAGCATTTAGGCTTTTGTGATCCATATCAAGTTTATAGAGGAGACTTTTCGGCGAAAATCACATCAAAATACATTTGTCGACGTGTTTCAAACCAGCAAGTGTGTTTCATCGTCAAGACAAGATGAAGAACTAGATCATGGTTACAAGTTAAATAGAGAGAGCAACTCCATCAACGGCTAGAACAAACAGCTACTATTGACCAAGGAAATGGTTACAATGGACTAGGCAACAGCTATAATTGACTTGACCAAGAGATAGGCACAAGAAAATTAATTGTTTAAGTAATTAATTAATTAGCTAGTTTTTAGACCTATTTATTTCTATTAACTCCAACTAGAACTAAAACCTAATCAATCAATATACTCTGTATTATTTTAAAACTATATAAACTATAAGAATTATTCTAGGATATATGAAAGATTATTAATTATATAACATAGTTAGATAGTTTACTAATTAAATAAGTTTATTTATTTAACTAAATGTGTAACTAAATATGGAGTATTTTTTAACTAAAAGCTAAATGAAATTATGTTAATTCTATTATATGTAGCTATTTTTAATTTATTAGATAATTCGATTATGAAATTTATATATTAATCTAATAATGGGATAAACATGGATTAAAATTAATATTTATTAATCAATCAAATAATTATTTTATACATTTGTAATTATTTCAGTTATGTTTATGTATAAATTATTACTTATTTATATATCAAGAACAATAAAGCCAAGGTAAAAAGAAAATATATATATATATATATATTAAGGATTATAACCTCATAAGCAAACATCTTATTTTTAATAAAATATAAGATAACTAATTTGAATAAAATATTGATATAAGATAACCAATTTGAATAAAAATTAACAATATTATCTTATTTTTAATAAAATATAAGATAAGTAATTTGAATAAAATATTAATATCAGATAACCAATTTGAATAAAAATTAACAATATTACCAAATTACTAACAGATATATATATATATATATATATATATATATATATATATATATATAATAGAAACAAAGGGGAAGACTTTCCTTTAAAAGAAATGTTCACGAGCAAAAATGGGATGGTGACCATGGCAAACAACTACAGCGCTGCGACAGCCTATATCAGTTGCAGGAAGACTGTACTCGGCTCCAATGCATCGTTGTCGTTTCGACCAGAGTCGGATGGATCGCAGCGCCAGGATCCCGTGCTCAAAAAGGGCACCAGACACTGCTTTTTTGCCCAAGTCCAGAGGAATGCTCAAGCCGTGGACAAGGGCTGCCGCGGAGCCGTCACTACGATGGGCACTGGGAAGTTCTTAGCTGGGGGCAAATGGAAAGGTAATAGTACAAGGGTTTCTATTGCAAAGCTTGTAAACAATGCAAAACTTGAAGAAGGGGTTGGTTTTCCCACCGGATCCAGCGCTGAAAACAACAGTGGCTGGTTGCATGTAGCGGATCTGACCCCCCCTGCAGTGAACAGACACAAATATTCCAGATCTGGTCCAGATCTACCCAACAAACAAAGGAAACACCCAGATCCAAATGCCCAGGAACTTAGCTCAGCGAAAGCCCATCCGTACTGGGACGTGGGAAATTTCAGCCACCCGTGGCACTACGCATACAAGAAACCCGTTTTGGTAGAGGTGATGAGTTCTGCACAGGCACCCTTCACCGATCTGACCCCCCAGATCTTAGAAGGGGCTATAAGGCACGAGGACAGCCTGAATACAAATCAGAGGAGAACAGCTCCCACAACTTCCAAGGCGGCAACCTCATCAGATCCACGATTTCAAATCATTATAAAGCCCCCCTCTGGGAAATCAACCCTAATCTGGGTTCAAGCTTCAGATAGTGTCTCAAATCTGAAGAAAAACATTGTCAATCACATTGGCCTCCCGGAAGGATATCAACATCTGCTCTCTGAAGGCACATTGCTACAAGATCGCAGAGCAATTGACCACTATAGCATCAAGCCAGGATCAAATATTACTGTCAACATGAGGCTTCGGGGAGGTGCAGCAGCCAGCGGCTCACGAAAACAAACAGAAGGGGGCAATGGATCTAAAGCCAAACATAGCTTAGATCCACACTAGCAGCACAAAAGCGAAGGAACATCTTGCAAGAATATTCTACAAGGGGGAAAACCTACATCAACAACCCCACTACAGGCTGGCATAGAACCTAGTGCATATATCGTGGATCAACTGAACTATACACCTGAACTAACAATAGATACAGCAGAAGCAGAGGAGGTACGTAACATTTACGAAAGACAAGCCCTCATCTGTCGATTCAATGGTTTTTGGCCAAAACCCATGGATCTTTTTCACTGGATCTTCACAAAATGGTCTCTTAATTGTGAGGTCATGCTCTGCTCCAAAGGCTTTTTTATAGTCAAACTTCCATCAGAAGAGGTCAGGGCCCTCGTAATTCAGGAGGGACCGTGGTTTTGGGGATCTTCAGGACTCTTCATTACACCTTGGACCCCAGAGTTTGATGCAAACACCTACAACGTCTCCAGGGTGCCAGTGTGGGTACGACTACATAACCTCCCTGTACACTTTTGGGACCAAAAGACAATTGCATGCATCGGAAACTCTCTTGGCAGATATATTAAAATGGATACTCAGTGAGTGGAAGATGGAATTTACACTTTCACACGAATCTGTGTGGAAGTTGATCTCAGCAAAGGTTTACCGGATCGCATAGTACTGAAGCATAAAGATCACAGCTGGATGCAAACAATAGATTATGAAAATACAGCCTTCCGATGCAGAATATGCCGGCAGACAGGGCACCTACAAAATGCCTGCCCAGAATTCAAAAAGGATAGCCAAAGAAGGAGGAAATCTGGGAAGAAAAAAGGATGGACATTCCCTCCACCAGACCCTGAGGAAGAGGAAGAAGGTGAGGAGGAAATGCCCATCCCAAATGAGAACAGCCCAACAGAATCGCAAGAACAACCCCCACAAGTGTCCATGGAAACGCAACCAGAAAAGGCTTCAGAGAGAATGGAACCCAGTGGAACCAAAAGGCAGCATAAATCGGACACCTCAGACTCTGACAAGGAAATCCCTCGACCCGAGGAGGAAAACCCATTACAACTCATACCCGTGCATCAGGCCCAAGGCGAGTGGCGCAAGGTAGAGAAGAAAAAGGGGAGGAAAACTTGATCTTCCCCCTAACAGGCATCTTAGTGCTCCAGGCATGGTTTTATTTTTCATCAGTTTTTCTTCTTCTTTTTAATTGACACTTATGTCAACCATTCTTTTGTCAGGCTTCATAGCCTTGTTTTTGCAATGCTTTGGCATCTACAAAATGTAATTTTCAAAATTAATGGAAATTACGATTTTTTTCCAAGTGAAAAAAAAATAGAAACAAAGGGGAAACAACAACTATGGTGAAGTAAAATTATAAGTGCGGACATGAACGAATTCCTCTAGCCTGATAATGGGTCTAGCCACAACAGTGACATTCTATGGAAGATTTCCTTACGTTAGAATCATTCAAGAGGGCCTACCTCTTGGTCGCTTATCCTGCTTGATGATGTCCTCACTTGCTCGCTCTAGCAATCTCTCACTTCCTTCTTCAAGTTCCTAAAACAAGTGAACAACAACATCACACAAACATAATAATAGACAAATTTCAATTCAACCTACTTAACAAGTCAAGAAGCATTAAGACATGGATATGTAATATTACAAAACATGTAGGAAATCAATCAATAGTTGCATATATTAATATCAAAGAAAGAATACAACCATTCGTCTTGACGTCGCAGTCTTCCTCTAATAAGACCAGGTTCCCACACACTTCTTCTAGCATTCCATGATGGATTCAAGCAACAATAGTTTAAAGGCTCTTCCCTTTAGGCTTCACTCCAAACCAAACACACTTCTCCCTCACACAACTAGATGGATACAACTAGTAATAGCTTGCTTGTCCACTCCAAAATAGTATATTCACACTCAGCCAAAACTGTAACTATGACTGCAACTATGACTATAACTAGTAATAGCTTGCTTGTCTACTCCAAAATAGTATATTCACACTCAACCAAAACTGTAACTATGACTACAACTATGACTGCAACTAGTTTGTTCTTGGGAAGAAGGGAGGTTTATATAGGAAATATGGATGGGATATGGATCCTCTTCTCATGGGAGAAGTACTTATCCCTTAAGTTAGTTCCATCATTATGGGGGAAAGGAGCCCAAACTATCATCCTCGACCCTATCTAGCCAAACCATTTACCAGACTTCCGTTATAGAGCTTCTAGAGCTAGAAGCTTCGGCTCTAATTTTAAAAACTTTCCATAACAGGACCGGCGTGACTGGAACACATCTCATTTGCTCCGGTCGGCACCAAGAGTATTGCTAATCTCTACACATCGGCGTGAGGGAGACAAAGGCCATTAGCGTTGGTCTTGTAAACTGGTCAGAACAGAAGTTTCAGGGGAAATGGTGCAAAAGGGAAATGATCTACTCATGAAGAGGGACATAATGGGAGTTTCTTCATGAAGGTAAAGCATACGGGGTTCACTGTAGAGGTCCTCCAGGATCAAGGAATGGGGAGTATAGGGACAGTGACAAAATGATGTGTAATAGATTCCCCCTAAAGCGTGAAGGTCGAGCTAGAGAGAGGGATGAAACGCTTTATAAATCAGTGCGGGGAACCGGTCTATCATCAGAAAACCTGCAAGAAAGTACAGATACATATACATAAACTGAGATCTCTGTCAAATGACACATGAATTGTGGCATGAATGCAGCCATCCAAAGAATGATCATGTAAATGGATCTAGGTATGGGTGTAGCCATCTGTTAAAGAGGATCATAATGAAACCAAGGTATGTTCACAGCC
The DNA here is from genome assembly GCA_031772625.1 of Pinus tabuliformis. Taxonomy (NCBI): domain Eukaryota; kingdom Viridiplantae; phylum Streptophyta; class Pinopsida; order Pinales; family Pinaceae; genus Pinus; species Pinus tabuliformis. Next base: position 1,528,899,483 of record CM062816.1, read on the forward strand.
ATCCATTAATGAGAAGGATCAAATATGATAACTCATGGTCTGGTCGCAGCTAGCCATCTGAAAGAGACATGCATATCATCATAAATCATGTCACACCACTTCGCAACCTGGACATGTGTGATCTAAATCCAAGTTCTTGCACTCTAACACGACCTGATCAAAGTACAGATCCTAGCATGTGAATAGATGTGTTGTTGTCGAACATGCTAGAAATTCACTTGATTACCAGCCAATGATGTAAACTGTTAACAAGCACGAGAGAAACCACCAATAATGAAAATGGTCCTCAAGGTACTATCAGCACAATCCACAGAATGTGAATACATGAACTAAAGTCGAACACTCGTGAACTCACTCGATCGAAAGCCAATGATGTGAACTTGTCGTCGAGTTTGAAGAATCTTTCCATTAGGGCATGCAAGCTCTAAGGTACTGGAAGGGAGTCTCTTGGTCAACTTCTTGGATAATGAGTTGAAGTCAAAGGAAATCGACCATGTTGAAGGAGGGCCATAATGAATCCCACATCATCGACGTGAGACGAGAGGATGCAAAATGATTTTGGATGATACAGAGAACCAAGGGTAAGTGTAACTATAGAAGGACAACTCTTGAACATATCAGCGACACAACTGGAAGTTTGGCAACTTTTGGATCCATGGGATCGGTGGTCATGATGACGTGGCAGAGATCAAATGGAAGGAAAAAATGAACCGCCCAAACCCAGGAAGGTCAATGATGTAAAGGAGGATGTCCCAACCCAACACAAAGCAAAGAGTGTCATGTTCAAGAGTGAGTTGCTGACACAACTGATAGATTTATAAATTTTCCCTCACCATTTCTGGTGAGTACCCCAATTATTTTTGAATCGCAAGCTTGAAGGGGATAGCATATTCTTGCACTATAAGTTCATCCTTTGGACGAATCTGGCCTAGTAAGCTTAACGAGCCCTAGTAAGGAGAACCTCATGTTTGTCATGGTGACAAATCCGATGTTGTTTAATAGTTTAACGAGTCTGACAAAGCAGTAACTTGGTATATTTTTCATGTTTAGAGAGTTTGAAAAAGACACGTAAAAGAAAACTCCACATGGTCCCTTTTCGTACATTTGTGTCTCTCGAGCCTGAAAAGATAGAAAACAATACTTGAGAGAACCGCTTGAACATTTCAGTCAAGGAGTACCTTTTTCGTAAATAGTGCATCCCAGCTCGAAAAAGGGGTAAACTTATACTGGGCACACGACATTTCACATCCATTAACGAGTTTGAAATGACAAGGGCTCGGCCATATTTTTTCTTTTAAAGGGTCGAAAAAGCACTGAAAGTGGACCCCCCATTTTTATTCTCTTTAACGAGTCAAAAAGGGAAAAAATACTCGACAATCTTTTCATATGAGTTTAACGAGTCGAGAAAAGAGCAGAAATGTGACTCATCATCATCGTCAAACATCCATCACATGTTGTTGCACAAGTAAGGAAAAGTGTATCATCGAGTCCTTTAGGTAAAATAGGTCAAAAATATTTACAAAACCTAATATTTTCATGAAAAAATGAATAAAAAGGGGAAAAGTAAATATATTTTTACCATTTACCATTTTACCTTTGCAGTGAATACTTTTTACCCACTTTTGCCCTAGTTGTTTCGGAGTAGATTCAGGTCGATCCGAGAGTTCAATCGATGAGCCGTCAGTTCCAGGTAACAGTCGAAGCCCCGAGCTCCATTTTGTGCTATTCGTTTCTATTTTTAGCCATTTTTTGGATTTTTAGGGAGGTTTTTGAGAAAAAAAAATTCCTACATTCGGCGTGATTTTCGGGCACGAGATCGCGTCGGCCGAGGGTGATTTGCACGACCATCTGCACCGATCAGCGCAACTATTTTTAAAACAGGCACGCCGACACCTTGGATAGGGAAAAAACCATTTTTCTCAAGAACTGACCTTTTCAACTTGAATTTTATATGCCAATGATGATTATTGACTTAAATTAATGGATTTTACAGGAGAGAAATCATCGAAAATGGTGGATTGGAAGGAAAGAGAACACGGAGAAGTTGACACCCAGGGACTTAATGATCCAAACTGCCTGGAGGCTTTGAGGGCTTGCGGGCTCCTCACATTCTACCTTACACCAAGGATGCGGGCCCAGCCTGAGTTTCTTCAATGCTTGATAAGCCTTTCGGACATTAATCACGAGATTTTTGTCATTGGGGACAAGGAGTTGGAGTTGACAACTTCAGATATCTACTTCATCACTCGACTGTCTTGCAGAGGTGATCCAGTGAACTTGTATGGGTCACATCCGGTCAGGGCAAGCATATCTTCCATGCTTGCCGAACACTGCCCTAAGGCCCTGAAATCCAAGAGTAGGAAGATAGAGATTTCCAGTTTGTGGGGTTTGACGCTGAGGGTGCTCCTGTTGACTATCAACAGAGTAGTGGGGTCCCATGTGGAACATGAGACTAACAAGTTGAAGTTCCTTTATGCTATTGACTACACAGCTCCTACAATCTTCAACTGGGCAAAGGCCATGAAGATGAACATCAAGCGCCAGTTGTTTAGGGCTAAGGAAGGGAATCTAAAGCAATTTAGCTTCAGATCAGTACTTGTGACCGTTTTCCTAGAATGAGTGCCACTGTTCCAGTATAAGTTGATTGAGGTTGATCCTCCTATGCCACACGATCCGCAATTGGCCCGCTAGAGCTGTTTGATGCCCAGGATCACTGGGGGTCAGCATATGTCATATCGACCTGCATTCCTCTCATGGCTATGATGACAGGAGACTGTCGTGCAGAACTGGCCATACATCGGCACTGTTTTCCATGGAGATCCAAATATGCCCTTACCGGATGGAGAGGAATTCGATGATGAAGGTAAAAAATCAAAATTTTAATTTTGATATTTTTAATTGTTTTTGGTATATGCATGCTTATAAAATTTTTCTTGTTTATGCAGATGTTGGACCAGAGAGTCCAGTCAAGATGTCCCTGATAGCCAGGCACGTCCCTCACCTTATCGATGTTCTTTCCCCTTATCAGGAAGGGAGTGATAACGAGGAGGAGATCGTGAGGAACCTCGAGGGGTTAACTCATGGTATTCTAGAGTATGCTCAGATAGGAGACATGCCCCGTCAGTACCAGAGGCATACAGTGGGAGTCTCAGATCAGATCCATTGACTATTGAGTCGTGTAGCATGAGTTGTCTCATGCTACCACGACCACCATGCTAAGTAGTTCCTAGGTCTAGCACTTACATATTTTTTGAGGCCTGTGTGCCACGGATGTATGAGGCCTGCGAGCCGTTGATGTTATTATAGACACACATATTATTTTTTGGGGTTTTAATGTATCAAACATTCTCACACATATATATATATATATATATATATATATATATATATATATATATATATATATATATATATATATATATATATATATATATATATATTGATATTTATATATAGATATATAGATATATATAGATATATATATATATATAGATAGATAGATAGATATATATATATATATATATATATATATATATATATATATATATGTATGTATATGTATATATGTTGTATTTTCCTGTCTATTATAGTACAAATGATTTGTCTTATATTCTTACATGTTATATAAATGTGTATCCAACATGTAATTAGGTAATGCATCTGTCAAAGTATTCATGCGTCTAGGAATATGATAATATGTAATATAATCAAAATTCCTTTCCAATAGACAGATACAGAGATACATTCGTAATATTTGAGGGTTCCTGATGGAATATTTCCCATTGAGTTGAAGGATGACAAGTTGTGAGTCCAGGTTGACAACCAACTCCCTAATGCCCAGAGCAATGGCTTCTCACAACAATTCGATGACCGCACTGTATTCAGAAATGTTGTTGGTTGTATGACCCAGGCAGATATCCTGAAGGTCAATCAACTCACCTTGAGGGTCATAGATATCCCATGCCATGGATGATAGGTTCCGGGTGCTACGGCAAGCACCATCGGCGAAACCAATGTGAGGAGTTGTAGACATCTGCAAAGCAAGAAAAGCATAGTAAATAGGAAAGTTGTTTGAAAACTATCACACAAAACCATGCTGTACAAAAATGAATCACACACTAATGTACATAAGTAACCATGCAAGATGACCTAAGAATAGTACTTTTTGAGGTAAAACCGATTTCAGGGCTTATCTAGAGGATTTCCTTCATAATCGACAAGCTCATAGGATCCTTTCTGAAAAACGTGTTTTACAATATAGGGCCCATGCCACATAGGTTCGAACTTACCTGCCCCCAGCTTATCATTAGCTTGGTCATATAGCAGGACCAAATCACCCTCAAAGAAAGCGCGAGGGGAGACCGACTAATCGAAATGGGATTTGACCCATTTCTTTTGTGCTTCGATGACCAAGGTAGCGAGACGGCGAGTCTTGTCCAGTCGTTCTAAATATAAGAGGTGTTCCTGTTGAGGTGATGTTTCGGGGAGGAGTTAAATGGCTATCTTGAGTGAAGGAATCTCGCATTCGATCGGTAATGTTGCTTCCAAACCGTAGACCAGCTGGAATGGTGTGAAACCAGTTGCGTATTTGGTTGAAGTTCGGTAAGCCCACAGAGCTGAAAAGAGCATGAGATGCCAATTTGACTTGTGCATCCCAATAGTATGTTGAAGCATGGTGATCAAAACCTTGTTCACGGATTCAACTTGGCCATTGGCCTGAGGGTAATATGGGGTTGAGCCATCGCGGCAGAAGCCCAAAGCAAATGTCAGTCTTGCCATCATGTAATCTCTAAAATGGAAGCCATGCTTGGGGTACGCCAAACCTGGAAATAACATGGTTAAAAATAAATTAAGCCATCGTCTTACCATCTAGAGAATATGTAGGCATCACTTTGGCCCATTTGGTGAAATAATCCATAGTGACGATCCCCCCCGCTGAATGAGGTTTACATGTCATATAATCAATGCCCCATTTGGCAAAGGGACCAACGGGAATGACGGGGTGTAGGTGAGCAGGTGGGGCGCGCATCTTGCGTTGGTAAATTTGGCATTCGTGGCACTTACGGACAGCAAGAATGCAGTCTTTAAAGATAGATGGCTAGAAATAATGAGCGTGAAGGAATTTTTGAGCTGTAGTGTAACAAGACATATGACCACCACATGCCCCAGAGTGGAAATCATTGAGAGCTCTTTTAGCTTCCTTGATTGTGAGGCATTGGAAAAGAACAAAATCGACGCTGACACGGTATAAAGTATCACCAACAATGAGGTAGGGTTGGGAATGATGTCGAATCCTTCGAAAATCATCTTTGGTCAACACGAACTGAAACATGGATGTTTGGAGATACACAATGATATCACCATACCATGGATTAAGGGTGCTAATCATGAAAAGGGTCTCATCTGGAATTTGTTCATCTGCACCAGCAGGGAGAGCTTTGGAGGGAAGGGAACAAATCAATTCAGCGAAAACAAGTGACTTCTTAGATTTGGCCGTAGTGAAGACCAAATCGAATTCTTGCAGGATAACTATCCATTTAGAATAATTTCCCCTCAGAACTGACGAGTCAGGATATAGGTCATAAGGTTCCATTCAGAAATCATTTTAGTCGTACGTAAAAGGATATAATGTCGAAAGCAAAGCCAACTTCTTGACATGTGCATAATGTGTTTCAGTATCGAGGAGATTCTAACTAAGGTAGTAGATCACATGTCTGTTGCATTCATCTTCGTCTTGGACCAAAACCATAACGATGGTACTAGGGGCGGCAGCGAGGTAAAGGAAGTAATATCGATAATAGTCAGGCAGATGCAACAGAGGAGCATTTATGAGGACGACCTTAAGATCATCAAAATATTTTTGGTCCACCTCATCCCATGCAAATGCCGTTCCTTGTTTTAGTAACCGGGCAAATCCTGTGGCTAGCCCGACAAGTTGGGTATAAAACGACGGAGAAATTTGGCCTTTCCTTGTAGGATCTAGAGTTGGTGTAGTGAATATGGAGGGGGTAAATTTACAATGGCCTTGACTTTTAGTAGATCCAGGCAAATACCTTCCTTGGAACGATGAAGCCGAGGATTCGTCCTAATTCCAAACGGAAAACACATTTGTGTGGATTTAACCGAATGTTATAGTATCTACAGTGTAGAAACATCTGTAGAAGATGGTTTAGGTGATCTTGGAACTTACAAGAATGGTCGGGAAGGTCATCCAAGTAAGGCTGGACAATTTTACGAATATCATGAAACGCATGGGACATTGCCCGTTGAAATGTTGCTCCAGCATTTTTGAGGCTGAAAGGGAGCTTCTTGTACGTGAACATACCCCACGGGCAGATAAAGGCAGTCTTTTATTGGTCGATCGGTGTGATATTAATCTAGTTATAACTAGAAAAACCATCCATAAAGGAAAATATCTCGCTCTTGGCACATTCATCAATGATTTTATCAATGAAGGGAGTAGGATAATTGTCTTTAGGACAGGCACGATTAAGATCTAGATAATCCACGCAAACACAGATCGAGCCTTGTTTTTTAGTTACTGAGACAATATTGGACACCCGGTCTATAAGGGAGACGGGATAAATGAACCCAGCTTTGAGAATCTTTTCGACTTCACCCTTAATAGTAGCGGTCCTCCTAGGGTGCACTGGGCGAAGCCATTGGCAAACGGGCTTCGCATGCGGATATGCTGGTATTTCATGCACCATAATGCTAGGATCGATGCTAGGCATTTCTTCGTAAGACCATGCAAACACATCACGGAATTCTTGAAATGGACGACTATATGTCTTGATCTCATTCGAAGAACAAGATACCCCAATATGAACATGTTTAATGATACCGGGTTTGATAGAAATGTCAATCAGCATCGTTTGGGTAATATTACCCAAATTTCCTTCCGACCTGTTGTGCTGTACAACAACCCCCCCCCCCCTCATAAAAGTTTTACTTAAAAAAAAATCATAATATGAAATGGGTCCCTTCTAAACTTAGACGTGTGAATAAATTGGTACTAACCCATATTTATAAAAACCCTCATCAAAAGGTTCAATGGAAATGATATATTTTAAAATAAACCTTTTTGAATAGAAATAAAGTCGGTCTTTTAATTAAATATAAAGTTCTTTGTTATTGCGATAAAGCGATCGCAAGATCGCATATCAATATGATAAGGAAAACATATATAAAGACCCATTGACTCATTCCGATCTTAAAAGCAAATAACTATCAGATATCGGGAAAGGAAAATCACAAAGTATAATGAAAGAGCCTCCCTCATTTCTCCGATGCGATATCGCCATCGGCAATCGGCGGTAACAACCCAACACATGATTAATGACATATTCAAATCCCCCGATGCGATAAGGCATATCGCAATCGGCGATCGGCGAAGTTACAATGGCATAAGTAATAAGACCTGAATCCATCCCCGATTGCGATGCGTTAAATCAAGGCGCGTGTTTCAAAAACGTAATTAAAAGGCTTGCATGCATTGTATCACCTTTCGGTGATCGAAAGATATTTTGGACAAATATTAAAGCCTTTCCATTCACATTACCAATCGCCGATTGCGATTTACTTCTGATTATCTGCCAAAGAATCTAAGCCATGCTTGAATGGATCATTCGTCATATAAACGACATAATGGGTATTTAAAAACTCCTTTACCATGATTGACAAGTTAAACGGCTAATTAATGAAGCAGTTATGGCAAGATTTTCCTTTAGATTGTATCTGCGGCAGTTTCACTATAATCCATTATTATCCGTTGATTGACATAATTCTTTCATATTGGTTCATACTAGCTATTCTCTGTATCACGTTGGTTTCATTGCTTGTGCAGAACTCCGCCGAAATAATAAATTTGAAACAAATGGGAAAGAAATCAAAGAAATCCGTAGCAGCAGTGGCTCCTACAGCAACAGTGCAGCCAGCCAATGATCCAGGACCAAGCAAAAAAGGGTTAATCTCAGACACTACGTGTCTCGGCCTTGGAAATACTAGTTGGCAAAGCATCTACAATTTAATTGAAGCAGAGGAGCCTGAGGAAGTATTGGAAGAAGCTACTGCAGACTCAACTAATAAATCGGAAGCTTCCCTCAAAGATTTAGCTTATTCATATTTGCACATAATAGCAGCGCGTGAGAAAATTCTTCCATACACTAATGTAGTGAGATGGGTGGTAGAATAAATTCCAGTTTCAAATAGAATGTTTTGTACAGTTGACGGAAGGATTTTTGGCTCATTTCAGCCTGATGACTTAAGGAAGATGTATCACTTACCCGAACCTGAAAAGAAATACAACAAAGCCTTCCTTGAAAAGTTCGCAGATGAGAACGAGACTGAATCGGCCCCAATTAAGCAGTGGAGACAGAATCTCGCAAAGCACAAACATGAATCATCAGGTAAGTACTCTGTGGAATCATTGTCTTCTCGTCACTGTTATGCTAGGGCAATGATGTGTAGAATGTGGGGAATGCATGACTCTGCAAAGTTCACTATTGAAATGGTTCCTTTAATGGAAGAAACGGTTAATAGTTATGTGATGGATTGGGCAAACATATTGTCCGACAAATTAGCCACAGCAATTCTGGAATTCATGCAAAACCACCAGGACCATTCCCCCTTTTTATTACAGTGCTTATATTATGGATATTCTTTGCTTTAATTCTGAATATTCGGTACACGGGTGGAGATGGACTCCCCAAGACCCTAAGCCAATCCACATTTATCATCAGATGTTATGGAAGGCTCACTATAAAGACCATTTGTACCAAATCTATAATGGTTTCATGTTGCCTATCTATTATGCTATTTTTGATAAGCCCGCCCCAAGGATTTCCCAGGAAGCAGGGATCGACTTGACTGTTGTAGGAAATTGGTTCGGAGAAGACAAGTTCACATATATAAGGCTTTATGGTAGCCTTGCAAGACCCCATGTCCTTCCTTTGTATGTACCTGATAAGTTGTTAACTCGAGAATTGGCCTACAAGATAACAACAGCAGGAACATCCAAAACTCTTAGGAATTCTAAAAAGCAGGCGTGGCCTACATTTCCTTTGAGATGCGATGTTTACACTCTACATGATTACAAACACACATGAAAGGAGGCAAGAAAAATAAACATGCTCAATCTTGCAACCATTCCTAACAGGCAATATGATCCAAGGAAAGTTTCCTATAATGTTCTTGAACAAGCCAAACTCACAAAGTTTGATCATGAAAAAGACGAATTTGATGACCTGTTTTCCTCAGCATAATCATTATTTCAGGTAAAAACATTGGCCAAGATGAGATATAAAGATGAAGGGCTGGTAGAATTCAATAGGCTCAGAGAACAGAGGTTGCAAACTCTGCCTCTGGACTTATTAGCTACCACCCAAGCAATCCATTCAGGCGAGCCTGAACAACAAATTGTTGACAAACCTCCTTCTATGGAGAATATTCTTGACAAAGGAAAAGAGCTAGAACAAGAGAAAAAACAGGAGAAAGAAAAGGAACAGGACAGTGAACATATCGATATAGATACTCAGAATGATCCCAAACTCCTTAAATAATGGAAACAATTTGATTCCATTATAAGCAATCCTGAAAGTTCACAAGGTTTCAGCACACCTCAAGTAACATTTGGTCAGGAGACAACAACAACTACAGTTCCAATTGAAGGAACCAGCGGCCTACCCACCAGAAAAGATATAGAAATAATTCCTAAGGATCCATCCAATCAAATTGTTTTGCAGATAGAAGACATACCACCATCAGATGTCTTTTATAGTCCCAAACATAGGGCTATAGTAAAAAGACAAAGGAAAAGGAGAATATTTGATCAATATTCCCTTTTACCAATACAAACAGAGATGGCTAATGTGGTATGGAAGGAAGAATTCAATCCTTCCGAAGACCTCACAAAACTTTCTCAGTATGTTGGAGCCTACTTGACAGCTACTATGGATAAAGCATCAGAAGTAAGCAATTTACTTAAGGAAAAAGACCAAACAATTGTTTCATTACAGTCACAAGTATCCGAAAGACAGCAAAAAATAGAACAGTTAGAACAGCAGCTATCAACACAGCAGCAGATAAACAACCAATTAAATGAGAAATTGCTCAAGGAGAAGCAGAGGATAGACCAAAGCGCAGTACAGAAACAAAAAGAATTATCTGCAGCATTGGCCAAGCTGAAGACAATGAATGAACAAATGAGTAAGACAAAAGATGAGAAAATCGCTCAACTATCACACCAAGTAGAAAAGTTCAAGAGTCTTCCTCAACCAGCAGACTTCAGGTCCGAAGCTCTCCAGATCAATAAAGCATTGGTTAAACAGCTAAAGTTGTTATGTCATAATATTTCCCTTGTTGAGCCCCTCTGTGAGATTACTTCATCAATAATTGACAAATCAGTCAATGCCAGGCAGGATTTGGAACAGGCCGATGAGACTTTAACCAACTTTCTTGCTTGGCAAGAAACCAGTGAAGGGCAAGCCGCAAATCTGCCTAAAATTCTAGAGTCACACAAAGAGATTATTTTCCTAGAATGGCAGTCACAATTGATGAAAGCAGAAAGAGAAACCTCAATATGTAGATTAGTAACCAGTAATTTAATTGAGTTAATCAATGATACTCTTTATCTTTCTAACTTGATTTCACAGTGCACTCTAGGTAAATTTCCGTCAACCAAAGTATTGGAACAAACATGCATTCAAGAATTAGAGAAGAACGAAATATTAATCGCCGGCATCCAAAGTTTAACTTGGGATACCTTTTGGTTTTTCCTAGTTAAACCATACAGTCAAAGGGCAGCACTCAAATGTTTAATCGATGCAATCAGTTACATGATTCCCGAAATCCATGATGCCACATATTCAGCCCAACTGCATTCTCGTCTGAGTCACCCCCCAGAATTGCAACCAATGATTGCTATCTGCCAGCTCAAGCCAAAGGAAGATCAGCGGAAACAATGAATCATGTTGCTGACTGCAAACAGGCCTATTTCGAGGAGATTCTCGTGATTTAGTTATACCACATAATAGCATTTTTATTTCATAATTAGTTATCTTAGATAGTATTTATAGACCCTTTCATGGTTTTAGAAAGGGTCCTCAGTTTTTGTATAAACTCAAATCAGGAAGTCACACTATTGTGCTTCTGATATATTTTTATGAAGACTGGGCCAATATTCTGAATTTTAACGAAGAAAGCTTTGATGAGATGTGCACTATTGCTTTGTTGTGGAAGTGTTTCTAAGTTAGAAGAAGGAATCTGAATGCGATTGATATCGGGAGTGATCCAAATAACATATGGTACTATTATCTATGCTTTTGCTTCATTCTTTCATGTGAATCAGCATTTATTTAATCTTGCTATCATTGGATATATGTATGTGTTTTAACAGCAGTCCTTATACTTATCACTATTGAATGTCTAAGGAGTGTTATTCTTTCAATCATATTTATGTCAATGATATATGAAGAATAGTGTAATAATGTTTTCATGATTACTTTGTTCAACTACTTGAACAAAGTAATTATCATATGAATAAATGTCTTTGTTTACCAATAGAGTCATCTATATGTCTGTTTGTAGATAAAGATCATCAAACGTTACACTAAAGCAGAAATTTCTCGTCTAAGGAGTGTTATTCTTTCAATCATATTTATGTCAATGATATATGAAGAATAGTGTAATAATGTTTTCATGATTACTTTGTTCAACTACTTGAACAAAGTAATTATCATATGAATAAATGTCTTTGTTTACCAATAGAGTCATCTATATGTCTGTTTGTAGATAAATATCATCAAACGTTACACTAAAGCATAAATTTCCCGGGATAGGATAGTTGTTTATAATTTTACTTTTTAGATTAAATCATTCATCCATTATCATTATATATTAGAGAATCAACCACTTATCCATCCTATCTACAAATTATTGGGAAACTGGTCCCATTATTTCCAGTCAGAGCCACCACACCAAACGGAAAGGGAGCTGCCTTTAAGGTCTGGACCGGGTGGTTTCCCCGATGTTGTTGCAGCGATTTTCGAGGCATCAACATTTTTGGCGCTAGAAGGAGGGCAAGAACTGTGAATGGTGAGCAAACCCAAACCTATAACCAATTCTGAGAGTAAATCTCCCTCCACCTCACCTCAGACCTCCTGTTTGCATGTTGGAACACCAATATTCAAACGAGAAGAAGAGGAGTCAACTACCACTGCTCAAACCCAACATACCCCAGAACGATTAAGTCCTGAGTCCCCTGAAGTTCAGTCTCTCATCCATAAACTTCAAGGCTTTTCGATATCACCACAAAAATCTGAGGTATCTCAAGGCAGTGAAACTTCGCAATTCAATCCACCTCACCCTCTCACCAGACTTCAGAGTGGAAAGCTCGGTATTGAACCTACTGAGTTGCCTTTACCCAAAAGGAAAAGGGAAAAAAATACTACTGAAGGATCTGACAGTGAGACTTTCTCATCATCATCCTCCATTTCATCTTCTCCAGTGCGAAGTCAGCCATCCACCCCTCCATTACACATTGTTGTTCAACAGGGATCAGGAACTTCAACATCCCAACCACCTCAAACCTCAATATCAACTCCTTCCCAAACATCTGGAATTTCATCGGCAATATCATCTACTATTAATTTTACAATGGCTCAGAATCCATGGAGTAATCCTGGTGCAGTCACTATGCCTACACCATTACATCCATTGCCAGCACATCCTGAAAAATGGTTGCCGAAATTTAATCCAGATGCAGGAATACAAGCCGACAAACATATTAACAATTTCATGTTATCAGTTAATTTAAAAGGAGTGATAGAGGAAGATGTTGTTGTTAGGCTTTTCCCTTATACCTTACAAGGATCAGCTAGGTCTTGGTATTTTTCCCTGCCCTCTGGATCCATTACTAGTTAGAACATTTTTCAAAAACAGTTTCTAACTAAGTATGGCGATGACAGATCTTTAGCAATGTTAATTAATGATCTCTCGAATCTCAGGATAGAATCTAAAGAACCTATAAAGGAGTTCAACTCACGATTTAATAAACTCTTGAATAAGATTCCAACCGCCTCTAAACCAAGTGAGCAAATCAGAAGCGAATGGTATATAACAGTAATATAGCTATTTTTGTAGATAGAGCTGCAAAACCAACTTTAGCTGAAAATATGAAAGAGGCACTTGCTGTAGAGAAATGCATTATTGCTTTAGAAAAGAAAGCTTCTCTTGAAGGTAGAAAATCCAAAAAAGTTTATTTCAAATACAATTCAAAGAAGAAAACCCCTAAAGATTCATATGATATGGAGGGTCTCCAAAAAGTTCTCAAGACTATGTCAAATGAAATGGTAGAAATCAAGAAGCAAGTAGCTGAGACTTCAACAAAAATACCATTTAGAAATTTTAAGAAACCTGAATCAAACCACCAAATGCTATATCTAATGCAAATTCAAATCCTAAAGAGGAAGAAGAAGATGAAACAGTCTTGTCATCCGCGGAACCCGAAGAAGAGGAGACTGTTGAATGCCATGGAATGTGGGACTTTATTTTACCTAATTCCGATACAAAAAATGAACAGAAGCTTTCCCTATGACTACCAGGAGTAAGGGTGCTTCTGAACCTATGCAAGCAACTTCGAAGAAAAGGAATGCAGGTACCACTACTACCAAAGAAAAGGTTCCCACAAAGAAAGCTTTAGCGATACCATCCCAAAATCAACCATCATCTTCAAATCTACCTTCAACATCTAAGACATTAGTAGTTACAGATTCTATGGACTACAATATTATCGAAGACATGAAGAAGACAAAGGCAAATATTACTATGTTTGAGCTTAGTAAACTCAAACATCAACAGAAATTACTTCTTAAAGAGTTAAATGTTGTACCTTCTTCTCCTCTTCCTAATGTTGTATTGTCCAAAGCTGCTAATGACTCAGGCCAACCACCTCCTGGTAGAGTAGAAGCTACTGATGCTATTTTAATTGGGGATAGATCGAATTCTCATACTCCTCCTTTCCTCTTAACCTATGAGATCTATAATAGAAATCTACACAACTGTTTGATTGACTCAGGGGCTTCCTCTAATATAATGCCAGCTTCAGTTTGTTCAAAACTGAACATTGAACCCCAAAAGTCTGCAATTCATATTGTACAGTTGGATAGAACTAAGGTCCAGGTTTTAGGGGAAATCAACTCAGTGACTATCAGGTTATCAGCTGATCCAAGAGTGGTTCAGAGAATTGATATTTTAATCGTTGATATACCTGAATTCTATGGTTTGATTTTGAGTAGAGACTGGTCCGAGAAACTCCATGGTTATATTTCCACCGATTGGTCCCATATGTGGCTACCTTATAAAGGAAAGCCAAATCAGATCAAGATCGATCGGGAGAAACACATGACCCATACTATTACTGAATTTGAACAAGAAAATCAACCAATAGCATTCAATAATAATATTTTGGGGAATTATTCATCCGAATCATTCTTTGGCAATTTCACTGCCCAACCATCTCCTTTCTCAGTTAATAATTTCACATCTCAAATTGAAAATTTTTCACAAACAGATAGATCAAGATGTGTTAATATTGCTGAAGAAACTGTAAATAAAATTGTTGATAATTCTTTATTTTGGTCACTATATTTTGATGGGTCTAAATCTAGTGAAGGTGCAGGAGCAGGATGTATTTTAGTTAGTCCTGAGGGAGAAAAAACCATGTTATCATGCAGATTAGAATTTGAATGCACAAACAATACAGTCGAATATGAGGCCTTAGTTCAAGGACTCTACAAAGCAATTGGTCTTAAAGTTCAATATTTGAAAGTGTTCGGTGATTCAGAAATTATTATAAAACAAGTTAGAAATACAATTCATTGCCTTTCTAGTCATCTCAAACACTATCAGTCTTTGGTGTAGGAACTCATATCTCAATTTTTAGCATTTAATATTTCTCCCATCCCTAGGTCCCAGAATGTAGCAGCAGACCTACTAGCTAATGTTGCTCCCAAACTCCTTCCATCCGAATATTACAGCCCAGACAGATTTTCAGTAGAGTTAATTTTTAGACCATCAATTCCCGATAATGTCATCAATCGGTGAGTGTTCAATCATGATGAAGACATTTTAAATTTCTTGACTTCTAGCAATTCCTACCATGATCAAATCATTGATGAAAGTGATCATGACCTTCAAATGAAGGAAAAGCAAGAAGAAAAGTCAATACCTAAACCAGTGGTCCAGCTTGAAAATCTTTATGATATTAAAGACAGGTTTAAACAAGTGACCAATTCAAAGCTCTAGAGTTCGACTTTACGATTTGAATTGATAAACCTAGGTACTGAGGAAAATCCTCAAAACATCAATTTGGGATTAGGACTTTCTTCAGAAGAAAGAATTGCATTCATTAGATTATTGCGAAAAAATAAATATGTCTTCGCTTGGAAATATGATGATTTGAAAACATACGATGCATCGATCATTCAGCATACTATTCCAATGCTTTCTGAACAAAAGCCAGTGCAACAGAAGTTAAGGAAGATTCATCCTAACCTAGAGAGTCAAATAAAGGCTGAACTAAATAAACTCTTGAAGGCTAAGATAATTTTTCCTGTTAGACATTCAAACTGGGTGTCCAATATGGTGCCAGTAAGAAAGAAAAATGGTGACATTAGGATTTGTATCGATTTCAGAAATCTTAACAAGGCAAGCCAAAAGGATAACTTCCCTTTACCTACCATGGAGCAGACACTCCATTCGGTAGCTGGTTCTGAGTTAATGTCCTTTTTAGATGGTTTTTTAGGATATAACCAAATTTTGGTCCATCCTGATGACAGGCTTAAAACTACCTTCAGAACTAAGTGGGGAACTTATGCTTACCAAAAAATGCCTTTTGGACTTATCAGTGCTGGAGCTACATTCCAGAGAGAAATGGACATAGCATTCAAGGATTGATCAATAAATTAGTAGTTGTCTATATAGATGATATTACTGTATTTTTCAATAAAATATCTAATCATTTACATAATTTGAAACAAATCTTTGAACGCTGCAAAAGATATGGTATCTCACTCAATCCAAAGAAGTCCTTTTTTGCTCTTAATCAAGGAAAGTTTTTGGGCTTCATTGTTTCAGAGGATGGTATTTATATTGATCCAGATAGAATCAAAGAGATTTCTAATATTCCATTCCCTCGTAATAAAAAATCCATGCAGTCATTTTTGGGTCAAATTAACTTTGTAAAAAGATTTGTTCCAGATTTTTCCCAGATTATTTTACCATTGCAAACGATGATCAAGAAAAATTCGGTGTTTAAATGGGGATCTGCAGAGAAAGAAGCATTTGATTCCATCAGACAATCAATCATTAATGCCCCTGATTTAAGAACTCCCAATTTTTCAAGTCATTTCATGCTATATACCCTCGCATCCGCTTCGTCTTATGCAGCAGTGCTGACTCAGATTAATGATCAAAACTTGGAAGCACCAATCTCATTTTACAGCTAAAATCTCCAAGATGTTGAACTTAGTTACTCAAAAGTTGAAAAACAAGTCTTTGCTGTGTACAACGCCATTAAAAACTACAGACCCTTTCTCTTAAAAGCTCACACAAAAGTTATAGTTCCTTTTTCAGCAGTAAGACAATTACTAGTTCAAAGGGAATTAGGAGAAAAGAGAGAAAATTGGGCCACAGCATTACAAGAATATGACTTAGAAATCAAGCCAGCAAAGGTTGTCAAAGGCCAAGGTTTTTGCAGGTTGTTAGCAGGAGCATCCAATATTCAGGAACCTAAAGGTACAAAAGATACTGAAAAAATCAATCAGATAAGTATCACAGATCCTGAATCGCAATATGCAGATCTGATTTTCTATTTAAAAAATGGATACGCTCCTTCTAATCTTTCTTATAAAAACAAACGTTCCATTAGATTGAAAGTGAAAAACTTCATAATTGTAAATGATGTATTGTTTAGGCGAAATTATGATTCAATTTTATTAAGATGGTTAGAAAAACCTGAAGCACAAAAGGTTTTGCAGGAGCTACATGATGGACCAACAGGAGGACAATTTGTAGTAGACACCACAGCTCACAAAATCATTCATGCTGGATATTATTGGCCCACCCTATTCAGAGATACTCATGAATACGTAAGGAAATGCCAAAGTTGTCAAACCACTAGTGGAAAACAAAGGAAGCCAGCTTTCCCTTTGCAACCAGTTAACATTGAACAACCTTTTGAGCAATGGGGATTGGACATCATTGGGGAAATCACTCCACATTCATCCAAACAGCATAGGTATATCCTTATCGCCACTGATTACTTCACTAAGTGGGTTGAAGCAATTCCTTTGAAGACAGCAAACTCTGAGGCAATCATGGAATTCATAGATCAATTCATTATTACCAGGTTTGGTGTCCCAAACACTCTTGTTTTTTATAATGCATCTTATTTCTCTGGAAATTCTATATTTGACTTTGCTATCGAAAGGGGATTTAAATTGAAGTATTCTGAAAATTACTACCCTCAGGGAAATGGTTTAGCAGAATCCACCAATAAGAATCTTATCAAAATCATTAAGAGGAATATTGAGCAGAATCATAAAAACTGGCATAAATCTTTGATATTTGCACTATGGGCTGACAGAATAACACAGAAGCCCTCCATAGGAACTTCTCCATTTAATCTAGTATATGGAAAGGAAGCTGTCATACCAACAAATTTAGTACTTCCATCGCTAGCTTTAGTGCAGTTTATTGAAGAAATGTTGAGATTGCAACAAGATGATGGAGCTTAGTGGAAAGGAGTCACCTTCACTAAGTGGGCCCGTAGGCCAAGTATGGCGCAAAGTCTATTTTTGGATCACAGCAGGAGTGATCAAAGTCTATTTTTAGACTGGCTGTCAAAAAGAGAAAAGTCAAATATTATTGTCTCATAATAATATTTAGACTATAAACTTTATCTTATTCTCTTGGAACACTTCAGTTTGAGCTATAGATGTGGCACATGCAGCTGTCAGAAGGAAATACGCTTTCTTTGTGGGTCAGTTGAGTTGTTGCATGCATGACTTCAGTTAGAACTCAAGTAGTTGAGTTTGGTGGAGTTGATTGTGGAGTTGATAGAGTTGTGTTCAGTTTGACTTGGTTAAACTAGTTGTAATTAGTCTAACTGCAAATGGACTAATGATGAGTTGTTAAACTAATTATTAACTCATAATTCAACTAAATAATACATCAGTTAACTCATTTGCATGTCAGTGCATGTTCAGTTCAACAGGGACAGGTGTTAGAGGATGAGATTGCTATCAGTTGTGACTATAGTTGTGCATGAGGATTTGCACAAGCAATGTATTGAGTATGCCAATGAGTATTGCGTTGATTTTCCCAGTAGAATAGTTTGTGCTCATGTGATTTCTAGTGTGAGTGATTCTCAGCAGGTTTATGCAATAGAGACAGGCAAAGCAGTGGAGCAGATTTGAACTTGTGACTTGTTTGGGTCTGAGGTGGTTTGTGTGTAACAGGTGGAGATAGTGCTGGATACTTGTGAGAAGTATTGACTATGTAATGTTACATGTTCTCAATCATTAATATACAGATAGTGTGGGGTTTTCAGCTGTAAGATTTCGTCGGGTTACATACTGTGTTAATGTGTGCATGCTATTGATGTTTTATTGTTATTGATGCTGCTAAATTGATGATCAACATAGAGGAGCTTATGTATTGTCTATGTATTCCGTAATAGTACATGATCAGGATAATCTCCATTGAATATGTGTTTATTATTCAAAATTTCTACATGGTATCAGAGCTGTTGATCATCAGATCTATTATTCAAGAAGTGTTTACATTCTATTTCTTCAGGCAAAGTCTGTAATCGGGCCAGGTAGCCTCTAGATTCATCCTTCCTTTGGAAGGTGAGATATCTGGTGAATGCCCATACAGTCAATCTCTGTACGAGAAATATTTTGTTCTCACGAATCTTAGATCCGAGGTGGTTGAGTTTGGAGCTAGTGAAATTCGAATTTGCAGCAGTGTTTTCTTGGTGTCAAAGAAGCAATGTCTTTCAACGGATTGTGATTGGAGTATGCTCTTGAGGGCAGCTCAAACTATATTGCATGAAAGGACAGGATGGAGACAGTATTGGATGATAACGGGCTGAAGGAGTTCATAGAGACGGATGTGCCAGAGCCCACTGATGCTACTCAAGCTGATGCTTGGCAAAAGAAGACCGCAAAATGTCGGATTCTGTTGGAGGGCATGAAGGATCACATTATGTCCAGCCTGCATGGAAAGACTTCTCCATATCTGATGTGGAAGGCTTTAACAAATCTATTCCAAAGCAAGAGTGATCAGAGGAAGCTGGCGCTCAAAGATAAACTCAGAAACATCAAATGTGAGATGGGTGACAGTATGCCCAAGTATCTCACGAAGTTCACTTAGTGTCGAGATGAGCTGGGAAGTGTGGGGGTTACTATCGATGATGAGGACTTGGTGAGCTTGGATCTCCTTGGTCTTCTGAAGAGTTGGCATTCCTATCAGGACTCTGTCAATGGTCGGGAGAAATTGCCAGGATGGGAAAGACTGTGGTCAGATCTTGTGCAGGAGGAGATCAGGCGGAGTACCAGGGATGGATCTTCATCAAAGGGAGCTGATGAAGAAAATTGCACTTTGGCTGCCAAAGCAAAGAAGGGGAAGAGCAAGAAAGCTTCTCAGTCTAGTGCGAAAGGCAAGAAGCAGGATATGTCCAAGGTGAAGTGTTTTTACTGTCACCAGCATGGACACTATGCCACTAATTGTCCGCAGAAGAAGAAGAACAAGCAAGCTGCTAGATCTGCAGCAGGAGAGGCTCTAGCCTCGTAGTTTGAGCTTGATTTTTCATTGATCGCATGCTTGGTTTCAAGTGTGATGGGATCGGTGTGGTTCTTGGATAGTGGTGCGTCTTTTCACATGACGAGAGATCGAGATTTGTTTTCTGATCTGGAGGACAAAGATCTTGGAGTGCACATCGAGATGGGCGATGATGGTAGATATAGTGCCACCGGTATCGGTACCATTTCCTTTGAGAGGGAGTCTAGTAAACCCTTCATATTGAAGGAAGTCATGCATGTTCCAGGATTGAAGAAGAATCTTATCTCTGTGACAATGTTAGAAGACAAGGGGTATGATGTTGTTTTCAGCGAGGGAAAGGCTTTCCTGCGCAGCAAGACAACTGGTGAAACCTGGAAGATAGGGGTTTGAGCGAGCAACCTTTATCAGTTGCATGTAGATGGATGCACAGTAATGGAATGCAAGGTAGAAGGATTGGTGAGCCGGGATGATGGCGAGTTGTGGCACAGGAGATTGGGTCACCTTCACCATGGAGCCTTGAAGATACTGCAGCAGATCACTACAGGGCTTCCTAAAGGCACTCTTGCACAGTTAGATCAGTTCAAGGGGTGTACTTTGGGGAAGTTTGTGAAAGCCACCTTTCACGAGAAGGATAGTTGCGCCACGACAATCCTTGAGAGAATTCACACAGATGTGTGTGGACCTTTCTCAGTTGCTTCGACAGCAAAACACAAGTATTATGTGATTTTTGTTGATGATTTGTCTCGTAAGTGCTGGATCCTCTTCATGCAGAAGAAGAGCGAGACATATTCAAATTTTTGTGAATTCAAAGCATTGGTTGAGAAGGAGTTGGGGAAGAAGGTGAAGGCTCTTAGGAGCGATAATGATGGTGAATACATCTCGGCTGAGTTCAAGGATTTCTGCAAGGCAGAAGGGATACGAAGAGAACTCATAGCTCCCCATAACCCACAGTAGAAACAAGGTTGCTGAGCAGAAGAACAGAATGATCGTGGGTGCTGCACGAGCG
Source organism: Pinus tabuliformis (assembly GCA_031772625.1). Classification (NCBI taxonomy): domain Eukaryota; kingdom Viridiplantae; phylum Streptophyta; class Pinopsida; order Pinales; family Pinaceae; genus Pinus; species Pinus tabuliformis. The sequence continues at coordinate 1,528,920,334 of CM062816.1, forward strand.
ATGTTGCATGATCAGGGCCTACCCCTTCACTTGTGGGTGGAAGCATGCAATATAGCATTTTATGTGCAGAACCGTTGTCCTCACAGGATACTTGGCATGAGTACACCGGAGGAGGCTTATTCTGGTAAGAAGCCTGATCTTTCTCATTTGAGGATTTTTGGTTCTAACGTTTACATGCATGTGATGAAGGATGCCAGGAAGAAGTTGGAGCCGACCGCAGAGGTTGGGATATTTTTGGGGTACACTGATACACCCCACAACTATCGTGTGTATTTTCCAGACAGTGGTAAAACTGTTGTGCAACGGGATATAAAATTTCAGGAGGAGAAAGCCATGAAGTGTTCGCTTGAGAGGGAGCTACACTTGGATGCAGATGAGGAGCTATTGGTTCCTAAGGATGAGCTTCAGGATGTGGATCAACCACAGGACGAGGTTCATGGAGTGGAAGAGACCACTCATGTAGCCCCAACCATCAGAGGGCGAAAGCGCTTGACAGAAGATGAGCGACTGGCTCAAGATGTAGAGAAAGTTGTAGGACCACCTACAGCCCAACGCAGGCAGAGACAATCACCTGATCGGTACACTGGATACATGGCTCTTATGAGCAAGTGTGTTGTGACTGAGCCATCCTCTTTCAAGGAAGTTGTGGAGGATCCCGCATGGGTAGATGCCATGGTGGAAGAGCATGTTTCTATTGTCAGAAACAGTGCATGGGAGATTGTTCCTAGACCGGAAGGGAAACAAGTGGTGGGTTCGAGATGGATCTACAAAGTTAACCAGGCAGTTGACATGAGTGTGGAGAAGTACAAGGCAAGATTTGTTGCCCGAGGCTTTTCACAGATAGAGGGGATCGATTATGAGGAGACCTTTGCACCTGTCGCAAGGTATTCTTCCATATAGACGATTCTTGCTCTCTCAGCACAGATGGGGTGGCACATTCATCATATGGATTTGAAGACTGCGTTCCTCAACAGAGTCATTGAGGAGGAGGTGTACATTGAGTAGCCCGAAGGCTTTGAGGTCTTCAGCAGCGAGTCGCATGTGTGCAGGCTCAAGAGAGTGTTGTATGGGTTGAAACAAGCACCATGTGCTTGGTACACACGAATAGACAGCTATTTCACTGGACTTGGATTCTCCAAGAGCGAGGTGAATCCTAACCTATACCAGATTGTGGTGGAGGGTAAGTTGCTTATCATTGTACTGTATGTAGATGATTTGATTCTAACAGGTGATGAGTTGTTGATACTTTCATGCAAGGATGATATTGCTAAGGAATTTGAGATGAAGGACTTGGGCCTCCTTCACTATTTCCTGGGATTGGAAATTTGGCAGCGTAGTGGTGGACTATTTGTTTCTCAGGGCAAGTATGCTCGGAAGATACTGGAGAAGTTCAACATGCATGGCTGCAAGCCTATTGATACTCCTCTTCATGGAGGTTGCAGGAAGGAGGATGCCACTTCGGCAGAAGAAGTGGATGCCACTGTTTATCGATAGTTGGTGGGGTCGCTTATGTATCTGGTCAATACATGACCCGATATATGCTATGCAGTTAACCAGCTTTCACAAGCCATGGTTAAGCCTACCAAGCTCTTATGGAAGGCGGGAAAGCATGTATTGTGTTATTTGAGAGGCACATCAGGATATGGATTGTGGTACAGACAGGAGGATGAGGTGAAGCTATGTGGCTTCACAGATGCAGATTGGGCAGGGAGCCCAATGGACAAAAATAGAACATCAGGAGGGGTCTTCAGTATCGGGTCGACAGCAATTTCTTGGTACAGCAGGAAGCAGAGATCTGTTGCACTCAGTTCAGCAGAGGCCGAGTATATGGCAGCAAGTTTGGCTGCATGTGAGGCTATATGGATGAGGAAGATCATGAACAGTTTGTTCGGTTCTCATTTGGATCCTACTGTGATAACCAGAGTTGCATTAAACTCTCGGCTAATCCTCTATTTCATGATAGATTTAAGCATATTGACATCAGGTACCATCATATCAGAGATTGTGTGCAGCGGAGAATCATGTTACTTTCATACATTCCAACGGAGGATCAGGATGCTGATATTCTAACGAAGGCGCTCACCAGGAGAAAATTCGAATACCACCGAGGCAGGATAGGGGTTGTTGATAATCCATATCTTGTTGAGAGGGAGTGTTGAGATTGCAACAAGATGATGGAGCTTAGTTGAAAGGAGTCGCCTTCACTAAGTGGGCCCGTAGGCCAAGTACGGCGCAAAGTCTATTTTTGGATCACAGTAGGACTGATCAAAGTCTATTTTTAGACTTGCTGTCAAAAATAGAAAAGTCAAATATTACTGTCTCATAATAATATTTAGACTATAAACTTTATCTTATTCTCTTGGAGCACTTCAGTTTGAGCTACAGATGTGGCACATGCAGCTGTCAAAAGGAAATATGCTTTCTTTGTGGGTCAGTTGAGTTGTTTCATGCATGACTTCAGTTAGAACTCAAGCAGTTGAGTTTGGTGGAGTTGATTGTGGAGTTGATGGAGTTGTGTTCAGTTTGACTTGGTTAAACTAGTTGTAATTAGTCTAACTACAAATAGACTAATTATGAGTTGTTAAACTAATTATTAAATCATAATGCAACTAAAGAATACATCAGTTAACTCAGTTGCATGTCAATGCATGTTCAGTTCAACAGGGACAGGTGTTAGAGGATGAGATTGCTATCAGTTGTGACTATAGTTGTGGATGAGGATTTGCACAAGCAATGTATTGAGTATGCCAATGAGTACATTGATTTGCCCAGTAGAATAGCCTGTGCTCACGTGATTTCCAGTGTGAGTGATTCTCAGCAGGTTTATGCAATAGAGGCAGGCAAAGCAGTGGAGCAGATTTGAACTTGTGACTTGTTTGGGTCTGAGGTGGTTTGTGTGTAACAGGTGGAGATAGTGCTGGATACTTGTGAGAAGTATTGACTATGTAATGTTACATGTTCTCAATCATTAATATATAGATAGTGTGGGGTTTTCAGCTGTAAGATTTCGCCGGGTTACATATTGTGTTAATGTGTGCATGCTATTGATGTTTTATTGTTATTGATGTTGCTAAATTGATGATCAACGTAGAGGAGCTTATGTATTGTGTATGTATTCCGGAATAGTACATGATCAGGATAATCTCCATTGAATATGTGTTTATTATTCAAAATTTCTACAAGAAATTCCCTCATCTTCTATTCAACTAAGATATGATCAAATCTTGAAATTAGAAGAAGAAAGGGAAAAATCCAGAAGCATACATGCAAAACATCAGCAAATTATCAAGTCATTGTTAGATACAACTTCAACCACTTCAAAACAATTACAAGTCGGTGATCTAGTTTTGAAATGGGACAAAGCCCATGAGGATAAAGGAAAACATACTAAGTTCCAAAAAATGTGGCTTGGACCATTTCAAATCAATGAAAAGATAGGCCCCTCTACATTCATATTGCAAGATCTATCAGGAAAGAGAGATTCTCTTCCTGTTAACGGCCTTATCCTGAAAAAAAATCTTCAATTGAGGAGGAAACCCCTTCTCCCTTTGTAAATATTCAATTTTCAGCAAAATTTGTGTGCATGACTTATTGTTAGGATCTTACGAAAATAAAGTTGTAAGAAGCCTCCCATTGGTTTTTGCTATATTGAAAAGTTACTCAAAAGAAATAGTTATAATATTTACTTTTGAGAAATGGAAGCCTTAAACGAAAGGAAAATTTCTATGGAATTAGGTATATTTATATTTTGAAAACCCCATTTTATTTTTGTGAAATCTTCCCAAGATTTAGAAGTACTGTAAATCATTTTAATGTTTTCAGCTAGCCTGAAAACGGTTATCAATACAAAACAGAAACTGATTTAATCTTAGCATCTTTAACTCTTACCCTATCATCCATGTTCTCTTAAGGAGAAATTTTTTCATCCCATTCATCAAAGTTTATAATTACTCAGAGTGTAATTCTAAAATATATATGATATAAAAGATAAGGGGTCTTATTACAAGCCTGCTTACCATGATCATAAGGGGAATAGTTTAACTAACATTACCAATACTGCATACCAAAACAGGGTAATGGCTTATAATTATAAGACAAGGGGTCTCATCACGAGCCAGCTTGTTCAGTTAAATTACAACTAGTTAATGGCATTGTCTAAACAGCTGGCCACCAAACCAGGACAATGGCTTTTTATCTTACAAAATAATAAAAAAGGAAAAGTGATACAAAAATATGGAGACATATTTTTGGATTCATTCTTTTTAATTATACTCTGAAATGAATGGAATAATGAATGATCAAATGGTTAAAAGGTATCCCTGTTGAGACTATAGACGTTTGTTGGCAGCAGAGGCTCTACCTATGACAAAGGAGTCATTATAAAGCTAAGTTGGAAAAGTCTTTTGTTTTATCATTATCAACTAATTAAGGCTAATTTAAAACTTAGAATGTATTTAATTTTAACAAGAGAAGAAAATAGCAGAAATAGTTATTAATATATTTAGGATTTATGATTACCTAGTTATATTAGAATTTATCTATTAGATGAGATTTCCATATTAAGAAAGTTTAAGTATTTTAATTAATTTCTCAGAGATAACTGTTTCTCCCAGTGAATCGCCAATTTTTGTGCTGTACACCAACCCCCCCCCCCCCATTTCATAAAATTTTTACTTAAAAAAAATTCATAATATGAAATGGGTCCCTTCTAAACTTAGATGTATGAATAAATTGGTAGTAACCCATCTTTAGAAAAACCCTCATCAAAAGGTTCAATGGAAATGATATATTTTAAAATAAACCTTTTTGAATAGAAATAAAGTTAGTCTTTTAAATAAATATAAATTTCTTTGTTATTGCGATAAGGCGATCGCAAGGTCGCATATCGCAATGATAAGGAAAACATATATAAAAACCCATTGACTCATTCCGATCCAAAAAGAAAATAACTATCGGATATCGGGAAAGGCAAATCACAAAGTATAATGAGAGAGCCTCCCTCATTTCTCCGATGCGATATCACCATCGACAATCGGCGGTAACAACCCAACACATGATTAATGACATATTCAAATCCCCCGATGTGATAAGGCATATCGCAATCAGCGACCGGAAAAGTTATAATGGCATAAGTAATAAGACCCGAATCCATCCCCGATTGCGATGCGTTAAATCAAGGCGTGTGTTTCAAAAATGTAATTAAAAGGCTTGCATGCATGGTATCACCTTTCAGTGATCGAAAGATATTTTGGACAAATATTAAATCCTTTCCATTCACATTACCAATCGCCGATTGCAATTTACTTCTGATTATCCACCAAAGAATCTAAGCCACGCTTGAATGGATCATTCGTCATATAAACGACATAATGGGTATTTAAAAACTCCTTTACCATGATTGACAGGTTAAACGGCTAATTAATGAAGCAGTTATGGTGAGATTTTCCTTTAGATTGTATCTGCGGCAGTTTCACTATAATCCATTATTATCCGCTAATTGACATAATTCTTTCATATTGGTTCATACTAGCTATTCTCTGTATCACGTTGGTTTCATTGCTTGTGCAGAACTCCGCCGAAATAACAAATTTGAAAAAAATGGGAAAGAAATCAAAGAAATCCGTAGCAACAGCGGCTCCTACAGCAACAGTGCAGCCAACCAATGATCCAGGACTAAACAAAAAAGGGTTAATCTCAGACACTATGTGTCTCCACCTTGGAAATACTAGTTGGCAAAGCATCTAAAATTTAATTGAAGCAGAGGAGCCTGAGGAAGTATCGGAAGAAGCTACTGCAGACTCAACTAATAAATCGGAAGCTTCCCTCAAAGATTTAGCTGATTCATATTTGCACAGAATAGCAGCGCGTGAGAAAATTCTTCCATACACTGATGTAGTGAGATGGGTGGTAGAAGAAATTCCAGTTTCAAATAGAACGTTTTGTACAATTGACGGAAGGATTTTTGGCTCATTTTAGCTTGATGACTTAAGGAATATGTATCACTTACCCGAACCTGAAAAGAAATACAACAAAGCCTTCCTTGAAAAGTTCGCAGATGAGAACGAGACTGAATCAGCCCCAATTAAGCAGTGGAGACAGAATCCCGCAAAGCACAAACATGAATCATCAGGTAAGTACTCTGTGGAATCATTGTCTTCTCCTTACTGTTATGTTGGGGCAATGATGTGTAGAATGTGGGGAATGCATGACTCTGCAAAGTTCACTATTGAAATGGTTCCTTTAATGGAAGAAACGGTTAATAGTTATGTGATTGATTGGGCAAACATATTGTCCGACAAATTAGCCACTGTAATTCTGGAATTCACGCAAATCCACCAGGACCATTCCTCCTTTTTATTACAGTGCTTATATTATGGATATTCTTTGCTTTAATTCTGAATATCCGGTACTCGGGTGGAGATGGACTCCCCAAGACCCTAAGCCAATCCACATTTATCATCAGATGTTATGGAAGGCTCACTATAAAGACCATTTGTACCAAATCTGTAATGGTTTCATGTTGCCTATCTATTATGCTATTTTTGATAAGCCTGCCCCAAGGATTTTCGAAGAAGCAAGGATCGACTTGACTACTGTAGGAAATTGGTTCAGAGAAGACAAGTTCACATATATAAGGCTTTATGGTAGCCTTGCAATACCCCATGTCCTTCCTTTGTATGTACCTGATAAGTTGTTAGCTTGAGAATTGGCCTACCAGATAACAACAGCAGGAACATCCAAAACTCTTAGGAATTCTAAAAAGCAAGCGTGGCCTACATTTCCTTTGAGATGCGATGTTTACACTCTACATGATTACAAACATGCAGAAAATGTGGCAGAAAAAATAAACATGCCCAATCTTGCAACCATTCCTAACAGGCAATATGATCCAAGGAAAGTTGCTATAATGTTCTTGAACAAGCCAAACTCACAAAGTTTGATCATGAAAAATATGAATTTGATGACCTGTTTTCCTCAGCAGAATCATTATTTCAGGTAAAAACATTGGCCAAGATGAGATATAAAGATGAAGGGCTGGTAGAATTCAATAGGCTCAAAGAAAAGAGGTTGCAAACTCTGCCTCTGGACTTATTAGCTACCACCCCAGCAATCTAATCAAGTGAGCCTGAACATCAAATTGTTGACAAACCTCCTTCTATGGAGAAGATTCCCGAGAAAGGAAAAGAGCCAGAACAAGAGAAAAAATAGGAGAAAGAAAAGGAACAGGACAGTGAACATATCGATATAGATACTCAGATTGATCCCAAACTCCTTAAAGAATGGCAACAATTTGATTCCATTATAAGCAATCCTGAAAGTTCACAAGGTTTCAGCACACCTCAAGTAACAGTTGGTCAGGAGACAACAACAACTACGGTTCCAATTGAAGGAACCAGTGGCCTACCCACCAGCAAAGATGTAGAAATAATTCCTAAGGATTCATCCGATCAAATTGTTTTGCAGATAGAAGACATACCACCATTAGATGTCTTTTACAGTCCCAAATGTAGAAATTTTGAATAATTTAACACATATTCAACAGAGATTATCCTGATCATGTACTATTGCGGAAAACATACACAATACATAAGCTCCTCAACGTTGATCATCAATATAACAGCATCAATAACAATAAAACATCAAGAGCATTCACACATTAACACAGTATGTATCACGGGGAAAGCATCTCGCTAAAAACCCCACACTATCTGTATATTAATGATTGAGTCATGTAACATTACACAGCATAATACTTCTCACAAGTATCTCCACCTCTGTTACACACAATACAGCTCAGATCTGATCTCCAAATCTCTTCCACTGCTTGCCTGCCTCCACTGCTCAATACCTGCTCAAGAACTGATGAGAATTGCTTCCCAAACTCGATTTTCACCTGCAAAATAGTCACTACTGATAGCAATTTGATTCTCTACCACCTGTCCCTGTTGAACTGAACATGCACTGACATGCAACTGAGTTAACTGATGTATTCTTTAGTTGTATTATGAGTTAATAATTAGTTTAACAACTCATCATTAGTCTATCTGCAGTTAGACTAACTACAACCAGTTTAACTAAGTTAAACTGAACACAACTCCATCAACTGTACCTCCAGTCCACTAAACTCAACTCACTTGAGTTCTAACTGAAGTCATGCATGCAACAACTCAACTGACTCATAAGAAAAACGAATTTCCTTCTGACAGCTGCATGTGCCACTTCCGTAGCTCAAACTGAAGTGCTCCAAGAGAATAAGATTAAGTTTATAGTCCAAATATTATTGTGAGATAATAATATTTGACTTTTCTATTTTTGACAGCCAGTCTAAAAATAGACTTGATCACTCACACTTTCATCAAAAATAGAAGTCCATCTATTTTCCCAACTTGATCAATCATCCATAAACATAGACATGATCCATATGTCTAAAAATAGACATAGTCTAAAAATAGACTTGCGCCAAAAATAGCCTGCGGGCCCACTTAGTGAAGGCGACTCTTTTCACTAAGCTCCATCATCTTGTTGCAATCTCAACACTCCCTCTCGACAAGATATGGATTATCAGCAACCCCTATCCTGCCTCGGTGGTACTCGAATTTGCTCCTGGTGAGAGCCTTCGTCAGAATATCAGCATCCTGATCCTCCGTTGGAATGTACGAAAGTAACATGATCCTCCGCTGCACACAATCTCTGATATGATGGTACCTGATGTCAATATGTTTAGATCTATCATGAAATACAGGATTAGCCGAGAGTTTAATGCAACTCTGGTTATCACAGTAAATCACAGTAGGATCCAAATGAGAACCGAACAAACCAACCAGGATCTTCCTCATCCATATAGCCTCGCATGCAGCCAAACTTGCTACCATATACTCGGCCTCCGCTGAACTGAGTGCCACAGATCTCTGCTTCCTGCTGTACCAAGAAACTGCTATCGATCCGATACTGAAGACCCCTCCTGATGTGCTCTTTCTGTCTGTTGGGCTCCCTGCCCAATCTGCATCCGTGAAGCCACATAGCTTCACCTCATCCTCCTGTCTGTACCACAAACCATATCCCGATGTGCCTCTCAAGTAGCGCAATACATGCTTGCCCGCCTTCCAGAAGAGCTTGGTAGGCTTAACCATAGCTTGTGAAAGCTGGTTAACTGCATAGCATATATCAGGTCGTGTATTGACCAAATACATCAGCTACCCCACCAACTGTCGATAAACAGTGGCATCCACTTCTTCTCCCGAAGTGGCATCCTCCTTCCTCCAACCTCCAGGAAGAGGAGTATCAACAGGCTTGCAGCCATGCATGTTGAACTTCTCCAGTATCTCCCGAGCATACTTGCCCTGAGAAACAAACAGTCCACCACTGCGCTGCCATATTTCCAATCCTAGGAAATAGTGAAGGAGGCCCAAATCCTTCATCTCAAACTCTGTAGCAAGATCCTTCTTGCATGACAGTATCAACAGCTCATCACCCGTTAGAATCAAATCATCAACATACAGTACAATGATAAGCAACTTACCCTCCACCACAATCTGGTATAGGTTCGGATCCGCCTCGCTCTTGGAGAATCCAAGTCCTGTGAAATAGCTGTCTATCCGTGTGTACCAAGCACGTGGTGCTTGCTTCAACCCATACAGCGCTCTCTTGAGCCTGCACACATGCGACTCGCTGCTGAAGACTTCAAAGCCTTCGGGTTGCTCAATGTACACCTCCTCCTCAATGACTCCGTTGAGGAACGCAGTCTTCACATCCATCTGATGAATGTGCCATCCCATCTGTGCTGAGAGAGCGAGAATCGTCCGTATGGAAGAATACCTTGCGACAGGTGCAAAGGTCTCCTCATAATCAATCCCCTCAATCTGTGAAAAGCCTCGGGCAACAAATCTTGCCTTGTACTTCTCCACACTCCCGTCAGCTGCCTGCTTAACTTTGTAGATCCATCTCGAACCCACCACTTGTTTCCCTTCCGGTCTAGGAATAATCTCCCATGCACTGTTTCTGACAATAGAATCATACTCTTCCACCATGGCGTCTACCCATGCGGGATCCTCCACAGCTTCCTCGAAAGAGGATGGCTCAGTCACAACACACTTGCTCATAAGAGCCATGTATCCAGTGTACCGATCAGGTGACTGTCTCTGCCTGCGTTGGGCTATAGGTGGTCCTACAACTTTCTCTGCATCTTGAGCCAGTCGCTCAGCTTCTGTCAAGCGCTTTCGCCCTCTGATGGTTGGCGCTGCATGAGTGGTCTCTTCCACTCCATGAACCTCGTCCTGTGGCTGATCCACGTCCTGAAGCTCATCCTTAGGAACTAATAGCTCCTCATCTGCATGCAAGTGTAGCTCCCTCTCAAGCGAACACTTCATGGCTTTCTCCTCCTGAAATTTTATATCCCGTCGCACAACAGTTTTACCACTATCTGGCAAATACACACGATAGTTGTGGGGCGTATCAGTGTACCCCACAAATATCCCAACCTCTGCAGTCGGTTCCAACTTCTTTCTGGCATCCTTCGTCACATGCATGTAAACGTTAGCACCAAAAATCCTCAAATGAGAAAGATCAGGCTTCTTACCAGAATAAGCCTCCTCGGGTGTACTCATGCCAAGTATCCTATGAGGACAACGGTTCTGCACATAAACTGTTGTATTGCATGCTTCCGCCCACAAGTGAAGGGGTAGGCCCTGATCATGCAACATTGCCCGTGCAGCACCCACAATCGTTCTGTTCTTCCGCTCAGCTACCCCGTTCTGCTGTGGGTTATGGGGAGCTATGAGCTCTCTACGAATCCCTTCTGCCTTGCAGAAATCCTTGAACTCATCCGAGATGTATTCACCACCATTATCGCTCCTAAGAGCCTTCACCTTCTTCCCCGACTCCTTCTCGACCAGTGCTTTGAATTCACAGAACTTTGAATATGTCTCGCTCTTCTTCTGCATGAAGAAGATCCAGCACTTACGAGAGAAATCATCAACAAAAATCACATAATACCTGTGTTTTGCTGTCGAAGCAACTGAGAAAGGTCCACACACGTCTGTGTGAATTCTCTCAAGGATCGTCGTGGCGCGACTATCCTTCTCGTGAAAGGTGGCTTTCACAAACTTCCCCAAAGTACACCCCTTGCATTGATCTGACTGCGCAAGTGTGCCTTTAGGAAGCCCTGTAGTGATCTGCTGCAGTATCTTCAAGGCTCCATGGTGAAGGTGACCCAATCTCCTGTGCCACAACTCACCATCATCCCGGCTCACCAATCCTTCTGCCTTGCCTGCCATTGCTGCGCATCCATCTACATGCAACTGATAAAGGTTCCTCACTCGAACCCCTATCTTCCGGGTCTCACCAGTTGTCTTGCTGCGCAGGAAGGCCTTTCCCTCGCTGAAAACAACATCATACCCCTTGTCTTCTAACATCGCCACTGAGATGAGATTCTTCTTCAATCCTGGAACATGCATGACTTCCTTCAATACAAAGGGTTTACCAGACTCCCTCTCAAAGGAAATGGTACCGATACCGGTCGCACTGTATCTACCATCATCGCCCATCTCGATGTGCACTCCAAGATCTTTGTCCTCCAGATCAGAGAACAAATCTCTATCTCCCGTCATGTGAAAAGACGCACCACTGTCCAGAAACCACACTGATCCCATCACACTTGAAACCAAGCATGCAATCAATGAAAAATCAAGCTCAAACTGAGAAGCTAAAGCCTCTCCCCCTGCAGATCCAGCAGCTTGCTTGTTCTTCTTCTTCTGCGGACAATTTGTGGCATAGTGTCCATGCTGGTGACAGTGAAAACATTTCACCTTGGACATGTCCTGCTTCTTGCCTTTCGCACCGAAATGAGAAGCTTTCTTGTTCTTCCCCTTCTTTGCTTTGGCAGCCAAAGCACAATTCTCTTCATCAGCTCCCTTTGACGAAGATCTGTCCCTGGTACTCCGCCTGATCTCCTCCTGCACAAGATCTGACCATAGTCTTTCCCATCCTGGCAACTTCTCCCGACCATTGACAGAGTCCTGATAGGAATGCCAACTCTTCGAAAGACCAAGGAGAGCCAAGCTCACCAAGTCCTCATCATCGACAGTAACCCCCACACTTCCCAGCTCATCTCGACACTGAGTGAACTTCGTGAGATACTTGGGAATACTGTCTCCCTTCTCGCATTTGATGTTTCTGAGTTTATCTTTGAGCGCCAGCTTCCTCTGATCGCTCTTGCTTTGGAATAATTCTGTTAATGATTTCCACATCAAATATGGAGTAGCCTTTTTATGGACAAGCCTGCGGGCCCACTTAGTGAAGGCGACTCTTTTCACTAAGCTCCATCATCTTGTTGCAATCTCAACACCAAACATAGGGCTGTAGTAAAAATACAAAGTAAAAGGAGAAAACTTGATCAATCTTCCCTTTTACCAGTACAAATAGAGATGGCTAATGTGGTATGGAATGAAGAATTCAATCCTTCCGAAGACCTCACAAAACTTTCTCAGTATGTTGGAGCCTACTCGGCAGCTACTATGGATAAAGCATCAGAAGTAAGCAATTTACTTAAGGAAAAAGACCAAACAATTGTTTCATCACAGTCACAGGTATCTGAAAGACAGCAAAAAATAGAACAATTAGAACAGCAGCTATCAACACAATAGCATATAAACAGCCAATTAAATGAGAAATTGCTCAAGGAAAAGCAGAGGATAGACCAAAGCGCAGTACAGAAACAAAAAGAATTATCCGCAGCATTGGCCAAGATGAAGACAATGAATGAACAAATGAGTAAGACAAAAGATGAGCAAATCACTCAACTATCACACCAAGTAGAAAAGTTCAAGAGTCTTCCTCAACTAGCAGACTTCAGGTCCGAAGCTCTCCAGATCAATAAAGCATTGGTTAAATAGCTAAAGTTGCTATGTCATAATATTTCCCTTGTTGAGCCCCTCTGTGAGATTACTTCATCAATAATTGACAAATCAGTCAACGCCGGGCAGGATTTGGAACAGGCTGATGAGACTTTAACCAACTTTCTTGCTTGGCAAGAAACCAGTGAAGGGCAAGCCGCAAATCTGCCTAAAATTCTAGAGTCACACAAAGAGATTCTTTTCCTAGAATGGCAGTCACAATTGATGAAAGCAGAAAGAGAAACCTCAAGATGCAGATCAGCAACCAGTAATTTAATTGAGTTAATCAATGATACTCTTTATCTATCTAACTTGATTTCACAGTGCACTCCAGGTAAATTTCCGTCAGCCAAAGTATTGGAACAAACATGCAATCAAGAATTGGAGAAGAACGAAAGATTAATCGTCGACATCCAAAGTTTAACTTGGGATACCTTTTGGTTTTTCCTAGTTAAACCATACAGTCAAAGGGCAGCACTCAAATGTTTAACCGATGCAATTGGTTACATGATTCCCGAAATCCATGATGCCACATATTCAGCCCAACTGCATTCTCATCTAAGTCACCCCCCAGAATTGCAACCAATGATTGCTATCTGCCAGCTCAAAGCAAAGGAATATCAGCCGAAACAATGAATCATGCTACCAACTTCAAACAGGCCTATTTCGAGGAGATTCTCATGATTTAGTTATACCACCTAATAACATTTTTATTTCATAATTAGTTAGCTTATATAGTATTTATAGACCCTTTCATTGTTTTAGAAAGGGTCCTCAGTTTTTTGTATAAACTCAAATCAAGAAGTCACACTATTGTGCTTCTGATATATTTTTATGAAGACTGGGCCAATATTCTGAATTTTAACAAAGAAAGCTTTGATGAGATGTGCATTATTGCTTTGTTGTGGAAGTGTTTCTAAGTTAGAAGAAGGAATATGAATGCGATTGATATCAGGAGTGATCCAAATAACATATGGTACTATTATCTATGCTTTTGCTTCATTCTTTCATGTGAATCGGCGTTTATTTAATCTTGCTATCATTGGATATACGTATGTGTTTAAACAGCAGTCCTTATACTTATCACTATTGAATGTCTAGGGAGTTTTATTCTTTCAATCATATTTATGTCAATAATATATGAAGAATAGTGTAATAATGTTTTCATGATTACTTTGTTCAACTACTTGAACAAAGTAATTATCATATGAATAAATGTATTTGTTTACCAATAGAGTCATCTATATGCCTGTTTGTAGATAAAGATCATCAAACGTTACACTAAAGTAGAAATTTCCCGGGATAGGACAGTTGTTTATAATTTTACTTTTTAGATTAAATCATTCATCCATTATCATTATATATTAGAGAATCAACCACTTATCCATCCTATCTACAAATTATTGGGAAATTGGTCCCATTATTTCCAGTCGGAGCCACCACACCAAGCAGAAAAGGAGTTGCCTTTAAGGTCCGGACCGGGTGGTTTTCCCCGATATTGTTGCAGCGATTTTTGAGGCATCAACATGACCATACTTCATGAGCAATGGTCGGTGGTGGAAATGGAGAAGAGGACTCTTCAAAAGAGGTAGACATAACCGTCAGGCGATTTAGGAACGAGGAGTGATGATGAGTATTGATCCATGGTGGTTCCTCAAGAGACATGATTTTCATGATACTTTCATCAGCGAGGAAGGTCTCAAATAAGAGATTGGATGATTCCAAAGTGCGAAGCCATGGGGATTGAGAGTACATATCGAGAGAGGTCTTCATCATATGAGAATCAAAGGATGTGAAGTTCGAGGCTGAAACAATTTCCACGTAACTGACTTCGGCGGGACTAAGGGGCATAACCTCACCCCAAGTATAAACAAGATCTGGCGTAGGTATGACCCAGGGATCAGATTTGACCGACATCATGTTGATAGAGGCAACATGAGGAGATGGGAGTGGAAAAATTCTCATTAAGGTAGAATCTTTGAAGAGACCCGTCCCCCACACTCTCAAAGGGAGCACTAGAGTGCTTGACATATGGAACATTGCCATCTGAGGAGGAAGAGGCAAATAAAGACAGTTGATCAATGGTGACAATCTTCCCTTGATGGGGAAAATGGATCACACGAAACAAAGAGGAGGCCACGGCATGCATGGCATGAGTCCAACCTCTGCCGAGTAGAAGATTATAATTGAGATTGGCATCAACAATCTCTACTTCAACTTGCATTGTCTTGCCTTCCAGGGTGATGGCAAGGTTAGGTAAGACACTAAAGGGTCATGAATCGTGCCCATCGAAAGCTTCCAAAGTGTTGGGAGACTGGTTCAGCATAGGGGAACCAATAGCTTTCCAACATGCAGTTGACATGATATAGGTGGAGGCACCTTCATCGATGACAGTGCAGTGGATCGTCTTCTCATTAATGATTACTTGAATAAGAAAGGCAATCTGATGAGGGAGCCATGGAACATGTTTCTCCAGATCGAAACATATCAAACTAGAATCGGTGGGATTGATGTCCCCCATAGCTGAAAACAAAGATTTCCGCTACAATGTGTAGCTTTGGAGTACCTAGAGAGCTGACATGGCTGACGGCGCCTGAGCCAAATCCTCGACACACCTCCAAAGGGTGGCCGCGTAGCGGAATCAAGGTTAGGGTGGTTGATTTGCAGAGGGCTAGAACTCAAGGTAGAAGAAGAAGGCGCAACTTCTTTTTCTTTCCTTGCTGTCAGAGCTGGAGTTTGATAATCTTTCGACTAGGTGGCCACATTAATGGGCGTGCTCATCATGAACACTTGAGATCCATAGGAAGCAGATCGGGGTTGGTCTACCATTTGGGTCTACTGAGATGAAAATGGCTCTTTAAGGATAGCAGGTGTCCCTTTGAGCAAGCGACTAACTTCAGACCGTCAAGCACAATCCTTAGTGTAGTGATCCTCCTCGCAAATGAGGCAGGGACACTTAGGTTTCCATTGTAAAGATTCGCCAGTAGACGATTTGGGAGGACCCTGTTTTGGGGCATCGGCTTTAGCTTTGCCTTTGCCTTTCTTTTTTCATTTCGAGGATTTATCCATTGTGGTAGACTGAACAGCATAGACCTTTGAGGTTTTACCAGGGCTAGGTAGATTCTGAGATGAACTATAGGAGCAGCATTCGAGACCGACTTCTGTTTGGAAGATGTTTTAGCAGGGGTCTGGGATAATGAACAAATAACTCCATCAATGATAGGAACAGCTGGTGACTTTGATACTGCGAAATCGGATGATGGTCGTGGAGCATTGGGTAACAACTCGTATAAAGTGCCAAACTAAGAGTAAACCAGATCCAAGTACCAGGCACAAGCGATGGCTTGCTCTTCAGTGACGCATCCACTCATAGCTATATAGCGAGCAATTGGGGCTATGAATGATTTGATAAACCATTCAATGAGAAACTAATCAGCGATCTCGAATTTGATTAGGCGACGTCTATGTCTCCATTCATGGATATGATCAAAGATGTGTGTCACAATGTCTTGCTTAAGCGATGTGAGCAAATAGGTGCCAGTTTCATAGTGAACTGGCAGCTGAAAATGCATGAGGAAAGCCATGGCTAACAAATTCAAGTCATGGAAAGTACTTCGAGGTAGCTCGATGTACCATTTCGTTGCATCACCTATGAGGGTTCATTGGAAAAGATGAAGATGAATAGAATCATCCACCTATGAGCTCGATGAGCACCAGAGGTGATATGTCATCACATGGGCCCAAGGATCTTCTTTAGCTTTTCCATCAAAATTTGGGCAATCACTTGGTATCTTGGACGACACCAAAGGCTAATATAGTGAATGAAGGATTGGATCATTCGTAAGGTGAAATACATCTAGAAACTCAAGTGTAGCCAAGAAAGTTAATTGAGTGTTAAAAGGCATAGGAGGTCGATAAGCGGGCCCATAGGGAGGAGCCCATCCCTACTGGTAAGGATTTTGGCCCCACAATGGGGGAGTTTAGCCATATGGCATCTAAGGCTGCCCCCATTGAGGATTACCTTGACCATAGGGATAATTCTGACCTTGAATACCTTGAAACTGTCCAGGCACAGGTTGTTGATAGGCAATGTCTGGTTAAAAGGTTGTTGAGCCTGTTGACCTTGGACATATGGATATGGGACCTGTTGTCCTCGAACATAGGGCTAATGAGCCTATTGTCCCTAAACAAAAGGGTTCTGGACTTGCAGTCCTTAGGCATAAGGTTGATACAGTTGTTGCCCTTGGACATAGGGATTTTGTACCTGGTGCCCTTGGCCGACAGGATTACGAACCTGTTGACCTAGGACAAGAGAGTTTTGGGCCTGCTGCTGCAGGACTTGACCTTGACCCTGCCCTTGCAAGGGTTGACCTTGTTGGTATGTATACAAGGGTTACTACTACCCTGTTGGTTTTCTTGTTGCAAGGGCTGACCTTGCTGTTACATAGTAATTTGTCACTGTCATCTCAGTCCCTCGGTTGTGTCATGTGTCAAATAAACATGTTCATATCTTCCCACTCATGTAAGAATATTAAGAAAATGCTCTTTGATGCTGAAGATTGACCCTTTTTGAATAAGTTCATGCATCATCGCTAGTAAACCCTTAAAATCCACGACGGTTCTCTGTCATGCACGGTATTGTTGCGATGTCATCGCTAGTCCCTAGTTCATGACCCGCGACGATCCAGATTTGGAAAATTAGTTCAAACAGTCAGCCTTCTGGACGTTTCTAGAGTTCGTTGTTGGGTCAGTTTGGGTCGCCTTTCCGCCTCTGGGATGGTGGTTCCGCCTTTTGTGCTACCTTCCTTGAGGATAAACTCCATCTCTCTCATTTCATGTAGGCTCCTCCTCCTATAAAATCACTCACCATTTCTATGATCTGCTAGTTCCTTAGTTGCGAGTTCTTTTGGTTGTACAGTGTTGCTGTTGCTTTTGAGTTTGATAGATAGTTTTGGTGTGAGTGTGACAAGTGTGGGATTGCTACATAGTTTGCAAGAAGGTGTGGAGTGCCCTTAACTTTGTGTTAAAGCTTGTGAATGAGAAAGAGATATATTGTTGTCTGGGAGACCCATCCTTGAGAGTGAATGCTTGAAGAGACACACTGGCTGGACCCTTCGAGAAAGCTTGCGACGTCAAGACTTGGTTGTAAGCTTTGCTCTTGTTTATTATTAATACAATCAATGATGATTTCCTATATCTTGTACATAATTTACTTGATAGCTCATGACCTCTTGACTTTATGAGTATATAGATCATTTATGTTTCTCGGTTACGTGCTCTGTTGTTTCTTTGTAGTGTTTCAGGTTGATTTCTCGTTAAGGAGAAGGAAACGGAAGCTGGAGTAGCACAACGGAACTTCATCAACCACCGGTTTGAGGTAGGCCTCCAACGATGACTATTTAAGGGAATTAATTGTTGTTTTGTCCTTGCTATGATTAGACCCACTCTAGGGCTAGAGGGGTTGCCTCCATCCGCAGAGGGAACACTTTCTTGCATTACAAGTTGGCGACTCCGTTGGGGAGTCCTTTGCATGTTTCTTCTCTTGTTTTCTCTTGTTTTGGTTTTGATTTGGTGTCTCTTGAATTTTTGGGTAAACTATCATTCTTTTCGGTTACTTGGGTCAATCTGGGAAATCCCTTTATTATCTGTAGGATTGACTGGTTTTTGTTTGGGAGTTTCTTGTTCATCTGTCATTGTTTTTAAGATATTCGCTGAAAAACGTTTAATAGTCGCGCCGACGTCGCCTTGTCTCTGCTGTAAAGTTCTATGCGTTGTTGAATCCTATCATACAGTCGCGACGACTCCTGACATCGGCCCGTCACAGAAGAGACGTGTACTCTCACGACGACGTCACTCTGTTGCTACAACTAGTGGTTGATCGTCCCTAGTTGCTAGTGTTATGCCCGCAACGATTCCTGTAGAGTTGTTTTTTCAATTCTACCTCCTGAATTCACCAGTCCTGTTGATCCCCTGTTATCTTTCTCTTGCCCATTAGCTTGTTTTTTATTGCTTATGGTTAAGGTACTCTCTCTTTGGTTTTATTGAATGAATCTTGCATTTTTGGCTTTGTGACCTAGTTTGTTCTTTCAAATTCTTGAATTACTTGGCTTGGTTGCTTGTTTGCCCAAGGTTCATCTGCAACCTTCTTGTTGATTTGTTTGAGGCTTCTCCATTGCTTGTTTCTTTCTGGTTGATTTTTAGTGACAATTATTGAACCAATCTTTGGTATTGATTTGATTTCTTTTCACTACCGAACATAGATCACAATTGTTTGGATCGACCGGTTTCACACTTTCCTATTTGTTTCTTTTAAATTCAAAACAATCAAAATCAAAAGATTGCATTCATTTAGTATACGAAAGTGAAAGTGTATTTGCATTTCAAGTTTGCATATTGGAAAGCAAATAATAAAATCTATCATCAGTAGTATCCATGCACTATAGGGTTGATGTGTTTATGCATTGTGTCTCTTAGCTTATCTTGGTTTTCCTGGTTTGGGAATGATCTCTCTACCCTCCTGTAGGTAGGTGTTCATTGAAGTAAAAGATGCTTTACTCATTCTAGTTGCATCCTAGGTTTTTGTATACATACGGTAAGGCCTAAAAACTAAAACATAATTCAAGATCAACTCTAAAATGAACTGAATAAACTTAACAATGCATTGGAACATAATTTACATTATTTATAGGTCTAGGCTAGAGACGTGCTCCGGCGTCGTTAAACCTAGTCCTTATTGTTTTCACTTAAGGTTGGGCGATTCCTCCTTCTGTGACTCAATAGCAGTCTAGTACGGAATTTTGCTCCCAGTACCGTCGAGTATATGTTGGGAGACCCCACTACGTTATCATCCTATATCCCTAGGAAGCCATGTCTGCTACCTTGCAAACTGTAATGCATGGAACACAGCATTTGGGAAGATTGACTGCCGTACGGAAAGTCCTTGGTTTTCATATGATTGCCAAGGTGTATATGCGGTTTTACAAGTTGTTTGGTAAACCTTTTGCCTAGTTTCTCCAGAGTAGTCACTTTCGTTCCCTTTTAGACTTATTAAAAGAAAAGGTCCATCAGAGCACTTGTCCTTTCAGGCTCATTAAACCTCAAAAGAGATAGAGTCATCTTTTCATCCTTTTCTCGACTCTTGAAACATGAAAAGGTCAAGTTTTGTTCCTACATCGTAAAATTTACTCCCCACGAAATATTCCTGGTAACAATTCGAGTTCTTGATTAAAGTGCAAGTGTTTTTCAGGCTCATTCCTAATGGCAACATTCCCCGAGTCTACTGGCCAAGGTCTCCCCCCCGATCGAAATCCTAGTCCGTTTCCGCCTTTTGGAAATGTCGGTGCTCCATATATGGCAACAATGTCTTTGCCTGGGTTAACCATCGGTTTGCCCATGTGGTTATTTTCAACCTTGGTGGTCCCCAATGTCATGAATCTCGTTCCACCGTCTCCTTCTTCTGAACCGTGACACGTTGATTCCAAGGTTGAGCCTCCACCTTCTTCCCATATTTCTTCACCTTCATCTCCTCCTTCACCTGGTGAAAGTTTCACATATAGTAACTAGGAGACTAAGAAGAAGAAGAAGATGAAGAAGAAGAAGAAGAAGTCTGATAAACACAAGGCCACCTATGCAGCTATGACTCCGAGTACATATCAGGTCGGACCACCTTCTGCTCCTCCGTGGAAGGATAAGTTTCCTTGTAAATTGTGCAAGGGTGACCATCTTCTTCATGATTGTCTTGGCATTCCTAGGATCTTAGAAGTATGGTCTCACAATTTGGCTCGTTCCTCGTCATCCTCTAAAGCTCATGACGATGCTACCCTATCAACTGGAAATGGTAAGAAGAAAGGGAAGATTTGATTCCCCTGTAGGCTATGTGAAGGCAACCATCCCCTTCACCTTTGTCCGCTCATGGATAAAGCTTTCGTTGTTTTGGAAAGTCTTACAGCTTCTTCACCCCGACTTCTCGTTGGTTAACAGAGGCTCTCTTCAGATCCTCTCTCAGTTGACAAAGAGATTAACTTAGATTCTTCTCTCATCCGTCCTCCTCTTTCCGAGCCTGGCTGTGTTAAGCCTATTCCAGACCAACCATTGGTCTAAGAGAGTGTCGACTTGGGTTCACCACCTATTGATCGCTTTGTTTCGGAAGAGTGTCATGCTCATGTTCTTCTCATCTCATCAGATTCTCCTGAGTCCAAAAACGACCCTCCTATCCCAGCTGATTTAGAGGGTCCTTCTTTGATTCCTGTAGAGCATGGGGGAAATCATATGATACCCCCCCCCCCAAGTAGTTCAGTCGTTTCCTTCAACTGGAGTCACTTGACTGCTTTCTGCCTTCCATCCTACGTGCCTTTCCAGATTACAGTACATGCCTATGATAAGGCAGTACCTGGCACTATCTTGGAAGAGGGTGTGTCTGTCAGTCTTATGCCTTCCACTACTTGGCAAGCTTTAGGCTCCCCACAGCTTGTGCCTATCACACAAAATCTTTTGGCATTTGACGGAGGAACCAGTCAACCCTTAGGGATCCTTCTGAAGTTCCTTGTTACTTTGGGAGGCAAAACCGTCTATATAGACGTAATGGTTGTCCAAGGTGCTTTAGATTTCAGTCTTCTCCTTGGCCATGACTATATTTATGCCATGGGGGCCCTTATCTCTTCACTTTTCCATGTGGTTTGTTTTCTAGACAATGGAAGAATTGTGACCATAGATCAATTGTCGTTCTTTTGTCAGTCAGTGCCTCCTGTACCACCATCATCCCCCATTGGTTCTTATCCGCAAGCAGTACCTTCTTTGCCACGGGTCAATTATGTGGCTACCCGTTCTGTCTCCACCTCTGATACTAATCATGTAGATGGTCTCATACATCATGTACTGGGGGCATTGGAACCCGATCTGTCATTCATGCCTCATGACCTGTATTCCTCCCAGAGTGCGTTTCTTCCCTCCCGCAAAGACCTCTTGGGAGCCATGTTCTCATATGGCCCATGAACAAGGAGTCCCGAAGATAGTTTTAATCTTGTGTCAACCTCGTTAAAAAATGAAACAAGGTGTCCAAGGATAGTTTTGATCTTGTGTCAACCTCGTTAAAAAATGAAACAAGGTGTCTGAGGACTATTTGATATTGTGTCAACCTCAGTAAAAAATGAAACAAGGATCATCAAGCATAGTTCCTTGTCTTGTGTCAAGCTCGTTAAAAAATGAAACAAGGGTTATGAGGATAGTTCTTTTACTGTGTCAACCTCATTAAAAAATGAAACAACTCCCTTTCCAAATCGAGTCTTTGATTAAGATCTCGTAAAATCCAAGTCGAGTCTTTCCAAGATCTTGAAAGAGAACCTCCATTCCATCCACCTTTTTGAATGCAATGAAGCTTGGGGGGCATGTACCTCGATTTGCGTCGTTATGCTGGGGGCATGCAAACTCATAACAAGCATAGTTTTTCATTTCAAGCTTGTGTAAACATGAAACCAAATCCAAGAAGAGTTCTACATGGTTCAAGCTTGTGTAAAAATGAACCCATACCCAATTTACATCTCGTGATTGCCGTTTTTATCCGCTAAATTTTGCTAGATGGGCCTTGGTTGTTTCATTCCATTGCCACCATCTCTTTGGCCGATCATATTCTTTCACTTGGTTATTTTTCCTTTCCTGAGGAACCACAGCGATGAGTGGTTTTATTAGCCAACCTCTTGACCATTACATGTTTTGAGCAGTTCCACCATTTTCGGAACCAGTTGCTACCCTTTGTACCACTCATTCCTCTAGGACGAGTCACCTTTAAGCTCTTTTCTAACTCGTAAAAGATGAAAAGATTGCCGAGTATTTTTTTCCCTTTTTGGCTCATTAAAGAGAATAAAAATGGAGGTATGCTTTCAGCTCTTTTCTGACCGTTTAAAGACGAAAAGATAGCCGAGTTTTCCCTTTTAACTCGTTAAATGGAACAAAAGGTGGTCCACTTTCAGCTCTTTTCTGACCGTATAAACATGAAAAGATCACCGTAATTTTGTCATTTCGAGTTCGATATTGATTACGAAACGACGTGTCTTTGATCGCTTTTCTATTTTTTCGAATCAAGGCCACTAATTATGAAAAGTACTCCTTGATCGTAATGGTCAAGCGGTTCTCTCGAGTATTATTCTATACTTTTTTGGGCTCAAGAGACACAAATTTATGAAAAAGGACCCCCCTGGAGTTTTCTTTTCCGTCTCTTTTTCAATCTCTCTAAACATGAAAAAGACTCCGAGTTTTCCCCAAGGATAATTTTAGGGGCGAATGTTCGCCCTTTGGCGAAATTAAGGGGTTTTAAATTTTTAGTGGGCGAATATTTTGTATCATAGTACATTTTTACAAATCACCTCAAATAGCCCACCTTATTTTAAGGGAGAGGGTAAAAAAGGTAAATTTAGCCCTTGAAATTAGGACTTACAACCTTCCATTCGCCCATTTTCAAGAATAGGTTTTATTTAAGTGAATCCATTCACCCATTTTCAAGAATAGGTTTTATTTAAGTGAATCCTATGGGCCAAATACCATATTTATAAAAGAGGTATGGTAAATTAATAAAAATATAAATAAATGAGAGGTATGGTAAATAAATAGAGCATTTTTTATATTTACTCCATAAGTCACCTTATATACATGTAAGGGTGTAAACAAATAAAAATATAAGTAAAGTGGAGGTATGGTAAATAAATAAAACGTCTTTTTATACTTACTCAAAAGGTATGGTAAATACGTCTTTTTATACTTACTCAAAAGGTATGGTAAATAAATAAAAATATAAATAAACTAGACGTATCGTAAATAAATAAAACCTTTTTTATATTTAATCCATAACGCTCATTCTATTTATGAAGGCACAAGAAAGAGGTTTTATTTAAGTGAATCCTATGGGCCAAATACCATATTTGTAAAAGAGGTATGGTAAATTAATAAAACTATAAATAAACGAGAGGTATGGTAAACAAATAAAACATTTTTTTATATTTACTCCATAAGTCACCTTATATTTACGAACACTCAAAAAATGGGTTATATTTAGGTGAAACCTATGGCCAAAATACTATGGGACAAATACCATGGACTAGATTGTTATTAATACCATGCAAAAAACCATTATTAACCCTAATATTAGAATTAATAAAAATAAAAATGGCACATGGTATTGACCCATGGTATTCACCAAAATGGCACATGGTATTGACCCTGGTATTCACCTGGAATGTAGCCTATTTAAATGGGGGAATTAAACCAGCATGTAGCCTATGCTAAGATTCACTAGGACTTTACAAAGTTTTATTATTTAGTGAAAGACTCGCCAAGATCTTACAAGATTTTATAATTGAGTAAAATATTCGCCATGCCTGGTGAGAGATTCGCCAAAAAATTATATATACATATTATATTATTGATAAAATCGCCTTCCATTTTTCCTATATACCATGGAGATTCGCCCATTTATTATATTTATAAATTTAGGGGGGTTCTTAAAATTTTCCCTGGTTTTCCCTATGTCGGACTCATTAAACCCTGACGACATTGGACTCATCATCATGACGAGACTCGAGCTTCTCCTCCCTAGGGCTCGTTAAATTATCACTAGGCTGGATTCGTCTGAAGGAAAAACTTATATTACAAGCATATGCTATCCCCTTCAAGCTTGTTTTCAAAAATAATTGGGGTACTCGCCAGCAATGGTGGGGGAAAATTTGGAAGTCATCATTGGTTACCTGCAATAGCTAGTCACTCTTGAAAATCGACAGTTTTGCTTTTTGTAGGGTTGGGATATCCATACATTGTCATTTGGCCTTCTAGGGTTTTGGGTTGCCATTTAGCCTCATTCCATCTGATCCATGTTTTCTCTGTCAAGCCTCTGATCCCTTGGTACCTAAATGCTGCCACCTTCTAGAGTCGTGTTGCTGATATGTTCAAGAGTATAATCCTTCTGCAGTTCACACCCTTCCCTCCTCCTCTGATACTCTGTTTCACCATCTACTACTTGTTACTTATCTCATGTCATTGATGAGGGAAACATTATGGCCCTCCTGCGATGGATCGTCTCCTGTCGAAGCCAACTCATTATCCAGGAGATTGGTCTAGAGATTCCCTTTCGATACCTTGGAGCTTGCATGCCTCAATGGAAAGTTCTCCATGCCTGACGATAGACTCTCATCATTGGTTTTCGATTTGGTGATTCCACAAGTGTTCGACTTCAGCTCATTTCTCACACTTAGTGGATTGTACTGGACAATACCTTGAGAGCCATTAGCATTATTGGTGGTTTCTCTCGCACTTGTTAATGGTTTTCATCATTGACTGGTAATCAAGCAACTTTCTATCATGCTTGACTTCAGCACATCTGTTCGCATGCTAGAATTTGTACTATGATCGGTTGGGTTTCAAGACCCCGAAATAAGATTACACATGTTCGGGCTGCGTGGATTGGTTCGTGATTACATACATGACTCTTTGATGGATGGTTGCGACCATACCTGAGTCTTCATGGATGGCTACGACCATACCTTTATCATTATCATGGTCTTATCATCTGGGTGGCTGCGTCCATACCACAGACCAAGTTCATACGGATAGTTGCACCCATGCCCAGACTACATGTATTTCACTATCAGAGATATCAGTTGTACTTGTGCCTACAGGTTCTTCTAGGTGGTGTTCCAGTTTAGACAATTTCGTGAAGCATTTCACCCCTCCCACTCTCTCAGGCTTCATGCTTTAATTTGTCGTTGTCCTCATCTCAGTCCCTCGGCTGTGTCATGTGTCAAATAAACATGTTCATATCTTTCCACTCATGTAAGAAGATTAAGAAAATTCTCTCTGAAGCTGAAGATTGACCCTTTTTTACTAAGTTCTTGCGTCGTCACTAGTAAACCCTTAAAATCCGCACCAATTCTTTGTCATGCACGGTATCATTGCGACGTCGTCGCTAGTCCCCAGTTCATAACCCGTGACAGTCCAGATTTGGTGAATTAGTTCAAACAGTCAGCCTTCTGGATGTTTCTAGAGTTGGTTGTTGGGTCAGTTTGGGTCGCCTTTCTGCCTCTGGGATGGTGGTTCCGGATTTTTTGCTATCTTCCTTGAGGATAAACTCGCTCTCCCTCATTTCATGGAGGCTCATCCTCCTATAAAATCACTCACCATTGCTATGATCTGCTAGTTCCTTAGTTACGAGTTCTTTTAGTTGTACAGTGCTACTGCTGCTTTTGAGTTTGATAGATAGTTTTGGTGTGAGTGTGACAAGTGTGGGATTGCTACATAATTTTCAAGAAGGTGTGGAGTGCCCTTAACTTTGTGTTAAAGCTTGTGAATGAGAGAGAGATATATTGTTGTTTGGGAGACCCATCCTTGAGAGTGAATGCTTGAAGAGACACACTGGCTAGACCCTCTGAGAAGGCTTGCGACGTCAAGACTTGGTTGTAAGCATTGCTCTTGTTTATTATTAATACAATCAATGATGATTTCATATATCTTGTATGTAATTTACTTGATAGCTCATGACTTCTTCACTTTATGAGTAAATAGATCATTGTTGTTTCTCGGTTATGTGCTCTGTTGTTTCTTTGTGGTGTTTAAGGTTGATTGCTCATTAAGGAGAATGAAACAGAAGCTAGAGCAACGCAACGGAACTTCATCAACCACCGGTTTTAGGTAGGCCTCCAACGATGACTATTTAAGGGAATTAATTGTTGTTTTGTCCTTGTTGTCACTAGACCCACTCTAGGGCTAGAGGGGTTTCCTCTGTCCGCAGAGGGAACACTTTCCTACATCACACTTGCGGTTACAAAATTTGTCCTTGGGTTTGCAGGGGTTGGGCTTGCAAGGGTATGGGTTGAGAGGTATGTGGAGCATATTACATCTGCTACTGCATGACCTGGTGCAACTGTTGTAAGTATTGACCTTGCGATTTTTTCAAGTGACCTTGCTACAGGATAAATTTCCCTTGCTGTTGTGCGGAGAGCCTTTGCTGCAACAAAGGTTGCCCTCGTGGTAACAAAGGCTGCCCTGGTTTTTGTAAAGGTTTTCCTTGCTGTTGCAAGGGTACTTGAACAGTACCTGAGAAATTATCGAACTAAATCTTGTTGTAGCTAGGCTGGATGTACTACCCAAATGGGAGGGTGTATGGTTGATTAACCAATCCTTGAGAACCATATGGAATGTAAGGATTTTTGTATTGGACATGAGCCCTATAGGCTAGCTAATACTGAACATTGCTTGATCCAGACAGACCAGCAAGATTCTGAACCTGTTGGTACTAGACATTGCTTGCTCTAGTAGGGTTATAAATAATACCAGAGGGGGGCTGGTTTATACCAAGAATGTGAGCTTGTGAGACACTCACATTAGTGGCACATGACACCATAGAGACATTTAGGTTCTGCTCCCCAAGTGGTGTCACAATCTGGCCACTAACTAATGGGACAAAAGAACTGACAAAGATTATTTTTGAAATTGCCAGTTGTGACTGACACGTAATTAGGATCAATGATACAATAGTATTCGGAATGGTGGGTTGCACCGGGACTGAAGTAACATCATGTTGGGAAGTCGTGTTCATGACAAATGGATCTGACGTAATCCTGATGCATGATGCCCATACAGAATTATGGTAGAGTGATGAGGCATTAGGTGTACCTAAAACTAAGTGCCCCAAAGACACATAGCTGGGTGGAAAACTAGCGCGAATACCTTCCGAATAAGGGAAACCCTTAGGAGGGAACTATAATTGCAATACTTCTCCCTCGACAATGTGTGGAGTAGAAAATTCGAACTCATCCGGAGATGTGACTCAATCATCACCTTCGGGTTCCATGTTTGAAAACAAACAACGACGAATGGTCAAACGTGTACTAGGGGATAGTTCCAAAGGAATACCCGGCTGGTCGTACAGACTGTAAGGACGTTGTGGTGATATCTCAACAATGTCAAATAGAGGGTTCAAAGGATAGATAACTAGTCCAAGCTGACCATTAGTGGTCGGCGAGTTCTCTAGAGTTCGAACGAGATTGTCTAGAGATTCTGGGTCAAGATCTGCAGATGACCCTGAATCGAAAGTAGATGGAGGACAAGATGACAATGGTTGAACACTCGAAACAATTACGAGTTCAACATTTTGGTCCTCAAGTGACTCTAGTAACTCAGGAAACAACTCCTCAGACAATATTTCAGACGGAGGAGAGGAAGAGGAATTGGGTGAACGAGATGTTTTAGCCACGATGACCTTGTCTTAGTCGACTGAACAAATAACTTCAAGGTTTTAAAATGTCCTCTTAAAGGAACTCATGATTTGGTCAAAAAGACTAACAGGATGTTCTTGGATCATGGGAAATCAATTACTAAGATGCATAAATTATTGATGTTCTTTCATTTTTTAAGAGTCGAGAAAGAAACAAAGATGACTCTATCACTTTCAATTGGAAACGAGCTCCAAATAACAAGTGCTCAAATGATATTTTAAGTTTAAGGAGTCAAAAAGATCGAATGACTGCTCTGGATGATCTAGGTAAACAGGATGACCAGGCAGCCGTGAACTACAAAATATGTCCTAGCGAACCAAGAAGTACGAGCAGGCAATCTCCCCAAATGTTGTGTTCGGTGTATCACGTTCGCAAGGTGGCTGACTCGGCTTCCTAAGGATAAAAGGTTTGCAGCCTAGTGGGGTCTCCCATTATATACTCGATGGTATAGGGAGCACAAATCTGTACTAGCATTGTCTAATGCTGAAGCTAAAGACAACTGCTAGGTTTAAAGATGCCGGAACACATCTCTAGCCTAGACCTTCTAGATATGATCATTAATGTCAAATGCACCTTAGGTTAATTGAATTAATTTTAGAGTTGATCTTGAGTTAAGTTTTAGTTTTCAGGTCTTAGCGATGCTACTCGAAAAAACCTAAAATGCAACTAAATGGGATAAGACCTTTTTAATTCAATGAAATTCCTACACTAGAGAGGGTAGAAACTACTCAATCAAATGCAAATAATCAAGCAACTGAAAACGAAATGATCTCTCACTACTTCACTTTTTCAAAAAATAAACTAATGAAAAATGCATTCCAATTCCTAATTTCCTAACAAGCACCTATCAATTAGTCCTTTCAAAATGAAAAAATTATATTTCTTTTTCAAATGTTGATGTAATTCTAGTCTTAAAAAAAAATGCAAATTTCGTAACACGATGATGCAAGGGGCTAGAATTTCATACTCTCTCATGAAACCACAAAAAAAACTTCACATACGAACTTTCAATGAAAATTTTTTTGAGATAATGAGCTCTTCAAGCAGATGAAAACATGAAAAGAGAAGTTCATTCGAATCAATGAAACACCAACTTTACCAAACACAAGGCCAACAATGTGATCTATGTCGGAAAGAGAAGTTCAAGCTAGTAAACGAAACTTTTTGAAACTTGTGTAAAAAGAGGTCAAAGTCATAAAAGGACCGAAAAGAAAATGCAAGGAGTAAACGCACCTACAATTAGACTTAATGAGTCCACAATCTACTGAATGGGCGACTGACTAGATGCCCTAGTGTCACTGGCCACTCAATGACTCAATCAAATAGAAATATGACAAGCCAACAAGCAAGCAAAACCAATACAAAAAGTAGCTTTCTAATCAGGGAGAAAATAGTCAAAAAGTCTCATAGGGTCAAAATACAAGAGCAGAACACACTGGCCAAGATTGGGGTCAAGCCCTAATCTTCACTTACAGGCATCGGTGTGACTACCTAACTGACAACAAGCGCTAAAGGCTGGTCAACTATTCTTCAACAATTCGTGTTGTTCAATACAACTGTCAGTGGATTAAATGCGTTAGCCGAGGTAACTAAGGAAAAACAAAAAAATTCAAAACAGGGACCAGATCTACTACTATGAATTTTAGACTTAGGCCATTAAGAAAGAGAAAAGAAACAGAACCAAAGGGAAAATGTGAAACTAGAAAATTCCTCACGAAATCATGAAATCCAAAACAAACAAAAATATGGGATCCATAATGGAGTCGCCAATTTGTGGTGAAGTAAAATTATAAGTGCGGACACAAACGAATTCCTCTAGCCCGATAATGGGTCTAGCCACAACACATACATTCTATGGAAGATTTCCTTAGGTTATAATTGGTGGGCCCCAGTATTGTAGCAATAATGCTACAACTCCTGGAACTCCCTTCTTTAATTTTATCAACACGGTAGTTCGTAACAAACTTGGAAGCGACGGTGCTGTATGCACAAGTACTAGCTCTTGCCACAGCTATCACTTGGTCAGCTGGCACAAGTCCGCTAGGGGCTCAAGCCAACTTCTATGAGCTCTTAGAAGAAGCTTTTTAACTGATGGACGAAAGCTAACTCAAAGGAAGCTAATCTACTTGCGGAAAGAAACTGAAAGCCAAAATGAAACGCAAACCCTAGAAAACCCTAATTCTACCAACTAGTCCTATTGATGCAAAGGAAAGAATGAAAACTACGAAAAGAGATGCCATTACTTCTAGGAAGATAAAATGCATGTGTCTAAGTTATCACTATCTGAAGAAAACATCTTTTTGTATTTTTGCTTAAGTTGTTGAAATTATCATGCATGTGCTTCTAACTAGTTTTCCACTGTGCAGGGATGGATCAAGGGATGAAATGCTTTGGGAAAGGTTGGGATGGTACAGAGAGGATCTAAGGGATCCCTAACATTCTTTCTGAGAGTTTCACAAAGTCTGGATGCCATGCAACCGTGTTTATGAACTTCTACAGGAAGTCTGCAGGGGTTTCTACAGGAAGTTCTGTAATTCTTCTACAGGATGTTTTGAAATGGGATTTTTGAGGATGGGTGATTGATGGAAGATGCATGGATGGTTATGGAGGTAGGATGGGGGTCTGAAGTGACCCAGGAACTGATGGATGGAGTGGTGAGATGATATGTGGAAGGCTGATTTGGCTTTAAGGTAGTTGAGACAACAATGGAGAAGAAGGTAGGGTTACGTGGGCAAGAGGATGGGTGTGAAGCGAGAAGCCTAGATATGGGATGAATCAGATGGCTCTGATGAAGCTTGACCATGTGAGTGAATGATAGAGATGCCCTGCACAATGCACATTCAACCGAATCAATGAATTCTTGCAAACAAACTAAGTCCTAGCTAACTTAATCTAACTGTCAATGAAATGAATAAACAGCAGCCTCGTTTGGAAAGAGAACCATGTACATCACGTGAGCAAGAACATTCCGAAAGATCTAAATGCATGACAAACTCCTACCAATCGATTCCCAAACATAAAAAGCTACTTTAACCAACAAAAACAACCAAAATAACAAAGCAAGATCTAAAGAGCAGATTTTATTTTAAGAACGCAGCAAACACACATAAAGATAAACAGGGGAGGTACTGGGCGCTTGAGATGGGCCCAACCCCAAGAGCACAGCCTCCCAAGAGAGATTTAGAGCTGGTGCAAAGCTGAATTCATCTTTATTAATCAAGAATGAAGAATTACATCAAAACTGTCCACAAGGAGAGCTTGAGAATGAGCTGAAAGCAAAGCTAATCTATTGCATACAAATCGAATTACAAAATGACTACAACAAGGTTATGAAATGACTAACTACTAGCTACTATCTACTGGCTAACTATCTAACATCCACTGGCTACACTGGCTAACCCCAAATGAGGCCCTAAGCCTTCTTATTTATACAATTTGAGGACCCAACAGTCCTCCTAAAATTTAGGGACTCGGCTGCCCAAAACTTGGAGTTAACAGTAGTCCTACTTGACTTGCTTGGCTGCCCTTGTGCTGATTGATTCGGTGGCCCTTGAACTCCGAGCTGATGGTGGAGAATTCAAGGTAAGGGGACACCTTCCTACAAATCCTCTAGCTTGTTCTCCCACGAATTTGGCTGCCAAGTGCTCATTAAGACCTTCAATTTTGTCTCCAAGTTGACCAAAAAGGCTACACAAAGCACCCATTAGACTTGTTGGCATAATGACTAACCAAATTCACTCTATTAGCATAAAAATAGTAAAAAACATGCAATAAACCAATGAGAATGGTGGATTAAGTCAAATTAGGAGGTTGAATGAGCCCAAATAATTGTACATTTTTGGGGCTCATCATCACCCCCCTACTGAAAGTGTTGCTCATCCTCTGAGCAACCAATCTCTCTCCTCGTCTTTGATGGCCCTGGTGGCTTCTTTGGCTAACATCTCGGCTGATTTCTCCTTTGGCTTCCCTCTTTTCAAACTTCCTGTAGAAACAGTTCTCTGTCTTCCTGTAGAAACAGTCTGCTAACTTCCTGTAGAAACAGTCTGCTAACAGTTCTCTGTCTTCCTGTAGAAACAGTCGGCACTGTCTTAGCCTGCTTGGCTAAGGGTGCTTTTCCTTTCAGCTTGGCTGTGGCAGCCTTCGTCTTCTCACCCTTCTGCTCTTCTTCCTCACTGTCTGCTGCTTTTCTTAGTGAATCCTCAGCCTTGTTATGAGTGCACAAGTATATGCAATCATATGGAAGAAATGGTGCCCTTGGCATTCCCTAAAACCTGCAACGTGAGGGCACTCGTATGTCTTGTAACAAGAAAGTTGGTTAAATCCACAAGATAAGCCATGGTCATGTTTCCAAGCAACAGGAATATGATAAAGGTGTTTCCTTTCCTTATGCTTTGGCTTTGATACAAACAATTGGCACTGGCTTCTTTAACTGTGCACAACTAATCAATTTTCCCCTATTTGCCTCATGTTGACTAGATTCTGCATAATCAGTTGTAGGTCTCCACCACACCTCTTCCATATCTGATGGGTTCTGTTTCATATGTTTCTTTTCATCCAGATCACTAAGCATATGAATGCCCGACAAGGGATCCTTCAATGCTGAAAAAAATCAGAGATCCTTCTTCTCTTCTCTCATGTTCATTAGAAACATCAGCTTCTTTAAATTCGTATTGAGCTGCACTCTGGCCATCTAGCATACCTGATATATAATCTTCAACCCGTTTCATACCCTCTGTATTATCAAGTTCTGCATAAATGTTTGACATATGTTCCTTGAGTTGTGAAAGAGAAATTTGTTTCTCCTTACCTTTATCTTGTTTAAGAGGAAACCTTATGTCCAAGAGCTGGTACGTTTCCTTCTAGACCTCAGTCAAGTGTGTAGGAATGATTCCCTCATGCGTCACTTTAGGGAAACTTATCTCCATATGCTGCTGACTTTTCTTCTGAATAATAGTTGGATGTGAAGGGCTAGTTTCTTTACATACCACTTTTGGAATGGCGAAATTAAAATGCTGTTTCGGAAGCTGCATTTCTGATCCAGTATGGCTGACATTATGAATTTCATTTTGATGAGCATGAATGCTCTCTTTATGCACTTTTTCGGTGTGTGCAAATTTTGTGTCCCTTTCAAAAGCACAGCTTTAATGGGCTCCTTTGCATCTTTTGTTGGCATTATGATTCAGGTGTTGTCCTTGATGGCAAACCCATTCAGGGGATAAATCAAGAAGGACGCAGGAAATATGTTCAGCACGTGCGTCCCCGCAGGTATACCATACAGAACCCGCGTCCAGGGACGCAGGCCAGCCGTTCAGGAGGTGCGTCCGCCCAGTGCACACATTTCAAGGCAGAGAAATGCACGTGGGGGTTTCTTGTGTGGTATCTAGCCGACGCTTTTGTGTTTCTATGATGTCGGCTCGTGGTATTGTTCCATGTTTTGGGGAGAAGCTTGCCTATATAAAGCAGAGGAATTCATTTGGATTAGGCATCATCTTGGTTGATCATCTCTTGGTGTGATCTAGTCCATATCTTTAAGGGTAAATCTTCTAAAGGACTACGATCTATATGGCGCATGATCAGATCTGTGGATCTGAGTGTTTGGGTTGGTTCTGAAGTCCTCTTATCTTCTATATCTAAAGGGACGCAGATTCAGTGAAGGGAAAGTGCGCCGGGACGCAGTACAGTAAAGGATCAGGTGCGTCTCTGAAGCGAAGGACGCGGCGCGACTGTGGTATTGGGTGCGTCCCTGAAGCAAAAGACGCGGCGCGATAGTGTTGATGTGTGCGTCGGTCGCAGACAAGCAAAAGTAACAGTGCGTCTGCACGCAGAACAGCATAAGGTATACTGCGTCCGGTCGCAGGCCACAGAAAGAAAATATGCGTCCCTGTCTCAAGATGATCTGTTAACTGTATATTTCTGTTCATAAGGTGTTCTGGGTTGTTTCAGTAATTACTGATCTGATATCTGTAGTAGACTGTATCTGTTGTATACTTGTTGATCATTTTGAAAAAGAAGTAGGGGGTTGTAGCTCCCTTCCAGGAGAAGTCTAGAAAACGAGAAAGAGTTGTAGCTCTTTGCAGGTTGCAGCCTGCGTGCTGGTAAAGGACTGCACCAGTACAAAATCATTGTAAAAAGAATTTCTTGAAAAAAGATAGAGACATTATTGCAGCAGGTGGTTTTTCTCCCGCATTGGGTTTCCACCTTACATCTTGTGTTCTTTGGTGTGACTGTCTATTTTCCTTATTCATGCTCATTGTTTTATGGTACTGATATGCAAGAATATTTCAAAAGATCAAATAAGGAAGATTTGGTAAATTGCTAGATAATACTGATTCCCCCCCCCCCCTCAGTATTATTTCCAACAATTGGTATCAGAGCAGGTCCTTCAAAACAGCTTGATCGCTTGAAGGTAGATCGTTCATCATGAGCAACTACGAGAGAGAAGCATCAATCAGGCCACCCGTCTTCGATGGGACAAACTTCAATTATTGGAAGGTAAGAGTTACTGCATATCTTCAATCTCTTGGTACAGAAGTTTGGAACATTGTAGAATCAGGCTATGCCTTTCCTTCAGTTACTCCTACAGATCCAGCTGAGAAAAAGCAGTATGAAACAAATGCAAAAGCAGTCAGTACTCTATTAGGAAGTATATCTCAAACAGAGTTCATGAAGGTCATGCACTTCAAATCAGCAAAAGAGATATGGGACAAAATGATCACTAGCTATGAAGGAGATGAACAGGTAAAAGAAGCTAAACTTCAAACTCTCAGGACTCAATATGAGACTCTCAAGATGTATAATGATGAAAGTGTGGCTAATTATTTTCTTCGAGTAGATGAGATTGTTAATTGTATGAAAAATTTGGGTGAAGAAATAAAAGAGACTATAGTAGTTCAAAAGATTCTAAGATCTTTATCTCCCAAATTTGAATCTAAAGTATCTGCAGTAGAAGAAAAGGAAAATCTCCGTGTTCTCACTATGTCTCAGCTGCATGGAATTCTAACTGCTTATGAAATGAGAAAGGGAGGTCCAT
Source organism: Pinus tabuliformis (assembly GCA_031772625.1). Taxonomy (NCBI): domain Eukaryota; kingdom Viridiplantae; phylum Streptophyta; class Pinopsida; order Pinales; family Pinaceae; genus Pinus; species Pinus tabuliformis. The sequence goes on from CM062816.1 coordinate 1,528,955,508, forward strand.
CAGACAGAAGGGAAGCTGCTTTTAAAGCATCAGGCAAAGAAGATCACTATGAAGCATGTCATGTTCCAGAAGAAGAGGAAGAAGAATCAAACTTTGTCAGAAATCTTCAAAGGGGTTCTGGAAGGTTCAGAGGTAAGCTACCTTTCAAATGTTTTGCTTGTGGAAGAGTAGGTCATTATGCTGCAAAATGCTCTTATAAGGATAAAGGAAAGGAACCAGTTAGATGGAACAAGAAACAGGGTACAAATAAGAAAAGCTACTACACCCATGAAGATAGCGATGGCTTATCAAACAGTGATGAAGATGAACAAGGTAACAAATATAGATTGTTAATGGCATTTGAAGATGATAATTATGAGGATGCTATAGATGTGGATAACCTTTATGATGAAATTACTAGACTCAAGAGATGTATAGAAGAAAAGAACATGATTATTGATACTCTACAATTTCAGATTGATGAAAAGGAAAAACATCTTGAAAAATTAGAAGGTGAAATTGTTGGTCTTAGAAAAGAAATTGAGAAAACAAAAACTATTAATCTCAAGTTTATTAAAGGATCTGAAACGTTGAATGAGATTATCAGTGTGCAGCGATCTCCTCTAAATAAGACAGGTCTGGGCTACAATGGAGAAACTTCTCAAGCTTCCACTTCAAAAAGTTATCTTGATGCAGCAAGAAGAAATGAGCAAGAACACAAGGAAGATCATCAGGTAAAGCAGGGACAAACTTCAAACTATCAGGGGCAATCCAGCTTAAGGGTGAACAAAAGCCACAACCAGCCACAGGTAAAACCTTCTCAATTTGGTTCAAGAATAGATGAAAATAGAAATTACAATCAGTCGGCTGGTAGATTCAATAATCGCATAAACTTCTTCAATGGACAATGCTTTTCTTGCCATAACTTTGGTCACAAAGCAGCCCAATGTGTTGCGTATAAAACAATCATGACTAGGGAAGCTCAAAAACAAAGAAGCATGACAGGGAATACAAAAAGGACCTATAACAATTTTTCAGCTCTTGAAAATGAAGTTGAATGCTCTATTTGCAATAATTTTGGACATGAAGATGTTGAATGTAGAAACAGGTTTCCGGAAAGAAAGGTACAAGAACAAAAAAGGGAACAAACCTCAGGCACCAAAACATGGAAAATAAAGGAACCTCAAACAGAAAGATGTGGGATAGCATTCTATGCAGAAGGACAAGAAAATCTATGGTACATTGACAGTGGATGTTCAAAGCACATGACAGGTGATAAAGAAAAACTTGAATCTTATTCTAATTTAGAAAAGGGAAAGAAAGTCTCTTTTGGAAATGATACTCCTGCAACTATAAAAGGAAAAGGTATTGCTCCTTTAAAAGAAGATGTTAAGGCTGGAAATGTTTTGTTTGTTGATGGACTAAAGCATAATCTTCTAAGTGTAAGCCAGATGTGTGATCAAAGAACCGAGGTTATATTCAGATCAAATGGGTGTCTTGTTCGTGATCTTGATACAGGTAAAACAGTTCTCAAAGGAAAAAGAACTTCAAATAATCTATACATTTTTGATGAAGAACAACAACAATGCTATTTAAGCAAGGATGAAGAGCACTGGTTATGGCATCGAAGATTGGGACATCTAAGCTTCTCACAAATAAGGAAAGCTTGCAAATATCAGGCAGTTCGCGATCTTCCAGATATCAAAATTCCTGACAACACCTTGTGCAGATCATGTCAGTTTGGAAAACAGACTAGAACTAACTTTCCAGAGAAAGAAGGATCAGCCAGTATGCCTCTTGAGCTAGTACATACAGATGTATGTGGACCATTCAGAAAAAGAACACCTAGAGGAGAGGAATACTTGATATTATTTATTGACGATTTCTCCAGGTTTGTTTGGTTAGGACTTATGAAGCACAAAGATGAAGCTTTCGAAAAATTCAAATCCTTCAAAGCCTTGGCTGAAAATGAATCAGGTCACAAGATTAAGTGCCTCAGATCCGACAGAGGTGGAGAATTTACTTCAAATGAATTTTTCGATTTCTGTGATGAACATGGAATAAGGAGAGAATTTTCTACAGCTAGAACTCCTCAGCAAAATGGAGTAGTGGAAAGAATGAACAGAACAGTCCAGCAAATGGCTCGTGCTATGCTTGATGAATCAGGAACTCCTGCAACCTTCTGGGGTGAAGCTGCACATGCGGCAGTTATTATTCTCAACAAGACAAATGTCCGAGTGAACAGCACTCAAACTCCTCATGAGCTCTGGAGTGGTAAAACTCCTTCAGTAAAGCACTTCAAAATCTTTGGGAGCAAATGCTATATCAAAAATACTGAGGAGCAGCTTGGCAAACTTGATCCTAGAGCAGATGAAGGAATTCTTCTTGGCTACTCTCCACATAGCAAAGCATACAAATGCTACAATAAAAGACTTGGCAGAATTGTTGAAAGCATTGATGTAGTGGTTGATGAGAAAGGATACATTCCTAGGCAAATACATCGTGAAGACATTGAAGAAGATGAAAGCTACCCTCAAAGACAGAATGATGAAGAAGAAGAACCGCAAGAACAATTTCAAGACGGACCTCACGAAGAAGCAGTAGAAAGAACAAGAATAGAAGAAAAGACTCCATCCAGATATGTTCAAAAGAACCATCCAGAATCTCAGATCATGGGACAAAAGGAAGCAGGTATACAAACTAGAAGAACAGTTGCAGAAGCTTCAAGTTATTTGGCATTACTCTCCTCTACTGAACCACAAAATGTGAAAGAAGCATGCAAAGATGAATGTTGGGTGAAAGCAATGGATGAAGAACTTGAGCAAATCGAAAAGAACAATACTTGGGAGCTGGTTCCTAGACCAAAGGATAAGAATGTTATCGGAACAAAATGGGTTTTCAAAAATAAATTGAATGAAAATGGAGAAGTATTTAGAAACAAAGCCAGACTTGTTTGTAAAGGGTATGCACAGCAAGAAGGGATAGACTTTGAAGAAACTTTTGCTCCTGTTGCAAGACTTGAGGCCATCCGAATGTTTCTTGCTCTCTCAAGTTGTCAAAACTTCAAAGTATTTCAAATGGATGTGAAATCAGCTTTTCTGAATGGAGACTTGGATGAAGAAGTGTACATTGAACAGCCAGATGGTTTCATTCTTGGAAACGATCCAAATCTTGTATGCCGATTAAAAAAGGCTCTCTATGGTCTCAAACAAGCTCCAAGGGCTTGGTACTACCGGTTGGACAAATATCTTCATCAACAAGGTTTTTCAAAAGGTTCAGCAGATAGCAATCTTTATATAAAAGTTGAAAATGACAAATTACTAATACTTGTTGTGTATGTAGATGACATTATTTTTGGCAGTAATGAAGAAGCTATGAGTCAAAGCTTTGCCTCAGTCATGCAGAAAGAATTTGAGATGTCCTTGCTAGGAGAACTGACATACTTTCTTGGTTTGCAAATCCAACAAAAGAAAGGAGGAATCCTTTTATCTCAAACCAAGTATCTCAAGCAGATTTTGAAGAAATATGGCATGGAAGATGCAAAACCAGTATGTACACCCATGGTTACAGGATGTAGTCTCAGTGCAAATGACGAATCTGCAGCAGTTCATCAACCAACCTACAGATCTATGATTGGAAGTTTACTATATTTGACAGGTACCCGACCAGACATCATGCATGCAGTTGGAATAGTTGGAAGGTTTCAGGCAAATCCAAAGGAGACTCATCTTCAAGCAGTAAAGAGAATCTTCAAATATCTTCAAGGGACTCAAAATTATGGCCTATGGTATCCTAGAGATACAGATCTCACTCTTCATGCTTATACAGATGCAGATTGGGCCGGAAGCGTGGATGACAGGAAAAGCACAAGTGGTGGTGCATTCTTTATGGGTTCTAGACTGGTATCTTGGTTCAGCAAGAAACAGAGTTCAATTGCCTTGTCTACAGCTGAAGCGGAATATGTTGCGGCTGCATCTTGTTGCACCCAACTTCTTTGGATGATGCAGACTTTGCAGGATTATCAAATCACTTGTACACCTCCTATTCCTATCTTATGTGACAACACAAGTGCAATCAGCATCTCAAAGAATCCGGTTATGCATTCAAAAACCAAGCACATACCAATCAAGTACCATTTTCTCCGGGAACAAGTACTTGAACAGAAGGTCAAGTTGGAGTATGTTCCTTCTAAGGAACAAGTTGCTGATATTTTCACCAAACCGTTGCCCAGGGACACTTTTGAATACCTCAGGCAAAAGCTGGGGGTTGTTGATGCATCATCTTACTGTTGATCATCTTCCTATTGGTGGTATAGGCTCAGGGGGAGCACATAATGCATTGTTGGCATTATGGAGAAGGAGATCTTGGAAATAGCTGCAATATGTCTCTATCTCCTTCATGATGGATTTCTGGTTACAAATCTGGAGATGCATGAGCATAGGGGGAGCATACCCTTTGCCCTTGATGTCAAAGGGGGAGAATGAAGCTGAAGATTATGTGGTTGCCATCAAGTCCAAAGGGGGAGATTGTTGGCATTATGATTCAGGTGTTGTCCTTGATGGCAAACCCATTCAGGGGATAAATCAAGAAGGACGCAGGAAATATGTTCAGCACGTGCGTCCCCGCAGGTATACCATACAGAACCCGCGTCCAGGGACGCAGGCCAGCCGTTCAGGAGGTGCGTCCGCCCAGTGCACACATTTCAAGGCAGAGAAATGCACGTGGGGGTTTCTTGTGTGGTATCTAGCCGACGCTTTTGTGTTTCTATGATGTCGGCTCGTGGTATTGTTCCATGTTTTGGGGAGAAGCTTGCCTATATAAAGCAGAGGAATTCATTTGGATTAGGCATCATCTTGGTTGATCATCTCTTGGTGTGATCTAGTCCATATCTTTAAGGGTAAATCTTCTAAAGGACTACGATCTATATGGCGCATGATCAGATCTGTGGATCTGAGTGTTTGGGTTGGTTCTGAAGTCCTCTTATCTTCTATATCTAAAGGGACGCAGATTCAGTGAAGGGAAAGTGCGCCGGGACGCAGTACAGTAAAGGATCAGGTGCGTCTCTGAAGCGAAGGACGCGGCGCGACTGTGGTATTGGGTGCGTCCCTGAAGCAAAAGACGCGGCGCGATAGTGTTGATGTGTGCGTCGGTCGCAGACAAGCAAAAGTAACAGTGCGTCTGCACGCAGAACAGCATAAGGTATACTGCGTCCGGTCGCAGGCCACAGAAAGAAAATATGCGTCCCTGTCTCAAGATGATCTGTTAACTGTATATTTCTGTTCATAAGGTGTTCTGGGTTGTTTCAGTAATTACTGATCTGATATCTGTAGTAGACTGTATCTGTTGTATACTTGTTGATCATTTTGAAAAAGAAGTAGGGGGTTGTAGCTCCCTTCCAGGAGAAGTCTGGAAAACGAGAAAGAGTTGTAGCTCTTTGCAGGTTGCAGCCTGCGTGCTGGTAAAGGACTGCACCAGTACAAAATCATTGTAAAAAGAATTTCTTGAAAAAAGATAGAGACATTATTGCAGCAGGTGGTTTTTCTCCCGCATTGGGTTTCCACCTTACATCTTGTGTTCTTTGGTGTGACTGTCTATTTTCCTTATTCATGCTCATTGTTTTATGGTACTGATATGCAAGAATATTTCAAAAGATCAAATAAGGAAGATTTGGTAAATTGCTAGATAATACTGATTCCCCCCCCCCCTCAGTATTATTTCCAACATCTTTCTCCTCTTGAGTATTTACAGTGGCATTTTCCTTTAAACACCCATCATCATTTCCAGGCCCACTCTGATCGGCACCAACATTGTTTTCCTTCCCTACATAATCTTCCAAAAGGCAGTAGCAGAAATTCTTTTCCTCTGAGGTGCAGAAACAAGCTTCATTGGGTCACCAGGATGTCTGAGTCCTCTGCAGCAGTTATTGATGGGAGAGTCCCATGAGTAGTGAGCACTAATGCTCCGTGAATCAGAATCCCTGACCCTGTCGAGTTTATGCTTACTATGGCTCCTTTTTTGGACAAGACACTTTCTCTTATTTTCTCTGAATAACCAGGCTCTGCACACAGGTACCCACAAAAGCAGGATGCATTGCTCAAGAAACTCATAAGGGAAGCCTTTGACTGCTTGCTCCCAGTGTCCAGTGATTACCAAAAGAGCCGAAGATTTGCTGATTAGTTTCTGATTTTAAACCCTTTTATCTCTGCTCCATAAATATATATATTTACTGCACACAAGAAGACAACAATAACTGAACAGAATTCATCTGCGTGTGATGGAATTGACACACAAGGATTCCATTGCATTCATGGTCACTACCAGTAAGGGATGACATGAATATTACTCAGTTTTGACACTTTCATGAAAGAAAATGCAGGGCTTCATTCTCTTCTGGATAATGGGAATGATCAAATAACAATTTTCACGAGTACACCAGCAAGGAGATTTTGATCAGAAGCTGGAAAGGTAAAACTTGCATGGGCAGTATCAGGTTCCTCCCGCTCCAAATCATAAAGCTTTGGAATAGCATTTGCAGCACACCTTCTCACATAAGGAGAAGGATCTATAGCAAATTTCTTAAGAGCCATTGAAACTAGAGGTGCCACACCATGAACACGGATTCCAGACATTGCACGAAGAGTCCATGCACGCAACAACACGGATTCCAGACATTGCTATGGAGCTTGTTACAGCTGCAAGGACGATGATAAACTAGAAACAATAGTTGTGAGAGTTCGATTGGATGTTTATGAAGATTTTCGTTGATGAAGGGTGAGCTGGCCAACTACACGTTGGCCCCATGCAAACTGTTGTGCTATCATGAACTGCAGTGGTTACTATTTTTTCTCTGCTTGAAATCTCATCCATCAGTTGCACTGGAGTTAGACTACCCACACTGTCCGTGTTTTTTTAAATTTCACGTGCATGACTGTCCCATGCATGCTGCGTGACTTTCTCGTGAGTGCTAGAGAACTGGGTGTCTTGCTACATTCATGGCTTAATTTCACCATTCTATTCGTTCATGCAATGCTTAGACTAGATTCATGCAATAGATGAACAAGGTTTAGTCACGTACCTGAAGTCAAACGGCTGCTTGTGAAGCTTTTTGCTGTTGCATGCTCTGATTCTGCTGCTGCATGCTTGGATCATTTGATTGCATGAGGGCTTGGCTGATGATTTTTTATTTCTTTTCCTTGTGCAGGTGTCCTATGGCCAGATCTGAGCTGCATGCAATTGTTTCCACGTTCAGATCTGCACCTTCAAGCTGCTGCTGCTGCATGGTCACAAAACCAGAACTTGTTTTCGCCATTGCTCTCAAACGGTAAACCAGATTGATCTGAAACTCGGTGAGCATGTTCCTATCATCATTATGCATCTCCCATAGCAAAATCGTGATCAATGGATGCACGGATTTCGAGAAAAATGGAAAATGGCTGAAGATTTTAGAGATTGATTTCTCGGAAACCGTGCATCGGAATCGGCTAAAACTTCTTGGGTAGGTTACCATCACTCATATGCATATCCCCATGAAACAGGTTTTGAAATGGATGCACGGTTATGGAGAAAATGCAAAAATGGCTGATGGTGATGAAGGCTGATTTCTTGGAAACCGTGCACCGGAATTGGCTGAAACTGCTCAAGCATGTTGCCATCACCCTTGTACAATTCCCCATAAAACGGTTTGTCAAATGGATGCATGGTTTTCAAGTTATGGCAAAAACAAATTTTGTTCTATGGATTTTTGCCTCAAGGCTTTTTGCAAATGTTTGCATGGAAGGAAAAACTGAGCTTGGGCTGTGACGCAAGTATGGAGATGATGGAGGAGGAGTTGGAAGATTGCATGAGGGCTTCTGAACCCTTGAGGAAGCTACCATGTTCGCCAAACCACTTTTTGAAATCCATGTCTAGTTTCCCACAATTTCTACAGGAAGTTCCTGTAGAAGCACAATGAGAAGCACAATGAGGTGAAAAAAATGATGGAGAAAGGCAAGGGATGGACACACAAGTGCTTGTAGGCCTAATCAACAGATTCCCACCATCAGATTCCATTTTAGTCTTGAATTTGATTCGTCCAAAGGTTCTACAAGATGTTTCCTGTAGAAATACAGAGCTTCCTGTAGAAGGCACAAGAAAAATTCCTTTAACCTTGATTTGAGTGCTCCTCCCGTCATGAAACGTCCTTCTTGCAACCTGCAATTAGCCAATGGATATTAGTTTTATTTTTCTTTTTTTTTTCTCTTTTTTTTTTTTGAAAAACAACTAGGGTGCCTCATGGAGGTTTTCACCCTAATTGCCTGCCTTGGGCGCCTCCAAGGGAGGTTTTCACCCAAAGATCTTATTGCCTTTTCTCTTTTTTTTCCAACCCATTGACCGCCTCATGGAGGTTTTCAATCAATGAGCTAATCTAAGGCGCCTCCGAGGAGGTTTTCACCTTAGATTTCTATTTTCCTCTTTTTTCATTTTTTTCTTTTTCTTTTTTTTTTCTTTTTTTTTCTTTTTTCTACCTTACCCTACTTGAAAAACAAAATCATTTTCAAGTATAAGAATACTTCCAATGGAGCCATGTGCACATCGAGATTAGAGAAAAAATGATGTGAAGGCTCGAAATGCATGCTTGGACAACTATCCGGACTTTAGAGACCAAATGATCTGACTTTGAAGGGATCAAACATAGCTGAGGAAGAGAGTACCGCTGCAACTTAGTGACCTTCTGAAACCATATCTCAATATAGCTTTGATATCCTTGGTTCTTTTGCTGATCTGGATCATGTTTCATGTCACCCTCTAACATGACTTTCTCATCTTCCTCTTTTTGCTGATCTTTCTCTTGAATCCATGGAATATTTGATGGTAACCATGAGGGATCTTTCTCAATCTCTGATTCTGATCTCTTCTCTTTATCAAGTGCAGCCCATGGTTCTTTGATCTCCTCTTTTGAACCTTCTTTTGTTGGATGTGATCCTTCAATGCTTTCAAGATGATCTCTTTTTTGCAATGCTTTTCCTGAGCTATGGTGAAGATCATTGAGCTCAAGAGGAGTCATTTGGATATGTTGTGCCTCAACATTGTAATGGAGTTGAGCTACTCCAATGTATGGCTTTGGAAATGGTACGGGTAGTTTAGTGGAGGTGTGAAATTGAGATGGAGATGGATGGCATTGTGGTTGGGTAGGCATTTTGGGTTGCCTTGGTGGAGGAGGAGGCGATGGTTGTGGATGAGCAGGTGGTGGAGGAAAATGAGCGGGATGAGAGTTGTACTGGGGCCTCCACTCCTAATAAGGTGCATTCCACTGAGGCTGTGGCTGAGCATAAGAGTGAAATGAATGAGCAACTGGTAGGGAATAATATGGATCTGTGAAGGAACAAGGAGAATATGACCAAGGAGGAGGTGTAGACCAGGAAGGATGAGCAGGGGGGCCCCAAGAAGGGATGAAAGTGGCTTGATAGGGGTCATAATAGGTCTCGGATGTCCCTTGCAGCTCCTGCTGGTAAGATCTAGGTCCATGCGGCTTCCTTTGGTTCATATGATAGAGTGGTTCAGTGGCTCCTTTAACTCTTTGATATGCAACTTTAAGTCCAGGCAAGGAAGGGCACTGATTTGTAGGATGGTATTCTTCACAGACAAAACACACTTCTAGGGAGTGCATTGGACATTCGTTCCTAGGATGCTTTCTAGTGCACCTAGGACAAAAGATGACCAAAGCCCTCTTGGCTTCCTCTTGCTTCTGTTGGATCCGCAAGGTATCCAGTTGCATGGCAAGAAACTGCCTCATATCACTCTTGAAATCTTTGATCTGATTTTCAAATTCATCTTTGGACAAGATGTTGCTCCCAACATCTCTGCTTGTAGCCATTTGCTCCAGAGGAATGGTTTCTTCTTCTTCTCCCCTAGAGGTTCTTCAGATATGTCTTGATGTCCACCCAGGGGTTCTTCTTAGTCACAGCCATCGAAGAAGAGAGAAGGTTGGCTGTGTGAAGCAAAGGGGGGTGTTGTGCAATCATTTTTCTAACTTATCTCTACTCCTACAAGGCATGAAATGAAATCTTTTTGGTTGATTTTTTCATTTTTCTTCTTGTACCTGCAAAACTAAAATGGATTGAACTACAACTAACTATCTTGCTGAAATGAAAATGCGGAATTGAAATGAAAGCAGGAAAGGACTAATTTATTTTGCTCAAATGAAATTGCAGGAATGAAATGCTAGGCTACGCTTGTGAAATTGAAATGCTAATCTACGCTTGCAAAAATGAAATTGCAGAATTGAAATGCTAATCTATGAAAGCGAGAAATGCTAATCTACTTTTGCGGAAACGAAATTGCATAATGGAAATGAAATAAACTACTTAGCAGAAGGTTGTAGTAGAAAATAGAAGAATAGCAGCAATCACCAATACTCTGACGCTTCCCCGGCAACGGCGCCAAAAAGATGGTGGGCCCCAGTATTGTAGCAATAATGCTACAACTCCTGGAACTCCCTTCTTTAATTTTATCAACCCGGTAGTTCGTAACAAAATTGGAAGCGACGGTGCTGTATGCACAAGTACTAGCTCTTGCCGCAGCTGTCACTTGGTCAGCTGGCACAAGTCCGCTAGGGGCTCAAGCCAACTTCTATGAGCTCTTAGAAGAAGCTTTTTAACTGATGGACGAAAGCTAACTCAAAGGAAGCTAATCTACTTGCGGAAAAAAACTGAAAGCCAAAATGAAACGCAAACCCTAGAAAACCCTAATTCTACCAACTAGTCCTACTGATGCAAAGGAAAGAATGCAAACTACGAAAAGAGATTCCATTACTTCTAGGAAGGTAAAATGCATGTGTCTAAGTTATCACTATCTGAAGAAAACATCTTTTTGTATTTTTGCTTAAGTTGTTGAAATTATCATGCATGTGCTTCTAACTAGTTTTCCACTGTGCAGGGATGGATCAAGGGATGAAATGCTTTGGGAAAGGTTGGGATGGTACAGAGAGGATCTAAGGGATCCCTAACATTCTTTCTGAGAGTTTCACAAAGTCTGGATGCCATGCAACCGTGTTTATGAACTTCTACAGGAAGTCTGCAGGGGTTTCTACAGGAAGTTTTGTAATTCTTCTACAGGATGTTTCGAAATGGGATTTTTGAGGATGGGTGATTGATGGAAGATGCATGGATGGTTATGGAGGTAGGATGGGGGTCTGAAGTGACCCAGGAACTGATGGATAGAGTGGTGAGATGATATGTGGAAGGCTGAATTGGCTTTAAGGTAGTTGAGACAACAATGGAGAAGAAGGTAGGGTTACGTGGGCAAGAGGATGGGTGTAAAGCGAGAAGCCTAGATATGGGATGAATCAGATGGCTCTGATGAAGCTTGACCATGTGAGTGAGTGATAGAGATGCCCTGCACAATGCACATTCAACCGAATCAATGAATTCTTGCAAACAAACTAAGTCCTAGCTAACTTAATCTAATTGTCAATGAAATGAATAAACAGCAGCCTCGTTTGGAAAGAGAACCATGTACATCACGTGAGCAAGAACATTCCGAAAGATCTAAATGCATGACAAACTCCTACCAATCGATTCCCAAACATAAAAAGCTACTTTAACCAACAAAAACAACCAAAATAACAAAGCAAGATCTAAAGAGCAGATTTTATTTTAAGAACGCAGCAAACACACATAAAGATAAACAGGGGAGGTACTGGGCGCTTGAGATGGGCCCAACCCCAAGAGCTACAGCCTCCCAAGAGAGATTTAGAGCTGGTGCAAAGCTGAATTCATCTTTATTAATCAAGAATGAAGAATAACATCAAAACTGTCCACAAGGAGAGCTTGAGAATGAGCTGAAAGCAAAGCTAATCTATTGCATACAAATCGAATTACAAAATGACTACAACAAGGTTATGAAATGACTAACTACTAGCTACTATCTACTGGCTAACTATCTAACATCCACTGGCTACACTGGCTAACCCCAAATGAGGCCCTAAGCCTTCTTATTTATACAATTTGAGGACCCAACAGTCCTCCTAAAATTTAGGGACTCGGCTGCCCAAAACTTGGAGTTAACAGTAGTCCTACTTGACTTGCTTGGCTGCCCTTGTGCTGATTGATTCGGTGGCCCTTGAACTCCGAGCTGATGGTGGAGAATTCGAGGTAAGGGCCCATAAATGAAGAGGACACCTTCCTACAAATCCTCTAGCTTGTTCTCCCACGAATTTGGCTTCCAAGTGCTCATTAAGACCTTCAATTTTGTCTCCAAGTTGACCAAAAAGGCTACACAAAGCACCCATTAGACTTGTTGGCATAATGACTAACCAAATTCACTCTATTAGCATAAAAATAATCAAAAACATGCAATAAACCAATGAGAATGGTGGATTAAGTCAAATTAGGAGGTTGAATGAGCCCAAATAATTGTACATTTTTGGGGCTCATCAATAATCAATCAAGAGGGCCTACCTCTTGGTCGCTTATCCTGCTTGATGATGTCCTCGCTTGCTTGCTCCAACAATCTATCGCTTCCTTCTTCAAGTTCATGAAAAAAGTGAACAACAACAGCACACAAACATAATAATAGACAAATTGCAATTCAACCTACTTAACAAGTCAAGAATCATTAAGACATGGATATGTAATATTACAAAACATGTAGGAAATCAATCAATAGTTGCATATATTAATATCAAAGAGAGATTACAATCATTCGTCTTGACGTTGCATTCTTCCTCTGACAAGACCAGGTTCCCACACACTTCTGCTAGCATTCCATGATGGCTTCAAACAACAATAGTTTAAAGGCTCTTCCCTATAGGCTTCACTCCAAACCAAACACACTTCTCCCTCACACAACTAGATGGCTACAACTAGTAATAGCTTGCTTGTCTACTCAAAAATAGTATATTCACACTCAGCCAAAACTGTAACTATGATTGCAACTAGTAATAGCTTGCTTGTCTACTCCAAAATAGCATATTCACACTCAGCCAAAACTGTAACTATGACTGCAACTAGTTTGTGCTTGGGAAGAAGGGAGGTTTATATAGTAAATATTGATGGGAGATGGATCCTATTCTAATGGGAGAAGGACTTATCCCTTGAGGTAGTTCCATCATTATAGGGGAAAGAAGCCCAAACTGTCATCCTCGATCCTATCCGACCAAAATATTTACCAGACTTCCATTACGGAGCTTCTAGAGCTGGAAGCTTCGGCTCTAATTTAAAAACTGTCCATAACAGGACCAGCGCAACTAGAACATAGCTCAGTCACTTCGATCGGTGCAAGTAGTAGTGCTAATATCTGCACATCGGTGTGAGGGAGACAAAGTCCATTAGCGTCAGTCTTGTAAACTGGGCAAAACAGAAGTTTCAAGGGAAATGGTGCAAAAGGAAAATGATATGCTCATGAAGAGGGACATAATCGGAGTTTCTTCATGAAGAAAAAGCATGCAGGGTTCACTGTAGAGGTCTTCCAAGATCAAGGAATAAGGAGTATAGGGACAGTGACAAAATGTAGTGTAACAACAACCGATAGGAAAAAACCAAAGAAGAAATCAAAAACAAGAGAGAAACGGGGGGGCAAGCTAGGAGGAAAGGGTAGGGATCCAATAGCTACTGATCTTCCATCCGTCATCCCTGTTGAGATTACTCAGCCTCCTTTCAATCTCTATGGCTTCCCTAAACTTATGATGATGAAAATGTGCAACTTTGGCAATTACCCAGGCCTCCTCAATACAAATATGGTGCTTAGTCTTCTCGGCATGTTCTGTTAGTGCTGAAGACCAGCTCCTTCCATGTTTGATCTCGGCTGAGTGCTCATGAATCCTCTGATTAATAGAGCACCCAGTTTCTCCAACATAGGGGGTCCCACATGAACATGGAATAACATAAACACCTTTCATGTCCTTGGGGTCAACCGGGTCTTTTACCAATCTAAGGGAACTACGAATGGTGTTAAGGGGTCTAAAGGTTGAGGGAACATTATGCTTCTTAAGGATCCTAGCAATCTTGTTAAAGGTCCCCTTGATGAAAGGGAGATGAACACCTGAGAATTGATCTATAGGGTCTTTCTTAATTTTGGGACCTCTACTAGCTTTAAGGAAAGCTTTCAAACCTTAGTGCCTACTATAACCATTATTAACAAAAACATTAAGGAGATGGGCTTTCTCTTTGTCAAGGTTCTTTATATTAGAGATTCGTAGTACATGAGTTGCTAGCGTGTTGAGAACACCCAACTTTTGAGTATGGAAATGATGAGAGTTGGCATGAAGATACTGCTCAGTATGAGTTTTCTTCTGAAACACTTGGTGGGAGAAAGAGTCGTCATCATTCTTCGAAATGAGGACATCAAGGAAAGGTAGGCACCCATCAATTTCTTGCTCCATAGTAAACTTTATGGAGGAGGATTGATTGTTGAGATGCTGGAAAAATAGATCTAACTCTTCTTGGCCATGAGACCAGATGACACCAGTGTCGTCCACAAATCTCTTCCAAAGCTTGGGCCGGAGACGGGTTAAGGCCAAAGCCTTGGATTCAAAGTCTTCCATAAAAATATTAGCAATGACTAAGGACAGGGAGTAGCCCATGGAAACTCCGCAATTCTGTTCATAGAATTCCCCTTCAAAACATAAAAATGTGGAAGTAAGACAAATCTCAACCAATCGAGCGGTATCAGGGTCGGTGAGGCGGTTGATGACCTCAATGGCCTCCTTAATAGGGATGCAAGTGTAAATGGATACCACATCAAAACTCACAAGAATGTCCCCAGGGTCAAAATTTATGACCTTTAACTCATTTAAAAATGAAGAAGAGTCTTTGACGAATGACTCTATGAGGCCAACTAGGGGTTTAAGCTTCGAGGCAAGGTGTTTGGCTAGGACATGAAAGGTTTTTATTTTATTCTATGTTCATGTGGGACCCACTATGTTGGGGAAATTGGGCGCTCTATTAATCAAAGGATTCATGAGCACTCAGCCGACATCAAACATGGAAGGACCCAGTCTTCAGCCCTAGCAGAACACGCGGAGAAGACTAAGCACCATATTTGTATTGAGGAGGCCCGGGTAATTGCCAAAATTGCGCATTTTCATCACTGGAAGTTTAGGGAGGCCATAGAAATTGAAAGGAGGCCGAGTAATCTCAATAGGGATGACGGATGGAAGATCAGTAGTTGTTGGATCCCTGCCCTTTCCTCCTAGCCGCGCCCCCCCCCCCCCCCCCCCCCGCCCGTTTCTCTCATGTTTTTTATTTCTTCTTTGGTTTTTTCCCTATGGGTTGTTGTTTCCCATTTGCTTCTATTATATATATATATATATATATATATAGATAGATAGATAGTGGTAATATTATTAATTTTTATTCGAATTGGTTATCTCATACTAATATTTTATTCAAATTAGTTATCTTATATTTTATTAAAAATAAGATAATATTGTTAATTTTTATTCAAATTAATTATCTTATATTAATAGTTTATTCAAATTAGTTATCTTATATTTTATTAAAAATAAGATGTTTAGTTATAAGGTTATAATTCTTAAAATATTTTTTTTTTAAACCTTACTTGGCTTTATTGTTCTTGATATATAAATAAGTAATAATTTATACATAAACATAAATGAAATAATTACAAACGTATAAAATAATTATTTGATTGATTAATGAACATTAGTTTTAAACCCTATTTATCCCATTATTAGATTAATATATAAATTTCATAATCGAATTATCTAATAAATTAAAAATAGAAACATATAATAGAATTAACATAATTTCATTTAGCTTTTAGTTTAAAAAATACTCCATATTTAGTTAAATAAATAAACTTATTTAATTAGTAAACTATCTAACTAACTAAGTTATATAATTAATAATCATTTATATATCCTAGAATAATTCCTATAGTTTATATAGTTTTAAAATAATATAGAGTATATTAATTGATTAGGTTTTAGTTCTAGTTGAAGTTAATAGAAATAAATAGATCTAACAACTAACTAATTAATTAATTACTTAACCAATTAATTTTCATGTCCCTATATCTTGGTCAAGTCAATTATAGTTGTTGCCCAGTCCATTATAACCATTTCCTTGGTCAATATTAGTTGTTTTTTCTAGTCGTTGATGGAGCTTCTCTCTTTATTTAACTTGTAGCCATGATCTGGTTCTTCATGTTGTCTTGACGAAGAACC
This sequence comes from Pinus tabuliformis, assembly GCA_031772625.1. Classification (NCBI taxonomy): domain Eukaryota; kingdom Viridiplantae; phylum Streptophyta; class Pinopsida; order Pinales; family Pinaceae; genus Pinus; species Pinus tabuliformis. The sequence goes on from CM062816.1 coordinate 1,528,971,652, forward strand.
ACACTTGCTGGTTCGAAACGCGTCGACAAATTATTTTGATGTAATTTTCGCCAAAGACTCTCCTCTATAAACATTTATTGTGTGAATTGTACTTGCATGAATTTGTTCATTTTGGAGAAAATATCTTTAATCTATTTCCCTATGTAGGATACATCTAGCTGAGGTAATTTACTTTTTTATGCAAAATCAAATAAGTATGAAGCTAGTTCATGATATTGTAATATAAAATATGGAAAATAGATCATTGTGGATTCATGATGAGCCAATTTTTGTTGCAGAAGTAATAACAACAAATGGAAATTTCCTGTGATTTCTAGAAAGGAGGGATAAGGTAATTGAAGTTAAGAATGAGGTCTTAAACTTTTGTTCCAGAAATATTGAACTCATGAGACAAGTTGCATTAGATGGAAGAAAATTGAGATGGGAAGTATGTGATAAGAAGTTGAAAAATGAATATCCCTATTGCTAACAAAATTTCATTCACTCTCTTTATAGATTCCCGAAGTATGTTGATTTTATTAGGTAGTGTGGGCCCAATTGGCTAGGGATAAAATTTAAATTTCCATTTATTTGGCTTCCTACAATTAAGTTGTTGAAGAATCTAGGGCACCTGAATTATAATGAGATTCTTCTAGAAATGATAAAAAATTGTGAAGTACTTTTACTTTTCTTGCTAACACAATCTTCGTCTTATTACTATTAGTGTATGTTCTCTTACTTCATCAAACAGTTACCAAAATATAGGAGACAAGAACACAAGATGTTGGCTCTCATCCCATGCAAAACCTCTCTCTCTTAGAGAGGAAAACCCTTCTTGAAATATCTCTTATTGAAGATTCTATTGATAAATGTCAAACCCTATACCCTTGACAAGAAGATCCTCCAAGCACAAGTCAAGCCTTTGTCCTTCTTCTTCTGACACTTCATCCTCCTTGTTTTGGCACTTCGTTCTTCTTCTGACAACTGATAGCAGCCCTAGTTATGCTTGCACTAGAAGAGATATTTTTATTTCTTCCTTAGTAGACTCCTTCCCTTATGAAGAGTACCTTATCCCTCCTACAATCTAATTATTCCTTGAGATATAGTTGTAGGTTTGATGTAACAGTAGTGTGGCCCTATTTCTTCACACGTGTGAGGGGATTCCTTCAAGAAAATGATGATAGATTTTTCTCCTTCCTTCACTTGTGTGAACTTCTTTTTCACTTGAATGAGAGGCATAATAGGCACTCCTTTCTTAGCCCAACCAGCGAAATTTTATGGCTATAATAGGAGGGTTGTTATGACAGCAAAGAGAGCCTCCTTTTCTTCGCATGTGTGACTATAATAGGCCCTAAGACAGCCCTATTAACTTTGGTTTTATTCCTTCCTTCTTCGTTTCACTAGAGACTCCTTCTTCATCCTTTTTCATACCCTATACTTGTCCTTTTCCTTCACTGTTTTCAGAGGTGAATTGCATTGCTTTGGAGGGGTGGAATGACCCTTATATATAGAGGTCTACTCCTTCTTTAGGCTGACTTGAGTTCTATGATTCGAATTTCTTCCTTTTGATATTTCATTGCATGGAGGAGGCTTGTGACTTGGCTTGGAGGTATTTCTTGAACTCTCATACATAAATATACATGGTGTAACATGCCCTTAAGGGTCTTAAACATTTCTTTCGATTCTTTGACTTCCCTATATCACTTTGACATGTGCTAGACCTATGCAATGAGCAAGAAACTCATTGATATAAATAGCAAAAATAATGGATTTTAGAGATCTGTGGCTTGAATCTTTTGAGTTCATGACCGGAGAATCCACAGTTTTAAGATTTTTGTATCAACGTTTCAAATCCCAAATGGGATCCATCATCAGGATATGAGAATGATGATGAGCAGAAGAGCAACAAAGAATTGATAAATAGTTAAGAGGATAAAAGGAGGATAAAACAATTTAGAATGACAAACTATCGGCTGCCATAATTTTAATAATTTTAATTAATTATTAATTTGTTTAATTAATTTTATTAATTTTATTAATATTATAATTTTAAAATTTTAATTAATTTTACTTTTTATAATTTTAATTAATTTTATAATATAATTTTAATTAATTTTAATTTTAATTAATTTTAATTTTTATAATTTTAATTAATTTTATAATTATAATTAATTAATTTTAATTTTAATTAATGTTAATTTTTATAATTTTAATTAATTTTATAATTTTAATTAATTAATTTTAATTTTAATTAATTTTAATTTTTATAATTTTAATTAATTTTAATTAATTTTAATTTTTATAATTTTAATTAATTTTATAATATAATTATAATTAATTTTAATTTAATTAATTTTAATTTTTATAATTTTAATTAATTTTATTAATTTGATTTATTAATCTGTTTTATTCATTTAACTAAGTTTTATTAATATTATACCTAGAAATGACACTAACCCTAAAAAGAAATTAACTAATACCTAGAACTAAAAGAAATTAAAAATAATTCTAAAATGAAAATAATAGATCTAAGAGAATATATTATATATGAATAAATTATTAACACTAAAAAGAAAGAAATTAATTTATGCCTAGGGAAGGTTAACATATTATATTATATGAAAAATATTAATTTGAATTAATATTAAATTGTTTTATTAATTTTGTTTTAATAAAATAAGATATAATAATATTAGTTAGTTTTATTAATATTATACCTAGAACTAAATGAAAATATCATTATACCTAGAACTAAATCTAATATTAAAAATTAGCTTTAATAATATTATACCTAAAACCAAATTTTATATGATATAATATTATTAATAAGCTTTTCTAGATAATATTATTAATAAGCTTTTCTAGAACTAAATGAGAATAACATTAACCTTAATATGATTAAAACTAAAATGAAATTAGTTTTAATTAATATTAATTCCTAAAAAAAAATTTAGACGTCCTTATCATCAGAAAAGAGGATGGCTCTTTGGGCCATAAGGTTTTCAGGAAATCAACCCACACAGAGAGTTACCTCCATGCTGATTCCCACCATCACCCTGCACAGAAGGTTGGTGTTCTAAACACGCTGGCCATCAGAGCCCTTCGAATTTCTGACTCAGAGCACCTGGAGGAAGAGAAGAAGCATCTAATCTTAACTTTTAAAAGTTTAGGTTACAAGGAACAAGAAATCAAAAAGGCCATAAAGAAAGCTGAAAGAAAGTTGTTGTCTCAGGAGCCTAAGCCTCAAGACCAGCCTAATTGTGGTATTTTTTTTCTGTCGTACATCCATGGGATTACGGACAAAATCGCTAAAATCCTAAAAAAGAAAAACATTATCACTCATTTCTCAGCTCTCTGTGTGGGTTCCAGTGCCTAAACCTTAGAATTTTCTCTTAAATATGATGTGATGGATGGTGGTTGATACCCATAAAGTGCCATAAATGGGGTCATTTTTGTTGCTGTATGGAAGGAAGTGTTATACCACCATTCAGCCAGAGGCAACCATTTGACCCATTGTGTTTGTTTATCAGATACAAAGCAACGAAGATATCCTTCCAAATGTTTGTTTACTATCTCAGTTTGCCCATCAGATTGAGGATGATAAGATGGCTATGAGCTAACTGAGTACCAAGACAAGAAAATAATTCTATCCAAAAATTTCCAATGAAAATGGGATCTCTGTCACTTACAATAATCTTTGGGTTTCCATGTAGCTTTTGAATTGTTTCCATAAATGCAGTAGAAACTGTATTGGCTTTAAATGGATGTGATAATGCACAAAAGTGTGCATACTTGGTAAGTCTGTCAACTACCACCATGATGACACTCTTTCCCTCAGACTTGGGTAAACCTATGATAAAATCCATTGAAACCTCCTCCCAACGTTGGCTTGGAATGGATAAAGGTTGTAATAGACCCGGTGTCTTAATTGTTTCAACTTTATTTTGTTGGCAAACCAAACATTCCGCCACAAACTTTTGAATATCTGATTTAAGGCCATCCCAAAAAAATTCCTTCTTAACCCTGTGGTAAGTTTTTAAAAATCCTGAGTGCCCTCCTAAGGGAGAAGTGTGCAATTCCATAAGAATCTTTTGTTTAAGCTGGGAATTCTTACAGAGGTATAAGCGATCTTTGTACCATAACGAATCATTTTGCCAGCTAAATGTATCAGACGTACTGGAATCTTGTTGTAACTTTCGAATAAGTGCCCACACTTCTTCGTCATTCTTCCATTCCTCCCTTGCTTCGTTTATCCAATCTGGTTGGATAATAGAAATGGCGCTCAACAATGATTCAACATCCTCATCCTTTCTTGAGAGTGTATCTGCCACCACATTTTGCTTCCCTTTTTTGTAGATGATTTCAAAGTCATAACCCAACATCTTTGTGACCCACTTTTGTTGCTCTTCAGAGGATAATCTTTGTTCTAAAAAGTATTTAAGGCTGTCATGATCCGTTTTTACCTTGAAGTGTCTTCCCATTAGGTAGGGTCGCCATTTCTTAAGTGCATGGAGTATTGCCAACATTTCCTTTTCATAAATAGCTTTTCTTAAAAACTTTCCCTTGATTGGTCGACTTTCAAAAGCAATGGGTCTTTCATCTTGCATTAGAATAGCACCAATTCCATGTCCTGAAGCATCACATTCCACAATAAAGGTTTTTGTGAAGTCCGTGTGTAGCTAAGACTGGTGCTGGCACATTGCCTCTTTAAGATGTTCAAAGGCCTTTGTTGCTTCTGGAGTCCATGAAAATGCATCTTTCTTCAATAATGTTGTTAGAGGTGCTACTATTCTCCCATAATTCTTAACAAACTTGCGATAATGCCCTGTCAAACCGAGAAATCCTCGCAGATTCTTTATGGATGTGGGGATTTTTCATTCCTTAATGGCTTTAATTTTGCTAGGGTCTACATTAACTCCTTCATGAGATACAATATGACCCAGATATTCCACCTCCTGGACTCCAAAGAAACATTTGGATCTTTTTGCATATAATTGTTTCTCCTCCAATATTTGTAGCACCCTGTCAACATGTTCAACATGATCCTTCCAAGACTTGCTGTAGATTAGTATATCATCAAAAAATACTAACACAAATTTTCTAAGGAATGGTTTGAAAATTGAATTCATCAAACCTTGAAATGTTGAAGGTGCATTGGTAAGGCCAAAAGGCATGACCAAAAATTCATAATGACCCTCATGAGTACTAAATGTTGTTTCCGAAATGTCTTCAGTCTTCATTCTGATTTGATGATATCCTGAACGAAGATCCAACTTGGTGAAGTAAATTGACCCATGCAATTCATCGAGTAATTCATCAATGACAGGAATGGGGAACTTATCTTTAATAGTGAGCTTGTTGAGCTCCCTATAATCCAGACACATGCGCCATGATCCATCCTTCTTGTGCACCAATACTACTGGAGCAGAGAAAGAACTTTGACTCGGTTGAATTATACCAGCCTCTAGAATTTCTGCAACCATACGTTCAATTTCATTCTTTTGGACATAGGGATATCTGTACGGCGTAATGTTTGGAGGAACACTTCCTGGAATCATATGAATAGCATGATCATGATTACGCATAGGTGGGAGACCTTTGGGAGTCTCAAATACCTTGGAATGATTGTCCAAGACTTTTTGGAGATCTGGAGAAATAGATGATTCCGATGTGGAAACATCTAGCGAACATAATTGTGCAATTACACCTCTTTGCTCCTTTTTTAGAAGCTTTGTCATACCATTAGAGCTGATTATCTTTCTTGGTTTTCATGCAATACCCCTTAATTCAACTTCCTTTCCTTCCATAGAAAATTTGATGAAAAGTTCTTGAAAATTAAAAGCTATTGTACCCAAGGATTGTAGCCATTGGACTCCTGGTACAACATCAGCACCTCCCATTGGAATGGAAAGCATTGGGCTAGTCAATACATATTCTCCCATGGATAGCTTGATATTATGGCACTTTCCAGAGCAATTTATTGTTCCTCCATTTGCAATCATCACTTGACACTCTGGTGCTGGATATAGGAAGCAATTCAATTCTTTTGCTACCTTACAATGAATAAAATTGTGGGTGCTTCCTAAATCAATCAACACTATTCCCTTTTTCTTCTTAATTTGTCCTTCTATCTTGATGGTTTGAGGAGTGATTATTCCTGCCAATGCATTACAAGCTATGGTCGGATTTATTTTTTCTTCATCTAGGTTTTGTTCCTGGAATATATCCTCTTCTTTTGACCTTTCTTGCTCCTTTTCTTCGTCTTCTTCACAATCTATGTAGAATAATTTCTTCTCAGCACACTTATGACCTTTAGTGTGTTTGCTATCACAACTGTAACAAAGCCCTTTTGCTCTTTTTTCTTCCAATTGTTGTGGTGTCAACCTTATAGGTTGTGGAAGACTAGGGGCAACAACACTTCCGTCTTTATAGTTGTGAGTGGTATGCTTCCTGGTTGCCATAATTTTGCTTTCAATTTTTCTTGCTAACCTGAATGCCTTCTCTAATGAATCAGGTTCCCAAAGGTGAACATCATGTTGGATATTATCCTTTAAAGACCCTATGAACACATCAATCCTATGCTCCTCTGGAATATCTGTTACCCTTATGTTCAATTTTTGGAACTCCTCAATGTGCTCCATTATTGAACCATTTTTTTTGAGACTTATCAATTAGCTAAAAAAAGTGTTGCTTTTTGTATCCTCATAATGTGCTATCAATTCTTCCATAAAAATTGCCCAAGTGATAAATTGTTTATGAGAGCAAAGCCATTGATACCATACAAACTGATTTGGTTCCAAATATAAAGTTGTCATACGTACCTTTTGTGTATTTTGCACATTATTGAGATCGAAGAATTGCTCCATCTGTAATATCCATGTGGCGGGATCCTTGCCATCAAACTTCCTCATATCGATTTTTGGAATATGGTGAGTCTTCAATCCAACATTAGAGTCTATGGAATCATGATTAACATTTCTTTTGTTCTCATCATGAGTTTCCTTTAGTACCCTTTCACCCTTAGTGACCATTTCTTGTAGCAACTTATTCATATTTATCTTCAATTCGTCCATGTCTGTCTTCAGATCTATCTTCAAATCATCCATCTTAGCTTCTATGCCTTTCTTTAAACCATCCATCTTAGCTTCTACATCTTTCTCTAAACCATCCATCTTAGATTCTGTTCCTTTTTGTGCAAGTGACAATTGTTGCACTTGGTCTCGTAATTTTGATATATCATGTTGCATTTCTTCCTCTTCTTCATGGGTCATGCTAGAGCTTTCAGGTTACCTACTAGGTGTTTGAATTTTCTTTCCTCGGGGCATCAATTACCAATAATAATGGTTTACTATGCCCTTTGAATTCCTTCAAACTAATTTTTCAAACCAATCTTATGCAAAAATTTTAAAAAAACTACACACCTTTTTTTTCACTTTGTAGGAGCTCGATATTTCCTCTGATGTATCTCTGTATTTTCTTATCATATAATTCTGAATTTGTGACCTGTAGTAGCCCTTTGTGTCCTCTTTCCAATGCCACAAGTCTGACCCAAATCGGATTCTCCAAGGAAGATTTATGCGAAATCTCCCACAGTGACTTGATTATAGACTAGTTCAGTAGAGCGAACTTGTACGACGTGACACGAGTCACTGTTTCGACCTTTGGATCTGAAAAATGCATACAAGAAGCTATATTCCATCTTCTTTTTGTACCTTCTGACGAAATTTCAATCCAATCCTCAGAGAGAAAGTTATGACGATTTTCCCCAGGTCACCTGTTTGGAATGTAATTCAGGAGTCTACAAAAAAACCAACTTCCTCAGATCATATCTCCGCAAATATAGCGCGAAAAGCTCTGAAATTCGGACCCGAGGTTCAGCGTGATTTCTTCTCAAATGAGTTTTTTTTGCAACTTCTGAAACATCGTAGAAAAAAAGTTATAGCGAAAATTCCACTAAGACCTGTTTGGAGCAGCGAAACCCTAGAATCCAAAGCTCTGATACCAAATGTTATGAAACCAGCTCAAGAAAAAGATAGAAAAGATAAATCAACGCCTTAGAATTCAACCTCTTCGAGGGGAAACCTCCTTTACATTACATAAATGAACAATTCTTGGATGATACAAATGACAAAACCTCCTTTCTATATATAGGAGTCTAAGGAGTCACAATATAATCCAACCGACCTAACAATAATAATATAAAGCCACAAAAATAACAATAGAGGGATTCTATGGGGCACAGTAATAACAATATGGGGGCAATAGGGACACAACAATATTACTAAGGGGTATAACTATAATAGTAATGGGGTAATCACTAGTATTATAGGGACCCAACAATGTATGAGGCCTATATAGAGGCTAGAGACTCCACATTAAAGGATGTCAAGGAATATTGTATGAACAGGCAGATGGCTTGTGGAGTGTTCTCCTTCCTTAAGGAGTGAATGTATGGTGTTGCCCAACCTTAAGGGTTTGATCCACAAAGAAGCATTTCTATCTATTTCTATCTTATTATCTCTTGGGTTTATTTTTATTGTCTTATATTTTTGGATTAGATCTATAACAAGTGGTATCAGAGCACTTTCTTGGGCCAAAGTGAAGAATTTTTTTATTTTTTGCAGGATTTCTGGGGCGGCGAGTTTTCAGATCATATCTGTAAGTTTTTTGGAAAAATATGCAAAATCTAATTGCAGATCTGTATTTCTTGTGAAAAAATACCCGATTAAAAAAAAAAAACGGCCGAATCGGAGTCTAGATGAAGGAGATATTGTTGATCTAAAAATCAGTGGTGTTACAGATAATTTTTCAGGAAGCGAGTTTGCACCGTAGATCTAGATGTCCTGGAGCAAAATCTGTAAAATATAATTGTAGATCTAAATTCTTTGTGAAAAAAATACCCAAATTCAAAAAAAAAAATCAGTGGAATCGGAGTCGGATGAGGGAGATATCGCTGATTTAAAATCAGTGCTTTTTTAAGAAATTTTGGTGACGGTGGGAGAGTTGCAATGCGGATCTGAAATTCCAATGCCTAGATCAGGATTTCTACCACATGGAAAGATGCAGAATGGTTGTTCCATTTCCAAAAACAGGTCATAATAGAGACTCTGAGCAATATTGACCGAATTGTGGTCATTTCAAATTTTCGCCAAGTAAGTGAATTTTTTTTCAAAACCCTCTTCATGGCGGTTCTATGTTTTACAGGAAAAGATAATGGTCCTACTATTGAAAAATACATTAAAAAAAGGGTCAATATATGAAAAAAAGTGGAAGGATTTAGTGTGAATTAATTTCAGAGATGAGGTTGCCACATGGTATTTCTTAATTGACAACAAGCAGTTGACCAAACTTTCAGATGCAGAATTTGAAAGAGTCCTTTTAGACAAATGGTCTCGTACTAGAACAAAGAAGAATGAGACACATAAGGGGTTATTTTCCACTGGTATATCCTTATTGCAGGTTCATGGAATGATTCAAAAGGAGAAAATCATTATGTCTATAAATCTGAGTTGCAAGCAAAATCTCATACAGGTCAACTTGACAAACAAATTACAAGTTCCAACAAAACACATTGAACACACACAGGTGGACAATGAGGATGTTCAAGTGTATAAGGATTTGAAGATTTCTATGGATAAGTATGTGTTGCATGGTGATTTTTATACTTCAAAGATGGATAATATGGATGTTGTTTTGGGATATCCTTGGATGGAATCCATGGGTACTATCAATATTAATGTGCAAAAGAAATTCCTAAAGCTCTGGTATAAAAAGAAGGAAATTACATTACAGAATATTTCCATCAATAAACAGGTAGAGTCAATGGCGGCTAAAGCAGAATATGTTCCAAGGACTGACATATCAGATGATGAGCCAGTGATGATCGACAATCAAACACAAACAGAGGTTGAAACAGAAAAGGTTACAGGTGTTGATACATCAGATGAGGGCTTAGTGGTTGAAGTAATATTGGAAGATAAGACACCATAGCAGGCACCACAACATGCACCAGATAACAGTCAGGCTCTAGTAAGGGGTGAATTAAAGAAAAAGACACCGTGGGTTAAAACTTCAACATATCATCACCCACATCACCCCGCAAGACAACAACCAACAAGATGGCAACCAGTTAGCCACAAGGACAACAACCCCCGCAGGATAGATAGAGAGGAGCGAAGATCCACCTACTACACATCAACACAGAAGAACTGCCATGGTCAACTTCCATCTCAAGCGAGCGAGGCACCAGCGAGATCGAGGGTTCACCTTTCTCTTGGATGGCTAGATGCATGTGCATGGTACTAGTGGACTACTTTTTTGAGTAGATCTTATTATTTGTGTTCTTCCCATGTTTCGGGGACGAAACATGCTAAGGGGGGTGGAATGTTATATACCTGGGGGAATAATATGGGGTACAAAGGGAGGTACCCGAGGGAATAATGTAATAATAGGATGGGCCATAGTAATAAATAAGGTGGTTAACACGTATCATGTAAGGGACCACAAGTAGTTAATAATAATGTAATGGACCCAAGGTATTAGATAGATGGTATTAAGGGAACTATGGTATTGACCTATGGTATTGTATGTATGAGGCCTATATAGAGGCTAGAGACTCCACATTGAGGGATGTCAAGGAATATTGTATGAACAGGCAGATGGCTCGTGTAGTGTTCTCCTTCCTTAAGGAGTGAATATATGGTGTTGCCCTACCTTAAGGGTTTGATCAATAAAGAAGCATTTCTATCTATTTCTATCTTATTATTTCTTAAGTTTATTTGCATTTTCTTATATTTTTGGATCAGATCTATAACAAGTGGTATCGGAACACTTTCTTGGGCCAAAGTGGAGAATTTTTTTAATTTTTTTGCAGGATTTCTGGGGCGGCGAGTTTGAAGATCAGATCTGTAAGTTTTGGGGAAAAATATTCAAAATATAATTGCATATCTGAATTTCTTGTGAAAAAATATCCGATTTCAAAAAAAAAATCGCCCGAATTGGAATCCGGATGAAGGCGATATCGCAAATCTAAAAATCAGTGGTGTTGCAGACAATTTTTCGGGCAACGAGTTTGCGATGCAGATCTGGACGTCCTGCTGCAAGATCTACAAAATCTAATTGCAGATCTGAATTCTTTGTGAAAAATACCCAAATCCAAAAAAAAATCAGTCAGATCAGAGTCCGGATGAGGGAGATATCGTTGATTTAAAATCAGTTTTTTTCAGAAATTTTAGTGACGGCAGGAGAGTTGCAGCGCGGATCTGAAATTTCAGTGCCTAGATCGGGATTTCTACCACCTAGGAAGATGTAGAATGGTTGTTCCATTTCCGAAAACATATCATAATAGAGATTCTGAGCAATATTGACTGAATTGTGGTCATTTCAAATTTTCGCCAAGTAAGTGAATTTTTTTTCAAAACCCTCTTCATGGCGGTTCTATGTTTTACAGGAAAAAATAATAGTCCTACTATTGAAGAATAAAAATAAAAATAAAAATAAAAAATTCAATATATGAAAAAAAGTGGAAGGATTTAGTGTGGATTAATTTTAGAAATGAGGCTGCCACATGGTATTTCTCAATTGACAACGAGCAGTTGACCAAACTTTCAGATGCAGAATTTTAAAGAGTCCTTTTAGACAAATGGTCTCGTACTAGAACAAAGGAGAATGAGACACGTAAGGGGTTATTTTCTACTGGTATATCATTATTCCAGGTTCATGGAATGATTCAGAAGGAGAAAATCATTGTGTCTATAAATCCGAGTTGCAAGCAAAATCTCATAAATGTCAACTTGGAAAACAAATTACAAGTTCCAGCAAAACACATTAAACACACACAGGTGGATGATGAGGATGTTCAAGTGTATAAGGATTTGAAGATTTCTATGGATAAATATGTGTACGTTTTAATACAAGAATTTATAGAATATTACAAATCTCGACGCAAACAATTTTGAGTAAGTCACCTACTATTTAATCTAAAATATGAAGCTGCTAAATGGTGGGACTCAGTTTCCGATTCAGTGGTGCAACTTCCTCGTGAAAAACTAGAAGAACTTCTTTTAGAAAAATGGTCCCAGGCTAGAAAACAAGATAAGGGAAAACATGTGGGGTTATTTCCTATTGGTATATCTTTATTGCAGGTTCATGGATTGATTCAGAATGAGAAGATCATTGTGTTTATAAATCCTAGTTGCAAGCATAATTTTATCAATGTTAATTTGGCAAAAAAATTGCAAGTTCCAGCAAAACACATTGAAAACACACAAGTGAATGATGAGGATGTTCAAGTATATAAGGATTTGAAGATTTCAATGGATAAGTATGTGTTGCATGGTGATTTTTATACTTCAGAGATGGATAATATGGATGTTGTTTTGGGATATCCTTGGATGGAATCCGTGGGGACTATCAATATTAATGTGCAGAAGAAATTCCTAAAGCTTTGGTATTAAAAGAAGAAAATTACATTATAGGATATTTCCATCAATAAACAAGTAGAGTATATGGAGGCTGAAGCAGAAGATGTTCCAGGGACTGACATATCAGATGATGAGCCATTGATGATCGACAATCAAACACAAACAAAGGCTGAAGCAGAAAAGGTTACAGGTGTTGATACATCAGATGAGGGCTCAGTGGTTGAAGTAATATTGGAAGATAAGACACCACAGCAGGCACCACAACATGCACCAGATAACAGTCAGGCTCCAGTAAGGGGTGAATTAAAGAAAAAGACACCGTGGGTTAAAACTTCAACATATCATCACCCACATCACCCCGCAAGACAACAACCAACAAGATGGCAACCAATTAGCCACAAGGACAACAACCCCCACATGACAGATAGAGAGGAGCAAAGATCCACCTACTACACATCAACACAGAGGAGTTGCCACAGTCAACTTCCATCTCAAGTGAGCGAGGCACCAGTGAGATCGAGAGTTCACCTTTCTCTTGGATGGCTAGATGCACGTGCATGGTACGAGTGGACTACTCTTTTGAGTAGATCTTATTATTTGTGTTCTTCTCATGTTTCGGGGACGAAACATGCTAAGGGGGGTGGAATGTTATATGCCTAGGGCAGATAATATGGGGTACAAAGGGAGGTACCCAAGAGAATAATGTAATAATGGAATGGGTCATAGTAATAAATAAGGTGGTTAACATGTATCATGTAAGGGACCACAAGTAGTTAGTAATAACGTAATGGGCCCATAGTATTAAATAGATGGTATTGAGGGAACCATGGTAATGACCCATGGAATTTTATGTATAAGGCCTATATAGAATCTAGAGACTCCCCATTGAGAGATGTCAAGGAATATTGTATAAACAGACATATGGGTTGTGGAGTGTTCTCCTTCCTTAAGGAGTGAATGTATGGTGTTTCCCTACCTTAAGGGTTTGATATCAATAAAGAAGCATTTCTATCTATTTCTATCTTGTTTTTATTGGGTTTATTTGTATTTTCATATATTTTCAGATCAGATCCATAACACCATTGGTTAGGATTAGTAAATGTTTTTATGTATTTGTCCATCATTTGCAATCCTTAGTCAAAAAGTTGCTTAAATCGAACTGTCATTTTGGTGCAAAAAAATGTCGTAACTGTCATTTTGTATCAAAAAGTGAAGTGTCATTGAGTCTTCCTTCCTTGGATAGTCAATTGAACTTTTTGTCATGTATTTGATTTGATTTGTTGATATTTGAAGTGTCAAAATCATTTTCTATTCGAAATTGAAAAGTGTCGTTTAAGTCTTCCTTTCATTTTGAAAAAGAAATTGTTGAAATGTCGCTTTAAAGAAAATATTTCAGATCTATACTCAATTTTCCCTTTTGGCATTTCTCACATTAAGGGAATGAAAAACAAATACATGCATTTGCATTTTCATTTAGACTGTGTGTGAAAAATGATTTAGGAAAAGTGCATTTAGGTGTGTTTGCTATCCGTTTGAAAGAATTGTAATCTTCTTTCCTTAGTAGCTAGGATTTTCATTGCTAAAAATAAACAACGATTGTTTATCATTTTAGATTGCATATTTTGGAATTTTACATATACATCACGTAGTGAACCTTGAAAGGCAAACTTCTAAGCAAGATCAACTGTAAAATAAATTTCAATGAACTTAACAACGCTTTGGAACCTAACGCAACACATCTAGAGATCTAGGCTAGAGATGTGTTCCGGTGTCGTAAAATATAGTAACTATCATTCTCATTGAAGGTTGGGTGATTCCTCCTCTTTGATACGACAAGTGCTAGCACGGACTTGTGCTCCCCGTACCGTCGAGTATATATTGAGAGACCACAATAGGCTGATATCCTTTATCCATAGGAAGTCGTGTCTGTCGCCCTATCGATCGCAATGCACTGAACACAGCATTTGGGAATATTGATTGCCGTACATAAGTCCTTGGTAATTTCTCTTTAATTTATCACCAAGGTGTATTTTGCAGTTTTGCGATTGGTTTGGTAATCCCTCTGTCTAGATCTCTAGAGTAGTCACTTTCGTTCCTTTTCGAGTCCTTAAAAGAAAAGTTCCATCTGAGCACTTTTCACTTCAGGCTCACTAAAAATCGAAAGGGACTAGATTCATCTTTAGCTTTCTCTCAATTCTTAAAAATTGAAAAAGCAAAGTTGTGTCAAAGTGTCATTAAAATTTATTTAAATTTGGAATAACATCCCTGTTCCTTCGTTGATCTTAGGTTGAGTTAATGGAGTCTATCAATCATGGAATCCCTCTTGAGGGGAATCCTATTCCATTTTCTTCTTGGGGAAATATTGGTGCTCCTCATATGGCCACATTATCTCCGCCAGGTCTAACTATCGGCCTGCCAATGTGCTTGTTCTCAACCTCTGTGGTTTAAAATAACGTGATTCCTCAACAATCAAATCAGCATCCAGTTGATATTGAAGTTGACCCTTCACCTTCCTCTTCGTTTGTTTCTCCCTCCCCTTCTAAATCTTCGCTTGGTGAAAATAGTGATGCTAGTAACCAAGTGCCTCAGAAGAAGAAGAAAGGAAAGGAGAAGAAGAAGAAGAAGTCAGTTAAACAAGGGGGAAACCATGAATCATCTGGTGAAAATACGCACACTAAATCTCCAAAATATCCTTGTCTAATTTGCGAAGGAAACCATTTTCATCGAGATTTTCCTTGCATTCCACGAATCTTGAGAGAATGGTCTCCCCATTCGCACCGTCCGATGTCATCAACCTCTGGGGATCATGTTGACAGCACACCATCAACTAGTGAAAATGAAATTCCTGGACAGAAAGGAAAGGTCAGAACTCCATGTGGATTATGTGAAGGGGACCATCGTCTTCCCCGTTGTCCTTTTTTGGATGAGGCCAAAAGAGTCTTGCATAACCATCCTGCTTCACCACAGCGACTTTCGTTTGGATACAAGAAACTCATCTCAAGTCATTTACTAGTTGAAAATCTGACTGACATATCTCAACTATCGGTTGAAAAAACTATCACTGAAGGTGAATCTTCTGATCCACACTGGACCAAAGTCAACAGGTCGAAATGGAAGTGGACCCAGTCTTGCCTTCAGAAGATCCACCTCCAGATGATACCATTCCCAAAGAGAGTTAGAACAATATTGTTCAAATTCTTTTTGTCACTTCAGAGTCCAATGAACATGGGGGCAATTCGCTCGTTCCTTCACAACAGGAAGAAATTCCCCCAATTCCCGCTACTCAAGGGGTTCATTCAACCGTTTATTCGGTACCCCCACCAAGAAGTCTAGTCGTTTCCTTTGATCGGAATCAACTAGCAAGATCCCGCCTTCCTTCTAATGTACCATTCTGAATCATAGTACAAGTTTACAAAATGATCGTGTCTGGCACTATCATAGATGAAGGGGCTTCAGTGAGTATCCTTTCCTCAACTGCTTGGAAAGTGCTTGGTTCGCCATCACTTATGCCTGTTACTCAAAATTTATCAGGCTTTAACAAAGGAACCAGTCAACCATTAGGGATCCTTCCTAAGTTACTGATTACTTTGAGAAAGAAAATCATTCACTTGAACGTGATGGTAGTCCAAGGACCGTTAGATTACAATATACTCCTTGGACGCGACTATGTTTACAACATGGAAGCTATTTTTTACACTAAAATTTGTCACCATGACTATTTGCAGTTAGTATGGCTTCATCAACTGTCATACTATCCTCCTTGGCAAGCCTCATACCTCTGCTCTCCATGTCAAACTCCAAGAAAGAGAGAAAGTCATTAAAAATCTATATATCTCTGGGTACGCAGTTTCTCTTAGCCTTACCTGCGTGTACGCACCCCAAGTTCACAATACCTGCGTACTTGTACGCTCTGTCTATAAAGCAATGGGTGCGTACTCCTGTAAAGGTCAAAAGGCGCAAGTTTCACTCCAAAAAAGTTACTTGTAGTCATTTTTAGAGCATTCTAGAAGCTTGTTTGACGTGTATGAAGCGCCTCCAGATGGTTCATGTATCCCTATCAAAGAGGAACTTATCCCATCAAGAGGGGAGCTATCCCATCCAAAGAGGGGCTTATCCCATTGATGGTGGACCTGAATAACTTCCTCTAGAGCACTATAAATACAGGCATTGGGCCAGAGGAGGAGAGGTTGAAAGCTGAACATTCCTAAGGGTAGATGCTGCTGGAATTAGGACTCCCTTGTAAAGCTTGAGAGGAGAGATTCCCATCCTTTCCTAGCCTTATTTGAGAGTGGGTGAGCTGGTCAAAGTAAAGGAAAACTCTTGCTGGACCCTAGGAGGGACTTGCACAACACCAAGGCTCAGGTTGTAATGGTTCCTTTTGTTTCCTCTTAATACAAATGAACTCATTTTTCTGAACAGATTGTTATTCATGATTTGTTTCATATACTCCTTGGTCTGTATGATGGATATGTATTGTTTTATGAGTTTATCAGGTGCTATTTAATCTTTTGGCTTGTTAGTGAATGCAGGTTTCGAAGAGAAGGAGGAGCTCATCCGGATCGGCGAGGCTGGACTACTACAAAGCGTTGGACTAAAGGTATGTTAAAGATCCCCTGATTACTTGTATTTGCAATGCATGTTTAGAGAAAGGTAGGATTTATTTGTTTTGTTTGTCACTAGAAAGCTTTTGCTTCTAGGGAGGTCGGTTGTGTCCGCACTATCGACTCTTTCTGCATGACAAAATGGCGACTCCGCTGGGGAATCCATTGATGTGAATGTTTTTTCCTTTGTATGAAATTTTGATCTGAGAAAAGTCGTTTGTTTTCTGGTTTTTGGCTGTCTGACTGTGTATTTGGGTGGGCTAGCTTAGGGTTAAATTAGATTTTAGTTTTTCTTTGTTTTGCTAGAAGTACGCAGCCTCTGAGTTGAGCACAGTGTGTACCTGTACGCACTGTAGCTTTGTGCACAAAGCGTACCCGCACCTGTGTAAACAGGTCACCTGCGTACCCTGTCAAAATTAAGAAAATTTCAATTTTCTTCTTTTTGCCTTTTAGATTTTAGTTTTAATTTGTTTTTTCTGCCCAGATCCACTGGTTTTCTGCCATAAATCTTCACCTAAGCTTGTTTCATTAGCATTCTTGCTTTAAGCTTTCATCAATTGGGTGTTTTGAGTTTCTTTTTGAGAAATTATTAATTTGATTTCCTTTGGTCATTACTTGGAGGTTTCTCTCAATCCTTTCACAATTTTGCATCTTTTTGCTTTCGTTTTTGCAAAAAAAATTCCCCCTAAATTGTGTATGAGTGTTAATCGCCTTTGAGTGTTTTTATTTTTTGATCTTTGGAACTCTCACCCAATTTTCTCGACTTGCACTTGATTGGTTCTTAGATTACATTAGAATCGTCTTGTGTTTGAGAATTCTCTTGCATAGATCACATTTGCATAATTAGAATTCTCATTTTCAGAATATGAATGAAAAATGTGCATAGATTACATTTGCATACTTTTCAAGTGAATTGTGCTTAGATTACCATTGCATAGTTTACATTCTGAAAAATCAATCGTAGATTTAGATCAGCTTTCTTTGATTTGAATTTACACAAAAATAAAAATAAAAAAAAATGATTTGGAATTGATTTGCATTAGTTTTTCTTGACAAAATTAGTGCATTAGAGAATTTGTTATATTTTCTCTTAGTGATCAATTTTTTGCATTGTCGGAAGTGAATGGAAACTCTCTCCTTACTTTAGTTAGGATTCATCGAATTGAAAGGAGTACATTATCATATTCGATTGCATTCAGTTGAGTCGGGTCATAACACCATTGGTTTCGTATCCATTTACCCTTTTGAGTAATAACAGCCTTAATAACACAACGCTTAATTAAAATTCATCTAGTAATTTTTACATTTCTAGGGCTCTGAAACACCAACATAGATCAGGCTAGTGTCTTGGAGTAGGAGAGTAATTAACTCTCCAAGACAGTAAAAGCAAACAAGTAGCTCATCTTGTGGTAGGATAAATCCAACTGTTTCATTTGTACCCTGGGAAAGCTCCTCTTAAAGGAGAAGCACGAGACCGTGTCCGAACCAGTGAAGGGATCAATCCTCCTTCATTGGGAAAGACGCCAGATACGCACGTACTACAAACGGTAAACCTCGGATTATTGTCGAGGAGCCTGGGGTCACTTGTCGGTAAACCTTGGATTATTGTCAAGGAGCCGGCAAGGGGATTGAGCTTGTTACTCTGCCCTTGCGTGCTATCGGGTCGTAGACTGTTCCCCCAGGTGTATTTGTTGTTGTTGGTGACCTTAGTGACCATTATCTTTAGGGTTCTACCCAAGGTGACGGTGGAGGGAAGATCCCACTGCACCTGGAGCAGACGTCGACTAGACTCACTTGGATTTTTTGGGGGGTTCACTTCACTCGAGACGGTTAAAGTGGAGGAACTTGGTCTAGTCTATTCATTAAGCAGGTTGTCGGGGTAACTGTTCCACCCGCCACTTCTGTACTGAATTCTGCGATGTTGGATTTCATCACCAACTAGTGTTTTCGGTCTGGAAGGCTACTGTTTGTGTATGGTTTGACTCCTAGATTTGATAGCGTGTGTTAATTTGTTTGTTTTTACTTTTAGAGACCATAGGTGTGAATTGTGAATTGTTAATTTTAGTTTTAAAATTGTTAATAAAATTCACTGAAGTTGAATATAATGGCAAAAGTTCCGGAATTTACCAACCTAGGAACCCCTCCTAACGAGAATCCTAGTACTTTTCCTTACTTTGGAAATGTTGGTCCTCCTTATATGGCTACTTTGTCATTACCTGGATTTAAAATAGGTTTACCGATATGGTTATTTTCAACTTCGCTGGCCCAAAGTACTCCAATTGTTCCACCTCAACCGAATGCTTCACCTCAACAGAGTTCACCATCTCAACATCACCAACCTTCTGTTGACCCTTTACCTTCTTCGCCTCATTTTTCTTCCTCCATTTCTTCCTCTTCGCTTGGTAAAAGCCTTGATGCTAGTAACCAGGTGTCTAAGAAGAAGAAGAAAGGGAAGAAGAAGAATAAGAAGAAGAAGCAAGATAAGAACGAAGTCAACCAACCAACCATGGCTATAAGTGTTAGTTGTGTTGAGGAAAATTCCGACATGCACCGTAAACCCAAATACCCTTGCAGGCTTTGTAAGGGTGACCACTTCCTTGTCAATTGTCCTGGTATTCCAAAGGTCTTGGAAGTATGGTCAGAAAAATCTCATCAACTTTCCATTGATCCATCAACCAGTGATAGTCAGGTTCCTGGGAAAAAGGGTAAAGTTAGGTTTCCTTGTAAGTTATGCAAAGGGAGTCATCAAACTCACATTTTCCCTCACATGGATGAAGCCTCAACATTTTTGGGAAACCTTACTGTTCCACAGCAAGAATTTCCAACTGGTTACCGTAAACTTTCTCCCAACCTATCGTCAACTGACGGAGTGATTGATCTAATTTCAAGTACAGTCGATCACACTCTTCCATTGGAGAGTGAAACTCATGTCACTCAGGTTGATGATCCATTAGTTGATCAAGTGGTTGATTCAATTTCACATTCGATCGATCCCACTTTCCTTTTAGAGAGTGAACTTCATACCACTCAGGTTCTTCTTGTTACATCAGATTCTTCTATGACGGGGGGCATTTCACCTGTTTATACAGAACCCCCTCCAAGTACTGAGGTCTTTTCCTTTGATTGGAATAGACTGACAGAACCTCGTCTTCCTTCCTCCATCCCTTTCCAAATCATTGTCAAGGCTGGTGGTAGGGACATACATCTTACACAGGTAGATGAAGGTGCTTCTGTTAGTATTTTATCCTCAACTGTTTGGAAATCTTTGGGTTCCCCTCAGCTTGCGCCTATTACGCAGAATCTGAAAGCTTTTAACAGAACCATTAGTGAACCTTTAGGGATCCTTCCTAAGTTTTCTATTACCTTGGAAGGTAAAACTGTCTTTATTGATCTTATGGTAGTTCGAGGTCCCTTGGATTTCAATTTACTCCTTGGGCAAGACTATGTTTATGCAATGAAAGTTGTCGTATCGACACTCTTTCACATGATGTCTTTCCCTCACAATGGCAGTATTGTGACTGTAGACCAGCTTTCATTCCCTAGTCTTGTCTCAGCTACCAATAATATGACACCCCTAAATGCTCCTGATCCTAAAGTGGTATCTACCCTGCCACGGGTTAATTATGTGGCAACTGGTCCCATGTTTTCAGTTACCGATGTAAGTGAGCCTCTCACTGTGTGCTCATCTTCCTTTGATTTAGATCCGGTAATTGACATGGAAAACTCTATGGGATTACTTGAACACGATGTTCTTATCCCTTTTGAGTCCCTTGACATGTGTTCCTTCCAGAGAACTATTCTTCCTTCTGACGAAGACCTCTTCGAAGCCATGATCAAGGTGTGTCCATTGACATGTCTTTCTTCTATTTGGAAGCCATGATCAGTGAGTTACGAGGAAAGTTCCTTTTACTGTATCAACCTCGTTAAAAAATGAATCAGGTATGAAGATAGTTCCTGTTACTGAGTCAACCTCGTTAAAAAATGAATCAGGTACGAGGAAAGTTCCTTTTACTGTGTCGACCTCATTAAAAAATGAATCAGGTATGAGGATAGTTCCTGTTACTGAGTCAACCTCGTTAAAAAATGAATCAGGTACGAGGAAAGTTCCTTTTACTGTGTCGACCTCGTTAAAAAATGAATCAGTGAGTATGAGGATAGTTCTTTTACTGAGTCAACCTCGTTAAAAAATGAATCAGGTATGAGGATAGTTCCTGTTACTGAGTCAACCTCGTTAAAAAATGAATCAGTTGTGTGAGGAAAGTTCCTTTTACTGTGTCAACCTCGTTAAAAAATGAATCAGTGAGTACGAGGATAGTTTTTTCCTGTATCAACCTCGTTAAAAAATGAAATAGGCTAGCATGAGGATAGTTCTTTTACTGAGTCAACCTCATTAAAAAATGAATCAGGTAGATTTTAGGATATGTAGGTAGATTGTAGAAAGTAGGGTTTTGAGGATAGTTCCTATTACTGAGTCAAACTCATTAAAAAATGAATCAGGTATGAGGATAGTTATTTTCTTGTGTCAACCTCCTTAAAAATGAAACAACTCCCTTTTCAAGTTAAATATTGAAAGTAAACCTTCATTCCTTCCATCTGGTTGAATGCAATGAAGCCTGGGGGGCATGTACCTCGCTTTGCATTGTTATGCTGGGGGCATGCGAACTTCTAGAGCATAGTTCCTTGTCTTGTGTCAAGCTCGTTAAAAAATGAAACAAGGAGTCTTGAGCATAGTTCCTTGTCTTGTGTCAAGCTCGTTAAAAAATGAAACAAGGGTAGGTTAAGTAGGTAGATTGTAGAGAGTAGTCATGAGCATAGTTCCTTGTCTTGTGTCAAGCTCATTAAAAAATGAATCAAGGATTTTAGAGCACAGTTCCTTGTCTTGTGTCAAGCTCGTTAAAAAATGAATCAAGGTTTTTTCATTATAGTTCTTTGTTAGGTAGATTGTAGAGTAGTTATGAGCATAGTTCCTTATCTTGTGTCAAGCTCGTTTAAAAAATGAAACAAGGGTTTTGAGGATAGTTCTTTTCCTGTGTCAACCTCACTAAAAAATGAAACATCTCCCACAAGTCTTTCCAAGAGCTTGAAAGTAAAGCTTCATTCCATCCACCTCATTGAATCCAATGAAGCTTGGGGGGCATGTACCTCGTTTTGCGTCATTATGCTGGGGGCATGCGAACTTATAACAAGCATAGTTTTTCGTTTCAAGCTTGCGTAAACATGAAACTGAATCTGAGCATAGTTCTTTTCCTGTGTCAAGCTCGTTAAAAAATGAAACAAATCCTCCTCTAATTGAATCGAGAGTTTGACTAGATCTCATAAATGTTAAGTTGTATATTTAGGTTAGTTATTTAAGTGTTTTGCATAATTTTCTTACAGTTTTAGGTCGAGTCTTTCAAATGATCTCGTCACATGAACCTTCATTCCATCCAACTTGTACTTAGTTGAATGAAATGAAGCTGGGGGGCATGCACTCTAGTAGTTATGCTTAGGGGGCATCAAGCACAGTTTTCTTTCTGTTTCAAGCTTGTGCAAAAATGAAACTACTTTGAAGCATAGTTTTTCTCTGTTTCAAGCTTTTGTAAAAATGAAACCTATCTCGAGTCAATTTCAGTTATTTTCAAGACTCGTTAAACTCATGAAAATCCCGAGATTATTTTGCTATCTTTCATTCTCGTAAAACAAACGAAAATGCCGAGTTCTTTCTGTCTTTTCCTGCTCGTAAATTAAATTGAAAGTCGGACATATGAGTACATTTTTATCATTTTTTCGAACTCATTAAAACTTACGAAAAAATGAAAACCATGAGTACATTTTTATCATTTTTTCGAACTCTTTAAAACTTACGAAAAAGTGAAACATCAGAGTCATCTTTTAAGCCCTTTTCTGACTCCTAAAACATGAAAAGATTGCCGAGCGTTTCTTTTACACTCGTTAAAACGAAATTAAAAGACGGTCCCCTTATGGCCCTTTTCTGACCGTAAAAACAGGACAAGATTGTCGGGTTTTTGTCGTTTCAAACTCAATACTGGAAATAAAACGACGTGTCCTTGATCGCTTTTTACTTTTCAGGTCAAAGACAATAACTATGAAAGTACTCCTTGGTCGTAAAAGATCAAGCGGTTCTCTCAAGTATTATTTTATACTTTTTCGGGCTTGGGAGACACAAATTTACGAAAAAGTTCAACCCTGGAGTCTTCTTAAGTTTTTCAGACTCTCTAAAATTGAAAAACGCCGAGTTTCTCCTATACTGGACTCGTTAAAATTTCACAGTAAAGGACCTGTTCGATTACAAACAGGAACGGACCACTCCTTCTTAGGGTTCGAATCAAAACTAAGTTGGACTCATCCGAAGGATGAGCTTATAATCAAGCATATGTTATCCTCCTCAAGCTTGTAAAAAATAAAGAGGTACTTGCCAGAAATGGTGGGGGAAAAGAGAGAAAAATGAGCCCATTTGTTATCCTTCGTCTCAGAAGATGCCTTATTACCACTCTTGAACGCGACACTTTTCATTCACCTGGGTTGGGAAATCCTTTGCTTCACAGTTGATCAAACCACATTAAAAGTATTTAGCCGGGTATTAACTTTGGGTCAAATGTCACCAAGCCATCTGTCATGTCGTTATGTGTTCAAGAGGTCTCTGCAATAAACATTCATCTGCAAAATACTCGTCATCCATTTTGACCATCCCTGAGTCAGTCCTTACAGCTACATTTCTTTAACTTGATCTATGATTTCGTGTTGTGGGCTTGCCTGCAACAGATCGCTTTCTATCGACATCAGCACATTATCTAGAAAGATGACCTAGGAATCGTCAGTACCTTGAAGTCTGCATGCATCAATGGCAGGTTTCTCGCCTTCGACGATAGTTTACATCATTGACTTTCGATCGAAGGATTCCGTGAAATGTTCGACATCAACTCATTTATTCACATCTCATGGATTGTACTGGGTACTTTGAGAACCATTGACATCTCTGGTGGTCTCTCTCACGCTTGTTAACAGTTTACATCATTGACTGGTAATCAAGTGGTTTCTACCATGTTCGACATCAACTCATTTATTCGCATGGATAGAATCGTACCTGTTCGGGAAGTAGAAATGAAGACCCTGGATCTAGTTTCCACCATCCAGGCTGCGAGGAGTTTTGTATTCATTATACAGTAGACTAACTATAAATAGATGGTTGCATCCATACTGTGTCTACAAAAGTCTATGATTATGATGTACTGCAGAATCATTCCTGTATCAGAGCAGTAGATAGTCAATTAGTTAAAGTTTTCAATCTGAGTATGGGAATGCCTACCTCAATGATGATATGATCTTATATATGTATTTTGTGTTGAATACTTGCAGGTTCTGACTGGGCTCTCCACAAGATAATCCTTGAAATGATAAAGTACTTCACCCTTCCTAGATGATATGAAACCCTAATCTACTACAGGCTTCGCACTTTAGGGGGCAATTTGTTACACTAAAATTTGTCACCATGACTATTTGCAGTTAGTATGGCTTCATCAACTGTCATACTATCCTCCTTGGCAAGCCTCATACCTCTGCTCTCCATGTCAAACTCCAAGAAAGAGAGAAAGTCATTAAAAATCTATATATCTCTGGGTACGTAGTTTCTCTTAGCCTTACCTGCGTGTACGCACCCCAAGTTCACAATACCTGCGTACTTGTACGCTCTGTCTATAAAGCAATGGGTGCGTACTCCTGTAAAGGTCAAAAGGCGCAAGTTTCACTCCAAAAAAGTTACTTGTAGTCATTTCTAGAGCATTCTAGAAGCTTGTTTGATGTGTATGAAGCACCTCCAGATGGTTCATGTATCCCTATCAAAGAGGAACTTATCCCATCAAGAGGGGAGTTATCCCATCCAAAGAGGGGCTTATCCCATTGATGGTGGACCTGAATAACTTCCTCTAGAGCACTATAAATACAGGCATTGGGCCAGAGGAGGAGAGGTTGAAAGCTGAACATTCCTAAGGGTAGATGCTGCTGGAATTAGGACTCCCTTGTAAAGCTTGAGAGGAGAGATTCCCATCCTTTCCTAGCCTTATTTGAGAGTGGGTGAGCTGGTCAAAGTAAAGGAAAACTCTTGTTGGACCCTAGGAGGGACTTGCACAACACCAAGGCTCAGGTTTTAATGGTTCCTTTTGTTTCCTCTTAATACAAATGAACTCATTTTTCTCAACAGATTGTTATTCATGATTTGTTTCATATACTCCTTGGTTTGTATGATGGATATGTATTGTTTTATGAGTTTATCAGGTGCTATTTAATCTTTTGGCTTGTTAGTGAATGCAGGTTTCGAAGAGAAGGAGGAGCTCATCCGGATCGGCGAGGCTGGACTACTACAAAGCGTTGGACTAAAGGTATGTTAAAGATCCCCTGATTACTTGTATTTGCAATGCATGTTTAGAGAAAGGTAGGATTTATTTGTTTTGTTTGTCACTAGAAAGCTTTTGCTTCTAGGGAGGTCGGTTGTGTCCGCACTATCGACTCTTTCCGTATGACACTATTGTCTCAACGCTCTTTTGAGTAACGTGTTTCCCGCATGAAGGCAAAATCGTCACTGTTGACCAGCTTTCATTTCCCGGTTCAAGCACAGCTTCAAGACAAACATCATCCCTAAATGGTCCTTTTGCATCAAGAGTGTCTCTTCAACCTTCATTCCATCCACCTAATTGCAGCGAGTAGTCTGGTGAATGTAACGAAGTTTAGGGGGCATGCACCCTGGTCTGCTTCGGCAGACGAACCCAGCTAAAAAAATAGGTTTCCCTATAGGTTATGTGATTGGAAGTGCCATCCCACACCATTCACCTTTGTCTGCTCTACGACGAAGCCAAGGAAGTGTTTTTGTCTAACCGTTGATAAAAATAATCCTGCTTAACCGCAATGACTTCCACATGGTTACTTGGAGACTCTACTTTTCTCGATACCTGGGGGCATGCAAACCTTTTTATATAAGCGAAAAACGACCAATTTCATTTCTTAGCTTTTTAGCGTTTTTTAGCTTTTTAGCTTTTAGTTTCAACTTCTTAGGTTAGGTGATTGTTCTGATCCACCATTCACCTTTGTCTGCAATGCGCAGACGAAGCAAAGGAAGTGTTTTTTCTAGACGAAAGACAAAATCATCCTACCTAACCTCAGTAGTTACTTAGCTTTTTAGTTCTCTTAGCTTTTTAGTTTGGTTGCTTCTAGCTTACATGAAAAGGAAAACTGAGCATATGTTATTGTAGAGTTCAAGCTCACTAAAAAATGAACCTACCAATGAGGGACATATTTGATTTCATATGAGCATACTTTCTGCAAGGTTTGAGCTCGTTAAAAAAATGAACCTGCACTCCTCTGAGCATACTTTCCGCAAGGTTTGAGCTCGTTAAAAAATGAACCCACACTCTCATGAGAAATGTTATCACATGGTTCAAGCTCGTTAAAAAATAAACCTACCACTGAGCATGGTTTCTCCCGGTTCAAGCTCGTTAAAAAATGAATCCACCCTCAGTAAATAACCTTTGTGATTTCCATCATATCAGCCTTTTGAGCCTTGGTTGTGTTCCTGCCATCACCTCCATTCTTTTGGCCGATCATACGCTTCCACTTGATTGTTTACCTTTTTGAGGAACAGCTATGACAAGTGGTCCTGTTAGCCACCCTCTTCACATCACCATGTTTTGAGAAGTTCCAAGCTCACCCAAAACCAGTTGCTACCCTAAACGCCACTCGTTCCTCAAAAACGAGTCCCCTTTAAACTCTTTTTAGACTCGTTAAATATGAAAATATTGTCGAGATATTGGCCTTTCCAACTCGTTAAAGTAAGGGGAAGTGCCATCCCTCCTGTACATTTTAATCTTTTTCAGACCTGAGGGATTATCTCATGAAAAAGCTCGAGCGCTTGTCTTTTTCGGTGCGCTAAAGTGATTAAAAAGTCATCCCTTTCATGTTATTTTATCCTTTTTCATACTTAAGGGATTATGCTACGAAAAATAACTTCTGGAGTTTCCTTTTTGTCCCTTTTCAAACTCTCTAAACATGAAAAGGACCAAGTTGTCTTTGTCGTTAAACTCGTTAAAACAATAGCAATAGACTTGTCCACCCAGAAAAGAACGAGTTTCACTGTCGCTAGGCTCGCTAAAACATAGCGACAGGTTTGCCCGAAGGGAAAATTATAGAACAAGCATATGTTATCCTCCTCAAGCTTGACAAAAATAAAGAGGTACTGGTCAGCAATGATTGGGGAAAAAGGGAAGAAAACATGAAGAATTTTATGGTAGCAGGTCACTCTTGAACATGACACTTTCACTCCATCACCATGATTGAGTTGGGTTGGGTTGCTCCGTTCACTGGTCATATCACCATTGGTCCACCATACCATCCATATTTTGGGGTTAATGCTACCAATCCATCTCAGTGTCACCAATATGTTCAAGAGAAGTCATTTAGAGAATTCACCATCTGGCCAATGCCTCATCCACTGCAATACCTTCACCCTCTATTTTTCATGACCGCCATTCTTGAACCTTGTATCATCAAATCGTTTTCAACTCCAGAAAATCATTTGCTCCGTTTCGTGTCATAGATGTGGGATGCATTAAGGCCCTCCTACGACGGGTCACTTCTTTTCGACATCAGATCATTATCCAAGAAGTTGATTTAGATACAACCCTTTCAGTACTTTGAAGCTTGCATGCCTCAATGGCAATTTTCTCACTTCCGGCGACAGGTTTATATCAATGGCCTTCGACCGAAAGACTTTGCATGGTGTTCGACATCAGATCATATATTCACACCACGTGAATTGTACTGTAGTACCTTGAGGGTCATTATCATTATTGGCGATTCCTCTCGCGCCTGTTAACAGCGTACATTATTGGTTGGTAATCAGGCGATGTCTTTCCATGTTCGACTTCAGGACATCTTTTCACATGGATCAACTTGTACATCAGGTGAAGATTAAACGAGTTTTGAAGACCCCAGATCTAGTTTCAACCATATGGGTTGCGATATATTCAGGAACATAAAGACATTAAGTGTACACAAAAGTTGCACAGACAGTCATCTAAGCCAGGGAAGATGACTCTTCATGTGAAGAATCATCAGTTTGCAACAGCAGACAATTGTCTATCCTATGTACATGAAAATGAATTTACAAAGCAGAGCATGGGAATGCCCGCCTCAGCTAGATCATGAAAATAATATGATGATGATGTATTGTATTGTATCTTATACAGGTCACCTTCCAGTTCGAATACCTCGGATCCTCATGATAAAGCATTTCACTCGACATCAAAAGATTTACGACTTCATGCTTTAGGGGGCAACTGTTATAGACATATTTGGGAACTACGACCCTAATCTTATATGTCGATAAACCAAGGGCTCTTTAACCCCTAAAAGTGTTGTTTCATACCCTAAAGAATCATGGTCCATTGATTACATCATTCCCCAAAATTTCCACCTAAAAAACCACTCAAAACTGGCCAGAACAGGACCATATTGACTGCCCCACTGTCAAGGTGTGATGCATACTGACTTCTACACTAGCCAGGTGTGATGCATACTAAAGAGGCCTTCTGTAGGATGCGATGGGCCAGGATGGAAAAATGTCCGAGACAGTTTGCTAAGTGGATGCTCATGGAATCTTCCAGAAACTTCTCCTATGACACTTGCCTCTCTGAATTTACCCAGGGATGAGTAAGAGATCCAAGAAATATCCAAGTGGAACCAAGAACAACAAGTGGAATGACACTAATCAAAAACCCAGAGATGACTCACACCCTTGCAGACATCTATAATTGGATCCCTCGTCTGAGAGATCTAGAGGCTAGAATTTTGTAATTTGTAAGGAAGTGCTAATAGTTTATCTTTGAGAAAGAGCATTGTATTGTTGGGTGATCTTGCTTTTCATGAGGTGAAGAGGGCTTTGATGCTGGGAGGATGATGCTGGATCAGAAAGCTGGGTTGTAATTCTCCCTTCTACTATTAATAAAGTTCTTTGAGTTTTCCTCCATACAATCGTGTATTTGTGAATGTTGTTATTTGTGAATGCCATTGTATGATCAATGTATTTCTAATTCTGCATTGTTTATGATATAATAGATCAAGATGCTTTGATGGTGTTTTGTTACTTTGTCTCTACAGGTATTCATTGAGTGGGATAAGTAGGAGAATAGGTTCAAGCTCTATCAAGGGAGAGAGGAATCAATCAAGGAGTCAAGCGGAAGATCCAGGTTGGTCCCTTTGCTCCTCTCTTATCTATCATACATAAATGAAATCACAAATTGCTTTGATTGTTTGTTTCTAGGATAGCTGCCAATCCTAGTGGGACTAGTAGATCGAAAAGACACTAGTTTTCCTGGAAACAAATACTACAACCAGATTGACCATACTGTAGAAGAATTCTCAGTGATAATAGATAAGATGCAGGAAAAGAAAGTGTAACCTTAGCAGCCTACGCAGAACTTACAAATGATGAGATTTGAGCCCCACGAAGAGGATGAGAACGTGAATATAGTGTTGATGAGTGGAATAACGATTGGCGATGATAAGGGAAAACAGCCTGAAGTGGATGGATGGGTCCGTAAGGCCCCAGAAAAGGAAGTTGGTTTTGATATGGAGCGTGCGAAGGAAACATTTATGGAGGCCAAGAAAATATTTGCTGAGGCATCCACCTCAGGAAGTCAGGACAAGATGCAAGACACCATCACGCCTGAAGAGGTTGATCCCTCTCTAATTACCATGTTCTTGTAGACCTGCATGAAACTGTTGCACGACAAAAAAGCTATGAAAGGCCTGCAGGAGTTAATAAATAAATATGCCAGAAAAGACAACGCCCTTGATGGACACCGCGTAGTTAGAAAAATTGGCAACCATAAGGAAAGAACGGGGCATGAGATGAGGCTCACCATGCAAATAGGAGATTATGAGATGGACCAGGTCATCTTGGATCTAGGGTTTGATGCAAACATTTTGCCAAAACAAACATGGGAAAGAATGGGGAGACCTATGCTACAGTGGTCTCTGATTCAACTCAAAATGGTGAACCAGCAGAAGATCATCTCTATGGGATGACTATATGGAGTAACTATTGATATCAAAGGGGAAAGCGCGATGGCTGACTTTAAAGTGATAGAGATCATTGATGACAGTAATCCATACCCTGCACTCCTGGGACTTGACTGGGCCATTGACATGAATGGGGTCATCAACTTGAAGAAGAGGACAATGTCGTTTGAAATTAAATAGCTTCAGGTTGTAGTGCCATTGGACCCTGTAGAAGGGGTGCACTACACGGAACTAGTCCGCAATTATGAAGAAAGTGAGGATGAACTGGACCAGATCTATAAAATAACAACGCGAGATCAAGACTGGATCAATCCGATGGTAGATGGAAGAATTACATGGGACCGAGAGAGTTCGTACACCTCTAATTCAAATGAAGAGTTGGAACATTGGCATAATCGACTGCATGAAGTATCCACGTTGTGATGCAATATGATGACGAAATCGCTACGTTGTGTTTCATCAGATGTAAGAAACTTACCTTATTATGATGGGTTAACTAACATGGATAAGTTTTTGGATGCATTTGAGTGTGAAGTCCCCGAATATCATTGCTTCCAAGCATTAGATTTGGCATTGCACGCTATGCCCACATGATGGTGGGATATGCACAAGGATAGCTTTGATGGATGGTGGGACTACAAAAGAATGATGAGGTTACGGTTTGGGCCGCCTAACACTAGATTGGCTGAGAAATATAGTGGGAAGGATGATCTGCATGATCAACTAATGAAATGGACTAAAGCTTATGGAACAGAACCATAGCCGGAGTGGGTACACCTATTTTTCCATACTTTGGATACAATTCCCATGAATTGGTATTTGGAAACGGAGCTCCACCATGGCACCACAGAGTGGGATATATTGAGGGAAGGGTTCTTATTGACCTTGAATTTCGAATATGGCTTTGCGAGAATCGATGAAGCCCTACAGGATATTAAGGCAGTTATCTTTAGAATGCTGCAAGAACCTTTGGAATGGGTCCATCCAGATTGGAGCACCCAGTTGTGCCATGCGCTGGAATGCTCTAATGTGACCGCCAAGAAGATGATGCTGATCCAAGGAACATTAATATCCCAGAAGAAGAAGGGCATCGTGAAGTCGAAGGTCTACAAATAGAGAACCCATACATCACTGCATCATTCCAGACAAAGCAAGTAAAGATTGGTACTGAAGCAGAACTGAATTTGCAAAGATTTGGGATTATTGGGATAATGCCACTATGGATAAAGTTGTTGAGCTAATCTGCGAGTACCAGGATATTTTTCCTACCAAGTTTTCGGACTTAAAGGGCATAATAGGAAACTTGGGCGTCATGAAGATTACTCTGAAGCTAGACGCGAAGCCTATTAAGCAGAGGTTATCGTCTTAATCCCAAATACAAGGAAAAGGTTCATTAGGAGTTGGATAAGATGCTGGAGGCGGGCATCATAGAACCTGTGGAGGAATCTGATTGGGTGAGCCCAATGGTGGTTCAGGAGAAGAAACAAAAGGGTGAAATAAGGATTTGCATATTCTGCAGAATATTAACGATGCATGTGTCCCTAACCCATTCCCGGTGCCATTTAAAGACTCAAAAATGTCGTTTGGACTCAAAAATTCTCCTGCAATATTATCTCGCGTAGTTATAACAGCATTTAAGGATTTCATCCATAAGTTCTTGGAAGTATACTTTGATTATTGGACAGTTTTCAGTTTAGTGAAGCGCCATGTAGCATGCCTGCACCTGATGTTGGATACGTGTTGCAGATATCATATCGCATTGAATTTGAAGAAATGCCTATTCTATGTTCCCTTTGGAATTTTTCTGGGTCGTGTGGTGTGCAAGCAAGTGCTGATGGTGGACCCTGCCAAGATTGCGGTGATAGTGAATCTGGAGGCCCTAAGAAGTGTTAAGCAGTTGTGCACGACGCTAGGACATGGGATATTACAGAAAATTTATCAAAGCATATGCTTAGACTACCACGGCTATGGAAAAACTATTGAAGAAGGATGCAACATTCTATTGAGACGAAGAATGTCAGCGGAGCTTAGATGTATTGAAAGAAAAGATGATTGTCGGGCCGATCTTGGTATTCTTGGATTGGAAGAAGGAATTTTACGTGCATGTGGATGCCTCTTGCATTATGTTGGGTGCAGTGTTTATGCAATCCAGTGAAGGAGAAATTGACCATCTTATAGCCTTCGCGAGTAGGAAATTATAAAAGGTCGAGAATAATTATTCAACGACTGAGCGTGAAGGATTGGCCATGGTGTACGTGCTGCAGAAGTTCAGGAACTATCTGTTAGGAGGGAATTTCAAGATGTACACAGATCATTCTTCTTTCCAGTACTTGATCAATAAGCCTGTGTTGGGGGGAAAGATCTGCAGGTGGTTGCTACTATTCCAGGAGTATGACTTTGAAGTAATTGTGAAGCTAGGGAGGTTGAATGCAGGGCCTGACCATCTATCATGGATCAAAACAAGAGAGGAGCCCAATAATTTGGAGGAAGGGTTGCTATATGCACAGCTCTTCGCAGTGCACGCAACAAATAATCACTTTGCAGATACCATTCATTCATTGACTACAGGGATGGCACCAAAAGGGTATACAAGTCAGCAAAAGAAGGAACTCGTAGTGCGCGGCAAATTTCTCAGTTATTGTGGGACATCTATATAAGATGGGTGCATATGAAATATTGTGAAGATATGTAACAGATTTTGAGAGAGATAGCATTCTCATTGAAGCTCATGAAGGGGCTGCGGGAGGACATTATGCAGGAAAGGCAACTACGCAGAATATTTTGCATGCAGGACTATGGGGAACCTTTTCCGAGAAGGGTGAATGGGGAACCTTTTCTGAGAAGAGTGAATGGAAGCCACTTGAAGCTATATACAGGGGATCCTACACAATGACTATATGGAAGCTGTACATTCTTAGTGCTTCAGGAAGTTTCAAGGGATTGTGGGACTATAAACTACACTACCAGGTTTGGAAGACTATGCAGCAGGCGGGTTGTGCGGAAGTTGATGAAGATGCAATCCTAGGAGATGTGTGCAGCAAGATGTGCCATGAAGGAAGGTGTCGTGCGACGCAGCAGAAAAGTGATTGCTGAAGTTATTGTTCATGACTTGACAGCCAGAGGACAGTTAAGGGGAACGGGTTGGCGGCATTTCAAGCAAAAATCTTTGAAGATCTGTCGCCAAAATAGCATTAATTGTCAAATTTTGGGGGGAACAGTCGGATATGAATCCAAAACCCCCTATAAATTCTGCATGCTATCCCATCAGAGAAAAATTTGCACCCTTGGAGTTGTTACTGAAATTTGTTGTCTGTCACTCATGAGCGGAGCATTTTGGGAGGAATTCTTCGCACACATAGACATTTCTCTTAAAGCCCATGAGTTTTTTATGGAGAGGATGACTGCCACCAACCCCGTCGAATCTTAGAGTTCGAAAGCCACTGTATCTGACACCCCAGGACCTGAATTATACACTATTGAAGCTACGCATGCAGTGCCCACAGCGCTGAGGTCACCAAGGCCAAAATAGTCCATGGGGAAAGACAAACAACCTGCTACGACAGAAAAGAAACATGTAGCCAAGGAAAAGCATAAAAAGTCGGTGTGCAAATACGCACTTCCCCAATGAAGCATACCGCGACACCAACCCAAAATAAAGATAAGCAGCCAATGAAGGATAGGTTGAAGTGCTTGCAACAGGTGCAACAGACAATGAGGATGGCCATAGAAGGCCCAGCTACAGAAAATTTAGTTGAAGAGGTCAAGAAGGCGACCATGTAGAGCATTGTCAAGATTGCAGTAGTTCCGGTCGAGTTGGGGGATCTTCGCAGCAAGATTGCAACACCAGCCAAGTGACTCGAGGGTGAGTCATGATCTTTGTGTTGGGGGCCTGTTGGGATGGGGTCCCCTGGGTCAGTTTTATGGTTAAGCTAACCTAAGTTTTGATGTATTTTTTGTAATAAATTTAAAGTATCTACGATTTGTGGATGCGGAGCGCATAGAAGATTAGGATTCAAAGGGTTTTTAGCCCCGTGTTTATGTAAAAGTTGAGTCGATTTTGAGATCCTTCCATGGTCCGCGGACCATGGGATTGTATAAATAGGTGTATCTTAGAGAGCCTAAGGCAGAGATGATAGAGAAATCATGGATGTAATGAGTCAGTGAGGAAAAAGTGATATCACATAGAAGTGGGTAAGATAGGAGAGAAAGGCTCTACAGCTGAGTGCGCAGAGGCCTAGGTAGAGTCTGCAGCTGAGTGCGCAGGGAAGTTTTGAGTCTGTATTTTGAACTGGAAATCAATAAAGAATTGTTTCTGAAGAAATTTTGTGTATTGTTGTTTACTTGTTTATGAAATATGTTTTTGATGAATAATATGTTTATGAAATATTGATCTAATGATGCGTGAATCTCTTGAATAACTCTTAATGATTGTACAATGCATGTTAATTAATTTCGCGAAGACTCTGATGAATTATGTTATGTTTAATAATAACCTAAGTAGATCTACGTGAACACTAATTTAGGGTTGTTTTCTAGTGCACGTAAGTGGATAAATTGACTGTTAAGGGTCCGCAAAGATGAATTGTATACCTTTGTGAAGGTTTAAAGGCTGTTGAAACAGAGTTGCAGTACCGAGCCCTAGGGGCTTATAGATCTGCATGAAGGTAGATCTAAGGCACTAAAAGACATCACTCTCGTCTCTGGATGCAGAAACTTGGTTCTTGCATCCCCCCATACTACTTCAGGTAAGACTACAGCTTGCACTATCTGGGTTGTTTCTGAAAGGGCCAATAGTGTAGGGATTTTTTGGTTGGCGCAACTAACTCTGAACCTAAGTCAAGACCCCCTAAGCCAACAAAATATCATAACCATAATCACAGCAATGCATGCATAAAAAACACATGGGCACTTGACATGCATGCATAACAATCACATTTACCCTGAGGTCCATTGTTGCAACCTCGCTATGATACCAGCCTCTAACCACCCGATCCCACATTTAGCCACTTTTATAAGCTCTCCAGGGTAAACATGACTTGAGTGATACTATGACATGACTCGGCCTCCAAGTTCTAGTTATAGAAGTGGGGCTTACAAATGGGAAACTCACTGATGCCTCATAGGAATACCATATCACCTAGAATTCATCCAACAACCTCTGGTGATCATATCCTAATATGGAACTTCTTTTCCCTAGCTTTACCTCCCAATTGCACCCTTGACACATTGTGCATGTGGTTGGAAGGCTTCAGCCGCAACCACAAGACCTCATGCATGTTGTTGGGACTGAAATTTCGTTGTTATGTGCATATGGTGGTGAGATCTATGCCACTTTTTTAGTGATGGCCTACAGGCCACTACCCAGAAATGCCCAGAACTCTCTAGAATTCAATCAAAGATTATAATTCTGAAAAATCAAAAATAAGGTTAGATCCTGTCCAAGACATTCCTAATACATGATAGAAATTTCGTCAAACATATGGTAAACATAGAAGCTACATGTTTGCTGGGAATGAGATCCCCCAAGGACAGTTTTGGGGCTAAAAGCCCATGTTTTGGATCAAATTTTGTAATAAAGTTGTAAAGTCTCTAAATTTTGTGGTCGTGGAGCGCGAAGGTGTCATGAGTCATAAAGGGTTGTCCGCCCTTATTTTTAAAAGTGTAAAGTCGGTTGTAAAGGTCTACCCATGGTCTGCGGACCATAAGATTGTATAAAAAGAGCTAAGTAAGCTATAAGTATTTAGAAGTCTTTGGTAGTGGAAGACAGGTCTTGAAGGCTTGGTAGAGAAATCTAAGTTTCGGGTCTTAGCATAGGTAGAGGCTCTGCAGCTGAATGCACAGAGGCCTAGGGTAGAAGTCCGCAGATGAGTGCGCGGACCCCTGTAGTTGTGTGCACAGGGCAGATAGAGTCTGTAATAATCTGAAGCTATCAATAAAGAGAAGTATTCCACAATTTCTATGTATTTATTTCCTGTTAATGCATCTTGTTATATTATGTACGGGTTTCATTTACAATGCTTATGTGATGCGCGAATGTGTGTAATTATGTTGGTTAATTGAACACAAGTGAGAATTTCAGTTTACGTGGCGCTAACTATGATTTCAAGTAAGATAAGTAAAACACTTATGATAACTTGGGAACCTGTACAATACGTTGTCATAACAACACGAAAGTACCTAGACCGCAGGTTAGGGCTGCGTGAAGTTCAATCGTATCCCTTCGCAGAGATAAAGAAGGATGAAATAAAGGGCTAGCCTGACAAAGCCCTAGCACCTTAAGACCTGCACGAAAGTAGGAACAGGTGGTATAAACCGACATCCCGACCATCTCAAGGTGCGAAAACTTGGTTCCAACGTCCCCCCATACTGCTTCAGGTGAGACTTCGATCTGTGCCCAGTAGGCTGATGCCAAAAGGGGCAGTAGTGTAGGGATTTGTTTGGCTAACTAACGCTAAACCTGGGTCAGGCCCCACACATCCAACAAATGGTTCTATTGCCAGGACTGAAATCTGCATAAGAGATGTGTGATGTCATATCATTGGAATCCAACTACGAAAGGGATTGAAGACTGGTTGTACAGGAAGAGCCACGAATTCGCAGTGCAGGAGAACAGAAATCCACGACTGACAAAGGAACAGTGGTTGGATAGGTACCTGTATACAGAAATTCACGAGATATTTTTCTATTCCTTTCCAGTTGAGTTATACAAGTGGATCGTGAAGCTAGTGGATAGCCAAGGAAGGTGGAGACTTGACGGTCCTATTATCTGGACCCTGGAGCTGGTACAAAGACTAGAAGCCTATAAGGACAAGATCATCTGTGTTGTCATTCATTGGCTTGATTGCATCATAAGAGGATTTGTGACTAAATTCGTGGTAAATACCTCAATTAGCTACAGTGAGGTGGAGCGGTGATTTTTCAAAGGTCCGCGAGGTAAGTTCTTGAAGTCTTTGAATACTTGGATTAAGATGTTATTGTGTGAAAAAACAGGTTATGCAGCTACAAAGATGTTTGGAGCTACACGAAGCAGAAAGACTTACAGGAATGAAGGAAGAAAGGGTCCTGAATATAGTCCATTGATTTCACCTCCATTGGGTGGCGAAGATGGAGTAGCGCAGGCTTCTCCGTGAAGTGTGGTTCAGTTAATAAGACAGGATTTCCGTGACTTCCACCTCCACCCACACCACCTCCAACTTCACCACCATCACCTGCAACCTCAACCATACCACCACTACTTCCATCGTAGTTCAGCATGGAAAATTCAGTGAAGCTACCTTTGTTTAAAGGCTTGGGAAATGAGGACCCGGACCAGTTTTGGTTTGTCGTGAAAGATGTATGGGAAGCTCAGGGCGTTACAAATGATCACTTAAATAAGGAAACATTGGTTAGTGCTTTGCATGATCACACGCTAACCTGGTACATCAAGTACTCTAATGATAACCCAAACCCTAGGGTGGTAGACATCCAGACAACGTTGAATAAAGAGTTCAGTAGGCCTAAATCCGAGGCACAGTCGATTGTAGGGTTCAAGGAAATCTCGATGAAACCAGGCAAGACACCTTGGGAATTGGATCAAAGGCTGAAATGTAAAATCCGCGAAGCTAATATGAATTTAATAGATGGATAGCACCGCGAGTGGTTCATGGCTTCACTCCTGCCACACCTAAGGGTTGCGTTGTCACAGCAGAAGATTACGACTAAGGCAGAGGCCTTGGAGATTGTAATGAGACTGCATGAAACACTGGTGCAAAATCTAAATCTAAGGGTTCAGCAGATCCATGTGCAATTGCAGAATCTTTGCCTTGAAATGCAAAGTTTGAATCAAGACAAAATAGTTCGACCGAAGGTGCGCAAAGAGGTATGGTGCTCGAAATGTAAAGGCCAGGGGCATGACAAATACCATTGCTCAGTCTTTGTGAACTATATTGCAGGAGGAGGATCAATGCCTTTGAGGCTGAAATCTCAAGTAGACTGAGCACGAGGCTTGCGTTGTGGTGCGCTATACGTCAGGTAGAGGGAAAACATACGGCGGATAACTGTCATTTGCTACAGAAGTTTGTAAAAACACTGCAACAACTATTTTGCAACTTCTGTAGGTCAGTAGGGCATGATGAGCACAACTGTAGAAGTTATGAATTGATGATGGACAGAACACCTGCCTATAGGGTTCAGGCAGAAATGGGGCCCCCTGACCAAAGCACAGGGATGGCGCGAATAGGCTTTTAGGTGCACAAACGGGGCCGAGGCAGAGGAGGACTTGGCAAGGGTTGGGGACAGCTAATTTGTTACAATTACAGAGGACCACGGCACTATGCACATGAATGCACTAACCCTACATGACCTTCGTGCAAATATTGCACTCAGTTTGATCATGAGACAGAATATTGTCCTACGCTGATAGCAAGGATATGCGACAAAGGGGTGCTACCACCTCAGCCAACTCAAAACCTATAGATGATGAGGTTTGAGCCTCGCAAAGAGGATCCAAATGTGAATATAGTGCTCCAAAGTGGAATTGTAACAGGGGATGATAAGGGGAAACGGCCCGAAGACAGCGCATGGGTTCACAAAGCTCCAATGAAGGAGGTTGAATTTGATTTGGAGCATGCACGTGAAACATTCATGGAAGAAAATAAGAGCTTAGTTGAGGCCTCCACCTCAAGGAGCAAGGATAAGCCTGATCAAGAAATGGACCCTTCTATGCTTACGCCCTTTCTAGAAACCTGCATGAAGCTGCTACGTGATAGCAAGGCTGTGAAGGGATTATAGGAGCTTATAAATAGATGCACTGGAAACACTTCGGGTGAACCACGCATGGTATGAAATATTGGTAAGCATAAAGCAAGGATAGGACAAGGGATGAGACTGACCACACAAATAAGAGAATATGAAATGGATCAAGTTATTTTGGATCTGGGGTTAGATGCGAACGTTCTACCAAAGCAGACTTTGGAGCACATGGGAAGACCCACGCTACAGTGGTATCTGATTTAGTTAAGGATGGAAAATCAGCAAAATATCTTCCCCATGGGATGGCTGTAAGGAGTGACTGTAGATATTGAAGTTATGAGCACGTTGGCTGACTTTGAAGTAATATAAATTGTGGATGACAACGACCCCTACCCTGCACTCCTTGGCATTGATTGGGCTACTGACATGAATGGGGTAATCAACCTAAAGAAGTGGAAGATGATATTTGAAAAGAAATCGCTTCATGTAATAGTACCCCTAGATCCTACTGAAGGATCGCGTTATACTAAACCAGTCTGCGATTATGAAAGCGATGACGATTTGGACTGCATATATAAGATAACAGCGTGAGACCAAGATTGGGTGAATCCAAAAATGGAGAATCTTGTAGATGGTTTCTATTGTTCCAGGAGTATGACTTTGAAGTTATTGTGAAGCCTAGATGACTGAACACAGGACTAGACCATCTATCGCACATCGAAACAAGGGAAGAGCCCACTAATTTGGAGGAGGGATTGCCTGATGCATAGCTATTTCTAGTGTGCATCATGAATGGTCATTTTGAAGACATCATACACTTCCTAATGACAGGAACTGCCACAGAAGGTTACACTGTCCAATAGAAGAAGGGGTTAGTGGTATGCGCAGCAGACTTTTCTATCATTATTGGATATCTGTACAAAATGGGGTCTGATGAAATATTGTGACGATATGTATGGGAGTTTGAAAGGAGCAATATCCTCGCGGATGCTCATGTGGGCGTTGTGGGAGGTCATTATGCAGGAAGAGAAAACATGCATAAGATTCTATGCGCAGGGTTGTGGTGGCCAACCCTCCATTAGGACTCAAAAGCTTATTGCAAGGTGTGCGATGTGTGTCAAACGACTGGCAGGCCATCGTGGAGGGATGAGATGCCTCTGAATCCATAGATGACATTAGATCCCTTTAAGAAATGGGCGATAGATTTTGTGGGACCCATTCAAACCCAAGGGAAGAAGACGGGAGCGTGGTACATTATCACTGCGACGAAGTATTTGACTCGATGGGCAGAGGCAGAGCCTGTGAAGGATTGCATAGGTGTGACTACTACGAAGTTCCTCTTTGAGTATGTAATGACACTATTTGGGTGTCCAAATATTTTTATGAGTGATCATGATAGGCACTTTCTAAAAGAGACGATCAGCACGCTGACGGAGAAATTTCAGGTATATCACTAGAAGAGCACGCCTTATCACCCACGGGCTAATGGGACAGTGAAAGAATTCAATAAAGTTTGGAGAATGCACTGACCAAGGTCTGCAATCCTCAACGAAGTGATTGGGACCTAAGCATACCCATAGTACTATGGGCCTCTCGGATGACATGCAAAAAGTTGACTAGACAGACACCCTTTAGGCTTGTATATGGTGTTGAAGCAGTGATGCCCATGGAATGCATTGCGCCTAGCTTGCGCATAGCTGTACTAAAGGGTATGAAAGATCGTGGAGCCCTAGAAGAGAGGCTTGCACAGCTAACTGAGCTTGAGGAAGAAATATTTCTAGCTGGATTTCACCAAAAGGTCCAAAAGCAGCGTGAAAAATCATGGCATGATCGGCACATTAAGCTACACACCTTTAAGGTAAATGACTTGGTTTTTTTATATGACAGTAAATTTGATAAATTTCCAGGGAAGTTTAGAATTCATTGGTTAGGGCCCTATGTCATTAACGAAATTACCGACGATGGAGTGGTTCAGTTGGTTAAACTAAATGGAGATCCCTTCTCAGGAAAGGTTAATGGCAGCCGATTGAAGCCATACATTGGTGGACCAACCATGTGACTATATGAGGGTAGCATAGTCTTAGCGCTCCAAGAAGCTGAAAGGAGGCGCAGGACTATAAACTACACTACCCGGGTTGGGGGGCTACGCGATGGGAGGATTGTGTGAAGCAAGGAAGTGTCATAGGGTTCGCAAGAGCACGAAGAGAGCTGTGCTACCCAGGAAGAAAATGCATAGGTCAGCCGAAAAGTGACCGTTAAAGTCATTGTTCATGATTTGACGATATAAATGTGGCCAAATGGAGTGGGCGACCGGCATTTAAGATGGAATTTATGGGTCAGATCCTTTAAAATATGCCACCAATCCAGCATTAATGAACTGAAAGTGGGGGGAATGGTCGAATTTGAATTCAAAATTCCCTATAAATTACAAGTGGTTTCCCAACAAAAAACACTTGACATATTGAGAATTGAGTTGTTGAGCTCTCAGGCGCATATGAACCGAGAATTCTTCGAAGCTCTGATAGCGAGTTCAGCATTTGAGAAATTAGTAGACATGACACGAGAACTATTGAATAGCGTCATGTCAGCACCTACAAAAGCTATGGACACCAAAGAAATGACAGCCAAGGAGGTTGTGTCAGAAGTTGTTATGGAGGCAGAGGAAGTTGCTTCAGAGGTTTCTGAATTCTTAGCTGAAGTTCCAAAATCACCACGGACACCTAAATGGAAGCCGACCCCAACCAAGGAGAGCATGAAGGATAAGAAGGGAAAGCAGCCTGCAATATTGGTGTGTGCATCACTGAGAAGAAACCCACCAAAGGACAAGCCCATGGCATAGGAAAAGGGAAAAGCCATCAATCTAAAGCCGGAGGAGGAAGAAATCAAAGACATCCCGATGGACGATGAGGACTTGGGGATAGACTTGGAGGAAGATGAAGTCCAGGGTGCTGAACCTATCACTCGGTTGCCTAAGAACGTCCCTCCATGCAAGGGCAAGACTAAGGTGCCAAAAGATATCGACGAGAGCAAGGTACCCTTGCAAACCCCTTTGTTGTCGAAGGAGATTATCTTTGAAGGACCGCGCTTAGGGCAGGTTCCTCTATTGAAGCTCAAAGACTGGGACTTAGCTGACCATGAGAAGTTCCCACACTTGGCGACCGAGCAGCTAATGCACCACATTATTGACACAACCACTGGGATGACCGCATTGGAGCCGCGGAAGTGGCTTAGGGGAGTAGACAAGGCAGGTATGTTCAACCTGCTATGGGTGTCGTACTACAACCACACCTCAATTACAGTATTGGTCATCAAGCAACTGCTATGCTTGGTGCATGATGGGTGTCTATGGCTGGAGGAGCCAATTCCCATCACCGACAGATTGATCCACAGGATCACGTGGTTTCCCTAAATAGGAGAAAATCCGGCCATGATGTTTGGCGAAAAAGGTGGCGAACAGGCCCTCGCGGAGGCCATGAAGGAGAAATTTAAGCTTGTGAAGAAGCCATGTGGGTATGCCATATCAAGTATCAGTGACCCTGCAGTCAAGGTGGCCACGCAGATTTTGGGTCAAGAAGGTGATGAGGAAATGTCGCGTCGATGAGGTGTCAGTGCATGTCATCGCGCTAGCAGCCCAATGCACCGAAGGAGTCCAGTTCAATTGGGCGCACTATCTCTGCGGTGAGTTCCTTACGAACTGCCATGAGGCACAGGAGATCAGCAAGACTTTCCACTACACGTGGCTCTTGATGTCTATTGTGCTGGTAGCATGGGAGCTACCAAAGAACAGTCAATTCCCCTCAGTCACGCCATACCTACCAGAAGCAGTGAAGTACGCTTCGCTGTGGGTGACCAAAGATGCGTAGCACATCAAGGACAGTAAGATCTTCAAGATCTTGATGGAGATGAACATTCACATGGCCATCAATCACAAGCCACAGTTGTCGCCAACTGTGCTTGCCAACCTGTAATTCTATGCAGAGTTAAAATTATATGTTCACCATGTGCCCATCAAGGCACAGAAGGACCCTGTGTAGACCTAGTATGACTTGCCTTACCTGGAAACGATGCAATTGATGCAGTGCTTAATCACTGGCTAGCAAAATGGCGCACTACATCAGACTTGGCGGTGGGGGTGATCAAATCCACCGCACAGCATAAGAAGGAGGAGGCCAAGCTCAAGATGGCGCAGCTAGCTAAGAATAGGAAGAAGGAGGCCACTGATAAGGCCCAGGCGGAGCACGATGTTGCTCATAAAATGAAGAAGAAAATAGGTGGAACAGAGTAGGGCTCTGATAAAGGAGTGAGGTCGCCTTTTCCCGAGACAAAGGAAGAGATGGACGAGTAGATAGAGTAGCATGGCATGGACCCACAGGTGACGTCTGCCTACATCAAGCATCCAAGAGAATAAGATAAAGGAGGGTCGAGGAAGAAATCCAAGGCCACTAAGACGTCATTGGATACAATCACCCTCACAGAGGGTGATTTGCATGACATCGGAGACATGGTGCGAGATGTCACCACAGAGGCCCTATAGCAGTTTGAGTAGCAGCAAAAACTAATATTGAGGTCCATCCAGACAGGTCTATAGGAGTTGCATATCCGCACGTCACAGGTTGGCACAGTGTCCACCAGCCTTGCTATCGACACTTTAGAAGCTACCGAGATGCTGCGCGCGAAGGTCTCCAGTGCGATAGTGTTGCCCGATGGAGCAATGATCACGGAGAATGAAGTTGATAGGCCCACTTTCAGTGCCCTCAAAGGAGTAGGGTTGAATCTCGTAGTGCTCCCTGGCGAGGCACTCCACCTATTGCAGGATGGAGTGATTGCGAAGCTGAGGGCGCATGAGAACCGTGCTCTACACGTGATCAGCGAGCAGCAGATTAAAAATGAGCAGATGGTCCTACAGCAAGACTC
This sequence comes from Pinus tabuliformis, assembly GCA_031772625.1. NCBI lineage: Eukaryota > Viridiplantae > Streptophyta > Pinopsida > Pinales > Pinaceae > Pinus > Pinus tabuliformis. The sequence continues at coordinate 1,529,015,366 of CM062816.1, forward strand.
TATTATCACTGCCATGACCAAGGTAACCACGCAAAACAAGTGTATAATTCAGGTCATGGAGGAGGCATGCCGAATGGTCCTAGAATTTTCCATTCCTGGTGAAGAATCAGTGGAGGTGCGCATCCGCAAGTTGGCTACAAGGGTGCGCGATGCTCACACAGAGATGGGGAGGGTTCAGCTGGAGTTGAACCTACAGATCACTGAATTACAGTTGAATTCGCAGCCTTCAAATCTACTAGAAGTAAAGGAGTAGCGTGAAACCGTTATCATAAAGGCAATACCGGTGGTTGACAGTGTAGTAGCAGACTGCACACAACTTTTTGAACAGTCGTTGGAGGTCCTGACGAGCTTACAAGAGGACCCTAATGTACGGCGGTTAGAGACAGAAGCACGCAAACTGTAGCAGTGCTATGATGAGGTAAAAGGCATAGTGCAAATCGTCGCAGCCACACAGAGGCTGGCAAAGCTGCCGAAGGCCAAGAAGTTGAAAGAACAGGTAGACGCAACACAGCACAAGGAGGCAGTGTTGAAGGCGTAATTGAAGCCCTGGTTGGATCAGGCTTATGCGGTTATGGCCTCTATTGAAGGAAAGCTTGCCACTCTGCAATCAACAGCAAAAGCTTCAGGCCAACAATTTAAGATCAGTGACCGAGAATATGGTTGAAGAAGAGAAGCAGGCGGCCACACAGTGCACTGTCGAGGTTGTGGTCATACAGGTTGAGATGGGAGGTCTTCGTGCTAAGATCTCCGTGCCTGCAGAGTGACTCAAGGGCGAGTCACGATGTTTGTGCTGGGGGCCTATTCGGAACGAGATGCCCCAAGGATAGTTTTGGGGCTAAAAGCCCATGTTTTTGGTCAAATTTTGTAATAAAGTTGTAAAGTTTCTACATTTTGTGGTCGCAAAGTGTGAAGGTTTCATGAGTCATAAAGGGTTTTCCACCCTTATTTTGTAAAGTGTAAAGTTGGCTATAAAGATCTACCCATTGTGCGCGGACCATGGGACTGTATAAAAAGAGCTAAGTAAGTTGTAAGTAGTCATAAGTCTTTGGTAGTGGAAGACAAGTCTTGAAGGCTTGGTAGAGAATTCTAAGTTTCTGGTCTTAGTGTAGGTAGAGGCTCTGCAGCCAAGTGCGCAAAGGCCTAGGGTAGAAGTCCGCAGCTACGTGCGCATACCCCTACAGCTGTGTGAGTAGGGCAGATAGAATCTGTAATAATTTGAAGATATCAATAAAGAGAAGTATTCCACAATTTACGTGTATTTATTTCATGTTAATGCATCTTGTTATATTGTGTAAGGGTTTCATTTACAATGCTTATGTGATGCGCAACTGTATGTAATTATGTTGGTTAATTGAATGCAAGTGAGAATCTCAGTTTATGCGGCGCTAACTGTGATTGTCGAGTAAGATAAGTAAAACACTTAAGATAACTTGGGAACCTGTACAATACGTTGTTATAACAACGCAAAAATACCTGGACCACAGGTTAGGGCTACATGAAGGTCAATCGTACCCCTTCGCGGAGATACAGAAGGACGGAATAAAGGGCTATACTGACAAATCCCTAACACTTAACAACCTGCGTGAAAGCAGGAACATAGGGTATAAACCGACATCACGACCATCTCAGGTTGCGGAAACTTCATTCCAGCATCCCCCCATACTTCTTCAGGTGAGACTTTAGTCAATGCCCCGCTGGCTGATGCCGAAAGGGCCAATAGTGTAGGGACTTGTTTGGCTAACTAACGTTGAACCTAGGTCAGGACCCATGCAACCAACAATGTCATGAATGCATATCTGAACATGAACTTATGAACTACACCAAAGAATTATCAAGAAGGCTTAATTCGCTCTCAAGGTACTTGTGACAACGTTTGTTAGCCCATGAATTCATCTATCATTCAATCACTTGTCAAAACATGAACAAGATCCATAACAAGAGGACATCATATAACCATGCATATAACTATCATATAATCCATAACAAATTAGCCACAAGATCAACATAATATCCAGTACAAGTTCTCATCAATCACAATAAGAAGATAGCTTATATTAACATATGCAAAAGCTAACCAATTCAAGGACTTCCACGTACCACCCAACCATAGATTGGGTTGAACTAAATATCCCTTTCAACTCATCATCCTTGTGTCATATTCCAAGCATTGATGTGGGATCATATGGTTTAAACCAAAATAGAACCAACCAGGGCTTCTAGAGGCCAAACCACCTTAACCCTCAACCATAGTGATTTCACCTAACTGATCCATAAATCACTAACACCAAAACAAGTATGGATGCCTCCAACTTTCTTCACCACATCCAGAGGAATTTTCTTGTCTCCACCCATCTATTAAGAGTTCCAAGAGAAATCCCATCTCAACCCTTGACCCTTGGGAATTTCCTAAGACCACCTCACAAAGATCCAAAGTCTCCTAGCCATCCAAAGCTTAAACCAACACAATGCACCCACAACACTGTTGTTATATAGGAGATGGCCAGGCAAGGCTGAAACCACAGTCAATCCAGGAAAATCCCATGGCAATGACAATAAAATAACCAAAGAAACACATGCAAGTACCATGCATCCAAATCTTAGCAAGGAAACCACACATGCAACTTGTTACATGTAATGTGCTCATGTTGTAGTTGTTGATCCAACCTTCTTTTTCGTTGTCCACCAATTCCTTTTCTTGTTTTCTTTCTTTCTCTAGATCCAGTGAATGCTAGGATTCTCGAAGAATGCTCTAAGTGTGCAAGAGTGTAATCTTGTTGAAGAAGAGAGCCAAAATATAAACCGACAAAAGTTGTGAACTGTTTCTCTGATGCCTTTTTATCATTGATGTCTAGTTTCTTCCTTTCCTTTTTCCTTTTTTCTTCATTTTCCTCTAATTTATCTCTAATTTCCCTTGCATGCATATTTTTGTCTCTTCATCTTCCTTTTCGCCTATTTTCCTTTATTTCTCATATTAAATTTCCATTTATTACCTCTTTTCATTTATCAATTTCCATATCCATTATTAAACCATAATTGATGCCCATTATAATTTTTACCGACCATTCAACTTGGAATATGTATCCCATGACCTTGGTTTTATTTTATTTACATTGAAGATCAACTAGGGGATGTTACAGGAGTATTGTTGCTTGCATGCAATGTTGTTTCTCTGAGTTTTGTATTGTTAATATTCTAGAACAAGTTATACTGATACTGTTGTTTTGATGCTGATATTTTGTCCCATAATACTTTATTTTCTTGATGATGTCATCGGCAATAAATTTAGAGCTAATGTTTGGCCATAGTCAACCTATAACAATATGCCAGCAAATCGAACTATATTTTGATCATACAACCAACTTGGATGTGACAGATATGATTCTTCTCTGTTGGCATCTCACTAATTGAATACATTGTTACAACACTCTCTTTATTCTCATAAAATTATTTGTAATCCGTTGTACAAGACTCTCAATTTGGACAACCTGAGAATTGAAAGATTTTCATGGCTAATTTTTGTTTTAATATTAGAAATAATGTAATTCTATAAAAGGAGAATCCTCTACCTTATGCAACAGGTGGAATTATTTTATTTTGTGAGAAATTATACATCTGTAACTTTTCAAGATTAATACAAATTTTCATGGGTTCGTGGCTCAATGATATTTTGTTGTCTTAGCTTGTAAGCTATAAATTACAAACTCCCTTCTAAGGAGGAAGGGGCATTCTCTTTAGCATGGATCACTGTATCACTAAGGTAGTGTATCAGTGTGTTTTATTTCCTCACAGTTATGTTTAACAATGTTTAATTGTCATTGTTACACACTTCTATTAATGTGTTGCAGTTATTGACCAGTTGGTTTACAAAATAGTTGATCTCAATTATTTGTGTAGCAACATAGATCATGGATTGATCCATGTTTTTGGAATCACGATTGTCATTACACCAAAACCCGTAGGTGTTAGTAAACGAATGAAACACCAGAGTTAATGGACCCACGAGAGGTGGTTAAGCACATGTCGTGAAACACACGGGGAGCGTTGGTTTATCCAATTTCCAACAATCTCCCCCCAGCGCGAGCCGAGTGTGATTAGAAATCAAGACCTTTGGCTATGATACTACTTGTTGGAATCACGATTTTTGTTACACCAAAACCCACAGGTGTTAGTAAACACCAATCCCCTCTAATTACAAGCACCAACTTGTAGGAGACACCAATCCCCTTTGATTTGCGAGAACCAACTTCCAAGGGACACCATTCCCCTTTGATTTGCAAACAAGTTTCAAGAGACAACAATCCCCCTTGGATTCACTAATCTAATCTATTTTTTCTTCAAAGATCCCTTTTTCATCACATTTTTATGTTAGATATACAGGAACTCTTCTTAATTCTACTCATTTAGATTTCTTGATCTCTATTTTTTCTCTTTTTCTCTTTTCTAGAGAGATTATCATATCATTTGTTGTTAACTAGTAGTCTACTTACAAACTACACATCACTGCACAATTCTACTCTTTCATTGGCCTAGATATCACATTCGGATCTCAACCTCTTTCTCACTCATGGGTCTCTTCATGCTTATGAATTCATTCCTTCACCCTTAATGTTATTTAACAATGCATTCATATTTATATATGGTGTCACCTTTAATTTCTCATTACTTGTAGCTATCTTTGTGTGTTTATCCCTCTTCATTCCAACCTTGTGAAACATCACCTTTGAGCCCTTTAAACTCTATGTGACAATACTTTGTGACCATAACATTTGGTGGAATTGCGATAGTTAAAACCTTGTCTCCATATCGGATACTAGAGTCCTATTATTCTCCTATTTCAAGCCTTAGCCCTTAGTTCTTAGGAGTTTATCTAGGATATCATACAATCATATGTTAAAACCATGGTCTTAACTTGTTGCTCTAATGAAACTAGAGTCTTGATCATTTCTTTTTGTCTCTCTTTAAACATTCCAGATACATGGATACGTAGAAAACCTTTGAACCCTTTAGTTCTGAGTACTAGACCATTAAGCACTCAAGTCAACATGTTGTGACCTGGTCCTAATACACTACTCCAGTATTCTCCAAGTTTAAATATCCTAATACTAGTTCTTTAACTCCAAGTTCTAAACTATTAAGCACTCGTGACTACATGTTATGACCTCAATCCTAACATATTTTTGTAGCTACTACAACACCCCCGCACAATTTTTTCTCCATGTGCATCCAAATTTCGGGTCCCCCTCTGCTTTTCAAGGTTTTAGTAGGAATGTCAATGTTCTAAATTATTCAAACCCTTATATGGTCTAGCTATCTTGGAAAGTTATGGTTGTTGATGTTTTCACCAGGCATATTGCATATGTCCACCATTGATTTATCTTGGTTTATGTTCTTTTCAATACATTATGTTTTTTCAAGGTGTTGCATCATTCACATGCTCTTGAGCTACCTACTATCATGACATGCATTGCAATTAAATTGTGTAAGTGAATATGACATCCATGCTCACGTTACTTCATCTTGTTTCTCATCCTTATGAATAAATTAGGCTTGTCGAAGTTTCTACTTTAATGATGTGATTCTAAAGCTTCATATATCCATGACATGAATTGTGAATTATAGGCATGTATCGTGTGTTGCTGGCCATTTTCACCTTTGATTCTCATGCCCTAGTTTGCATTTTTAAGCTTGAATTCTTGTGAGCATTTCATGGAATTTTCAGTTATGTTAATTGCATCATCATTGTTGGAGGTTGGATTGTACATCAATCTCATTAAGTTAGTTTTTATACTTGGATATTGGATTGGTTTTAAACTTGAGCTTCTTTTTCCAAACTAATGCAACTCCCAACACTTTATTTCTAGTTATTGCATATCATTTTTATTTAAAGGAATTTGATGACTATGGAAGATATAAATTCTCGTAAGTATTTTATTCATGAATAAATAATATAGCTTGTATGTATATTATCATGAATTTAGGAGTTAATCTTCAATTTTCACATTATGTATTGAACTTGTAAAGACATGTGAGACATGTCAACTAGCTTGCACTTGCAATCTTGTCCTCTATTGTGCATTTTAATCCTTCACACTCCAACTCGTTAAATTCATCTTTGTGTCTCTTATATAAAGCATTGAAAATTTGCATCTCTCTTTTCCAATAAAAGGGACAGTAGAACATATTGTAACAAAAATAATGATTGATTATTATTTATCCCAAATATTAGTAGAAAAAAAAAAACACTAATTAACAATATGTTTCACCAATGTATAAATATATACACCAAAATAATTACCTTAAGGAACGTATGCCAATCATAAGTTTTTACCCCACCTAATTCACCTTTATTTGTTAGGATATTCTTTATGTTTGAAGAAAATCCAGTTGGAAATTTAATTTTTACAATAACCTCTTTAACATCCTTTCTTTGTTTCTCTATCAATAACCATGGAAAGGCACTTATATTTTGTCCATCTCCATCGTTATTTGAATGAGTCGCACTTTGCAATGCATGATTGGCCTCCTTAATGTCACTACAAATCTTGACAATTTTTTATTTATCTCTCCTTCCATCTAAGATTCATCATAAGGTCTTTGTTACATTTTTCCTGATGTGCATTGTATCAAACAAATGAACAATTTCTAAGTGCTCATAGTAGGGGATTCTATTGAATTGCTCGGGATAACTTTTCATTCCTCATGGAAGTGCCCTGTTATTAATTCCTTGATGACCTACAATGTGAATCATAGTTAAATATATTATAACAACAATATAACCTATTAATTAATATAGTGAAGAAAATGCCATAAAAATATAAAATAATCCAAACATGTCATGTATATTGATACATAAACAATTTGATCCATAGCTTGAGAGAGACTATTAGATTGCAACTTCCATGCATAAGGTGTCATTCTTCGTGGTCTTAATCCAGTCGCTTCTTTCCCATTGAAAATATTTTTTTTGGTATCTTGGTAGCTATGGTTCTTACAAAGGAAGTTCTTATACTCATAAAACACCTCCCTTCCTAAGCTTCTTGAACGACGAGATTTCATTTTAGGACCACGAACTAGACAATCAAATTTACCCTTTGTTTGAAGACCTGCAAGAGATAAAATAATCTTTATATCAATTATTTTAAGTATGTACAATGAAGGAACTATTTAAAAATATACATGAAATGAACTTCATAAAATTAAGCATTATTAAAGTGCAGGGTAATGCTATAACATATCACATAAATTTGTCAGCCCTGGGGCACCGTGAATTGTCCATAAAATCATTGCATTCAAATTCCCTTTGTGCATTTATTGGTCTATAGATATCATACATAGTGACACCATTCCATAACTCCACTAACTCATCAACAAGAGGCTTGATATATACATTCATATCTTTGACCTGGTACTTACCTAATTGATTGAACATACAATATATATAACTACTACATATATGAGTAAATAATATATATATATATATATATATATATATATATATATATATGAGACATAATTGAACATATGAGTAAGCAAAAAAATATAAGACATAATTATGAAACAAACAAAACAAATGAGATGTTATTGTGTTAAAAAAAAATATTCTAAACAAATTAATACCTAGAACAATCATTATCAAAATTATGTGCTCCCTCTTTATTGACATCCACAGAGGAATGTTATTGTTGATAACAAAAATGGGCCACGCCAAGTAGATTTGGGCTCTACAAACGCATTGACACCATCATCTGCTAATGAAAGCCTAATATTATGAGGTTCTATTTAAAACTTTTGCCACCTTTCCTCCATATTCCTAAATCCATATCCATTTGCAGGCATTTGTATAACACCACCTTCACTTCTATTCATTGCATGGTAATCCATAGATTGTGTTACGCTTTTGCAACTAAACAATTCTCGTAGATGTGGAATTATGGGAATATGACGAAGAACCTTGTGAGGCACCTTGTTTGTTACTTCACCAATTTAATATCTACTCTCATCACATTTTGGGCATTTGCCTTTCGACGTATGTTCTTTATAATAGAGAATATCATCGTTAGGACATGCATGAATAGCTTGATACTCCATTCCAAAACATTAACAATGGCATGTAAATATCAGTACGTGCGAGGTAAAACATTTGACGATGGTTATAGGAATTCACCTAATAATCTACAACATAAAAAAAAGGAGTAGTACAGGCTAATGTACTAAACAATATTAATCATACATATTGCATCCAAATGTTACAAATTAATTAAATGATGATCAACGTACTAACATTAAAAACAAAGGGGAAAAATAATTGCTTTATCATGTATATAGTATTAAATGTCACAAAATATATTACATACCTTAGGAGTTGTGTCACACGTGTTTGAAAAACCATTCACCACCTTTAAGTTGACCAACAGCAATACAATAGAGAGAAGAGATGTTTCTGAGCCTTCATAAAGAGGTTGAATTTCCCTCTCAAGTACAGGTTTATCAAAAGCACGATCATCATACTGGTTTCCATCATCATCCATTCCAACATTATTAAATGTCTCTTGGATCAATCTATTTATCCCATCTTCTTCAACTATGTTATCAGCATCATTATCTTCTTCCATAGGATCATTAGCTTGATCCTCAATATTCGCTCCATGTTCTTGAATAGGCGCTTGTACTACAACCACCTCTTCCTTGTTGAGCAATGCCCTAAGGGGCCCATACTATATAATTACAATCAATAAAGTAATATTAGTATATATAGAAAATATTTAAACGTTGATACAAACATTTACAAATATAATATATAATGAAAACAAAGACAACTTAGGTAAGACCAAGAGACAAAGACAAAAAATCAATTATGATGCTTGTGCAATTTATCAAGATACTTAAGAATATGTTGAAAAAATCTAAGAAAGGTGTTACTTTTCTTGACATGTAGGAAGTGAGACACTTTCTGAGATATATAGTCACAACCATAATAAAAAACATATTGATCTTATTTTGCATTCATCATTATAATGTCATATTCTTTCTTGATTTCACTTAGAGACCAGAAGTTTTAAGAGGATGGGTGAGCAACCATGAGCTTGGGTGAGAGCAAGAAACAAATACAACAAATCAATGTGATCATGAAGCTTGTGCAATTTAGCAAGATGTTTAAGATTATGTTGAAAAAATTTAGGAACAATCACCTGACAATCATCAAACCCTTTTCATTCCATCACATTTACAAATGTACTCAAAGTTTTCATCATATGTTTTCACTTATAAACTTTGAAATCAATAACCTATGTAAGAAAATTAGATAGGATCCCCTTTTTTCTTTAGGAAAGTGGTAGGGAACCCACTAAAGCCATTTTTATAGGAAACCCTTTTTTACTAAGGCATGATGTCAAATATCTCTCCTTCTATGCAACATTTTTACTACTTATTTGATTTGACCAAAATGTCAAACTCTCACTCCTTTGTACTTAGTGGTAAGTGAATGTTATAGAATAAAGACATTGTGCATACTTCAAAGGACATTCAAAATGGAATGTTCTGCCTTGCATGAGTAATAATAAGTAAGATAAACTTAGAAAAAACAACCATTGATGATTTATCAAACATTCCATGAATCTACCATTTTCCCAGAACTATTATAGCTTTGATATTACTTCAAGTTTTCTCACAATTTACAACAAATGAGACCCTATACTTATCACAAAAAGAGACTTTATATGGATAATTCTTCACTCTATATCACTTGGGCTTAAAAATTTCATTGTCACCTAAAACATTTTGAAACACCAATTGCAAGGCTTGTGTCTCATACTTTTGTCCTTAAAAAATGAGAAAGAGCCTCTTTAATAAGAAAAATAGATTGTAGTTGGGAACATAAAATTTTAATAAATTTTGAATTTAAACTTTTTAATAAATAAAGTAATTTATTTTTTTATATAATATTTTTCATAAAATATGGTTTTTTACTAATTATCATCTTACCTAAATTAATAAAATGGACTCCTTTTATCTTTATCCAATCATCTTTCTTTATAAAAAATTATTTTCAATCAAATTTTTATTTAATTAATTTCTTAATGATATTTATATTTTATTATTTTGTCTTATAAAATTTTATTACAATATATTATATAATTATTTTCTTCTTCCCTATAAAAAGTTATTCACTGTGTCCATTTTTTAAATTATGTGCATAATATACTTTAAAAACTTATTAATAATGCTCCATAAAAACCTATTATCTTTAAATCCTCTAGGTCCTAATAACATCCTAAACTTACATTAACCCACTAAGCCCTTAACCTCTAACCCCCAAGCCCTTAAATAATAATCTCTTATGCCTAAACCCATAACATAATTAACCCCTAACTCAACCTAACCCCTTAATCGACCCTAACGAAAATAATCAAATAATAGTTATGCACATTCAAGATGACAACATAAGTCAAATACCTCCCAAAATAATATAAAATACATTTACAATAGAAAGAAAATGCAATTTAATATATATATATATATATATATATATATATATACATATATACATATATACATATATATATATATATATAGATATAGATATATATATATATATAAACATTTACAAAAACAATCTAAAATACAAAGACATATAATGAATAACTTACTAATGGATGATATTCATATCCACCTTTAGCGTGTCCATAGTCTCTACAATGCTTTTTAGCTATTTTTATTAGAAGTCTCCTTGGCTTCAAGCCCTTGCAATTTCTACAAGGGCAATAACATTTTCAATCCTCTGAAGCCCCTGATGTCGATCCCATGTATCCTTGGCCTCCTTGAGGAATGTTATGTGACATTTTTTGTCACCAAAATTTCAGTGATGATTTTGTTCAAAAATTTACCTCAAAATAAGCCTATAACCTTTCGAAACAATCGCAAGTACTATAGCATCTATGTCAAAGTTATATATTTATAATATTATATTAATAAATATATTATTGATATTAATATTAATATATATTAATAATATTATATATAATTATAATATTAATCTTATATTTATTATAATTAGTTAAACTCAACATAAAATAGTTTCATATTAGATGTTGTTAACGAAAAAAGTCATTCTGGAATTGGATGTTATACAACGGTTCATGTCATTTGTCACATATTGGACAACACATCGGACATTTGATATTGGACATAACATCGTATACTCGATGGTAAAAGAAATCTCGTCATATATTCGACGGTCAAAGAACTCTTGTCAAATATTTGACAATCATCGAGATTTTAAAAAACAAAAAACAAAACAAAACAAAACAAACAAACAAACATTTAACTTCCGACAATTTTTTCCGATTTTTCCATTCCGTGGGATTTTATCATCAGAATTTACACCCATGTATATTAGTGAATTGTGTAGTTATTTAATGGGAAAATGTGCATTCATTCTCTTGCAAAATTCCTAATGTTAATTCATTAGTATGTCTATTATTCACCCACCCGCATGTTCCATCCATACATAATTTGTAATCTTTAATTAGCTAAAATGCATATAATTCACCCAATTCCCAATTGTTTTTCCTAGTTTTTCTCATTCGTGATCCCTCTTTATCTTTTTCAACTCACTTAGGTGTGTGCACATGTTAATACACATTTTAATTAAATAGAAATTCTAAAATAGGAGATGAATTATTTATATTAATGCATGTCTGTGATTCTTAATTTCTATTTCAAATTGAACTATGAAATCAATTCTATTTTACCCATGGATATCTCATATAGCTAAATAAGTGCAAACTAACTATGTGAATAATAATTTCATTATTATTCAAAATGTATCATTTTCATATCCCATGCATATAAAGAATCAAAAAGTTTAGAATAATAATTATCAATCTCGTAATTGTATCAAGGGTGAGGTCATGATTACTCTAACCCTTCTCAACCTATACAAAAGGTGAGGTCGTGTTTACTCCAATGTAGACATATTTTCATAGTGGGGAAACTTATGTAACATGGGAAATACCTCGTCAACTCTATGCCATTTACTCTAGGTGAGTAATGATCATTGAGAAATAAAGACTCCATCTTTATTTTGCACTACTCAACTAAACCTCATGAGCAATCGAATACATGGTCTTCCCTCACAACAATTTATAACCTCTTTGGTGAAAACACAAATTATTTATCTCATTGCATAGAGGGAGTTGCAAATGGGAAAACATGGGAGTGTTAATCCTCCTCCCCTAATAATACACATGTTAGACTTCTTTCATATAAACTTTACCTATATGTAAACTTAATTAGAAACATTCATCCCTATATATAAGCACTCCAAATAGCATTGTCCAAAGAAAATATAAATCATAATCATATGTTTGCAACATAATATCCAAATTGAGGCATCAATTTCCTACCCCAACTTGGGTCCATATACCTCAACTCACTCTATAATCCATGTGCCACTTGTATGTCCCCCATATCGCACTTGACAAATCATTAGTAGTTTTGTAAAATCTATCAATTCAATCATAAGTCTATGCACCCATATCCATTAGCATCAAGTCGGTCTTAATATGTTCATGATTCATACATAATCATCACATCAAGCATTAACAAAAAATGATGTCAACCAAATGCGTTTTAAACATAAATCTAGTCAAAATACATCTATCATAAAATCCAAGTCATTCACTGATCTAGAATTATTTCAAATGATAAAATCAAGTATCAATGAGTCTAGTAAAAAAGGGGGCATCACAATATTGTATAGCCTTCTCTCCTCTCTAGATAATCATTGAGAGTCAAAGTCCATGGGTTTTATGTTAAATTTTATGCCTTCAACCAAGAATGGTAGCGATTGTATTTTTGTGGTTGTTGATGTATTCTCTAAGATGGAAATTTTGTTTCCATACAAGAGAGTCATAAAAAAATCCACTTCTAATAACATCTTCGAGCATGGTTGGTTTTTGTGTCAAGTTACTAAAGACCATTGTTTTTGATAGGGATATCATTTTCCTGAGTATCATTTAGTCCAACATTTAATCAACGGACATCAACTTAACCAAATTGATTTCCTCTCACCCCCAAAATGATTGACATATAGAGGTAGTCAGTGTGATGATTGTACACATCATCAAAATGTATTATAGTAAGTATCCACGTACATGTGATGAAAACCTTATGCCCAATGGTCCTAAATGGTCCTAATACATATAATTTTTGGGCCATTATGTTTTGGTGCTTTTTCCAAGGTCATCCCATGTATTTTTCATAATTTTTACAGCCAAAACCCTAGGAACCAACTCAATATGCTAGTTTTCTTTTTGATGACCTAAAGAAGGCCCAAAACAAAGCCCTAAGAGAATAGTCATGATCTCAACTAAAGGCTATGATTTTATGGACTTACATTTGTACAACTCAACATTCACACTCAACCCTAATTTCATGCTAGTGTTAGGTTTCTTGTATATTAGAGATTTGGCCTCTTAGTGCATTTAGCATTATTATAAAATGTACTTGCCTATTGGTTATGAGATTTTTGTGCATGAGTATAATCATTACATGTCTTCTCAAAGAAGAGTTACCAGAATTCTAGTCACTTTGTATTGCTATGTATATTGCAATGTTTTTTCACCATTTGATTCTTTAATAGAATATGATTTTCATAATAATACCGAAAAATTTCAATATTGTACATTTATTCCCTTAGCAATATTATATGTTCATTGATTTCATTTCTAATCCAAATTGAATCAAGCTTGAATATTTTTGCTCATTATCCATAATTTGTATTAGGTTCACAAGTGGTAAAAAGTATTGGGGACGAATTAAATTTCATTGAGCTACCACCTCGTCCAATTGGAGTCAAGTTCATTCAACCACCTACCTCTTAAGGCATGGTTTGTTGATGCAACTTTGTAATCTTTTCGGCATGAAACTTGGACGAGGCATCTCAAATAGGGAGTTCTTTAATATTTGAACCTAGGCGTTTTGCATGGTGATGCCCCTTAATAACTACAGCTTAGTGGACACGCACATATAAAAGAGAGTATCATTACACTAGTCAACATAAGGGCCGCATGTCTAACTAAATAGTAGGGCATGCATCAATAATGTCCACATGAGAATTTTGATATATAAAACCTACATGAGAACCACTTGAGAATTACAATGTTTCATCACATGTAGTTGAATTTCATATTTTTTTGGTTAATTTTTGTTGAGTTAAATTTCAGAATATCCACAGCAGTGATTATATTTTATTTGACATTTCGAATCCCAAAGGGGATTCATCATCAAGACTATGAATGATAGTATAGCATCACAAATATAGTTTTATTTTCCTATCTTATTTAATAAAATAAAACAAGTTAACTATTAAATATTTTTATTATAAATAAATAATTGTTATTAATAATGGTTAGAGATGAATTGATCATTTATAATAATTATTATTTATTTATTTATTTATAATAATAATTTTTTCATTTCTAATATTATTATAAATAAACAATTATTATTAATAATTATTTATTTATTTATTTATAATAATTATTATTTATTTATTTATAATAATAATTAAATAATTATAAATAAATAATTACTATTAATAATTATTATATATAAATTATAATTATTATTATTACTAATCATTTATTTATTAATCATTTGTTTATAAGAATAATGGATTACTTACTTATTTATTTATTTAGATCTATTTCTTCATTTTTTAGGTTTTATTATTATTATTTATTTATAATAAGTATTATTATTATTTATTATTTATTATTTATAAATATAGAAATAATTACTATTAATTATTTATTTATTTATTATTTGTTTATAATAATAATGATTAATTAATTAATTATTTAGAACTTTTTATTCATAGTTTTTATTAATATTATTAATTTAGGTTTAATTTAAACTTTATTAACCAGTCAATGCAGTAGTGTAACCTACTTACATATGTATACCAGTGTTAGTACTAGAGTCATACTAGTCCATGTTACTATCATATGTCTAATGATCTCAATGATGCTTACTTAGATCAATGGGAATGACTCACCCTATGTAACAACACAAAGGCTAGGTATTCAATATGTAACAATTACACACCAGTTATTCACATAAGATAATGGAAAGCAAGCTTAAGCCTAATCAAATCAAATACAAGAGATACATCCTGTATAGCTTATCGTATTCAATGGGAATAACTGTCCCTATTATACAGAGCTAGACCAGTATCAGGTTCTCAATAACATAGAGCTATCAAGCAAGTATAATAAAACACAAACCTGTATCGTACAGGCCGAAGAATGAAGTCAGGAAGGCAGGCCCAAGAATGCTTCCAAAGGCGATTGGATGTTAGAATGACGAGAGTGGTGCCGCTTTCTTCATCCCACTCATGCCAAATAACCACCTTAAGTTTTCAAGTGTTAATGTTTCTAAAGTCTATTCTATATTAATAGACTACCGATAGGGATTGGGGAGTGAGTTCCTTGCCAACAGACCCTTACTTACCTTCCTGTATATATGCTATTCTTGGGTCCACCGAACTATCTTTGTTTAGGATGTGAGGTCGAGTGGAGGTCGCATAAATGACCTCGACTTCAGTTTTCTTTCACATGTGAATCTATCTCTCTAAACTCTGCAATTTCATCATTGTGGTTCATGGGTGTTCACGAATCGCAACTGAATCCGGCGGGTCTAAAAGGTCGGCTAGAATTGGATTTGAACAGATTCTTTGGTTGGATCAACTGCCTCTTCATCTAGAACTGGATCTACTTCTGTCGGATATATTGGTACTGGATAAGCTACTTGCTCTGGATCTCCTGCTCCTATCGAAGCTACGTATGCTTATTCCTATTCGATTGTACTAGTGCTAAAAAGGGTGCTACTTCAACCTGGTCAATTTGGGCAGCTAAAACTACTGATACTAATGGTGCTTGCTCGGATGTATTACAATTTGATGCTACATATTTGCGTTCTTTCTGAATCGTAGAGAGATGGTAAGACTTTTATCCACATACAATCGAATGCACTTTTTTGACCCCTTTATTCATTAATCGTTCCTTACGAAGAGTAACGATCATCATAGAATGACAATTCAGAAGGGAAATGAGCTTATTGCCCCATATACAATGCACCTTTTATTCCATCATTACCGAAGAGTAACAATCATCATAGAAGGACCAAAACCACAAAGTCAATCAAACATGCAATGCCCCACTCCTTCACTCAACCGTATTCCATCTGCTACTCCCACAGCCCGTACCCTGTACATCCATAGCTCTAGCCACAACGAGTGCTCTAAGTTTTTCTAAAGGTGCAGGTGAGAGTCCCAGTGGAGGGTCAGAAACTATCCGAATAAGGTCCCATAAACGACATTGTTAGGGTCGGTTGGGGACATCACACGGGGTAACCCATAGTATCCTAAGGAGCTCTAAGCAGATCTGGTAGTCCTGTCATTTCCATGCCATACTCCAGTGGAAGGTTATTCATGCAGGTGACCTTTGTTGTCTGGCCGATAGAACCTGAAATTGAAGTTCATTGTTGATTGGGATACATTACGAATTTGTTACTGTGGACCATATATGCAATTTCCATAATGCTTCCTTGGGTCCACAAGGGGGTTTAGGGGCCGAGGGGCAGGTACGAAGGATGGAGGTCAAGAGAAAGGATGAAGTGTACTATGTTTACAGGATGACAGGTTTACAGGAACTACAGTATCAGGACTAGTCATAAGGTATCCTCCAGGTCTTGACAGGGATACAGTTACAAAAGGATCTGACTCCTCCTACGGTATCATAACCCCAGGAAGTTCAGGGATTAAGGATGGATAGTTCCTCTACCAGTTTGAAAGTTTCATAATTGAGTCAACAGGTTGAAGTTTGGAGCCTACAGTATCTTACGCTCATGTGTCAGTCCGAGAATATTATGCCTCTTCCTCAGCCCCAGTATCATACGCTTCTGAATCTACCCCTAGTAGCTTACACTGCAGAATCTACCTCCATTTTCTTACGCTTCAGAATCTTCCCCCAAGCGCCTACGCTTCTTAATATCTGCCCCCAGTAGCCTAGCCTATGACTCAGCGCCTAGTTGCTTACACTGCGGAATAAGCCCCCAGCCTCATATGCTTCAGAATAAGCCCCCCAGACTCTTACACTTCTGAATCTGCAATGTCTTCAGTAGTTGAAGCAGTACCTGAAATAGTTTACCCAGCACCCAATGAATCTGCAGTTTATTCAGTTGTTTCATCAGCACCTGAGTTTACCCAGCATATTTTGTAAGTTATATCATCGTATCCCTAAAATGGTTAAGTCTTCAGAGCCTGTAGCCATGGTAGCCTATGCAGCTACTTGAGAAGCAGAGCTTGCTCTACATCTCAAGGAGATAAAGTCAACTAACTTGGGCACTATGTTCATTGATGTTAAAGATATAGAAAGTAACATGAGAGCCTCTAGGATACAGCTCAAAACTAGGAAAGATCCCCCTGGAAGGAGATATATCCCTCACCATATGAATAATGAGTGACTCCATCCCTGATAGGAGGAAAGGAAAAGAGCTTGAAGCTTCATCTGTTGTTTAAGAAAACTTCTCTATGGAAGAATTGACCAAGCTCAAATCTATGGCTAATGACCTAACCAAATTGAAACAGGGACAGTTTGACCACTCCCCCTTAGGACCTACGCTTAGAGCCCAAAAAGAATCCTATCTGTAAGAAACCCCCATTCAACAGACCTCCTAGTGGCCTTCAAAGAGAAAATAGGACATATGAACAAGATTTCCCATCAAATTAGAAAAGCCAAGCCACTATGATTTTGCCCTCTCCTCCCTATTATGAATATGACTATGAACCAGGTGTTTAAGGCCCAGCTAATTAGCCCATGGATATCAATATGGTGTTCCATCTCAAGGAGAATCTTATAGTCGATTATTTCCCTACCTCCATTGTTGTAGTTGATGAGTCTCCAGGGGAAGAAGAAGGGGAAGTATTAGATGGCATTTTTCTTAATGATGATCAACCCTTTCACCTAACTCCTGTCCAGCTCGGTGTCTGATAACATCATGGCTAAGGTAAGAAGATAGTATGATCTACAGCCAAGGCCTACTGCCAAAAAGTTGAAAAGAGATGATGCTTTGAAAGGGAATGGAAATGTAGGGAGAGATGCAGAAAGAAGGAGCCTTCAAAGGCAGAAGTCTCCTTCAAGGTAGCTAATTTCCAAAAACCTCAGATCAAAACCCTAAGAGACACAAGAGTCCAATCAAGCTCAAGCTATTGTAAAGAAATAGAATCCCTTCCATGTTGTCCCCTTCATTTTGGGAGTTGAGAAAGGCTAGATGGATAGGATTGCGCAATAAAGAAGCATTAAGATCAGTGCAAAGGACACACAAGAAGAATAAAGGGACACGGTGCAGGTTGGATACAAACGGCTAATAGTAGTGGAATATCATTAATGAGTTGACCTGGATGCTATATCAACACAACCATCTTGAACTTATTTTGTCACTGTATTTGACACGACCAACTTTCTCTAGCAATGGATGTATAAAGGCTCTGTGAAGCTAAGGGGAAAGAGTTGGTTATTAGTTGTTGGTTGTTGATACTTATTAGTTGTTTTGGGTTCTTTTTTATCCTTGCTGATAAAAGAATGGGTTGATACTTGCTACACAATTCCATTGTATGATATATTTATGAATGAATGAAGAAATCTTGGGCCCTACTTTTAATTTATGTGCATGTATTGTCTATGGCTAGTGGTTAGCAGGTTTGTAGCGTATTTACTTTGGTTATGAATATCAGTTTGCCCGTTGGTATCTTCTATTCATTTATGTTTCTGCAAGTATAATGTATGGATTAATAGATCAACTATGGATATAAGATCACAATCATCTTGTTATGTCTCCTTATACCTTTCAAAGTCTCATCTACACTTTGGGTGAGACCTTCTTCCCTTCAGGAAGATTGAAAATGCCAGCTCACCTATATGACTGTGGAAACTTTTGCCTACGAGAACCCTCACCATATGAATAGTGAGTGACTCTGTCCCTGGTCTCAATCAAATGCCAAAAAATGGTGATGTTACTAGGACTTATTCTTTAGAAGGAGACACTTGTATGATGAGTCATAGGATTTATAAGTATGAGATTGGGAACTGGTGGGAAAAGTGGTGTGAAGATCGTTGGATTACATGAGGCTGAGTTCCATGAATGGGATCCTCAGGTGTGTCAAGAGTTTCTCCTATATTATGGACCTTCAAAGGATTAGTATGAATTCTTTTGGTGTCAATTCCCTGTGAGTTTGTATCAGTGGCTGAAGAGACTTGCAGAATACCCTGAGTATAGGGCCCAACAAGAGAGGACTATTCAATGGACTTGGACTGTTTCGAACCTTGCTACATTGCAACAGGTAGATCATCAAATCACGTGAGCTATAGATTTTGAGGTAGAGAATATTGTGGATGCATTCATTACACAGTTTGTTGTGGATTTTCACCAGTCCTTTTCTAGAGCAAAGGAAATCTTGAAGAAGGGAGCTCGAGGTAGATTGGTATGAGAAATCCCCCCTTAGATTCAGATTTTTCCGATAGAGGAGGGACGGAGTCACTCACTATTCATATGGTGAGGACCGGCAGGGGCTCGACTGTTAAGGAGAGGGATTGCTGCCATTTACTCCATGAAACTTGGTAGATGAATTTTGCTACACCATGGGGAGTGGGTTCGTATGGTGCTAGTAGGTTGTGGAATGTAGAGAGACTACAAGATGTGGGTTACTCGGAGGCTAGTGCGAGGGAGGAAATAGTTCTTAGGAGGGTGGCCATTTTAGAATGG
This sequence comes from Pinus tabuliformis, assembly GCA_031772625.1. NCBI lineage: Eukaryota > Viridiplantae > Streptophyta > Pinopsida > Pinales > Pinaceae > Pinus > Pinus tabuliformis. The sequence goes on from CM062816.1 coordinate 1,529,035,190, forward strand.
TTGTGGACCATATATAATATCTTGGTAAGTCAGTTAGATAAGATAGAACAATGTAAACTTTGAAACGGGAACTATAAACTCAAAATGGGAACTCTAGCCAAAAAACCCCAAAAAAACATCAAAAACAGTGCTCAAAACGAAAAGTGTGTATACTGGAACGGTGTTTTTATTTTTTAGGCGTCAATTTTGAACATGTTTTAAAATTGGCAGTGACTACAAAATTTACTATGAAATTTCCGGGCAAAATATAGCTTCAAAATGAAAGTGATGACACTGGAACAATGATTTTTTTTTAGGGTCAATTTTCAGTATTTAAAAAAAATGCTAATAAAACCAAATTTCTATGTGTCAAACAAAGCTGTTTATGCGGGAAAAAACACACTAATGTTTTTGGTAGAATATCATTTTTCTTTCCTAAGTATAAATTTAACATGTTTTCAACCATAACATGCTAGATACAAAAAAAAATTGAAATTTTTTCTACTATAAAATAAAAAAACCATGAAATTATGAACAAATTACATCACTAAATGCATTCAAAAGTCATTATTTGTATATTGAATAAAACATATTTTATATCTCTAATTTAATATTGCATTGTAGATATTTTAAACAATAAAATTTATCATAACTAAGACATATAATCCAACAACATAAAAATGCCTCATAACTTCTCATTTAACACCATATGGAAAACATTAATTTTATTTGAAGATACGATGCATACATCAATTATATAAACTGTCTTAAACAATTATTCAAAATCACTCATGTTTTCTGGCACACCATCAGAATTCAGATCTTCATATGAGTGACTAGATGCTAACGAAGATGTTCCATATTCTTCTCTTTCATCAACTAGTGCCCCATCTGAGTCCACATGCATGCCCAACATTTCAGGTTTCAAAATTCTTCTAGATCTACGACTGGTTTCAAGTGACTCCCATGTCAACACTGTTCCTTCTGGTAACAACCTTTTCAGAATCTCTATCGTCTTGAAGCGAAGAGTTCCTCTCTTTGTTAAATTGAAGTCATAAACAAGTATGTCTACATCCTCCAATTTTAGTATGTCTGTGCAGCGGCGATTTACATTTGTACCCTTTCTTTTTCTTTTTCCGCCATTTTTTTTGTCAACTACCATCTCTTGCTTATACACACCATTGAATGGGTGTGTATTTGTGGCATACCAATGTACTTCAACACTTGTAACATCCTCATTTTCTGTAAAGACCTTTATAACTTTAGCAACCCAAAATGGATAGCCATTGGGATCTCCATCTGCTAGCACTGCAATCATGCAACCCTCCTTAATATCCTGTATTGAACCCCTATAAAGGTCTTCCATGGCTTCACGTTGTGCACGAGATCTTCTGGAACCAATATACATCTCTCTTTCCTCTGCCTGTGAAGAATTAATAATACCTTGAGATTGTTGTTATTCAACAATGTTTACTTCCTCATGTTCATTCGACACATTATGTGGCCAAATAAATGGATTTTTCAAAGGTATATCTTCATTTATTGTTGTGGAAATGATATCACTTTGATTATTGAAAAACGACTCCCACCAAACTGAATCAGCAATGTCAAAGTACTCATATGTATATCTAATACATTTTTTAATTTCTTCCAGGCAATCAGAATAATTTATAGCTTTGTTCTATCTACGTGCATTCTGAACTTCACCAACTGATTGTAATAACAATATTTTTGATGCAAATATTGGATGATCTGGAATGAACTTCAAAAATTGCAATCCTGATGACGGTGCCCATTCTGTAGTAGTTGAATACTTCTTGCCCCATATTAGTGTTTTCCATCAATTTTTTTGATACGAAATTGATGTTGGAAGCTAATGTCATTAAGTTGTTCAATGCATTTCCCCTCACGATATGATCCCAGAATAAACCTTCGCATGTCAACAGTTTCTTCCAACACATCAAAAGTAGGCTCTGGCATGTATGATTTCTTAATACATTCAATTAGTGATGGCAAGCTCCCAACTTCCTTCCTCCTCAATGTGACTGAAAAACGACTGAACATCTGATCAATATGGTCATGAGTGTGCCCAACAAGAAGGAAACCAACCTTTACCTTTTGAAAAATTCCCAATTCAACAAGCATGTTTAGATATCCAAAGACAACCTGATTTTTGTTTTCACGGCAAGTGTTGTCCAATTGTAGATACAAAACTTCAGGAAGATTACCAGACCAATGAGAAATCACATCATGAATTATGGTTATGGTCAGATTTGCATCATTATGAATATTTGGAGCTGTGAAGTACACCCTTGGCAACATTTTCCCATTGAAGACCATACAACCGACCAAGTGAAATTGAATAAAGTTTTCCTCCTGTAAATTTTTGGGTGTGCGAACAAAATGTGGTAAAAGTGTTTTCTTCTGGTCCATACCATCAATTATCAAACCCAAATATTTATTCGGATTATCATAACACTTCTTTCGATGCTTGTACAACTTCTTCCTTTCGTTTGTTTGTTGTTCGCGATGCTCCTGAAGTTGTTTGACAATTAAATCTACACAACATAAAAGAGATTCATTAAGAAATATGTTTTCATAGTTGATGACTATACAATTTTAAAAGTTAAAGTTATGAACGCTTACCTCTTTTTGAGCCTTCACATTTGTCCCTTTTTTATTTAAGAGAAGCACATGTACTGCAAATCCCCATCCTTGTCTTCTTAGGAATACGGACATTGTTGAATTCTTTCTTCCGTACCTTCACAAAATATTGATATGTAATAAACTGGCCATGTCCCTCAGCACCTTCTGCATATTCTTTGTATAAGTTGTAGATTTCTCGTCTTGAAAAATTATCTGGAATATGTATTGTCTCTCCATTTGGCATACACTCTCCATGCTTTGAAAAGAAATATTTCATCCATGACATTGCAGTATTTGATAATGGACCAAACTGTCTTTTATGACGTACTTCTGAATAAAATGTGGGATCCTTTTCCAAATTTTCTTGAATTCTCGAGAGACGAAAATTCCCAATCGAATGAAACATTTTGAAACCTTTTCTACAGATTAAAAAAGTCCCAATATGATAATCATAACCTGACAATGTAGATTGCATGCACCCAACTAAATATGAATTTTGCATGCTTTTATTCATTGACAAATACCTCTTCCTGCTTTCTAATGCAAATTTGAAATCCATATGTTTCAAGCAATCTTTTTGGCAACATTCACTTGAAATGAGAGCACTGATAGAACTTCTTCTCGTCATATATTCTGCTCTACCCCTTGTATAACTAGAACAACTTGCATTGATACGAAAAGGTCTGCTCCTACTCCTTTATACAATGTTTCTTGGCAACATCTCCATCATTTGATCATCATTTGTATAAGGCTTTTCATCATCATTAAGAGGAATGTTATCCACACTATGATCAGCTCTACTTTTCAAATATTGACTTGGAGGATATTCTTCATCTTTTGCTTCTTCAGTGCTATTGTCGTAGTCCTTAGAATTCGGACTGAATGGAAAATCTGACTCGATGTTTAATGGATATTCTTCCTCATATGCATTGCCAGTGCTACTCTCATAGTCCATAGAATTAGGACTACGTTGAAAATGTGACTGTTTACTTATTGAAGATGCTACATCCCGTCCTTTGTCAATGCTACCTTTATACTCATTAGAATTAGGACTAAGTGCATCATCCTGTCCTTCATCAATGCTGCTCTCATAGTCCGCAAAATTAGGACTAAGAGGACACAGTGACACTCCATTCTTTTGAAATTCATCATCACGCTCTTCATAACTATTGCTCTCATAGTCCGCAGAATTAGGACTAAGTGGACACTATGGTACTCCAATCTTTTGAAATTCATCATCCCACTCTTGATCACTGCTGCTCTCATAGTCCTTAGAATTTGGATTAACTGGACACCGTGACACTCCATACTTTTGAAAATCAACATCATGCTTTTCATCACTACTGCTCTCATAGTCCTTAGAATTAGGACTAAGTGGACACTTTGACACTCCATACTTTTGAAAATCAACATCATGCTTTTGATCACTACTGCTCTCATAGTCTTCATAATTAGGACTAAGTGGACACCGTGACACTCCATTCTTTTGAAATTTGCCATCATGCGCTTCAAAACTGTTGCTCTCATAGTCCTCAGAATTAGGACTAAGTGGACACTATGACACTCCCTTCTTTTGAACTTCACCATTATGCTCTTCAAAACTGCTGGTCTCATAGTCCTCAGAATCAGGACTAAGTGGACACCGTGACACTCCCTTCTTTTGAACTTCACCATTATGCTCTTCAAAACTGTTTCTCTCATAGTCCTCGGAATTAGGACTAAGTGGACACCGTGACAATCCATTCTTTTGAACTTCACCATCATGCTCTTCAAAACTGCTGCTCTCATAGTCCTCAGAATTAGGACTGATTGGACACCGTGACCCTCCATTCTTTTGAACTTCACCATCATGCTCTTCAAAATTGCTGCTCTCATAGTCCTCAGACTTAGGACTAAGTGGACATCGTGACACTCCGTTCTTTTGAACTTCACCATCATGCTCTTCATCACTGCGGCTTTCATAGTCCTTAGAAGTAGGACTAAGTGGAATATGTGACTCTTTATTTATTTGAAATTCTCCATCCCCTATTTCATCAGTGCTGCTCTCACAGTCCTTAGAATCAGGACTAAGTGGAAGAATTGACTTTCTATTCATAGTGGAAGAATTCCGGCTATGTTCATCAATATGAATAGAGTTGTTACGCGATGAAGAAGTTGATGGTGTATAAATCGAAACTTCACTATCAGAACAATCCATCCATTTCAAATAGAAAATGTTGAATGATACAAATGGAGAGTCTCCTAAAGATATTATATAGCTTAAAGAATGAAATTTTCCCTCCAAAAATTTTCCCTCCAAAAAATTTCGCGAAAATATTTCCCTCCAAAAAGTTTCGCGAAAATATCTCCCTCCAAAAAGTGTGTTAAATTTATTTACCTTTATTACTTTATTCTACAATTTATTTGAAAATGTAAACTAAATTTTTTATGAAATCATAATTAAAATTGTACATTACAACTTCTACATTAATTATTATAATATTTAAACCATATAATATTCGCTTTCCAATACTACAATATTCACTTTATAATATTTTAAAACAAATTATCCCACATTCAACCCGTTGTAAAACAAATCTATAATATTCACTTTATAATATTGTAAAACAAATTATCCCATATTAACCGTACAGTAAAACATCTCTGTAACTTCACTTACATATTAAAATTTCATTATCACTATTACTAACATCACATCCAGGCTTTCTGAAAATCGTTGAAAGAGTCGTGAATTTGTGGAGCAGCTAAATCGCTATCAACAACATATTCAACGAAGAATTCTCGCAATTAAAAGGTAAGTTAAATTTTTTTCCTTGAAAACTTTTATATTAAATTAGTTTAATGAAAAATCGTGAGCATGGTGGGCCCGGTCAACCTCATTTTCTTAACACGTGTGGGTGCGCCCCACCCCCTCGCCCGCCCAGCCCCTCTGGGCGCCCTAACAGCGCCCCCCCTCCCCCGCCCGCCCGGCCCCTCGGGCGCCCTAATAGCCCCCCCTCACCCGCCTGCCCGGCCCGAGCCCCCTCACCCGCCCAGCCCACCCACCCCGTCCCCCCTCACCCGCCCGCCCGGCCCGGCCCGGGCGCCCTAACCCGCCCGCCCCACCCCTCCGGGCGCCCCATCCACCCCCCGGGCGCCCTCACCCGCCCGCCCCACCCACCCTCGAGCGCCCTCACCCACCCGCCCCACCCACCCCCGGGCGCCCTCACCTGCCCGCCCGCCCGGCACGGGCACCCTAACCCGCCCGCCCCACCCACCCGCGGGGGCCCACACCCGCCCGCCCGGCCCGGGGGCCCTAACCCGCCCACCCCACCCACCCGCTGGCGCCCTCACCCGCCCCCCCTCACCGCCGCCCTCGCCCACCCTCCGCCCTCGGCCTCACCCACCCTCCCTCAGCCCCATGAGCGGGGCTCGTGCAGGCGCCACCCGGGCCGCCCGCGCCCCCACCCGGCAGGCAGGGCGATTCCGGGAATCGCCCTGCCTGCCGGGCGAGGGTGCGGGCGGCCCGGGTGGCGCCTGCACGAGGGGGGGCGCCCTTGTGCAGGCGCCACCCGGGCCGCCCGCGCCCTCGCCCAGCAGGCAGGGCGATTCCGGGAATCGCCCTGCCTGCCGGGTGGGGGCGCGGGCGGCCCGGGTGGCGCCTGCACGAGGGGGGGCGCCCTCGTGCAAGCGCCACCCAGGCCGCCTGCCTGTCGAGTGAGGGCGAGGGCGTGGGCAGCCCGAGTGGCGCTTGCACAAGGGGGCGCCCTCGTGCAGGCACCTCCCGGGCCACCCGCGCCCTCGCTCGGCAGGCAGGGCGATTCCCGGAATCGCCCTGCCTACCGGGCGAGGGCGAGGGCGAGGGCCACCCGGGTGGCGCCTGCACGAGGGGGGACACCCTCGTGCAGGCGCCACTCAGGCCGCCCGCGCCCACTCAGGCGAGGGCGCGGGCGGCACAGGTGGCGCCTGCACGAGGGCGCCCGGGCGGAGGGGGGTTCGGGTGAGGCGGGCAGGTGGGTCAGGGCGCCGGGCAGGGGGCCGGGTGAGGACGCCCGGAGGGGTGGGGCGGGTGGGCGGGCGAGGGCGCCCGAAGGGGCGGGGCGGGCGGGTTGGAGCGGGCGGGTGAGGGGGTGCGGGGTGTGCGGGTGAGGGGGTGTGGTAGGGAGCCCGGGCGGAGGGGGGTTCGGGTGAGGTAGGTGGGTGGGCGGGCGGGCGAGGGCGCCCGAAGGGGTGAGGGTGCCGGGAGGGTTGGAGCGGGTGGGTGAGGGGGTGCGGGGTGGGCGGGTTGGAGGAGAGGTAGGGAGCCCGGGCGGAGGGGGGTTTCGGTGAGGCGGGTGGGTGGGTGAGGGCGCCGAGCGGACAGGCGGGCGAGGGCGCCCGAAGGGGTGAAGGCACCGGGAGGGTTGGAGCGGGCGGGTGAGGGGGTGCGGGGTGGGCGGGTTGGGGAGAGGCAGGGAGCCCGGGCGGAGGGGGGTTCGGGTGAGGCGGGCGGGTGGTTGAGGGCGCCAGGCGAGGGGGCAGGTGAGGGCGCCCAGAGGGGTGGGGCGGGCGGGCGGGTGAGGGCACCCGAAGGGGTGGGGCGCCAGGAGGATTGGAGCGGGCGGGTGGTTGAGGGCGCCAGGCGAGGGGGCAGGTGAGGGCGCCCAGAGGGGTGGGGTGGGCGGGCGGGTGAGGGCACCCGAAGGGGTGGGGCGCCAGGAGGATTGGAGCGGGCGGGTGAGGGCGTGCAGGGCGGGCGAGTTGGGGGAGAGGTAGGGAGGGCGCCCGGAGGGGTGGGTGAGGGCGCCCGGGTCGGGCGGGCGGGCAGGTGGGGCGGGGGCGGAGTAGGGAGAGAGTTGTGGCGGGCGGGCGGGTGAGGGCGCCCGGGCCGGGGAGGGTTGTGGGGGTTGGGCCGGGGCGCCCGGGCGGTGGGGCGGGTGAGGGCGCCCGGGCCGCTGGGGTGGGGGGGTTGGGATGCTTGGGGGGTGAGTGGGTGAGGGCGCCCGTGCCGTGCGGGGGGTGGGTGAGGGCGCCCGAGCAAAATGTTTTATTCGTGATTTACTTTTTTACATTGGAATGTTAATGCATGTCCTTTTGGAATATGAGGGGCAGTGGGTGGGGCGATTGTTGATTAAAATTTATGATATATTTTCGTTGTTAATTTAAGTTAATATGTTTTTATTATTTACTGATTTATGTGTTTCTATTTTTCAGAAAAATGGCATCAAAGAGAATTTCAGTGAATCTTTCTGGACCAAAGACTCATAAAGGTGCATCTAAAAGAAACATTGGTGAATGAACTCCACTTGAGCTCATGACTACAAATCTTTCAAGTGCCTCAAGTGATAAGAAGATGATTTCAGACTGGAAGAATTCGAAAGAGGTGAAATTTCCATCAAGAATGTGGTATGTGAAAGAAAGAGAAAGCGCAAATGTGAATATATATCGATATACCGAATGATAATGGAATTTTTGAGGTGATGGGAAGAGTCGTAGATATGTGTTCGGTACCGGACACTGAAGTTGTTTACGTACTTACAAAAGCTCCCAAGTCACATGAAAGGGTTAAATACCAACTATCATATTCATTGCATGACACGAGAGAGGTATCTACAAAGTTGTGTAGTCAAATCGTAAATGAGATGACACAAAACATCGTAAGTATTATTATTTATATTTGTATTTTGCGTTTTTGAAAGTGTCTCACTATATTTTTTAACTTTGTTTTTTATTGACATATGATATTTTGTTTGGCAGAATTTTGTTTTGTTCAATTAGGTTGGAAGGCATTCATTTCATTGAGAATGATATCATGAAAGTTGTCAGTTGTTTTTACTCAGTGTCAGAAGAAGATATGGAAAATAGGCAAAATGAAGTAATTGATAATGCTACAAAACTACATCCAAAGAATCAGAAAAAAAAGGTCTCTGGTGGATAAATCTAGCAAGGGTAAACAAGTTACTTTTGAGAATGATGAAGTTGAAATTGACTATGAAACATATGTTGTCATTACTGAAGATGACATTGGAACTGAGAAGAGCCATAAAAATCCAAAAGTAACAATGCCCAAGAATAACTCCGGTGGGAATGTTATGACCACGAAAAGTAAAGTTGATGATTTTGAAGCAGTCATTACCAGCAGTCAAGAACCTAGTGAAACTTCAAAAGAAAGCAGAGAAATCATTACACCAGGAGCTGATTTAGAAGATGGCATTATCAAAACAAAACAAAATGTCATTCGAGAGAATTTGACAAAGAGAAACTTAATTGATGGTGGTCGCGCATTTCAGCTTAATGTCAGGCAAACCTATAAAGCAAGTGAAGGACAATGTCAATATCAAGTTAGAAAGCCACATCATCTACATGTTCACAACTTGAAGACATTGATGAAGTACAATCCATATGCTCATGTGGTTAGTTATGTGCTTCTTGTTGATCCACTTCAAGTTCCCAACAAAGAAGCATTTGATAAGTCAAAATGTTTTGAATACAATTATTATGTGCTTGGGGGGAACCATTCTGTAGAAGCTCAAAGACAATTGATGGAGGAATATCCTAATAACCCACGTTTTGAAACAATGAAATGTATCATTTACGCTGGTTTATCTGATATAGAAGCAAAGTTAGTGGCATGGGATCATAATTCGGATAATGAATATAGGATGTCTATGACTTTCATCCAAAGGGTTAGATTTATTCATAGTGAATTTGAAGAAAAATGTGGTGGGGATAGGACAAAAGTTACTGCAGATTTCCGAAAGGAATGTTGTATGGAAATAGGATATCAAATTGAAGAGAAAACTAATTCAAAAGGTGGAAAAGGAAGAAAACATAGTGATTTATTCAGAGGTGTTGATAACATTTTCCAATTGACATTTAGAACTGGAGATGTTTAGAGGTTGATTGATGAGATTTTTGGCATGTGGGAAGACATTGCCATTAAAAACCAGAAGGTCAAAAAGTCTAAGCCATTCATATGTGGCAACATTAAATTAGCTCCTGAAATGAAGCATCTTCCAGACGATATGACTATCACACCTTGGAGGGCGATGCAAGGAGTGAAAGATGAAAAAATTGTCAAAACAATATTATCTCGTGTGAGGTCAGGGGAATTATCATTGGAGGAAATGTCTGAAGAATTTCAAAAGTAAGTTTCTTGAAATATTTTTATTTATTTCTAGATTATAATTATATTTTAAATAAAACATGTTTTTCTTGGTAGTATTTGTTATACATATCATTATATTAACTTTTTGTTACTTTATCTATGCAGTCACAAAGTTTACATGAAAATTCAAGAACAAATGGTTAGATTGTTGAATGAAGATAGTTGGGATGATGTCGTACGCAACTATCCAGATTCAAGTTCTACATCAACATTAAAAGCTTTTTATCTTGCATTTAAAAAGGTATCTTGATTTATACATTCATTTTTATTCACCTGTGTACTATTTTTAATTTATAACTTACACATATATTTCTTTATTTTATAAAAGATGAGGAAGGATGATAATGGAGTGCCAGATAGTTTCAAAACCTTTATTGAAAAAATAAATATCAAAAGACTGAGGAAGCAACGTATTAAGGATATTCAACTTGATCCAACTCTTAATCATTTCATTTGGAATGGGCTAGACACTATTCAATATCAAGTAATACAAGGCGACTGTGAAGACATTGCTAAACTCATACCTAAAAGGGATTATGCCCTAGTCATTGCAGATATTCCCCATGGTTTCAATATTCCAAACATTGACTATGATAGTGACCCTTATATTTATCAAGCTTTTAGTAAAGTGGTTGTGAGATTTGTAGAAGTCACGTCATCACCATTATGGAGATTTGTGACATTTCATTCAGACACACAATTGGCAATGATATTGTCAAGCTTCAAGGGGAAAACAAATTCAAGGATGCAGCTTACATGGTAAGACGTTTAAAATGTATATTTGATTAATGTTGAAAAACTTATTTATGTACAAGTTAATTTAACTTTTACTATTTCATGTTACAGGGAAAAGTCAAATCTTCTTCACAATGAAGATCAACAATTTATAAATGATTGTGAGTTCATTCATATTGATAGTTGGGCAAAAGATGATAGCCATATGTCTATGATTTTTAATCGGGTAGACAGAAAGAGTCATAGCCAAATACTGAGTTATGATGCTGTTGTGAGAAAACTAACATATGAAGACAAAGAAGCAAAAGGAGAGATAGTTAACATTTATCAAAAACCACAATTATTGATTAACTATCTTATAGACATTTGTTCAAATGAAGGAGATTGGGTTTTGGATTTATTTTCTGGCTCAGGTAAGTTTTATTATATGGAATTGAATTTTAATATGTTATTTTTTTAATTAATATGTCATTGTACTAATTTAGTTCATTATTTCTTTTGTGCTTGATAATTAGGTACAACACTAGCATGTTGCCTTCAAAAATGAAGTAATTGCATTGCAATTGAAAAAGATCCAGTACAGTGCAATTTCATTCAGCAAAGAATTAATGCTCTTCAATTTCTTCCAGATGAAATGCAAGAAATTGGGTTGAAGAAAGGGGACTTTAGTGAATCACGTGTGGCAAAAAAGGCAAAGGAACCCCAACCACCATTACATGGAATGTTTGGAAAGACATACATTGGGAGTTTCGCAGACATCAAAGACCCATTAGAAGAGGAAAATGAGCAAAATGAAACAGAAAATATTGTGGAAGAGGACAATGATGAAACTCTAGAGGACGAAGAGTTTGGATTACGTGACATTGTTGATTAAATTTAAGTTATGCTTGTAAATCAAGCTTTGCAATGTTTTGACTTTGACATTTTATGAGAAGAATAAACACTCAATTAGGGTTGTTATACGTTCAGTATTGGTAATATGTGATTTTTGCATTGATTTTTAAGTTAATCATTATTTTTTTTTAAATTATTTTTATTATTTTTTGACATGAAATTCATAGAAAAAGCTATTATTTAACCATTTTTAGTTAAAATTATCGTATAAAAATTGTGATTTTGACATGTCAATTCTAACAAAAAATTATCAAAACGTGTAGTTTTTTAGTTATATTTATGTTAAAAATTGTTATTTTTATTTTTTTATGCTAATGGAAAAACCTGTGAGCAATTTATGAAACCAACGTTTCGGACTAGCTAGGTGAGTCCATCATCAGGGCAATGAGATCCGTATTTTGAGAAGAGAGAGTTGAGAAAATTATGAAGCTATTAATAGATGAATAGAAAGATATCTATTAGCTTATAATGTCGGCTTGATTGATTTACACTTATTAATTAATTAATTAATTTATAATTTTTTTTATATAAAAATTAAATTAAATTATTTAATAAATTTTATTTAAGAGACAGTTTGATATTAATTATATGATTTTTTTATTTATTTATTTATTTATTATTATTATTATTATTATTTTAATTTATTTATTTATTTATTTTATTTTTATTATTTTATTTATTTTTTATTATTTTTTTTAATTAATTAATTTATTATTATAATTATTATTTATATCCTCTCTTTTTATTTATTTATTTTTTTTTATTTCTTTTTCTTTTTCGTTCTTCTCTTTAATAAAATTAAATCATTATTCTTATTATTATTTATTTATCAGTTATTTTATTATTGTTATACATATTATTATTACTAATAATATCATCATCATTATTATTATTATTATTATTATAATTATTATTCCTATTATAATTATTATTCTTATTCTTATTCTTTATGATTGTTAAAAAATATTGTTTTTTAGAAACAATTATTTCATGTCGATTGAAAAATTAATTAAGGATGTATAAATATGTAGAATATCGAAAAGTCTAAATATCGACCTTCTAATTTAAAAATGCAAAACAGTAAAAACCTCACACAAAAAAAAAAAAAATATATATATATATATATATATATATATATATAATAAAAACAAGAAAATGTGAAGAAAACGACCACTTCAAAAATTATCAAATTTACTAAATAATTATTTACATTTTACACATTAAAAAATTTAAAGCCAAAAAACAGGGCTTTTAAAAAAGGAATGTGATGCAGAATGCTCACTTTTTTAAATCAGCATGAAAATCACTACCATTCTAAAACGTGATGTACATAAAAAAAAAAAACTAAAGTGCCAAAAACTATGCTCTAAAAAAAACATGTGTGTTTTGCATCATCCCTTTTCAAAATCATGTCACTTTTTTGCTATCTCTACGAAACGGGTAACAGTATCAGTTCTTGTTTCAAAGTCTACATTGTTATAGTTTCACCCACTCAGGAAAGAACGTTTTCTTTATATGGAGGAAAGCACTTGAGCGAGGTTATGAAAAAACACTAGCAGTATAGGGTAGGAAAAAGCGTAGACATAAGTAGTGTAGTTTGAGAACTAGTAGATCTTGAGCCAGAACCCACATATCCGTAACTAGTTCCAGCACCCGATCAAAACTACAATGGAGGAAACAAGGACTGGGGTACGGGTTAGAAAGAAGCAGAAAGCAGAGGTGGAGGAACCTTACCTTGAATCCATATGGGGCTAAATGAAAATGGGTTTTGATAATGAGAACCGCGCTAGCTATGCAATTTACCATATAAAGGGAGGCGGGGGCGTATACAGTATAGGTTGCAGCGGAATTCGTTTTTCCAGTTTATATACCAGCATAAAAGGAAGAAGCCAAGGTAAGAGCAAGACCTGGTGCATATATAAGTGCAGATTCAATTCCTCCAGTTATAACGAAAGAACCCGCAAAAGCAAAGTGAATAGCGTAGAAGGTAGCAAAGGCGTCCCATGGCTAAGCAATGTCCTTATAGGTTCCAGTGATCTGGTTTATCGAGACATCCAATACCAGCAGATCAAGAGTTTACCGAGTATAATAAGCAGCACCAAGAGCAAAGTATATAGTCGCAGGAGATAAGCTCAAAGCACCCCTTCCAGTTCCAGGTCGAGATTTAGAACCAGGAGCAACCAGTGCATATACCTAGGCATAGCCTATGTAACAGGCAACTAAAGCCACGGAGCTAAGGGCAGGATAAGGGTAAGGAGAAGGGAAGGTAAATCATCCAGAGAATAGGAGAGGGGATTAGATCGAACAGAGGAGGAGGAACTAATAGAGGATCAGATCAAAAAATAAGGCATATCACATAGGAAGCAACTACACAGATAGGCACTCTTGCATATGTCTTATATAAACTCTAGAAACATTTGGCTGTGGCATTTCAAGTGGGAACTGCAACTACCTATACCTTGACTAGGTTGGACTATTCAATCCAAGATGTACGATCCAAGATGTACACTATTGGTCTGTCTCCATTGGTTTTCCTTCATGAGATGAGGATCGGTATACAATTGGCTAGCTGTGGACGCTTAACCTCCCTCTATCCAAAAGTAGGCTCGCTCATTCTTAGACAATTGAATTAGGTTTGTTTCCCAATTCCATCTAGGAATAGGGGTTCGACCTAACCTAATGCACCAAGAAAGGCTATCTAAATTGAAAGGAAAGGCGCCATGCACCCGCTTATCTTTATGCACTCTATTTTCACGACTTATGGCCTTCCCTGTTATTATGTATATAATAGAGAGACTCAACCTTGCTTGACCCTTAACTCCTCTACAAGAATTTGTCCAAGCACTTACTTTGATGTGTGCCGTGCTATTAAGAAAATATCAAAGCGGGTTATGGTGGAAAGTTGTTCAGTGACACAAGTGAGCCGAATGGGAGTAAATTCCATACTTATTCCTGCGTTAGCAAGCAAAATGTACTTTGACTTAATCACCTTTCTACTTAGTTTAGTCTATTCGTTTTCATTATTTCCTGATCTCCTATGGCTACAAGAAAATAGGAAGAACCAATATGAAAGTGTCAATTCCTTCTCTTTGAGTATGAATCAAATCAAGGGTACGATTCCTACAATTCTAATTGTGGGGTGTCATTATTCTTGTTGTTGGGGTAATTCATCGACTTGATATGCGAGATAACTTGCTGTTGCTGAGTTATTATTTCTATACGAGATGAACTGAGTGACTTTATATACTCGATTAATTAGTGAGTTGTTGTTAGAGAAACATGTGGAGCTCTTCCTGAGGGCATGGTATAATAAGATGACTTGCTTTATTGTCATGTACATTGGTTTCTATCTGAGTCAATTCTAACTGTACATTGGTTCTGATCCTTATCACTAATTTGAGGAAGGTACTCGCTCGACCAAGGTTGTTCTATCTTCTTCCGTATCAACATATATGAAGCATATTCCCATATTGATACCTGTGCTCTTGCCTTATCTGACATAGCTGACATCTCTAAGCTACTCCTCTCTCTGATAGATCTTTACTTGACATATCTAAACTACTCCTCCCTCTGTTGTGTTTTCCCACCTAGATTGAGGTCAGTAGGTTATAAAGGTCAGTCAGATAGAAAAAGTAATAAGTGGTGAGCGAGCCTTCGGCGAATGAGAAGCAAGCTTAGTGAAACGCAACTACTAGTCTGAGACTACTTTCTCTACTGGGTGGAGACTACGAACATTTGTGCAACAACTTTCAAAATGCTACGCCCTCAATTTGAACCATTTTGCACCGGATTTGCCGGCATGTAGGGAGAAAAGAGACATAATGCCTAATGAAGGCTATCAAATCGGACATCAATTTTGGGGGTGGATTAGAGCAGAAGTTGCATACAAGGAGGAGGGGAAGTTGTTGCTCTACCTTTGTTGGTATTTCCAGGGGTAATTGAGGGGCACCGTGTCACTTCTAGGGTCGAGCTGGTGTCTCCTTGTTGGGTTGGGTTTACAAAGAAAACAGTGATAGAAATAATCGGGCTAAGTGAGGGGTAGAGTGACCCGACATAATGACTGGTTAACAAAAGGGTCTGGTTCTTTTCATGGTTGTTTTCCACTTCATCCCAATCTCACGCAGTTGGTAAATATCCCTCCTAATGTCGTGTGTAAAGACCAAATCGAGTTGAGGGCAATTCCTTCCCCTGCAGCTAATGCTGTTTTTCAAGAATTAAGAAAGTCATGTTTGTTGTTCTGCCGCTAAGTAAGTAATAGGTGGCAAAGTGAGTAATGGGTTCTCTGTCCGTCTGGTTGATCCTACTTTGTCTACTCTACTGGATGAAGATACATAAGAGTTCTACTGGAGCAAGAGGACGATAGTTAGCAAACAATTCCTACATACATCTCCAGTCCTACATACATATTCCGAAAGAAGAGTGTTTCTGATCAAAATATCGTGTTTAAGAGCGTGGAGGTTCGAATCCTCTTAAAGGCATAATATTTCTCATGCTTATTGAATGAGCAATGAAATAGCGCCAACAATATTCTTTTCTCTTTTCTAAATAGAATGGTAGAGATTCCCTTCATATCTGTTGATACGAGGTATTCCTACGATTACCCATGAGTGAAATCTTGGAATAGAACAGTGGATCACAGACAGGATCTTGGCGATCTTCTCTATCTAATGGGAAGTCCATTCTGAAATGGCCCGTCCTCGTATTATTAGGTATATTTTATTAAGGACACAGTGTGATAAGAATATGATGAGATCTTGCAAGATACATAGATTGACCATATGATATGATCCTATCAAAATTTTAATAGATCCGGGAGTTGAGACCGAAATGGGATGTGATTAAGAGGTCAGTCAAGGATGGAAGGGAGCCGATCGAGCAGAGGCTACCTGAATTGGTACATTCTGTAAGATATAAGTGGGAGGTCAATATATGAGTGAATCCCTGCTATCCTTTTGTCAAGCAAGCGATCATATGCAATACGAGCCATATAACTAGATAAGCGAGCCTAGCATAAGCGCACTTATCCCACCCACTTCCGATCGATCTTAGCCTTGATTGCTAGCGCTCTATAGCAATCAATATTGTAGCGCTTCCTCCCGCGAATAGGAGCAATCATAAAGTGATCCGACTCTATAGCGCATTTGTTAGGGTTATCCCTTTACTGACGTACGCCCCGTACCTGCCCGCTTATATTTCAGGCTCTGGCTCACCGCTTCTCATGTATGTAGGGGGGGGCGCTACTTTGGAACTAAAGCACCTTCACTTGGGGAGCCGGTCGGGGCACTGACCTGCGACAGTTCCTATCCTGTCCAGCCTCCTAAGCATACAGATTGACCCTTTATCGATTGATTCGGGATATGGGAGAGATCACTTATGTGGTAGGGGTGAACAAGCCCATATAGAACTAAATCCTGCCTGTAAATAAACCCAGAAATTGAGCATGCATGAGGGGGAACCGGATCATAAAAGGGATCCATTTTCTTGCCCATGCCGCACCATAAAATAATGAAATAAGGTCAACCAATGAGAAATTGAAATGGATCGTGTACCCTTTTCTCTCGATTTGTGGCGGCAACGAATGATAACTCGGCATATTCGACCCACATCCTGGCTATTATTTGTTTGTATAGATAGATCCTCTATAAAGCAAAGAAACA
The DNA here is from genome assembly GCA_031772625.1 of Pinus tabuliformis. Lineage (NCBI taxonomy): Eukaryota > Viridiplantae > Streptophyta > Pinopsida > Pinales > Pinaceae > Pinus > Pinus tabuliformis. The sequence goes on from CM062816.1 coordinate 1,529,052,227, forward strand.
TCTATCAAGCTATTAATCAATCACTTGCACCAACAAATGGACTGTCCCACCCACCGTCACGAGAGAAAACCACATTGATTTGGTTGGATTAAAGCGACACCCATATACATCCTGTCGTAATCGAAGCGAGACTTGAGTCTCTCACCAAACCATACTGATGTTAGCGTTTTCTTATCTTCTTTATTGCGGCTCATGAAGAATAGTGAGTGAAGAGGACAAAAACAAGAGTAAGGCTCCTTTCCTTCCTACCTATGATGTGATGAATGCGAATGGGAATCAGATCATTCACTTTTTTTCCATGGTAGCAGAATCGGATGGTCGTAGACAGGATTAGAAAGCGTGTGTATACTCAAGAAAAAAAACACTTGATCATCCGGCCGGTCATATTCAGGGCCTTAAGACTGTTAACTAAGGACGAAACAACCTACTTTCTATGGAGGTGAAGGCGTGGGAAAGAGGAGGGTCGAGCGAAGCAAGATGAAAGCTGGTTGTTTTGGCTGGCTGGTTGGTTAACAACAAATGGAATGGCTGGGTGGGGGGGGCGTTCGTCCTATCTAGAAGGAAGGTATCGCTCTTTCTCCTATTGTATATATACCACTACACTAACTGTCCGTATATATCCCTATCAGTAGGCAAGTGAGGGATGGGGTGGTGGGTACCCCGACCGAACGATAAGCAAGCGGAATGGAAGTAGGGTGGCCGGAAAATAAAAGAATGGATAGCGGGGCGAGTTGGCCGTATAGAATATCTCTCATTAGTTGGTTTCGATCTCGATATCTCAACTAACCGTATCTCCTGCCTAATTGATGAAGCCCTTTCTCGCCGGACTTCATTCATGGGCGAGAGTCGAAACGAGCCCGCCCCTTGTTCCCGTCATTCTAAGTTGTTAACGGGACAGTATCGAGAAGGGAATGAAGGAAGGTTGAACGGTTACTGCCCTATTGTCTGTCTGTCTGTAAAGGGTGTGAAGGATGCGATATGACGCTCATTATGAGTTACCTTCTCGTTACGAGCCCTCCTTATTGTTATTAGGTAAGGACCAAAGATTGGAATATTTTGAATATAGATATTCCATATCTATCTCCCTTGCTTATCTTATCGGAGCAATTCCTTTTCTATCAGTCAGTTATTAGGAACAAATAGAGGAAGGTGGGGACTACCGACATTCCTTCTTACTCATTCATAGAGATAGGTCTATTTTGGTTAGCCGAGGTGGGGAACGAGGAGAGGGCCCTTTCCATTTTCAGTTGGGTGGGAGAGCTTGCTTGTCATGAAGGAAGGAAAGGTTGGTTGCTCTATCTGGGATGAATGATCTGGAGCAGGAATATCCCATCCCAAGCAGGTCCAAGCAAGCAAATAGGCTGCATTGCGAAACATTTTTGTAGCATATCGTTGCTAGTTCTGTGCTCAATCAATGATCGTGGCATCACCAGCGCAGGGGGGACTGGCTATTACTCCACGCCTCGCATTTCCAAAGCATCTCTCTCTTTTCCATCCATTATCTACGTAGAATAGAGAATCCGTGGACCATATAGATATATAATAGAGTGGGCGTGGCGTGGATTCCTTTGACTGGACTTATTTGTCCTTTCCAAACCTTTCTTGACCATCCTCCCTACATTCCAAAGCCAACCGCTTCACCGAACACCCCTTTCTATATTCATTCTACCTACCTACACAAATCGGCCATACAAACCATGCATGCATAGATAAGCATAGAGAAATGTACATGCCCCACCTACCTCAATCAAATGGCTGGCCGCACTCCACCTTCCTAAACTCACAAGCTTGGACTGTAATGATGTTGGATTATCTGATCCGCCCGCCACCTCCGCACATTCTTATTTAGCTACTGGTTCTCAAGCACAACACATTCTTTTCTGGCAAGATTTCGTTTGTACGGGGTGATTCCGTTGGGTTCTTATCAAAAAAGTGGGTTCAAAAGGGTATGCAGGCTTATTATTGGAAATGATTGGGTTCTTTTTGCTCGGCCATTGAATCTTGTGAACCAATTGAGACCGAAATTGGAAAAAGAGATGCGAACGGAGAGGAATAACCAATCGATGAAGGAACATGAAACCATTTCGTTTCGATAGAGGTACGGAGAATGATTAGGGGTGATAAAGTAGGTAAAGTGGTTGGATTTTGCGAGCTATTCCAACCACTGTTGGATGTGATTCCAAGAGCCGAACGATAATGAATACCACACATAAGAGTCAAGATCGAGCTCCCTAGTGGAATGTTTAACCAATTCATTTCGGATCAATCAAATTGGTACGAAAGTTGTAACATGGGAAAACTACGGAAAACACCACTTATTCTAATAACCCGGTGACCTACCAATTGCAGAAGTAGGATTTTTGGCAAGCAATAAGCACTCGAAGAATACTATTCGAGTGTACCATTTTCTTTATTACTCCGAGAGAAAGGTTCGGGAAGAAGAGGAAACAACAGAGGAATCCGAATCGGACCTAAATGGGAATGACATGAAAAGTCTTTTTCAAAACCCATGATTAAGGGTTACTACAATATAAGAGAGAAATGGATAAAAATTGATTAGTGTAGATAAATTTGGTAGAATCTGTTTATGGAATAGTCCAATAAATAGTCGTCTCATTCCCTTATTCGTTCCTTCTGAACTTACTTTCTTTCGTACTTAACTAAAATGTTCGTACTTAATAAAACACGAAAGGGTTGAATGTTTTCGAAACCGTATCAATACAACAACTTAATAAGAGAAAGATTTGGCTAAAATATAGATAAAAAAAGGGTGAGTCTGTCGAACTCTCAACCTATGGGAGAGGTACGAACGCTTGACTGTTAAGGCCGCCATCGCTCGACCACCGGGAGAGGCATTATATATGTCATTATGCATTTCTGATTCTTTTTTTCGACAATGCTGCTATGGGCATATGTCATTATGCATTTCAATTAGTAATTACGCTTTAGCAGAAAATGCTGCTATGGGCATATGTCATTATGCTTTTTGCTGGATCGAATTGACTTTCTTTCTTCCCCTCAAAGGAATTAATGCACCAAGCTTACACCATAATTGACAACCAGTCCCCCCAGTAGATGCCAGCAGAAATTAAGCCCTATCTACAGTTAGGAGAGGCCCTCAAGAGAGGAGATTGGTTCCTAGGGCCTGATTTCACTGTGATAAGGCTATATGGAACCCAATAGGCTCCTTACAGATTACCCAGGCTACTCACCCCAAGGGTATTCATGTTGGAGTATGTCAGGCTGATGGTAGAGATAGATAATTTGCATTTCACCAAATCTAAGAAGAAGGGCAGGATGACTTTCCTTGTGGTCATGGGGGGCTATGCTATTAATGAGAAGAGGGGCATTAAAGAAGCCCTGGAACTACTCAAAAGTCTAGATCTTCCTTTGGATTCTCCTTGGAAGTATGACCCTTACTTCCTTATAGGCACTGAGAAAAGACTAAAAGTACCTGATCCTCAAGATCACGAGACTAGACCGGGGGAGGAGAAGCTGGCAAACAAAGAGAGCTACGAGGAGGTGGATGCCATTTTGACAAGGGAGGGTGGCTCATCAAGGACTGAAGAGCAATTAGTTAAAGTGCCTCAACCTCAGAGCTCCAGCTTACCACTATATTACACTTTCTATAGGCCTCCTGGTGCCATTGTCACCAAGGAAGATATGAAGTTCAAGGCACCAACTAAGCAGAGGCGAGCTGAAGTTCAACAAGACAACTTTAGCAGACATAAAAGGGGGGCGTGGTGGAGAATGAGGATGTTTCTGAAACAGGATCATGCCCCAAGCATCCTTCAAGATGAGGCATTTTCCAGGCTATATGATGATGTGCATGACGAGGATGAGGACGAAGATGTGGGGTGGACAGTGGAGGATATGGGGGAGATAGTGCCAATGGAGGATATAATCAAGAAGGTAGAACAGGAGCCTCATGCCTCAATTATAGAGCCACCTCCTCCTGAAACATTAGAACTCCCCCTTTATCCCAAGGCCACTCCCATGATGCAATCCATGGGATTTACAGGAGAAGGGGGACTGGGGAAAGAAGGCCAGGGCATCACAGAGCCCATTAGACCAGTGCAAAGGCCCAAAGGCCTAGGTTTAGGGGGAGATCCAAATGCTCCGCCCACTAAGACCACTAATCTATCTTCAGTTTTTTCTTCCCCGATACTTATCACACATTAGTTAACCCTACATAGTACAAGTGGAGCTTCTGGAACCAAATCACTTCCTACCAGCTCTCAAGAATAGTTGACATATCCCCCCGGGTTTTCAAGCAGGGTTGTCAAGGTCCGCAGTCAGTGGATAAGAATCTGCACTAGGACAATAGATAGGGCAGAAAGGAAGAGATGAATTAGGGGATGTCCCTGTGATAGAAAATGAGCCAAAAGACCTGGAGGAATTCATTGACTTGACAAAGGCCAACAAAGAAGCTGTCATCCCCCCAGATGCCCCTTCTCAAAAACATCCGATAAAAATGAGAATAGAGGAATGAAAATCGCTCGACCAACGCCTAGTTACTTATTTGAGAGGGGCCACCCAATAAGCATCAAGGAAGGCAAGGCTCGACTGTTAAGGAGAGGATGCGTAAGCATGACTTTTTTAGTTACTTATTTGAGAGGGGCCACCCAATAAGTAAAATGAACGAAGTCGCTTGACCAAGGGGAGAGGTATTTATTGCTTGTCCTTCCGAGGACAAGGCAACCGCCAATTATCTGGCCTTGGTGAGAAGGCGAGAAAGTGACAAACCAGGGAAGGTTGGATGCGATGCCGATTGAGCCAGCCAGCTTGAGAAAAAGCCATTTTAAGCAAGCCATAAAATGAGAATAAGCAAGACAGGTAGAAAAGAAGCCGTAGTAAGCAAGGGTCCAATAATACAATCCCTGACTAGGTGCTTGGCAGGTCAAAAAGAGAGCAAGTAGGACCAGTGCGTAGGCTTGGCAAGTATAAAGTCCAGCAAGTAGAAGAAGTCCCCAGACTTAGGAGGTATAAAGTCCAGCCAGTAGAAGAAGTCCCTAGGCTTGAAACATCTAAGTAAACAACTCGATTAGGCCCCCTACATTTAGCAGGTGCTCAAGTCCAGCTGTAGCAAGTAGTAAAGAACCCGAGGCTTGGCAGTTCTTAAGTCCCTTGGCTATAACGGCTCCCCCGCGCAGTGGGCTGTGAAACCTATTGACTCGGTTCAGTGATGCGAAAACTACTCTCCCACTTTAAGCGCAAAGCAGGGACGGAGTCACTCACTATTCATATGGTAAGGGTGTTAACGCACACTCGACTATCCAGGAGAGGGTTTCCAAGGCTGAGAATGAGGACAGTGGGGTGGGCGACATTTATTTCTCCATTAGTGATGGAACCACCAGCAATAGAGGCTTTGTTCTCAATGGGTAAAGACCAAGTAGCTATTGGGTGGAAGCATCTAAAAAGGCTATGTTTTGTAACTAAAAAAATCCAATGGGAATGCCCGATGCACTTCCCCAGCCTTCGACTAAAAAGGTGAGCCTCCAAGGCCCATTTCAAGACCGTCGCTGCAATTCTTTCTATATGAAATGTGGAAACATTCCGCCCTGAATCCAATTGCCACTTGAGTATGCGATTCCAAAATGGCCTCCACCGTAGCTCATCAAGAGGTATAAAATATCTAAAGATAACTACTAATTAATGGGGGAGGGGGCTTTCCGTACAATTTCTATTACGTACTTTTCCCACTCCGAAAACTCCTTTGATCAATGAACATGAAATCCACTCATGCAACATCAGATATTTTTGGGGTCGCCCTTTCATTTATTTATAAACTCAACTTTCTCAATCTGGGGGCTTAACTTGAAATCATTTCTATTTCTATCTCTTTCACATCTCAACCTTGGGAAAGCAGTCACCATAAACAATTGAAATTGATTTCGAAAGGCATTTCTTCTTTTTTATGGATCGAACTGGGATGGAGAGATACAAGACCTCCATTTCGCAGAGTATAGGAGGAGCAGCAGGGGAGTCTAGTTCAAATGCAGAGAGTGTTGTCCCTAAAAACCAAATAAGCTTACAAACTGCTAGTCCTGGCCCTTCATCAGCAGTAATTCGAGCAAGGGTACAGAGGAAGACAAAGCTATGGATCACCAGCAGAAACATAATGAAAAGAAGCCTAGAAAGCTGGCAATTATGGGAGTTGCAGGGGATAATGTACATTAGGAGTAAACATTCTAACCCCCAATTGATCACAACACAACAGACAGCTCTTGGGGGGGGCTGGGGAACAAGGGGATATCCCTGCATTCCCTAGCCCAGACCTGGCCTTGAATGCGATAGGAGGAAAAGGGGTTGGTTTCAAAGCGACCACACAGACGAGCAAGTATACGAACCTACACAATAAATAATAGGGGTAGGACAAAACGATGAACTATGTGCTCTCCGAACCCCGAACCAATGAGCCAGCCAGGACCGGTAATCCCCCAATTAGATATTCTTCAAGGTAACCGTACGTAAAAAGATAGTGCAAGCATACAAGCATAATAGTCTTTGGGAGGAGCGGAACAAAGAAGGTGGTAGCTCCAAAAAAGGAAGGAAGGCAGCATACATATCTAGTAGGGGCAGGCAGCCTTTATATAGATAGGAGTAAGGTCATTCTATCTACATCCACCTAAAGAGATTTGGGTTAAGGAACGAAGAGTGGGCTATCCTAAGGAAGGCAAGACCCCACCTGAACCATAGATAGAGAGTGAGTTCGCCGAATCTGAAAGATTAGATAAGTCCCGTCCCCCCTTATATAATAATTTGGGCTGCCTTTCGGATGCTCTCTCCCAACAAGTCGAGTACAAGTCGAGTCAGATCGAGTCTATTAGTTCACGTATTACTCTATGACCCGATAGAAGAGTTGCCGGGGGAGAGCGGGGAGAGGAGAGTCTCAACGGTAAAAGGATATTTGAGTGGTGAAAACCTTTCAACAAGGGTGATCTCAAGATCGAGTGAAGGAGGTCTTGTCTATTCTCTTTGGCCAGTGAGGAGGGATGGGCGAGGGAAAGCATTTCACCAACTTCATCATCGTACATTGAACCTAGTGAAAAGAAGTTCACCATTGCTTTATCTATCTACGTTCACCCGAGTAGTATTCTCAAGTTTGGGCAGTCGAGCTTGGTTGGCCATCCATTCATTCATTGCTGGAAAGTTGATGAGTGCTTTCCATTTAAGCTCTCTCCCTATCTAGCAAGAAGAGTGATCGTTATTACATACAACATAATGTCAGTTGAGTGCTTCAATGACAGACACCACCTATTCCAGACGTAACGTATTAGGCTTTTTTCGCTATATGGACGATTCGAGCAACTCAAGCGGGTCTATATGAGAAAGACTATGCCGGCGGCAACTATATTAAATAAAACGGGGATAGGGCCTTCTGGACTTGACCTTGAAAGACCAAGTTTGTCTTTTTCCCCCATGAATAAGGAAAGAATCGACTCGACCTCCGTTGGATCGCCCTTTCCAGTTGGACTTGACCTCCTGAACCCCTTCTGAAATGGTAAGGCGATCACTCGACCCAACGAACTCTTCTTGGGCTTGATATAACTCAACCTTTGTTGCCGGGAGGGAGGGAAGATAAGGGACGGAGTCACTCACTATTCATATGGTGAGGGTTTCTTCATTCCGGAGAGACCTAGAATCGAGCGAGGTAAACATCGATCAGACTAAACCCCGACTTTGAAACAAAGGGTAAGAAGCCAGATACTTGTCTAACGAAATGTGCCTAACTGAAAGATGGGATAAATCAAAAAGAAACCCTCACCATATGAATAATGAGTGACTCCATCCCTTTTCTTTCAAAGGGGAAGTGCATTGAAGACCTAACCCATCTTAAAGGTCATTACAAAGATGATGGACACCTATCCCCGCTAATACAAGACCTTTCCGCAGAGAGACCTCAGTTGAGCAACCCCGATATTTCTTGTTGCTAGCCATTTTGACTTCCCATTCCATCGGCTTTCTAACGGCGGATGCAATTTCGACTAAGTAGAAACCGGCAGGTCGAGATCTTGAAGAAAAGTGTGTTAAGTTGTTTCATGCCTTTTTCCTCATTTGGGAGCTATATCCTCTAAAGAGTGCACTGAAGCCGCTCGCCTTGTTCCCGCGAGAGAAAACCCTCTCCTGGACAGTTGAGTGTGCGTTAGCACCCTCGCCATATGAATAGTGAGTGTGCGTTAGCACCCTCTCCTAGACAGTCGAGTGTGCATTAGCATCATTATTGTTAGGTTTAGCTAATATTTTAATTTATTCATTTATTATTTAATTTGTTTTATATCTATTTATTCATCTTCCGCTCTAGTTTTTCTATCCTTTGTTCATAGTCCTGATGATGGATCCTCTTTGGGATTCGAAACGTCGGCAAAGTATTCATATTGTCTGTAAATATTCTTCTATTTATTTAGGAGCCACTTAATGTGTGTGTGTGTGTAAGCTCCCTTTACTCCTATGATGGCACCTACTATAGGGTGGGAATCATAGACTTAGTGGAAACAATGGCAACCATTGATTAAGCAAATCCTTGGGACTATATGTCCATGTATGTGTGTGTGGGCACACACACTAGGAGAAACCCAAGAGGCTAGTTCAATTGGTTGTCACCAATTTTGTTGAGCATTTGGTTAATTTCATGATAGAAGTACTCAATGCAAATCTCCCTAAGTGAGGCACATTGTAGTCTATGTTGATGTGTTTGGTAGAGATATCACCAACTACGAATTTGTTATTTGGACCATTTTGTTGGCAAGAAATACCTCCCTATTATGGGCAAAGGTTTGAACACATATCATGATACTATGGAGAAAGTACGGAGTCAAAAAGACAAAATACAAATTAAAGCCCTATGGTTTTTTTTATGGAACAATGTAAGCAAATCTAGGTGGGAGTAGTGCAAGGGGTATGCATCTCTCATATTTCAAAATTGAGGTTTCTGTGATTTGAATTGTGTTGAGCTTCTTTTTCTAGATCCATCACATTTGTAAATTTTGTGCCGACATTTTGAATAAGTGTGGTTCATCTTCAAGACATATCTCATATCCATGTTAGATCTTTTTTTATTGTGCCTTGAGAATACAAAAAAATAATACAACTATTGTGAAGGAAATGCCAATTCTAATGATGATTTATTTCTAAGCAATGGCCACTGAACTAAATGTGTGTGTTGATTCTAAACTTTCTCTTGTTTGAATGGTGCTCTAAAGCATAGAAACACTGTATTATATGGACACTTACAATATATCAATGAATTTAAGACCAAATCCCAATATATATATCTTCATCATTATTTCGGAAGCACAAACAAATTGAATACACATGATCCAAACAAGCATGCAATAGACATGCAAGATCCATTTTCATGATAATGTCCAATGATGAGAGTGATAAAATTCCCCCTCAAAGATGACGAACATGTTTTTCGTATTTTTCATATTAGATCTACATGATCTATTGTTTATTGTAAATTTGTATTTGCCTTATGGATTGTTTTCTTGGATTTTATGATTCTCACAATTTTTTATTTTCCTTATAGATAGTTTTCTTGGACTTTATGATTCTCTTCAAATTGTTTAGTGCAATTTTGAAGTTATCACTACAATGTTTGTGTGTGTAGTAGAGAGAGATGGAGAGAGAAGCCCCAAGGGCTAGTTCAATCAATTGAACTATTAGTCAAAGGCATGTTGTTAATGAGGTGACCAACTTTGATGCTATCATTATGGTGTGTGTGTGTGTAGAGAGAGAAAGGAATAATTCAATCAATTAGACTATCAATCAAAGGAACATTGTTAATGGGGAGGCATAGGTCACAAGTTCAATTCTAGACAAGTCCCTCAAGATTACCAACCATGTCATTGGTAATTGACACCATTCTAATAATGATTTCTTTGTAGGCAAGGGTCACTAAACTAAATGTGTATGGGAATTCTAAACTCTCTCGGTTGAACAGTTCTCTAAAACAAAGAATAGATGCATTATATGGACATTTACAACGTATTAATGAATTGAAGACCAAATCCCAATACATAAACCTTCATCATTATTTTGGAAGCACAAACAAACCAAATACACGTAATCCAACCAAGCGTGCAATAGACATGCAAGATCGCTTTTGATGATAATGTCCAATGATGAGTGAGAAAATCCTCCCTCAAAAATGGTGTACAAAATAGTTATATTTTTCCTATTTTTCATATTAGATCTACATAATCTATTATTTATTGTAAATTTGTATTTGTCTTATGGATTGTTTTCTTGGTATTTATGATGATTCTCACAATTTTTGTTTCCCCTCATGGATAGTTTTCTTGGACTTTGGGACTCTCTTCAAATTGTTTATGTGCAACTTTAAAGCTATCACTATGGTGTGTGTGTGTGTGTGTTTAGTAGAGAGAAAAGCCCCAACAATTAGTTAAATCGAGCTACAAGTCAATGAGGACCAACTTTGATGCTAGCACTATGGTGTGTGTTTATATATACATATATATATAGACACACACACACACACCATATATATCATATATGTTGTCAATGAGAGGACCAACTTTGATGCTATCACTATGGCGCGCGCGCGCGTGTGTGTGTGGAGAGAAAGAGAAGCCCACAAATCCCTCAAGGTTGCCCAATTGCTCTTCTTATTGGTGATTAGCACCACCATCCATCTAGATATTCTTAGGAAGAGGGGGTAATCCTGTGAAGTTTTATGTTGTGTTGGAGCAACAACTTGCAAGAATTGTTTTGAAGATTATCTAGGTTATGAAACCTTACTATCAATATTTCCTTCAAGTTATTGATGTATAATGTATTGACTTATAATGAAAACCTTTCCTTTATTAGAGAGAGCATTAATTCAATCAATTGGACTATCAATCGAAGGCATGTTGTTAATGGGGAGGCATAAGTCACAAGTTAAATTCTAGTCAAGTCTCTCAAGATTACCAACCACTTCATTGGTAATTGACACCATCCTCCATCCAAGATATTTCAATGAAGGCAATGCCCATTCTAATAATGATTTCTTTGTAGGCAAGGGTCATTAAACTAAATGTGTAAGGGAATCCTAAACTCTCTCGGTTGAACAATGCTCTAAAGCAAAGAAAAGATGCATTATATGGACACTTACACCATATTAATGAATTGAAGACCAAATCCCGATATGTAAACCTTCATCATTATTTTGGAAGGACAAACAAACCGAATACACGTGATCCAAACAAGCATGCAATAGACATGCAAGATCCCTTTTGATGATAATGTTCAATGATGAGTGAGAAAATCCTCCCTCAAAGATAGTGTTCAAAATAGTTATATTTTTTCATGTTTTTCATATTAGATCTACACAATCTATTATTTATTGCAAATTTGTAGTCTTATGGACGGTTTCCTTGGGATTTATGATGATTCTCACCATTTTTTTCCCTCATGGATAGTTTTCTTGAACTTTATGACTCTTCAAATTGTTTATGTGCAACTTTAAAGCTATCACTATGGTGTGTGTGTGTTCAGTAGAGAGAAAATCCCTAGCAATTAGTTAAATCAAGTTATGCTATCACTATGGTGTGTGTGTGTTCAGTAGAGAGAAAATCCCTAGCAATTAGTTAAATCAAGTTATGCTATCACTATGGTGTGTGTCTCTATATACATGTATATATAGACACACACACCATCATCCATCTAAATATTCTTAGAAAGAGGGGGCAATCATCCAAAAATTGCAATAGACTAAATTGCATACATCCAATTATGTAACCAAATAGTCTAGGCACTCGTACAGGCTTTTATGAGAAAAGCCCAAAACTGAAATTTAACCAGCTCGCTGTTCCGAATATCTGCGTAGTGCTTGAGAACAACTGAGAAGATAAAATACATGCATAAATTAGCAACATTTTCCTGGTCTCCGCGCACAATTATCTTATTGCAGTAATCCCATTCCAGTTTTTATCTAATGGTTAGTTGAGAATGCTTCCAATGCAATGTCTCAAGTTTAATCTCTCAGGGTGCTCCTAGAATCAAGGTGCACAAACTAGATGAGTAATGTTACTATCTTTCGTGGAATAACACTATACCACTCTAGAATACACAAAAATGCCATTGTCGTGAATCCAAACCAGCGGAAGCTTCAGCTAGAATTCTCTAAACCAACATGAATAAATATGTTTTAACTCTTACACAATTGAAAACCTTAAGATGAAAAATAAGTGCGACACAAAATCATAGTGTAAATAAGTTTGACAGCTATCATGCGAACATAGATTGAACAGTTCTTAGAAGATAAAGGACAGAATTCAAGGTAGTTTGCTTTTCTATTAGGAAACATGTAATTCAATTGTATTCCATCTATATAACAAAAATTTAGGGAACTGCATCCTTCACATACTAATCATACCAAAGTTGTTTTGTACCGTAAAATGCGCTCGCATGCATGCATACAAGCATTTGACTAGTACCACTACTATCCATGTCAATTACCGGAAATAATGGCAGAACTCTTTTCTGGAGATATCTATGATAAAAATCATCAGCATTGTTTCTTGACATTTCTACATTAATAAATTATGATTTTTAAATACCAGATCTGGGGCCTCCGTATTGGACCCACAATCATAACTATTAGTATCTTCACCAGCTACAAGTAATTATTCAGAGACCAGAAAATAGCGAAAAAACATATTGCAAAGGGAGATTATTTGAAGGTTGACAAATCCCCAAGAAAACATCAACATATTTTATTAAAAAAACAATTAGGACCTAGAAGAATGGAAGAATATAAATCTATTATGAGAACCTGCAACGTAGTATCATGGTTCCTGATTTCAATTGAATTTAAGCTCAGGAAATCTGATAAACGACCATCATGAAGCTATCTCAAAATCATGTTAACCATTTGGCACTGGCATATCACTAAACTAATATCTTATCGACAACAATTGCATTAGAACAATTAAAAGAGAAGATTTTCTCATGACAAACTGTTTGTTCAGAGCAGAATTTTGCCCAATCCTTGCAGCCTATCTCCATTCAGTGAAACAAGAGGTCTCTCCGCATGGATCATACCAGTGCTGATAGGATTCCTCCAGATATTGAATCAGATAGGAAATTATTTTATCATCTGATTAACGCATCTTCAAAGGCGAAGTACTTTGGTAAATATCTGCACTGTTGGAGTCTTCACATGAGTTCCGTCGCTGTCTAGGAGAAAGGCTGGACTTCACAGCATCTTCCACCTCAGGTGTCCCTGCTGATTTACGTTTGTTGATCTCTCTCCTTGCCTTGTTCTCATCGTTTTCATCAGATCGATTGGATGACCTGTATATTATTGCTTGTGCCTCAGCAATTACAGCTGGGCTATCATCAGCAGCATATAGAATCCTCTGTATTGCTGAAACAATCTGCTCAAAATTACAGGTATCAAAGTTTGATTTTTTTCACTCAATTTAACTCGCGCAGAAAAAATCTCTAGACAAAAATATGTATGACTCCAGTTAAATTTGTGCTTACAGGTAATGGTTCAACATCTGGATTTTGACAAAGTATTTCTATATCCCTCAGCTTTGCAAAGTAAAAGTCTCTTTCCTTCTCCAAGCTGTCTACCGAAAGCTTCAACTCTGTGATCTGCATGCCTCAATTCAACAGCAAATAGCATAGAAATAAATAAATATGAGAAGTTGACATATATAGGAGCCTGAACGAAGTTCATGTTGCTCTAGTTCCTTTGGCAAAACTCCTAACAAAGGGATCCTGTGATGACTAGAACTGGATTGGACCAACATTCTCTAATAGACAAACAAGATGCAATATAAATCTATAGATAAGGAGGAAAATAGTATGAAGAAAAACACAAACATCAATAGACTTTATATGGAGTGTGCTTTTTGACCTGCTCGTTTAGAACCTGAACCTGTGCCGGGGTCACAGGGGGAATGTTGGGCGTTGAAGACCCATAAAACGGTGGTTCAGTTGAAGTTGTTTGGAAGGGTGCAGACACATATCCAGTGCTAGCAGCATTTGACCCCGTCCTGGAATGTTTAGTCCCTACATTCGCAACTGGAACTGAAGGATCATTTCTCCGAGAGCTAGCAACTGTGGCCGTTTTAGACCCCAGTGCACTGCCCTTGCTTGAAGGGTTTACTGGAGCTGCCTTCTTGTTAACTTCTCTTCCACCTTTGCAAGACTCTCTCCGTTCAAGTGCATTGTAACTGAAGAAGCACAGAATAAACCACCAATTGAAAAAATGTTATCACTGACATGTAATACCATAAAATCCAGAAACAACCAAAAAACAGGACAACAGAACAGAGAAAGAAGGTACCTATTCATGACTCCACCATTTACCGAATCACAGTATCTCTTTAACCATTGCATGAATTCTAGATTGTCCAGTGGGCGCCCCTTCACTAGTTTGTTAACATCAATGTACTGCACGAAACCTCATATTAGATCCATCTTGATGTCTTCCTGAAAGTAATAAACAAACTAATCCCCTTTGTGTATTTCCCCTCTACTAACAGAGATAGCACCAGGCCTATATCTAACATGGTACAAACATAGCTACCAGGGATGAAAGATAACTATAGGACACGAGAGCACAACAATTAAAAAAAGTGTGCAATGAGGGAGCACTTGCAACAATATATAAAGCACAGAAAACGGTGTCCCTAAAATGTTTAGACACAATTAGAAGAAATGGCAACAAATGAAAGAGAGTCATTAACACAACTTGGTGAAGATGTAAAAGATGCATACAAATTTCCAAAATACACATGCATTCAGAACGTGAAGTCGGCAAAGTCAGTACATACTTAGAGCTCAAAAAATTAAGGTCGTATGGAGGACTTAGACAGCCCAATTGTAGTATGAAATTATTAAAGCTGTTTCTGTATCCTTAGTTTGTATTTCTTCTTCTAATTCATAAATCAAACTCACCCTTGCATATACAAATCAAGCCCATCTCTAATCTTAACAGAGCATAAAAAATATACGATCCATCTTGCCATATTTTTAATAATTACAAATCAGCCTCTATGCATGTGGCTTCTTTGAAAGTAAAAAACGAAGAAAATGTCATCCATATAATAATTTGTTCTTCAATCTTATATTATTATCATGAAATGCAGAAAATATAAATGCAAATAGCAGTTTCTCACTCCAAACCATGTGTTCTAGAGGGGGCTCTGTAATTTTATTTCTGGCTTCCACCATTTTATTTTGACCCCTCTCTCACCAACTCAAAATCAGAACAGAGTCACATTCACCAACTCTTTCATTATAATTACCAACTTAAGAGAAGCAAGAAAAAAACTCCAGGACAACCATACCTTGTTAATCTTCAGCTTGTTGAACACGTCCTGCAGCACTTTGTAATTTTGAATCATCTCATACTCTGTCTTTGCATCAAAATTGACCTGAAACCGAAGCCAAAAGAACATAATGATGTCAACATCTTGTGATATCAAATCAAATGAAATATTGTCAAAGTTTCAGAATGGAGACCTTGTGCATGGGAACCACACCAGGGTGTACAGCATCCATAAGTTGACATTGAACTGCTCCAGAAGCAGCCTGCAAGAAACTCGAATAAGTGATTTTTTCTTCTCTTTTTAAATATCCGAAAAGCAGGAAAAGAAAAGGGTTTGTGTATACTTCACAGAAGAGCCCTAAATTATTTGAGATGGCAAAGCTCAGTGCTCAAACATAACTTCCATGTTTTGAATAGGAAGACCCAAATATTCAACCATCGTTTTCCGCTTGAAATTTCATTCATAGTGAATCTAGCAACCCAGGGCACTTTTCCAATCACCCTTTCAGAAGGATCGAACAATGTCACTCAAAAAACTAGGAATGGATGAACTGAGGACACATTTTTCTGTTTCGGCATGCCCTAAAAGAAAGGCAGACCCGAGTCCCAAGGACTTTTCAACCAACCTCTCAAAACCCAAAAATGTAAAGAAAGGAACAAGACATAAAATCAAGAATAACCACTTTTGCCCTAGCTCCAATACAGGAAACAAGAAGTATAGGGCACTAGGCAGTCCGCAGAGTATTGGACCTTAAGCACTCTTCATCTCATCACAGTAACCCTAAACCAGATTCCGAGAAAAAATGGAGGGCCCAGAAAATTTGAAAAAGAAATGACCTTCATACAAAGATAAATAAACAAACAAATGGGTGATTGCATTGGTTTCCAGAGAAACCTTTTCTCTTCCATATCTCGAAACCCAGGGGAAAATGGCGAACAGTAAAGAAGATGAAGATGAGAAGATCTGCGTGCTTACCTCTTCAACTTTGCAGAGGGAGAGTTGCAGAGTGGTGTTGATCCATGCAAGGAGCTCGTTCCTTCCAACGAAGTAGGCCGAGTCCATCATTCCAATGTTAGTGGCCATACTCCTTCAAATCCTGCAACCCAATCCAATCCAATCAATGCTCTGGTCTGCTCGGCTACGCCACACAGAGATTGATGGGGTGAATGGATTGGCCAGATTCAAGAGGAAGGAGAGCAGAGACAGGGAAAAGTGCGAGGATTGCTTGAAGAGCAACAGGAAGGGCAACAGAGACGTTGCTAATATTTGAACAGGAATTTGAATTGAAAAGAAGGCGGACTATCGTCAGCTCCTTAAATAACCAATTATTTGGTTTTCAAATATTGTAATCAATCTCTAAATATCCGTTGTGGTCAATATGTTCCGTGTTGTTTGGTTGGTGTAACTATCTTCTTGCGGTAACAAGGTTGTTACGGATAGTGAGGAAAGAATTTATATTTACTCGTGGTAATTTTTTATTTTTTTTTATTTTTTTATTAGTTTATAATTTGAAAAAATTCAAATCAAATATTGTTTATTCAAAATTAAACGAAAATTAGTCATGAAAGGTTAATTGGTCCATTAAGTGCGATCTTATTATTTTTATTTTTATATTTAAATTTCTTTAAATATATATTGATTTTTTTATTTATATATTTTTTCATTTTTTAAAATAAACATAACAGTCCCAAACTTTTTAGAATCATATACTATTTTAAAAAACGGTAACAAAATGTTATAATTATGGATATATTATTTTAAAAAATGGTAACAAAATGTTATAATTATTATAAATTTATGGTTCACTTTTATTTTAAAAAATAATAAATAATAAAATGTGATAATTAAAGTAAAAAAAATTATAAATTTATGTTAAAGTGAAAAAAATTATAATTATTATAAATTTATGTTAATTTATTATTTTATCAGATATGGAAAAAAATTATTTATTAGAAATAAGATGGATTTACAATGATTATATAAAAAGAAAGAAAAAGAGTGCATATGTCAATTCCATGATGAGTAATGATTATATAGAAAGAGAGAGCACATGTCAATTCCTATTTGAGTAGGAAATGAATTACACCTCCCTTACATCTAACAACACAATCTAATGTTTTAACCAAGATGCATTGTAACTTTCCATATATCATGTGTATAAATAGATCATATCCCTAGAGGTTGGAAACCTTTTCTAAGTCTTTATAACTTAATAGAAGTTTTCACCTTAAACAACTTGATCCTTAGTGACCTCCCCGATGGGGGTGTACATCCAGATCACCACTTGGCAAGTGGGCCGAGTATGGAGCCTGTCCAACCTCCATGCGCTCCATTAATCTTCCATGAAGAGTTGGGCATGCTCTAATTGCTCGCAAGCGGACACCCTACCCGCACGCGTTGTTGATAAATACCCAGGGCACAGAGGGAAATTCTCCAGTTGTATGTTTTGGACAATGAATTGGGAGGGTGCATAGGGTAGTGGTACTCAGTATTCGAATGCCTTGCCAAGGTCAAGGCAGTGGATGCGCATAGCAACAGTTGTATGGGATAGCCCAGGGTGGCACAGCACTAAGGTCACGGATTGTCCATGGGATCCTGGCACGAGCGATAATGTTGAGTATCTCTATCTTCTTGCCTAGAACCTTTGCTCGAGGGATAAAGAGTTAGTGTCGGTGATGGAGAAGGTGCCTAGTCCTCGAGGTAAGCTAGTTTTTACCCCCTACAATTTGTGTTTCAAGTGTCGTAGTGCCCATCTATGCAATTGGGATCGTCTCGTGCTACGGGTTTGTTGGGGTGCTACTCCTCTCGGCACTCAAAGAGAAGGAGCAGTCCATAGTCTCACTACGCCCCTTGGCAATCACGAAGGTGAGTCTAAGAGTGTGTCAGACTGGTGGTGGGAATTCTTTGTGTTCAGGGGTTGTGGTGTTTTTAATGGCCAATTTTGGGTGTGGAGGAAAGCCCCACACTTAGGCGCCCCCTCAGACTGCAATCTCGTGTCATCCACCAAGATTCTTGTGTTTGGTTGTATTACATGGTGTTATATATCTCGGTAGTGGCTTTTCTGCAAGTTTGATTATTGGGTCATACACAGTTCTTGTGGTTCATGTTTTCTAGCCTCTCCCTTCCTCTGACAGCCTCGACTCGACATCATGCCGCATCAAAGGGGACGCCGTGCCAGGGGGGGAGGCAATCACCGCCATGCTGAGCAGCTGAACTCGGGCAATTAGTCGCCCATGGACACATCTGGCAGTCGGGAAATGGAGGAGTTAGTTGCTATCTCTCCAGCCCATTCACCAGGCCATGTGATTGCTAGAACCATCCTTGAGTCCATTGCGGCCCAGCTGCGCAACGTCCAGGTGAACATGGACATTTTGAGGGAACATAGATATGAAGATCGTATAAGTTGGTAACCTACATCAATGACATCCAGTATAGTCAAAACGAAATTCTGGAACAACTTGACATTCTTTGATGCCAACATCGACGCACCAACGACCACCTCCATAGCCTGGAAGCGAGGGTGGAGCATATTGATTTTCACATGCATGAACATGTGGGCTACTTTGTTGCTCCTCCTGCCATTCCTCCCAACCCACCTCCTTAATATGTTGCCTCCTATTCAGGGTTCTCTTATGTTTTGTCTATGTATGCCAAGGCTAATAGGCCTATCAGAAATAAAGAATGTCATCATTTGTCTATGTTTTCCTCCAGGTCCCAATCTCAACAAGTCTGGTCGGAATGAGGGAAAGGGGTTTGTTGAGATGAATTTTGTACTCAACATCTTTTTTATAATCTAATGAAAGCATCTTGATTGACAAAAAAAAAACTTGATCCTTAGTAGCCGCTTTGAGTGGGCATAATGGTTAAGAACTTATTTTTCCTCTTAAGAGATCACTAGTTCAAATCCAAAAGGTGTAAAATGTGTACATCTTTATAAACTTTAATGGTCAAATTGCTACACAGAAAGGTGGGATGGGTCCCTTGTCCCATGAAAAAAGGGGTCTCATAACAAGATAGTGAGGAAAGAATTTATATTTACTTGTGGTAATTCTTTATTTTATTATTAGATTATAATTTGAAAAAATTCAAATCAAATATTGTTTATTCAAAATTAAACGAAAATTAGTAATGAAAGGTTAATTGGTCTATTAAGTGCGATCTTATTATTTTTATTATTTTTAATTTAAAATTTTCAAATATTTATTTATTGAATGCAATATTGTTATTTTTATTTTTATATTTAAATTTCTTTAAATATATATTGATTTTTTATTTATATATTTTTAATTTTTTAAAATAAACATAATAGTCCCAAACTCTTTAGAATCATATACTATTTTAAAAAACGGTAACAAAATGTTATAATTATGCATATATTATTTTAAAAAATGGTAACAAAATGTTATAATTATTATAAATGTATGGTTCAGTAATATTTTAAAAAATAATAAAATGTGATAATTAAAGTAAAAAAAATTATAAATTTATGTTAAAATAAAAGAATTTATAATTATTATAAATTTATGTTAAAGTAAATATATATATATATATAATTATTATAAATTTATGTTAATTTATTATTTATCAGATATGGAAAAAAATTTATTTATTAGAAATAAGATGGATTTATAATGATTATATAAAAAGAAAGAAAAAGAGTGCATATGTCAATTCCATGATGAGTAATGATTATATAGAAAGAGAGAGCGCATGTCAATTCCTATTTGAGTAGGAAATGAATTACACCTGCCTTACATCTAACAACACAATCTAATGTTTTCACCAAGATGCATTGTAACTTTCCATATATCATCTGTATAAATAGATCATATCCCTAGAGGTTGGAAACCTTTTCTAAGTCTTTTTAACTTAAAAGATGTTTTCACCTTAAACAACTTGATCCTTAGTAACCTCCCCGATGGGGGTGTACATCCAGATCACCACTTGGCAAGTGGGCCGAGTACGAAGTGTCCGACCTCCATGCGCTCCATTAATCTTCCATGAAGAGTTGGGCATGCTCTAATTACTCACAGTGGGACACCCTGCTCACACGCGTTGTTGATAAATACCCAGGGCGCAGAGGGAAATTCTCCAGTTGTATTTTTTGGACAATGAATTGGGAGGGTGCATAGGGTAGTGATACTCAATACTCAAACGCCCTGCCGAGGTCAAGGCAGTGGGTGCGCAGAGTGACAGTTGTATGGGATAGCCCGGGGTGGCGCAGCACTGAGGCCAGGGACTGTCTATGGGATCTTGGCACAAGCGATAATGTTGAGTCTCTTTGTCTTCTTGCCTAGAACCTCTACTCGAGGGATGAAGAGTTAGTGTCGGTGACGGAGGAGGCGCCTAGTCCTCGAGGTAAGCTAGTTTTTACCCCCTGCAATTTGTATTTCAAGTGTTGGAGTGCCCAACTATGCAATTGGGATCGTCTCATGCTACGGGTTTGTTGGGGTGCTACTCCTCTCGGCACTCAAAGAGAAGGAGAGGTCCATAGTCGCACTGCGCCCCCCGATAATCACGAAGGCGAGTCTAAGAGTGTGGTGTCAGACCGGTGGTGGGAATTATTTGTGTTCAAGGGTTGTAGTGTTTTTATCGGCCGGATTTGGGTGTGGAGGAAATCCCCATGCTTAGGCGCACCCTAGGACTGCAATCTCGTGTCATCCACCAAGATTCTTGTGTTTGGTTGTATTGCATGTTGTTATATATCTCGGTAGTGGTTTTTCTGCAGGTTTGATTAATGGGTCATACACGGTTCTTGTGGTTCATGTTTTCTAGCCTCTCCCTCCCTCTGACAGCATCGGCTCGACATTATACCGCGTCAAAGGGGACACCCTTGCCGAGGGGGGAGGCAATCACTGCCATGTTGAGCGGCTGAACCCGAGCAACCAGTCGCCCATGGACACATCTGACAATCGGGAAATGGAGGAGGTAGCTGCTAT
This sequence comes from Pinus tabuliformis, assembly GCA_031772625.1. Taxonomy (NCBI): domain Eukaryota; kingdom Viridiplantae; phylum Streptophyta; class Pinopsida; order Pinales; family Pinaceae; genus Pinus; species Pinus tabuliformis. Next base: position 1,529,073,459 of record CM062816.1, read on the forward strand.
CTCTCCAGCCCATTCACCAGGCCATGTGATTGTTACAACCATCCTTGAGTCCATTGCGGCCCAGTTGCGCAACGTGCAGGTGAACATGGATAGTTTGAAGGAACATAGATATGAGGATCGTAACAAGTTGGTAGCCTACATCAACAACATCCAGTATAGTCAGAACGAAATTCTGGAACAACTTGACATTCTTTGATGCTAGCATCGGTGTAACAATGACCACCTCCATAGCCTGGAAGCGAGGGTGGAGCATATTTATTTTCACATGCATGAACACGTGGGCTACTTTGTTGCTCCTCCTGCCATTCCTCACAACCCACCTCCTTAATATGTTACCTCTTATTTAGGGTTCTCTTATGTTTTGTATATGTATGCCAAGGTTAATAGGCCTATCATAAATAAAGAATGTCATCATTTGTCTATGTTTTCCTCCAGGTCCCAATCTCAACAAGTCTGGTCAGAATGAGGGGAAGGGGTCTGTTGAGATGAATTTTGTACTCAACATCTTTTTTATAATCTAATGAAAGCATCTTGATTGACAAAAAAAAAACTTGATCCTTAGTAGCCGCTTTGAGTGGGCATAATGGTTAAGAACTTGTTTTTCCTCTTAAGAGATCACTAGTTCAAATCCAAAAGGGATAAAATATGTACATCTTTATAAACTTTAATAGTCAAATTGCTACACATAAGGGTGGGATGGGTCCCTTGTCCCACGAAAAAAGGGGTCTCTTACATCAATTTGGTGTTAACAAATGGCGCAGTCTAACTATAGACAAAATGGCCTTTTCCCCTCGAATACGACAATACAATTTTGAACAAGAGTGTGATTTCTTATTGTTTAAAATGTGTTTTTGAATGCATAAATGGATTGAGCACCTTAAAACCCCTCGGGGCACTTGAACTTTGCAAATTAAATAACTTAAACTTATGGTTGTTAAAAATATCTATCAGATTTTGGAAAAATTGACCATAAAGAAAATGGCCATTTTGTCTATTAGTTAGACTATGTTTCAACAATGACCTTAAAATATTAAGGACACAAGCCATATATACCAATAACTTATGACTTAGCAAGAGTTGAGACGTCCTGACCCCACTGAAGTGGGATTTATCCTAGGAGTTGCCTACTCTTCAAGCCTTATCACAACGAGCCAAACATGTCTGTTAGAATTGAACCCAAGAGGATGGGAGAACAAACCATGCTCCAAACCACTTAACTACTAACCCATGACATTTTTAATGAGTTGATTACAAAGCAACATATTATCAATCATGGAGTAGTATGAAAGGAAGATATTGGTTTCCATTTGGTAGAGGTGATATGACTTAAACATCATCCAAAAGAAATTTGTAATCAATTGTAGATACAAATAGTCTAAACATTTAACTTTATTTTTTACAATTAGTTTTGTGTCAAAATTGATTAAAAATCTAAAAATATTGTTGGAATTGCAAATATTAATAGTTGAGATTACATAATTTAGGCAGATTAAGGGTTTTTCAAAACTATATATATGTGTGTGTGTGTGTGTATGCAATTTGAAATTAACATAAGTAAACTTATCATGTTTTTATAATTAGAAAGAATAAAAACAAAACAAAAAAAAAGCAATTGTGATTGAAATTAACATAAGTAAACTTGTCATATTTTTTATTATTAGAAAGAAGAAAAACAAAAAAACAATTGTGATTGAAATTAACATAAGTAAACTTATCATACTTTTATAATTAGAAAGGAGGAAAAAAACAAAAAATCAAACATATATTAGTTATTTCATCCATGTGATGAGGCTCATCAATAGGTAAATTATATGGGTCTTAATGCTATCTCAAGCTTATTAAAATCAATTTTTCTCACATTTATTTACATATTTTATTATATTTTGCTTAGTGAGAAGGGTAAAGGTGAGATGTTATGTGATATAGCCTAATATGTATTAAATGCAGGAACTGGAGTAGTTTTGGGCTAATTTAAGTGCACGAACTCGAAGTTGACAAACAAGAGGGATTTTAGGAGATTTTGTCTCCCTCCTTAACTCCTCAATCATTCCCCTCCTTAACTCCTCAATCATTCGAAGATTCCTCCACCATATCTCATTAGCTTGGAGTTACAAGCAGCCAAGCCATTGACAATTGAGGACAAGTCAATCTTAAGTTTGGGAGCCAAGCCTCCCTAATTTTTAGGAAGTTGTTGGTAGCTTCAATTTGTATAAATAAGAAGGCCAAGGGCCTCATTAGGATTCGACTTTTTGTTGTAGCCAAGAGGCAATTTGGAGCTAAGACATTGTGACTGTTACTCTTATGTTATTTTTGACATTTTGATGATAATGAAAAGGTTTACCTTGATCCAGCACTGAGTTGACTCAGAGGGCTGAAGCTCTTGGGTTAGGGCCCAACCCTAGCAGCAGAAGTTCCTCCTTTTGTACATGTATTCTTAGGTTAAAATCATAGTTAGCTGCTGAAGTTATTCCTGCTTTGTTTAATTTACAAGTATTTGAATGATTGTTTAGTTTTTCTTCCATTAGTTGAAGAAGTAGATCAGTGGTACAGTAGTGAAAGAGAATACTTCAAAAAATCTTGTGACAATGGCCTCTTCCTCATCTCCCTCATGGGATCATGGTTTGAGGGCCCCACTCTCACAGCCCCAAAAACATATTTATCTTTTGATCATTGCATAGCTTAGGATTCCTTGTTGAATAGATCATTGTTTATAATTTCTTGGAAGCACCTGCAGTTGTCATTTTGTTTCTTGAGTTTGTTGTAGTTTAAGAAGGCATTTCATTCCATAGATATAGTCATTAGCCATCAATAAATCAGTTTTCTCAAATTCAACTCATCTTTTCCATATTTATATGAAGTTATGCATAAATGAAGAGAAGAACATGTGTTGTTGCAGGATTTGTTGATCTGCAAGGAGGAACTCATTCCACCAGCCTCATCTAAGCCTTCTCCACCTACTACCAACCCCTAATCTGAATTTCTGTTTTATAGCCACCGTGGGCAGCCACCTTGAGCAAATCCAACCATCTTGAAGTGTTGGGCTAAGCCTTGGGCATTGTGCACCTTCCCTACACCTTATTCCACCATCAGACATCTTCCCAACACTTCATTTCACCTTCCCTACCTTCCTATAGCCTTCAGCTAGTTTCCTGTAGAAAACCAGGACATCCTGTAGTAAACTAGGACATCCTGTAGTAACTACAACAAACCCTGTAGCAGCCTGTTTTAGCCTGTTTTGAGCAGAAATGTTGATTTGAGCATAGGGTAGGCCCTCCACTTGACTTCCATACCCCTCAATTCCATTTTGGACCATATTTTCCATGCCTTTTGCCCCTGCAAAAGATCAAATTGTTTAGCTTAGCATTACATTTCTAAAGTGAAAATAAAAAGACTCTCTTTCTACAATTTTAACAGAGATAGCTAGTGCATGCATACATCAATCACACCAATGTTAGAATAATTGCCATGCCTACTTAGTCCAGATAGCTAGATTATAGATTGCAAGGTTAGATTAGTTTTCTTCTGCAAGTAACATGTGTCAATTCTTAGCTAGATAATTTCATGTCATTTCTTAGCACTTTCCATTCAGCATTTTCATTTTCCTAAAATAGGTAAGCAATTAATTTTTGCATTAAATATATCTTTACATTCATTGTCAGTAGTTAGACTCCTTCTAGTCAATAGAAGGCTGGTTTGAAAAGCCCTAGTTGTTTATTGCCCCAGTTGAAAAGTGACAAGAGTAGACTGTTGCATCTACTATGCATATAGCACTATCACCTCCAAGTTTGTACGAACCCCGGGTTGATAAAGAAAAGTTGGTAGCCCTAGGAGTTGCATCATCCTTGCTGCAATACTAGGGCTCATCACTTTTCGGCACCATTGCCAGGGAGGTGTCTAAGTAGTTTCAATTTCTGATTTCCTTTATGTTTTACATTCAGTAAGTAGTTGCAATTTTTATTTTTCTTTTTGTTTTGCATTCCATAGATAGTTGCAATTTCTGTTTTCTTTCTATTTTGAGAGTAATTCTGGAAGAAACCTTAAAAAAACAATTTCTTTCATGCCTCGTAGGAGTAGAGACAATTTAGGAAAAAAATTCCAAATACCCCCACACCATCAGACAACCAACCTTCCCTCTTCTTCGGTGGCTATCAGCTTCTCTCTCTAATTGCAGGGGAGCTAAAGGAGCCATTAGGTGAACAACCAAAGATCTTTGAAGAGCCTATTGGGGAAGAAGAAGAATAAACCCTTCCACACACTTACAACATGGCTGAAAACATAAATGAAGGTGCTTTTCCCATTAGAGAGACTAATGGAGATGCTAGGATGAAAAACATAAGCCCCTCTGCCCTTCCTCACTTCCATGGCTTAACCTCAGAAGACCCTGATACCTTCTTGTTTGAGTTTGTTTTCATCTTCAGATCTTATGATTATACCTCTGATGACCAGAAGTTGAATTTTTCCCATCCACCCTTAAGGATGCAGCTGGTTCATGGGTTTATGTGGGGACAACCTCACTACCTGGGCTCAAATGCAGAAATCCTTCAATAACAAGTATAGGGACTATTGTAGGTCTAAGGACACCAAAGAAGAAATCTTTAGAATGACCTTGGGGCATGATGAATCCTTGGAATATTATGAGGAAAGGTTTCAACTTAGCCATAAAAGGGCCAGATGCACCCTCGATCCCGAATCACTCAAGTTAGTCCTTCTTAGAGGGATCAGGGAAGATATCCTAGAAATCCTAAACATGTTGTATGGAGGGGACATTTACCAACTATCATATGATGATATCAAAACAATTTTCAAAAATCATTCTAGGGCAGCCAGAAAGAAGGGTAGGGCTAGTCAAGCTTTGGCCAGTTCATCCTCCTCCAACACATCCATCAAAAGTGAAATTGGGAACATGTTGGAAGACTTTAAGAGTGAGATGTTGCATACCCTTGCTCTGCAAATGGACACCATTGAGGTCAAGAGGAAGCAGGAGGAAGCAGAAAGAGTCTTAGTTGTCTTTTCCCCTAGATGCACTAGGAGGCACCCTAGAAATGAATGTCCATTAATCTTATAGAGATCTGCTCAGTCTGTGACGAAAAACACTCCACGGACAAGTGCCCTTCTCTACTTGGATTGAAAGCTATGTATCAAGGAACTGAAGGTGTGACTAAACAACTCTGCTATATCAATCAAAGGAGGCCTCAAGGACCTCGACCATACCAGCAGTGCATGCAAGGGGTACCATATTCATATTACAACCCCAATTGGAATGCATCATTTCCCCCTTGGTGTCCTCCTGCTCATCCTTCATGCTCCACGCCTTCTCCCTGGTCTTATGCGCCTCAATACCATTCCCAACCTACCAATCAATCATTTTAGCCATATGCTCCCCCACAACCTTAGTGGAATACACCATCACAGGGGTGGAGGCCCCCATTCAACCAATCTTCAACCTTACTGCCTCCACCACCATCTCAACCACAATTCATTCACCATGCTCCACCTAAGTAACCTTAGATGCGTACTCAGCCAAATTCGAACTTGAACAACAAGCAGGCACAACAGGTCTATAATGGAGAGACATCTACCCTGCCTATGCTGTGGAAATTCAATAAATCAACCTCAGGTCTGGAAGAGTGCTTCCAGATAACCAACCTCCATCTCCACCTGAGGAGCTTGAAGAGGAAAAGGAAGAGAGTGTTCCTCAAGTCAATCCACCTCCTTTTCCTGAGAGACTAATTCATCCTATCCAACACACCCATAAGATACTGAACTTTTGGGTGAATTGAAAAACTTGTGTGTTAAAATCCCACTCCTCCAAGCTATCAAGGATGTCCCCATCTACAATAAGTTAATCAAGGAGAAATGTTTCAAACATCCTAGGAGGAGAAAGAAAGACACCCCTACCATTAATGTCATTAGATAGTTGTCTGACTTAATGTTGGGGAGAGTGATTTTCCCGAAGTATCTAGACCCTGGAAGTCCTGTGGTAGATGTGCACATTTATTGCATCATTGTCCCCCATACCTTGAATGATCTTGGGGCTACCATCAACATGATGAATAAGGAGACCATGCTTAAATTGAATCTTCAAGAATCATTAAGGAAGACCACAACAACCTTGCAGCTTGCAGATAGATCCACAGTAGCTCCTGAGGGAATTATTGAGGATGTGATGGTCTCCATTGATTCCTGGGAATACCCCACTAAGTTCTTAGTTATCCAACCTAGGACCCAATTCAATGGTTACCCTCTCATCCTTGGAAGGCCATGGCTAGCCATTATTGATGATTACATAAGTTGTAGGGCTGGGAATATGACCATTAAAAATGGGCATTTGTCCAAACAATTGGTCTTGTACCCTCCTGCTCAACCATCTCTAAAGCATGACTTACCGTTATTGTTGGAAGAGGAGGAGGAAGATGAAGTATACCATGCCACATCTTACCCAATATGTATCCTAGATGCTATTATAGGAGGGGGGAAACCTAATGAAATCCTCTAGAATCAGCCCCCCAACACCATGTCTCTTGATGAGTTAGTAAATAAATTTGAAGATAACCCTTGCATTGATTTGTGCCTAGCTGACTCAAGTCCTACTCATGTCAAGATGATAAAATTTTGTCGAGCTAAAACATTGAAAATCAACCCCTCTCTCTTTGCACATCAGGAAAAGGAGTTATGTGACATGCTAAGAGAGCATATGGATGCCTTTGCCTGGAGTTATAAGGAAATGCATGGAGTGCACCCTTCGGTGTGTACTCACTACATTTACATCAAGGAAGGCTGCAAGCCAATGCGCCAACCTCAGAGGAGAATGAACCCAACCCTTAAAGATAGTTAAAGAAGAACTGCAGAAGTTGTTGGATGCAGGGTTCATTTACCCCATCTTAGATAGTGAGTGGGTGTATCCTCTAGTTTTGGTCCCAAAGAAGAATGGAAAGTGGAGGATCTTTGTGGACCACAGACAGTTAAACAAAGCCACTAAAAAATACCATTTCCATCTAGCTTTCATTGATCAAGTCTTTGATGGTCTTGCAGGAAAGAAGTTCTTCTCTTTCCTGGATGGATTTAGTAGTTATAATTAGATCCAGATCAGCCCAGAGGACCAAGATAAAACCACCTTCACTTGTCCTTGGGGTACCTTTTCTTATAGGGTCCTTCCTTTTGGATTATGTAATGCCCCTGCCACTTTTCAGAGGGCAATTCTGAGCATCTTTGTAAAGCTAGTCCATGACTCTATAGAAATCTATATGGATGATTTCACTCCCTATGGGTGTGATTTCCTGGAGGCTCTCTCTAACTTGGGGAAAGTATTAAATAAGTGCATTGAAATGAACCTATCCCTTAGTCCTGAGAAGTGTGAGTTCTTGATGAATGTAGGGACTGTTCTAGGTCACTCAATATCCCAAGAAGGACTACAAGTGGACTCGAATAAAATTTCTATCATAAAGAGGGTGCCTACTCCTCATAAGAAGAGGGATGTCAAAAGTTTATTGAGCTTAGCTAGATACTATAGGAGATTCATAAAGGATTTCAACAAAGTAGCCTCACCATTGTTTGGACTACTGGCCAAGGACTTTGAATTTTGCTAGTCAAAAAGCTGTCAAGAGGCCCTAGAAACCTTAAAGGACAAGTTGACTACTGCACCCATACTCTGAGGCCCAAACTGGGCTCTTCCTTTCCACATCCATGTTGATGCCTCTGATAAAGCTATAAAAGTAGCCCTAGGCCAGATATATGACAAGTTTCCTTGTGCCATTTACTTCATTAGCAAAAAATTGTCCAAGGTTGAATTGAACTATACTGTAACTGAAAAGGATCTCCTAGTTGTTGTCCATTCCTTGAACAAATTTAGACACTAAATTATTGGTTGCCAGACCTTTGTACATACTGACCATGCTGCTATTAAATATTTGATGAACAAGCCTAATGTGAATGCCCAAATTATTGGATGGTTTCTTTTATTACAATAGTTTGATCTAACTATCATTGATAAGCGTGGTAAAGAAAATGGAGTTGGAGATTTTTTGTCTAGACTCGCTTTGCCTGCAGGTGAGGAAGGAATGGATGATGATCAGCTTCCAAATGAGCATTTATTTTCTATTTTAGTTCTCTCTCCATGGTTTGTTGGCATAGCCAACTATCTAGTGGTTGCACAGTTCCCTCCAAATTTATCCTCCGAGAAAAAAGCATAATTGTAAGAAAGAGTGCCCCATTCACTTAGATTGGGAACAATCTCTTCAAGCTAGGCCTAGATCAAATTTTGAGGAGATGTGTCAAGGAGGAGGAAGTCTTTGACATCCTTCTGGCCTATCATGATGGGCCTTGTGGAAGTCACTTTGTAACCAAGAGGACAACCTTCAAGGTACTACAAGCTGGCTACTACTGGCCCACTCTCCACCAAGATCCAAGAAGATACACTAATCAATGTGATCAGTGCCAAAGAATGCGGAAAACTACTCCCAAGGATGAAATGACTTTGCAACATCAAGTGACTCTTGAGCCATTTGACAAGTGGGGCATGGATTTCATTGGGTCCAATGATCCACCATCAAGGCAGAAAAAGTACATAATTGTATGCACTGATTATTTGACAAAGTGGGCTAAGACCAAGGCTGTCAAGGTAGCAACAGAAGATAAAGTGGTTGAGTTCTTAAGGGAGAATATATTCTACAAGTTTGGGTACCCTAGAGAACTAATCATTGTTCAGGGAGCTTAACTCACATCACACCTGATTGAGAATTTGTTAAGGCAGCATAATATCAAACACATGAAGTCAACTACTTATCATCCTCAGGCCAATGGACAAGTATAGGTTACATAGAGAATTGCAAGGCATTCTCACTAAGGTTGCAAACAACAATAAAAAAGATTGGGCTGACAAAATAATGGGGGCCACTTCGACCTATAATACAACCTGGAAGACAACCATTGGCTTCACCCCTTATGAATTGGTCTATGGAAAGAAGGCTCTTCTCTCCATTGAGTTTGAGTACAACACTTTGAGAATGGAAACATAGCTGGATTTGGATGTTACAAAGGCATGACAGGAGAGGTTTCTCTAGCTCAATGGTTTGGATGAATTTAGGATGCAGGCCCTCATACGCATTGAAGTTTTTCAAGTATAGAGAAAGGTTTGGCATGACAAAAACATCGAGGATAAGGTTTTTCAAGAAGGAGATTGGGCTCTGCTATATGACTCCAAGTTCAAGGACTTCAAAGGCAAATTGATGACCAGGTGGTTGGGCCTATATTGAATTGAAAAGTGCCATGACAATGGGGTTGTGCAAATCCGGACGATTGATGAAGAAGGTATCCCCTTGCTTGTCAATGGATATAGATTGAAAGCCTATAAAAGACCTTTGTCAAGGGAGGAGTTCATCAGTACCATCAGTAAGGAAGTGAATGTGCTTGGAAGTTTCTCAGCTTCCAGCTCACCAAATTCTTGAAGACTGTTTTTATTTTTGAAAAAAAAAGAGAAAAAAACAATAAAGGACCTAGGTGAAAACCTCTATGAGGCACCTGAGGCCAACTTTTGTGTTTAAAAAACCTCCTTGAGGCAACCCAGGAGTGGGAAAAAGGGAAAATAAAAAGATCCTTGGGTGAAAACCTCCCTTGAGGCGCCTAGGGCGGGAAAACACGCTGAAAACCTCCTTTGAGGCAACCTGCATGTCTTTCAAAAAGAGAGAGAGAGAGAAAGAGAAAAAGAAAAACAAAGTTCCATGACAGGGACCTCAAACCTACCCACTAATAAAATTTTGTGATTTTTACAGGTTTTTAAAGACAACAAAGGACTCAGATTTCAAAGGACAACAAGCCAAGCATCACACCAATTCTTCCTCCATTCACTTCACATCTTCCATGCCTACCATGTCTCCATCATCCATCCTCACTTCCAAGCATCAAAAACCAATTTTTATGCATTTTTCTAGCTTCTACAAGGTTTCTTATAGTTACTATAGGAAGATCTTGTAGTACTACAGGATGTCCTAAAACACTACAGGAAAGGAGTCATGATTGGAAAACGATGATGCAAGCCTATTCTAGGTTGAAAAAGAGGACCCTACACCTCACCATCTCTCACCCAACACCAGCTCATGACCATACCCACCTCTGTGTCCATAAAAAAGCTCAGAAAAAATGAAAAAATACAAAAAAGAGAGTCCAAGGGACATGCCATCATTGGCCTCACTCACCTATCACTCCATCTACTTCATTACCATCTCTCCACTCCTACATCACCACCCATCCCCCCTCCAATTGAAAAAATAATGAAGAAAAGGTAGCTACAGGGTTTCCTGTAGTAACTACAGGATCCCCTGTAGCAGCCTGTGTTATGACAACAACATATTATCTCTACATTCTCCTTCACCACCCATGAAAATAGAGAGCTTCAGCATCCCTACAGGTATTGGAATCCTATGCAGATCTCAACAGCAGCAGCAAAGACCAAGCACCTGCACACCACAGCAATGTAGACAACTACATCAGCAAGAAGAAATCAATAGAAATATCACCAAGGGAGATCACTCACCTTAACAAAAAAAAGCACAGCAAAGTCACCCTCCAGCATGCATCGACCAAGCGAAGGAAGGCATAGGTATGGCACCTCATCCAAACTCTTCCCCAAGTACGATATGATAAAAGTGTAGGAATATGAAAAAGTTCATTTTTATAAGTTGGAGGTGGCCAGTTAACTTGGCCACCCTCAGCTCGAAGACAAAAGTAAACTCCCAGTCAGCATGCCATGTTGCAATGTCACATCAAGGAGCATCAGTTGAAAAGGTGGTCAAGTTAAGTTGTGTGAGAGTGGGTGATGATTACAAGGGGAGGTTGCATGATAACCAATGGTGGGCCAATGATCCCAATGAGGAAATCTCGTACACTTCCAACCAACACAACGCTCCAAGGAATCAACCATAAATAGAAAAAATTCCAAACTTTCATGCACCCATAGTTCATTTTTAGATCAGGGAGACCGGGCCCACCTTGGAGAGCCATCAAGGAAGCAAACATGTTTTAGCCACCCTACAAGAAATAAACTATAGGAACAACTACAAGAAATGCAAAGAGCTCATGAAGCATTGGAAATTCGCAAAGAACACTGAAAGGGGGTGCCTAGGGTCCAGTTGTTCAACAATTCTCCTATCCAGAGCATCACAGTGAAAGGTAGGTGGCCCATATCTCTTGTGTTTTGACTTGATAGCTAGGAAAGGGAAAAGAGAAACAAATCTGAATTTTCTAGTAATTACAATAGGCCTGGGGTTTAGACAGAATTTTGTGAAGTTAAAGGAAACTGTGTGGGGATAGAAAGAAAAATTACAGTCATCCTCCAAAAATTTTGAACTATCAATCACCCTGAAAAAAACTAAATCTATCCCACCAAACTCCTTACGGTCAGCTCACCAGAGAAGAGAAATGACAAGAAGATTCAACAAAAGGGAACCCACACTCACATCCAGGATACACCTCCATCCCCTTGTGGTAGAAATATTTAGAAGGAACCATTGGTTGGGATTCTTTGAGTTGATCAAAGGGTATGATGATGATGTAGCTCAAGAATTTTCCATGGCACTCAACCCTCAAGCGAGAACCAATGATACTACTGTGGTAGGAGGACTATCAATTACAATTAATCCTGAGGTAATTAGCAGAATCACTACACTTCCTCAAGGGGTGCAATGGAGAAAGGAGGATAAGGATAGCAACACTTTTGCTAAGAATTTTTTTTGCAATCAATAATAGACATGAGCCTAAAGGTACAAGAGGGGAAACGTCAACAGTTGGCACATCATGGACTCATTTAAGCTAATACTAGAGGATGCCTTGAGTCAGCTAAGAATTCCTATTATATGGTCCACATTTAGAGACATGGATAGAGAGGCTATAATTGAAATCCAATCCCTTGAATATGATAGGGACCCAACCTCTAGTGGTGAAGAGGAGGCAGAAATAGATAAAACAGAGGAGGAAGAAGGAAACAAAGGAGAAGAAGAGAAAAACGAAGAGGAAGAGTAGAAGGAAGAATCAATCCTTGAGGAACATACCCAAGAAGGGGAGGAATCTATAAGGTTGTCCCTTGAACCCACTAAGAAGGAGGCAACTGCTACCTTGACTGCCCTAAGCACACCTATCAAGTCAAAAAGGAAAAGACAGAGGCAGACTCCCCTCTATTTCAAAACAAGGAGAAGCACCAAGATCAAACAAGGGAGGCCACAAACACCCACCAGGACTCCAATCATAATTGAGGAGTCACCAAAAAAGAAAGAAGAGCTAGTTTCCCTGGAAATAAAAGTTGAAGAGGGCACATCAAAACAAGCTACCCCAAAGTCTCCCATCACCTATGTTAGGAAACCTATCACCAGGTCAGCATCAACAAAGTAAGACAAGGCACCTATGACCCCATTATAGTCAGGAAAAAGCCTTCTACAAGATTCCGAGACAGTCCTACAAGAAAATTTGTCAGTACTATAGGAAACACAAAAAAAACTACAGGAAGGAAAACGGGGACAAAGGGGAGGCAAGGAAGCAAAAACACAAGTGCAGGAGGGGGCAACTCATCCAAAGACATCTGAGGGGGAGTTCCAAGAGCTGTAGGAACCTAGCCCACAGCCAAATATGAGCTCTTACTACAAATTCATTGAGGGAGGCATAGTAATACCATAGAAATTTTCCATCCCCCTCTTCATTGAGCTTGAGAAAGAGAGAGGAAGGACACATCGCTGGATGCAAATTTCCAAGTCAAAGAAGGTAGAAGATGTGGGCCATATGGAAGAGAAACTCCTAGAGATGGGTAGGGAGTTGAGTGAGATGAGAGACAAGGAAAAAATTATGAGATCTCAACTACATGCAGAAAACACATGGCTAAGGAGGCAGTTGCAAGAAAAAGAGAGCCAATTGGCCACCATGGCAAGCCTCTCCATGGAGGCACTTCAATGCAGGATTCCATCAAGATCATATGCACTATACCTCAAAGATCAATGGCTGCAATTTTATATCAAGACACTAGCACAACAGGGGACTATGCCTTTCCAAGACTATAGGCAGTTCATTGAACTATGTGATAAGAGCACCCTGGAAGATAAGGCCAAGATATCTGAATTTTACCTACACAACTTGGCCTTAACAGATTTGAATGTGTGGGACCCCAATGCAAAGTTAGGGGATTTACAACTAATGGCCCTTGCATCATGGATGAGTCATGAGGAGGTCAGGGATAAGGAGGTGAAGAGAATATTGGAAAAGGAGGAAAAGGAGCCCCTTTACATCAGAGCAAAACATATAAATTCAATGGTTGTCATTAGCACCCACAAAATCATCTCTAATGATTCCCAAATTGCACCAAGATACCTAGCTACACAAGAACATGCCATCACCCACTTTGAAGACACCTTGAGGTTGTTGGGAAATGAAAGCCAACAAGCATGCCAGAGGAGATGGAGCAACCTACCACACAGTCTAAGGATCAGAGAGTACCATTCCCCTGAGAGGTTGAGGAATGCACTAGAAAGGACCCCACTGTATAAGAATGCCATGCAAAGACTAAAAATAAATTGGATTGGGTTGAAACTCAGTCCACCCTTGTTTTTGGGTCTGACGGAATGTAGGAAGGAAGAGGAGGAAAGAAAGCAGTGGGAAGAAATAGAGAAACATGCAGGGTTCTATCCTCAAGAGGAAACTCCATCAACAGAGGCCTGGGATGTCAGAGAGGCCACAAGAGCTATGAAATATATGGACATAGACTAAGTTTCTCAGAGGATGAGAAACACTTTCAGTAGGGGGGTGATGATGAGGCTCATTAATAGGTAAATTATATGGGTCTTAATGCCACTCTCCAACTTATTAAAATCAACTTTTCTCACATTTCTTTACATATTTTATTATATTTTGCTTAGTGAGAAGGGTAAAGGTGAGATGTTATGTCATGTAGCCTAATATGTATTAAATGTAGGAATTGGAGCTATTTTGGGCTAATTTAAGTGCAGGAACTCGAAGTGGACAAGCAAGAGGGATTTTAGGAGATTTGGTCTCCCTCCTTAACTCCTCAATCATTCAAAGATTCCTCCACCATATCTCATCAGCTTGGAGTTACAAGCAGCCAAGCCAACCGAGTTCATTGGTAGCCAAGCCAATGACAGTTGAAGACAAGTCAATCTCAAGTTTGGGAGCCAAGCCTCCCTAATTTTTAGGAATTTGTTGGTAGCTTCAATTTGTATAAATAAGAAGGCCAAGGGCCTCATTAGGATTCAACTTTTTGTTGTAGCCAAGAGGCAATTTGGAGCTAAGACATTGTGATTGTTACTCTTATGTTATTTTTGAAATTTTGATGATAATGAAAAGGTTTACCTTGATCCAGCACTAGTTGACTCAGACGGTTGAAGATATTGGGTTAGGGCCCAACCCTAGCAACATAAGTTCCTCTTTTGTACATGTATTCTTAGGTTAAAATCATTGTTAGTTGTTGAAGTTATTCCTGCTTTGTTTAATTACAAGTATTATCTAGTTTCTCTTCCATTAGTTGAAGAATTAGATCAGTGGTATAGTAGTGAAAGATAATACTTCATAAAATCTTGTGACAGTGCCCTCTTCCTCATCTCCCTCATGGGATCATGGTTTGAGGGCCCCACTCTCACAACCCCAAAAACAGATTTATCTTTTGATCATTGCATAGCTTAAGATTCCTTGTTGAATAGATCACTAGTTATAATTTCTTGGAAGCACCTGCAGTTGTCATTTTGTTTCTTGAGTTTGTTGTAGTTTAAGAAGGCATTTCATTCCATAGATATAGTCATCAGTAATATTTTTTTCTCAAATTCAACTCATCTTTTCCATATTTATATGAAGTTATGCATCAATGAAGAGAAGAAGATGTGTTGTTGCAGGATTTGTTGATCTGTAGGGAGGAACTCATTCAACTAGCCTCATCTAAGCCATCTCCACTTGCTGCCAAGGCCTACCAACCCCTAATCCGAATTTTTGTTTTATAGCCATTGTGGGTAGCCACCTTAAGAAAATCCAACCATCTTAAAGTGTTGGGTTGAGCCTTGGGAACTGTGCACCTTCCCTACACCTTATTCCACCATCAGACATCTTCCCAACACTTCATTTCACCTTCCCTACCTTCCTATAGCCTTCAACTAGTTTCTTATAGAAAACCAAGACATCCTGTAGTAACTACAGAAAACCCTGTAGTAGCCTGTTTTAGCCTGTTTTGAGCAAAAATGTTGATCTGAGCATAGGGTAGGCCCTCCACTTGACTTCCATACCCCTCAATGCCATTTTAGACCAGATTTTCCATGCATTTTTACCCTGCAAAATATCAGTTTGTTTAGCTTAACATTACATTTCTGAATTGAAAACCAAAAGAATGTTTTTCTACAATTTTAACAAAAGATAGCTAGTGCATGCATACATCAGTCATAACAGTGTTAGGATCATTTCCATGCCTACTTAGTCCAGATAGCTAGATGATAGAATGAAAGGTTAGATTAGTTCTCTTTTGCAAGTAATGTGTGTCAATTCTTAGCTAGATAATTTCATGTAATTTCATAGCACTTTCCATTCAACACTTTCATTTTATTATAATAGGTAAGAATTTACTTTTTTCATTAAAGATAGCTTTACATTCACTGTCAGTAGTCAGACCCCTTCTAGTCAATAGAAGGCTGGTTTGAAAAACCCTAGTGATATATCACCCCTGTTGAAAAGTGACAAGAGTAGATTGATGCATCTATTGTGCATATAGCATTGTCACCTCCAAGTTTGTACAAACCTAGGGTTGATAAAGTAAAGTTGGTAGCCCTAGGAGTTGCAACATCCTTGCTGCAATACTGGGGCTCATCACCATGTTTTTACTATTCAGTGTTAATATATATATATAATGCTTTATTTTACTCGAAATCTCTTTAAATCACTTCTTAATTGATTCAAGTCCTAACGATCTATGATATATGATGTGGTTTTTGAGTAAGGCGACTCACCTAATCAGGGCTTTAATTCTTGTTATGAGATAAATCCTTCATAAACTCCACTTAATTGCTTATATTATATTATATTATATTATATTAACTTAAGGGAGGGATAAATATTATTGAATAAATTAAAAATTTGTATAAGGATATATTTTATTTTAATTTTATTTTCTATGTGGCTCACGGATTCGGGATATCGGTGACCATATGTCCATGGAATATTTGTATCAAGAATATCTATCTGAAGGGATCACTTTCGGCCGGCTAAAGCATGGGGATTAACCTCGAGAGAGTCAAGATAATTGAGCTTGTAACATGCCCCCTACTATCCCCAACCCAAATTAAGGTTAGCAGGAGGCAGTTGTTGTGATGACCTAACTCTCATAGTCACATTCTGGAAATCACTTCTTAATTGATTCAAGTCCTAACGATCTATGATATATGATGTGGTTTCCAAGTAAAGCGACTCACCTAATGAGGGCTTTAATTCTTGTTATGAGATAAATCCTTCATAAACTCCAGTTAATTGCTTATATTATATTATATTAGATTAACTTAAGGGAGGGATAAATATTATTGAATAAATTAAAAATTTGTATAAGGATATATTTTATTTTAATTTTATTTTCTATGTGGCTCACGGATTCGGGAGATCGGTGACCATATGTGCATGGAATATTTGTATCAAGAAAATCTATCTGAAGGGATCACTTCCGGTCGGCTAAAGCATGGGGATTAACCCCGAGAGATTTAAGATAATTGAGCTTGTAACATGACCCCTACTATCCCCAACCCAAATTAAGGTTAGCAGGAGGCAGTTGTTGTTGATAAAGTAAAGTTGGTAGCCCTAGGAGTTGCAACATCCTTGCTGCAATACTGGGGCTCATCACCATGTTTTTACTATTCAGTGTTAATATATATATATATATATATATATATATATATCTATATATATCTATATATATATATATGCTTTAGTTTACTCGAAATCTCTTTAAATCACTTCTTAATTGATTCAAGTCCTAACGATCTATGATATATGATGTGGTTTCTGAGTAAGGCGACTCACCTAATGAGGGCTTTAATTCTTGTTATGAGATAAATCCTTCATAAACTCCACTTAATTGCTTATATTATATTATATTATATTATATTAACTTAAGGGAGGGATAAATATTATTGAATAAATTAAAAATTTGTATAAGGATATATTTTATTTTAATTTTATTTTCTATGTGGCTCACGGATTCGAGAGATCGGTGACCATATGTCCATGGAATATTTGTATCAAGAAAATATATCTGAAGGGATCACTTCCGGTCGGCTAAAGCATGGGGATTAACCCCGAGAGAGTCAAGATAATTGAGCTTGTAACATGCCCCCTACTATCCCTAACCCAAATTAAGGTTAGCAGGAGGAAGTTGTTGTGATGAGCTAACTCTCATAGTCACATTATGGAAATGGGGTCTAAATTTTTTGCTTCCTTTTACCATTTTGAAACTCAAAATGAACACTTCCATTATGTTCATCTTGTTGAGACGATTCTGGTGATATAAAATTCGGTTCCAATCAGACTCCAGGATTTCGAATCGTGATCTTTTAAAGCCTTATTAGTGGAAAAATATCATCTCCCTTTTCTCACCACGTGGCATGCCTTGTTTCCTTTATATCAAATTGCATCAAACTCCTCAAAAACCACCGCAACCAAGCCTGGGAACCAAGTTCCAAATGGGCTAGTCCCAACCTATGTGGCGAAGGGTATCATATATATATGTGTGTGTGTGTGTGCGGCCCCACTCGATTAGCCCTTAGTGCTTAACATTTTTCTCTCACAAAATATGACCAACCTTAAGACCTTGGTCCCTGACACTTCAATTCTTGTGCAATCCTTTTATTTGTCGGGGCACATCAGCTCTTTCTATTAGTTTCATCAACCAATCACGCCAGCCCCACATCATATCCCTTTGCATGTCACCATGGTGCTGAGTCCTCCCAACTCTTCCATCACCGATGCGCAAAGGGCTACCTCTGGGTAACAGGATCCACAATGGGAAACTCCCCATTAATTATAGTTCCAATTCTCTATCTATTCGGGCCCTGCCTTAGTCCTTTTAACATTGCACACATATTTCCATGTGGTTCTTTATCTCCTCTCATCATCTAAGGCACAAGCTCCAATTTACCCTAGTCTCCCCTACGTCATAGGCTACTCCACATTGTCCCAATCCTTGTCATCCAAACACTCCTTTTCGAGTGCTCCTCACTTGAACTTCTAGGGATGGGACTTCCAGGACACATCATGTTATGCAACCATCTCACAAATAGATATACCAACGACTTAAAATTTATCCTCTTTGAGGGGCAAAGCTCCTTTACATTACAAATGAACAATTCTTAGATGATTCAAATGACAAAACCTCATTTATATGTATAGGAGTCTAAGGGTTTACAATATAATCAGAGCTGATATAATAATAATAATAATAATAATGTAAGGGCACAACAATAACAATAGTGGGCTTCTATGGGACACAATAATCACAATATGGGGACTACATAGGCACAACAATAACAATAAGGGGGCTACACTGACAATAACAATGAGGGAATAAACCAGTATTATAGGGACCTAACATGCCCCTTTGCTTCAAAAAAGTGTTGTCCTTGATGTTTGAGTAGTTATTGATGCTTCTGTATAAAATTATCAGCTTCCCGTGTGGAATCATCAGCAGGTAAGTTCTTCCACTTGATGAGATACTCTGAAATTGATCAATTTCGTAGCTGTCGAGTTCTTGTTTCCGTGACTGCTTCAAGTTCCAATATGGTTTTTCCTTCCTTGTCAAGCTTTGGCAATATTGTTTGAACTGGGAGCTTGTCACCTATAATCTTCTTTAATTATGAAACATGGAAAACCAGGTGCACTCGGGAAGATGCAGGAAGCTCCAATTTGTATGCCATAGTACCAATCTTTTGCAACACCTTGTAAGGACCATAATACTTTGGTGATAATTTATTATCCTTCTTAGCTTGCTTGAGGGACACTTGTTTGTATGGTTGAAGTCCTAAAAATACCCAACTGCCAACATCAAAACTTCTTTCGTTGCGATGTTGATTTACCTGTTTTTTTATTCTATTCTGCACCAAAGTGAGGTTATCCTTTAATATTTGGAGAACTTGTTGTTGATGCTTGATGTGATCTTCCACTGTTTGAACCTTAGAATTTTCTCTTAAAGATGATGTGATGGATGGTGGATGATATCCATAAAGTGCCATAAATGGGGTGATTTTTGCTACAGCATGGAAGGAAGTGTTATACCACCATTCAGCCAAAGGTAATCACTTGACCCATTGTGTTTGTTTATCAGATACAAAGAAATTAAGATATCCTTCCAAACATTTGTTCACTATCTCATTTTTCCCATCAGATTGAGGATGATAAGGTGAGCTATGAGCTAAATGAGTACCCAGACAAGAAAATAATTCCATCCCAAAATTTCTAGTGAAAATGGGATAACTGTTGCTTACAATAATCTTTGGGTTTCCATGTAGCTTTTGAATTGTTTCCATAAATGCAGTAGCAATTGTACTGGCTTTAAATGGATGAGATAATGCACAAAAGTGTGCATACTTGGTAAGTCTATCAACTACCACCGTGATGACACTCTTTCCTTTAGACTTGGGTAAACCTATGATAAAATCCATTGAAACCTCCTCCTAACGTTGACTTGGAATGGATAAAGGTTGTAATAGACCCGGGGTCTTAATTATCTCAACTTTATTGTTGGCTAACTAAACATTCCACCACAAACTTTTGAATATCAGATTTAAGACCATCCCAAAAAAAATCCTTCTTAACCCTGTGGTAAGTTTTTAAAAATCTTGAGTGCCCTCCTAAGGGAGAGGTGTACGAACCTAGAAGAATATTTTGTTTGAGTTGGGAATGCTTACAAAGGTATAAGCGATCTTTGTACCATAATGAATCATTTTTCCAACTAAATGTATTAGATGTACTGGTATCTTGCTGCAACTTTTAAATGAGTGCCCACACTTCTTCATCATTCTTCCATTCATCCCTTTCTTCGGTTATCCAATCTCGTTGGATAATAGAAATGGAACAAAGCAATGCTTCCACATCCTCATCCTTTCTTGAGAGTGCATTTGCAACAACATTTTGCTTCCCTTTTTTGTAGATGATTTCAAAGTCATAGCCCAACATTTTTGTGACCCATTTTTGCTGCTCTTTTGAAGATAATATTTGTTCTAAAAAGTATTTAAGACTATCATGATCCGTTTTTAACTTGAAGTGTCTTCCCATCAGGTAAGGTCGCCATTTCTTAAGTGCATGTAGTACTGCCAAAATTTCCTTCTCATAAATATCTTTGTGTAAATACTTTCCTTTGATTGGATGATTTTCAAAAGAAATGGGTCTTCTCTCTTGCATTAAAATGACACCAATTCCATTTCTTGAGGCATCACATTCCACAATAAAGGTTTTTGTGAAGTTTGGCGTAGCTAAGACCGGTGCTTGGCACATTTCCTCTTTAACAGGTTCAAAGGTTGTAGTTGCTTCTGGAGTCTAAGAAAATGCATCTTTCTTCGGTAATTTTGTTAGAGGTGTTGCTATTCTCCCATAATTCTTAACAAACTTGCAATAATACCCTGTCAATCCAAGAAACCTTCACAAATGATTTATGGATGTGGGGATTTTCCATTCCTTAATGGCTTTAATTTTGTTAGGGTCTACCTTAACACCCTCCTGAGATACAATATGACCCAGATATTCCACCTTTTGTACTCCAAAGAAACATTTGGAGGTTTTTTCATATAATTGTTTCTCCTCCAATAGTTTGAGCATCCTGTCAACATGTTGAACATGATCCTTCCGAGACTTGTTGTAGATTAGTATATCATCAAAAAATACTAACACAAATTTTCTAAGGACGGGTTTGAAAATGGAATTCATCAAACCTTGAAATGTAGAAGGTGCATTGGTAAGGCCAAAAAGCATGACCAAAAATTCATAATGACCCTCATGATTTCTAAATGTTGTTTTCGGAATGTATTTTGTCTTCATTCATATTTGATGATATCTTGAATGAAGATCCAACTTGGTGAAGTAAATTGCTCCATGTAATTCATCCAATAATTCATCAATGAAAGGAATGGGAAATTTATCTTTAATAGTGAGCTTGTTGATCTCCCTATAATCTGGACACATGCACCATGATCCATCCTTCTTGTGCACCAATACTACTGAGCAGAGAAAGAACTTTGACTAGGTTGAATTATACCAACCTCTAGCATTTCTGTAACCATACGCTCAATTTCACTCTTTTGGGCATAGGGATATATGTAAGGCTTGATGTTTGGAGGAACATTGATTGGAATCAAATGAATAGCATGATCATGATCACGAATAGGTGGGATGCCTTTGGGAGTCTCAAATACCTTGGAATGATTGTCCAAGACTTTTTGGAGATACGGAGAAATAGATAATTTCAATGTTTGAACCTCTAGTGGACATAATTGTGCAATTACGCCCCGTTGTTATTTTTTTATAAGATTTGTCATGCCATTAGAGTTGATTATCTTTCCTATTTTCCCTATGATACCCCTTAATTCAACTTCCTTTCCTTCCCAAAAAAAAATTCAAGAAAAGTTCTTGAAAATTAAAAGCTATATGTAACACCCTCCTCCCACATCCACCCAAGTAACCATGCCAACTGACCTAAACATGAGACAAGATGATACTATGTTCAAATTCGACCTCCTATGTGACCTTAAGGAAGTGGAATCAATGGAACATTACACACAGGCATCCACCAGCATCAACAAAACCCTCAGGAGACAAGTTAGCCACTCAGACAGCCTGTCTCTAGGTCCCGCTGTTGTTCTGGATCTCTTAAGCCATAGTCGCTCTCATGCTATGGGCAAGGGAGCGATCAACAACCCAAATTCGCTCTCACAGGCTTGCCTTCCAGCATCCAGAGATGAAAATTTCCAGTTCTGTGCGAGCGATTCCAGGATTTAAGCCACTTTTTCAGGCCCAGAGCCTAAGCCACTGCCTAGAATGGAGTGAAGCTTAGAATCAGTAAAAATATAGGGAAACAATGATGCAGAAGCAATAAGCTAAACATTACCATAACCAAAGCCCTACTAGTCATTCAACATGTAACCTACGGGTGTAAACAACATAATTCAATGTAGGGATATCATACTTATCTGAGAATCGCTATGATCCATTGTTCCCTCATGTCAATTGTTGCATTATCCTCTGTTATGTCATATACACATTATCCATTCATATACAAGTAAAAACATGTTGAGAGCCATACATAGCTGCTATCATAAAATATACATATAACCAACATAATAGGAACATAAATACCATAAACATATCAGCCATCAAAATCCACATATACATCAATACATTTACACATGAAAATCAAGGGAATGAATTTCTCATTAATGAATGCAATAAACCAATCGGATATGGGACTACCACATTCCACCCGATCATAGATTGGTTAAGCCAAGTCTCTCTTCAGCCAATCACCCCCATGCCATAGTCTAACCATGAATGTGGGACTCATAGAACACATCAAAAACAACAATCAACATGGATGCCACCAGAGTTCTCCACCTACATCGTGAGGAATTTGAGTGCCTCCTAGTCTCTCAAGCTTTATCGTGCATCCACTATCTGATCTAGAGATCACTAGGCCCTACACCGAGACATACTCTCCAGGCTTTACTGTGTATCCCATCCTGGGATCACTACGCCCAATGGAGAGAAATTCCACTTCTTGGCTTTACCATATATCCTACCATTCACTGGAAAGGATTCCTAGGCCCACCAAGGCACATAATCTGGCTTTATCGCAACCCATAGTCAAATTTAGGAGTTACTAGGCTGGTTCAGGAACCACTTAGACCATGTGTTTGTTAATTCAGATATCCACCCCACTCAACTTTGAATCTAATCCGCGCATCCCACATAAACCATATGAGAGAACCCATCCCATCACAGCTATCACGAAATGGCAAGAATAGGTTGAAAATACTATCACACCTGGCAAAACCCATGCCATGGTAGAAAAGAAACACATGCATTCCCATGCAGGCGAAATCTAGCAAGGAAAATACACATGCAAGTTGATACTTGCAATGAAGCCTGCTGCAACTGCTTCATCCTACCTTTCCCTACTTGATCTTTGCTTCCTCTTGCCTTATTTTCCTTTCTTACTCCAATTCCAAAGTGCTCCAAGAAACTCTAAGTGTCAAGAGTATGAGAGAGAGAGAGAGAGAATAATAAGAGAGCTCCAAAACTGAACTGACAAAAGGTTACCAACTGATCCTCAAAAGACTTTTTATGAATGAGGCCTCTATTTTCTTCATTTTCCATTATTTTCCTTCATTTTCGTCCTCACATGCAACCCATGACCTTTCAACTTCCTATTCTCCTAATTTCCATTATTTTCATAAATAAATGTGCCAAAAATGCCATTTTTCCTTTCCAAAGCCTTAGCCATTGCCTTTTCCAATTTCCTTAGCCATAAACAACCAAATGAACATCCCCTAAGATGTCCTGCCCAACATTCGGCTTAGAATACGTGTCCCATCAACCGTGGCCTTATATATTTTTGCATGGATTTTTAACCATGGCTGTTATAGAACCCTCCCCCTTAGGGGAACACTATCCTCGGTGCTCAATGACACCTATAACCAACAAGACCGTTGAAAACAAAACATAATGCCCATTGAGCTTTAT
This sequence comes from Pinus tabuliformis, assembly GCA_031772625.1. Lineage (NCBI taxonomy): Eukaryota > Viridiplantae > Streptophyta > Pinopsida > Pinales > Pinaceae > Pinus > Pinus tabuliformis. The sequence goes on from CM062816.1 coordinate 1,529,097,195, forward strand.
AACATAGATCGTTGTAATATTTACAATGAATGACCCACTCAAAAGAAAAACATCATGACAACATGAACAAATAACAACCATACCGCATATTGGGGCTTTATAACACAACTCATTACGGTATTTACAATAACCACACATACACATATGCATGTTTTCTAAACTAGAAAATAAAGGATATGATGCCTACAGAGGCTCACACCTCCACCCTCAATGTAATACCAGGACTCACCTCTTTCCCAGGGAGTCCAGAATCCATTGCCATAGTTAAGGCTACATCCAATGTCCATCACTATAATCCCATGCCACTTGTCCTCTCAGTGAGCAGTTACCGACTCATTGTTCCAGGGCGCACTCCCAATGTGCATCTGATTTCATCTGGCAATGTTAATTACCAAAAAAAATCCATTCTTGACCTTCCCTTCTCTGTTATACAATCCCTTAGGTAATCCGGTCATCACCTTTTGTGCAGTTACTCACCTTCCAAGTTTTGTTGGCACCCACATCTCGGGTAGCCCATCCCTTGGCAATGCTTCTTGGCATCGAAAGATACAAAAACCAAGGCATATACCTGCCTCAAAACCATCATACTGATCATAGCATTCTCATGGCAATCAATGGACACTATTGGGTACCAATAACCCACAATGGCCCTGCTCTTGAAGTGTTTTACCAGCATACTATTGCATGTTCCAATTTCTTTTACTGTTGTTGCTAATTCTTGTTGTCGATTTCAACCACTAGACCGAGCATGTTCATGCATTCTTTTTCCAAGCACATAACTTCCATTAGATTTAAAATAAATCGAAATAAATTGACATCATACCTCATTGGTAGCTTGTTAATAAGGTACACTTGCAATTTTGTTCGCTTCCTATCACAACAAGTCAAACTAATTGTTTGATCAAAACATCATGTATAAACATATCACATCTGGTTAGCTCAAAACACAACCATCATAGATCAACATCATAAATCACATGTAACCATCATAAACCATAATCATAGATCACATATAGTCATCATATACCAGAATCATAAATCACATGCATAGTGAAACTGAAATAATATACTGATACTTATGCTTTAATTGACCCTTACTTATGCCTTTTTTCTTTATGTACACACAATAGAACGATTGCCGCACCCGACAACATTCAGTGCCTTCTCCTTAACCGTGTGCACACACACATAGTGTACATCACACCCGTACAATACACACGTGTCATACAACACCATGCAATACATGCATCCATACCTGACATACAATGCATACACCTACACCCAGTGCACAACACAATACATACTCCTACATCCAGTGTATGACACAACACAACACATATGCGTACACAGTGTACATCACAAGACATACATTTGCACACAATGTGAGACACCACAAAATGCATAATCATACACTCGATATACAACACAACTCATACGTTTATACACGATGTACAACACCACACAATACATGTACCCACACATATTACAACACAATGAATACACATGTTATGATACCGTGACTACACTATGCACATACATAATACCACATGCCCGCAACACAACATTTACGACATGCACTCAATCCCACACGTACACCAATGCCACATGTACCAAGTACCACTTGCACAACATGTGCACAACATCACATGTACACAGCACCAACTGCACATCGTGTACACAACACCATATGTACACTGCACCACTGTACAACGTGTACATAATACCACATGTACACAGTACCACACACACAATATGTACACGACAACACAGGTACACAACGCCACATGCACGACATGTACACAACACCACTTGTACAACATGTACACGGCACCACATGCACACAACACCACTTTTACAATCATGCACACCACACCATATGTACATAGCACCACATGTACAACATGCACGCAATACCACATGTACATAGCACTGCATATCCAACACGTACACAACATCATCTGTACACAACACCACACATCTCACACGCGTAGAGAACCATATGCATACAAAACCGCATATCCATAATGCACACACCACAATATATACACAACACTGTATATCCAACATGTACATAGCACCCTCTACACCCAACACTGAATATGAAACATTCATACAACACTATCTGTACTAACACCCTGTACATAACATTGCATAAACAACAGGTACACACACTAAATGTACACCACACCGCATGCACACAACATCACAAACACAACATGTACAACATATACAACAAATGCACAACAATAGTACCACAGATCCAAAACCACACTAACTCTACCAAGCAACCCTGCTTCTAGTGTCTTATCCATGCTTGTCCCAACATTCCACAAACCACACTGCTTCGTTTCGTTGATGTATCCTTCCACGTTACTTGCCATAACATAAACATGGGCATAATACAAGCATATAATATCAATTCTTAACTGCATGATACTGACCTCATATATTTGTCGTGACTACTCTTCTAACTTGATTTCTCATGAACCAGGAATCTCTTCGTGCCATTCGCCTGCGTAAGCAATCATTACTCCACAAGGATGATCCCTGACAACCCTGTCAAACATTGACATAGATACATGGACACATACATACATATACATAAACATTAACATAAAACAATCATGGCCCTGTCAGAAAATGACACACACACACACATATATACATGACATACATACACCTACATGTATACATATATAAACATTAGCATAATCATGATCATAACATAATTACCAGATAACATAAGGTCTAGGTTAAGAGAACTTCCTTATTTGTGCATAGCATGCACAACATTTAGAAAAATTATTCCCAACATAGCCAAGGCACTGACACCTTAGATCCATTTACTTTACCCTTCCCGATTACCTTTCTCATGCATGTCTTGTCACTGTCCATTTACATCAATGGACTGAAACAATCTAACCGATTGTCATAGTCTTAGCTTCCATTGTGCTTAATCATGCACAAAGCTTCACCTGAATCTCACATTACCTATTGAGTACCAAAAATCTCTCCCTGAGCTCCATTAGCTTTCCTCTTTCTCAACCAATTTCCAAGACACTCAAAACATAAAAGATAAGAAGAAACCATGAAAATCAATAACAATATGACTCCACAAACAAAGTGGCATAGCTATGCATGAGACACAATCAAAATCACAAATCAAGTGCAACAATCGTAAAAGACCAAAAGCACAAGACTAACAACAAACACCATGACTCAATCCTCATGGTTCCCAAGGAAAACTCGACCTGAGCCTTCTTCGAGATTTCATGGCAACCTCTCTTTCCATGCAACTCCCAGCATTATACTGCCATAAACACATAATATGAGTGTATAAATAAACATAAAAATACATCAATTACCTCATCTTGTTGTGCCAAGCACATTGCTTGCAATTGAACACATCCACACCATCTTTAAAGGGACTCCAATCCTTTGACAGATCCACCTGTAACTAGAGACTAGCTAATATACATGTCAAGTACATGTTCATGAATATAGCATGTATCCACATAATGTCAGACAAGATTAAGGTTAAGAAGACTTCCTGTATGCAAGCACTCATTCATTTGGAATTAGGGTTTCCAAACGTAGCCAAATGAATTCTTGTCCAATTCCTTTCTTTTTCCTTTTTACTTTGTTGCAATCAAGGCTTACTAATATTGTCACATCACCCAACTGTTAGTTATATAAGCACGTCAACTATTACCTTGTCATGCTAATATAAAGCATATTACCTTGCAACTTCTCACGCATGTCAACCACATGTTCCAGATATCAGGACAATCATATCTATCAATTTGAAATCAACTTTTACAAACAATCATGTCATAATCCATAGTCAACTCATAGTCATTAGACACAATACTACAATTCTCAACTACATTCAAGTACATATCAACTATCTCAGCACATATATGTTAGTACAATCATCTTAAAACAAAATCATTTGAACCCATAATCATATTATGCAATTCATCAAACATTCAACCAACTTGCAACATACCATGTTAAATAAATAAACTAGACACCAAACACTCAAACACCAAATAGATGTCATATTCAAACAGTCAAGCACAAGCTAGATCTAATCTTAGCCATTGATTAGGGACTTAATCTTGGCCATTGATTTATCAACGAGAAAAGTATAAGAGGAGGCTTGAGGGTCACTTGGAGAACACACCAAGAGATCAAGATTTCGACTTTCTGGGGCTAGGTTTGCTGAGAAAGTTGAGAGAGTGATTTGGAGTTGCAACTGAGGGGCAGTGAATACAGAAGTAGAGAGGCAGAGATAGTGCCGGGAGGATCAGTGCAGCAGCTGGGGAAGTTGACGCAGAGGGCAGAATCCAGAACTGCCAGGAACAACTAGAACTATTGGGAACTGCCAGAACTACCGGGAAAGTTGACGTAGAGGGCAGAAGCCGAAACTGCGGGGAACAGCTAGAACTGCCAGGAACTATCGAGAACTGCCAGGAAACCTGACGTAGAGGACAAAAGCCGAAACTGCTGGGAAAGTTGACGCATAGGGCAGAAGTTGGAACTGCGAGGAACAGCTAGAACAACTGGAACTGCCAGGAAAGATGACACATAGGGCAAAAGAGGCTGACACAGTCCCTAGAGGCTGATGCTGGGGTTTTTTGTCGGGAAGATTAGAGCCGAGGAGCTGCCGGAGTGTTTATCCAGGGTTTCAGCTGAAGCATATGTCTTCGAAGGAGAGGTACTACTGCTGAGATTTTTCTCTGTTGGGTGAGCTGGATTTGGCACCTAGATTGTATTCCAAAACTGCTTAATAAATCAAACCCTTAGATAGCTGCACCGGTTTTCCCGCATTGGCTTTTTCCAGCGACATTAGCCCAAAAACAATGATGTCACTTGTGTGCTTGTTTCTATTTCCTTCAGTTGATGAGTTGTAATGTGTTGAGAACTTACTTGTATTTATTTCCAGTATTTACATGGTAAATAACTTGTTAATTAACATAACGAGTAGGTAGGAATAAATAAGTAAAGTGCATGAAGGGTTTCTAATGTGTCAGACTTAGAAATTCCAACAGTTCCAAATATTAGGACAATCATATCTATCGATTTGGAATCAAATTTTACAAACAATCATGTCATAATCCATAGTCAACTCATAGTCATTAGACACAATACTACAATTCTCAACTACATTCAAGTACATATCAACCATATCAGCACATATATGTTAGTACAATCATCTTAAAACAAAATCATTTGAACCCATACTCATATTATGCAATTCATCAAACATTCAACCAACTTGCAACATACCATGTTAAATAAGTTAACTAGACACCAAACACTCAAACACCAAATATATGTCATAATCAAATAGTGAAACACAAGGTAGATGACATAAGAAAATTCATACCTTAATGTATCTTAGGGGAGGAAATATAGTCTGCAACATCAATCCATATTAGCATGATATGACTTCATAACATATCAACTCAACCATAAATCATGACATCCATAACAGTAACTAACTAACATGTTCACATCATAAGCTCATAAGCATTTGTCGTTCATGCATAACAATCACATATGTACGATCAACCTAGATTAGTACGACACCATATCACAAATATGTCAGCTCATACCTGAATATCGCAACCATAACCATCTGCATAGGTCAAACCAAGTTAACACAATACATATAACATCAAGATCTTTAATGCAATGAACATAACCATCACACATATGACCAATCCAAATTACAACATCAAGATATCAATGAAATAACCCTAATCATCAAGTTAATAACATATAACGACAATAAGCTATATATTATTCTCATCAACAACATATAACCTAATCATCAAGTTCTCTAACATAAAACAACAATAGCAATGCATACAACCACAGGTTACCATCATTCTTGATTATCTGACACATGTGCATATGACTATACTAATCAATTATCACCTATCATGTATGTAACCGTAACATCAAAGACATGTACATAAACCTAATGCGTATAACAATCCTTAACCTACATACCCACATGCCCAACATACAAACTTGTATGATCACATTCTCTTGCCTTGAGGTCCAATGCTGCAACTTCACTTTGATGATTTGCCTCTTCTGCTTTACCTCATTCAACACTTTAGCATCATAACATAACAATAGCACCATGATGACCTAAATTGCATACCATGACTTCACAAGGCATGTTTGACTTACTATTCATGCATAACTATAACCAAGACCATGCATGCATAACAACTGCATATAGACATATAACACATGAGTACCAAACCATATCCACATCATTCTAGCTAGAGTCTAGTCATCAATGCATGACCATATCAACTACACAATCCATGACCTTATGCATCACAACAACCGTTACTCCATTGTACGCATTGCCACATGCAACCATCAACATGCATAAGTAATGCATAATCAACTACACATATGCATGAATGCATGTATTCGAGCATAAGAGATCAATACTTGTAACCAACCTACAAGACTGATACATGTAATCAAACATACAAGAATGCAACGTAATATACAAGGATGTAATCAAGCGACATACAACAGCATGTAAGCGACATATAACAATATGTAACCAGTCATATACTCATGACGATGCATTCCATAAAATCAACATCAAGTTCTCCATGATAACCATATTACAACCATAATCAATCACCAAGCAAATGCAACAAGCACATGAAATGCTAGTGTAAGAGACACACATGAAATTGACATGCATGCATGACCAACGCACACCGCCCATCCAGTCCGAGAGTTGAACACCCTCCTCCCACATCCACCCAAGTAACCATTCCAACCAAGGTAAACATGAGACGAGAGTCTACTATGATCAGATTCAACCTCCCATGTGACCTTAAGGAAGTGGAATCGATGAAACATTACACACAGTCATCCAACATCATCAACAAAACCCTCAGGAGACAACTCATCCACTCAGACAGTCTGTCCTTGGGTCCCACTGGTGTTCTGGATCTCTTAGGCCATAGTCGCTCTCATGCTATGGACAAGGGAGTGACCAACAAGCCAAAGTCGCTCTCACAGGCTTGCCTGCTAGCGACCAGAGACCAAAATTTCCAGTTCTATGCCAGTAACCCTGGGAATGGAGTGATAGCTTAGAATCAGTAAAAATACAGCGAAACAATGATGCAGAAGCAATAAGACAAACAAGACCATAACCAGACCCCTATTAGCCATGCCAAGAATTTCGTCAAACATATCATCAACATGTAACCTACGGGTGTAAACAACAAAATTAAGTGTAGGGATCTCATACTTATCTGAGAATCTCTATGAGCCATTGTTCCCTCAGGTCAATTGTTGCATTATCCTCTATTAGGTCATAGACACATTATCCATTCATATACAAGTAACATGCTGAGAGCCATACATAATTTCTATCATAAAATATACATATAACCATCATAATAGGAACAGAAATACCATAAACATATCAACCATCAAAATCCACATATACATCAATACATTTACACGTGAAAATAAAGGGAATGAATTTCTCATTAATGAATGCAATAAACCAACCGGAGATGGGACTACGATGTTCCACCCTACCATAGATTGGCTGAGCCAAGTCTCTCTTAAGCCAATCATCCCCGTGACATATTCCAAGCATGAATGTGGGATTCATAGAACACATCGAAAACACCAATCAACATGGATGCCATTGGAGTTCTTCACCTACACCGTGAGGAATTTTAGTGCATCCTAGTCTCTCGGGCTTTACTGTACATCCATAGTCTGATCTAGGGATCACTAGGACCTACACCGAGACATACTCTCTAGGATTTACCATGCATCCCATCCCGAGATCACTAGGCCCAACGGAGAGAAATTCCACCTCTTGGCTTTACCGTATATCTCGTCATTCACCGGAAAGGATTCCTAGGCCCACGAGGCACACAATCTGGATTTACTACAACCCACAATCTGGTTTAGGGGTTACTAGGCTAGTGGCTTCATGATCCTCAGTCTGGTTCAGGTACCACTCAAACCATGTGTTTATCAATTTAGAGATCCACACAACTCAGCTTCGAATCCAATCTAGCCATCCCACATAAACCGTATGAGAGAACCCATCTCATCAAAGCTATTAGGAAATGGAAAGGCTAGGCTGAAAATACTATCACACATGGCAAAACCCATGCCATGGTAGAAAATAAACACATGCAATCTCATGCATGCCAAATCTAGCAAGGAAAATACAAATGCAAGTTGATACCTGCAATGAAGCCTATTGTATATGCTTGATCCTACCTTTCCCTGCTTGATCTTTGTTTCCTCTTGCCTTCTTTTCCTTTCTTGCTCTAATGCCAAGTTGCTCCAAGAAACTCTAAGTGTCAAGAGTATGAGAAAGAGAGAGAGAGAATAATGAGAGAGCTCCAAAACTAAAGTGAAAAAAGGTTACCAACTAATCCTCATAAGCATTTTTATGAATGATGCCTTTATTTTCTTCATTTTCCATTATTTTCCTTCATTTTCCTCCTTACATGCAACTTGTGACCTTTCACCTTCCTTTTCTCCTAATTTCCATTATTTTCATAAATAAATGTGCCAAAAATTCCATTTTGCCTTTCTAAAGCCTTAGCCATTGCCTTTGCCAATTTCCTTAGCCATAAAAAACCAAATGAACACCCCCTAGGATGTCATGCCCAACATTTAGCTTGGAATACATGACCCATTGACCATGGTCTTATATATTTTTACATGGATTTTTAACTAGGGTTGTTACACTATTGTACCCAAAGATTGTAACCATTGGACTCCTAGTACAACATCATCACCACCCATTAGAATGGAGAGCATTGGAATATCAATACATATTCCCCCATAGTTCGCTTGATATCATGGCACTTTACAGAGAAATTTATAGTTATTCCATTTGGAACCATCACTTGACACTTTGGTGCTGGGGATAGGAAGCAATTCAATTCCTTGGCTATCTTACAATGAATAAAATTATGGTTACTACCAGAATCAATCAACATTATTACCTTTTTCTTATTGATATGTCCTTCTATCTTGAGAGTTTGAGGAGTGGTAATTCCTACCAATGCATTACAATAAATGGTCAGATTCATTTCTTCTTTATATAGGTTTGGTTCCTGGTTTATATCCTCTTCTTTTGAAGTTTCTTGTTCCTTTTATTCCTCCTCTTCACAATCTACGTAAAATAATTTCTTCTCAGCACACTTATGACCTTTAGTCTAATTGCTATCACAACTATAGAAAACCCGTTTTGCTCTTTTTTCTTCCAATCGTTGTGGTGTCAACCTTGTAGGTTTTGTAAGGCTAGGGGCAACAACACTTCCATATTTATAGTTGTGAGTGGTAGGCTTCCTTGTTGCCATAATTTTGCTTTCAATTTTTCTTGCCAACCTGAATGCCTTCTCCAATGAATCAGGTTCCCAAAGGCAAACTTCATGTTGGATGTTATCCTTTAAAGTCCCTATGAACACATCAATCCTATGCTCCTCTGGAATATAATTTACCCTTATATTCAATTTTTGGAAGTCCTCAATGTGCTCTGCCATTGAACCCTTTTGTTTGAGATTTATCAATTGGCTAAAGAAGGTGTTGCTCTTTGTATCCTCATAATGTGTTATCATTTCCTCCATAAAAATTGACCAAGTGACAAGTGGTTTATGAGAACAAAGCCATCGATACCATACAAACTGATTGGGTTCTAAATATAAAGTTACAATGTGTACCTTTTGTGTGTGTTGCACATTATGAAGATCAAAATATTTCTCCATTTGTAGTATCCATGTAACTGGATCTTTGCCATCAAACTTCCTCATATCTACCTTTGGAATATGGTGGGTCTTCAATCCAACGTTAGAGTCTATAAAATCACGATTAACATTTATTTTGTTCTCATCATGAATTTCATCTAATACATTTTTTTCCATTAGGAAACATTTCTTGTAGCAACTTTGTCAAACCTTCCTTTAGACATTCCATGTCTGCTTTTAAACCATTCTTCAAATCTTCCATGTCTAATTTTAACCTATTCTTCAAACCATCCATCTTAGCTTCCATTTCATTTTTGGTTACTCTTTGTGATAGTGAAATTTGTTGCACTTGGTCTCGTAATTTTGATATATCATGTTGCATTTCTTCCTCTTCTTCATGCGTCATAGTAAAGCTTTCTGGTTGCTTACTAGGTGTTTCCATTTTCTTGCTTCAAGGCATTTTGAAATCAAACAATGATATCTATGCTTCACTATGCCCTTTGAATCACTTCAAACTGATTTTTCAAACAAAAGTTATGTAACTAAAAAAAAATACACACCTTTTTCTTTCTTTTAGGAGCTCGATCTTGAAACGATTGTAACTATATAATTTCGGATCTCCAAGCTCTAAAATTTCTTCTTGTGGTAGCTCTCTAAGTCCTCTTTCCAACCCCACACATCAGATTAAGATTGGATTCTCCAAGAAAGAGTTATGCCAAATCTCCAACGATGACCTGATTATGGATTGGTTCAGTAGAGCGCAGTTGTACGAGATTCCACGTGTCACTGTTTCAACCTTCAGCCCTAAAATTGCTACACGAAAAACTAAAGTCTATGAAATTTCAACCAATTTTTATATAATTCAAATCTGATGCTTGAAACAAAAGTTATGACGATTTTCCCTAGGTCACCTGTTTGAGACAGAATTATGGAGCCCGCAAAAACCCTAACTTCCTCAGAGCATATCTCCGAAAATATAGTGAACCAAGATTTGAAATTTTTACACGAAGTTCTTTAAGATTTTGGCTCCATGTGGTAAAAATTTCAGCTCCTGAAGCTGCACAGAAATAATAATAATAATAATAAATAAAAAAAAAAAAAAAATAAAAAATTATATCGAAAATTCCAAGATGGCATGTTTGAAGAAGCGAAACCCTAGAATCCAAAGCTCTGATACCAAATGTTATGCAACCAGCTCACAAATAGATAGATCAATGACTTAAAAATTATCCTCTTCGAGGGGAAAAACTCCTTTAAATTACATAAATGAACAATTCTTGGATGATTAAAATGAAAAAACCTCCTTTCTATATATAGGAGTCTAATGGGTCACAATATAATCAGAGTCGACATAACAATAATAATGTAAGGGCAAAAAAATAACAACAGTGGGCTTCTATGGGGCACAATAATAACAATATGTTGACTACATGGGCACAAAAATAACAATAAGGGGACTACAATGACAACAACAATGAGGGAATACACTAGTGTTATAGGGACCTAACACATCACCTTGGCGCTTTCCTTATAACACGCATAGTGCGGGCTCCAAGTCATCAACTCCTCCTTATTGTCATGGTCCTTGTCATCCTTGGCACTTCCTTCACGTGCTCCTCTTTTTATCTTCCAAGGATGAGACTTTTGGGACATGTCACCCTAACACTCTCCCTTGCAACACACTTAAACCTCTAGGGAGTCTATTCTTTGATGGGTTTATTTGATAGAGCTTTTCCTCTGTTTTTCCCAACTTCCATTAAGTGAAGGGATTCTACCGAGGCTTAAACAAAAAAGTATAATTCCACCTGTTGTGGGGAAAAATGCCTATGCAGGACGATCCTATCCACCTAAGGTGTGACAGTGCCTTAGCAACAAACAGAGACAACTATTCTAATATTTCTTCCTTTATGAATTAAGAATGAAGAGAGAGATGGATGGACTAACCGGTGTCTTCCGTTTGTCCCTCGATCCGGTCTCTCTTCTCTTGGAGGATTCCCAGCTACTTGCCTTCTCGCTCGCCCAGCTTCAAGAGTTTTCTGCAAGATCACAAGAAGAGAACACTACACAAGACATGGATTCATATTCATAACTAGTTCAGGATTAGAAATAAACTAAACATACTAATGCAATCATACATCAAGAATACATCAGCATATAGGAGAAACCAAGATAGATTTATTGATGAATAACAAGGTTCAGGAAGAGATACAACCCAGAGGGCTCCAATCCAGCATCTCCTTCCCAACAAATGGAATTCCTATCTTCACCCCCTTCAAAGCATTAAGCACCCAATGATTCCAATCTCAAACCAACAGCAATTCTTTGCAATAACAAAATTCCAGCCTCCAGATCTCATGGAGGAGAGATCCATATATAGATGTTTGGAGAGAGGATGAGTAAGCTTGAGATCTGACTAGTGTCCTCTCCCTTTGTCAGTTCTTGATTCCACTTGGAGGTTCTTGCTTCCACTTGGAGATTTGGAACCTCTTACTCATCACAGTCGAATTCCCTGAGGCAAGTGTCATTTTGGAAGCTTCCTGGGTTTTGACACCTTGAGAAATGAGCTTGCCACATGTCCATTCTCGTTCAGCGCAGGTAGCCAGTGTTCCCTTTGACATTCAATGCAGGTAGCCAGTGTTGGCTTTGACATTCAGCGCAAACAACTAGTGTAGCCATTGAAATGATCCTGAATTGACTTGTTTTTGAGCAGTTTCTGGTGGAGAACTTCTGTGAATTGCTGTGGTTTGCTAGCCTTGTTCCTCTAGGGGTAGGAACAACATGTTTAGGGACTTTGGATCCCTTAGATTATGGACATTTCATGCTCAATGCTGTAAGGCACAAAAATGTCTATAACATTTGCCCCCTAAAGTATGAGGCTGTTTATCGGGCGAAATGCTTTATCAGGGGGATCCGAAGTTCATCCAATGCTGGGAGGAGACCTGTAATAAGATACAATACAATACATTATTTTTCATACTGCTTTCATGATCTAGCTGAGGCGGGCATTCCCATGCTCAGCTTTATAAATTCATTTTTCTGTACATAGAACAGACAATCGTCTGATGGTAAACTGATAATTTTGATGAAATTATCATCCTTTGAGTAGGATGATTATCTGCTGCAATGATGTACATGTCAATGTCTTTATCTTTCCTGAATATATATCGCAGCCCGGATGGATGAAACTAGATCCGGGGTCTTCAAACTCATTCGATCTTCACTCTAAGTACAAGTCAATCCATGTGAGAAATGTTCTGGAGTCGAACATGGAAAGACATCGCTTGATTACCGGTCAATGATGTAAACCGTTAACAAGCACGAGAGGAATCACCAATAATGATAATGACCCTCAAGGTACTGCAGTACAATTCACGTGGTGTGAATAAAGGACTTGGCGTTGAACACCACGCAAAATCTTTCGGTCGAAGGTCATTGATGTATACCTGTCGCCGGAAGTGAGAAACTTGCCATTGAGGCATGCAAGATTCAAAGTACTGAAGGGGTTGTTCCTAGATCAACTTCTTGGATGATGAGCTGATGTTGACAAGAAGCGATCCATCAAAGGAGGGCCTTAATGAATCCCACATCAATGACACGGAACGGAGCTAATGATTTTGATGGAGGTGAAAACGATCTGTGACATATGATTCAGGGTGGCGGTCATGAAAGGATGAAGGATAATGTATGGCAATGGATGGGACACGGTTGAATTTTCTGAACGACTTCTCTTGAACATATGGCGACACTGATGCGATGGATCGGTAGCATTACCCCAAATATGGATGGTATGGCGAGACCATGGTGATGTGACCGGTGAATGAAACAACCCAACTCGATTGTGGTACGGAGGAAAAGTGTCATGTTCAAGAGCGACTTGCTACCATCAAAGTTTTCTTGAGTTTCTCCCAATTTTTCCCCAGTCATTGCTGACCAGTACCTCTTTATTTTTGTCAAGCTTGAGGAGGATAACATATGCTTGTTCTATAACCTGCCCTTCGGGCAAGCCCATCGCTATGTTTTAACGAGCCTAGCGATAGTGAAACTCGTTCTCGTCTAAAGACAAGTTTGTCGCTATTTAATGATTTTAACGAGTCTAACGACAAAGATAACTCGGTCCTTTTCATTTTTAGAGAGTCTGAAAAGGTACATAAAGTTAACTCCAAAAGTCCTTTTTCGTCATCTAATCCCTTAGGTCCGAAAAAGTATAAAACAATACAGAAGGGATGAGTTTTCGATAGTTTTAACGAGCCGAATAAAACAAGCGCTCGATCTTTTTGTGCAATAATCCCTTAGGTCTAAAAAGATTAAAATCTAGAGGAGGGATAGCACTTCCTGTCGCTTTAACGAGCTGGAAGGCCAAAACTCGGCAATCTTTTCATATTTTACGAGTCAGATGAAAAGAGCTTAAATAAGACTCGTCTTTTGAGGAACGAGTGATGAAACAAGTTAGCAGCTGATTCCAGGTACAGGTTGGAATTTTCCAATCACGGCAGTGTCACAAGGATGGCTATTGAAATCACTCTTCGCAGCTGTTCCTCAAAATGGGTAAACAATCATATGGAGGTGAACGATCGGCCAATGGAAAAGTGGAGGTGATGGGCAAACACGACCAAGGCTTTAATGGCTAATGATGCTACATTCACTGTGGTTATTTACCGGGTAGTTCATTTTTTAACGAGCTTAAACGCGGATTGAAACATTTGCTCGATTTTATGTTTATTTTTTAACGAGCATGAACTATACGATAAAACTGCTCGGATCTTGCGTTTATTTTTTAACGAGCATGAACTGTGTGCTAAAACTGCTCGATGCGGGTTTATTTTTTTTTAACGAGCTTGAACCCTGTGGTAACACTGCTCATGATAAGTTTGCATGCCCCCAGCATGATAACGCAAATCAAGGTGCATGCCCCCCAAGCTTCATTGCATTCAACTCGGTGGTTGGAATGAAGGTTTACATTTGAGACTCGGAAAGGGGATTTGTTTCATTTTTTAATGAGGTTGACACAGTAAAAGAACTATCCTCATGACTCCTTGTTTCATTTTTTAACGAGGTTGACACGAGATAAGAACCGTCCTCGGAGCCCATTGTATTTACAGTATTTCTATTAGGGCGATGATCCATGCTGACAAAATGTTTAGGAATCTTCCGAATCCATTAGATATAGAAGATTTCATATTGTAGGTTTCCACTGTGGCTACTTCCGCCAGATTACTCGCAGGCGGTAGGGAAAAAGTACCCATTAAGGCAGGGTCTTTTAGGAGACCTACTCCAATGTTTTGAAGCGAATGATTGCTTCCATGGATCGTTGGAGTGCTTCCCGTAACTTGTGAACTGTCAGGGAGGAAAGTTTGTTGGTCGATGACTGTAATTCCTCCTTGAAAGGGAAATGCAATCTTCCTGAAGTAGGTCGACACAACTGCAGCCATGGCATATATCCAAGGCCTTCCCAGTAGGATGTTGTAATCGAGGTTTCCATCGATTACTTCAACATCAACTTCTACTGTTTTGCCCCCCAGTTCAACTTGCAAGTTACTTAAAATCCCGTATGGAGTGTATGATCATCCATCAAATGCTTTTAACGTCGTTGACGATTTCGACAAGGGTGGTGAGCCTAAATTTTTCCAGCAACTCATCGACATAAGACATGTAGATGCCCCCTCATCAATAATTGTTCGATGAACAGTTTTGTTGAGGGCTTTCACTTGAATAAGGAAAGCTAGTTGAGCTGGTAACTGAGGGTCATATTCTTTATGATCAAAGGCCACAAGATTGGAATCCATTGGGCCAATCCCACCTATTGCTGATAATAAAGCTTGCTCTTGGGAGGGGCAATTTTGCGGTACCTCAAGTGTCGACATAGCGGACGGCGATTGGGCCAGGTCCTCTACTATATTATAATTCTGTGCTACTTTGGCACGAGGATTAAATGTCGATTTGTGTACTACTCCCTTTGGCGACTTTATTATTGGTTCAGGAATGATGGGTGGCACAACTTTGGTTAAAGTTGTCGTCGAACTACTAGGTTGTTCATTAGCCTTGTTATTCGACAGCCGTGGATTCCTGTAATCTTTATTCCTTGTCAAAGCATCATTTTGATGCCTTGAGACAGACAACATAAGCACTTGGGATCGGGAAGCATTTTGATTAGCAACCAGTTTGGTTCCCGGGCTTGGAAACGGATCAGTCAATACCGCTGGGGTTTTTGAATTCTTAAAGAGTTTCTTAACTTCAGCTATATGTGGACAATCTCTCGTCCAATGATCCTCATCGCATATATGACACCCCAAAGGGGGTTTCCTTTTTTTTCCTTTCTTTTTCTTCTTGCCCCCTGGTTGCTTCAGTTGTTTTCCCTTGTCGGTCGACATGACATTTACTTCCGAGGCAAGAAGTTCCTCATTTGCATTTTGACTAGAAATCTTACAGGCCTTTTTAGATGTAGCCTTTGTCGATTTCGTATCTGTTTTTCCAATCACGCCATCGCCGGCATGAGAGTCATTGTTTGATTTAGGAGGAGGAGGAATTGAGAATTCCGGTCTAGGGGCGTCAGGTATTTTGTCGTAGAGCGTGCCAGACTGAGTATAGACCAAGTCCGGATATTGCGCACGAGCGATGACTTGCTCTTCTGTTACGACTCCCCCTTTTGCCACATCTTCCGTGATTGTAGGAAGTAAGGATTTGATAAACCATTCAGCTAATAGCTGATCGGGAACGTACGTTTTTACCATCATACGATGACGCCGCCACTCATGTATATGATCAGATATGTGAGTGGCCGTTGTCTGTTTGAAGTTGGTTAGGAGTTCCGTTCCCGTTTCATACCTTATCGGTAATTGAAAATGGGTTAGGAAAGTCGTGGCTAAGGTGCTGAAGTTGTCGAACGAAGCTCTAGGCAACTCAATATACCATTTTTCCGTTGGACCCGTTAACGTCCTCTGAAAAAGGCGAAGCCTTATCGAATCATCGTTTAGGGTGTTTGATGAACACCATAGATGAAATGTCATCACGTGATTCGATGGATCTTCACCTGGATTTCCATTAAATTTAGGAATATCTGACGAAAGTTTATGCGGAATCGCTGGCCACCAAGGGGCATAAGCAATTGGATCATTCATCAGCCGGTTTAGATCTGGTAATTCTAGAGTTGCTACAAAGGGCAACTGTTGATTCAGGTTAGGCGAAGCATACCCAGGATACGATGGAATTGCCTGAGCAGTGGGTCTTTGCATACCAGCATAATGCTGGCAACTTTGACAAGGTTGATGGGCATAACCACTATAATATGGTTGCCCATTACTTACAAAGACTTGTTGCTCAGATCCTTGATATGATTGCTGGAATGGCGGTTGTTCTGATTGAACCAGCCCTGGTTGTTGGACCATTTGCTGTTGTCCAATACTGGATGATTGACCAAGATGAGGAGTCATAGTACTTGTTTGAGCCTGAGTCGCCCCAGATAAGGAGGCACTAACCTGAGGTTGTGATTGAGTCGTTGAGACAAGAGGCTGTTGTATTGCAATCTATAGCGCTTGTACTTGCGACGCAGTCACCACAGCAGGTATAGTGGGAATATTCGACACAGGGTGGACTGGTTGCATTGAATATACAACCCTTGGTTGCTGAGGCAGTATTGGTACCCAACCGCTAGATGTAATTCCAGTTTGACCTGAACTTTGTTGTAAACTCCCATATGGTTGTTCTCCGGGAGGGAACAATGAAAAGGCATACTGCCCTCCATATGGTGGAAATCCAGTACTTAAAGGGTAGATTGGCCTTTGAAGACACATTGGATCAATTTGTTGAGTTTCAACATAAGAAATACCAGATGATAATCCGAATGAAGAAATAGGAACTAACCATGTCGTCGAAACAGTCTTTGATTGGACTCCAGCTTGTTGTTGACAATTTGCCGGGACAGATGGTATACCAGCGAACATCGTTGGAGTAGCAGCAGGAGGCTCTGCCGCTGCCATCGGATGACACATTCCTGGATGTCAACAGTTGTTCAGACATATTTAGTCTACCCAAAAGATTTTCTAACGATTCTACAAGAACTTACGATGAAAAGAGACTAACTTCGAAGATCGACGAGGGAATGGTGATGATTATTCCGTTTAAAATAAATTTTAATGACGCTTTAGACACAACTTGCTTTTTCAATTTTAAAGAGTCGAGAAAAAGCTAAAGATGACTCTAGTCTCCTTCGATGTTTTAACGAGCCCGAAGTGACAAATGCTCGGATGGAATTTTTCCGTTATAGAGTCTGAAAAAGGCCAAAAGGAACTGCTCTGGAGTTCTAGGTAGAGGGTGTGCCAAACTTTTCGCAAAACCGCAGAATACTTTTTAGGGTACGGGCGGTCGATCTTCCTGAATGCTGTGTTCAGTGCATTGCGATCAGTAGGGCGGCCGACACGACTTCCTAAGGATAAAGGTTTTATGCCTATAGGGGTCTCCCAATATATACGCGACGGTACGTGGGAGCACAATCCGTACTGGCGCTATCGTCTCTCAGGAGGAATCACCCACCATCAACGAGATCGACAGTCACCAGGCTTTACGACGCCGGAACACGTCTCTAGCCTAGACCTCTATGTTGTGCGTTATGTTGCAAAGCGTTGTTAAGTTCATTCAATTTATTTTAGGTTGATATTTTTAGAAGTTTGCCTTTTGAGGTTCACCACGAGATGTATGATACAATTCCTAAATGCAGTCTAAAGATGATAAGCAAGCTTTATATCTTTTCAACTTATGAAAATCCTAGCTACAAAGGGAAAAGAAAGACACCATCTTTTCTCAAAGAGCAATCAACACACTCTAATGCACTTTTCCTAAATCAAACATGCAAACTATCAAGATGCAAATGCACAATGCAGGTGTTTGTTTTCCGCTTTCTTAGTATTGATGCCTACAAAGAAAGCTTTTTGTACAACTTTGAATTTGCTTTTAAATGACAAATACAAACAAGTTTAATTTTTCTGAAATCAGAGAGGGTAGAAGAGATTACAACACTTAACGATTTCCGAAACGAATACTTGTTTCGACACTTAAAAGAAACAAACTCAAACCAAAAGCAAAAGTAAATGTATAATCAACTGTAAACAGCCAATGAACTCTCTCCTAAGATCACAATCAACAGATCTGAATCAAGAGCTACAGGATGACTATTTCACTCTTGCAAAGGAAAACTGTAAATGACGCCACAAACACATAAAAACACTCACAGTCTTTTTGTACAAAAGGAGGCGGAATTTAAGCAGAGAAAAGGAGTTATCAGACTGGTACCTATGCTGGTTACAGGCTGCAAAAATCAGAGATCAAAACAAGGCAAAACAGAGCAGAGAACCCCAGCTGCACAAGGGAAAACTGGTTCAGCACAACCTCAACACAAGGGTTTTGACATTCAGCGCAGGTAGCCTTCACGGGACCTGCGTTGAAATGCAGAACCTCTTCACAGGGTCTGCGCTGAAGGAGAAACGAGAGTTCCTCACTGGGTTCTGGGTCACAGTTTGCTATTTAATCTACAGTTTCAGGCCAAATCAAAGCAACAAGCAAGGTACAATCAAAGGGATGCTTTGAGGGAGGACTAAGATCTATCACAAAGGATCATCAAATCATTTGTGAATCCATTGTTCAGATCATAGACAAATCCAGTGATTGGATCAAAGCAGCAGCTGTCTACTTTGCATCTGAAAATAGCAGATGCAGTTCGATTGCTGCTCTTGAGTCTATGAAACAAACAATGATAGAGACACAAATAAAATGACTAAATAGATTTCCCTAGCGGAGTCGCCAATTTGTTGTGGGGAAAAATGCATATGCAGGACGATCCTATCCACCTAAGGTGTGACAGTGCCTTAGCAACAAACAGAGACAGCTATTCTAATATTTCTTCCTTTATGAATTAAGAATGAAGAGAGAGATGGATGGACTAATCGGTGTCTTCCGTTTGTCCCTCGATCCGGTCTCTCTTCTCTTGGAGGATTCCCAGCTACTTGCCTTCTCACTCGCCCAACTTCAAGAGGTTTCTGCAAGATCACAAGAAGAGAACACTACACAAGACATGGATTCATATTCATAACTAGTTCAGGATTAGAAATAAACTAAACATACTAATGCAATCATACATCAAGAATACATCGGCATATAGGAAAAACCAAGATAGCTTTATTGATGAATAACAAGGTTCAGGAAGAGATACAACCCAGAGGGCTCCAATCCAGCATCTCCTTCCCAGCAAATGGAATTCCTATCTTCACCCCCTTCAAAGCATTAAGCACCCAATGATTCCAATCTCAAACCAACAACAATTCTTTGCAATAACAAAATTCCAGCCTCTAGATCTCATGGAAGAGAGATCCATATATAGATGTTTGGAGAGAGGATGAGTCAGCTTGAGATCTGACTAGTGTCCTCTCCCTCTGTCAGTTCTTGATTCCACTTGGAGGTTCTTGCTTACACTTGGAGATTTGGAACCTCTTACTCATCACAGTCGAATTCCCTGAGGCAAGTGTCATTTTGGAAGCTTCCTGGGTTTTGACACCTTGAGAAATGAGCTTGCCACATGTCCATTCTCGTTCAGCGCAGGTAGCCAGTGTTCCCTTTGACATTCAATGCAGGTAGCCAGTGTTGGCTTTGACATTCAGCGCAAACAGCTAGTGTAGCCACTGAAATGATCCTGAATTGACTTGTTTTTGAGCAGTTTCTGGTGGAGAACTTCTGTGAATTGCTGTGGTTTGCTAGCCTTGTTCCTCTAGGGGTAGGAACAACATGTTTAGGGAATTTGGATCCCTTAGATTATGGACATTTCATGCTCAATGCTGTAAGGCACAAAAATTTCTATAACACCGCCAGTGTGTCCTGACCCCGACTTTGTTAAATATGTTAACACACGGTTTTTATGGTTGCTATTACAAAAAAGTGGCGCCTCTGTCTCTAGTTATGGACCACTATGATTGCAGAAGGATTGGTTTGGCCATACATCAACTCACACCACACCACATTCTAAATTGTCTATGCTTGCCCGTGAATATATCTATATATGTATATATTCTATAATTATGTGCTTGTTCTCCCTCTTGCATACAACCATTAGTATAAGAATTCCCCGTATTTTTACATTCATTGCAATGAGATCCATCCACCTTGGGATATCAATCATACTGGTGAATTTAGTCATTGCTGGAAGGATTGACATGAGTCTTCCCTCTCAGACCCTCTGTGTTCAGAGTTTTCATTATTTCAGCGCAATATTTAAGCCAATTGACATAAGTTATTATACCTTTGCCAATGTTTTCTCACACCAACAACACTGATGTAATCACTCTGTGCATTCAACATAATGTAAATTTAAGTCTCCCTGCATATAGAGTATTATTGCAAAACCATTGACACAAGGAGCTATTTATTCATATTCCTATGTGAAAAATTATCAAAAATTTATTCTTGTAGTCACATGAGAGCCATGAATCATTCATGCAATTATTACAGGATTAGCTTAACAATCCCAACATAAATTTTATGACACGAGATCCATATGAAGAAACTTATCTTGGATTAAAACTGAATATGGGCAACTGAGTATGGGACAACTACTCTCCACCCAACCATAGACAATCTAAACCCAATATTACTTGTAGTTGTCACCCCAGAGCCAAATTCTACGGCTTGAGGATGAGTGCTTTCTAGGAAATAACTAAATCTCTAGTTGAAACAGGGTGTCCCAAGGCCACATTGCTTTCACCCACTAGTTATTCAAATAGTCAATGCACCATTGAACCTTCACTTGTTCAAAGTCAATTCTATGGTACATTTTAACCAATATCATAGCTGAAACAAGGCGTCCCAAGGCTACACTGTCTTTGCCCACTAGCTATTTAAGCAGATTACAACATCACAGTGTAATAGCAAAGATCCTAGCACAAAGAGTGCAACCTGACTTTAGGAGAAGAGTTCCCACTTAAAATTAAAGGCTCATTAGTTGGCCAAGATACCAAGGAGTACAGGGGTCATCTGTCCATTGGTGGTTCATCAGTGGAAACAAGCACTAGTGTTATTTAGCCCCAAGGAAACATATGGTGGTTCACCAACCCAACAAGCACCATATGCCCTTTGCTCCCAACAAGTAGGTTCATCAATCCACCAAGATTCCCAATGGGTTCTTCATCCTCAAGGCTAGCCACTGTTTTATGATTTTTGACCCAGCAAGCCTCTGAGAGAGTTCTTCAGCCATTTTTTTTCTTCCATTTCCTTCGCGTGCGGGAGTCTTCTCCAGAGTCTATTGTCCTTGCCCTCCTATGTGCATGTGTGTGAGAGAGAGAAAAACACATGAATAAGGTTTTCTAACTGACCAATCATCCCTCCTTTTCCTGGTTTCCACGCAATCCACCCTTGGACAACGCAACCCATTCCCATATTGAATACTTTGTCATTTCTTGTTTGTTGTTAGAGGATAAGGACACTTGGACCTGTCATTTTTCTTATTAGTTAACTTATTGCACAATCAACCCATTAAGACCATTTCAACCAACTAGGGCCAACATTTAAAACAACATTTCCCTCAAGCAATATCCTTCCACAAGCAATGGAATTTGTGTCCCTATCTCAACCATTTCAATAATTACAATTATTTACAATAAAAGAAATATTCGTTAGAAATGAAATAGCATAGCAATAGAACACATAAAATATTGCGGAAACACAAACACAAAAATGCATAAAACAAGAGTCACAAATATACATGGTTCACCCAATTTGGGCTACGTCCACAGAGAAATAGACAGTTCTTCCTTTTCTATTATCTAGCAAAATGAAGAGATACAACCTACAAAAAACCCGTTACAATTTCCTCTTTGCTCTCACACAATCTCCTCTCTCTTTCTTGCAAATAATAATAATACACAACCACAATACAATTCCCTCATATAAATTGAGGGTTGCTTTCTAGGGGGAAAAACCCTAAGTTAACATAACTTCTACCATTAGATCTTCCACCTAAACGACCCCCCCACACCCCCTCTTTCAGGGATTGGGATCCAACCATGGTTGAAACAAAAACCTTTGAACAATCAGGAAAATAATCAAGCTCCACACCCAACCATATTAACCAGGCGATGTCATAGAACCCATGACCTCTGTCACACCCTCCTCCCACATCTACCCAAGTAACCGACTAGTTGGGGTAAACATGCGACAAGAGGCTACTATGATATGATTCAACATCCTAGGTAACCTTAAGGAAATGGAATCGATGGAAACACAACACACAGACCTCCCTTAGGTACTTCAAGACCCCTAGGAGGTAATCCACCACTCCAGGTGCCCAACCCTTGAGTTAACCTAGTATTTAGATAAATTAAACCCAAAGTCACTCCCATGACAAGGCATGCATGCAAATGTAACCCTATAGTCGCTCTCACAGGCTTGCCTGCCAGCAATCAGAGACCCAATTTGTTAGTGCTATTCCAGCGACTCCAGGATTTGAGCCACTTTTTTAGGTCCAGAGCCCACGTCACTACTTAGAACTGAACCATCTCTTCAAATCAGTAAAATAACATGTAAATGACAGTACTAGAGAAAAAACTTGTTCAAGACCTTGACTAGACCGCTACTAGCCATAATAGACATTTTGTCAAACACTTAGTAAATATGCAACCTACAGGTGTAAATAACAGATCTAAGCATAGGGGTCTCATACTTATTTGAGATTCGCCATGAAGCATCATTTCCTTATCACTTTAACTACCATTCCGTTCATTAGGTCATAGATACATTGATCATTTAATTACAAGTAAAAACATTATGAAAGCCACACATGGTTGCTGTCATAAAACATGTAAATAACCAGCATAATAGGGACATAATTATCCATGAAATAATAACCATATAAACCACATATAATCCATCATAATACTCATAGAGATATAAGGAGAAATAACCTTTCATTAATGATGTAAAATCCAAACTCTGGATGGGACTTCCACGTTACACCCGACCATAGAATGGTTGAGCCAAATCTCTCTTTAGCCATTCACCCCTGTGCCATATTCCAAGCATGAATGTGGGATCTCATAGAACACATCAATAAAAAACTATCCATGGCTTCCAGAGGCCATCCACCTCAACCCATTAAAAAATGATTACACCTCACAGTCGGACATCACCAAAACCATCATGCGATCGGTCTCTATCCCAACCTTCCAGGGCTCCAGAGCATTTGTTCCAACCCAGCTCCCAAGACTAGTAACTCAACCCACAGCTGCTACCGGGTTCCAGAGTGTTTGTCTAACCAAGGCTCTAGGACTAGTAACTCAGCCCACAACTGTTGTTAGGCTTCGAGAGCATTTTTCCAACCAAGGATTCCAGGACTAGTAACTCAACCCACCAAGGGATTCTAGAGCGTTTGTCCAACCAAGGCTTCTAGGGCTAGTAACTCAACCCAAGTTGTTACAAGGCTTCCAGAGCGTTTTTCCAACCAAGGCTACAAGACTAGTAACTCAACCCAAGATGTTACAGGGCTTCCAGTGTGTTTGTCCAACCAAGGCTTCCAGGAACTAATAACTCAACCCAAGATAAGGAAACATGAGAACCAACCAAAACAAAACAAGGAAATAAACCCACAATCTCCATCGCTATCTAGGAAATGGAAAGGCTAGGCAAATCCACTGTCAATCCAGACAATCCTCCATGCTAGTGACATATCATAACCTAGAAACCACTTGCATGTGCCATGCATGCCAAAACTAGTGAGGAAAACATACATGCAACACAGTACTTGCAAGCCAGACTGTTGTAGCTGCTGATCCCAATGCCCTCTTGTGCTTTCCTGCTCTTCCTTTGCCTTCTTGCTCCAAAAATCCAAGTATGCCACACCCTCCAAGAGTGCTACAAGAAAACTCAGTCTCTAAAAGTATGAGAGAGAGAGAGATAAAAATGAGAGAGCTCCAACACTGAATTGACCAAGTCTTTCCCACTGATCCCCAGAAGCCTTTTTATGAATGAGGCCTTTCTTTTCTTCATTTTCCATTATTTTCATTCATTTTCCTTGTCACATGCAACCTGTGACCTTTCACCTCCTTTTTCTCCTAATTTCCATTATTTTCATAAATAAGTGTCAATTAATGCCTCATGCCTTTCGAAAACCTTAGCCATTGCCTTTGCCAATTCCCTTAGCCATAATAAACCAAATCAACACCCACTAGGATGATTCTCCCACGATTCAGGTTAGAATACGTGTCCCATCGACCGTGGCCTTATATATTTTTTACATGGAATTTTCACTAGGGTCGTTACAACCTCGAAATAGAAAAGGTGCTTTAACGACGAGGACTCAACAAATTAAACTAATCGTCGGGGCTAATGTTTGTTTATTGTTATTATATGACACATTATAATTGTGTAAAATATACAATAAAATGCTATTTAAAATGTTGATGTTATGACATGTGATATTTATGGAGTAATGCCACTTATCAATGTATATTGTATATTGGTAAGTACAATATACGATGTTGCTTATCAATATATGATGTACATTCAACTACTAAAACTTTCCACAGGTTTGAGGTTTGAAGGATAATTATCCTGATGACTAATTTATAATTAGTTATAAAACTTATATATCCTATATAATAAAATCATAAATGCTAATGAATATAAGAACATTGATATCCGTTTTCATAATTACCAAGACTAAGTGCATCCATGTTAGTATTGTCATTTGTTTGTGAGTGTATATTTCAGTGTTCCAATGGAGTACGAGAAGCTCCTAGACTATTCAAAGGGTCGTAGTCTAACTTTTCTACATTTTGGTTCTTTTTTGGGCATATTTTTTGGTCAATTTTTCCTGAAATCCAACAAGGATTTGTTAGAATCACAAGTTTGGATTTTGTAGTCTACATAATCTAAGCCCCATGAGAGTCTTTAAGGGCACTTAATCCATTTATGCATTCAAAAGAACATTTTAAATAACGAAATATCACAATCTTTCCCAAAATTATATCATTGTATTCCAACCAAAAAAAGCCAAAATGTGGAAGAGTTAGACAACACCATTTGAAGGAAATCAATGTTCAAGTCAAGGGATAAACCCTTAGAACATAGGAGGTATATTGGGGTTTCAATTTTTAATAGTGAATAATTGGATATCAAGGAAAAAATTCATAAGTTCATGGTCCTCCCCTAAGCCCTAGCAACAAATGCAGCTAGTGGCTTAGGGGAACCCATCGAGGTATAGTAAATATTCCATAATACTAGAGAGGAGGAAATTATTTCAATGGAGGAATCAAGAGGTAATGGAAATGCTAGGAATTATGCATGTGTGAATAGGAAAGTATACGATTAGGAAGCTATTGGTCATGGCATTGTGATCAAGGAAAATCTCATTGAACTATATCAAGTGAGGAAATTTAGATGGCATACGGAGTTTTCATCCCCCATTAAATGTTTAACTAATTAAAATATGAAAAATTAAGCTTAATATCTATATCTTAACAAGGTAGTATATTTTCAAACCTTAATGGTTTTCTGTGTAGGAATGAAAACCCAATAAAATCATTTCTCAGTGATTGGGAAGGGAGGGATATCAATGGTGGTTAAGGAATGGTTGAGGGATAGAAGGTGAAGAGCTATCTTTGGGAAAAGTAATAGAGTGAATTGAAGGGAAAGATGTAAAATAAAATGGTTGGAGTAGATAGCGGCAAGGGCGGTCAAGAGGAAATAGAAGTGGGTGTGGATTCAAACTTGAAAGGTGAAACTAGTCATAAGAGAGAACATTGCAATTGGTGAAGGTATATCTCTAAGAGAAAAAATATTGTGGAATATTGTGGTCAAGTAATTTCCAAGAAAATATTGTGGAATTGGATCGATAGGGTTTGGAGAGTTATATTAGGTTATATGCATACTTTCTACATTCCAACTAAGAGATGGTTGGCCTTTGAATTCAAGTCTAGTTCTAAAATATAGAGATTTTGAATGAAATAAGATATTGGGGGTTTATCATTCTAACCCTACGAAATCGGTCTTCATGTTTTGATTAAAGACTAGAAAAGAAAACCATGCAATAAAACTAGTCAACTCTTTCCCTTCAACTATGGAACAACGATATTTTGAATACAATTGGTAGTAGCATGAGGTCATTCATCAACTCAGAAAATTAGTGACCAAAATTTTAATCAAGATAAATATCATAAAAGGTCTTCAAAGGTAATGGGGATTGAAATTGTAACATCCACCTCCCACAATTACCCAAGCTTACCAATCCATCGGGGTAAATATGTGATGAAGAGCTATGATGATTTGACTTGACCTCTTATATCACCTTAAGGAAGTGGAATTGACACAACCTAAACCTTATTGACCTCCCTCAGGTACTACAGGACCCCCAAGGGCTAAACCACCCTTCCAGGTACCCAGACCCTGAGCTAACTTTTTTTTTCACTGACTTGAACCCTTAGTCACATGCACGAGCCTCCAAGAGAGAGACTAAAGGCCTCCAGTCGCATGCACAAGCCTATGAGGGAGATATTGAAGTCCTTTTCATCCAGTTTTGTGCATGTGACTGCGAGATTTGAGCGAATTTTTTAGGGCTAAGATCCAGACCACTACCCAGAACTTGATAAGACTTTCCAAAACAATAAATGACACAAAGACAAAGCTTATAACTTGATCAATGACTTGGCTTAACCAAGCTTATCCATGAATTTTTTTTTGTCAAACACGTCATGAACATGTATTCTCTAGGTCATAAATGTACATTTGAGCATAAAGATCTCATACTTATCTGAGAATTGTAAAGCAGATTTGATGCCCTCTCATAATAGTTGCAATATCATCTATTAGGTCATGCATTTATTAACATTTCATTTACTAACCAAAACATGATGAAGGACATAACTCAAGTCTGTAATAAACCATGCTTATAACCAACATATAACTAAAGAAATATCAATGATGGAACAACCATTAAAGCCACATGATAACAAGTACATTTACTCATAAAATACAAGAGGACAATAACTCTCATTATCATATGCAAAACCAACTAAGTCGAGGACTTCCATGTACCGCCCGACTGTAGATTGGATTGAACCAAATCTCTCTTTCAACCAATCACCCTCGCGCCATATTCCAAGTATGAATGTGGGATCTCATGGAATAAACCAAACATAACCAAACCAAGGCTTCCAGAAGCCATACCACTGCAACCCTCAACTAGTGATTCCACCTCATGGTTGGACATCACTAACCATCACCAGATTGGTCCCTACCCAAGTTGTCCAGGGCTCTAGAACATTTGTTCCAACCCGACTCCAGGACTACTAACTCAACCCACAGTTGTCACAGGGCTCTAGAGTGTTTATCCAACCAAGGCTCGAGGACTAGTAACTCAACCCACCCAGGGCAACAGAGCATTTTTCCAACCAAGGATTCTAGGACTAGTAACTCACCCTGAGTTGTTTTAGGGCTTCAAGAGCGTTTTTCCAACCAAGGCTCCAGGAACTGCAAGTCAAACCTGTAGTAGATGTGTTGACAGTGCTGGACCCACCAACATGTAAGGGGATCTCCCTAGTAAGAAGTCCCAATTAGACCTCAGACTGTTTGGTGTAGGAGTCCTAGCAGTGGGTCGTACGGTAATGCCTTGACCGCAATTTCACACAGGGGCAAGTAAGATGTCTCTATTGGTCGCAAGGGTGTGACATATGCAACAAGCCAAGGAAGGTGCATGAGAGGTTCTAAAACATAGGGGTTGAGATGAGTGTGCCCCTTGGAAACATGTGATAGCACGGAGTTAAGAAGGGAACACACGAGCAAAGATGCATCACAAGATGGAAGGCAAGTTAGCTAGCAATCCAAAGTGATGGTTAAACCAACAACGCGTTTTAGAAAGATTCATACATACATACACAAAAATAGCTATGCATGCATGCGTAAGCAAACATATACATATATCACTTAGAGTAAACAGATAGTTGAAATACAATACAACAAATGCATGAAACGTGTTGGCTCTTGTTATGTTAAGAAGTGTAAGTTCCAGTCATACAATACATCCATGTCCAACCACTAGTTTTGACAACGGAACGTTATAGCCACAACCGCCTGCTCCTCCAAATAGATATACTAGCTCTGCGCAGTGGAGAAGCCAAGGCTTGTTACAATATTGTCCAAGGTCTCTCTAAGATAGTCTTATCGGAAGCTTGGCTGACCAAAAGCCTTTACAATGAGTTATGAGGTTCTATTTATAGCAAAGGGTGGGGTGACCCTTGACATTCCCCTTTGTGACAGTTCATCTACCCTCATGACTCTTCATTTACTATATGACTATTACATCCAACTATCGACACTTGAACTTCCACTTGACAAGACGTTACATTGCAATGCACATGTGACCATGTGAGACAAAATTGCTTGAGCAAACCATGCAAGACATCACTGACACTCAGTCCGTTATGATGAGACCAACTCTTTGACATGCTTGTGTTGGTGAAGGTGGTGAGCTGATGCCAAGCTTGGTCGTTCATGATGGTGTGCATACGCTCCATGGTGACATATTGCTGAAGTGAACTCTTGCCTTCATTGCATCCGTGTGCACTGATATGGATCCTCTGTCCAACTCGTCTCATAACATGCGCATGGTCATCTTGGTGTGATCGGACTGGAAACATGTTGATGCATAGTGTCTACGCTACTCTCCAAGCATGTGATGGTGGCCATGCACATCAACGTTTTGAGGTACATGTTCAGCTCCAGTCAGACTTGCTTCTTGTCTTCGCCTTTGTGAGTGTGTCGAATGGGTGGGATCGCATGCGTGCGCACAATGACATGCATGTTGCTGCATTCCCTTGCATGTGATCAACAACACTGCTCACCTTGTCTACTCTATGCCAGTTGCTGG
Organism: Pinus tabuliformis; assembly: GCA_031772625.1. Taxonomy (NCBI): domain Eukaryota; kingdom Viridiplantae; phylum Streptophyta; class Pinopsida; order Pinales; family Pinaceae; genus Pinus; species Pinus tabuliformis. The sequence goes on from CM062816.1 coordinate 1,529,126,862, forward strand.
GATGGATCTATAACTTGTACAGGTGTAGTTTCATCTGTCTACGCATGTTGTGCCCCCTGTTGTACCTGTTCCTGCTGCAACTCATTCTCTCGTCCATGTAGCTCTTGCTCTTCCTTGAGTTGCTGCTTCAACACATGCAACTCCTTCTCTGTTCCATTATCTTCCTTCACGCGACCTTCGTGTCGTGTCGTTACCTCATAGCCTCAATCTCCAAAGTTGCTTTCATCACAAGTGGATCTGCTTGAGCTTGCAACTTTGTTCTGCCTCTATGTTGTCAACAACCTTCCTCTTGTGTTCGTTGCATTCGGTATGCTACCTTCAACTGTTGTTCATGGTGTTTCTTGCTGTGATGCTAATCGCTGTGATGCTGCTACCATATTATCTTTATGTCCTTGTCTACAAACAACTTGATGTCTTCATAGGTAGGCAAGCTCATAGACATTGGATTCGCTACAACCCACGTTGTGCTCTCAATGGTGTCCTTTGACTCTGCTCTCCCGAAGGCCATTGTACTTGTGCTGTTGAGGGGCAGATGAACACCTGCGATACCTGGAGACATGGAAACACTCATGGAAAGAAATCTGTCATTCGAAAACTAAAACAAACTTGAGAATTAACTTGCAACATACCTGTGTGACTGATCATGAAGGTTGCGCAATTTCCACCAGGAGGTCGGGAGACTGATTGCCAAAACTGTGCAAGGCACATTGTGGGTAGTTAGGAGGCTAACTGACTGCTGGAACTGTACAATGCACAGTCTAGCTTGGCCTGCTGAGCACTGAAACTGCACAATGCTCAATTTCAGTCAACAGTGACATGCAACCAGCAAACTGCATTGCGTAGTTTCTGGGGCCAACAAGACACTGCCTCCAAGAATTGTGCAGTGCAAGCCTGGAGGTTAGTGCCTGGATATACTTGTGCAATTTCTGGGGGGAAGGCAGAGTCTTTACTTCCGATAATGCGCAGTGCTAGCCGGGCAAGGCACGGTCCGGGCCAAGGCAGCCTAATCCGACTGACAGGTGACTGGAAACATGAGAAGTGTGAATGCATGATGAGATGAGTGAAAAAAAGAGTGAATGATCATTCATGCAAACAACAAGTGCATGATTCAGAAAATGGGAAAGCATGCATGTGTGAAGCGAGTCACCGCAATGGCGATCGTTCGTGCAAAACAGTGTCATGCATGCGACAGTAGTGAGATGTTAATGAAAACTAAAATGATGATAGTACAAGCTATTATGTATCAAAATGACAGCAAGTGCTCACCAAAATCAAGCAGATAACATTCATACGAAGCGAAACACAAAAAGCGCCAGAAACGCAAGACGAAACATGAAAAGCAGGCTTACCGCAAAACAACTTAGCTGAATGTGTGACGACTCCTAGATGCAATGTGGGATGTCGGAGTTGTAAGATCAATGTGAGAAATGAGCTCTGCAACATCTGGTTGATGAGTTTCACTAAAATTGAGGTTGCGACGCGCATGCCACAAATTTATGGAAAGTGACACTTGTTGGGAGGTTTATGAAATGATCCTTGCATGTAACCTCCAACTACTAAAAATAGATCCCTGAAACAAGGGATGTCTTTGCATGTTGCCTTGGGGGAGAAGCCCATGCATGCAAATCAGTTTGCTCGGTCCTAGAGGGAACTGGTCAATTCAACTACACATGCAATAGTCTGCTCAGCTGGGAGGAAAAAATATACATTTCTGGGAGGAAGCTGGGCTGGCTGCCTAGAGGGATTACACAATTTCTGGGCAGATTAGCTGACTGCTGCCGAGAATCGCACAATTTCTGGGTTGAGCAGCCCTGCTAGGAGGAATTGGACAATTTTCTCAGTGAACAGTGACAGGCAGATTTGCACAATTTTGGAGCCCAGCAAGTTGCCAGATAGAATTGCGCAATTTATGGAGGGAAGGCTGGTTGCCCTCCAAAATTGCACAATTTCTTGAGGGAGATGCTTAGCCTACAACTGGACTAAGTCTGGTGAAACAACCTGTGAGGGGCATGCAACAAGATTTGATGGACAAGCTGTCATTCTGCAAGAAAATCACCGAAGTTATGTACTTGATAAGACAAGACATATTGCTGTGAAAGGTTGGTAGGAAGGCTCCAAAATGAAGCTAAGGAAAAATTTTGGAGGGTGGTTGTAGCCACTACAACACTTGGCGACACACTGGTAGAACTCCAGCTCTTTGAATGGACCTTGTTCGTGAAAAGCAAGTCTAACACCTCCGGAAGTATTGTTCAGTTCTCAGTTCATCTTGGTTTCTACACTTGCTTGATTGTAAGATGTAGCATCTGCCAAGATCTTGGTTGATTGACACACATTCCAAGCCAAGTCAACATAGTTGTTTCGATTGGGGTTGAGGGGTATATTGGTGCACAAGCAGTATAGTCGTCAAAGTCTTAGTTTCATCTCTGGTGTTGCTCCGCTGCCAGCAAGCCTGGACAGTACCCCGACGGAGTCACGTAGGAACACAAGCATGGCTTCACTGCCAGTGAGCTTGGTCAGTACCCCGGCGGAGTTACTTGCATCACCTCTCTACGCAGGAAGCCTTTCTCTTCTTTCGCCTTATTCATTTTTCATTTTTTTCAAACTTTTTTCACTTTTTCATTTTTTCATTTTTCATCTTCATAATTGTGCATAACACTTATTCATTTTAGAGGTGGAAGAGGGATCCCAACTTATTGAGAGTAGAAGAGGTTGTTCCTTCAGAGAAGTAGTTTATGTATAGTATGTATACCTCTGACATGCTTGTTAAGGTTTTCCCCCTCACCTTACTCTACTTGACTGAGCTGACAAGGATTAGCCCAAAAACAACCAACTAGAGTAGGTGATACTAGTTAATGTGCAAGCGTTGTATTTTCACCAAGGTTCACTTTGAACAATATGTATTTTCCATTGATGTATCATGGACTGAAGACAAAAGTTCTTACATAAGAGAGTGGACAACAGATAACCAAATGTTGATAGTTATACAAGTCCTCTTGTACTTTACCCAGCTTGTTTCAAGAGTTGCACACGGTCCATGCAAAACTAACCTATGGAAAATAACAAGCAAAAAAATAAAAAATCAAAGCAAGAATCAGAAGAAAATGCGGAAGCAAAGTGAGTAAGAAAACAAACAAGAAAACAAACAAACACACAAATAAATAAGCAAACATGCATGAAAGAAAATAGCTCAAAAAAAGCACTACTCCTACTCCTAAGCTAACAATGCATGGGTCATCTCACGTGAAGTGATACTTCCAATGCAGCCACCGTTGCATTGGTTGACCCATGTTGGTGAAGGCACGGTCTGTGAACATCGCAGTTGTGCAAACCAGCAAGCATGAAATATATAACGATGAAAACGGACACACTCCAATCTTACAAGAGACCATAGACCAAAGATGAGTGAAAGCGCATGACATGCACTCTGTGGAGCTGCCATGGTGTTGTGCTACACTGCGTACATATCTTGAGTGTATGCATTCTCTTGACTGTGACATGCAAGCAAACATGAGAAAGGTAGACCACTTACGTTGTGCATATGTGCTTGCTATGTAATATTCCTCTAATGCATGAGTGATGGGATTGTGTAGTTCGAGTGGAGGAAGCGAAATCTAGGGGTTTGGTTGATCTTGAATGTAAAGCAGAGAGTGATAAGGACCCTTGAGTGTTTCAGCAATTTCCTGACCAGAAGTGAAACCAACCTCAGGATAGCGAGGGCCTGACATAACCATCAGCTCAGGCTGAAGTGCCTCGACAGTCTGCGGGGTTTCGACTTCGTTTATAGATAGATCACCGTAGACTAGTGGCTTAGACAGATTAACAATGATTGAATAAAAAACGTGATCAGATGAAGAAGTAGCGAGATCATGACAACCAAGATCAGAAAATCCAGGATGTTTGTCAACATCCTCATGATTTGATGAATCAGGAAGAGGGGTAGATGAGAAGCAAATATGTTCACCCTCTTTGCTTTTAGAAATGACATATGACTGATTGGACAGATTTTCGGAGGAAGATGTGTCCTCTCTGCACTGTAATGACAGATTGACATATGACGTGTCCTGTGAATGATTGGAAGTAGAAACATCCAGAAATGGGTTTTCACAGGGGAAATGAGCAGTGGCAGAATCACAAGGGATGTCAAGATAAAGCGGATGAGGCGCGGTTGGAAGGGAGTCATCCTTCACCACGAGTTCTTCTTTAGATTCCCGCACACACTCATCATGAATGATGGCACAAGTTTCCTGCATAACACCAACTCCGTTGACAACTTGATCCTTGTTCACAACAGGTGAGGAGTTCGGAATGGGAAAACACAAGACAGTACAATCCGGAGGATCAACAAAACGCAGGGACGGAGGTTGAGGGAACAAATCCACGTGAAAACCAATAGGCTTGCAAGCCAAATCTATGCAGATATCAAGAGCAAGTGGGGTGGGAGGATGTGACAGTTCAATAGATGTGTGTGCATGATCTCCCACATCACTCTACGGTGGTGGAGCTGTTTGAGGAGGTGAAGGCGGATAGTCACTTGTGACAACAACTGTGCCTGCCTGTGATTGCACAGCTCCATCACCGAAGTGTGCTGAGCAGGGTTCGGATATGCGAAGAAGATACTCAAATATTCCATAAAGAAATTCCCAATCAATTTCATCTTCGGGAAATCGGTATGCAAGATTACAAAAGCGTGTGTAAAACTGATCAACAGATTCATCGGGTGCTTTTCGTAATTTCAGAATTTCTTGATCGAGTGCTTTATGGTTAAAGTGATTGAAAGCACAGTCTATCTCTGCGACCAAATGAGCAAGAGAATGAATAGATTTTTTGGGCAGCGTGGCACACTAGTGCATGGGGTGCCCTCGAAGCGTGTAGACGAACAATGCGCAGGTCATGTACTCTTCAAAGATTCCATGTCTTTCGCATGAGCCTACAACACCAATCGCATGCCTAACCAAGGCTACGTGGCCTCCACCATCAAATTTTTTATGTGACAAATTATCCTAGATCTTTTCCGAGATAATGAAGTCATTTCCATAAGACATACACTCCGAAAGAGCAACTCTATAGTTAGTCATGATAGATATGTAGAGATTCAAAACATATGTGAGGACTCAGCTTGTCATCTGGCCCTCCTTCTAGCACCAAAATGTTGATGGTGCTGGACCCGCCAACATGTAAGGGGATCTCCCCGGTAAGAATTCCCAATTAGACCTCAAATCGTTTGGTGTAGGAGTCCCAATAGTGGGTCGTATGGTAATGCCTTAACCGCGATTTCACACAAAGGCAAGTAAGATGTATCTGTTGGTAGCAAGGGTATGACATATGCAACAAGCCAAGGAAGGTGCATGAGAGGTTCTAACACATGGGTGTTGAGATGAGTGCGCCCCTTGGAAACCTGTGATAGCACGGAGTTAAGAAGGGAACACACGAGCAAAGATGCATCACAACATGGAAGGCAAGTTAGCTAGCAATCCAAAGTGATGGTTAAACCAACAACACATTTTAGAAAGATTCATACATACATACATACATAGAAATAGCTATACATGCATGCGTAAGCAAACATATACATATATCTTTTAGCGTAAACAGATAGCTGAAATACAATACAACATATGCATGAAATGTGTTGGCTCTTGTTATATTAAGAAGTGTAAGTTCCAGTCATACAATACATCCATGTCCAACCACTAGTTCCGACAGCGAAACGTTACAGCCACAACCGCCTGCTCCTCCAAAGAGATATACTAGCTCTACGCAGTGGAGAAGCCAAGGCTCATTACAATACTGTCCAAGCTCTCTCCAAGATAGTCTTATCGGAAGCTTGGCTGACCAAAAGCCTTTACAATGAGTTATGAGGTTCTATTTATAGCAAAGGGTGGGGTGACCCTTAACATTCCCCTTGTGACAATTCATATACCCTCATGACTCTTCATCTACTCTATGACTGTTACATCCAACTTCAACACTTGAACTTCCACTTGACAAGACGTTACATTGTAATGCACATGTACCAATGTGAGACAAAATGGCTTGAGCAAGCCATGCAAGACATCACTGACACTTTGTCCATTGTGATGAGACCAACTCTTTGACATGCTTGTGATGGTGAAGGTGGTGAGATGATGCCAATCGTGGTCATCCATGATGGTGTGCATGCGCTCCATGGTGACATCTTGCTGAAGTGAACTCTTGCCTTCGTTGCATCCGGGTGCACTGATATGACTCCTCTGTCCAATTCATTTGATAACATGTGCATGGTTATATTGGTGTGACCGGGCTGAAAAAATGTTGATGCATAGTGTCTATGCTTCTCTCCAAGCATGTGCTAGTGGGCGTGCGTATCAACTTGTCAAGGTACATGTTTAGCTCCAATCGGACTTGCTTCTTGTCTTCACCTCGGTGAGTGTGCTGAATGGGTGGGATCACATGCATGTGCACAATGACATGCATGTTGTTGCATTCCCTTACATGCGATCCACAACACTACTCACTTTGTCTACTCCATACTAGCTTCTGGGATGGATCTATAACTTGTACGGGCACAGTTTCATCCGTCTATGCATGTTGCACCCCCTGCTGTACCTGTTCCTGATGCAACTCATTCTCTCATTTATGCAACTCTTGTTCTTCCTTGAGTTGCTGCTTCAGCACATGCAACTCCTTCTCTACCTTCGCATGACCTTCATGTCGTGCCATCACCTCATAGCCTCAATCTCCAAAGTTGCTTTCATCACAAGGGGATCTGCTTGAGCTTGCAACTTTTTTCTTCCTCTGGTTGTCAACAACCTTCCTCTTGCATTCGTTCCATCCAGTATGCTGCCTTCAACTGTTGTTGATGGTGCTTCTTGCTGTGTTGCTGCCATCTTATCTTGATGTCCTTGTCTACAAACAACTTGATGTCTTCATAGGTAGGAAAGCTCGTAGACACTGGCTTGGCTACAACCCACATTGTGCTCTCAATGGTGTCCATTGACTCTGCTCTCCTGAAGGCCATTGTACTTGTGCTACTGAGGGGAAGATGAACACTTGCGATACTTGGAGACATGGAAACACTCATGGCAAGAAATCTGTCAGTCGAAAACCAAAACGAACTTGAGAACTAACTTGCAGCATACCTGTGTGACTGATCATGAAGGTTGCGCAATTTCCACCGGGAGGTCAGGACACTGACTGCCAAAACTGCACATGGCATAGTCCAGGCTGATAGGAGGCTGATTGAATACTGGAACTGTGCAATGCACAGTCCAACCTGGCCTTTTGAGGACTAAAACTGCACAATGCGCAATTTCAGTCAGCAGTGACATGCAACCAGCAAACTGCATTGCGTAGTTTCTGGGGCCAATAGGACACTGCCTCCAAGAATTGCGCAATGCAAGCCTGGAGGTCAGTTCCTGGCTAGAATTTCACAATTTCTGGAGGGAAGGCAAAGTCTTCGCTTCTGGAAATGCGCAGTGCTAGCCGGGCAAGGCACAGTCCGGGCCAAGGCAACATAGTCTGGCCGACGGGTGACTGAAAACATGAGAAGTGTGAATGCATGATGAGATGAGTGAAAATAAGAGTGAATGATCGTTCATGAAAACAACAAGTGCAGGATTCAGAAAATGGGAAAGCATGCATGTGTGTGAAGTGAGTCGTTGCAACAGTGACCATCCGTACGAAACAGTGCCATGTATGCGACAGCAGTGAGATGTTAACAAAAACTGAAATAATGCTAGTACAAGCTAGTATCTATGAAAACGACAACAAGCGCTCACTGAAATCAAGCAGATATCATTCATACGAAGTGAAACACAAAAAGTGCCAGAAACGCAGCGCGAGACATGAAAAGCGGGCTTACCCAAAAACAAATAAGTTGAATGTGCCGACGACTCCTAGATGTAATGTGGGATGTCATAACTACAAGATCGATGTAAGGAATGAGCTCTACAGCTTCTGGTTGATGAGTTTCGATAAAATTGAGGTTGTGACATGTATGCCACAATCCTAGGCCAAGCGACACTTGGTGGGAGGTTTTTGAAATGATCCTTGCATGTAACCTCCAACTGATAAAAATAGATCCCTGAAATAAGGGATGCCTTTGCATGTTGCCTTGGGAGGAGTAGCCCATGCATGCAAATCAGTTTTTCTCGGTCCCAGAGGGAACCGGTCAACTCAACTGCACATGCAACAGTCTGCTTAGTTGGGAGGAAAAAAATGCACATTTCTGGGAGGGAGTTGGGCTGGCTGCCCGAGGGATTGCGCAATTTTTGGGCAGAGCAGCTGATTGCTGCCCATAATTGCACAATTTATGGGTTAAGCAGCACTGCTAGGAGGAATTGTGCAATTTTCTCAGTGAACGGTGACATGTAGATTTGCACAATTCTGGAGCCCAACAGGCTGCCAGACATAATTGTGCAATTTATGAAGGGAAGGATGGTTTCCCTCTAGAATTGCACAATTTATTGAGGGAGATGCTCAACTTGCAGCTAGACTAAGTCCAGTGAAATAACTTTTGATGGGGATACAACAAGCTTTGATGGATAGGTTGTCATTTTGCAAGAAAATCACTGAAGCTTGTGTACTTGACAAGACAAGACATGTTGCTATGAAAGGTTGGTAGGGAGGCTCCAAAACAAAGCTAAGGAAAAATTTTGGAGGGTGGTTGTAGCCACTACAAAAAGATGTTGATCCCGATGTCCCCTTGCACTTTCTTACTTTTCCTTTGCCTTCTTTCTCCTAATCCAAAGTATGATTAAAATCTTCCAAGAGTGCTCCAAGAAGCTCTAAGTGTGCCAAAGTATGAGAGAGAGAATAGAGAGAGAGCTCCAAGCTAAAATAAAAAAAAGCCATGAACTAATCCTCATAAGCCTTTTTATTAATGAGGCCTCTATTATCTTCATTTTCTAGTATTTTCCTTCAATCTCCTCCTCACATGCGACTTGTGACCTTTCACCTTCCTTTTCTCCTAATTTCCTTTATTTTCATAAATAAAATTCCAATTAGTGCCTCTCCCCTTTCCAAAGCCTTTTCCAATCTCCATAGCCATTAATTATTCACCAGTGATCCCCGTCACTATGTTTTTCCCAACATTCAACTTGGAATATGTGTCCCATGACCTTCATCTTATTTTTCCTTTATTAAATTTATTACATGGATTTTTAACTAGGGCTGTTACAAAACCCTCCCCCTTGGGGGAACACCGTCCTCGGTGTTCAATGACACCTATAACCCAACAAAGCACATGCTGCCCATGCAGCTTTATAACATAAATTGATGCAACATTTACACCATATCCACTACTGAAAACAAAACCAACATATCATTAACACCATACCACTTATTGGAGCTTTATAACACAGCTTGTTGCAGTATTTACATTATACATATGCATATATAGACATAACCAAAATATATACCAAAAACATATCCTCAACCAGCGAATAGAGAAGGACACATAGCCCACATATGATCAACCATCTCCCATGTAGCTTCATCGGGTCCAAAGTGCTTCAATTGCACTTTAACTTGCTCAATTGCTCGATTAGCTCAGGAATCTTATCTTGAGATGATAGTCCAATGATAACTTGCTCAAAGTGATTCCATTGCACTTTAACCTGACGAAACCATTTGCCCTGAGATTATAGTCCACACCCTATTCACATGTACCCTGCTGTAACCTTTGCATAAGCTCCCTATACCTGTCATCTTATTGTCCTGCCTGCAATATCCGATCCTATAAATTTGTCCCATAAGAACTCATAATTTTTATATGATTTACTTGTACTCTTCTGCTAAGAGCATCTGCAACCCTGTTCTCTTTATCCTTAATGTACCTAATCTCGAAGTCAAACTCACCGATCGTTTCCAACCACCGAGCTTGCTTTGAATTCAGGTTTGGTTGGTCAAATAAATATCTCAATCCACTGTGGTCACTCATCAAGATGAATCACCTGCCAAGAAGATAGTGTCTCCACATCTTTAATGCATGGACGATCGTTGCTAACTCAAGATCATGTGTCACATAATTAAGCTCATGCTCATTCAATTTCCTTGATTCATAACATATTACCTATCCTTCCTGCATAAGAAGCCCACCAAGTCCTCTTTTGAAAGCATTTGTACACACCACAAACTCTTTTTCTGGATCTACATTATTTAGAACTCGAGCATTTGTAAGCAATTGTTTCAGCTGCTCAAAACTTGTCGCAAATTCCTCTATCCATTCAAATTTATTACCTTTTCATTGCAAGGATGTAATAGGATAGGAAATACGTGAGAAGTTCCTGATGAAACTCTTGTAATAGCCTTCTAGTCCCATGAATGATCTGACCTCATCCACATTCCTAGGATTTGCCCATTCCATGCTAACTCTCTGTTGGGTAGGGTACCCCCTAGGTCAAAGTTTTGTAAAGAGCCTGCATTTTGAGGAGTAGAACATGCTTTGCGCACTGTTTTAGGAGTCATAGGGGATTTAGGGCAAATCAAAGCCCCTTATTTTGTAAAAGGATGAGATTAATTTGTATGTTTTGAGCTCCACCCATGGTTTGTGGACCATGGTATTGTAAAATAAAAAAGATATATAAAGGGGTGTCTTAGTAAGTGAAAGGTCACTCAATGAAGCAATTGATGGATATGTTTTGACATTTTTTGGGTCTGTAATTGTAATATATTTATGTGCGAAGGGGAAGGCTCTTGCAACTGTGTGCACGGAGACCTTGGTAAGTCTGCAATTGTGTGCACAAGGTAAGAAGGATTGTAATTGAGAAGATATGAAGATAATAAAGAAGATTTTGAAGGAAGATCTGTGTACTTACATTTTGTACTTTAATTTATGCAATTAATATTTACTTTTGTGCCAGAATTAGTATATGAATGTTGTTCCAATTAATTACAGTTAAGATCCATTGATTTATTCATGGTAGATAGAGCTTTAGATATGCGAAGGAGTCTTTTTGTATGAATAGATCGGATTCAGTATAATATTAAGATCGCACAGTGCAGTAATAGATCTGTAGGTGAGTCAAACTAAGCTAAGATCCACACTCTATATCCTTCTGGATGCGGAAATATGGTTCTAGCATCCCCCAATATCGCCTCGGGTGAGACTGCGGTCTGTGTGAGTAGATATTTTCCGAAAGGGCCGGTGATAAAGGGTTTTGTTGGTTAGTGCAGCTAAATCTCAACCTAGGTCTCAGCTCCTCAAGCCAAAAAATGGTTCTGTTGTTGGGATAGAGATTTGTCTGAGGGATATGTGATGTGGCATCCATCTAGAAAAGAGATTCAAGATTGGTTCGATCTAAAGTTGCGTGAATTTGCAGCACAAGAGAATAGAAATTTGCGTCTGTCAACATAAAGGTGGTTGCAGAGGTATATCTTTATAGAACAACACAAGATCTTTATCGCATTGTTTGAGCAACACAAGTGCGTTTCAAAACTAGCTAAAAGTAAGACCTGTTGGAAGTGCGACGAGCCTGCTGCATGGACCCCAGAGCTGATTAAGCGATTCAAGGAGACTGAAAATAAGATCACAAGAGCTGTTGACTACTGGATCGATAGTGTTCTCAGGGGCTTTATAACTGAATTCTCGATTGACACATCAGTATCCTAGAGTTAAGCTGAGCACCGTTTTTTCAAGGGTCCATGAGGTAAGTATTTGAATTCCTTAAAGCTCTATATTAAGATGTTGTTATGTGAAAAGGGCGTACTGCTCATGCAAGAAGATTGATGTTTAAAAGAAATACTGGATCTACGCGGAGCAAAAATATATTCAGAATATACCGTGATAATTTCGCTGAAACTATTTACAGTCTGTTATTGGGTGAGTCAGAAAGCAAAGAAGAAAGGAGCAACCCTAGCACGCCTAGAGGTGCGTCACAGTAAAATTATCAAGGCACTTATGAGATTCCCCATTCGACCATTCCACCTCCACCTCCACCCCATACACCTACACCTCCACCTCCCCCATTTAATATGGCTAACGCAATAAATATGCCTATTTTTAAGGGCTAGGGATCAGATGATACCGAGCAATTTTGGTTTGTCACAGAAATTGTATGGAAAGTGCAACAAATAAATGATAAAGATATGAAGAAATATTAGCTTGTCACAACGCTGTAGGACAGAGCATTGTTGTGGTATATTAAGTAAAGTACAACAAACCCAACCACTTTGCTAGCTGAGACAAAGAAAGCACTAAACACAGAGTTCAAGAAACCAAAGTCGCAGTCGTAGTGCATTACAAAGATAAAAGAGATTAAGCAAGAAGTCAACGAGACTGCTTGGGAATTAGATCAAAGATTAAAATGTTTGTTGGGACAAGTCAACTTTCAGATCTCCGATGAGCAACACAAAGAGTGTTATGTAGCTATGTTATTACTGCATCTCAGATTACCGCTATCATAACAAAAGATCACATCGCAAGCTAAGGCATTAGAAATTGTGATTAAGCTAAAAGCATCGGTAATATAGGATACTCACGTAGAAGTTCAACAGATACAAAACCAGTTAGTGAGCTTACATATGGAGCTACAAGATTTGAATAAGGGAAAAGAAGTTCGGTCTGATATGCGCTCAGACGTTTGGTACATAAAGTGTAAAGTGGAGGGTCATTATAAGGACCAGTGTCATGTCTATCATGATAATTTGGTTGTTGGAGGTCCTAATCCTCTTAAGCTAGAACCTAGTTCTAGGCCAAGTACTGGATCGAGTGTCTGGTGTAGTATTTGTCGAGTCGCAGGCGAGCACCCGACTAACCACTGTTATTTGGTACAGAAGTATGTGTAGTTGCCAAAGAAATTATTTTGTAACTTCTATCGGTTAGTAGGACATGATGAAAGAAATTGTCACAGCTATGATTTGATGATAGAGCAAACTGTGACGTACAGAATGCAAGCTAAAGGTCGTTCTCAGGAAGATCATGGTTCACTTGCATCCCATGGAGGATTTCAGGGTCGAGGACGAGGTCGAGGAGGGGGCGCTGTGTTATAGACATTTTTGTGCCTTACAGCATGAAGCATGAAATGTCCATAATCTAAGGGATCCAAAGTCCCTAAACATGTTGTTCCTACCCCTAGAGGAACAAGGCCTGCAAACCACAACACTTAATAAAAGTTCTCCACCTGAAAACATTAAAAAACAAGGCAATTCTGGATCATGTCAACTGCTCCACTGAGCATCTGCGCTGAATGTCAACTGCTCCACTGTCTACCTGCGTTGAATGTCAACTGCAAAGAAGGCTACCTGCGCTGGGCGAGTTTGGACATGTGGCACAGTCATTCCTCAAGGTGTCAATGCCCAGGAAGCTTCCAAAATGACACTTGGATCAGGGAATTCGACTGGTGATGAGTAAGAGGTTCTAGATCTCCAAGTGGAAGCAAGAACCTCCAAGTGGACTCAAGAACTGAAGAAGAACTGAAGTGAGAGAGGACACTAGTCAGCTTCATGCCAGCCTCAAGCTGATTCATCCTTTCTCCAAAACTCCTATATATAGATCTCTCTCATGAGGTCTAGGGGGGGGGGGAATCTTGTGAATGTAAAGAATTGTTGTTGGTTTGAGTTTAGAATTATTGGGAGATTTGCTTTGAAGGAGGTGAAGAGGAGATTTCTTTCTGCTGGGAAGGTGATGCTGGATTGGGCCTCTTATGGTTGTATCACTTCCTGAACCTTACTTCTTCCATTAATAAAGCATTTGAGGTTCTTCTATATGCATGTATCTCAATGGTGTTTTGTTATACTTGTGTATTTGATTTATTCTAATCCTTGAATCAATTATGAATGTATGCTTCTTGTAGTTTCCCTCTCTTGCCATTTTGCAGGATCTTGGTGTAGCTGGGCCAGTGAAAAAGCAAGGAGCTGGGGGCAAGTAGCAAGGAGAGAAGATTGGATCAATCATTAGCGAAAGACATCGGTTAGTGGATCTCTTTCTCCCCTCTTTTACATCTCATAAAGAAGTAATCTCGAATAGCTTTGCTTTGATTGTTGCTAAGGAGCTATCACCCTTAGAGTGGGATAGGGTCATTCCGTATTGGATACTTTTCCCAACAACAAATTGGCGACTCCACTGGGGATCGTATCTTGTTGGTTGTTTGTGTTTTTGCTATTCATTTCCTAAACACAGGGAGTACCGAATCGAACTGCATTTGGATCTTTCAAATGCAAAGTAGAAGGCAGCTACTCTAGCTCAGTTTCTGGGCATGTTTATGATTTGAAGAGCTGATCCACAAGGACTTTGAACAGCTCTTAGTGATATCTTTTCATCCTCCTTTGAATCATCCTTTAGTGTGTACTTGATTGGTAGCTTTGATTTGGCCAAAAACTGTTGATTTTTGAGCAATCTGTGACCCAGAACTTGAGAGAAACGAGAGTTTCTCCTTCATTGCAAGCACTGTGAAGGCAGTCTGCATTTCAACGCAGGTCCCGAAGGGGCTACCTGCACTGAATGTCAAACTGACTGTGTTCTACCTGCGCTGAACCAGTTTGGCCTTGTGCAACTGGGGTTCTCTACTTTCTGTTGCCCTGTTTTCATCCCTGTTTTTGCAGCCTGTTGTCAGTCAATGTACCTATCTGAAACCACCTTTCTTTTCCACTATTCCGCCTCGGTTGTATAAAGAAACTGTATTTGTTCTTTGTGTATTTCTTATATCATTTGCAGTTTCCCATAACGAAAGTGAACTAGTCTTGCTGTGACCTCTTAGATCTAGACCTGTGATAAGTGTCGTTCTGATCTTAAGAGTTAGTTTATTTGCTGTTCATAGCTGATTGAGCTTTTGCTTTCGTCGTATGGTCTGAATTTATGTATTTCTAGTGTTGAAACAAGTAAATCTTAAAGTGTCTTTTGATTTTGCACAAAAGCTTGTTTGCTTTCACTTGAAATTGAATTCAAAGTTATACAACAGCTTTCTTTTTGTAGTACATCAACATTAAGAAAGAGAAAAGAAATACCTGCATTGTGCATTTTGCATTTGATAAGTTTGCATGCTGGATTCAGGGAAAGTGCATTAGTGTGTGCTCTATGATCTGTGTGAAAAGATGATGTCTTTCTTTTCCCTCAGTAGTTAAGATTTTCATAAGTTGAAAGATTGTAAAGCTTGCTTATCATCTTAGACTGCATTTAAGAATTTGTATCATACATCTCGTGGTGAACCTTGAAAGGCAAACTTTAAAAAGATCAACCTAAAATAAACTGAATGAACCTAACAACGCTTTGAAACATAACGCAAACACATAGAGGTCTAAGCTAGAGACGTGTTCCGGCGTCGTTAAACATAGTGACTGTCGATCTCGAAGAAGGTGGGTGATTCCTCCTGAGAGTCGGTGGCGCTAATACGGATTGTGCTCCCACGTACCGTCGCGTATATATTGGGAGACCCCTATAGGCATATATCTTTTATCCTTAGGAAGCCGTGTCGGCCGCCTTACTGATCGCAATGCAGTGAACACAGCATTCACGAAGATCGACCACCCGTACCGTAAAACGTATTCTGTGGTTTTGCGAAAAGTTTGGCACACCCTCTGCCTAGATCTCCAGAGCAGTTTCTTTTGGCCTTTTTCAAACTCTATAACTGAAAAAGTCCATCCGAGCATTTGTCACTTCGGGCTCGTTAAAACATCGAAGGAGACTAGAGTCATCTTTAGCTTTTTCTCGACTCTTTAAAACTGAAAAAGCAAGTTGTGTCTAAAAGCGTCTAATAAAATTCATTCAGTTCGGAAACACAAATTTCCCCTTTTAATATTTTGGTTGATCGAGTAATCCGCAATCGTGGAAGAAAGTCAATTGAAACCCCGTCGTTCGCGGAGGCTTACGAGTCAACCGTCTTTGTCTCCGGAATCGAAAACAGTACGGACAAAGCGAACTCGTTTAACCGGTTCAAAATATCCTATAAAGGTTAGAACTAGTGTTCCAACTACATTCGAGGTTCCGGTTACTCCAAAAATTTCTGGAAACCCTGCCTCTATAGAAGAAGTTCAACAGCTACAGAAGGACAGTAATACTGATCCTAGTCTGGAGGCAAATACTTGTGTAACTGAACCAGTTCCATCTGTAACCGGTCCAGAAAGTTTTGTTCCTCAAACAACTGTCGCTATCGAAACAACCCCTTCTTCGGCACCAGAAATATTTTACGGACCTGACGGTCTTCCTCTTCCACCGGGTTTGATTGCGATAGAGGAAATTACAGAGGACCCGCAAGCAAGTACTCCAACCCATTTTGGAGTCGGAGTCACTCTATTTCCTTCATAAGAAGTTAATCCACCACAAGTGGAGGTTCCTGTAGAATCGACAGGCAATCTATTGGATAGACTTAAAATGTCTGAACAACCGTCATCATCTAGGACTGTGTCAAACGACACAGCGACAGCAGAAGCCCCTGTCGTCACTCCAACAATGTTTGCCGGCATACCATCTGTCCCAACTAGCTCACAACCGCTAGAAGGAGTCCACCAAGGGACTATTTCGACAGTATGGTCTGTTCCAGTTTGTTCATCCGGAGTAATATCCGGCAACTCTTATGTTGAGACTCGCCAAATTGATCCATTTGGAGGTCAATTTGGGCAATCCAGTCCCCAAGGACAATCAATCCCCTTGAGTTCCGGATTGCTACCGTATGGGGGGCAGTATGCCCTTTCATTACCCCCTCCGGGATGGTACCCATACGGGAGTTCACAATAGTATTCAGGTTATACCGGAATTGCATCAAGTAGTTGGGTACCTATGCTACCTCAACAACCAAGGGTTGTATACTCTATGCAACAGTGTGTACCTATGACGAACATCCCAACCACACCGGCTATTGTAACAGTGTCACAAGTTCAAGCGATGCCTGTTGCATGTCAACCTCAGGTTGTAATGCAACAGCCCCTTGAACATGGGTCACAACCACAATCGCCAACTGGTGGGGTGACACAGGTCCAAACGGGTACAATTACCCCACACCTTGGTCCAACGGTTAGCATAGCACAACAAAACATGGCTTCACAACCGTGGCTAGTGCAATACCAGCAACCACAATTCCAGCAAGTGTACCAAGGTTCTGAGCAGCAGATCTTTGCGAACAGTGGACAACCGTATATTCAAAACGGTCAAAACCAACCACTTTACAGTGGCCAAGTCCACCAACCGTACCAATCATACCAACATCAATTACATTATGCTAGTATGCAAAGGCCCACTACTCAAGCGATTCCATCGTACCCTGGTTACGCTTCGCCTAACCTGAACCAACAGTTACCATTCGTGGCAACTTTAGAGTTACCCGATTTACACCGGTTAACCAACGATCCGATTGCTTATGCCCCTTGGTGGCCAGCGATTCCTCACAAACTTCCATCTGACATTCCTAAATTCAATGGAAATCCAGGTGAAGACCCATCGAATCACGTGATGACTTTTCATCTGTGGTCGAACACCCTAAACGATGATTCGATAAGGCTTCGCCTTTTTCAGAGGACATTGACAGGTCCAGCGGCTAAATGGTATATTGAATTACCTAGAGCCTCGTTCGACAATTTTAGTTCCCTAGCCACGACTTTCTTAACCCATTTTCAATTACCGATAAGGTATGAAACAGGAACAGAAATATTAACCAACTTCAAGCAGACAACTGCCACCCATATATCTGATCATATACATGAGTGGCGTTGTCGTCGTAGGATGGTGAAAACATACGTTCCCGATCAGCTGTTAGCTGAATGGTTTATAAAGTTGTTACTTCCTGCTATAACGGAAGATGTGGCAAAGGGGGGAGTCGTAACAGAGGAGCAAGTTATCGCTCGTGCACAGTATTTGGACTTAGTTTATACTCAGTCCGGCATGCTCTACGACAAAATACCTGACGCTCCTAGATCGGAATTTTCAATTCCTCCTCCTCCTAAATCCAATAGTGACTCTCATGCCGGTGATGGCGTGATTGGCACGGCAAACGCGAAATCGATAAAGGCTTCGTCAAAGAAAGCCCGTAAGAATTCGGATCAAAATGCAAAAGAAGAAATTCTTGCTTCGGAAGTAAATGCCGTATCAGCAGATAAGGGTAAAGAAACCAATCAACCAGGAAGCAAGAAGAAACAAAACAAAGGGAAGAAGAAGAAACAGGGTGAATCATCTCCTCGAAAAAATTCTTCGAACCCTCCTGGGCAAGGGAAACAAAATTATCCATGTCAAATATGTGATGAAGAGGATCATTACACAAGGAATTGTCCATTCAAAGCTGAATTAAAGAGGTTCTTCAAAAGTTCCCAAACCTCAGCTGTGTTAACTGATCCGTTTCCCAACCCAGGTCAAAATCTGGTTGATAGTGGAAATGCTTCCCCGTCTCAAGTGCTTATGTTGTCGGTTTCAAAACAGCAGAATGATGCTTTGATTTCGACAAGGAACAAAGATTACGGGAATCCTCAGTTGTCGAACGACAAAGGTAAAGATCAACCAATTAGTTCGACAACAACTTCAACAGAAGTTGTACCACCCATCATTCCTGAATTAACAATAAAACCGCCAAAGGGAGTAATACACAAGTCGACATTTAATCCTCGCGCCAGGGCGGCGCAGCATTATAACATAGTGGAAGATTTGGCCCAATCGCCATCCGCTATGTCGACTCTTGAGGTATTACAAAATTGTCCATCCCAAAGGCAGGCGTTGTTATCAGCTATTGGTGGGGTTGATCCTAAGGATTCCAATCTTGTATCCTTTGATCACAAAGGATACGATCCTCAGTTACCAGCTCAACTAGCTTTCCTTATTCAAGTGAAAGCCCTCAACAAAACTGTTCACAGAACAATTATTGATGAGGGAGCATCAACATGTATTATGTCGATGAGTTGCTGGAAAACTTTAGGATCTCCAACCTTGTCGAGATATTCGACGACATTAAAAGCTTTCGACGGAAGGACTTATACCCCGTACGGTATCCTTAATAACTTGAAAGTTGAACTAGGAGGAAAAACAGTAGAAATTGATGTTGAGGTCATCGATGGAAATCTTGACTACAACATCCTACTGGGTAGACCATGGATTTATGCCATGGCAGCTGTTGTGTCGACTTATTTTGGGAAGATCGCATTCCCGTTTGAAGGAGGGATTACGGTCGTCGACCAACAGAACTTCCTCCCTAATGGTTCACAAGTTACAGGAAGCATTCCCATGATCCATGAGAGCAACCATTCGCTTCAAGATATCGGAGTAGGATTATTGAAAGACCCCACATTGATGGGAACTTTCGCGCTACCACCTCCTATCAACATAGGAAATATACCGTTTGTAGCAACCTGCAACATGATATCTTCCACGAAGGTCACAAAAGACAAGGTCGACATGGATCATGCAATTGTTTTGCCCCCAAACCCTTTAGAAATATTGTAGCAATCAATGTTTCAAGCATGGGAGGCGAACCCAAATCAACGCTCGTCAAGCGTTTGGGTAGATAGGTCTAGAGAATATGGTACCCCATTAGATCCTTGGTCGAAAGTACATGGGACTAACGAAGGAATCTTACAATCAATGTTGATTGAGGGGGCACCATGGAATGATCACCATCATCGTTCCCTTCTTCCTGAATATGAAGAAGATACTCAACGTGACCTTTATCACCCTTCAGTTTTTGAATTCCTAACAAATACTGTAAATACGGTGGATTCCGAGCGAAACTTATCCAATATTGAAGAGACTATAGCCATAAATATCTCGACTAAAACAAATGTTGTAGAGAATATTTATGTCGGCAAAGGTTGTTCCCCTTCAGAACTGGAAATATATAACGCTCTTTTTCGCGAATTTAGAGATGTCTTTGCTTGGTCATATGATGAAATGCCAGGCATTGACTCGAGTATCGTTGAACATGAAATTAAAATGTATCCTGATGTCAAACCAGTAAGACAACAACTTCGGCAGGTGCACCCCAAGAAAGCCGCTGCCATTAAGGCAGAAGTTGAAAAACTTCTCCATGCTGGATTCATCTACCCGGTTCCTCTAACCGATTGGGTATCGAATATTGTCCCTGTTATGAAGAAACAAGGGACGATTAGAGCGTGTGTCGATTATAGGGATGTAAACCAAGCTTGTCCGAAGGACAACTATCCTACACCCTTCATCGACCAGATAATTGATGAATGCGCCGGATGTGAAATCTTTTCATTTATGGATGGATTTTTCGGGTATAATCAAATAAATGTCCGCCCACAGGACCAGTCAAAGACTGCATTTATTTGTCCGTGGGGCACATTCGCTTATCGAAAATTACCCTTTGGTTTAAAGAACGCAGGGGCGACGTTTCAGAGGGCAATGAATTATGCCTTCCATGACATCAAGAACATTGTTCAACCTTATCTCGACGACCTTCCGGCTCATTCGCGAAAGCGGACTGATCATCCGCAACATTTAAGAGCGATATTTCTACGTTGCCGACACTACAAGATAAGACTCAATCCACACAAATGTGTGTTTTGCGTCGGTTCTAGTCGTTTACTTGGATTTGTAGTCTCTAAGGATGGGATTTGTCTCGACCCCTGCAAGGTTCAGGCAATCATTAATTTGCCTCCACCTTCAAATTTGCTTCAGATTCAGAAACTCCAAGGGAAAGCGAACTTTCTGAGGAGGTTCATTCCAAATTACTTAGAACTTGCTAAAGGTTATACTCGTCTTTTGAAAAAGGATGTACCTTTCGTCTGGGACCAGGTGGCGCAAGCTTCCTTTGATGCTCTGAAAGATTGTCTAGTAAAAGCATCATTAATGTATGCCCCGGACTATCAAAGAGATTTTAACCTGTATCTGGCTGCAGCGGATACGACCATTGCGATGGTTTTAGTTCAAGAAGTCGATGGAATTGAACATCCTATATATTATTTAAGAAAAAACTTAAATGATACAGAAAGTAAATATTCTTATGTTGAAAAACTAGCGCTTGCAGCTGTTCAAGCAATTCAAAGGTTTCGACATTATGTCCTCTTTCGGAAAACTACCATTTTGTCAGATTGCAACCCCATGACTTACATACTGTCGCGACAGTTGCTGGGGGGAAAATATTCAAAATGGATAGCGATCCTTCAAGAGTTTGATCTGGAATTTGTAAAATCCAAATCAAAGAAAGCTCTAGTTTTCGCAGAATTATTGTGCGATCTCCCATCGTCGTCCAACGATGAAACATCAGAAGAGTCAATCGTGGACGAAATTTTGTTTCTGATATCTACAAGCGATGAGTGGTATGGAGATATCATAGTTTATCTCCAAACCCAAAAATTCAGGCCTAACACCTCTCACTCTGAACAGAAACGTATACGATACCAAGCAAAAGACTACATGATCGTCGATGATACGCTTTACCGTCGTGGTATCGATACAGTTCTGAGGAGGTGCCTTACCCATGAGGAGGCCGAAAAAGCCTTGAATGAGTGTCATTCAGGTGCGTGTGGGGGGCATCAATCTGGATATGCAACAGCACAAAAAATCTTACGAGCAGGATACTTCTGGCCAACCATGTTCAAAGATTGCATAATCGTAGTCAGAAGTTGCCATGCTTGTCAAATTTTTGATAGCAAAACCAGAAGACGACCCGCACCTTTACATCCAATAGTTGCTGTTGGGCCTTTCGCCAAATGGGGCATCGATTTCATGCAATGTAACCCCACCTCGACCGGGGGGCATGGATATTATAGTCGCTGTTGACTATTTTGCCAAATGGGTCGAGGCGATGCCTACATTGGATAACACTGGTGAAACAGCTGCCCTTTTCTTTTTCAATAATGTAGTCGCCAGGTTCGGCATACCGCAAGCTATAGTTACAGATCATGGATCACATTTTCGCAATCACATGATGGTCGAATTAGCTGCCAAGCTAGGGCTATCTCACGACAGCTCTACCCCGTATTATCCGCAGGCCAACGGACAAGTTGAAGCAATCAACAAGGTCCTGAAGCGTATGTTGCAAAGGATGATCGGGGTTCATAAAAGAAGGTGGCACCTAATCCTGTACTCAGCCTTGTGGGCTTACCGAACATCGGTAAAGAACGCGACCGGGTTCACACCTTTTCAACTGGTGTATGGCCTGGAAGCAGTCTTGCCAATCCAGTGCGAAATTTCGTCGCTTAAACTCGCAATTGATCTCCTCCCCGGAACTTCAGAAGAAGAGGCTCGTTTCTTGGAATTAATCCAGTTGGATGAAACCCGTCGTGAT
This sequence comes from Pinus tabuliformis, assembly GCA_031772625.1. Taxonomy (NCBI): domain Eukaryota; kingdom Viridiplantae; phylum Streptophyta; class Pinopsida; order Pinales; family Pinaceae; genus Pinus; species Pinus tabuliformis. The sequence continues at coordinate 1,529,149,001 of CM062816.1, forward strand.
GCCGCTCTGGCTAACGAAGCCCATAAGAAACAAGTCAAGGCGCAGTTCGACAAAAATGTCAAACCCCGTGTCTTCTCAGAAGGTGATTTGGTCTTGCTTTATGACCAAGAATCCGATAAATTGGGAGCAAGTAAATTTAATTCCTTATGGATGGGCCCCTATATTGTTAAAAGGGTGTTAGCAAAAGGAGCCTACGAGTTAATGGATTATGACGGAATTCCACTGGCGCAACCCCGCAACGGGTTGTACCTCAAGCGTTACTATACTTAAATAGTAACCTGCATGCTTTTGTTGTATTTTGTTTTCGCTAAAGTATTTGTTCTGGTCGACTGATCCACCTTTTTCATTTGTTGCAGATGTCGAACCTTCTGGAGACATGTGTTGGATATGCCGACGGAGCGAGTCGTAGTACGCGGAACCTATCCTCCGCAGCCTGGGCCATTTTTGATCCAAGCGGCGAGTTAGTAAGTTTCAGAGGAGTATGTATTGGGCAATCAACGAATAACATCGCTGAGTATAGCGCGTTGATAGAACTACTCTCTGATGCCATCACACGTGGCATACGCCGACTAATTGTCAGGCTAGACTCACAGCTCGTAGTACTACAACTCAATGGTATATATTCTGTTCGCAATCCAGCCATTTATTGCATGTTCCTAAGGGTTAAGATTTTGGAAAGACAATTTGATTCAATTCAATACCAGCATATTTCCAGAAACTTAAACACATTAACCGACTCATTAGCAAATTATGTGTTAGATAGACATTTGCGACATTTGTAAAAAGGGATACATCATCAATAATTGTACATATGGATCATATAACTCAACCAGAATAAAACTAGAAAATCAAAATATATATAAGCTGTTTATCGTTCATACATAATGTTCTGTAACTAAGACAAAAATTGGTCATATGACCTAAAACTCAAAAAGTGCTAGGGGGCACCCTAGCCTAGTGGTGCTCATGATAGCACGTCACGGCCTGTGCAATCATGCGCAAGAGACGAGTCCATCGTCTAGGCACGCCAGTAGTATGCCGCTGCAGCTGTAAAGGTAACTCATCAATCCTCACATCGGGAATGCCGAGAGTAAGGCTCTCAACCTGCTCCTGCACAGATGTAAGGGTCTCAGTATCGTCAAGGTCGCGGAGAATAACTCTCCTAGCAGGCTCCACTGCCGGGGCAGCAACTGGCGGTCTCGGACGAACTGCTGGACGGACAGGACCAACATCTGCATTCACCCAAGAGTATGATTAAAAGTCTTGATAGTATAAAGCACAGCAACATTATGAATAAAAACAGTAAACAATGATATGGTCAAAGAGTTTACCAATAGCGCCCCACTGTTCGCCATCCGGTAACACCAAATCCGGATCACCTCTGAAATCCATACCCACATATGGATACTCGGAAAAGACCATCTCCTGGCGCTCGAACCACCTGAAGAAAGCATCAGTGAAAGTAATCTGAGGTTGACCAGCATGCCTAGACATATGATCGACCCACCTCTGCATGCGTGGCTCGGTCGGAGAAGGCAAGCCGAGTATAATATACTGAGGCTGCATCAGTGGGATTTTCTCCAAGGTGAAGGCAGTCAAAATAGAACCAAATCCAAAGTTCTTCAGCTTCCCGTCCTTCACCTTGGTCAACTGACTTTTCATCTGAACAAGTACTGCATCACACCAGTTGAATACTTTCGGTTGGAGACACTCCAAGGCGTGCTGCACATAAGATCTGTTGGCAACATGTAGAGCTGCGCTACCGACCATCCTACCAATGGTATACAGAATAGACCTGAGAGACCTGTCAGTAATCTCACGGATAAAAACCTTGTCGTCTCTGCTCGGCTGGGAACCTTCCCTGCAATACTGGCGGACATAATCTCTCACGGAATCAGTCCCCCGGGCTGAACCTGGCAAAGAAATGGGGGCACCTCGCCTTGACAATCCAGTCAAGAAGTAAATGTCCTCTATGGTCAAGGGGATGGACTTTACCCTAATCTGGAATACTTGGTTAATGGGATCCCAAGCATCAAGCATATACTGTAGCAAAGTGATCTGTGCTCTCATGCTAGAGATACGGAAAAACTTCAGCAGGCCACAGTTCCGCAGCGCGTTCACCGTGACAGGGTCATGGAGGGCAATCATGTCCTCCTCTTCATGTTCTCGTTCTCGCCATGTAAGGGACATTTTGTTCAAAGTTCCCTGCAAAACAAACAAGAGAAGGAGTAAGTTCCTGAGTTTGATGAGAAACTGGCGAAAATTCATCAAAAAATGAGCTGAAAACTCAGTTTTCTGAGCCCAACGCAGGCAGAGAGTGTCCCACCTGCGTTGAAGGTCAGGCTGCCTTAAGGCAGCTTGACATTCAACGCAGGTTTCGAATGGGAAACCTGCGCTGAAGTTAGGGCGCCCTGGCAAAACCCCTGAGGCTCAGAAAAGCTGGGAAACAGGCACAAAACTGAAAAAGGAAACCATGAAAAGAAAGAGCTAGGGTTTAGCTCCTACCTGGTCCAGACGGCGCTGAAAATCGTCCGCAGAATCTCCCGGAATCAGCTGGTGAAAATCAAGGGGGAAGAGGCACCTCCAGAGCTCCAACAAACCAAATGCAAATGAAATGGTAAAATGAGAGGTAAAAACACTTTTTAATAGCTTTTTACGTAGTTCAAAGCAAAATATTAGGGTTTTCATCTCATGATTATGTATTTCTAACAAAGTTTGTTGCAGCAATTGAGAATGCAGTACTATCCTTGAAAAGAGAAAAGCTATTTATGGTAAAAATCAAAATTTGACTATATAATCGAGCAGTTTTAGCATAAAGTTCATGCTCGTTAAAAAATAAACGCAAGATCCGAGCAGTTTTAACGCGGTCTTCATGCTCGTTAAAAAATAAATATAAGCAGTGAGCAATGTTTCCTCCAGAGTTTAAGCTCATTTTTAAATAAAAAATGAACCTATCCCGGTAAATAACCACTGTGATTGTAAATTTATCAGCCATAAAAAGCCTTGGTCGTGTTTGCACCTGCCACCTCCACTTTAATTTGGCCGATCGTTCACCTCCATATGATTGTTTACCCATTTTGAGGAACAGCTGCGAAGAGTGATTTCACCTAGCCATCCTTGTGACACTGCCGTGATTGGAAAATTCCAACCTGTACCTGGAATCAATTGCTATCCCTGTTTATCACTCGTTCGTCAAAAGACGAGTCTTCTTTAAGCTCTTTTCAACTGACTCGTAAAATATGAAAAGATTGCCGAGTTTTGGCCTTCCAGCTCGTTAAAGGACCGGAAGAGCTATCCCTCCTCTAGATTTTAATCTTTTTGGACCTGAGGGATTATTGCACAAAAAGATCGAGCGCTTGTTTTGTTCGGCTCGTTAAAAGATATCGAAAACTCATCCCTTTTGTATTGTTTTATACTTTTTCGGACTTAAGGGATTAGATGACGAAAAAGGAATTTTGGAGTTAACTTTATGTACCTTTTCAGACTCTCTAAAAATGAAAAGGACCGAGTTTTCCTTGTCGTTAGACTCGTTAAAATGATTAAATAGCGACAAACTTGTCTTTAGACGAGAACGAGTTTCCCTATCGCTAGGCTCGTTAAAACATAGCGATGGGCTTGCCCGAAGGGCAGGTTATAGAACAAGCATATGTTATCCTCCTCAAGCTTGACAAAAATAAAGAGGTACTGGTCAGAAATGACTGGGGAAAAATTGGGAGAATCTCAAAGCTTTAATGGTAGCAAGTCGCTCTTGAACATGACACTTTTCCTCCGTACCACATCGGGTTGGGTTGTTTCATTCACCGGTCTCATCACCATGGTCTCGCCAAACCATCCACATTGGGGGTAATGCTACCGATCCATCACATCAGTGTCGTTATATGTTCAAGAGATGTTGTTCAGAAAGAGTCAACCGTGTCCCATCCACTACCATACATCATCTTTCATCCTTTCATGACCGTCGCCCTGAATCATATTTCACAGATCGTTTTCACCTTCATCACAATCATTAGCTCCGTTCCGTGTCACTGATGTGGGATTCATTAAGGCCCTCCTTTGACAGATCGCTTCTTGTCGACTTCAGCTCATTATCCAAGAAGTTGATCTAGGAACACCCCCCTCAGTACTTTGAAGCTTGCATGCCTCAATGGCAAGTTTCTCACTTCCGGCGACAGGTATACATCAATGACCTTCGACCGAAAGATTTTGCGTGGTGTTCGACACCAAGTCCTTTATTCACACCACATAGACTGTACTGCCGTACCTTGAGGGTCATCATCATTATCGGTGATTCCTCTCGCGCTTGTTAACAGTTTACATCATTGACTGGTAATCAAGCGATGTCTTTCCATGTTCGACTCTAAGAAATTCTCACATGGATCGACTTGTACTTAGAGTGAAGATCGGACGAGTTTGAAGACCCCGGATCTAGTTTCATCCATCCGGGCTGCGATATATATTCAGGAAATAAAGACATTGACATGTGCAGCAGATGATTATCCTACTCAAAGGATGATAATTTCAGCAGAGAATTATCAGTCTACCATCAGACGATTGTCTGTTCTATGTACAGAAAATGTATTTATAAAGCTGAGCATGGGAATGCCCGCCTCAGCTAGATCATGAAAGCAGTATGAAAAATAATGTATTGTATTGTATCTTATTACAGGTCACCTCTCAGCGATTGAATGAACTTCGGGTCCTCTTGATAAAGCATTTCACCCGATAAACGACCTCATACTTTAGGGGGAAACTGTTATAGACATTTTTGTGCCTTACAGCATGAAGCATGAAATGTCCATAATCTAAGGGATCCAAAGTCCCTAAACATGTTGTTCCTACCCCTAGAGGAACAAGGCCAGCAAACCACAGCACTTAATAAAAGTTCTCCACCTGAAAACACTCAAAAACAAGGCAATTCTGGATCATGTCAACTGCTCCACTGAGCATCTGCGCTGAATGTCAACTTCTCCACTGTCTACCTGCGTTGAATGTCAACTGCAAAGAAGGCTACCTGCGCTGGGCGAGTTTGGACATGTGGCACAGTCATTCCTCAAGGTGTCAATGCCCAGGAAGCTTCCAAAATGACACTTGGATCAGGGAATTCGACTGGTGATGAGTAAGAGGTTCTAGATCTCCAAGTGGAAGCAAGAACCTCCAAGTGGACTCAAGAACTGAAGAAGAACTGAAGTGAGAGAGGACACTAGTCAGCTTCATGCCAGCCTCAAGCTAACTCATCCTTTCTCCAAAACTCCTATATATAGATCTCTCTCATGAGGTCTAGGGGGGGGGGAATCTTGTGAATGTAAAGAATTGCTGTTGGTTTGAGTTTAGAATTATTGGGTGATTTGCTTTGAAGGAGGTGAAGAGGAGATTTCTTTCTGCTGGGAAGGTGATGCTGGATTGGGCCTCTTATGGTTGTATCACTTCCTGAACCTTACTTCTTCCATTAATAAAGCATTTGAGGTTCTTCTATATGCATGTATCTCAATGGTGTTTTGTTATACTTGTGTATTTGATTTATTCTAATCCTTGAATCAATTATGAATGTATGCTTCTTGTAGTTTCCCTCTCTTGCCATTTTGCAGGATCTTGGTGTAGCTGGGCCAGTGAAAAAGCAAGGAGCTGGGGGCAAGCAGCAAGGAGAGAAGATTGGATCAATCATTAGCGAAAGACATCGGTTAGTGGATCTCTTTCTCCCCTCTTTTACATCTCATAAAGAAGTAATCTCGAATAGCTTTGCTTTGATTGTTGCTAAGGAACTATCACCCTTAGAGTGGGATAGGGTCATTCCGTATTGGATACTTTTCCCAACAACACGCTGGATGAGGTTGGGGTTAGATTATATGCTATAACTACGGTGAAGCTGGACATTTTACGCAGGATTGTCGGAACCCCACTACCCCTTCCTATAAGTATTGTAGACAGTTCGACCATGTAATAGAGGATTGTCATGTTTTGATGGCTAAAATGGAGGAAAATAAGAATAAACTTACGTAGAACTTGCAAATGATGAGGGTTGAACCAAGCGAAGATGATCCAAGTGTTAACATAGTGACCCGAAGTGGCACAACTACAGGAGAAGATAAAACAAAGGGAAAAAATCCTATTACAGATACATGGGTCAGAAAGGCTGGAGAAAAGAGTACTGAGTTTAATATGCAGAGGGAGAAAGAAACCTTCATGGAAGCGAAGAATAATTTCATGGACCCAGGAGCTTCGACATCGAAGATGCACATGAAACTAGTACCACGGAAGAATAATCTTGAAGTGGTTATTGCGGCAGAGAACCCTGATCCGACCATTCTGAAGTTCTTTATGCAAACATGTATGAAGTTGCTAAGAGATCAAAAAGAAGTGGAAGGATTGCAAGAATTAATCGACAACTGTGCTGGTAAAGAGAAGCCACAACCTAAACAATGTGCAGTAAACAAAGTATGTAAAAATAAGAAAAGAACTGGCCGAGAGATGTGATTAACTACGCAAATCGACGAATTCGAAATGGATCAAGTAATTCTTGACTTGGTATCGAGCACGAATGTATTACCAAAGCAGATCTGGGAGCGAATGGGGAAACCAAAGCTATAATGGTCACCGATTTAGTTGTGCATGACAAATCAATAGAAAATCATTCCGATGGGTTAATTGCATGGCGTTGTTGTGGACATTGAAGGAGCAAGCATGGTGGCAGACTTCGAAGTCAATGAGATTGTGGATGACAACAATCCATATCCGGATTTACTTGGAATTGATTTGGCTTTTGATAAGGACGCCATAATCAATCTGAAAAGAAGAAGTATGGTATTTGAGAAGAATGATACCAAGGTCGTTCTTCCGTTGGACCCATTTGAAGGAGAATGGTATACAGAACTTGTCCGCGATGAATATGGTGATGAAGTGTTGACCATATCAATAAGTTAACTAGCTGGATGAGGATTAGATCAACCGCACCGCATATGGGAGGATAAGTTGGGAAAAGGATAGTTCATGTGTCTTAGACTCTGATGAGGAATTGGAGAATTGGAAGAACCGGTTGCACGAAGTTTCTACTCTGCACTGTAACAGACTTACAAAATATCTTCACTGCATCTCAATAGAGGTATGTAATTTACCTTACTATGATGGGATAGGTGATGTCAACTTATTTCTTGATGAGTTTGAAAGGGATGTACTAGAAGAACAACGATTCCAAGCCTTGGATATAGCTTTGAGGTCTACACCTGTGCGATGGTGGGGCACGCATAAAGACAATATAGGATATTGGAAGGAGTATCGTCAATTGATGAGGCTCAGGTTCAGTCATGCAAACACAAGGCTCGCAGAGAAGTATAATGGTAAGGATGATCCCCGAGAACATTTGTCTCATTGGACTATGACATGGGGCAAAGAACCTCAACCAGAATGGGTACACATATTTTTCCACACTTTGGATGTGATACCGATGAATTGGTATCTCAAAACGAAGTTGCACCATGGCACCGCTGACTGGTATGGTCTAAAGGAAAGCTTCATATTGACCTTCAGCTTCGAACATGGGTTTTAGTGTATTAATGATGCCTTTCAGGAAATCAAAGCAACAATTTTCCGAACACCAAATGAGCTAATGACTTGGGTACATCTTGATTGGACCTCACAGTTGTAGCACATAATAGAATTCTATAATATGACTGTGGAAGAGGGTGAGGAAGATCTACACAACATTAACATCCCTGAATCAAAGGGAAAACGTGAGGTTGTGGGACCATAGGTTGAGATACCTAACATAACACAACCTGTTAAGACAAAGAATGTTAATATAGGCTCAGAGGCAGAGCCCAAATTCACTTGCATTAGAGATTACCGGGATGAGGATAATGTAGCTAAGGTCGTCGAATTACTGCATGAGTACCAAGAGTTGTTGCCAACGAAGTTCACTGAGTTAAAAGGCATTGTAGGTGATCTAGGCGTCATAAAGATCACTTTGAAGCCAGATGAAAAACCCGTAAAACAACGACCATATAGGCTAAACCCAAAATACAAAGAGAACGTGAAGGAAGAGCTTGAGAATATGGTCATAGCTGGAATAATTGAACCTATGGAAGAATCCGACTAGGTGAGCCTGATGGTAGTGTAGGAGAAAAATATTAAGGGCGAGATAAGTATTTGTGTTGATTTAAGAAAGTTGAACGACGCATGCATACATGACCTGTTCCCAACACCATTCACTGATGAATTTTTAGAAAATGTGGGAGGAAAGGAGGCCTACTCCTTTACAAATGGTTTTTCAGGGAACCATCAAATTAATATAGCGCCAGAAGATAGGAGTAAGGCCACTTTTTATACTGAATGGAGATTGTTTCAGTATACAGTCATGCTGTTTGGGTTGAAGAATGCACTTGTGATATTCTCCAGAGTTGTCATCACAACGTTTAAAGAATTCATCCACAAATTTCTAGAGGTTTAATTTGATGACTGGACAATCTTTAGACTGTTAAAGAAGCATGTTTTTAGTCTGCGCTTGAGGTTGGATACCTGTAGGAAATATCAAATCTCATTGAACCTGAAAAGTGTTTTTTTTTTGTACCATTTGGAATATTACTGGGACATGTTGTTTGCAAGCAAGGATTAATGGTGGACCCTGCAAAAATTGTTGTTATTATTAATTTGGATCAGCCAAAGAATGGCAAGCAGCTAGAAGAGGCCATCACCAAATCTTGCAGCGAGCTACCAGAGCTCTAGATCTAGATAGAGGCCAAACCCGAAGAGAAGTTGCAAAAGCTTGCGGTAGCAGTCAAAGAATCAAAGATGAAAGTTGACAAAGTCAAATTCGAACTGGAAATGCATATCGCGAAGTTGTAGATGAGGCTGCAGCCGAAAAATCCCCCATAGGTTCGCGAGTAGCGTGAAGCAGATATCAAGGCTGTTATGGAGAATATAGATACTATATTAAGCACTGTAACCAGATCTTCAAAGAAAATATGGAGATATGGGCCTCACTGCAGGAGGAACCACATGTACATAAGATACAAGTAGAAATCCGCAACAAGCAACAACTGTTAGATGAAATGAAAGTAACAACGCGAACACTAGCACCTGCTCAACGATTTTCTCGTGTCCAGGAGTGAAAGTTTTTGTAGGGACAAATCGATGAGCTGCGACGAAAGGAGCAGATCATCTCAGTTCGGACGCAACCATGGGTTTATGAAGCCATTAAAATCTCATAGACAGTGGACAACAAACTGAAGAACATCAGGCAGACGCAAAGAACCATCAGTGTGGCAACAGTAGGGCTGATGTCATAAAAGCTAGTAGAGGAAGTACGATAGGCCGCCACACAGTGCATAGTAATGCTACAAAATTTGAGGGATGCATAAAATGGTCTCAAAGAAAAGATTTAGGACATACCAATTGAGTGACTCAAGATGAGTCACATCTTTATGTTGGGGGCTTGTTGGGTAGGGTCCCCCTAGGTCAAAGTTTTGTAAAGAGCTCGCATTTTGAGGAGCGGAACGCGCTTTGCGCAGTGTTTTAGGAGTCACAGGGGCTTTAGGGAATGTCAAAGCCCCTTATTTTTTAAAAGGATGAGATTAATTTGTATGTTTTGAGATCTACCCATGGTTTGTGGACCATGGTATTATAAAAGAAAAATATATATAAAGGGGTGTCTTAGTAAGTGAAAGGTCACTCAATGAAGCAATTGATGGATATGTTTTGAGGTTTCTTGGGTCTAGAATTGTAATATATTTTTGTGTGAAGGGGAAGGCCTCTACAGCTGTGTGCGCGGAGACTTTGGTAAGTCTGCAGTTGTGTGCGCAGGGTAAGAAGGATTGTAATTGTGAAGATTGAAGATAATAAAGAAGATTTTGAAGACAAATCTATGTACTTACATTTTGTACTTTACTTTATGCAATTACTGTTTACTTTTGTGTCAGAATTAGTATATGAATGCTGTTCCAGTTAATTACAGTTAAGATCCATTGATTTATGCACAGTGGATAGAGATTTAGATCCACGAAGGAGTCTTTTTGTACGAATAGATCAGATTCAGTATAATATTAAGTAAGATCACATAGCGTAGTAATAGATATATAGGCAAGTCAGAATAAGCCAAGATACACACTCCATATCCTTCTGGATGCGAAAACCTGGTTCCAACATCCCCCAGTATCGCCTCGGGTGAAATTGCGGTCTGCGCGAGCAGATTGTTGCCTAAAGGGCCAGTGATAAAGGGTTTTGTTGGTTAGCACAACTAACTCTAAACTTGGGTTTGAGCCTCTCAAGCCAACACTCTTATCTTTTTTGGGTCTACTGCGATGCCTTCCTTGGAAAGCACATGTCCCAAGTAATGTACCTAAGTCTGAAAGAAGCTGCATCTACTAAGCTTGGCATACAATTGATGCTCTCTGAACAGTCTTAACATTGTTGCTAAGTGTTTACATGTTCTTCCTCATTCTTAGAATATATCAATATATCATCAATGAATACAATAAAAAACTTGTCGAAATAAGGACACAACACACTATTCATCAAGCACATAAAAGTAGTTGGAGCATTAGTCAAACCAAAAGGAACCACGACAAACTCATAATGCCCATACCTAGTCTGGAAAGTAGTCTTGTAAATGTCATCCTCTTTGATGCGTACCTAATGGTATCCCGATCTCGGATCAATCTTCGAGAACATTGTTGATCCCTTCAACTGATTAAACAAGTCATCAATCCTTGGTAAAGGGTATCTGTTCTTAATCGTCACCTTAGTCAATTGCCTATAATTAATACACAACTTGAGAGTATTGTCCCTCTTCCTCACAAACAACACGGGTGCATCTTAAGGCAACACACTTGGCCTAATGTATCTCTTTTCAAGCATTTCCTTCAACTGCAACTTGAATTCTACCAACTCTTGTGTGCTCATCCTGTACGGTGCCTTTTGTGTTGGTGTTGCTCCTAGTACCAAGTCAATAGAAAATTTCACTTCCTAGTGAGGCAACAAATTTGAAATATTTGCTGGAAACACATCCTAGAACTGTTGCAAAACCAAATACTTCTTCAAGACATTTGTATCCTCAACTTCCTTGCCTTTGTCACTAGAAATATGCATTGCAAACAATACACACCCTTTCCCGCGACTGCGCTTGGTCTGCATAGTTGTAACCATCCTCACTAATGTCGCTTTATTCTTATCCTACAAGACTCTATGTTCCTTGTTGTCATCTAAGCACCCGATAACCTTATCATAGTAGTCTACCTTAGTCCTTGTTGATGGCCCAAAATGACCATTCAACATTATAAGGGAGACCACCCAGTTGGGAACTTAAAGAAGCTCCTTTTCTGTTTTGAATGGTGGTTCAAACTTGTTAAATTAGGTCCAATTACTTTCTCTCTATCTTTGCTGGCTTAAAGTATGCCTTTTACTTACCAATATAGAAGAGACATCAGATTATCCCTCTTTCTAAGCTACAACAAAAAAGTGATCCTTAAGTTGATCTAGGGCTCAATCAAGCCACAATTAAGTTATGCCCCTGTATGAGGGGACTTCTAGAAATGTAATGATTAATCTAAATGCAAACTAATCCTATAATGCAAGCAAAAGGAAATAAATCTTGATCCTATCTCGATTAGGAAGATGTAGATGTAACCCAACCGAGAGTAAGATATTAACATAATTGGGATTTTAACATGTCTGGCTTAAGATGATGTAACTAATGAAGTAGTTCAATTAACTAATATTATAATTACCAAACATGTTGTTAAAAGATCTATTAACAATGAATGATGAACCAAAAATATTAGGAAATAGTTCTCTTAATGTTGATGGTAATTAAATCGAATTTAGATAGCAGATTTCTGAGTAAATAGTTACTCAGAAATATGATTTGAGTATAAGAGCAAAATATAAAATTAACAACAGATCTACGAAGCTAATGAACTAGATAGCTAATTCAAAAAGACATGTAGCTTCATAATAAACAAGAGTGCTCAACATGAAAAACATTTTACACAGATCTATCATTAAAAATATGAAATTTCCATTAAAAATACTAGTATTTAAAATACAAATTGGTTAAAACCTGATCTCCGTGCTCTGTTCCTTGAATTGATCTCCAACAATCTTTCTCAAATCATAAGCCTTGCCCTTAAAAGAAAGAGTTGCAATAGTGCAAGCTCTGCTCCCAATACAAAGTCTAGAATTGAAAAAGAAAAATTTCAATAACCCAGATCTGAGCTTTTCCTCGTACTTCTACAACTCAGAAATCCCTTACAATAGTGCTTTAGATTTTCCTCAGTGCAGAGAAGAGGAACCCCCTCCACATTCTCTAAAATCCACATTTATAATTACAAATCAAAATCAAAATGAGAGAACTGTTTTGGAAAATGAATTTGCTCCCACAAATTTGATTGACCACCATTCTTTTTTCCCTCATGCTGGAACAATTCTATTGATTCAAATATTTTCTTCCTCATCTCCTCAACTGTTCTCATGCCAAAAACCAATCAAAATTAAATTAAAATAAAAAATACCAAATCTGGGAAACAAACATCTCCAATCAAAATTCAATTAGATAAACAAATAAAAGGAAATATGAGCTTTCCATTGATCCTTATAAAGATCTTATTGTTCAAAGAAAACATAAATGAATGGATTTGCAATCAACAAAGGCTTTGAGCAAATGAAAAATGCAAAAATTAAACTCAGAAAATTAGTTTTGGTTACAAATTTAGAGCTTGATTTTTTGCTAAAATTTAGACTCATTTAATGACCAAATTTGGTCATGCAACTACTTCAAAACTATTTTCCACGATTTTATCTATCTAACGAGCCATCATGAGCCTGATTTGGTCAAGTAAACTCAACTGATGAGCTTCCAAAGTTGAATTACCAAAATTGCTAGAATTTTGGAAAAATTACTTCTTAAACCAAAATTAGATTTGTTTTTAATTAAAAATCTAATTAAAATTAAATTGTTAATTAAATAAATAATTAAAATTACTCATATACAGATTAATTTAAAATCATTATAATTATAATTAATTCAATTAAAAGTTAAATAATTTAAAAAAAATAAAATAAAAGATTTTAATTAAAAATTAAAAAGTTAGAATTAATTAAAAAATAAACCAGAGTCATTACAAAATCCATATATTCGTTCAAAATTTAAACTTGTTTACATAAACCTATACACCATGCCTTACATAAAAATTTAACCAATGAATAACCCATCAGGATATTAGGGAAGGCAAGTTAATAATGTATCGGCATATGGGGAGTTCGGAGTATCATAACAATTTTAAAATGAGCTTGTAAGAATTCCGATATCTCAATATATATCAGGATTTTTGGTTATGTGTTTTCGATATGTACCATAAATTTAATGTAGAGTATCAGAATTTCACATAGTGGTTTTTTCAAATGAGAGTTAAGATATTTAATGTTTCGATATATGTTAAATAGTTAATAAATAATGTTTAATATAAGTTTATTGGAGGTTTATTAAAAGAGTCCCAAGGTCAGGAATTGGGAATTATTACTCATTAGAGGTTCTATAAAAAAATTCTGATAAAACAAACTCTCGAGGTTCGATGGATGGCGAGAGAGTATGGGGTATTGGGGTTTTGAAATATTGGAGGATTCTTTAAAGGAGCTCTGATATTTCAAAGTCCCAATGTCATGAGGTTATAATGTGAAGGAGAAGAGGAGGGCCACTTGAAGTGGGACCTTCTCTTTGTATAAAGTACAATCACTTGAGATTAAAGTTTCGTTAATATTAAAAAAACTATAACTACTTGAGATTAAGGTTTTGTTGATATTAAAAAACTACAACCACTTGAGTAGTTTGAGATTTTATTTCGGGATTTTTATTAAAATTGAAACTTAAATTAATTTCTGAAATTCGATAACACCATAATTTTAATTATTTTACAATTTGGCCATGGTGATTTTGTAAGGCCATTAGCAAAAAAAATGAGGAAATTAGCAAAAATGAATTAAAAATCGATATTACAATTATTTTATAAAAATTAAAATAATATACATTTTGTACATTTTTTTAGCCTTGGCGATAAATATGATAAATATTCGGATAAACGCCATTTGCAAACCATGCATCCAAATGAGATGAAACAAGTATCAATGGAAAGCTAGCGAAACGTTGAACATAATAAATCAATCAAAAGAAGAAGAAAATAAAAATTTGGCAAAAGTGTAGGGCACTTGAGCAAAAGAAAATGTTAAAAGGTGATTTACCCAAAATTTACGGAAAGGGTCCTCATTATTTGAAATAAATAAATTAAAAAAAATGGGGGCATTGAGTTTTCACCACAATAGTCCTGTGAAGATACAACCAATCCATGCCCAATAGAAAATTGTACGATCCCAACAGAAGCACATTTAGATGCACTGATGTAGGCATACCATTCAACTCAAATGCACATGCCCTTACCAAATGAAGAACCCTTTTCTTTGTACATGTAGTCAAATGCACTAACCAAGATTATGGATGTACTTCTTTATTCAAACCACACTTATCCACTAGGTCAGGATTAACATAACTATAATTAGATCCAGATTTAATCAAAATAGAAACAACTTGATCACAAAGCTTACCATCCATCTCGATAATAGATGTCTGGTGATCTGCCTGCCTATTATCCAATGTTGCATAAATCTATGGAATACTTTTTCCAACATCCCCCACTGTTTGCACTTCCTGAGCATTGTAAATATGTGGTTTGACACCCTGATATTGTGGAAAATCTCTTCGGTTATGATCCTTTCCACAAGTCCAACATTGTAAAGGACTCCTTTCCTCACCCTTGTTCTTCTCCTTAGAGTGAAACCCCTACCCTATGTCCGATGCATTGAACTTCTTAGGCTGTGTTGCATTTTCTTTGTTACCTGTGTCTTGAGGTCTAGTTCACTTCTTATCCCATTTCCATTTATTCTTCTCATTACCTTTCCATTCCTATTTAGTCTCAAACATGTACTTCGATTGCTCATAACAATGCTTCATCTTTCCGATGGCCTCCTCCAATGATATAGGTTCATCAAACTCAATCCTGTCCTTGAATGCTACTGGAAGCCCATTAATGAATCTATGAATCTTTGCTTTCTCCTCCTTCAAATAAGGCACATACCTTAGCAACTCCAAGAATCTGCTAGTATACTCCTCATCAGTCATAGTTTCCATCTTCAACTCATAGAATTCCTTTGCCATATCAACATAATATCTCTCAGATAGATACTTCTTCCTAAAAATCTCTAAAACTCACTCCAAGTCAATTCCTCTTCCTAGATGCTTCTGACATTCTTTACATATTCCCACCAAATGTCTGATTTACCTTTAAGACTGAACATAGTTATTTTGGCCTTCATTTTCTCTGCGTAATCATGCAACCTCAATAACTTTTTCATCCCAAGTAATCAAGCTTTTGCATCATGTGAATTCTTCATTTCTTCATTGAATGTAGTTGGCTTTGCTTTCTTGAACTCATCTGGAAAATATCCCCTGTCACTCCTATAAGGATTATAGCGATGATGACAATGATACCATTCGAAACCAGAACTAGAGTAAATCCCATGTCCACTACCTCTTCTATTAGGTGTATCCAAGAATCTTCCATCTCTGACCGTGTCATCTCTATTTGACATATGCCCACCATGAGACCTACTACCATATGCTCCATTACTCTTGTACTCTTGTCCATGACTGATCCTAAGTGGTTCCTGTTGGAAATGGCGACAAGAAATGTTAAAAATAGAAGTGCTGAAAATAGCACTGCTAAAATTAGCAGTTTGAGCACCAGTGCTGGATTGGGCAACAGGGAATGAAAAATGGAAGTGCTAAAAATAGCATTCTATTTTTAGCAGTTCAGGATAGATTCCTATTTTAGTCAGTCCCTGGACTAAACATAGGAAGAAAAATTCGAATTTGATATCAACAGCAGTTTGAAAATTAATTAATTAATTCATCTTGAGTTAATTAGTCAAGGAAAATCAAACTTGAAGTCTATGTGAGGACATGTAATAGTTTCTCCATTAATTGAGGAATTTAACCTTTAGTTAAAGAGATAAGGATGAGTTGTAATATTGAGTTGTAATTAGTTGACTTAGTTTAATTTAGTCAAGTCCAGTTAGATTAATTTAACAGTTTGTTAAATTAATGAGAGTTCAGTTAGTTAATGCTTGCATGCATGTAACTACTGTATTTCAAATAACTGAGTATTCACTCATGGATAACTCATGCATGTCAGTTCAGTCAGAGACCCAGTTGAGATCAGATGGAGGGACAATGTACTATAAGTTGCTAGGATATTCCTTGGTGAATATTCCTTGCATGCAGAAAGAATATTATTCCTTATGGATTGCGCAGTTGGACCTGAGGTTACAATGAGTGTGATGAGGCCAATTCACACATGTGATATAATTGGACCCCAATCAAAACTGAGCAAGGAAATAGGAGGCTTGGAGGGCTTGATGAAGATATATTCTATGTCTATTGAGTTTGTGAGCTGTATTGTTTGATTTCAGAGAGAGCAGGATAGCTTGAGAGTTTATTCTTTTTGTAACTTGAGCAAGATTTCCACTTGTATGATAATACAGAGTTGGGGTTTTAGGCTGGTTCTTTCCCCAATGATATATCTTCGGTGTTATGATTGATTACTTCTAATTCTCAGTTATATCTATTCATGCTTGATGTTGCTCATGTTCAATTAAGCTTCCGCTAAATTGTTTGTAGAAGTATATCAAGTGTTTTGCTTTAGTACATTGCATTACCATGTGATCTACAGTGGGAATTTCTACTGTCCATGTCTCTGAAAGTCTGACAAATTCTGAAGGATAACTTCATTGAACTCTGCTTGTTTCTCTTGTGCCCTAGAAAGATGCTCTTGTGACTGAATGATCCTGTCATTATCTGCTTTGCAACTCCTTTTTTATTCCTTTAGACTTCTCAATGTATCTTCTATGTGAGGGGATTACTCATCACCATTGTAAAATCCCTGGTGAAAGTTCCATGTAAAAATATAAATACCACAGATGATGGGACACGTATTCCAAGATGAATGGTGGGTAGGACATCTCAGTGGGTGTTCATTTGGTTTTCTATGACTAAAGAAATTGGCAAAGGCAATGGCTAAGGCATTAAAGAGGCAAAAATGTATTTTGGCACTATTTATGAAAATAATGGATTTTAGGAGAAAAGGAAGGTGAAAGGACACATGTTGCATGTCAGGAGGAAATTGAAGGAAAATAATGGAAAATGAATATAATAGAGGCCTCATTAATAAAAAGGCTTTTGAGGATCAGTGGGCAAGACTTGGTCAGTTTTCTTTATGGCTCAAATATAATTATGAAGATCGAACCTAGTTACATTCTTCAACACTTTTTTGTTTTTGGCTTTTCAAACCTATGCATTTCGTAGTGCTATATTTTTGGATGATGTTGGCCCACAACAACTTATTAGATGCCAATATTGTGACAATGTTTGACATGAGAAAGATCATTTTTATGATCCTAATCCTTGTGAACATTGTGGAAAGAAGAATCATCATTCAAACATACATTTCAAGCATAAGATTACTGCATGAGAGAGAATTAATTTTGGATGGATTGCTTCATGGGATTGGTCTAAAACTGCTAAGAAGATTTACAGGTCATACCACAGATTATGTTCGAGAGTATTGAAAAGTGTTGCAATGAAGAGTACTTCATCTTCTCACGGGAATTGTGGAATTGATGGTCTGCTACAGGTTCGAAGATTTTTCAAGTGAGCCCAAGTGAGAGATAATAAGGGTTTTACTGCTATAACCTAGAGTCCGAGTTCAGAAATTAGATTCAGAGTTGTAGACTAAGTTGTTTTGATTTATGCTCCATGAACACCATACTCTATGATCATGATTGCATGTTTTTGGCATGCTAATATTTGTGAAGAAGCACTTGCAATAGAAAAATATGCTAGGATAGAGATTGTTCCAGAGTTGATTTATTTGAGGAACTGCTATGACAGTTCTAGAGTTGATGGTCATCCTTAAATTATCATTGTTTGAGGCTTTAAGTTCTCCCATCTTTTGTATTGTTTGTGGGTTTCTATTAAAACCACCATCCTTGGTTTATGCCCATTTCTTAGAGACATTCAACTCTTGGCTAAATGCATTTTTTTCATTTTTAGCTCTCATTCATTCTTGGACTTTGATACATCCCTTTGGATTAAGGGGGGAATGTTAGACACCTAATCTTTAGGATTAAGTTTGGGTTAGTCTGTGTTATAGTGAGTAGTTATTGGAGTCCAAGAAACTTAGGAAATTGAATCAATTATTTACCTATTGTATTAAAATGTACACTATGTACATCATTCTTGGACACCATTCTTAATAATACAGTTGAGTTGGTTTCCAATTCGTGTGTTCAACAAGAGATGATAGAAAAATATAGAAAAGTAGTAAATGTGAGATAGAAGGATAAAAAAGACATAAAAAATAATAGACAAAAAGAAATGAAAAAGAGGATAATGAAGAACATGTTAGAAAAAATAGAACAAAGGAGAAGGAAAAAGAATAAAAAAGGATGTATTAATAAAAGCAATTGCAATAAAGAAAAAACTTGAACAAGTGAAAAGTAAAAAAAAATTGCAATAAAAAAAAATCCAAATAAAATGTTAAGATAAATTTACATGTATATATGTGTAAAGGAGCATTTATGTATGTAGTTAATTTGCTAAAAAATGGTAAGGTCAATTGAGAATGGGGGAGCTCATTATAAATTCATAATTTTTTTTATGAAGTTAAAATAAAGGCCCGTTGAAATAGTCTTATGAAGCAAATTTTATGATGTTTTAATTGTTAGTATACAATTTTGTGCTAAAAGGTTGGAGGTTGAGAAGGGGGTAGCTCATTCAGGCACTGTAATTGTAAATTCATATTTTTTTTATGAAGTTAAAATAAAGGCCCACTGAACTAGTGTTATGGA
The DNA here is from genome assembly GCA_031772625.1 of Pinus tabuliformis. Lineage (NCBI taxonomy): Eukaryota > Viridiplantae > Streptophyta > Pinopsida > Pinales > Pinaceae > Pinus > Pinus tabuliformis. The sequence goes on from CM062816.1 coordinate 1,529,167,940, forward strand.
CCAAATTTTCTAATGTTTCAATTGTTATTATATAATTTATTATGCTTAAAATGATTGTCTCATGTAAATTTTAGGGTATGTAGTGTTTTTGGATGTTTTTGTTTCAGTGTTGGTAGTTTTAAGGGGTTTGAGGTGCACTCTTGCATCATTTGAGCACTTAGCTTTGCCAGAGCAATCATTTTAGGATATTCTATGAAAAGTACACAAACTCATTGAATTTTATCATCCTTTGATGTTTACAAAGGAAACAAAAAAAACAGTTATTCTATTCTTTTTTTGGAGATGTTCACTATCAACTTATGGATGTCGAACATCTTGGGGTGGTTCCCATGCACAAGTTTTTAGACAAATTTTCATTTGATTTCCTATCACAAATGGTTTAGATCATTATGCTTTATTTGTCTTTTGTTATTGCAAAGGTAGATTAAGGGATTGTTCAAAGCTACCAAGTATTGTAAGTGTTCAACTTCAACAAGCTTAAGATTATCAGGGGCATGGTTATCTTTGAGATTTTTCTTAAATTTGATATGTTCTTAATTACAATAAAAAAGTTTTTGATTTAAGTTGATGATATTGAGTGTTAGTGCAAAATAATAAAAGTTAAAAAATTGAATTATAGAATTTACTTTTAAAATTACCATTTAAATGAAAAAACACTATCTATTCTTCTATTTTCTACATTTCATAATAACAATATAAATATGTGGAGCTACATTTCATAATAACAATATAAATATGTGAAGAAGACAATATTATAGGGATCATTTCAATTACTTTTCACTTTTAAAGAAACTCGATTTTCTATATTTCATAATAACAATATAAATATGTGAAAAAGCCAATATTTGAATTACTTTGCACTTTCAGAGAGAAACTAGATGCAAAGGTTAACTAATGCCAAATGGTTAATATGGTTTTGGAAAACCTTTGTGATGGCCTTTTATTAGTTTTTGTGTGCCTAAATGCAATTTATAATAATAGAACTCTGATACTAGCTTATATGATCATTTTAAAACTTATTATCTACATTAACATATTATATTCTCTTACTAGGAATAAAAGAAAACCCAACTCTCATAAACTATCTATTTCAAATCTCCATGAAGTTAAATTTGAGTTGAATGATTAGTATTTTAAATAACTTTTGAAGTTCATTTTCATGTTTTTTGCATATTAGTTTTGAAGATTATGTAAAGCCTTTATGAATTATATAAAAAGTATTTTTCGATGTGACTTAGATTTAAGAATTTAAATTTGAGTTACATGGTTAGTGTTTTAAATAATTTGATGAAAGTTCATTTTTATGTTTTTCACATCTTAGTTTTGAAGATTATGTGAAGCTTTTATTAATTATATAAGAGATTTTTTCACCATCTAAGAGGTTAGAGTTTTATTGTTTTTAATTCCCATATAAAATATTAGAATTAGGATTTTTTAATTCTATTGGAGTGAAGTCTTTTGAATTTATCAAAATACTTTGTTAGAAAGAAAAATCATTGGATTTTTAAGTACATTAAGAAATTTATGGTTATTTGAAATACTTTTATCTATTTGAAACAAAATTGCAAGGTAGTGGCATATTTTTTGATAAAAAACTCTTATGGGAGGCAAGTGAAATAAAAGTACATAAGCTTGGCTATTGTAGTAAATAAAGAAAACTATGAAACTATCCAATATACCACAAATAACCAGCTCCCAATAGACCACAAATAACCAGCTACAATATGCAGGATTTGCTAAGATTCACACCTTTTTAACATAGTTAGCTCTTCACATATGCTTTTTAACATAATTACCTCTTGAACAAGAAAAACAATTTTTGAAATACCATCTAGACATTAGGGCCAAACTTGTCTTTCAAGGACTTCACTTCCTTTTTATTGAGATGGAAATCCTTTTACAGAATCTCATCATCGATCCCTGAACCAGACAAAGCGAACGAGAGCCTCTCTGTTCCAAAATTTTGACTGTTTAACGTCCCCACAATAACAATAGGACTACTTACCGCACTCATGTGAAAGTGCACTAGTCTTTTGGGAAACGCTGTCATATCACCCTTGTCGTGAATATTGGCATATAGGTTGTTCTGTGAGGTGACAAACCCAGAATAAAGAGTCCCCTACACAAAATGCCCGGTCTCTCTGGTTCTAGGATGCACGGGGGGACATTCATTACACCAAATTCAAGATCTACCCTAATGAGAGACATGCCTAGAGTGTTGAGGCCTGCAAATCGTAGGGCAGTCACAGAGGTCCCAACAAATCTAGTAGCAGATGCATTTCCTGGAATCTTTATTCCTTCATAGACAAAGTCATCAACAGTGACATTATCAGGGTCCTTACAGATCAATCCATTGAGATACACAATCTGGGTATTGGTGGATTTGAGGTCTATCACACAAAAATCTTGCAAAGGATCAGAGTCTACATTTGAGAATACTGAGATCACAAGATTCACAACAACAACCACCATAGTTTCTAGATATCTAAGATGACCCATTCAGCATATGCCCTCCATAGATCTGGCCTAGGATCCTTTAGTAGATAAATAATTTCAAAGGATGTACTAAGTCCTTCTGAGAAGCTTGCTAGAGCAGTGAAAGCATTGGTTTAATTAGGCCTTTTTATGGGTCTCGTACTACTCCATCATGCATATTAGATTATGGGTATTAGTGGAATAGCTAATTATGTATTATTGGGTTAAATTTACCTACCCTGCTAGCCTCCATTATATCTTGTGGCAGTATGGAAGAAATAAAATCATTAGATAAAATCATTAGTCTGGACCCACTATCATTAGACATTGTAATATATTTGATGGTTGGTAAAAGGGGTTGATAAGTTAATACAAAGAGTTTGTCAATATTTTGAAAATATAACAAGATTACGGTGTAAAACATGGGCCCTTAGATAAGACATTGTGTGGCTCATTTCTATGGGTAAAGTTCATAAAACTTTCAATTAATACCAACAAGCTAGAAGTTGAATTGAACATGTAAAATTGAAAAAGAGAATGCAACATAATTTTCGAACTAAAAATTCAGAAACTAAAAAATTATCTTAAGATGGCCTAGCATGTGACAATGCATGCAGTCACTTACTATCCTGACCATCCTGACCATAGCTATCAATGAACTCTTATTTTAATAAATGATTAAATTATATTTAATGAGTTAATTGAAATAAAATTAGCATATTTAATAAATGATTAAATTATATTTAATGAGTTAATTGAAATAAAATTAGCATATTTTAATAAATAATTAAATTATATTCAATGAGTTAATTGAAATAAAATCAGCAAAGAACATGGAGATGATTAAATTATATTCAATGAATTAATTGAAATAAAATCAGCAACGAATATGGAGATGGATAAGATTAAGCAAAGCTGTAAATTTATCACATGAACCATATGGGATTCAAGACACTTCATACACTCAATATCTTTATATTGATCAGTATTTGGAAAATCTTTGTTCTCACATTTTTTTTCTCATAACATTTTAATAATATTGAATCCTTGTCTTTTCATGCATAAATAGAAACAGTTTATAAAGGGTTGAGATCTAACCTGCATGCACCCATGCAAAATAGAAACAACTAGTTATCTTCAACCTGGAAAAAATCTTTACAACCTTATCACAATCTCTTGGATCAGAAAACCAAATTCTACCCACATCCTGGTTTGCATTTCAATAGATTAAATAAGGAAGATTTACTTCATATTCAAAATCGCTTAAGTAGATCCTCCACGAAATTACCAATGAATTCTCTGTTATGAATTCGATTTCCTTAACTAGTCCCTGTAGATAGAAGCAATGCTCAACCTACATATCATTGCTAACTAGTCCTTGCAGATAGGAGCAATGCTCAACCTACTTATCATTGAGCAATGCTCAACCTACATATCATTGCTAACTAGTCCTTGCAGATAGGAGCAATTCTCAACCTACTTATCATTGAGCAATGCTCAACCTACCTATCATTGCTAACTAGTCCTTGCAGATAGGAGCAATGCTCAACCTACTTATCATTAGTCAAAAATTTGAGAGAAAAAAAATGAACATTTAGCCTTTTATTTACCAGATGTAACCAGACCTTAAATGCACTTTACAGATTACTGTGTTGACTAGGGATATGAGCGTTCATCTCTGCAGGGGAGGAACAATCTAGTCGAAATAAAGATCATATATATAACCCTAGAAATAAAGCGAAGTAAGCAACGGATATAATAATGAAAACAATTATGAAACTGCCATTTTAGTAACCACAACACAAATATGTGTGCAAAACGCAGAAATAATGGGCTCCTGAATCGACCTACAACTCATTAAAACTCATTAAAGAACAAAATCAAATATAGGTAGATTATAAATTGGCTTTATTCCAAATGTCCTTACATGTGCTGTCCACATAAGAAAAATAAAATACTGGGGAGTCATGAGGTTGAAGCTGTGTACATGGTTCACGATACACTGACTCTGAGAATTCTCCCAAGTGTGAACAGTTCAGAAAGGCTTAGTAGGGAACATTGAACTAAATGTTTGTTAAGCAAATATATTTGAAGGGAGCGTTTTGAATGCCTTCTACAAAACCTGCAACATCTCTGGGAGCCTTTGCAAAAGACACCTGTAATGCATTCATAGATGTAACATATAAGATAAATATTAAATCACCACGGTTGACCGTGTGGGCCCACGAATTTTCCAATTGTCAAACTCTTTGGGCCCACGGCCCTACAACTTGTCTCTCTTGCCATAGCCCAAAGTGCAAGATGGAAACACAAAAAAGTTAAGATATAATTCAATTTCCTGTCAATGATATAACTACATGTCTAGAGATATTTGCCATAGTCTAATTGTTGGAGGAGTTATCTGAAAGTTATAGAAATTTTGGTTATATTTAGAGAAAATCTGACAAGGATTTTTGTAAATCCAAGTTATAGTTGTTAAACTTCAAAATTTTAGATGTCTTAGATGTTTTTGATGGTGCCAAATCCATTTCCGTCATCAAAAACACGATTCAAACGCTATCTCTACAAGCTTTTTTGAAATTTTTGCCGACCACTTTTAAGGATCCGAGCAATTCCTCCATTAAACGACTCCTATAAATATTAGTGTGTTGACCTAATTCTGACCAGACAACAACCATCTCCCTTGAATATATATATATATATATATATATATATATATATATATATATATAACCCCTCGTTACCTGGGTTGTTATTATAGCTGCCATACAGGATATATTCCTTCCGTAGAAGGCCTTAATGATGTTCAGAACGCTCACGGCGTAGGCAGGTCCAGTGCCGTAAGGCATAGCCTGCACTGGCAAATATTGTAATGAGGACATGCTCTTTCATATTGAAGGGCCCTGGATTCAGTGACACCTCAGTGACTCTGAATCTCTGCTTTGGCAGAACGAAGCCATGAAACGCCCAATGGGAAGGGCGGCCACCTGCACTAAAATCTGTGTGATGGTAAGCGGTTCTGACCTGTAACTCTGAAGAACTGGTTCAAAAAATGATAGAAGCATGCATGAAAACAGCCCCAGAGACTACAGTCGCATACTCTTCTGTACTCACTGTGAATGCCATCTGATCCACTGCTGAATTTTCCTCCTCTTTACTCACTTCCAATGATCTGTCCATTGCCATTCTAATTCTCTACACTGGCAGCAATATATATTGCTAGTAAAAAAATTTTGTAAGGAGTGTTTTAATAGTGTCCCATTAATATTAATCTATTTTTTGATTTTTATTTTATATAAGAATTATTATTTTTTGATAAGTTAATATTTACAATATTCATTAAAAAATGTTAGACCCATCATTTTTTTTATTAAAACTGCTTTAACAATTACTCATTCAACATTAATCCAAAATCCTTCTGCATTTATATTTGTTTAAACTCTTAAAGCCGCTACTCATATGGACATTCTGCATTTATATTTGTTTGGAAATATCAGACCAGAAATATGTCTACACAAACCAGAAAAATGGATGAAGAAACCATATGAACGTTCGTCCTCTCTGGTTTTTCTTCTGCTACTTCAGGCGAATAAATAGAACGACTGAAATGGCCGAATCACCCTGGACTCATTTGCTTTTTCGAACTCAACGAATCCTCTGAAAATATTTACAATGGGCCCGGGACGACTCTAAGCATTCCCTCAAACTAAAAATCAGAGAAACAGTTACATTCCGAGCTGATTCACGCCATGAATCACCAAGGACTCGTTTTCTTTTCCGAAATCAATGAATCCTCTAGAAGTACGGTGGCGTTGGGATGACTTGAAATTAAAAGTTGACTTAGTGGTATCCTCAGTTTTATATAATGTTTGATGTGTAGTTTAATTTTGTTTTATTTAAATCAATTCAAATCTTTAAAAAGTAATTAAATATTTTATTTAATCACATTTATATGAAAATAATAATAAAGCAAAAAATAATAATAAAGCAAAAATAGTAAAATTAATATACAATTCTATTATAAGGTATTAAATAATAATAAAGCAAAAAATTAGTAAAATTAATATACAATTATATTATAAGGTATATTGTCTAATTATTTTAGGTTTTAAAGTTATATAATTTTTTATTAAATCATAATTTTTTTTTTATTATTTAAAATTTATTTTTGAATATATAAGTGAATTTAGTGTCTTAACAATTTTTAAGGTACTATATTCTGCATAGTTCACAACTATTCATAATATTAACATCTTTTTGGGGTGTAAGAGAGGAGCAATTTCACAACAAAGTAAATCCTACATTTAGCCAATCCAACCATTCTAAACATAATTGATATTTCCATGTCTTTTTGACCATTTCAATTAAGTAGTTTTTTTACCTCATTTGGAATTTTTCAGTGTTATAATGTGTTGCACAATGAAGTTTTGGTCTTTTTGACCATTTCAATTAAGTAGTTTTTTTACCTCATTTGAAATTTTTCAATGTTATAATGTGTTGCACAATGAAGTTTTGGTGAGTAAACCATTTTGTGTGTATTGGGTAAGTATATAGACATTTAGAATAATAAAAAAAATTAACTTTTACTATTGATGTGGTTTCTAATGTAATAAACCCAATGCAAAAGAATTTTGATATTATGTAATTTGCTATCAATTATATATATATGTGTGTGTGTGTGTGTTTGAATATATTGATAGATATAAATTTAGTATATATCATAAACAATGTTAAAATATAATATGGTACATCAAATTTTAATACTACTATAGTATATGATAAATATATATTTATAAAAATATTCAAATATATTAATATTTTTTTTTCAATGGGTAATTCTAGAGGTTCAAATTGTTGTCACACAAGCTAACATCTTTCTTGTGGAGGAGGAATTAATTAAACACAATAGCTACTACTCGATTTATTATCCTTTGACAATATATTATTATTATTATTGCAATTATTACTAATTAGTAATAAATATATAAATATATGTAAAATTATTTATATATTAACCAACCTAGATCCATTATAACTTCATATCTATCAAACATTTGAGAGGATCAAATATCTTGAAGTGCAATTATTTTTTCAAGTTAGAGATTTGAGCGTTGAGAAATTTGATCCCTTAATAAATCCAAAGTTAAAAAGAATCTAAAATCTTGATAATCCAAAGTTAAAAAAAATCTAAAATAGTGATATTTAGATTATAACCTTAACTATATCTACTATGAACTTCTCATTATTTATTACATGAGTTGAGAATCAAGTTAAATTATATTTTTATCTTTTAATTATTATTATATTTATTAAAATATATAAAAGGCACATATATATACTTTTATTTTTGTTATTTAGAATATTTAAAAATTAATATGAAAATATATATTTAAAAAAATATTAAATTCATAAAATGAATGTAAATATGAAAATTTTTGAAGTAAAAATGATAAATATACTAAAATTTGGTAGAAAAATGACAAATGTCTTAGGTATAAAGAAAAAAATAAAATGATTGATGTATAAAGGAAAGAAAACCATGATAAGAAATAAGATTTTCTCATTTGGATGTTTATTATATGATTATACGTTTATTATAAGATTTAAGGTAAATTATGAATTTATATCAATTTATGGAACAAGCAAGTTTGAAAAAAAATCATAATTTTAAAATTATAAAATGAATTTTATAATTTTTCATATATATAAAAATGAGTTTTATAATTTTTTATTATTTTTTTATATATAAATAATTAATTTATATTTAATAATTAAAAAAAATTATTATCTACCTTACCCAAAGTTCAATTCTTGCATCATATATATATACATGATTATTTTTTACTTAACAAAATTTTAAACATCAACATTAAATATATCTATTCATCTTACATCAGAGCGAATGCATGTATACTTGTTACAAGGAATTGCTTTTTGACTTATTTTGGTCATATATTTATTGATTTTGGTTGTTAGTCGACACTATATCCTTACTTAACATAAAGGCATTGTTATATTTGGAATATATGAATATTTTTTACTTAATACATATTGAATATGTTTATTCATATTACATCATAGTGAATGCATTTATACCGGGATTTTTTTTGGATATATTTTGGTCATATATTTATTGATTTTTGGTTGAGTCAATATTCTGTCATTATTTAATAGAAAGCCTTGTTATATTCAGAAGGAAATTACATGACTTTCACTCATTTAGTCTATGTAACAAATTTATAATAGTAGTAATCTGTAATAACAATTAACTAGCATTCTCATGTATAATATAGTTTATCAAATTTGCACGTGAGTGCATGACGCGCTGGTGGGGTGGTAGGCTTTTGCAGTCCCTAGCCAGGATCGATTCCTGTCGATGCCGCGCGCTGCTGCTGCAGCGTTTGATTCAATGATGACATATGTGTTTCCGATGTGTTCTGATGTTGACATATTCTGCACGTATTCTGCTCGCTTCGGCGATATATGATGTATTGTGATTGTTCAGCGTGGATTTCGCTCCCCCACTAAAAAAAAATAGTTTATCAAATTTGTTATTGATTTAAAATTCAACATTTTGTCCACAAGAAAATGAGGTGACTGATTTCCTTCTAATGGAACTAAATTACATTTGCATTGATGTTACTATGCTCAATACTATGTACGAGAATGAGTGATGGGGATAGCCACTCTTTTTTCTTATAAGTTGGCTTTCTTTATTATTGATCAAGTAATTGACCTAACTAATATAGTTGCGTGGGTGGTCCTCAATCTTGATCGTAAAGTACTAAACTTTGCCAATTTGTATGTACTCATTATTGCAAAATAATAAAAAGAGCTATGTTATGCCATTAGCTACTTGAATTCCACCTAGAGTTAAAGTAGGTATACATATCAATAATGTGGAGCCTCAGATGGAAAACTTGGGTTAACCATGTTCACATGATTGAATTAGCACATAAAATATTGAATGGCCTCAATACTAGATGATCTGGATTAGATCATTACATTATTTATGATCCATCTTGATACTTTTAGAGTGGAAAAAGTGGAGGAATTAGCTCACATGACCATTTTTATTGATGGATCCTATTTTGGTGAATTGGGGTATGATTTTTTTTGGAATAATTTTGATGCATAAAATTGTATTTTTGGGGGATACAAATTTTCCATCCAAGTACAACACCTTTTAGTGTTATTATACACATAGATACCTTTCCAACTACACAAGAATTGCCTCAATTAGACTCTATATGCAAAAAATATTCCACTCGGACATTGACCTTCCCATTTTGTACACCATCATTTGAGAAGATGACATGTCATCCCCCATTATTCATGGAAAAGGGGCTATCCACGTGATGATGATGAATAATACTATAGAAGAGTCCATATTGTAACTCTAGTTAAGAGTTAAGGGAGTCAAACCTGAACAATGGTAGGATATTGGGATGTGTTATAACGAGAACACTAGGATGAAAAGAGATTATAATCTATTTGAGTGCATTTTGTTCCATAAATGAGCCATGTAGCCAAAAGTGGAGAGGGATAGAGAAAATAGAGAGTATTTAGCCACTATAGTAGCCCACGAGCCACATTGTTCACTTCTTTGTACTTCCATCTATTTTCTATTTAGGAATAGAGTGCAAAGTAACCTCACCTTCCAACTAGGTTTTCTCAAGAAAGGGTTTCCCAAGATGCATATTGTGTTAATTTATGGTTTGTGAGTTTTAATTTTCTATTCTCTATTTTCTGCATAATTATAACTTGCATGCACGTGCAATAAATAATAATTAACAAATCCATAAATCTGAGGAGAAATACACCCTCATGGTGTACATTTTAGATTTTATAATATATTTTAATAGATCTATTTTAAGAAAATTTCCAGTGGAATATCCACAGCAATTTATGGATCATATTGGTATTAAACTAGGTTTCTTTAGGTATATTTTGGGGAGTTGAAGGGGATCTAGGTCGTCTAATCCAAAAGTCATAAAACCCCAACCATGGTTAATGAATAAGTTAATAATCCTCAAGATTCCATAGAGGAGAGGTTTGTGTGGCTGGAAGCTTAAGTTGCAGATATAAACCGTAATGTAAGCCACCTCATGGCATCCATAACTAATAAGCTTGGGCTATTCAAAGAAGATGGAGGTTCTAACATGGAGGTCAGATTAGAAGGGAAATTGATAGATTGGGAAGAACCAGAAAGGTAATCTAAGTTAGAAACTGAAAAGGAAAACCCTAGTTTGAGTGTCTTGAACCATTCACAGTCCTCATTCAATATGGAAGCAACGGTCGACATCAAGTGGTATCAAGGTGACATTGATTCTCTAAAGATGAATCATTGGTTGCAACAAATAGAAATTTATTTTAGTGTTCATCATATAGAAGAAGAATATAAGATTTCATTTGCTCAACTCAAATTAGAGAGTCATGCTATGACTTGGTGGGAAAGCCACATAGTGACCTTCAGATTGGAGGGAGATCCGCTAGTGATTAAGTGGGAGGATCTCCAAACCCTCATAAAGTAACAATTAACCCCATTGGGTATAATTTAGAGGATCAATGGATTTGATTTTATTACTTCAAGTAGAAATAAGGGAAGAGTGTATATGAGTATACCATAAAATTTAGAAATATGGCCATAATGTTGGGTATCTTCCCAAAAAACCCATATGTCCTCTTCAAGTATTTGGGGGGTCTACATAGCCATCTATGGACACATGTGATTCTTTTCAAAACTAGATCAATGGAAGAGGCTTGCGTTCATGCATAATACTGAGAGAACATAGGCTAGAATAAATGGAAATCATGTGGGCTGAGGCAGAAAGAGCACCAAGACACTTCTAAGGAGGGTAAGAAGAAGTGGAAAGGGGCAAAGAAAAAAGAAGTAGACACATCACACTAGTGCAAAGATCCCAACAACCACTGCAACCATTGTAACCTTAATGGTCATACATAAGAGAAGTTTTAGAAGTTGCATCTAGAGTTTAACTTGAAGTAAAAAAAAAGATGCAAAGAAGAAGAATCTCATGGCCACTGATTCAGGAAACTAGGATGAAAGAAAATCAGATGAAAATATCATATGTATATTAGTACAGAAGGAAGTGAATATCAACATTATTCAGCAATAGGAAGAAAATGAAATGACCAAACTCTTCCATATAAAGTTACAATTCAAGAAGAAAAAGATTGATGCTTTGTTTTACTCAATATCACATGGAAATCTCATTGCAACAGAGTTGGTCAACAAAATGGGTTTGGAAGTTCATGATCATCCCAACCCATATCCATTGGGATGGGTAAATAAGGATGTGGAAATAAAGGTAACCAAATAGTGAAAAATTAGATTTTCTATTAGCGGTTTATTTTATTAATGAAGTAAAACTAGATGTAGTTCACCTTGATGTATGTGGAGTGGAGTTTGGAAGTTCCTATATGTACATGTGGGATGCAATCTTCATGCAGAGAACCAAAAAATACTACCTCATCAAGGGTGGGATATCCTTCACCTTCAAAGTGCACAAGGGCAAGTCTAAAATTTTATTGGCAAGTGCTGAACAAGCCAAGAAACTTATCAATTCTAGCAACAAGTATGGTTTATTATTTTTAAGAGAAAATCACTCTATAGAAGAGTCAATGAGAGAAATTCATTCTCAGTGGGCTATACTAAGAAACATAAAAAACAATTAGAACAATTTCTACATGCATACCGAGATGTGTTCCAAGAGCCTAAAGCGATACCAAGAGCGCAATGGAACATGAGATGCATTTGTTTTCAGACTCCCCAGTGAAGTCTTCCATAGAAGCAAGTGAGGTGAAGAAGTAGTTGTAGTAAGAATAGGAACCCCTTAACTAGGATAGATGATTTGTTGCACTAGTTGTGGCAAGCCAAATACTTCACCATGTTGGACTTAAAGTCTAGATATCACTAGGTTCGAGTTGGAGAAGAATATACCTAGAAGATGGCCTTCAAAATGAGAAAGGGTTTGTATGAGTGGTTAGTCATGTTGTGTAACACCCTCCTCCCACATCTACCCAAGTAACCGACCAAATAGGGTAAACATTTGACGAGAAGTTACTATGATATAATTCGACTCCCTATGTGTTAGTTAAGGAAGTGGAACCGATAGAACACATCACACAAACCTTCCACATCAACAACATTACTCCCAAGAGCCATCCCAACCACTTAGGTAACCAGTGCCTAAGACCAACTGAATTTTTAGTGCATCAAACCCCTGGACGCTCCCTTGATATGGACAAGGGTGCGTCTGGGAGGCTCCAGAAGCTCCCACAACAAGGGCAAGGGAGCTTCCGGGGACTTTTTTCCTTAGTGTTGTGCCTACGATTCTGGGATTCATACCACTTTTTCAGGCCCAAAGCCCAGGTCACTGCCCATAACTCAATGACACCTTCAAAAATGAATTTACACAACAGAACAATGATACATTTTCAAAAACATTGACATGGACTAGACTAGACCCCTACTAGCCATGACAGGCATTTCATGAAACATATCACAAATATGAAATCTACAGGTCTTAACAATAGAGCTGAGCATAGGGGTCTCATACTGATTTGAGATTCACTATGAGGCATTGATGCATCAACACACTAGGTGCAATTTCATCTATTTGGACATAGATACATTGTTCATTCATTTACAAGTAAAAACATGATATGAGCCAAACATCATGACAGTCATAGAACTCATTCATAACTGAAATATAAACATAAGAGGTTCTAAGCATAGAACAACCATATAAGCCACATAACAATAAGAATTTTTACCCATTAATACCATAGGAAAGAGCTTTTATTGCCACAAGAAAAATGCAACCAATTCTGGGACTTCCATGTACCACTTGACCATATACATGTCTGAGCCAAATCTCTCTTCAGCCAGTCACCCTCGTGCCATATTCCAAACATGAATGTGGGATCTCATGGAACAATCCATAAAAATCGAACTAGGGCTTCGAGAGGCCAAACCACCTCAACCCATCGAATAGTGATTCCACCTCACGTTTGACATCACAAACCATCACCAAATTGGTCTCCACCCAAGCCTTATAGGGCTCTGGAGTGTTTGTTCCAACCAAGGCTTCGAGGACTAGTAACTCAACCCACAGTTTCCACCGGGCTTCCAGAGCATTTGTCCAACTAGGGCTACCAAGAATAGTAACTCAACCCACCAAGGGCTTCTAGAGCATTTGTCCAACCAAGGTTTCCAGGACTAGTAACTCAACCCAAGTTGTTATAGGGCTTCTAGAGCATTTGTCCAACCAAGGCTTCCAAGAACTAGTAACTCAACCCAAGCTAAAGGAAACATGAGAACCAACCAAAAAAACAAAGAAATGAACCCACAACACCATGGATATCCTGGAAATGGAAAGGCTAGGAAAATCCACTGTCAATCCAGGAAATCCTCCATGCCAATGACATATCATGACCAATAAACCACATGCATATGCCATGCATGCAAAAACTAGTGAGGAAAACATACATGAAACTCGATACCTGCAAGCAAAACACATTGTAGTTGTTGATTTCAATGTCCTCTTGCGCTTTCCTACTCTTCCTTTTCCTTCTTTGTCCAAGCATCCAAGTATGCCACACTCTCTAAGAGTATTCCAAGAAAACTCTAAGTGTCCAAGAGTATGTGAGAGAGAGAATAGAATGAGAGCTCCAAAATTGAACTGGCCAAAAGGTTACAGTGACCAAGCCTGCCCATTTACTTACAGAAGTGTTTTTATCAATGAGGCCTCTATTTTCTTCAATTTCCATTATTTTCCTTCATTTTCCTCCTCAATGCAACCTATGACCTTTCGCCTTCCCTTTCTTCTATTTTCCATTATTTTCATAAATAAATGCCAAAAATGCCATTTTGCCTTTCTGAATCCTTTTCCATTTCCTTTTCCAATTTCCTTAGCCATAATAACCAAAATGAACACCCAATGGGATTTTTTTGTTGAAAATAGCGACAAGAAATAATAAAAATAGAATCCAAAAATTCCAATTTAATTTGTCCTTGAATTAAACTGTGAATTAAAATCGAATTTTATTCTCATAAAAACTTGTAAAAGTTAACTAGAGTGAGTTGAATTAGTTAACTTAGGAATTTCGAGCTGGAATTCTTTCTGAAGTCATGTATATGTTCTCCCTATATTATAGGGGTCCAGGATGAGTTAAGTATGAGTTGTAATTAGTTAACTCAGTTTAAGTCCAGTTAAATTAGTTCCAAATTGTTTGAGGAACTAATAGTGAGTAAACAGTTAGTTGATGCATTAGTGCACTCAACTACTGCTACTCGAGTTAACTGAATATTCCCTCATCAGAAACTCATGCATGTCCATTATGAGAAAGACCTAGTTGAGACTAGAGTGTAGGGACAATGTACTATTTGTTTTAGATTTTTCTGAGTTGCACTGATAGTGCATGCATTCAGGAACTGAGGAATTGTGCAAAGAGTTGTAAGCTTGATGGCTTGGAAATTTGGCTAAGTATTGGCCAAAGGAAGTCATCAAGCGGAGGATAGGAAATACTTGTTCACGCTAATCTCAAGTCTGAGCAGAGCATATTGTATTCATTAGAATTCTTTGATCAAGGGCGCATTGGAATAGAGACTTGGAGCGCTTGTGAAGAGGCTAAGCTTTGGCCTTGAGCTTTCTTATGAGTTCGATATTGAATTTGTTGAGTGTTGGGATTGTTCTTGAGAGAACAAAAATTGTAATTTCATCTTGATTTTTCGTATTAATACACTACATATAATGGGGTTTTGAGTCGTGGCTTTCCCCGGATATTTATTGTGTTATGTGCCATTGATTTTCTTCCTCTTGTCGATTATTTTTTGGCTCGATCTTTATGTGCTTCCGCTGTAAAGAGTATATGTATATTTTTATCTCTTGTTTTAGTAGATTACATGAGTTTGTGAATCTACAAGATTTTCTACATTTTTTCCTACTATTTATCTTGGAATACGTGTCCCATGACTATGGTCTTATATATTTTTACATGGATTTTTAACCAGGGCTGTTACAAAACCCTCCCCCTTTGGGGAACACCGTCTTCGGTGTTCAATGACACATATAACCAGGAAGATTGGTTAAAACAAAACATACTTCCCATGGAGCTTTATAACATATCTCGTTGTAGTATTTACAATGACCACTGTTGAAAACATAAAAAGCTTATCACTTACTTGAGCTTTATAACATAGCTCATTACGATATTTACAATAACAACCACATATACTCATGTACATTTTCTTCAACCAGCAACTAGCCATACTGACTATGGATCTTTATAAATCCAGTTCAATACAATATTTACAATAATATGCACATATACACATATGCACATTTTCTCAACCATCAAATAAAGGGTACAATGCCTGCATCGGCAACAAGGGAATCCAGAGGCTCACACCTCCACCCTTAAAGTGATACTAGGATTCACATCCTTCACAAGAATTCCATAATCCATTGTCAAAATCAAATCTGCATCCAATGTCCAATGCTACAATCTTGCGCCACCGTACCCTTAGTGAACAATTACTGACTCATTGTTCCAGGGAACACTCCCAATGTGCATTTGATTCTATCTGGAAATGTTAATGACAAAAAAAATCCATCCTTGACCTTCCCTTCTCTATTACACAGTCCCTCAAGCAATCCGGTCACCCCCTTCCATGCAGTCACACACCTTCCAAGTTCTGTGGGAATCCCCTTCTCTGCTACACAGTTCCTCGGGTGACCCATCCCTTGGCAAGGTTTCCTCACATCGGAAGTGCAAAAACCAAAGCATATGCCTGCCTCAAAACCATCATACCAGTCATAGCATGCTCATGGAAATCAATGAGCACTATTGTGTACCAGTGTCCCACAATGGCCTTGCACCTGAATACTTTACCAACATACTACTGCTTGTTCCAATTCCTTTTGCTATTGTTGCTAATTCTTGCCGTTAGTTTTGACCACCCAACCAAGCATTTCATGCTTTTGTGTACCAAGCACATAATTTCCATTAGATTCAAAATAAATCGAATAACTTTAAATCATACCTCATTGGTGTCCTGTCAATAAGGTACACTTGTAATTATGTTTGCTTCTTGTCACAATAAGTCAAACTAGCATCTTTGACCAAATCATCATGTATAAACATATCACATTAGGTTAGCTCAAAACACAACCATCATAGATCAAAATCATAAATCACATGTAACCATCATACAACAGAATCATAGATCACATGTAATCATCATAGACCAGAATCATAAATCACATGCATAACGCAGTGTACAACACAATACATATACCTACAGAGAGTACAACACAATGAATACACATGTCACGATACCACGACTACACAATGCACATACATAGTACCGCATGCTCGCAACATAAAATGTATGACATGCACACAATACCACATGTACACCAATACCATATGTACAACATGTACAAAGTACCACCTATACATCGCACCACCTGCACAATATGTGAAGAACATCAAATGTACATGACACCACCTGCACAATGTGTACACAGTTCCATATGTACACTGCACCAGCTGTACAATGTGTACACAATACCACATGTACACAACACCACATGCACAACATGTACATGACACAACATGTACACGGCACCACATGCATGACATGTACACAACACTACCTGCACACAACACCACATGTACAACATATACACAACACCTTGTGCACACAACACCACATGTACAGTCATGTACACAACACCATATGTACATAGTACCATATGTAAAAATGCACAAAACACCATACATACATACCACTGTATATACAACATGTACATAGCATCATATGTACAAAACACCACATATCCAACATGCACACAACACCATATGCACACAACACCACATCTTCAACATGCGCACAATACTATATGTACAAAACATCACATATCCAACATGTACATAGCACCATCTATACCGAACATTGCATATGCAATATTCACACAACAATAGTTGTACCACCCTGTACATAACATTGCATAAATAACATGTACACACACTATATATAAACAACATTGCATACGCACAACATCATAGATGCCACATGTACACCATATGCACAATAGTAGTACCATACATCCAAAACCACACTGTCTCTACCAATAAACCTTTCTTCCAGTGTCTTATCCATGCTTGTCCCAGCATGTTGCAGACCACACTACTTTCATTTTGCTAATGTATCCCTCGACCTAGCCTGTCCATAACATAAACATACTATAATAACATAATATCAATACATATCCACATGATATTGACCTCATATATTTGTCAGGGCTACTCTTCCCAATTAATTCTTTGCAAGACCAGGAACCTCTTCACGCCATTCACCTACGTAAGTAATCATTCTTCCATAAGAATGATCCCTAATGACCCTATCAGAAAGTGACATAGATACATAGATAATATATATATATATATATATATATATATATATATATATATATATATATATATATATATATATATATATACATTAGCCTAAACAATCATGATCCATGATGGCCCTGTCAGACATGACATACATACATACATACATACATGTATACATATATAGACATCAACATAATCATGATCACAACATAATTACTAGATATCATAAGGTCAAGGTTAAGATAACTCCCTTTATTTGTTCACAAAATGCACAACATTAAGAATAATGATTCCCAACATAGCCAAGGAATCTGACACCTCAAGTCCATTTACTTTACGTTTCCTATTACCTTTCTCATAAATATTTTTTCATCGTTCATTTACCCCAATGGACCCAACCAACTCAACTGGTTGTCATACTCTTGCCTTCAGTTGCCCTTACACATGCACCGACTTCATCTGAGTCTTATATTGCCTGCTGGATTTCATTAAGCTCTCCCAAGATCTATGAACTTTCCTCTTTCCCAACTAATTCCCAAGACCCTTAAACATAAAAGAAAAGAACAAGAAAGAAACAAGAAGTAAACCATGAAAACCAATAACAACACGACACCACCACAAAGTGATAAGGCCTTGCACCAAACATAAACAAAACCACAAATTAATCTCAACAAATCACAAAATAGCAAAAGCACAAGACCAGAAACAAACACCATGACTCCAACCCCACGGGATTCCAATGCTTCCAAGTGAAAGCTCAACCCAAGCCTTCTTTAATATTTCATGGCCATCTCTTTTTCCATGCAATCCCCTACATTATACTGCCATGAACACATGACTGTCAAAGCATAAGTGAACATAATGTTACATCAATTACCTTACCTTGTTGCTCCAAGCATGTTTCCCTACAATTGCTCACACATTTCAACCACATGTTCCAATGATCAAGGAAACATATCTACTAATTTGAAATCAACCTTTACCAAGACTAATAATCATGTCATAATGCATAGTCAACTCACAGTCATTAGACATAATGCTACAACTATCACCTACTTACACTCAAGTACAGATCAATTGTCTCAACACATATGTGTTAGTACAATCATCTTAAGCAAGATCATTTGAACACATACTCATATTATGCAATTCATAAAACATTCAACCAACTTGTGAACATAACATGTTAAATAAATCAACTAAACAACATAATAGACACCAAACACTCAAACACCAAATAGATGACATAAGCCAACTCATATAAGTTAATGCATTTCAGTGGAGGCCATCTTGTCTGCACAATCAATCCATATTAGCATGATATAAATTCATGACATATCAACTCAAACATAAATAAGGTCATGACATTTATAATAGTCACTAGCGCACATGTTCACATTGTAAACTCATAAACAATTTTCATTCATGCATAACAATCACATATGAAAAGTCAGTCTAGACTAGTAAACAATATCACAAATATATCAACTCATACCTGAATTTCATAACCCTAACCATTTTCATAGGCCAATCCAATTTAGCATGATACATATAACATCAAGATCTTAGTTGCAATAACCCTAATCATCAAGTTAACTAACATATAACAACAACAAGTTAACATATAACATGCTGATCAAAAACATATAACATAATCATCAAGTTAACTAGCATGAAACAACAACAACAATGCATATAACAACAAGTTACTATCATTCATGACTATATGACCACACCGATTCACTCTCATCTACCATGCATGTAACCATAATAATAATAGAATGGAAAGCATATAAGAAACCCTAATGCTTATAACAACCATTAACCACATTCCTGCATATCAAACATACAATACATGTATGACAATCTTCTCTTACCCAAAATCTAGCACCATAACCTCACTCTAATGATTTGCATCTCCTGCTTCACCTTAGTCAACACATTAGAATTGTTGGTATTGTTGTGTTGTCATTGATGTCAACAAGGTCATGGTCACAATTTTTCTTGGTATGTGTGATGGTTGACCTTGATGTATGATAGTGATATGGATGCGTTGGCATTGATGTCAGCTCTTGAGGTCATGCACTTATTTCAACCTCATGATGATGTATATTGATGGACCATGGTGTGCGTCGGTATGTATTAGCATTGATGTTGGTATTATTGATGGAACACTCATGTGATGGCACTGATGGAGCTTGTGGTAGCATGTTGATCTTGGAGGATTTGGCATGTAAAATGATGGACATGTCATGATGATTTTCTAATTCTGCTACAGGTATGGTGCTGCTACAATTGGTCATACATATCCATGTGTTAGAGATGGTAAATGGCACATTAGTTGAGTTGTCAATTAGGTCCTCATTAGGTCTTCATGTATATGCCTATGACGATGACTTGTAGTAGTGATGTGATGGATTCATGATGTACTACAGAGATGTTTTCAGGTATGATAGAGGTGTTGTAGCTTGTTGTGAAGATTGATGGAGAGTGGAGAACTTGTTGGGATACTTGCCAACCTTGTTTGTTGGCTCTTCTAGGTCAAATTAGAAGTGACACTTGGGGGAATTTTTGATCCATTTGCATGTGTCAGAGTCTATGTCAGAGATATGGAGGTTAGTGCATATGCTAGAGAAGATATTCCATCAGGTGGCATAGGTTTTGGACTGAAGAAAAAAATATTTTACTTCAGTTTTAGGCACAATTGTTCAGTATGGTGCTTGGATATAAGTGACCATTTTGGATTTCATTTTATGGGAAAATGAATATGAATCTCAAAATTCTGAGACATGGGTTTTGTGCAGAACAGACCAAATTAGCTTCCCATTAAGCAGTTTTCAAAATTCGGTCTAGATTAAGAGAAATGAAAGGTTCTCTACTAGGACGCATGCATAGAAGCCTGTGGAAGCATCTAGACATCTCTGGACGCGTGCATTACTAGATCAAGGGAGTGTCCAAGACCCTAGATGTATGCACAATGTATTATGGGAGAGTCCAAGGAATTTTTCAAGTTTAGCTCTGCATTCCTTACATTGTTCGAAAGAAAATTAGATTGGAAATTCCTAAAGGCTTCCAGAATTACTGAAAAAGGTCAGAAATAGTTTGAAAAAATCCTCTCATGTTGTGAATGCATTTAGTGTACAAGTTATGGTGTTAGTGGATTGGTTTGGTCCAATTTGTGCACCTTTGATCCTAGCCCCAAGCTCAATTTCTCCCTACATGTTTTATATGCTTTATCTTGGAGCTATATGATGGTTGATTGTGAGTTGTTTGAATTAAGGATGTTAGAGAGTGTGTTGGAGAAAGTTGCATTGAGTGTTGATGCTTTAGATCTTGTGTAGAGCCTAGATGCTTCAATCCATGAGTGTTTATGACTGAATAATGTCTAGATCTGAATCACGTTTCATATAGATCAAAATTGGAGTTGCTCGTGTAGTGATTGATTTGGAGAGTTTTTACATGCTGCTGGAATCTATGTTGATGATCCTCTCACACTTGTTTTGCAGGAGTTTCTGATGCATGTAGCACATAGCCATGTGTCTTATGATTATATATGTAGCGTGAAACATTTTATTATTGCGAGGATATGATATTTAGATTTGTGTCGACACAGTTTTGTATTGGAGAGCACATGCTTTGTGCACTTATTTTATTTTGATTTGATGATGATAGCTTGTTGTTGAGAGCATGTGTGTAGAGTTGATTTCTAGTTGAGCATAGTGTCTTGGGATCCAGTTTGAAATAGATGAAAGGAGACCCGCATGGTGGTGAGGAGTAGTGACTTCATGGAGGTGGAGCAGTGATCTCAAAGCTTCGGTGAGAGGAAGAAGTTTCTAAATCCAATGGTGGTTGGATAGTCCAAAGGTAGTTGGGAAATGATCGATTGATTGTGGTGGCTTTCAATGGATGGTAGTCCATAGAGATCCATAGAGAATAGAGTATTCTGAGCTGATTCAGTAGTATCAAGTCTCATATCCGACTGGTGTGGGCATTGTGTATATGAGGTCCAGTCTCCATGCTGATGGGAGTCAGCACACTATGTAAATGATCAATTGCTTGACATAATAGAAATTCAGAGTAGAGAAAAACAAACAAGGTTGGTTTTTCCCCCAGAAGGGTTTCCACCCATGCAATCCCCTACATTATACTACCATGAACACATAATTGTCAAAGCATAAGTGAACATAATATTACATCAATTACCTTACCTTGTTGCTCCAAGCATGTTTCCCTACAATTGCTCACACATTTCAACCACATGTTCCAATGATCAAGGAAACATATCTACTATTTTGAAATCAACCTTTACCAAGACTAATAATCATGTCATAATCCATAGCCAACTCACAGTCATTAGACATAATGCTACAACTATCACCTACTTACACTCAAGTACAGATCAATTGTCTCAACACATATGTGTTAGTACAATCATCTTAAAGCAAGATCATTTGAACACATACTCATATTATGCAATTCATAAAACATTCAACCAACTTGTGAACATACCATGTTAAATAAATCAACTAAACAACATAATAGACACCAAACACTCAAACACCAAATAGATGACATAAGCCAACTCATATCTTAATGCATTTTAGTGGAGGCCATCTTGTCTGCACAATCAATCCATATTAGCATGATATAACTTCACGACATATCAACTCAAACATAAATAAGGTCATGACATTTATAATAGTCACTAGCGCACATGTTCACATTGTAAACTCATAAACAATTTTCATTCATGCATAACAATCACATATGAAAAGTCAGTCTAGACTAGTAAACAATATCACAAATATATCAACTCATACCTGAATTTCATAACCCTAACCATTTTCATAGGCCATTCCAATTTAGCATGATACATATAACATCAAGATCTTAGTTGCAATAACCCTAATCATCAAGTTAACTAACATATAACAACAACAAGTTAACATATATCATGCTGATCAAAAACATATAACATAATCATCAAGTTAACTAGCATGAAACAACAACAACAATGCATATAACAACAAGTTACTATCATTCATGACTATATGACCACACCGATTCACTCTCATCTACCATGCATGTAACCATAATAATAATAGAAGGGAAAGCATATAAGAAACCCTAATGCTTATAACAACCATTAACCACATTCCTGCATATCAAACATACAATACATGTATGGCAATCTTCTCTTACCCAAAATCTAGCACCATAACCTCACTCTAATGATTTGCATCTCCTGCTTCTCCTTAGTCAACACATTAGAATTGTTGGTATTGTTGTGTTGTCATTGATGTCAACAAGGTCATGGTCATGATTTCTCTTGGTATGTGTGATGGTTGACCTTGATGTATGATAATGATATGAATGTTGGCATTGATGTCAGCTCTTGAGGTCATGCACTTATTTCAACCTCATGATGATGTATATTGATGGACCATGGTGTGCGTCGGTATGTATTAGCATTGATGTTGGTATTATTGATGGAACACTCATGTGATGGCACTGATGGAGCTTGTGGTAGCATGTTGATATTGGAGGATTTGGCATGTAAAATGATGGACATGTCATGATGATTTTCTAATTCTGCTACAGGTATGGTGCTGCTACAATTGGTCATACATATCCATGTGTTAGAGATGGTTAATGGCACACTAGTTGAGTTGTCAACTAGGTCCTCATTAGGTCTTCATGTCTATGCCTATGAGGATGACTTGTAGTAGTGATGTGATGGATTCATGATGTGCTACAAAGATGTTTTCAGGTATGATAGAGGTGTTGTAGCTTGTTGTGAAGATTGATGGAGAGTGGAGAACTTGTTGGGATACTTGCCAACCTTGTTTGTTGGCTCTTCTAGGTCAAATTAGAAGTGACACTTGTGGAATTTTTGATCCACTTGCATGTGTCAGAGTCTATGTCAGAGATATGGAGGTTAGTGCATATGCTGGAGAAGATATTCCATCAGGTGGCATAGGTTTTGGACTGAAGAAAAAAATATTTTACTTCAGTTTTAGGCCCAATTGTTCAGTATGGTGCTTGGATATAAGTGACCATTTTGGATTGCATTTTATGGGAAAATGAATATGAATCTCAAAATTCT
Organism: Pinus tabuliformis; assembly: GCA_031772625.1. NCBI lineage: Eukaryota > Viridiplantae > Streptophyta > Pinopsida > Pinales > Pinaceae > Pinus > Pinus tabuliformis. The sequence goes on from CM062816.1 coordinate 1,529,191,950, forward strand.
GAGACATGGGTTTTGTGCAGAACAGACCAAATTAGCTTCCCATTAAGAAGTTTTCAAAATTCAGTCTAGATTAAGAGAAATGAAAGGTTCTCTACTAGGATGCATGCATAGAAGCCTGTGGAAGCATATAGACATCTCTGGATGCATGCATTACTAGATCAAGGGAGCGTCCAAGACCCTAGACGTATGCACAGTGTATTATGGGAGAGTCCAAGGAATTTTTCAAGTTTAGCTCTGCATTCCTCACATTGTTCGAAAGAAAATTAGATTGGAAATTCCTAAAGGCTTCCAGAATTACTGAAAAAGGTCAGAAATAGTTTGAAAAAATCCTCTCATGTTGTGAATGCATTTAGTGTACAAGTTATGGTGTTAGTGGATTGGTTTGGTCCAATTTGTGCACCTTTGATCCTAGCCCCAAGCTCAATTTCTCCCTACATGTTTTATATGCTTTATCTTGGAGCTATATGATGGTTGATTGTGAGTTGTTTGAAATAAGGATGTTAGAGAGTGTGTTGGAGAAAGTTGCATTGAGTGTTGATGCTTTAGATCTTGTGTAGAGCCTAGATGCTTCAATCCATGAGTGTTTATGACTTAATAATGTCTAGATCTGAATCACATTGCATATAGATCAAAATTGGAGTTGCTCGTGTAGTGATTGATTTGGAGAGTTTTTACATGCTGCTGGAATCTATGTTGATGATCCTCTCACACTTGTTTTGCAGGAGTTTCTGATGCATGTAGCACATAGCCATGTGTCTTATGATTATATATGTAGCGTGAAACATTTTATTATTGTGAGGATATGATATTTAGATTTGTGTCGACACAGTTTTGTATTGGAGAGCACATGCTTTGTGCACTTATTTTATTTTGATTTGATGATGATAGCTTGTTGTTGAGAGCATGTGTGTAGAGTTGATTTCTAGTTGAGCATAGTGTCTTGGGATCCAGTTTGAAAATAGATGAAAGGAGACCCGCATGGTGGTGAGGAGTAGTGACTTCATGGAGGTGGAGCAGTGATCTCAAAGCTTCGGTGAGAGGAAGAAGTTTCTAAATCCAATGGTGGTTAGATAGTCCAATGGTAGTTGGGAAATGATCGATTGATTGTGGTGGCTTTCAACGGATGGTAGTCCATAGAGATCCATAGAGAATAGAGTATTCTGAGTTGATTCAGTAGTATCAAGTCTCATATCCGATTGGTGTTGGCATTGTGTATATGAGGTCCAGTCTCCATGCTGATGGGAGTCAGCACACTATGTAAAGGATCAATTGCTTGACATAATAGAAATTCAAAGTAGAGCAAAACAAACCAGGTTGGTTTTTCCCCCAGAAGGGTTTCCACCAGAAATACTGTGTCTTGTGTGATTGATGTGATGTGCATGTTTATTGTTTTGTATCCGCTTATGGTTGCCAGTTATGTTTATGTTATGCACATGATATGATGTTTATGAGTTACTGCTAACATATGTGTGATTCAATAATTGAAATTAATAAAAGGAACAAATCATATATAGATCACACTACTATTCACCCCCCAGTACTAAATATATTTCCAACAAGAATCATAACATAAAAACATCATGATGACCCGAAATGCCTACAATGACTTCATGCATGGAAATCATGCCCATCATAATGAATGCATAACAACATATAGACACTAACATGCATATACAATCGACATGCATTCATGACAAACACATCCTAACAACAAAAACATCAACTCCTACATAGAAACACAACTGTAACAATGACCACTACCATGCATACATAACAATCACATATACAACCTACATGCATGCATGACAAACACATTCTTCCCATCCATTCCAAGTGTTGAGGCATGCTCTGATACCACTCTGTTGTACCAGATATCACTGGAAAAGAACGAAAACTAGATACCACCCAAAGAGAATGAAACCCGCTATGATACCACTATGTGGTATCATATGACACCCAAAGAGAACACTAGACATTCCCTAAAGAGAATGAAACCTGCTCTAATACCACTTTGTAATACCCTCCTCCCAAATCTACCCAAGTAACCAGCCAACCGGGGTAAACATGTGATGAGAAGTTACTATGATATGATTCGACTTTATATGTGTCAGTTAAGGAAATGGAACCGACGAAACACAACAGACTTACCTTCCACATCAACAGCATAACCCCCAGGATCCATCCCAACCACTCAGGTAACCAACCTTTGAGACCAACTGAAGTTTTAGTGCATCAAACCCCTACACGCTCCCTTGATATGGACAAGGGTGCATCTGGGAGGCTCCAGAAGCTCCCACAACAAGGGAAAGGGAGCTTCCGAAATGTTTTCCCCAATGTTATACCTGTGACTCTAGGATTCATGCCACTTTTTTAGGCCCAAAGCCTAGGTCACTCCTTGAAACTCATGAAACCTTCATAAATGAATTTACACAACATAACAATGATACATTTTTAAAAACATTGACAAGGACTAGACTAGACCCCTACTAGCCATGACAAGACTTTCATCAAACATATCACAAATATGAAATCTATAGGTCTTAACAACAGAGCTGAGCATATGGGTCTCATACTTCTCTGAGATTCGCTATGAGGCATTGATGCCTCAACACATTAGTTGCAATTTCATCTATTAGGCCATAGATACATTGTTCATTCATTTACAAGTAAAAAAATGATATGAGCCAAACATCATGACAATCATAAAACTCATTCATAATCAACACATAAACATCAGAGATGCTAAGCATAGAACAACCATATAAGCCACATAATAATAAGAATATTTACCCATCAATACCATAGCAAAGATATTTTATTTCCACAAGAAAAATGCAACCAAGTCTGGGACTTCCATGTACCACCCGACCATAGACATGGCTGAGCCAAATCTCTCTTCAGCCAGTCACCCTTGTGCCATATTCCAAGCATGAATGTGGGATCTCATGGAACAATCCATCAAAACCAAACCAAAGCTTCAAGAGGCCAAACCACCTCAATATATTGAACCATGATTCCACCTCATGGTTTGACATCATAAACCATCACCATATTGGTATCTACCGAAGCCTTCTAGGGCTTTGAAGCATTTGTTCCAATCAAGGTTTCCAAGACTAGTAACTCAACCCATAGTTGCCGCCGGGCTTCCAAAGTCTTTGCCCAACTATGGCTTCCAGGACAAGTAACTCAACCCACCAATGACCTCCAGAGCATTTTTCCAACCAAGGATTCTAGGACTAGTAACTCAACCCAAGCTATTACAGGGCTTCCAGAATGTTTGTCCAGCCAAGGCTTCTAGAAACTAGTAACTCAACCCAAGCTAAAGGAAACATGAGAACCAACCAGAAAAACAAAGAAAGGAACCCACAACACCATGGCTATCTCGGAAATGGAAAGGATAGGAAAATCCATGATCAATCTAGGAAATCCTCCATGCCAATAACATATCATGACCAATAAACCAAATGCATATGCCATGCATGCCAAAACTAGTGAGGAAGACATACATGCAACTCGGTACCCGCAGCAAAAACCCATTGTAGTTGTTGATATTCCTAGCCCTTCTTTCCTCTTTCTCTTTCCTGATATTCCTTTTCCTTCTTGCTCCAAGCATCCAAGTATGCCACACTCTCCAAGAGTGCTCAAAGAAAACTCTAAGTGTCCAAGAGTATGAGAGAGAGAGAATAGAATGAGACCTCCAAAACTAAACTTACCAAAAGGTTACACTAACCAAGCTTGCCCACTGATCCTCAGAAGCCTTTTTATCAATGAGGCCTCCATTTTCTTCAATTTCCATTATTTTCCTTCATTTTCCTCCTCCATGCAACCTATGACCTTTCACCTTACTTTTCTCCTATTTTCCACTATTTTCATAAATAAATGCCAAAAATGCCATTTTTCTTTTCCAAAGCTTTTGCCATTGCCTTTGCCAATTTCCTTAGCGTTAATAATTGAAATAACACCCACTATGATTTTTTTCCAACCATTCATCTTGGAATACGTGTCCCATGACTGTGGTCTTATATATTTTTACATGGATTTTTAACAAGGGTTGTTACATGTTGTTCGGCTTATGCAATGTACTAGTTACATTTATGAGGTTAATAAATGAAATATTGTGCCATTTTATAGATTCATTTGTTATTTTCTATTTGGATGATGTAATGGTATATAGTGCTACATGGAAGGATCACATCTGACATTTTATGCAGGTGCTAGAGACATTAAAGAAGCACCAACTGCTGGAAAATTTCAAGAAGTGTGAGTTTGCACAATAGTATTCGGTGTGTCTAAGGTATTTGATAGGTGGACGAGAGTTGAAGATCAGTCCTACCAATATGGAGGCCATCATGAAGTGGTTAGTTCTAACTAATGTTTCTGAATTTATGTGTTTTTTTAGGGTAACATAGTACTTGGGGAAATTCATAGCCTCATTTTCAGCAGTAGCAACACCAGTCCACACCATAACAATAAGTGGAAAGATTTTCTAGTGGGGAAAAGGTAAACAAAAGGACATTGAGGAGTTAAAGAAGAATATTAGTCAAGCACCAGTTTCAACATTACCAAACTTGCAACAATGCTTTGAAGTGGAGGGAGTTGTGAGTGGGTATTCTATGGGAGTGGTCTAATGTAGGGAAGAATTCCTAAATGCTACTATTATGAAGTATTTCATGGGGTATTTCTCAATTATCATACCTAAAACAAGGATCTTCATACCCTAGTGCAAGATATGAAGAAGAGGAAACACTATCTAATGGTAAAATATTCAGTAATCCACACATATCACCAACCACTATAATACTGTAGTCCCAAAGTAAGCTACAACATAATAGGCATTATAGGTGGATGGGGTTCTTAGAATAGTTTCATTTAGAGTATAAGAAGGGCATAAAAAACAAGTTGGTTAAAATGATTTAAAGGCCAACCACATTAGAGATCACAACTTTAGGAACTATTATGCACATGGATCCATTCACCAATGATGCATATAGAGAGGCATATTCAGAGAATGAGGACTTCAAGAAAATCTTTCAATAGTTGCAGAGCCAATGTCATGTGCATGATGGTGACAACGTAGTTGAAGGCCATCTCCAAGATAGGTTACTCTATGGGATAGATAAGTTATGTGTTCCTAAATTTTAGTGACTATCATTGATTAGAGAGGGTCATGCCTCCAAGGTTGCAGGGAACTTTGGTGTAGAGAAAACAATGGCCAACTTGCAAAGGTATGTGTATTGGCCCAAGATGTAAGAACGTTTAGCTAGATTCATAAGGGTATGCATGCTTTCTTGTACCAACAAGCTTAGTAACAAGAAACATGGTTTAGCATCCCTTGCCTATACCCACTCATCCTTGGGAAACCAATTACATGGAATTTGTGGGAGGTTTACCAATAAACAAGAATGGAGATGAATACATGTTCATGATAGTTGATAATTTCACCAAGATTTAGTGTTTTAATTCCCTATAAAAAAACCATCAGTGGATAATAAGCAACAAAATTGTTCTTTGGATATGTTTGGGTGCACTTTGGGATACCAAGGAGCATAATTTTGGACAAGGAAACAAGATTCCTCAGTGCGTTTTGGATTACAATGTGGTAGAAGATGGACATTAAGTTGAAGAGGTCTACAACATTCCATCTACAAACAGATGGGAAAACAAAAATAGTTAATAAGACATTGTTTCTTTTTAGGGGGTATAATCAAAAGCATTCAAAGACTTGGGATGAACAACTTGTATATATACAACACTCTTATAATAGAGTATTCCACATTTCTACTGATCAGCCCCCATTTGAAATTTGTTTTGGATGTTTTCCACCTTTACCTTTGGACATTGCATATGGATAGTAAGGAGAAGTGGGGGAGGATGTTATAGGGGATGCCTTAAGAGTATAAACAATTGTTGATAATATTAGGTAGATCCATCTTTAGGTACATGAGACATTGTATAAGTCATGTTAGGTTCCTATACCAATAGGATTCATAATTTTTGAATGACTGAGATTAAACCTGTAATGTGTACATACCTTTGCTTTTTGCAAATGTTTTCCATATTCAAAAAATTAAAAAATGTATAGAGGGTATGTCCTAAAAGAAAAATCAAAGGACAAAAAGAATAAAAAGGTCAAAAAAGCTTAAAAATAAATAAATATGAACCCCAAGAAAAGAAAAGACCATGAAAGTGTGCTAGTCAAAATGCCACTACTATTTACTTTTTATGAAGAATAAATGATTGTGTGCATTTTGTAACCTATGCCACAATCCATGATAGTCAAAAATTTTAAACTTGGCTATTTCATATTTATAGATAGAGAATAAAAATCTGACCATACAGTGTAATCTTGGCAGATAAATAGATTAGGTACAGTAAATAAAAAGGATTTCAACTGTTTAATCTGAGCCCTTGGATGTAATAAGGTTAGATTTAGTTAGATTTCCATTGTAAAAAAAATAAAATTGTTTGATAAGGGTTTTCTAGCTCAAATGCACCCTAATAAAGAGAAGTAAAAAGGGTAGGATGAGTAGATGGGTAAGTAGAAGAAAGGTTGTAGAATTATGATGATTGTTAGGCAAAAGCACATTTATCACCCTCATCATGAAAGTTCTAAGTATGAATGAGAAATGGGACTGGCATAAAATTCACAAAGTCAAATTGATTAATTTCCCCTCACTCATTTCACCTTTTACTTAACTAATTTCCCACAATAAGGTTGAAGTACCCAAAATCTTAAGTCAAAGGGGCTTAAAGCATTTTTTTGACTTCTGGAGGGACCGGACCCTCGGCCCAATGACTTATAGATCATAAGTACTAAAATTCCCCCGTAAACATTCACCCCCTTCAATTCATTCATTTTCCCCTAATAAATCCCTTTTCCTAAGGTGAAAACACCATTTTCCTAAGGAAATGCAATCACACCCATGAATACCCCTTTTTTATGAAAAACCCACAAAAATGCACTTAACCTAAGTTGTGAGGTTTCTATGTAAAAAGCGAAGGAATTACAAAAACAAATTATGCTTAGCACACTTCATTTACCTCCCGCAATTTTCATATTAACTTTTAATATTATTTATATGTTAATTCCCGAAAAAACCCCTTTTCCCGTATATTTTATTAAACCCCTTTAATATTAATATCCCTACCCTGAAGTTTTATAAACTTATAATATCCAAACCTCGACAAAAGACATAATTAATTGATCTGCGATTAATTAAAGTCAAACCCATTCACCAATCATATCCCACCCGATACTTTAATCCCTGCTTTAACCCCTCATTAAACTAAAACTGTTGCGTTTAATTGCCCGTCGGGCCCCTCCATTACCTTCCGTGTAACTCCCACGCCTGACCACCACAAGATCTCCCCCCTCCCCATCCGATGGCCCATATTGATTTCGGAAGGGCCCGAAATCCAAATGATACCCACCCGAAATGGGTTGTTTTCTGCTAGGTCCCCGAGGCAACGTGGTGCTCGATGGGTGGAATCGGGCTCCCCGCCCCAATACCGCCAAGCACCCATAAGCGGTGCGAAGTAAACCACTTATCGCCAGCCCACTACCCTCCAAAACTGTCATTGTTCATCCCACAACAAATGGTCACTGTTCACCCGTACCCGCCAAATTGATTTTTTGCGCAAAAATCCAAAAAATCCCCAAATCATTGTTTTTATCGTTTTTAACTATAATTTTCCATGCACACGCCTGTGAACGTTGAAAGCCGCCAACCCACGTACACTTTCACTCTGAGGATTCCAAAAGCTCCCAGATTTCCTTCCAGCCTGATTGAAGCCTTTTCAACCATTTAAAATTTCCAGTTACCTGGTTCACATCCCGTTTCCATCAATTCCAGATATTTAAGCCAGAATCCATTGAAAGCCCTGTTAAATTTCCAAACCAGTCACTAAAGTTTTCTTAATTGAAATTAAAAGGAACTTTAATAACATAAAACCCACCTGTAATTGAACCCCCATTACCTCAAAGACTGAAAAATTTACTTTCCCCCATTCTTAAATCTACAAGAACTAAGAATGGCTGCCCCAATTGCCATGGATGTCAGGCCAATTACTACTCCTCACCTGGATTTGGACCACCTTCCTCTTGTTGATAAAGATTTCCAAATCAAGGACACCTCTGTCCATGAATCCCCTATCAAACTATACTGCTGATACAAAGACCAATACCTCAACCACGTCGATAAAATAGGTCTTCGGGAGACTAATTTTCCCAAAGACCAATTCCCTGAGGTGCACATCTTTCCAGAGATTGTCCATTATTTCCATGCAAACTACATTCCTAGTCAAAGAGCGGTGTGTCCCCGGACAACACCATACTTTTCAGCATCATTTCCGAGTCAATCAATGAAATGTTACAACTACAACCAGGGCAAAACTTAACCCCTATTTCAATTGGAGACCTACTAGACATATTTCCCAAGCTTACCACTGCCAAACTTGTTGAAATGCTCCAAACCCTCATCAGGGAAGAAAAGCACATCCAAAAAGACCCTCCCCCATATGTTGCTACCATATTTTCCCCATTTGGTCAGGATATAGTAGCAATGATCTGTTGTGTTTTAGGCTATACCACCAGTGAGTACATAGATGAAATCATTTTAGCTTTCATGTCCATTTTCTCTCCTGGACAGCCCCATGCTGCCATATATGATTATGCCAAGTACATAGCTGATAGGATGCATGAACAATTTCTAAGAATGAGTAATGAAAGAGTGTTTAAGTATTCTTCAGTTTTGTACCACCTTTTCTTATACTACCAAGCTAACAAGTTCCCTTTCACTCTCCAAAAGCTTGACACTAAAGGTCATCCTAGGTCAGTAATTTTTTGGACTCCTTTGATACTTAAGTATGATTCACCATATCCATACACAAATTTCATTGATCTTTTTGTACATTCAGTAGTGACCATGTTGTTAGGAAGTCCTCCAAGAATCAGTTCAGATATCAAGAGGATCCTTCAACTGTCAAAACAACACAAAGTGGGAGATTGGTACTTGTACCAAAATCACACAGAAATTAGGATCTATGGCTGTGAGTTGGCCCCATATAAACTGCCCAGATACCTCCCAATGAGGTTATTTTCTCTGGAGTACTACAGGAAAATAATCAATTCAGATTAGGTGCATTTTGTTAAGGCCAAAAAGAAAGCCCAGCTCAAAATCAAAGATCAGCTAGGCCCTTTTGTATGTAATAGCAGAGAAGTTGGGAAAGAAGTAGAGGAAATTCTTTAGAGACTTAAACTAAAACAAAGCTTCATGTCGAGATATGATCCCTATGACTTCATCTGTAATAGAAGACAGAAAAACAAGATGGCTCCCTACATTTACTACCAAATCCCTGAGATAGAGAAATATGCAAACCAATTGAAATGAGTGGAGAATACTTTAGTTGACGGGGATAACATTGAAGTAGCAGCTGAAAATGCTCTAATTGATTTAGAGAAAAGGCTTGATGAAGGTTCTTTCCTGCAAGTGCCAAGAGAATCTCAAGCCCAAGGACAGTCCCAAATCCAAGAAGAATCACAGGCACAGGGAGAATCTCAAGCACCAAGTGAATCAAAACTAGAAGAAGAATCCCAGGTGCAAGAAGAGTTAGAGCAGTCAGACCTATCAGAGGAATTAGGTCAAACAGGTATACAGCAGCCCACTATGAGTACTCCCCCTAACTTGCAAACTCCTCTGAATGAGGAGAAAAGCCTCAAAAGGAATAGGGAAGAGGCCACCACATCAGGCAGAGAAACTACACAAACATATGTAGAAACCAGCCTAGTCAAAAGGCAGAGATTAAATCCTGTGTCAGAATTGGAATTCACAGAAGAAACTATCAGGGCCACCAACATTGAAAGAGAAAGAAGCAGGCCTACCACTCCCTCTGTGGACACACTAGAACCTTCCACATAAAATACTCAGATGTTGGAAAGGCAACCGAGTGTTGAAGTGTCCTCCTTTAGGATGCTAGCTGACAGGGATCAAGACTTTAGGGAAAGGTACAAGGATATAAAGGCCAGGAATGAGAGGCTAAAAGCTCAGACTTATGCACAGTGCTTAAAGATGGCACCTACAAACTAGACAAGGCTAATGTCAGCCTGTGATGTGAAAGAGGGCAAAATGCAGATAACATTTATGAAGCCCACTACTCAACAACCAAGGACAGCAACGGACTTCAAAAAGGTAGATTTCGAAGTACTAGCAAAGGACATACATCCTATTGACCAGATTGAGATGCGCAAATAGACAGGGGAGATGAATTACTCCACCTTGACAGGGAAAGCCATCGCAGCTCATCAATTGCAAAATTCCGTAAATAACATATCATCTCAATTCCAATTGGAAAAGGCCTCTTCACAGGCAAAGGACACCATAATCAAGTCCTTAGAGGACTTAATCATTGAGCTGGGACATGATCCCAAAGATGTGAAGGCCACTGAAAGACTGATAAAGAATAAAAATGATGACATAGCAATTTTAAAGAAGCAACTTAAGATTCCACAATTACATCACCCACAGATAGCAGAAGTCCTAGAGACCCAAAAAGGACAAGAAGAGCTTATGGACTTGGTCCTAAAGCTAAATGACCAATTGAAAGAAACAGAGAAGGAATTGGACACATTGGTTCAATCCAAACAAAGTGAACTGGCCACCACTTCTACAACTGCCATTCCCACAGTAACAATTGTAGTTCCCTCAACATTGGTAGCAGCCTTGGCACCAACAACGCCACCTGCCACAGCACTGCTAGTCACAACTGGGTCTACAACAGTAGGTACATCAACAGAAAAGACAACAGAGTTAGTGAAAGCCATGGAGGAAATTTCCATCCAGGCAACAGAACTTAAAAGGCTCAAGGAGAAAGTGGCAAGCGTAGAAACTGACTACAAGCTTGCCCAGATTCAACAGAGAGAAGAAACACAGAAAGGCCTAAGGATGGGTGAGAAGATTAAGGTCCTAGAAAAGGATATAACTCTACAAAAGCCACTAGGATAGACTAAGGAAATGCTATGGGCCAATATCATTGACTCTGCCAATGATATTTGGCCATCAATTCAAGTAATATTTGAGCAAACAGAACTGGTAAAAGTGGCCATCGAAGCAATTCAAAAGGTAAAGGAAGACTTAGGAGACTAGCCTGAGGATGTTAATTGACTCATCCACTTCTTGAATAGCAAGAACAGGTGTTGGGCAGCGGATGCCCCCCATAGTGGATTTTTGGGGCTTGTAGCCCGAGGTTTGGTCAAGATAATGTAAAAACCCCGCAAAATGTAGGTGCAAAGTGCGAGAGTCTAGGGTTGTCCGCCCTAAAATATTGTAATTTAATATAGGAAGGGTCGGCCTACCCATGGTTCACGGACCATGGCAATGTATAAATAGAGCGAGGATCTAAGTGTAGAAGTCATTTTTTGAGTCTTGATCTTAAGTAGTATGGGTTTTGAATAAGGAATTTACACTGATTCTATAAGTTCGAGTCATGGGTTGTAGGAATAGGAAGAGGCTTTGCAGCAATGTGCGTAGAGGCCTGGTAGAGTCTGCAACTGTGTGCGCGGACCCCTGCAGCTGAGTGCACAGGGGAGAGCTGGGATTGTATATGAACAGAGGTTTAATAAAAGATAAGTTGATTTTGAAATATTGTGCATCTGCTCGTAGATCTGTGTGTTTATGCTTCTATTATATCTTTGCATCTCTTTATAGTTTATGATTGCGTGCACTTGTTATAAATGTTGAATGATTGATGTGAATATTGGGCCCACATAATTAAGTTAAGATCTATAATAATAACACAGTAAGGCTAAAGGATCTAGAAAACACCTCTTCACACTCTTTACAGAGCTACGTGAAGGTCAAACAACTGTGCAGAGCAGCGCAGACACACAGGATCAGTTTGCAAACTTCCCAAGACATCCCTAGGGTGCGGAAACTTGGTTCCAGCACCCTCCCATACTACCTCGAGTGAGACCTTAGTTTGCGTACCGTGGACTGTTGCTGAAAGGGTCGTTAGTACAGGGATTTGCTTGGCTAAACTCACTGCTGAACCTGGGTCAGGCCCCAAGTATCCAACAAATAGTCCCATTGCTGGGACTGGGATTTGCCTAAGGGATTTCTAATGTCGTGCCATTGGAACCCTACGAAGGAAGAAATTGAAGAGTGGTTGGATACAAAGCTTCACGAGTTCGTGACACAGAAACACAAAACTCCGCAGATATCTGAGAAGAGGTGGTTGGATCGCTACGTATATACGTAAATCCATGAGATCTTCTTCACATCCTTCCTGTCTGAACTATATAACTAGATCGCAAGGTTAGCCGACAGCCAGGGAAGGTACAAGCTCAATCAACCGATAGTGTGGACTCTGGAGTTAGTGCGCAGACTAAAGGCATCAGAAGATAAGATCGCGTGAGCTGTGGACCATTGGCTCGACCGAATAATAGGGGGATTTATCACTGAATTCGCAGTAGACACAACCGTGAGCTATAGCGAAGAAGAACGACGCTTTCTCAAGGGACTGCAAGGTAGGTACATTAAATCCCTGAATACCTGGATTAAGATGTTGTTATGTGAAAAATGGGTGATGCAAATACATTAATGGTTGGAACAACATGGAGTGGAAAGATCTACAAGGGTACTAAGGATTAGGAAATAGACCCTTAATTTCACCTTCGTGAGAAAGCGAGGAAGAGCGCACTTGGGTTTCTTTGAGAAGTGCGGTCAGTTTGATAAGGCAGGGCATTCCGCAATTACCACCTCCACTTACACCACCACCCGCTTCACCTCCTTCACCTCCATCTTCACCCACCCCACCTCCACCACCCCGATAGTTCAGCATGGCGAGCGCGATCAAGCTACCCGTATTAAGAGGAGTAGGAAATGAGGATCTAGATCAGTTCTGGTTTGTAGTAAGAGCAGTGTGGGAAGCACAAGGGGTCACGAATGACAACATTAAGAAGGCCACATTAGTGAGCGCGCTGCAGCAGGATTGCGCGTTGAAATGGTATATCAAGCACTCAAATGATCACCTAAATGCAGGAATAGCCTAGATCCAAAATGCGTTGAATAGAGAATTTAGCCGGCTGAAATCAGAGACACGGTCAATCATCGGATTCAAAGAGATCGCGATGCTACCAGGCGAGACCCCATGGGATTTGGATCAGTTACTGAAGAGTACAATTCGCGAGGCTAATATGATGCTAATGGATGTGCAACGCCGCGCGTGGTTTGTGGCGTCTTTGACACCACACCTAAGGACGGCGCTGTCATAGCAGAAGCTTTCAACCCAGACCGAAGCATTGGAAATGGTGATGAGGTTGCATGAAACACTGATATAGGATCTGGGGCTAGGAGTTCAACAAATCCACATGCAGCTACAGAATCTCTGCCTGGAAATGTAGAGCTTGAAGCAGGAAAGGGCACCGTAGCTGGAGGTACGCGAGGATGTGTGGTGCATAAAATGCAAAGGCTAGGGCCAATGCCATTGCGACCAAAGGCACATGTAGGGCCAAGTGTGGCACCCGTGCTATGGTGCATGATCTATCAAATAGGGGGAAATCACATGATGGATAAATGTCATTTGTTGCAGAAGTATACACAGGCTCCCCAACAATTGTTTTGTAATTTTTGTAGGTCGGTGGGCCACGACGAGCGTACTTGTCGCAGCTACAAATTGATGATGGAGTGAACCCCAGCCTATAGAATGCAGACAAAAACACAAGGCCTCAACCCAGTCGGGGGGGATGGCGCGCGCTAGATTTCAGGGCTGAGGTCGAGGACAAGGAGGGATGGGGCCAGGAAGGGGTTGCAGACAATTGATTTGCTACAATTGCGGTGGACCAGGACACTACGCCCGTGATTGTACTAATCCAACGAGAATGTTGTGTTCATATTGCGATCAGTTTGACCATGAAATGATAGATTGTCCTACGTTAATCACACAAATGCGTGAGAAAGGGGTACTACAGCCTACTCCGACTCAGAATATCCAAATAATGAGGTCTGAACCATGTGAAGAAGACCCCAACGTGAAAATGATGCTTAGAAGTGGTGCGACCACAGGGAAAGATAAGGGGAAGCAGCCCGAGGAAGATACATGGGTTTGTAAGGCTCCCACAAAGGAACCTGAGTTTGACTTGGAACGTGCAAAGGAGACGTTTATGGAAGCTAAGAAGAGCTTCACGGAGGCCTCTACTTCAGGTAGTAAGGATCAACCAGAGCTAGGAATGGATCCTTCTATGCTTACTACCTTTTTAGAGACATGCATGAAGCTGCTGCGAAACAATAAGGCAGTTAAAGGACTACAAGAGCTTATTACTAGATGCGCAGGGTCGAGTGAACCACGCGTAGTTCGGAAATTGGGAAAGCATACATTGCGCACTGGAAGGGAGATGAGATTGACAGCGCAGACTGGTGAATACGAAATGGATCAGGTAATCTTGGACCTAAGTTCCGATGCAAACATGTTACTGAAGCAGACATGGGAACGCATGTACCATCCCGCGTTGCAGTGGCCCCCTATTCAATTACAAATGGTAAACCAATAGAAGATTTTGCCCATGGGGAGGTTGCAAGGAGTAACAGTCGATACTGAAGACGTGAGCACACAGACAGGCTTTGAAGTGATTGAGATTGTTGATGACAACAATCCTTATCCCGCATTGTAGGAGTAGACTAGGCCACTGATATGAATGCAGTCATTAAACTGAAGAAGCGGAAGATGATATTCGAGAAAAATTCCCTAAGCGTAGTAGTTCCGCTAGATCTAGTTGAAGGAGCGCGCTACACTAAATCCGTGCACGACGATGGAAGCGACGATGAGCTGGATTGTATCTACAAGATAACTACGCGAGATTAGGATTGGGTGAATCCATTTGCAGATGGAAAGATCTCGTGGGAGCGTGCAAGTTCTTGCACCTTGGATTCAGACGAAGAAGACAAACGTTGGCACAATCTGTTAAATGAACTAACAACACTGAATTGCAATGTGATGACTAGATCACTGCATTTCATAACAACCTAGGCCTAATATCTGCCAACATATGATGGATTGACAGCAATGGATGAATTCTTGAGCAAGTTTGAGAGCGCAGTACCAGAACAACAACGATTCGAGGCATTGAAGTGGGCGTTGTGCGCGACACCTGTGTGATTGTGGGGAACACATCAAGGAAAATTTGAAAACTAACGCAGCTGTAGGAGGATGATGCGCCTACGATTTGGGAAACCGCAACTACAGATGGAAGATAAATATGATGGACGCGATGACCCGCGCACGCACCTCATGAAATGGACCAAGGCCTATGGAGAAGAACCTCAACCTGAATGGGTACACTTATTCTACCATACCCTGGACGTCATACCTGTGAATTGGTATATCGAGATGGAACTTTGACATGGTATGGGCGAATGGGATGTCCTACGTGAGGGATTTTTGTTAAAATTCACATTTGAAGACGCGCGAATGGGATACTGTTGACGACGCGCTGCAAGCCGTAAAAGCTGCCATCTTCAAAATACCACAGGAACCCCGGGAAGTGGTTCACCCAGCATGGGCAACCCAGTTAAGCAGTGCCCTAGAATGTTATAACGTACAAGTAGAGTAGGATGATGACGACCCCCAAAATATTAATATTCCACAAACTGAAGGGTGTCGCGAAGTTCGAGGACCATCAATTGAGGATCCCGACATCACTGTGCCACTAAAAACAAAGCAAGTAAACATTGGTACAGATGCGGAGCTGAAGTACATGATGCTCGGGGACTATTGGGATGATGCGATGGTAGATAAGGTCGTCGAGTTACTCCACTAATATTAAGATCTATTCCCAACCAAAATCACGGACTTAAAGAGGATCATACACGACTTAGGAATGATGAAGATCACTCTAAAACCGAACGCGAAGCCAGATAAGTAGCGATCTTACCGTTTGAATCCGAAGTACAAAGAAAAGGTTTGCGAAGAATTAGAAAAAATACTTGCATCCAGAATCATTGAACCAGTGGAAGAATCTGACTGCGTGAGTCTTATGGTAGTATAGGAGAAAAAACAGAAGGGCGGAATCAAAATCATGGACCTCAAAAAGCTTAAGAACGCCTGTGTTCATGATCCATTCCCGACACCATTTACAGATGAAGTATTGGAGAATGTTGGCGGTCAGGAAGCTTACTCATTCACGGATGGCTTCTTAGGGTACCATCAGATCAAGATCGCATTGAAATATAGGATCAAAACAACCTTTTCAACTGAATGGGGTTGTTTTCAATACACCATTATGCCCTTTGGACTAAAGAACGCACCCATGATATTTTCGTGCGTAGAGGTGGTCGCGTTTAAGGAATACATCCACCAGTTTTTGGAGGTCTATCTGGATGATTGGATTGTATTTGGGTTAGTTAAGCACCATATAGAGAGCTTATGTTTGATGTTGGGTACTTGCCGACGACAGCAGATTGCGCTCAATCTTAAAAAATGCACCTTCCTCATCCCCTTTGGGAACCTGCTCGACCATGTGGTCTGCAAACAAGCCCTGATGGTGGATCTAGCAAAGATTGCTATTATTCTCAATCTGGAAGCACCACGTAGTGTCAAACAGTTACGCACTATGTTGGGGCACACTGGTTACTATAGAAAGTTTATCAAGAGCTATGCACAAATAACAGCGCCAATGGAACAACTATTAAAGAAGGACGCTACATATTGTTGGAATGATGATTGTAAGAAAAGTTTGGATGTTCTCAAGGAGAAAATGGCATTCGCTCCCATTTTGGTCTTCCCAAAATGGGACATAGAATTTCATGTACATGTTGATGCGTTGTGCATCGCGCTAGGAGTTGTACTCACGTAGGAAGGCATGGAGGGCGTGGATCACCTGATCATGTTCACGAGCCGACGGTTGTCCAAAGATGAAAAGAACTACTTTACCACCGAGCATGAAGGGTTGGAAATGGTATACATGCTCCAAAAATACCGACACTACTTGCTTGGCGGGCACTTCAAGATGTATATCGATCATTCCACATTGAAATACCTGGTGAACAATCCTGTGTTGGAAGGCCGCATATGCAGATCACTGTTACTATTTCAAGAATATGACTTCGAGGTCATCGTAAAGTCGGGACGCCTAAATGCAGGACCAAATCACTTATCACGAATTGAGACATGCGAGGAGCCAACGAATTTGGAAGAAGGACTACAGGATGCACAACTCTTTGCAGTGCGCATCACGGACGACCACTTCGAAGATATAATCCATTTTTTAACCACAGGGACTGCGTTGAAGGAATATTTAGTCCAACATAAGAAGGAATTGGTGGTACGCATGGCGGAATTTTTCTGTCATCGCGGGGCACCTCTACATATATGTCCCTAAATTCGAACGAGGACAGATCCTTGCTGAAGCACATGGGGGGGTTGTAGGAGGACACTACGCAGGACATGCGACAGCACAGATGATTCTTTGCATTGGGCTATGGTGGCCAACCTTACATCAAGATTCAAAAGCATATTGTCAGGCCTGGGACATATGTCAAAGGACTGGGAAACTATCATGAAGGGATGAGATGCCACTCAATCCACAGATGACATTTCAACCATTCGAAAAATGGGCAATCGATTTTGTGGGACCAATCAAACCTCAGGGAAAGATGGGTGCGTGCTACATCATCACTGCGACAAAGTACCTGACTCGATGGGTAGAAGCACAGCGGGTTAAGGATTGCATGACCCGCAACTGTGAAATTTTTGTTTGACCCCGTGTTAACACGGTTTAGATGTCCAAAATTTTTAATGAATGACTGCGGAACGCACTTCCTGAATGAAACTCTCAGCGCACTCACTAAGGAGTTCCAAGTGTATCATCAGAAGAGTACACTGTACCATCCACAAGATAATGGGATAGTAGAAGCCTTCAACAAGATTCTGGAGACTGCGTTGACCAAAGTATGTAACGCGTAGCGAAACGACTGGGACCTGCACATACCTGCAGTATTATGGGCATACCGAACCATGTGTAAGAAATTGACAGGTCAGACACTGTTTAGGTTATTCTATGGCATGAAATCAATCATGATGATGGAATACATCGTCCCCATTTTTCGGATAGCAACACTTACAGGCATGTCGGACTGTGAAGCCTTGGAAGAGAGACTATCACAATTAGAAGAACTCGAGGAAGAATGGTTTCTGGCGAGATTCCTTCAGTAGGTCCAAAGACAACGCGAGAAAGCCTAGCACGACCGCCATATCAAGTTGTGCACATTCGAGGTAAATGATTTACTGTTGCTATATGACAGCAAGTTCGAAAAATTTCCGGGAACATTCAAAATGCATTGGTTGGGACCGTATGTGGTAAAGGAGGTCACAGACAGAGGCGCAGTCCAACTAGTCAAACTTAATGGAGAGCCCCTCCTAGGAAGAGTAAATGGCAGCCGCCTGAAGCCCTACATGAGTGGGCTGGCTATCTGACTAACCAACCAAAGCACAGTCTCTGCAACCCCATAAGCCAGATAGAGGTGCGGGACTATAAACGCAGTTACTAGAAGATGGCATCAAAGTAGAGAATCAAGTTAGACGCAGATGATTCAGCAACAGAAATGGAGCCGATCCAGACCATAGTAGCATGGTGAGTTGCGGACCTTTGCGCCACGCCAACACCATTGGATGGACTTTGTACTGGGATCACCGTACCAGCCGAGTGACTCAGGACGAGTCACGATGATTGTGTTGGGGGCCTGTTGGGCAGTGGATCCCCCACATAGCGGGTTTTTGGGGCTTGTAGCCCAAGGTTTGGTCAAGATAATGTAAAGACCCCGCTGTGTGTGCAGAGGTCTGGTAGAGTCTACAGTTGTGTGTGCAGAGGTCTGGTAGAGTCTGCAGTTGTGTGTGTAGACCCCTACAGCTGATTGCGTAGGTCGGAGCTGGGATTGTATCTGAACAGAGGTTTAATAAAAGATAAGTTGATTCTGAAATATTGTGCATCTGCTCATAGATTTGTGTGTTTATACTTCTGTTATATCTTTGCATCTCTTTACAATTTATGATTGCGCACACTTGTTATAAATTTTTAATGATTGATGCGAATATTGGGCCCACATAATTAAGTTAAGAACTATAATAATAACACAATAAGGCTAAAGGATCTAGACAACGCCTCTTCGTGCTCTTTACAGAGCTACGCGAAGGTCAAACAGCTGCGCGAAGCAGTGAAGGCACACAGGATCGGTTTGCGAGCTTCCCAAGACATCCCTAGGGTGTGGAAACTTGGTTCCAATACCCTCCCATACTACCTTGGGTGAGACCTCAGTCTCTGCACTGTGGACTGTTGCCGACAGGGCCGGTAGTACTAGGATTTGCTTGGCTAAACTCACTGCTGAACTTGGGTCAGGCCCCAAGTAGCTAACGACAGGCATGAACTAAATGAGCTTGGTGTGGAAGACAAAACTAAAGCCATCATAGAAGTCAAAAAGGTTCTTTCTAAAAGAAACCTTATGCTTAACCTGGAGGAAAAATGCCACAACATGCAGGTGGGCATTGACAGATTCTTGGCAAAGTTTCAAATTTTGAGGGATAAGGGCCTTCCAAGTCCTATGGTCATCCATGACAATCTAATGACTCAATTGGATTATGTTGACAGATTAAGGAAGTTGTCCAAGGAAAAGGGAAGCACTTCAGGAATCAAAGCCTTGCCAACAGGGAAAGTATTGTATGATACTTTAGAAAATCTGTTTTTCCTAGAGCATGTGGTGAAACATCTATTTGTCACCATGCCTAATGTTTCCAAATACACTGAGGTAGACGAGATCTATAGAAGAATGCTCAAAGTAAAGTTACCTGAGGATGAATGGTGGGAAAAAATGATAGATTTACTATAAGTTACCACAGTAAATCTGAATGGCAGCCAGATGAATCAGGTGAACAGGGTCAAAGAGTATCAGTAAAAGACTAAAGACAAAGATGATTCCAGTGTACAAATATCAACCAGTTTAAAAGGGCTCAAATTCAACTGCAACAGCCAACACTACCATAATAAGAGGGACAACATGATGTAGTTTTCCATCTGTCTCTATCTTCATGCTTGTAGATATATTTATTTCCTTAATTAAAACTCAAACTGTTATGATAAATTTTGTAATATTTTTTGTATAAACACTTCCCATTTAGAAGTATTGAGGGTGGATTCAAAGACATTTCTTTAGGCTTTTATCTAAAATCAAAGTGCTATTGTATCAAAACTAGATTGGCTTGTTGGATCATGCAATAAAGTTCAGACATTTTACAGGATTCTTGTGTGAAGCGAAAATCAAATAAGTATTCTCTCATGTGTATTATTGTTTTCCTTATGTTTATTAATAATCATATGTGCTTTAATGAAATCTGAATGGTAAACTAGGAATGATATTTCAGAAATTGCTTTAATGCACTCTGTCTTGACTGTTTACCTTCTTAATATTTTCTGCTAAACTATCTTAGTTAGGGAATTATTAAATGCTCCTTACTTCCATGGTTTCTCCTTGTGATCTATGTAGCAAAGGATTCTTAATTGCTCTTTGTTGATGATCACCCTCTCTTCCTCATTCTGATCCTGGTCTCAGGATTCTTCATTGCCCTTTTACCCTGGTTAGAATCATTCCATCCATCAACCCTTTGAATATTTGCCTTTTGCTTTGCTAGCCTACCTTGTGAACAATCCCTTTAATGATTTGGTCCAGTTAAGCTATCCTTTGATTGACTCCATAGCCCAATGGCTTAAAGACCTAGCTCTATCCATCTGTTCCAAGAATTCCAGCACCCAACTTTCAATAAAAATCAAATCCTCATGAACACTAAGAACTAGCCTAAAATATAATAAAAAAAAGTTAAATTATAAAGAGAGAGCCCTCTCTGGACTTAGGTTGACTAGAACTCGAGTCAAAAAGATTTGGTTTGTGGTTACCTCGGATTATTCCTTCGTTTGATAACTTCTAGGGAAAACTTCTGAGTGATAATGTAGTGGCGACCATACTGGGGACTCAAATCCTCAGTCTTGATAAACCTTTGAGAAATTTCAATTCTTTATTTCAAGCCTCTTGAAGGGTTTATTAGAAGTTATTTAGAAGATTTTTATAAAAAGAAAGTAATTAGAAGAATTCGAAATTTTGGCTTCAAGGAGAACTCACTATACTAGGGCCAACCTAGATCCAAATACTCCCCGAGTATTTGATAATCCTAATCTGATTTCAAGAATATCCAGAAGACAAGAAAGTTCAATCAGTCCTACACCTTCAAATAAAGCAGATTCATGCCCATATGAGTGGTTGTTTTTAGAAGACCTCCCGTTTGATGAGTCATTTGACCTTTCCCTATTTATAACCAGGTCTGAAAGTGCACTTGATGACATAGTTCTAGATTCAGAATTTACAGCAGAACTTGAAGTCCAAAGGGAAAACTTGTCAATTGATCAGTATATTCTAAATTCCCCTTAGTCATCCCTTACTATTGTTAAGATCCCTGAGCTTCCTGAAACAATTTCAACTCCCTTTAATCCACCATTATTCCCTTCCATCTCTGAAGTTCATTCCTCACCTCCATTTATACCTTCATTTCCCCACTAACCTACCATTACACATTAGTCACCCATTACTCCCAGTTCCCCATCACCCATTGTATCATCTTCGAGAACCCAAACTCCACCTTTTAGTCCTGCCCAACTTAGAGCCATGGAAAATAGATATGCTCCTCTTGTGTTACCTGCTCCACGAGGTGCCATGCCACAAGATTACCAAAACAAAATTGTCCAATTTGATGGCATGGGAACTTACACAGCACAACAACACATAAACAAAATGACATATTTCTTTGAATTACATGAAATTGATATTGGAGATGTCCAAATGAGACTGTTTACTCAGACTCTAGTTGGTGATGTAAGAACATGGTTTAGATCTTTACCTGCTAATAGAATAGACATTTTAGAAGTATTTTATCAACAATTTTTAAATAGATGGGAAAAGAAAAAGAATCCTCAACAGATCCTTCCAGAATATGAAAACATCAAGAGAGGACCAAATGAAATAGTCCAGGATTACTGTACTAGATTCAACAATATATATAATGCAATATCATTCAATCTCAGACCCCCACCTGGCTTAGCTCTGATAAAGTTTCCTAATGGGTTAGATACTGATATGGCCTTCCAACTTAGAGAGATAAATCATCCAACTTTAGAAGACATGTAGAGTGTAGCAGTTAATGTAGAAGCTAATTTTCTAGCAAAAAAAGCTAGGGTTGGGAATGAAAGAAGAGGACCCTTGAAATATGAAGCCTCATCCTCTGACCTTAGAATAGATGCCCTAGCCAAAGGAATGGAAAAATTGATGGATAGGATAGAGAATATTGAAAGGAAGCCTCACTGGGATAATCAACATACACCTCTACTGAGAAATCCAAACTTTAGAAAGAATCAAAATCAAAACACTGGAAAAAATGGACCTGATTAGAATATTAGGCCTCCTTTTCAAGAAAATTATGCTGAAATTTCCCATTCAGAACACCATGAACAAGACACACAAATTAGCTTAATGGGATTAGATGATGAGGAAACTATCTTTGTGACTCAAGATGATCACGAACTACACATGATTCAACAATTGTAGACCCAATTAGGAGAATCATTTGGTTATAAGCAAGGGTATGATTCTGCTATCTTCAAAGTACACAAACAGTACAACTTGAAGAGTAAAAAGAACACTGATACTCCTGACCAAAACAAGAAAACAGTACCAAGTCAACCTAAGAAAATCAAAGCCGTTCTAGTTACAAAAACTCTCCAAATCCTCTCTAGACCAAATTAGAATCCTTCTGGTCCCACCATTGTAGATATAACCAATGACCAACCCCCTGATAATCAACCATCCACTTTAACCCCCTCCAAGGAGACAATGGAAGAAAATCCAAACATCATATTAGAAAATCCACATAAAAAGACTTCAAATGTAGAAAAAGAAGACCAACCTACTCCAAATCCTTCCATGAAAATTCCAAATCCTCAAATAGAGAAAACCCCTTTTCCTTTCAATTTGGGAGCAGAGGTGGAAAAGCTAAAAATTTTAGTCCCCTTAACAGAATTGATTGAAAATGAAACTTACAAATCTCAAATAAGAAAATCTTTAAACTTTGTTGAGAATGAAGACTCTCTTAACTTATTTGATGATCAACCTGAGCTTATATTCAGTCCTAATGTTAATGGAAAACCATTAGAAGGAGGGATACCACTCTTTTATATTATCCTTAACATTCATGATAAGATCTTACACAATGCAATGTTAGATTCTAGGGCTTCACACAATTTAATGCCTAAATCTGTTATGGAAAAAATGAATTTGGACATCACTAGGCCTTACAAGGACTTGTTTTCATTTGATTTAAGTCAAGTAAAGTGCCTAGGGCTAATTAAAGACCTGTGTGTTTCCCTAGTACAATATCCTGCTAAGACAATTCTCATGGACATAGTTGTTGATGATATACCACCTAAATATGGCATGCTATTGTGTAGATCATGGGGGGTTAAACTCTAAGGATCTTTGCAACTTGACATGTCATATGCCACAATTTCAATCTTTGGACATCCTAAAAAACTGTATAGAGAGACCCTAATGAAATTTGTAGTGAGTAGTCAGGCGAGGCCTCAAAACTTTCCTATATATTCCATGCATTCTGACATTGATTATTTTATTCTATACAATGTTGAACAAACACAAGAAACTGCTTCAAGCAACATTATTTCAGAACCAAAAGAAATTGCAGTTACAGTCCCAAATGAAATTGTCCAAACTCAAGAGCTTTCAGATAAAAAGGATAATCAAGAGACCTTAATCAAAGAAGATTTTGTCCCCCCAGACAGTAAGAATTATGAACATGAAATACTATGGCATCTTGAATTTGATGGATCAGTGAACAAGTTAGGAGCAAGAGCAGGAGTGTGGATTTACAATTTAGGGAATGATTACTCAGAGGGCCATGCCTACAGACTAAATTCCAAATGCACCAACAACATGGTTGAGTATGAAGCACTTATTTTAGGTCTCAAATTGGTTAAAAAGCTAGGAGCTATAAGAGTTTCTATTATGGGATATTCTGAGTTTGTTATCAAACAAATTAATGCTGTATATATGACCAAAGACCCTAGATTAAGTTTTTATAGAGGAAAAATTGTGGAAGTATCAAGCACTTTACTAGAAACTAAGCTTGCAGTCATTCCAAGGAAACATAATATGCAGGCTCATAGTTTAGCAATGTTTGCCAGCACTTGTAAGTTACCATTTCAACCTAACCATCAGTACACTATTGAAGTTAGGCACAGACCTACTATCCTAGATAACTTGAAGAACTGGCAAGTATTTGCTAATGACCAACAAATAAATAATTTTTTGACTCTAGAGGAAGAATTTTTAAATAGCAACATAGATACTGACATAACATTAGATCTTGATTTTACAGATAAAATAGAAATTAACAAATTGGAAGATGAAGAGATTGATAGATTCCATCCCACAAAGTTTACAAAATCAGATATTCAAAACCTAAAACAAGTTGAAATTGGAGAGATAATTAACGAATATTCTAAAATCATTAATCTCAAACACAAATTTTTGCCCAAAGGATTAACCCCTTTGGAAGACTTGTGTGATTCAAATGATGTCCCTAGAAAACCAAAGATGGAACCCTTAAAATCTGATATAGAGGAGTGCAACATAGGGACTGAGGAAAATCCAAAATTGATAAAACTTTCAAAGTCTTTACCTCCTACTAAAAAAGTGAAATACATAGAACTGATAAAGGAATTCCAAGATGTTTTTTCTTGGAGTTATGAGGACCTCAAGTCCTATGACACCAACATAATACAACACACCATCCCCATAAAAGAAAACCAGAAACCTTTTAGACAGAAGCTTAGGAGGATTAATCCTATTATATTGCCTTCTATTGAAAAGGAGATCAGAAGAATGTATGAAGCCAAGTTAATAGCACCAATTAGATTCTCTGATTGGGTTTCAGATCTGGTGCCCACTAGGAAAAAGAGTGGTGAGATTAGACTGTGTGTTGATCTCAGGAACCTCAATAAATTTTCACTTAAAGACAATTACCCTCTCCCTAAAATGGATCATATATTACAAAGGGTAGTAAGGTCAACCAGGATCTCATTATTGGATGGATTTTCTAGTTACAATCAGATTTTAGTTCACCTAGATGACCAGGAAAAAACTTCATTCACTACTCCTTGGGACACATTCATGTATGTGAAAATTCCTTTTGGATTAAAAAATGTAGGGGCCACCTTTCAAAGAGCTATGGACATAGATTTTGCTAAGGAAATCCATTACTTCCTAGTAATATACTTATATGATATTACTGTATTCTCAAAATCTGATAAACAACACTTAGATCATCTAAGGCAGGTTTTCATCAAATGCGGGAAGCATGGATTTCTTTGAATCCTAAAAAATATTTTTTTGGTTAGAAGAGGGTAAACTGTTAGGCCATATAATCTCTAAAGATGGTATCCGAATAGACCCTGCAAGAATTGAAGCCATCTTACTGATACAACATCCTAGGAGCATTAGGGAATTACAAGCCTTTTTAGGAAAAATAAACTTTCTTAGGAGATTTATTTCTAACTTAGCAGAATTAATTAGATCATTGAATAACATGTTGAAGAAAGATTCGACCATAAAATGGACAGTTGAGGCTAAGAAGTCTTTTGAAGATATTAAACTAGCCTTAACAAAAACACTAGTTTTGATCAATCTGAAGTTTGATAGGGATTCATTATATTCTCTTTTGCCTCAGAACATGCAATTGCTGCAATATTACTGCAGAAGAATGATGAGGGTTACGAACAACCTATTGCCTTTTTTAGCAAATCCCTGAGAGATGCCTCTTTAAAATACAATATAATGGAAAAGCAAGCTTTTTCTTTAGTCAAAGCTATCAAAGATTTTAGAGTTTACATTTTATATTCTCATATAATAGCTTATGTCCCCAATGTAGCAGTCAAGGATATCCTAACATAGGATGGTCAAGATGGAAAGAGAGGGAAATGGATTGCTACTATATTAGAATATGACCTAGAAATCAAGCCAAAAAAGTTAATCAAAGGCCAAGGTTTAGCCAAGCTCATGGCTGAATCGAACTGTCAGGCCTTAGACATAAATTTTATTGCAGAAATGGATAATGGAGAGGAGATGATGACTCCACCAATCAGTCAGGCCTTTATTGAATCACCATGGTATGCTGACATCATATATGTCTTACAAAACTTACAAGCTCCTCCTGAATTATCCAAGACCAAAAGTAGGTTTTCAAAAATGAAATCTTTAAAATTTTGCATACTTGACAATGCTTTTTTTTGGAGGAATCATGAAGGTATCCTTCTTAACTGTTTATTAAAAGAAGAATCTAACAAGGTGTTACAAGAGTTTCATGCAGACGACTATGGAGGACATCTTTACTGGAAAGCCACTACTGACAAGATTCTTAGAGCCGGTTTCTATTGGCCCACTTTGTTTTCTGATGTAAAGAAATTTGTAACCTCATGTCATAAATGCCAATTTAATCTTTGAAGGAAAGAAAAAGCTTTTACCCCTACCCCTAAAACCAATATCTGCTGAAACACCTTTTTAACAATGGGGTCTTGACTTCATTGGTGAAATTCACCCACCTTCCTCTACGCAACATAAATGGATTCTCACTGCTACAGATTACTTTACCAAATGGATAGAAGTCATACCATCAAGACAAGCCACTGATACTATTATTATAACCTTCCTTGAATCCAACATCCTATCTAGATTTGGGTGCCCAACCAAAATCATCACTGATAATGCAGCAGCCTTCAAATCTAAGAGAATGATTGATTTCTATAATAAGTACCATATAACATTGGGCCATTCCATAGCTTATCACCCCCAAGGAAACGGACTAGCAGAATCCTCAAATAAAAGTCTTGTAAATATCATCAAAAAACTATTAGAAGACAACAAGAAAACATGTAACAAGAAGTTAGTAAATGCCTTATGGGTTGACAGGATAACCACAAAGAAATCCATTGGTACTAGTCCTTATCAATTCGTTTATGGAATGGAAGTTGTTTTCCCATATTCCTTGGGAATGAAGTTGCTCCAAGAGTTGCAGGTTGAACCAAATGACATCCAAAGGAGAATCAACCAAACTATTCATTTGCAGCAGACCAGGGAAGAAGTGTACATCAGATCTCAAGTTGTGCAGGAAAGGATTAAAAAGGCTTTTGATAAAAGGACTAAGGCAGAAGATTTTTACCTAGGAGACAAAGTTTTGAAGTGGGACTCAAGAAGAGAGGATAAAGGTAAACATGGGAAATTTGATTTCCTATGGAAAGGCCCATATGTCATCTATGCATTTAGAGGTAATAATGCTTTCTTCCTCAGAGAA
Source organism: Pinus tabuliformis (assembly GCA_031772625.1). Classification (NCBI taxonomy): domain Eukaryota; kingdom Viridiplantae; phylum Streptophyta; class Pinopsida; order Pinales; family Pinaceae; genus Pinus; species Pinus tabuliformis. Next base: position 1,529,219,391 of record CM062816.1, read on the forward strand.
ATGGATGGCACAGAAGTAGAAGGAGGACCAGTTAATGGTCGAATGCTTAAACACTACATTGAACCTAGTTACTGATTCCACTAATCATTTGTACATATTCTATTTTTCAAAGTCTATAGTTGATTGGATAGTGATTCTTTGGAGTTGAAGCCCAAAGAGAAGGCCCTAAGATTCAAAGGTTTTATTGTCATAAATAGCAATAATGCAGAAAAGTGAAAGGGAAAAGTTGCAGAAGAACATCACAACAATTCAGAAGGCCATTGATCTACAAGTTCTTAATATTTCACCAGGAAATTCCATCCCCAAGTGGAGTCACTGTTAGGTTCCTATACCAATAGGAGTCATAATTTTTGAATGACTGAGATTAAACCTGTAATATGTACATACCTTTGCTTTTTGCAAATGTTTTCCATATTTAAAAAATTAAAAAATGTAAAGAGGGTATGTCCTAAAAGAAAAATCAAAGGAAAAAAAGAATAAAAAGGTCAAAAAAGATTAAAAAATATGAACCCCAAGAAAAGAAAATACCATGAAAGTGTGCTAGTCAAAATGCCACTACTATTTACTTTTTACGTAGAATAAATGATCGTGTGCAGTTTGTAATCTATGCAACAGTCCATGATAGTCAAAATGTTTAAACTTGGCTATTTCATGTTTCAATTTCATGTTTATAGATAGAGAATTAAAATCTGACCAAACTGTGTAATCTTGGTAGATAAATAGATTAGGTAGAGTAAATAAAAAGGAGCTCAACTGTTTAATATGAGCCCTTGGATGTAATAAGGTTAGATTTAGTTAGATTTCCATTGTAAAGAAAATAAAATTGTTTGATAAGGGTTTTCTAGCTCAAATGCACCCTAATAAAGAGAAGTAAAAATGGTAGGATGAGTAGATGGGTAAGTAGAAGAAAGGTTGCAGAATTGTGATGATTGTTAGACAAAAGAACATTTACCACCATCATCATGAAAGTTCTAAGTATGAATGAGAAATGGGACTGGCATAAAATTCACAAAGTCAAATCGATTAATTTCCCCTCACTCATTTCACCTTTTACTTTACTAATTTCCCACAATAAGGTTGATATACCCAAAATCTTAAGTCAAAGGGGCTCAAAGCATTTCTTTGACTTCTGGAGGGACCAGGCCCTCGACCCAATGACTTATAGATCATAAGTACTAAAATTCCCCCATAAACATTCACACCATTCAATTCATTCATTTTCCCCTAATAAATCCCTTTTCCTAAGGTGAAAACACCATTTTCCTAAGGAAAGGCAACCACCCACATGAATACCCCCTTTTTTATGAAAAACCCACAAAAATGCACTTAGCCTAAGTTGTGATGTTTCTATGTAAAAAGCGAAGGAATTACAAAAACACATTATGCTTAGCGCACTTCATTTACCTCCCGCAATTTTCATATTAACTTTTAACATTATTTATATGTTAATTCCTGAAAAAACAACTTTTCTCGTATATTTTATTAAATCCCTTTAATATTAATATCCCTACCCCAAAGTTTTATAAACTTTATAATATCCAAACCTCGAAAAAAGACATAATTAATCGATCTGCAATTAATTAAAGTCAAACCCATTCACCAATCATATCCCACACGATACTTTAATCCCCACTTTAACCCCTTATTAAACTAAAACCGCCGCGTTTAATTGCCCACCGGGCCCCTCCATTACCTTCCGTGCAACTCTTGCACCCGACCACCGCACGATTCCCCGCCCCCCCAATCTGACGGCCCATGTTGATTTTAGAAGGGCCCGAAATCTGAACCATACCCGCCCGAAATGGGTTTTTTTCCACTAGGCCCCTGAAGTAACGTGGCACTCGATGAGTGGAATTGGGTGCCCCCCACCCAATACCACCAAGCGCCCATAAGCGGTGCGAAGTAAACCACTTACCGTTGGCCCGCTACCCACCAGAACTGTCATTGTTCATCCCGCTACGTGACAAATGGTCACTATTCACCCGTACCCACCAAATTGACATTTTGTGCATAAATCCAAAAAAGCCCCAAATCATCGTTTTTATCATTTTTAACTGTAATTTCCCATGCACACACCTATGAACGTTGAAAGTCGCCAACCCACGTACACTTGCACTCTGAAGATGCCAAAAGCTCCCAGATTGCCTTCTAGCCTGATTGAAGCCTTTTCAACCGTTCAGAATTTTCAGTTACCTGGTTCACACTCTGTTTTCATCAATTCCATGTACTTAAGTCAGAATCCATTGAAAGCCCTGTTAAATTTCCAAACCAGTATCTAAAGTTTTCTTAATTGAAATTAAAAGGAACTTTAATAACATAAAACCCACCTGGAATTGAACCCCCATTACCTCAAGGATTGAAAATTTACTTTCCCCCATTCTTAAATCAACAAGAACTAAGAATGGCTGCCCAATTGCCATGCATGTTAGGCTAATTACTACTCCTCACCTGGACTTGGACCACCTTCCTCTTGCTGATAAAGATTTCCAAATCAAGGACACCTTTGTCCATGAATCCCCTATCAAACTATACTATCGATACAGAGACCAATACCTCAACCACGACGATAAAATAGGTCTTTGGGAGTCTAATTTACCCAAATACCAATTCCACGGGGTGCACATGTTTCCGGGATTGTCCATTATTACTATGCAAACTACATTCCTAGTCAAAGAGCACTGATGTCCCCGGACCACACCATACTTTTCACTATCACTACCAAGTCAGTCAATGAAATGCTACAACTACAACCAGGGTAGAACTTAACCGCTATTTCAATTGGAGACCTACTAGATAGATTTCCCAAGCTTACCACTACCAAACTTGCTGAAATGCTCCAAAACTTCATCTGGGAAGAAAAGCACATCCCAAAAGACCCTTCCCCATATGTGGGTACCATATTTTCCCCATTTGGTCAGGATATAGTAGCAATTATCTCTTGTGTTTTAGGCTATACCACCAGTGAGTACATAGATGAAATCATTTTAGCTTTCATGTCCATTTTCTCCCCTGGAAAACCCCCTGCTGTCATATATGATTATGCCAAGTACATAGATGATAGGATGCATGAACAATTTCTAAGAATGAGTAATGAAAGAGTGTTTAAGTATTCTTCAGTTTTGTACCACCTTTTCTTATACTACCAAGCTAACAAGTTCCCTTTCACTCTCCAAAAGCTTGACACTAAAGGTCATCCTTGGTCAGTAATTTTTTGGACTGCTTTGATACATAAGTATGATTCCCCATATCCATACATAGATTTCATTGATATTTTTGTACATCCAGTAGTAACCATGCTGCTAGGAAGTCCTCCTCCAAGAATCAATTCAGATATTAGGAGGATCCTTCAGCTATCAAAACAACACAAAGTGGGAGATTGGTACTTTTATCAAAATCAAACAGAATTTAGGATCTATGGCTGTGAGTTGGCCCCATATAAATTACCTAGATACCTCCCATTGAGGTTATTTGCTCTGGAGTACTACAGGAAAATAATCAATTTAGATGAGGTGCATTTTGTTAAGGCCAAAAAGAAGGCCCAGCTCAGAATCAAAGATCAACTAGGCCCTTTTGTATGTAATAGAAGAGAAGTTGGGAAAGAAGCAGAGGAAATTATTCAGAGACTTAAACTAAAACAAAGCTTCATGTCGAGATATGATCCCTATGACTTCATCTGTAATAGAAGACAGAAAAACAAGATGGCTCCCTACATTCACCACCGAATCCCTGAGATAGAGAAATATGCAAACCAATTGGAATGGGTGGAGAATACTTTAGTGGACAGGGATAGCACTGAAGTAGCAGTTGAAAATGATCTAATTGATTTAGAGAAAAGGCTTGATGAAGGTTCTTCTTTGTAGGTGCCAAGAGAATATCAAGCCCAAGGACAGTCCCAAATCCAAGAAGAATCACAGGCATAGGGAGAATCTCAAGCACCAAGTGAATCACAAATAGAAGAAGAATCCCAGGTGCAAGAAGAGTCAGAGCAGCCAGACCTATCAGAGGAATTAGGTCAAACAGGTATATAGCAGCCCACTATGAGTGCTCCCCCTAACTTGCAAACTCCTCTGAATGAGGAGAAAAGCCTCAAAAGGAAAAGGGAAGAGGCCACTACATTAGGCAGAGAAACTACACAAACATATGCAGAAACCAGCCTAGTCAAAAGGTAGAGATTAAATCCTATGTCAGAACAGGAATTCATAGAAGAAACTATTGGGGCCACCAGCATTGAAAGAGAATGAAGCAGTCCTACCACTCCCTCTAGGGGCACACTAGAACCTTCCACATCAAATACTCAGATGTTGGAAAGGCAACTGAGTGATGAAGTGTCCTCCCTTAGGATGTCAGCTAACAGGGATCAAGACATTAGGGAAAGGTACAAGGATATAAAGGCCAGGAATGAGAGGCTAAAAGCCCAAACTTATGCACAGTACCTAAGGATGGCACCTACAAACCAGACAAGGCTAATGTCAGCCTATGATGTGAAAGAGGGCAAAATGTAGATGACATTTATGAAGCCCATTACTCAACAACCAAGGACAATAGCAGACTTCAAAAAGGTAGATTTCGAAGTACTGGAAAGGGACATACATCCTATTGACTAGATTGAGTTGCACAAACAAATAGGGGAGATGATTTACTCCACCTTGACAGGGAAAGCCATCACAGTTCATCAATCGTAAAATTCCCTAAATAACATATCAACTCAATTCCAATTGGAAAAGGCATCTTCACAGGCAAAGGACACCATAATCAAGTCCTTAGAGGACTTAATCATTGAGTTGGGACTTGATCCAAAAGATGTGAAGGCCACTGAAAGAATGATAAAGAAGAAAAATGATGACATAGCAGCTTTAAAGAAGCAACTTAAGATTCCACCACTACATCACCCATAGAAAGCAGAAGTCTTAGAGACCCAAAATGGACAAGAAGAGCTTATGGACTTGGTCCTAAAGCTAAATGACTAGTTGAAAGAAACAGAGAAGAATTGGACACATTGATTCAGTCCAAACAAAGTGAACTGGCCACCGCTCCTACAACTATCATTCCCACAGTAACAACTGCAGTTCCCTCAACACTGGTAGCATCCTTGGCACCAACAATTCCACCTACCACAGCACTGCTAATCACAACTGGGTCTACAACAGTAGGTACCTCAACAAAAAAGACAACACATATAGTGAAAGCCATGGAGGAAATGTCCATCCAGGCAACAAAACTTAAAAGGCTCAAGGAGAAAGTGGCAATCTTAGAAACTAGCTGCAAGCTTGCCTAGATTTAGCAGAGAGAAGAAACACAGAAAGCCCTAGGGATGGGCGAGAAGATTAAGGTCCTAGAGAAGGATCTAACTCTATAAAAGCCACTAGGACAGACTAAGGAAATGCTCTAGGCCAATATCATTAACTCTGTCAATGATATTTGTCCATCAATTCAAGTAATATTTGAGCAAACAGAACTGGTAAAAGTGGCCACCGAAGCAATTCAAAAGGTAAAGGAAGACTTAGGATACCAGCCCGAGGATGCTAATCGACTCATCCACTTCTTGAATAGTAAGAACAGGCATGAACTAAATGAGCTTGGTGTGGAGGACAAAACTGAAGCCATCCTAGAAGTCAAAAAGGTTCTTTCTAAAAAAAATATTATGCTTAACCTCGACAAAAAATGCCACAACACGCAGGTGGGCATTGACAAATTCATGACAAAGTTTCAAATTTTGAGGGATAAGGGCCTTTCAAGTCCTATGGTCATCCATGACAAGCTAATGACCCAATTGGATTATGTTGACAGATTAAGGAAGTTGTCCAAGGAACAGGAAAGCACTTCAGGAATCAAAGCCTTGCCAACAGGGAAAGTATTGTATGATACTTTAGAAAATATGTTTTTCCTAGAGCATGAGGTGAAACATCTATTTGTCACCAAGCCTAATGTTGCCAAATACACTGAGGTAGACAAGATCTATAGAAGAATGCTCAAAGTAAAGTTACCTGAGGATGAATGGTGGGAAAAAATGATAGATTTACTATAAGTTACCACAGTAAATCTGAATGGTAGCCAGATGAAATAGGTGAACAGGGTCAAAGAGTAGCAGGTTAAAGAGTATCAGTAAAAGACTAAAGACAAAGATGATTCCAGCGTAAAAATATCAACCAGATTAAAAGGGATCATATTCAACTGCAATAGCTAGCACTACCATAATAAGAAGGACAACATGATGCAGTTTTCCATCTGTCTCTATCTTCATGCTTGTAGTTATTTTTATTTCCTTAATTAAATCTCAAACTGTTATGAGATATTTTGTAATATTTTTTGTATAAATAATTCCCATTTAGAAGTATTGAGGGTGGATTCAAAGACATTTCTTTAGACTTTTATCTAAAATCAAAGTGCTATTGTATCAAAACTGGATTGGCTTGTTGGATCATGGAATAAAGTTTAGACATTTTACAGGATTCTTGTGTGAAGCGAAAATCAAATAAGTATTCTCTCATGTGTATTATTGTTTTCCTTATGTTTATTAATAATCATATGTGTTTTTATGAAATCTGAATGGTAAACTAGGAATGATATTTCAGAACTTGCTTTAATGCACTCTGTCTTCACTGTTTACCTTCTTAATGTTTTCTGCTAAACTATCTTAGTTAGGGAATTCTTAAATGCTCCCTTACTTCTGTAGTTTCTCCTTGTGATCTATGTAGCAAAGGATTCTTAATTGCTCTTTGTTGATGATCACCCTCTGTTCCTCATTTTGATCCCGGTCTAAGGATTCTTCATTGCCCTTTTACCCTGGTTAGAATCATTCCATCCATCAACCCTTTGAAGATTTTCCTTTTGCTTTGCTAGCCTGCCCTGTGAACAATCCCTTTAATGATCTGGTCCAGTTAAGATATCCTTTGATTGAATCCATAGCTCAATGGCTTAAAGACCTAGCTCTATCCATCTGTTCCAAGAATTCCACCACACAACTTTCAATCAAAATCAAAACCCTCATGAACACTAAGAAGTAGCCTAAAATCTAATAAAAACAAAGTTAAATTATAAAGAGAGAGCCCTCTCTTGACTTAGGTTGGCTAGAACCCGAGTCTAAAAGATTTGATTTGTGGTTACCTCGGATTATTCCTTCTTTTGATAACTTCTAGGGAAAACTTCTGAGTGACAACAAGTCACATGAAAAATACAAGTCCATACATGATTAACATGAAACAAAGAGCTCATTAAAGGTGGGAGACTTAGTATAGTTAGAGTTAAACAAGGAGAAGCTATACAATCCTAGTAATAAAATCAAATCCATGTGATATGGTCCCTTTAAGATAATGGAAAAGGTGGGGATAACACCTACTGATAGGTCCCTATAATACTAGTGATTACCCCATTACTATTGTATTTGTATCCCTTATTAATATTGTTGTGCCCCTATCGTCCCCATATTTTTATTACTGTGCCTCATAGAATCCCTCTATTGTTATTTTTGTGGCTTTATATTATTATTGTTAGGTCGGCTGAGTTATATTGTGACTCCTTAGACTCCTATATATAGAAAGGAGGTTTTGTCATTTGAATCATCCAAGAATTTCTCATTTATGTAATGTAAAGGAGGTTCCCCCTCGAAGAGGCTGAATTCTAAGGTGTTTATTTATCTTTTCTATTTTTTTCTTGAGCTGGTTTCATAACATTTGGTATCAGAGCTTTGGATTTTAGGGATTCGCTGCTCCAAACAGGGCATCGTGGCATTTTCGTTATAAATTTTTTCTGTGATGTTTCAGAAGCTAAAAAAAACCCATTTGAGAAGAAATCACGTTGAATCTCGGGTCCGAACTTCAGAGCTTTTCGTGCTATATTTGCGGAGATATGATCTGAGGAAGTTGGTCTTTTTGCAGACTCCTGAATTACATTCCAAACATGTGACCTGGGGAAATCATCATAAATTTCTTTCTCAGCATTGGATTGAAATTTCTTAAGAAGGTACAGAAAGAGGACGGACTGTAATTTCTTGTATATATTTTTTAGAGCCAAAAGTCAAAACAGTGACTCGTGGCACGTCGTACAAGTTCGCTCTACTGAACTAGTCTATAATCAGTCACTGTGGGAGATTGTGCATAACTCTTTCTTGGAGAATCCAATTTGGATCAGACTGGTGGCATTGGAAAGAGGACGCAGAGGACTACTACAGATCACAATTTCAGAACTAGATGATTCGAAATTACAGTGATACATCAGATTCGATATCAGGCTCCTACAAAGTGAAAAAAGGTGTGTAATTTAAAAAAAAAAAATTGCATAAGCTTGGTTTGAAAAATTAGTTTGAAGGAATTCAAATGGCATAGTAAAGACCCACCATATTCCAAAAATTGATATGAGGAAGTTTGATGGCAAGGATCCCGCAACATGGATATTACATATGGAGCAATTTTTCGATCTCAATAATGTGCAAAACACACAAAAGGTGCGTATTAAAACTTTATATTTGGAACCAAATCAGTTTGTATGGTATCAATGGATTTGCTCTCGTAAACAAATTATCACTTGGGCAATTTTTACGAAAGAATTGACAGCACATTATGAGGATACAAAAAGCAACACTTTTTTTAGCCAATTGATAAGTCTCAAACAAAAGGGTTCAATAATGGAGCACATTGACGAGTTCCAAAAATTGAACATAAGGGTAAAAAATATTCCAGAGGAGCATAGGATTGATGTGTTCATAGGGACTTTAAAGGATAATATCCAACATGATGTTCGCCTTTGGGAACCTGATTCATTAGAGAAGGCATTCAGGTTAGCAATAAAAATGGAAAGAAAAATTATGGCAACTAGGAAGCATACCAGTCACAACTATAAAAATGGAAGTGTTGTTACCCCTAGCCTTCCACAACCTATGAGGCTGACACCACAACAATTGGAAGAAAAAAGAGCAAAAGGGCTTTGTTACAGTTGTGATAACAAATACACTAAAGGTCATAAGTGCGCTGAGAAGAAATTATTCTACATAGATTGTGAAGAGGATGAAGAAAAGGAGCAAGAAACGTCAAAGGAAGAGGATATACTCTAGGAACAAAGCCTAGATAAAGAAGAAATGAATCCGACCATATCTTGTAATGCATTAGCTAGAATTACCACTCCTCAAACCATCAAGATTGAAGGACAACTCAAGAAGAAAAAGGTAATAGTGTTGATTGATTTAGGAAGTACCCACAATTTTATTCATTGTAAGGTAGCAAAGGAATTGAATTGCTTCCTTTACCCAGCACCAGAGTTTCAAGTGATGATTGCAAATGGAGGAATGATAAATTGCTGTGGAAAGTGCCATAATATCAAGCTATCCATGGGAGAATATGTATTGACTAGCCCAATGCTTTCCATTCCAATGGGAGGTGTTGATGTTGTACTAGGAGTCCAATGGCTACAATACTTGGGTACAATAGCTTTTAATTTTCAAGAACTTTCCATGAAATTTTCTGCGGAAGGAAAGGAAGTTGAATTAAGGGGTATTGCAGGGAAACCGGGAAAGATAATCAGCTCTAACGGTATGACAAAGCTTCTAAAAAAGGAACAAAGTGGTGTAATTGCACAATTATGTTCGCTAGATGTTTCCACATCGGAATCATCTATTTCTCCAGATCTCCAAAAAGTCTTGGACAAACATTCCAAGGTATTTGAGACTCCCAAAGGTCTCCCACCTATTCGTGATCATGATCATGCTATTCATCTGATTCCAGGAAGTGTTCCTCCAAACATCAGGCCGTACAGATATCCCTATGCCCAAAAGAGTGAAATTGAACGTATGGTTGCAGAAATGCTCGAGGCTGGTATAATTCAACCTAGTCAAAGTTCTTTCTCTGCTCTAGTAGTATTGGTGCACAAGAAGGATGGATCATGGTGCATGTGTCCGAATTATAGGGGGCTCAACAAGCTCACTACTAAAGATAAGTTTCCCATTCCTGTCATTGATGAATTATTGGATGAATTGCATGGATCAATTTACTTCACCAAGTTGTATCTTCGTTCAGGATATCATCAAATCAGAATGAAGACTAAATACATTCCAAAAACATCATTTAGAACTCATGAGGGTCATTATGAATTTTTGGTCATGCCTTTTTTCCTTACCAATGCACCTTCTACATTTCAAGGTTTGATGAATTCCATTTTCAAACCCACCCTTAGAAAATTTGCGTTAGTATTTTTTGATGATATACTAATCTACAACAAGTCTTGGAAGGATCATGTTGAACATGTTGACAAGGTGCTACAACTATTGGAGGAGAAACAATTATATGCAAAAAGATCCAAATGTTTCTTTGGAGTACAAGAGGTGGAATATCTGGGTCATATTGTATCTCATGAAGGAGTTAAGGTAGACCCTAGCAAAATTAAATCCATTAAGGAATGGAAAATCCCCACATCCATAAAGCATCTGCGAGGATTTCTCGGGTTGACAGGGTATTATCGCAATTTTGTTAAGAATTATAGGAGAATAGCAGCACCTCTAACAACATTATTGAAGAAAGATGCATTTTCATGGACTCCAAAAGCAACAAAGGCCTTCGAACATCTTAAAGAGGCGATGTGCCAAGCACCAGTCTTAGCTACACTGGACTTCACAAAAACCTTTATTGTGGAATGTGATGCTTCGGGAAATGGAATTGGTGATGTTTTAATGCAAGATGAAAGACCCATTGCTTTTGAAAGTCGTCCAATCAAGGGAAAGTTTTTACACAAAGCTACTACATGCACTTAAGAAATCGAAACCCTACCTAATGGGAAGACACTTCAAGGTAAAACAGATCATGATAGCCTTCAATACTTTTTAGAAAAAAGATTATCCTCTGAAGAGCAAAAAAAGTGGGTCACAAAGATGTTGGGTTATGACTTTGAAATCATCTACAAAAAAGGGAAACCAAATGTGTTGGCAGATGCACTCTCAAGAAAGGATGAGGATGTGGAAGCGTTGTTGTGCGCCATTTCTTTTATCCAACTAGATTGGATAAATGAAGCAAGGGAGGAGTGGAAGAATGATGAAGAAGTGTGGGCACTTATTCGAAAGTTACAACAAGATTCCAGTACATTTGATACATTTAGCTAGAAAAATGATTCGTTATGGTACAAATATCACTTATACCTCTGTAAGAATTCGCAACTCAAACAAAATATTCTTATGGAATTGCACACTTCTCCCTTAGGAGGGCACTCAGGATTTTTAAAAACTTACCACAAGGTTAAGAAGGAATTTTTTTGGGATGGCCTTAAATCAGATATTCAAAAATTTGTGGCAGAATGTTTGGTTTGCCAACAAAATAAAGTTGAAACAATTAAGACCCCGGATATATTACAACCTTTATCGATTCCAAGCCAACGTTGGGAGGAGGTTTCAATGGATTTTATCACAGGTTTACCCAAGTCTTAGGGAAACAGTGTCATCATGGTGGTAGTTGACAGACTTACCAAGTATGCACGCTTTTGTTCATTATCACATCCATTGAAAGCCAATACAGTTTCTACTGCATTTATGGAAACAATTCAAAAGCTACATGGAAACCCAAAGATTATTGTAAGTGACAGAGATCCCATGTTCACTGGAAATTTTTGGACAGAATTATTTTCTTGTCTTGGTACTCAGTTAGCTCATAGCTCATCTTATCATCCTCAATCTGATGGGAAAACTGAGATAGTAAACAAATGTTTGGAAGGATATATTCGTTGCTTTGTATCTGATAAATAGACACAATGGGTCAAATGGTTGCCTTTGGCTAAATGGTGGTATAACACTTCCTTCCATAGAGCAACAAAAATGACCCCATTTATGGCACTTTATGGATATCAGCCACCATCCAGCACATCATATTTAAGAGAAAATTCTAAGGTTCAAGCAGTGGAACATCACATTGAACATCAACAACAAGTCCTCCAACTCTTAAAGGATAACCTCGTGTTGGCACAGAATAGAATGAAACAATAGACAGATCAACATCACAACGAAAGAAGTTTTGATGTAGGCGATTGAGTATTCCTACAGCTACAACCATATAAACAAATGTCCCTCAAGCAAGCTAAGAAGGATAATAAATTATCACCAAAGTATTATGGTCCATACAAGGTGTTGCAAAAGATTGGTACTATGGCATACAAATTGGAGCTTCCTGCAGTGTCTCGAGTGCACCCAGTTTTCCATGTTTCATGTTTAAAGAAGGTTATAGGAGACAAGCTCCCAGTTCAAACAATATTGCCATAACTTGATGAGGAAGGAAAAATTATATTGGAACCGGAGCAGTCATAGAAACAAGAACTCGACAGCTACGAAATCGATCAATCTTGGAGTATCTCATCAAGTGGAAGAACTTATCTGCTGAAGATTCCACATGGGAGGATGAGAATTTTACACATAAGCATCCAAAACTACTCAAGCGTTGAGGACAACACTTTTCTTGAAGGAAAGGGGCATGATAGGTTCCTATAGTACTAGTGATTACCCCATTACTATTGTAGTTGTATCCCTTATTAATATTGTTGTGCCCCTATTGTCCCCATATTTTTATTACTGTGCCCCATAGAATCACTCTATTTTTATTTTTGTAGCTTTATATTGTTATTGTTAGGTCGGCTGGGTTATATTGTGACTCCTTACACTCATATATATAGAAAGGAGGTTTTGTCATTTGAATCATCCAAGAATTGCTCATTTATGTAATGTAAAGGAGGTTGCCCCCTCGAAGAGGCTAAATTCTAAGGCGTTGATCTATATTTTCTATGTTTTTCTTGAGCTGGTTTTATAACACCTACATACTTAGTCTACCCCCATACTTGTGAATCTACTTAGTGGTGAATGTAGAGAATTTGAAACTCTATGAGCCTTCCATGCTAATCAGGAGGAGGAAGATATCCTACCTTTTGTAGAGGATTTGGTACTAGATGCTCAAGTATAGTTGAGAAAGGATACAATTTTATAGAAGAGGTATAGAACTACAATACAAAGGCAACATGACCTTTGGTAGATTAGGTTTAAAGGATAACTTGTAGGCAAAGCTGATTGGTACACTCGAGAGAAGGTAGAAGAAATATTTCCTCACCTCATTGAGTGGACGCTTTTAGGAGAAAAAATACTTCTGAATTGGGGAGCTGTGATCCATATTAGATCATTATATTATTTTTCATCAATATTTATGATTTCAGAGTGCAAAGAGTGGAGAAATCAATTCACAAGACCATTTTTACCAATGGGTACTAGTTTGGTGAATTGAGGTCTAAAACCTTTTGGAAGAGATTTGAGACATCAAATGGAATTTCTTGGGGGTAAACATTTTATACTTATGAAATTCAACTTTAATAAATATTCTACACATAAATAACTTTCCAATGCCGCAAGAATCACCTCAATTGGAGTCTATATGCAACATTTATGCCACTCAGAAGTTGACCTTCCCGTTTTCACCAACATAATTTGAGCGGATGCCATGTCAACCCCCATTATTCATAGAAAAGGTGATAGCCACGTGATCACGATGAAGAATATTCTAGAGAATTCAATATTATAACTCTATTTAATAGTTGAAGGAGTCAAATCTAATCACTAGTAGGCTAGTGGGATGTGTTTAAACGAGGCTATTAGGAGGAAAAGGGATTCCATTATATTTGAGTGCATTTTGTTTCATAGATGATTAGTGTAGTTGAGAGTAGATAGGGAGAGATAAAATAGATAGGATTTGTGCACTGTAGTAGCCCATTAGCTATAGGCCTCATTTATATCTATTTGCATCCATTTTCTATTCAAAGAAAGATAATGGAGTAACTTCACCCTCCAACTAGTCTTTCTCCCCGAAGGCTTTCCCAAGATACATCTTGTGTTACTTAGTGGTTTTTAAGTTTTATTTTTATGCTATCTATTTTTTGCATAATTATAATTTGCATGCATAAAACATAAATAACAATTAACAAATCCATAAATATAGGGATAATTAAACCCTCGTAGAGTAGATTTTGGATTTTATAATATATTTTAGTGGATTTGTCATGACGAATTGTCTAGTGGAATATTAATGGAATTTTACATGTCACTAGACTTGGCCTTTATAACCCTAACATGTATTGAGTAATTGAGTCATCACAACTATGGTTCTTCTATTTATACCTTGGTGTTGGTGTTTAAAGAGTTATGAAGGAGCTTGATATATTTACATTATTGGAGCAAAACATGTTTCTTTCCACTATGATGGAGGTACAATGATTAAATCCTTTTTAATCATCATCACGTACTTTACCATTTTTTTATTTGTAGAGTTTTAAAAAATCGACATTGAATACATCTATTTATGTTGCATCATAGTAAATGAAATGATACATGTTACATTGAGTTACTTTTTTTGGTCCTATATTCATTGATTTTGATTGTGATACAATGCTTCTATCCTTACTCAACACAAAGACATCCTTATATGTTGAAGGCAAGCACAGGGATAAAAACATTGATAGTTTCACTCAAGTATTTCATGTAAGAAATCAATAATAATAATTATTATTATAATTATAATTATAACTATAATAATAAACTAGCACTATCATGAAGACCATGGTTGATTGAGTTAATTACTAGTTCAAAATTTAACATCTCGTGTTTACAAGAAGTTGAGGAGATCAATTTCATGTTGAACATTATAACACCTCCCACCCCAATATGCCAACTTGGGTTGTGGTAATGCTACTCTTGTTTATTTGATCTCCAAGGTTTGTTATGAAGATGGGGTTAAATCCACCCCATTTCTCAAAGCCTTCAAATATTAAAAACTAATGTCACCATTGCGTTCATCTCGTCAAGAGATTTCAGGCGATATAAATTTTACCTCAATCTGACACTCAAATAGAAAGTTATGCCTCTTGTACATTTAGCCCATTAAAAAAGACCATGTCATCATGAGGGATCTATGTGGCACCCACATGGCCATGTCTGGCCCATGTGGTGCCATGCAACCACAACTTAGTTTTCCACATGGCACATAAGTCACACTGGGTTGGATCTTCTTGATCATAGTATTTTAATTTTTTGGAAGGGCTAGTGGCTTGATAGCCTGATGACCCTGTGAGGTCCACTCGACATACGTTATATTGGCATAAGGTTTCTACCATTATATTGTCACACATCATGTCAAATCAAGCCTCTCCATAAAAAAATTCATCTAACCCCTCCAAAGGTTATATTGCTCGATAAAGTCCACAAGACGTAGTTACAGTGGGTTGAGTTTCGCTATTGGATTGACCTACCTCCTCCTTGCATTAGAATATATTCAGGATTGATAGGCTGGAGGCGGATGGACTAGAGGCACAATAGACCAAGGGCTTGGCTATTGGCTTCCCCTTTCCACTTAGGTGACCTATATTACATCTAATATGAAAAACCAAAGGTATGATCATTATCCTAGTAATGTTGGACTCTCCCCATACACATACGTGTGAGGCACACCATCTTGCTCAAATTGTTTGGTGACATATATAAACATAGAGATAGAGTTTTTACAAAATAGAAAAGTGATTGACCTAAGCCCAAAATCTCTTAGTTTTATTGCCCAAGTGGTTCAAAGTCCTGAACCTCAGCACTCTAAGTAATGAGGAGTAACAAGGGAAGACAACAAAATACACTAGTTTATGAGAAAAGAAGGGGGCAAAGTTCCAACCACCAAATTCACATATTTTTTCAATGTTGCATAGAGAAAAATGTTGCCAGCTAAACCAACCTCACTAACCACCTAAAATTCGGTCAATTTTTTTTAGAGATCTATGACTTATCAATTAACTAATCGTAGCCATACAATTTTTTATATCAATACAAGAGGATATGCAGTCTCTTTATCAAACATTACAAATCCTTTGAACAAGCTAAAGTAATACATTCATAAGCCATTGTTTTCAAATAAATGAGTATAACAGATGATTTCTCTCATCAACCATGAACATAATATTGGATAACATAGTCCTGACACTCATTAAAATCATAGACATACAAGCTGTCATACTAGTCATAAGTATTACATTGAACATCATAGTTCATAATTCAAACATACAAATGCAATATACTTATTTGTACATATTAATTTGCTAGAAAGTAAAGGAGGGACTTCCACTCTCTACCCAACCATATGCTAACTACACAATAATTTTCTTGCAATTGACCACCCTGCAACCGGATCCAATATCTGATGAGATACTTTCTCAGAGAATTTCAAACCAAAGACTTGGATTAACACTCATAGTATGGATTCCACTTTCCACGTGTTTTAACAACTATTTTTTTATGGGAAGCACTACAAGGACATGGTGTCCAATGTCTAGGTGATTTATTAGCTACTCAAAGAACCACAATGACCCACAATTCCTTTTCTAGGTGGTTTATCATGTATATAAGCACCATAATTATCCACTCTTCCTCTAAGTTCATTAATAGGGATTTCACCCAAATTTAAAATGAGGAATTTCTTAGTCTAAAGAGTTGGAATCCACTATCTAGGTGGTTCATCAGGTGTCTTTTGATAGCAAGCATCGTAGGGGTTCAATGTCCATTTTCTAGGTGGTTTATCAACTACTCAACAAGTACCACAATGACCCAAAATTTCCTTTCTAGGTAGCTTATTAGCTATATAACAAGCACCATGATTATTCATTCATCCATTGAGCCTCCCATTGACCACAAAAGCTTAGACAACACATTACAATGGCCTCACATAATTCATAGGGATTTCAACTAAATTCATAGAGGTTTAACTCTTGCAAAGGGCTCTGCAACAACTCATACACACAGGGGCTTCACTGGGGGGGAAATACATTTAAAAGATACCCTTAATGTTAGAGGCTCATTAAGTGAAGCCCCCATGTTCATACATCACTCTATCTTCTATTGCCAAAGCCTAACCACTCCATGCAATCCAACTATCCATAGTAAGAGTGAAAATACCATTTTTCTCTAGATAGCCAATGCCAATATTCACCCACACCAAAAATAGTGAGAGATAACCAAGCAATCAACAAAAGATCCTTCTCTTTAATTGTCTCATCCTCTATTTCATCCTTCGTGTCCTATTACGTTTCTTCGAGAGGCTGCCATTCTCTTTCCTCGATCAACTAGGGTAATAGGAACCATCCTCCCTCATTACTTTGAATGACATCTCATCAATGTTTTTAGCTAGTAGCTCGCCTAAGTCTATGAACATATGGCTCATTAACTTCAAGAATTGTGTTTAGGCTAGTTTAATTGTCTTTCAAGAAAAAAATAAATCTCACTTAGACATTGGGATTCGTATGGTCATCCTCTTATTTAGCCAGTCATAAAAAAAATTAATTTTAAGTGTTTACAACATATTGTATCAGCCAGTTGTGGCTCTTATGCCCACACTAGCATTTCAATCACATTAAAAGATGGGGGTATATGTGAGGTTTGTTACAAACCCCACCCCATTAAAGGAACATTTTCCTTGGTGTTCTATCAAACAAAAAAAGAAGTTGTGCTTTATAATTAACAACTCTTACAATAGCCTATACATTAAAAAAAAATGGGTAGAGCTCCCTCATTTAATCTTCATATTCCTTGGTAAATTCATTATGTCCAAAGTGATTATATTGAACCTTGACCTACTCTTTACTCGATTCTAGAATGTGGTTTCTCTTTACTCAAGTATGCACAATAGTTCAGGTCGGAATTCTACCTTAGATTCCACTTTATGTGCTTTCAGTATAGGTGGCAAGGTTAGTCTACTTGTCCTATATCCTTCAGTTTAGGTTATATTCCATGATATTCACATCATTACATAATATAAATGAAATAAGGATACATTTTGTGCTGCACATATAGTTCTGACACCTCTTAAGTTTGTACAAACACCAGTTTTATGATTTAAGTTGGTGGCATTGGGATTTGCAACATTCTTGATGCAATACTAAGGCTCATCAATACCCAAGAATATCCTTTCAGATCAGGATATAGGCAAGGTTAGTCTACTTTGTACTCCATGATAACATCCCACTTTCTTAAGTCTTTCTTCACTTTTATCTCATTTATCTCCCACACATGTGGGCGTCCTTCAGAGAAAAGTCACGTGACTTGTTAGATAAGATCAAGGCTTCTTGTTATTAGATTTGGCTATAAAAGACCTTTCCTTCTCACACTTTTAATGTTTTCTCAAGCTATAATAGGTTCAAAGGGCGAGGTTAAAGAGTTGCATACCTGTGCCTTACCATGCATGTTTTTCTTATGTAGGATGTTGTTGTAGATGTCGAGGCTGCCTTTGACGATCCTGAAGCTGCATGTGATAATATATTGGATGTCCTATTACAAATAACTTTGAATCTGGAGGTCCTCCAAGTTTTTTGCAGTTGTTGTTGTTGCTTCACATCCTTGGCTAAAATATTGTCGCTGAGATGCTCATGATGTGAGCGTAGTAGGTGATGATTGAATTATTGATGCTCACATGAGGTTATTGGAACATTTATAGAGTTTTTGGAATTCTTTGTAAGGTTCAAAATGTCACTTTCATCAATTATTTTTCCTTGGATGGAATCTTTTCATCATTAATTGAAGCTTCATGATTCTTATGATCAAAATATAGGTGCCACCATGGATCAAAGGTTGTTGTTGGAGATGGGCAGTGACCTTGTAGCAACCTTGCAAAATTTTTATGGTTTCCTGGGATCAAGAAGATGATCCTTCAACACTTCATGGTGGTCAATTCTTCATTTTGGTGCTTCCAAGTGATTTTCACTATGGTCTTGGAGGGTTTGTGAAAATTGCTACATGATTGGGTTCTTTCTTGTAGCAGTTACACATAACCCCTTATGATCACAATAAAATTCATACAAATTCAAAAACTTTGATAATTCATGTTAAACTCATGGATAAGGATTATAAGCTTTGTTTGTGGTGAAAATAATGAAAGGAGTGGTAGAAATGGTTTTTTTTCAATGGACAAATATGATTATTTGGGTTGAGAAGTGGCCAAATGGTATGGAGGATGGGTGATGGCGGTGTGGTGGACCTCTCCTTTCATTACACCATGGAAAACATAGGATATGAACCTTTTCTCCATGTCGATCACAATCCTGTAGCAATTATGGTCAATCGTGTAACACTGCAGGACAATCCTGTAGAAGACTTGTTTAATCCATATCTTTCAAATGATAAATTGGATTTACCTGAATTTTTTTTAGCAAGTTTTCATCATCCTTATGCATCTCCCCATAAAAACTCTTGGTCAATGGAGGCATGAATCTCGAGAGAAATAAAAAATAGTTGTAGGTGATGGCAGCCAATTTCTCGAAAAGTATGTGATGGAATTTGCTGAAATTTCTTGAGAATGTTACTATCATCCATATGCATCTCCACATGAAACAAATCTACCAATGGATGTATGGTTTTTGAGATATGGTAAAAATAATATATGCCCTATGTATTTTGGCAAATGTGTAGCAAAATAGAACTTTCCTATAAAACTTCAAGACAAAAAGGAAAATTAGTGGGAAAGGCTTGGGAATGATGGGAAATTTCATGTAAATGGATGAGGTGATGGATTGACATGTCCTTGGTCCTTTTTGAGAAATTTTCAAAGAAGGTGAGAATGCCAAGTTTCATAGTTTTTGATTTTCTGCTTGCCTCACTACTCATTTGTTTCTTTTTCTGTTTTTGTGGCATTGACCTATTTCTTTTCCTTATGCAGGTGGAAGAGTCTTTACCATGACTCTTTTATTTTTTCCTCTTTTTTATTTTTTATTTTTTCATTTTTTCTTGAGCCTACTCGCTGCCTCAATGAGGCTTTCAACTAGCAGGTTTGCGTAGGTGCCTGAAAGGAGGTTTTTCAACTGAGATTTTATTTAATCCTCTTCATTTCTTTTTCCTCTTTTTCCTTTTTTTTTCTTTTATTCCTCTATTCTACTCTACTTGAAAAAAGGAAAATCTCTTTCAAGTATAGGAATACTTCCAATGGAGCCATATGAATAACAATGAGAGATAAACTCATGTTTAGGCTTGAAATATATAATTTGACATGTACTTGAATATGAGAGACCAACTATTTTGACTTTGATGATATCAAGCATTGTTGAAGAAGAAAGTGGTGCTCCATTTTGTGTATTTTCTGGAACCAAAGCTCAATATAGCTATGGTTCCCTTGGTTCTCTTGCTTATCTAGATGATCTTGTACGTCTTCTCCTTAATTTAAAGTCACATATTATTCTTTTCACTGATTATTATTTTGAACACATGAAGGATTTGATGGTAAACATGATGAAACTTTCCCAATCTTTGATTCCGATGTCTGCTCTCCATCAAGTGCATCCCATGATTCTTTGGTCTCCTCATTTGAATCTTCTTTTTCTAAATGTTATCCTTCAACGAAATCAAGAGAATCTCTTTTTTGCAATACTCTTCCTAAGCTAAGATGAATACCATTTAGATCAAGATGAGTTTCTTGGAAGTGTTTTACCTTAACATTGTAAGTGGGTTGAGCTACTTGATTGTTTCGGTTCGAAAATGGCGGTACAGGTAGTTGAGTGGGAGTGGACCTTTGAGATGAACGTGGTTGAGGTTGTGGTTTTGGTGGAGGTGAATGGTAGGGATAACATGGATTTTTCAATGATATTTTCGCAAAATGGAGTCATGGTAAAGACAAGCTTGAAGAATTTTTAACTCACATGAATAGTCTCTCAAGTCACATTAAATTCACCATTGAAGTAGAAAAGGATAACCAATTACCCTCTCTTGACATCCTCTTATCCAAAAAAGAAGGGATTCTTAGCTCCAAATTTTATAGAAAGAGAACCCACACTGAAAGGTAGCTTCACGCAAACTCTCATCACCATCCCAAGCAAAAATATGGAATTATTAAAACCCTAACTACAAGAGCTTCTAGAATTTCTGACCTAGATCACCTAGAACATGAACTAAACCACCTTCCACAAGTCTTTGAACATAATGGATATAATAAAAACATCATTAACAAAACCATTCATAAAGACCTAAATAAAAAGAATGTAAAGAAAACCTTTGACATTCCTAAGATATCTTTACCATACATAAAAGGAACAAGAGATAAAATTTCAAGAATCCTAAGCAAACACAACATCAGTATTGCATTCACTCCCCCTAACACTATTAGGAAAATCGTAGACTCCGCAAAGGACCCTATAAACCCTAGACTACAAAAAGGGGTTTACATAGTCCCTTGCTCATGTGGAAAAGAATACATAGACGAAATCAGTAGATCGTTAAACATTAGGCTTAAAGAGCATGCTACTGACATATCTAGGAACAAAACATCAAAATCCGCTCTTACGGAACATGCTTTATCCTCCTCACACCATATCTGTATGGAAGAAGCCAAACCTGTCATCAAGGAAGAGCATTACCTGAAACTAAAAATTAAAGAGGCCATAGAAATTGAAAAAAGAAAGAACAATATGAAACATGATGGAGGACTTATCATGATTAATACCTGGAAACCTTTAATAAATCATACCAATCATAACAACAAATCTATTTTTTTTAACATTAACTTAAAATTTATAATCATATTAACTTATAATAATAAAAATATTCTTAAATTAATTATTTCAACTTATAATGACATTATTAATAAAGATTATATATAAAAGTTATGATAAAAAAGTAATTATGATATAAGTTATTATTATTATAAACAACAATCCATATCATAATAAATTATATATAAATGTTATGATAGTAAGTAATCATAGAATTAATAATTAATTAAAAAAATATTGTTTACAGATCATTGATAATAGTCATATTAACATAGAATAATAATCACTTCATTAAATAAATTTATCTAAAAAATTATATTAACAATCATAATCAAAATTCTGCTAACCGACACTAGAACATTCCCCACATCAATCATTATATGTATCCTTAAAATTTCCTTGCCCTAATCCACACAAATCTTCTCAAGAATCTGGGCGTTTCCATGAAGATGGACTCGCACAGAAGTTCCAAATGTTGGGTTTAATCAAAACTCTGAACAATTATTCCACATTTTTTTTTTAAACATGGAGTTGGTTATGGAGGATATTGAGGAAAATATTGAGGATATTGTGGATTTCTCCCATAAGGTCCTTGCCAACCTTGTTTCCAAGATTGGTTTTGGGGTTGATATGACCAAGGTTGTCAAGGAAATGGTGTGCTCCAATTAGTATGAGATGGATGTGTATAACCTAGAAATTGTGAATTAGGTTCTTGCATCATACTGGGTTGACTAAGTTGTCATGGTCTTCTTGGAGCTACATGATAAAACTACTTTGGTGATTGACTTGCTTCACTGTCCTCCCAGTAAACTTCCTTCAACCTTGGTAATAATGGGAAATATTTAGTAGCATGTGATTTTGCATGGATAACAAAAATGTTAGTACCCTTATTTTTCTCATTTTGCATTCTTAACATTTCTATTTGTTCACTTAGATTTCTAAGAATTTATGTTTTAAAGTTATCAAGCAAATTTCCAAGTTCAAATTGGCTTATTGATCTTGATGTTGATTTACTTACTCTTATCCTTTCTCTTGATATGCACTTGCATATTTCATAAATTTCTTCAAATGATAATTGTTACGCATCACCTCTATTCATGAGATC
Organism: Pinus tabuliformis; assembly: GCA_031772625.1. NCBI lineage: Eukaryota > Viridiplantae > Streptophyta > Pinopsida > Pinales > Pinaceae > Pinus > Pinus tabuliformis. The sequence continues at coordinate 1,529,242,000 of CM062816.1, forward strand.
AAGGAGATCAATCTACCCATCCCTAATTGTTCCAAGTAAGAGGGGTTTTAGCATGTCAAATCCTAAATGATGTAATTTTTCCCTCTTAACATTATACATGAATCACTCTATTAGATCCTTAAGGCTCTCACATTCTTCTCGAGTCATTCTAAAGATTTCTTGTTTAAGATAATGATCTTTATATTTTTCTAAAAATATCTTCTGCATATCATTCCATGATCTTATTGAATTAGTCCCTAAACCCATGAACCATTTAAGAGCTCAATCCTTTAATTTTTCCAAAACCAACCTCAATTTTTGAGTGTTTAATAAGTAACCATAAGATCTACAAAGTATTTAAAATTCAAAGAGAAAGGTTTTTGGATTCTCTAACCTCATACCATGGGAGTTGGGAAGGAAATATGAAGGGATGTTCTTCATATGAATGTTGATATCAGTATCTTGAATAGGAAATCCAAGAGGATATTCCTCATTTTCATCATCTCTATTCATTTATTCTACCTTCTCTGCCAACTCTTCTTTTTCTACCTATAAAAGTTGATGGTGATGCGGTTCTTACTGCACCACATGATGACATGGGGGGTTTGGTGTTAGAGAATGTTTTTTTTTTTATTTTTTTTTTAATAAGAATGCTAATGTAATTCGATTTTTCTGTTTTTGAAATGAAATATGCCTAATGTAATTTTTTTAGTTTTTGCAGAAAGTAAAAGAAATGAATCAACTAGAGAAGAAAACAAGGCATACTTTGGCACCTCCCTGACAAGGATGCCAAAAAGTGATGAGCCTCAATATTGCAACAAGAATGTTGCAACTCCCAAGGCTACCAACTTAAATTATCAACCCAAGGTTTGTACAAACTTAAGGGGTGTGAGCACTATATGTGAAACACTCAATGTGTTCTTCTTTTGTTGATCTGATTTAATGAAGTGAATATCATGAAATCTAACCTAAACTAATGGAAATTCTTGAAATGGCAACCTTAACCTATTGCAGGAAATAAAAGACAAGGAAACAAAACCTATTCTAATTGAATAAAATAAAGGGCATGAACCAAATCTCAATCATTGCAATCAAAAGAGATTATACCTTGTAACAAAGTTCATTAGGTGCTTCATAAATTAATCATGAAAATCATCACTATGTTATTCAATTCATGAATGTGTCTACTAACTCTTAATTGTTGGAATGTGTTGTAGTGGAAAAAGGGGAAGTCCTAAGTGGTCTTTGGTCTTCCTAAATCATGGATTCAAAGCCTTGAGGTCATTATTTAATCCAAAAATGAAAAAATCAAGGTTTTAAGGCAAATCTGGCTAAGTTTAGACAATTGTATATGTGAAAATTCCTGAATCTAACACATCAGAAACCCCTACTGCAATTACTGGTTTACAATCTCCTACTTGTTCTTTACATTAAAAAGTTATTTAATTGTATAAACATCAAAGTAAACACTATTACAGCTTTCACAAATATACATATCATGCACTGGAATAAACTAAGACAATAACATAAGGGACACCATTATTTTTGGATATTTGTCCTCGAAAAAACCCAATTCGTGAAAACCAGTGCAACATACAGAGGGTTTGTATTATTAAGCAGATTTCGTGAATACAACTAGGGTGCTAGAAATGGTTCACCCAATAGAGAATATCCTTAGTAGTAGTACCTCTATCTGGAGACAGATATTCCAAAAAATCAACAGCCGGATGATCAAACCCCACAACAACTCTTGTTGTTCCCTATGCTGGATAGCAAAATCTTCTCCAAGAATTGCTCTGGAACTATGTCACTCCTCGAGGAGCTACGTCTCCCTCTCCTGGCTCAGAATCTGTTGATCTGCTCCCAGTCTGGCCCGCAAAATCTCCCCAACGTCGCCTTTGAGGCCCAGCGTCAGCCTCTGCGGCTTCTGAGTCTCACCATGTCAACCCTCTGCGTCCTCTATGTCAACCCTTCTAGGGCATGTGCTATCTCTCCCGACACTATGCTTGCTCTCTGCTATGTATTCTTCAGCCTCGAATGAAAATCCTTTACTGAACTGCCCCTCACTATAAATCTGATCACTGACTTGATTTCCTCAGCAAACCTCACCCCAGAAAATCGAATTCTTTGATCACTTGGTGTATCTCCAACTCACCCTCAAGCCTCTTATAATTTTCCTATTGATGAATCAGTCCATAATCAACGACCAAGATTAAAACATGCTTGATCCTCATCACTTAGAACTTTCGCACCATATTTTATTTAATACACATTAATATTTTTATTTTCCTAAGTTTAGAATTAGGAGCTCATTAAAAATATTAATTATTCTAATAAATCCTCATCTGGGTGGAATTTCTCCAAATTATTTCTAGGTCTTGGAGATATCATGTGCCTTAACCTCTCCACCAAATTTCATGGCTAGAGCACATTCATTGCTACCAAAATAAACACTCACTCTTAGCGAGGAATGTGCTCTAGCAATGCTTCACCATAGAAGCATCACACTGATCCTCCACATCGGTCCTCTATGCTGATGCTTGGCCTGATGCCATACATCCACTGCACTACTGCTTCCTATACTACTACCCATGAAATTGCCACTGTCACTACTACATATGTATTACATCTCCCTCTTAACATGCTGCATCATGATGCCCATAACACTGCCACTGCTAACTGCTGCACTGCAACTCAGTTACCGAGAAGTAAGTAACTAACTGCACCTAAAAACTGACATCCTAGTTATTCTGGAAGCCTCATGATCCTAAAACTACCTCTGTTGCTATCTTTCTGGTCCCTCTGCTGCCACTGCGCTGCTACAACCTCTTCTACGCCTCTCGCATTGTTGTAACCTCCACTACACTACTACATAATTCTTTACTCTAGCACTGCCTTGTAGCTCCATCACACCATGCTCCACTCAATACCTATCATCTTGCTACTATCGTTAATGGCTCCTGTAGCTGGATGTGATCCAAGAGTTTGGGTAACTCAAGGATCCTGCCCCTGCTTCTGTAGTCCTCTCAACTACAGCTCCAAGTCTCCCCACCTCTTCTCTAGAGGCGCATGAGCACTCATGGCACAATCGTCATCAGTCTCAACATCCTTCTCCACCTTTGTTGGAGCAACCTTTGAGTCAGAAGCTTCTCCCTTGTCTTTCTTCCTGAGCCACTAAGAGGCATAATGTCTTAGCTCCCCATAGTTGAAGCACTTGACCTTGGATATGTCTTTATTCTTCCTCTTATGTACCCCTTGTTGTCTCGCTGATGTAAGAGTTGCATCCTCCTCCTCCTCGTTCTTGATTCAAAATCCCTTATCGCTACTCCCCGCCTTGGTCAATCTCCTGAGTTCTTCATATCAAAGAGATGCCCACATCTCTTCCCAACTTGGGAGAGTCGCTCTACCCAAAATTCTTTGGAAAAATGTCTCCCACTCCTCGGAGACTACATTTAAGGCAGTCCTGACCATGAACTTTGGATCCGGTGTAGACCCCACAGAAGTAAGCTAGTCGTGAATCTGTTGCAAACTAAGAAGGAATGGATCTATCTCCTCTCCTTTTTGCATCTGATATGACCTCAGCTAATTCTCCAATAAAATCTTCCATTGCACGGGAAGAGCCCTGGTATAAGGTGGTCAGGGTGTCCCACATCTCCTTTGATGTTTTCTTCTCAGCAATTTGTGGTATGAAATGATCCTTGACCCCATCTAGGATCATGTATTTCACCTTCGCCTGAGCCTACTCATACTTCTCATTCGCATTAGGGTCAACTGGGACAACTACTGTTTTCAGGCATAATCCTTGATGCTATGTTTATCTAGGATTTCTAGGATCCTGGCCTTCGAAATGACAAAATTGGAAGCCTTGTTCAATATGTCCCGATCCCTCAATCTGTTCACTTCCATCTCTGCTCCTCTTCTCTAGACTCCCTCTGAGTCCTAATTTCCCTCTTGGAAATCCTCCAACCAACTGTTGAATCATTCCTCTCCAATCCTCCTTTGCCACGCCAACCTAGATCTAGATTTCGTGGCTAGAAATTTGTCAAGGTAGTGCTTCCCTCCAACTTGGTTCAATCTCCTTAGACATTGTTCTGTACCAATAGAAACAAAATCCCACCAACTTCTCAAATAAGAATCTTCACAACTCCCTTAGCCACAACAAATCTAAGAATTTGAGTCCTTCAAGCTTTGTGCAATCTCAATGTTGGCTAAATCTGCTCTTCCTGACCAACTAGGTCAATCCTTCCTATCTTAAAAAGATGATGTGGCTCTGTGTGTGTTATAGACATATTTGGGCACTGCAACCCCAATCACATATGTCCATATACCAAGGGATTCTAAACCCCTAAAAGTTTTGTTTCATACCCTAAAGGAACAAGGTCAACTGATTACATCATTTCCCAGAAGTTCTCCCTGAAAAACTGCTCAGAACTGGTCAAAACTGGACCATACAGACTACTCCATGCTGAGGGTGTGATGCATCTCACCTGTTACACACGGGGGGTGTGATGCATACAGAAAAGCCCTTCTATAGGGTGCGATGAGCAAGTGCAGACAAATGGCAGAGGTGGTTTGCTAAGTGGAAACTCAAAGAATCTTCTAGAAACTGCTCATATGACACTTGCCTCTCTGAATTCGCCTAGGGATGAGTAAGAAATCATGAAATCTCCAAGTGGAACCAAGAACTATCAGTGAAATGACACTAATCAAAATCCCAGAAGCTGACTCGCTCTCCTGCAAACATCTATATATTGATCCCTCATCCTAGAGATCTAGAGGCTGCAATTTTGTATTTTGTAAGGAAGTGCTATTAGTTTCTCTTTGAGACATTGTATTGTTGGGTGATCTTGCTTTGTATGAGGTGAAGAGGGCTTTCATACTGGGAGGATGATGTTGGATCAGACAGTTTGGTTGTCATCCTCTCTTCTACTACTTCTATCAATAAAGCTATTTAAGTTTTCCTCCATATGTTTGTATATCTCTGAATCTTGTATTTGTATATGCATTGGTATGGTTAATATACATCTAATCCTATATTGTTTATGGTTATAGATCTTTATGTTTTGATGGTATTTTGCTGCTTTGACTCTACAGGTGTTCTTTGAAGTGAGACACGTGAGAAAGGAGTGGTGAAAGCTCTATCAAAGGAGAGAGGAAACAAGCAAGGAGACTAGCGAAAGACTGAGGTTGGTACTCTTTGCTTCTCTCTCATCTATCTCTCATAAAGGAAAACACAACTTTGGTTTGTTTGTTTCTAAGATAGCTACCCATCTTAGTGGGACTAACAGCTCTGAATGGACACTAGTTTTCCCGATAACAAAATGGCGACTCCACTGGGGAGCGAATAGTTTGTTTGTTTTGTTACTGTTGTTTGCTTTATAAACTACAGATGGAGCTTGAAGTTAAGCCAGCTAGCCTTCGAACTGCTTTTTCTATGCAACTGCAACGTAGATCAACGCTGCTTCAGTTAATCTCCGAGTTGGTTTATGAACTAAACATTTGACTTGAAAACATCCTAAGTACCCTGGTGGTAGCTCAAATAACCTCATTAGATTAGCCCCTATACTTTATATTTATTGACAATCATTAGATCACCCTAAATCCCTGAACTTAGCTGCAAAATGTGAGTGAAAACCAAGCTCAATCTTGTCCCTGGACCATCGCACTGTCTCTCATTAGCAATCTAGATGCATCGCACCTCCCGTGTGTTGCAAGTGAGATGCATCCTTATTTCCCTGTGTTACAGGTGCGATGATTGAGTGAGACTGTTTTTGCCTCCAGATTTTGGTTTTTTCTTCATTGTCTTCAGCTTTATTCAGTAGTTTTGCTGTCTATGATCAGTATATCACTGTTGAAATCTTCTTCCTTTGCATTATTCAGCCTCCATTGATAAGGAATTGTGAATGTTTTTTTATGTATTTTTCATCATTTACAGTTCTCCTTTGCAAATAGTAGCTTAATTGGATTGCCGTCTTTTGATTTGAAAGGGTCGCAACTGTTGTTTTTAGTCAAGAAAAAGAGTGTCGTAAAGTATTCATCTTTTAGATATTCGATTACACTTTTTCCATTATACTTGATTTGAAATTATTAGTATTTCAAGTGTCGAAAGCAGTTTTAATTCAAAATCGCAAAGTGTCGTCTTAGTCTTCCTTTCGTTTTTTGAAGAGAAAATTGTTAGTACTGTCGCTTTGAAAGAAGATAGTTCAGATCTGTACTTAGTTTTCTTTTGTCATTCTCACATTAACGAAACTGAAAAGCAAATACATGCATGTGCATTTGCATTTAGACTGCATGCAGAAATTGATTTAGGAAAAGTGCATCTACTGTGTGCTCTCTGCTCTATGTTGAAATAATTTTACTTCTCTTTCCTTAGTAGCTAGGATTTTCATTGCTAAAAGAAAGTAAACGATTGCTTATCATCTTAGATTTCACATTTAGGAATTGTATATCTACATCACGTGGTGAACCTTAAAGGCGAACTTCTTAAGAAAGATCAACTATAAAATAAACCTCAATGAACATAAAAACAATTTGGAACCTAATGCACAACATTTAGAAGTCTAGGCTAGAGACATATTCCGGCATCGTAAAGCCTGGTAACTATCGTTTTCATCGTAGGTTGGGTGATTCCTCCTCTTTGATATGACAAGTGCCAGTATGGACTTGTGCTCCTACGTACGTCGAGTATATATTGGGAGACCACAATAAGCTATATCCTTTATCCGTAGGAATCCGTGTCTGTCACCCTATCGATCGCAATACACTGAACATAGCATTCAGGAAGATTGACTGTCGTACCGTAAAAAGTATTCTGCAGTTTTTGCGATTGGTTTGGTAATCCCTCTGTCCATATTTCTAGAGAAGTCACTTTCGTTCCTTTTCAGACTCCTTAAAAGAAAAGGTCCATTTGAGCACTTGTCACTTCAGGCTCATTAAAAATCGAAGGTGACTAGAGTCATCTTTAGCTTTTTCTCGACTCTTAAAAATTGAAAAAGCAAGTTGTGTCAAAGTGTCATAAAATTTTTTTTAATCGAAATAAAGTCATTATTCCCTCGTTGTTCTTAGGTTGAGAAAATGGAGTCTACCAATCAAGGATTTCCCCTTGGGAGAAATCCTAGTCCCTTCTCCTCTTGGGGAGATGTTGGTGCTCCACACATGGCTATATTGTCCCTTCCAGGACTCACAATTGGCCTGCCAGTATGGATTTTCTCGACCTCTGTCGTTCAAAACACTGCAATTCCTCAATAATCAAGTCAGCAACCAGATAATCCTGATGTCGCTCCCCCACCTTCTACTTCGTTTGTTTCTCCCTCTCCTTCTTCCTCTTCGCTTGGTGAGACTAGTAACACTAAAAACCAAGTAACTGAGAAGAAGAAGAAAGGGAAGGAGAAGAAGAAGAAGAATCCAATGGTGAAAGGGGGCAACCATGCATCGTCTGGCGAAAATCCACACACTGCACAATCTAAACCTAAATCTCCATGTGTCATTTGCAAGGGAGACAACTATCATCGAGATTGTCCTTGCATCCCGCGGATCCTGAGGGACTGGTCTCCCCGCTTGCACAATCTGGTGTCTTCAACCTCTGACGATCATGTTGAGAGCACACCTTCAACTAGTGAAAATGAAGTCAATGGACAGAAAGGAAGATCTAGATTTCCTTGTGGGCTGTGTGAAGGAAATCATGCCCTCCACCGTTGTCCCTTCTTGGACAAAGCTAAAAGAGTCTTGGATAACCATCCTGCTTCACCGCAGCGAATTCCTCCTTGATACAAGAAACTCTTGCCGAGTCCATTGCTAGTTGAAAATCTGACTGACACACCTTTGTTGTTGGTCGAAGCACCTGTCATTGAAGATAAACCCTCTGAGTCCACATCGGACCGAAGTCAACAGGTCAAGACGGTGGTCGACCCAGTCTTGTCTTCAGAAGGGGTCCACCTTCAGATGGTACAGTCACCAAAGAGGATGAGAATGACACTATTCAAATTATTTTCATTAACACAGAATCCGATGAACATGGGGGAAATCTACCCGTTCCTTTACCGCAGAAAGGAAGTTCGTCAGAGATTCATATGGTCGTTTATTCGGTCCCTCCTCCAAGCAATCTAGTCGTTTCCTTCGATTGGAATCTACTAGGGAGACCCCGCCTACCATCTAATGTACCATTCTGAATCATAGTACAAGCTTACAGAATGATCATGGTTGGTACTATCATAGATGAAGGGGCTTCTGTGAGTATCCTTTCCTCAACTGCTTGGAAAGCGTTTGGTTCGCCATCGCTTCTGCTTGAGATTCGAAATCTGATAGGCTTCAACAAAGGAACCAGTCGACCGTTAGGGATTCTTCCAAATTTTCCTATAACTTTGAGAAGGAAAACCATTCATCTAAACGTGATGGTAGTCCAAGAGCCTCTAGATTACAATCTACTCCTTGGGTGTGACTACATTTACAACATGGGAGCTATTGTTTCCTCACTCTTTCGAGTGATGTGTTTTCCGCATGAAGGCAGAGTGGTCCACCTAGTTGACCAGCTTTCATTCCCTAGTTCAAACACAGCTACTAGTCAAATGCCATCCCTAACTGGTCTTTTTGCACAAGGAATGTCTCATCAATCTCCAGTCCATCCACCTGATGAGCGCGAGTGATTCGGTGATTGTGACTGAAACCCAGGGGGCATGCACCTTGGTCTGCTTCAGCAGGAAAACCCCAGAGAAAAGGTAGGTTTTCTGCATAGGATATCTAACTAAGTCTGACGCCCCTGTCCGTATAGGAAAATAGGATAAGACTGGAAAACAGTCCCACCGTGATCGCCTCTACTTCTCTTTATACCTGGGGGCATGCAAACCTTTTTGCATACAAGTGAAAAATGACCTTTTATTTTCTGAGTTTGTAGGCTCTCAAACTTTTAACCTCGTAGGTGGGTCGTTCCTAGCTTGCATACAAAAGGCTCCGAAGAAAAGTTTCGATGGGGCAAGCTCCCTAAAAAATGAACCTACTGATAAGAGACATCCTTATTATACGACTGGCACGAGCAGGTTTACGCGAAGTTCAAGCTCGTTAAAAAATAAACCTAGCAATGAGCACATGTTCCCCCAGAGTTTAAGCTCATTAAAAAATGAACCCACCTTCGATAAATAACCATTGCGATCACATAATTATCAGCTTTTGAACCTTGGTCGTGTTCTTACCATCACCTCCACTCTTTTTAGCCGATCATATGCCTCCATTTGATTGTTTACCCTTTTGAGGAACAACTGCGACGAGTGATTCTATTAGCCACCTTCTTTACACTACCGTGATTGAAAAGTTCCAAACCTTACCTGTAACCAGTTGCTATCCAAAAAACATCACTCGTTCCTCAAAAACGAGTCTCCTTTAAGCTCTTTCCATATGACTCGTAAAATATGAAAAGATTGCCGAGAAATTGGCCTCTCTAGCTCGTTAAAGTCATTGGAAGTGCCATCCTTCCTCTATATTTTAATCTTTTTGGACCTGAGGGATCATTACACAAAAAGATTGAGCGTTTGTCTTGTTCAGCTCATTAAAACTATCGAAAAGTCATCCCTTTCGTATTATTTTATAATTTTTTAAACTTAAGGGATTATATTATGAAAAAGGACTACTGGAGTTTCCTTTCCGTCTCTTTTTAGACTCTCTAAAATTGAAAAGGACCGAGCTATCTTTGTCGTTAAACTCGTTAAAACAATAGCGACAAACTTGTCCATGTATACAAGAACGAGTTTCACTGTCGCTAGGCTCGATAAAATATAGCGACAAGTTTGCCTGAAGGGAAAATTATAGAACAAGCATATGTTATCCTCCTCAAGCTTAACAAAAATAAAGAGGTATTGGTCAACAATGACTGGGGAAAAAGGGAAGAAAACTTGAATAACTTCATTGATAGCAGGTCGCTCTTGAACATGACACTTTCACCCCATCACCATGATCGAGTTGGGTTGGGTTATTCCGTTCGTCGGTCATATCATCATTGGTCCTCCGTACCATCCATTTTGGGGTTAACGCTACCAATCCATTTCAATGTCACCGATATGTTCAAGAGAAATCACTCAGAGAATTCACCAACCCAACTATCACCTGTTGGACACCTAATCCTCAATGGGTTAGTGTGGAAGCCGAATAGACAAAGTAATCCAAGAGACCTTGGGATGTGAAACCCAACGGTCAAACTATGTACTATAAATGTATATCATATGTTAATAAAAATTGTACTCTCATGATTTATCATTCAGATTATTCTTGCTCCCATGTGTGTTTAACATGGTATCAGAGCGGGCGATTGCTGGTCCTGCTCCAATTTGAGCCACTTGTTTTGTGGTCTCTATATATATGTCAGTCCTGCCCATTACGTGAAACGCTCCATTAATTCATTGTCTACCAGAAATCTGCTGCCTCTTCTACCTGACCTGTGGCACTATATACGCTGCACTTGACTCTAGCTATTTTAAGACTCTCTTCTGCGTTACCTGACCTCTGTCTGCCATTACCTGCGCTCTCTGTCCATAAACGCTCCATTTAAAAGCGTTGCCCCATACAAAGCCTGCTCCGTACAATACGCTGCCATTACCTGCTTGTCTGCCATATTATTTTTATACAGACCTGCACCTGACATTGCAAACGCTCCTCTGCCTGACACTGTCATAAACGTTTCAGAAGTATTGTGCATTCACCTGAATGAATCACTGCTCCAGGTTGAAACATTCCTCTGCCTGTTCTTCGTGCGATGCTGTCTTCAGTTTGTATCTCTAAGTTTGGGCGAGGCGCTTGGTGCGGTGAGCGTGGAATCCTCACCACTAAACTTTCAAATCTTGTCTGGTAATTGCTGGAGTATGCATTAGAAATCGTTTTGGTATTTGAACGCAGGTGCATACTATTTATTGAATGAGATTTTATCACATTAGCAAGATGTTGAGGCATGAAAAGGGCAATATTAAATTGCACGAGATGAAATATTTAAGTGTGGAGTATTGATCTGATGATTATTAAAAAAAAAATCTATGAGTTAATAGTCTGCTTTAGTGTGGAGTATTGATCTGATGATTATTTAAAAAAAAAAAATTATGAGTTAATAGTCTGCTTTATGATTAAGCAAAAGATATGTTCATGATAACTTTTATGATATTATGTTGATATTGTTGCAATGACATGACATAGGAAAATGATTGTTTGAATGGTATGACATAAAACTTTCTTTGATTGAAGAAATGGAACATGTTCATGAAAATTCCTTATAAACTAAGAACAGTTGTTCTACTTACCAGAAATAGATGAAGGAACATTTGGCATGATACTAACATGGTTGGAAACATGTGGATAAAGTGTATGTCATGTAGGTGATGCTATGGGCATGGTATGATGTGCAGTGGTACAGATTGTATTGTATACAAGCAATACATATGGTACCAGTATGACTACAAGTATTACATGATTAAAACATGAAATGTATATCTATGTGTGTAATACACCTTATGTGCAGGTATGCATGAAGACATTGGGTGGGTGTCTGATAGGGCAACTAATCTGGAGGTTGCACAGAAGAATGAAACTCAGAAGTGGTTCAAGTATAAGTAACCACGATTTAATGGCAGATTGGCATACATATGATTATGATGAGTATATATGGTTATGATGTTATATGCATATTGATGTGGAAAATACGCAAATTGACTTCTTGTATGCACAGAAACTGCAGGAAGCAAGCGTTCGGCAAGAACAAACAAGCTTGGAAGAATGCAAGGAAGAGACATGCAATTTTCAAACACAATAAATGATGAGAAATATAAGTCGTTGCTACTTTAGTAGTATTGTGTATTAAATTATGATGTTAATTGTGAAAAAAATTGTTGCATTTCAGCATCTACAAATTTCTTACAAAATTGTTTGAAATGAATGTTATAGGTAGCAATGGAAGGAGAGGTGTTGGGAGAACTCCTTGCAACTGATATATATATCAGTAGATTTGCATCAGATGGCAAGGCCATAGAAGCTGTGGATTTAGAGACATCTACCTATGGCAATGGCATCCAACGTGGAACGACGAGGACCTCAGTCAAAGCGCGCTGACCGAGGCCCATGGAGATTGCACGGGAGGCGAAATTAGCCCCTGGGAGGCCTGGATCGGGAAACAGAGGTGGATTTTGATCACGCATCGCTGGGCGAAAAGGCTCGAAATGGGTAAGCCCCAAGCACTCGGTCACGTGGGGAGCCGGAGAACCATTGGGCAAAAGGCGAGACCGGCTCTGAAACCTGTAGTATTGATCAGGGTGCCCTCAAATGGTAAGCAGTTTTGGAGAAATTGGAGCGATCCCATTTAGCGATCGACGTGTGGCAAGTGAAGGAGAGAGAAAACCGCCGCTCATCGCATGCTAACGGTCAAGCAAGTCAACCGCGTGAAATGAGCGAACGACGTTGGATCTGGGGGATCCAGATCGGACGGCTGAGATCGCGCTCGATGGGGAAGCAGAATCGACAAAAGATTAAGCCACAATTTGTAAAGATTTGAGGTCCATTTTGACCGCCACGGTGGAGGAAGACTCATTTCATGACGTAACTGAAGAATTGAACCAACAAAGCAGGTTGGCGCCGTTTATAGGAGGACATGTGGCCACTCCCTGTGAGCCGATGATGATGCTAAACAGGGAACTCCAAGTGCAGCTGCAGAAGATGATTCGATGGAGGTGGAAGAGGAACTGAACATACATGGGCATGAATGGCTTTAAAACCATGAACAGAAGACATAACACAGAGATACAGAGAGGGACAGAGAACCCCGAGAGGAAGACAGAACACAGAGAAGAAGACAGTGAAGCAAAGAAAAGGTAGAACAAAAGACAGAGGGCCAAGCTGACCAAAGGTAGCATCGAGCACTAGAGAGCTTGAGAGATTCAAGTCCCAGAGAGGATCTGTCCAGACTGAGCACCACATTGGGCTCTCTCCATTGTAGGCCAGAAGGTCACAGCGCTGGTAGGCAGAAGAGTCTGTGCACTCCAGTGGCTTGGGGAATCCAAGAACCACCCTGCCAAGCAAACCTATCTCAGGAAACTCATATTGAGTCCCTGCATTGTAATTCTCTGCTTAAGACACAATAAAATAAGGCCACCACTGAGAGCTGGACCAGAGATGTAGCCCTGGAGGATAGGGTAAACTCCTTATTAATTTCTTGTGTTCTTGTATTGCTTACTGTATTCCTCTGTTGTCTTTGCATTTCAAATGTCTGTGTATTGGCAATATGATCAATCCATTGCTTAAATAACATAGACACACACCAATACACGAGTCTGTAATACCTTTATTCAATAAATCTTTAACTGAGGTCACTTATAGGGTGATTATCAGATCAAGTGGTATTAGAGCTTTAGGCTGTAAGGTTAGACAAGCTTGTGTTGGTTTAGCTGTTGAATTCTCACTAGGTCAAAGCTCAAATTAGGAGAAGGAGAGTTGGTGGAAACTAATCTTGAAATTGAGAAAGTCTATCCTCAGAAGACAATGTAGCTATAAAGTCTATGGTAGAAGAAATGTATTGGGACTTTAGAAAGCATAGGGTTGAAGATTCATTACGTTCTAAACAAGATAAAGAAGAAGATGAGTCTCACTTCCATGACCACTCCAAAGGAAAAGGGAAAGAGGAAAGCTTTCTCACACCTCCTAATAGCCCTGTGCATAATAAGAAAGCATCTTTGATCAAGTTAGATGTTAAATTTGATTTGCCTATATATGATGGAGAGCTAAATGTTGAAAAGTTGGACAATTGGATTAGACAAATTGATGTTTATTGTCGAGTACAGAACATAGACTCAGACAAGAGTAAGATTCAACGGGCAAGCCTACACCTAGGAGGCACTGCCTTGGTTTGGTGGGAAGGCAAAACCCAAGCTGATATGAAAAGACATGGTAAGACTATCTATGTTTGTAGTGAATTTGTTTCTCCAATCAAAAAGCAATTTTATCCATTGGCATACATGCAACAAGCCATGATGAGTTGGCAAACTCTTCGACAGTTGAAAGAGCAAAGTGTGCAAGGGTATATTCAAGAATTTAGAAAGAGAGCATTGATGTAGGGTATCTCATTAGACTCACCAGAGACTCTTTTGAAGTACATTGGTGGTCTACACAACTACATGAGGCATACCATCCTCATGTTTAATCCCACTAGTATAGATGAGGTATCTGAACAAGCTACTCATCTAGAAGCTAGAGGAAAGAATGGAAATCCAGAAATTGGGGGACCATCCCAACCCACTGCAAGCAAGAGCAAGGAGAAAAGAAAGCTGAAGTGGAAAGAAAGGCAGGCTAACACTGCACAGAAAAGCAAAGCTTCATGCACTCACTATAAAAGGATGGACATGATGATGAGCATTGTTGGATTCTGTTGGCATTATGTTTCTAGTTTGGCTATATGTTACAGATGTTGTACTTGATGGCAACTCCCGTGGCAAGGCTCTCAATTTGTTGAAAATTAAGAAGTACGTAGGAAATCAGTTCAGAAGGTGCGCACCCGCAGGTACACCATGCAGGGACCGCGTCCAGATACGCTGGCCAACCGTTCAGGAGGTGCGTACCCCCAGTGCACACATTTCAAGGCAAAGAAATTCACACGTGGGGTTTTCTTATGTGTTACTCTTGGTATTTAGCCGACGGTATTGGGTTATTATGGTGTCGGCTCGTGGTATTGTTCCATGATTTTAGGAGGAGCTTGCCTATATAAAGCAAAGGAGATCACTTGGCTAAGTATCTTTTGCAATTGAATATCTTTAGATCTGAAATATTGGGTTATGGTCTTAAAAGCTTGATCTATATGAAAGGGAAGTTGAAGGCGAATCGGTGAAGGGTGATCTCTCGAGCGCATGATCAGATCTGAGCAACTATGCCACTCTGGTGGACTGCCTATTCGGCCCTAATCAGAAGGACGCAGGTGTTTAACAGAAGAGCTGCGTGGGTACGCAGTGCAGAAACAGGAGATCTGCGTGGGGACGCAGAGCAGAAACAGGAGACCTGCGTCGGTACGCAGAGTAGAAGAAGGAGAACTGCGTGGGTACGCAGAGCGACTAAGGTTCAGGTGCGTACGCATGGTAAAAGTACGCGGCGCGATAGTGTTTCTGGGTGCGTACCTGCAGTAACAGTACGCGGCGCGATAATGTCTCTGGGTGCGTCCCTGCAGTAATAGTACGCAGCGCGGTTCAAGGAACAGTGCGTGGGGACGCATTTCGGCAGAAGGATCCCTGCGGGTATACGCAGTAAAGCAGAAGGTGAACTGCGTAGCGACGCAGGCCACAGAAGGGAAAACTGCGTATCTGTCTTAAAATGTTTTGTTGACTGAATTTTTCTGTTGATAAGGTGTTCTGGGTTAGTTCTGTTATTGCTGATCTGATAACTGTAGTGGACTGTAACTTTTATGTACTTAATGATCATTTGATGCTTTATGAAAAGAAGTAGGGGGTTGTAGCTCCCTTCCAGGAGAGACTGGAAAACGAGAGAGAGAGAGAGAGTTGTAGCTCTCTGCAGGTTGCAGCCTGCGTACTGGTAAAGGACTGCACCAGTACAAAACCATTGTAAAAGGAGTTTCTAATTTGAAAGAAGATAGAGACATATTGCAGCAGGTGGTTTTCACCCACATTGGGTTTCCACCTTACATCTTGTGTTCTTTGGTGTGACTATCTGTTTTCTTTGTTCATGCTCATTATTTTATGGTACTGACATGCAAAACTAATTCAAAGAACAAATAAGGAAGATTTATTAAAAGAATTAGATAATACTGATTCACCCCCCCTCTCAGTATTATTTCCAACAATTGGTATCAGAGCAGGTCCTTCAGAGAAGCTTGATCGCTTGAAGGTAAATCGTTCATCATGAACAACTACGAGAGAGAAGCATCAATCAGGCCACCAGTTTTTGATGGGACAAACTTCAATTATTGGAAGGTAAGAGTTACTGCCTATCTTCAATCTCTTGGTATAGAAGTTTGGGACATAGTAAAGACAGGCTACGCTTTTCCTTCAGCTACTCCTACAGATGCAGCCGAGAAAAAGAAGTATGAAACAAATGTGAAAGCAGTCAGTACTCTATTAGGATGTATATCTCAATCAGAATTCATGAAGGTAATGCACTATAAATCCGCAAAAGAGATATGGGACAAAATTGTCACGAGCTATGAAGGAGACGAACAGGTAAAACGTGCTAAACTTCAAACTCTCAGAATTCAGTATGAGACTCTCAAAATGTATAATGATGAAAGTGTGGCTAACTATTTTCTTCGGGTAGATGAGGTTGTTAATTGTATGAAAAATTTGGGTGAAGAAATAAAAGAGGCTATTGTGGTTGAAAAGGTTCTAAGATCATTGTCCCCCAAGTTTGAATCTAAAGTATCTGCAATAGAAGAAAAGGAAAATCTACGAATTCTTACTATGTCTCAGCTACATGGAATTCTAACTGCTTATGAAATGAGAAAGGGAGGTCCATCAGACAGAAGAGAAGCTGCTTTCAAGGCATCAGGCAAAGGAGATTATTATGAAGCAAGCCACGTCCCAGAAGAAGAGGAAGAAGAATCAAATTTTGTCAGAAATCTTCAAAGGGGTTCTGGAAGGTTCAGAGGTAAGTTACCTTTTAAATGCTTTGCTTGTGGAAGAGTAGGTCATTATGCTGCAAAATGTCCTTATAAGAATAAAGGAAAGGAAGATGGAACAAGAAACAGAACGCAAATAAGAAAAGCTACTACACTCATGAAGATAGTGATGGTCTATCAAACAGTGATGAAGATGAACAAGGTAATGAATATAAGTTGTTAATGGCATTTGAAGATGATGATTATATGGATGCTATAGATGTGGATAACCTTTATGATGAAATTACTAGACTCAAGAGATGTATAGAAGAAAAGAACATGATCATTGATACTATACAATTTCAAATTGATGAAAAGGAAAAACATCTTGAAAAATTAGAAGGTGAAATTGTTGGTCTTAGAAAAGAGATTGAGAAAACAAAAGCTATTAATCTCAAGTTTGTCAAAGGATCTGAAACTTTGGATGAGATTATCAATGTGCAGCGGTCTCCACTAAACAAGACAGGTCTGGGCTATAATGGAGAAACTTCTCAAGCATCCACCTCAAAAAGTTATCTTGATGCAGCAAGAAGAAATGAGCAAAAGCACAATGAAGATCATCAGGTAAAGCAGGGACGAATTACAAACAGAAACTATCAGGGGCAATCCATCTTAAGGGTGAACAAAAGCTACAACCAGCCACAGGTAAAATCTTCTCAATTTGGTTCAAGAATGGATGACAATAGAAATTACAATCATTTGGCCGGTAGATTTGATAACCGCAGAAGTTTCTTCAATGGACAATGCTTTTCTTGCCATAACTTTGGTCACAAAGCAGCTCAATGTGTTGCATATAAAACAATCATGACTAGGGAAGCTCAAAAACAAAGAAGTATGACCGGGATTACAAAAGGGACCTATAACAACTTTTCGGTTCTTGAAAATGAAGTTGAATGTTCTATTTGCAATAACTTTGGTCATGAAGACTCTGAATGCAGGAGCAGATTTCAGCAGAAAAAAGAACAAGCCTCAAGCACCAAAACATGGAGAATAAAGGAACCACAAACAGAAAGATGTGGGATAGCATTTTATGCAGAGGGACAGGAAAATCTATGGTACATTGACAGTGGATGTTCGAAGCATATGACAGGTGATAAAGAAAAACTTGAGTCTTATTCTGCTCTAGAAAAGGGAAAGAAAGTTTCTTTTGGAAATGATACTCCTGCAACTATAAAAGGAAAGGGCATTGCTCAGTTAAAAGAAAAGGTCAAGGCTGGAAATGTCTTGTATGTTGATGGATTGAAGCATAATCTTCTAAGTGTCAGCCAGATGTGTGATCAAAGAACCGAGGTTATATTCAGATCAAATGGATGTCTTGTTCGTGATCTTGATACAGGTAAAACAGTGATCAAAGGCAAAAGAACTCCAAATAATCTGTACATATTTGAAGAAGGACAACAACAATGCTATCTGAGCAAGGATGATGAGCACTGGTTATGGCATCGGAGGTTGGGGCATCTAAGCTTTTCACAAATAAGGAAAGCATGCAAATATCAGGCAGTTCGTGATCTTCCAGATATCAAAATTCCTGACAACACCATATGCAAATCATGTCAGTTTGGAAAACAAACCAGAACTAACTTTCCAGAGAAGGAAGGATCAGCTAGCATGCCTCTTGAGCTAGTTCATACAGATACATGCGGTCCATTCAGGAAAAGAACACCTAGAGGAGAAGAATACTTGATATTATTCATTGACGATTTCTCCAGGTTTGTCTGGCTAGGACTTATGAAGCACAAAGATGAAGCATTCGAAAAATTCAAATCCTTCAAAGTCTTGGTTGAAAATGAATCAGGTCACAAAATTAAGTGCCTCAGATCCGACAGAGGTGGGGAGTTTACCTCAAATGAATTTTTCAATTTCTGTGAAGAACATGGGATAAGAAGAGAATTCTCTATAGCTAGAACTCCTCAGCAAAATGGAGTTGTGGAAAGAATGAACAGAACAGTCCAACAAATGGCTCGTGCTATGCTTGATGAATCAGGAACTCCCACAACTTTCTGGGGTGAAGCTGCACATGCTGCGGTTGTTATTCTCAACAAAACAAATGTCCGGGTGAACAACACTCAAACTCCTCATGAGCTCTGGAGTGGTAAGACTCCTTCAGTAAAGCACTTTAAAATCTTTGGGAGCAAATGCTATATCAAGAATACTGATGAGCAGCTTGGCAAACTTGAACCTAGAGCAGATGAAGGCATTCTTCTTGGTTACTCTCCACATAGCAAAGCATACAAATGCTACAATAAAAGACTTGGCAGAATTGTTGACAGCATTGATGTAGTGGTTGATGAGAAGGGATACATTCCTAGGCAAGTACATCATGAAGACATCGAAGAAGATGAAGGCTACCCTCAAAGACAGAATGATGAAGAAGAAGAACCTCAAGAAGAACCTCAAGAAGAACCAGAGGAGCAGACAAGAATAGAAGAAAAGACTCCATCCAGATATGTTCAGAAGAATCATCCAGAATCTCAGATTATGGGGCAGAAAGAAGCAGGTGTACAAACAAGAAGAACAGTTGCAGAAGCTTCAAGCTATTTGGCATTACTCTCCTCTACTGAACCACAAAGTGTGAAAGAGGCATGCAAAGATGAATGTTGGGTGAAAGCAATGGATGAAGAACTTGAGAAAATCGAAAAGAACAACACTTGGGAGCTGGTTCCTAGACCAAAGGATAAGAATGTTATCGGAACAAAATGGGTCTTCAAAAACAAATTGAATGAAAATGGAGAAGTAATTAGAAACAAAGCCAGACTTGTTTGTAAAGGGTATGCGCAGCAAGAAGGAATAGACTTTGAAGAAACCTTTGCTCCTGTTGCAAGACTTGAGGCCATCAGAATGTTCCTTGCTCTCTCAAGTTTTCAAAACTTCAAAGTATTTCAAATGGACGTGAAATCAGCCTTTCTGAATGGAGACCTAGAAGAAGAAGTATACATTGAACAGCCAGATGGGTTCATTCTTGGAAATGATCCAAATCTTGTATGCAGATTGAAAAAGGCTCTCTATGGTCTCAAACAAGCTCCAAGGGCTTGGTACTACCGTTTGGACAAATATCTTCATCAACAAGGTTTTTCAAAAGGATCAGCAGATAGCAATCTTTATATAAAAGTTGAAAATGACAAATTGCTAATACTTGTTGTGTATGTAGATGACATTATTTTTGGGAGCAATGAAGAAGCTATGAGTCAAAGCTTTGCCTCGGTCATGCAGAAAGAATTTGAAATGTCTTTGCTAGGAGAACTGACATATTTCCTTGGTTTGCAAATCCAACAAAAAGAAGGAGGAATCTTTTTATCTCAAACCAAGTATCTCAAACAGATTTTGAAGAAATATGGTATGGAAGATGCAAAACCAGTATGTACACCCATGGTCACAGGATGTAGCCTCAGTGCAAATGATGAATCTGCAGCAGTACATCAACCAACCTACAGATCTATGATTGGAAGTTTACTTTATTTGACAGGTACCCGACCGGACATCATGCATGCAGTTGGAATAGTTGGAAGATTTCAGGCAAATCCGAAGGAGACTCATCTTCAGGCAGTGAAGAGAATTTTCAAATATCTTCAAGGGACTCAAAATTATGGCTTATGGTATCCTAGAGATACAGATCTTACACTTCATGCTTATACAGATGCAGATTGGGCCGGAAGCGTGGATGACAGGAAAAGCACAAGTGGTGGTGCGTTCTTTATGGGTTCCAGACTGGTATCTTGGTTCAGCAAGAAACAGAGTTCGATTGCCTTGTCTACAGCTGAAGCGGAATATGTTGCTGCTGCATCTTGTTGCACTCAACTCCTTTGGATGATGCAGACTTTGCAGGATTTTCAAATCACTTGTACACCACCTATCCCCATCTTATGTGATAGCACAAGTGCAATTAGCATCTCAAAGAATCTGGTTATGCATTCAAAAACCAAGCACATACCAATCAAGTACCATTTTCTCCGGGAACAAGTACTTGAACAGAAGGTCAAGTTGGAGTATGTTCCTTCTAAGGAACAAGTTGCTGATATTCTCACCAAACCATTGCCCAGGGACACTTTTGAATACCTCAGGCAAAAGCTGGGGGTTGTTGATGCATCATCTTATTGTTGAAACTTTTCTGATTGATGGTACAGGTTCAGGGGGAGCATATAATGCATTGTTGGCATTATGGAGGATGGTCAGAAGGAGATCTTGGAAATAGCTGCAATATGTCTCTATCTCTTTCATGGTGGATTATGGTTCTTTGTTGCAGATCTGGTTCATTTTCAGGGGGAGCATACCCCTTTGCCCTTGATGTCAAAGGGGGAGAATGAAGCTGAAGTTTGTGAGGTTGCCATCAAGTCCAAAGGGGGAGATTGTTGGCATTATGTTTCTGGTATGGCTATATGTTACAGATGTTGTACTTGATGGCAACTCCCGTGGCAAGGCTCTCAATTTGTTGAAAATTAAGAAGTACGCAGGAAATCAGTACAGAAGGTGCGTACCCGCAGGTACACCATGCAGGGACCGCGTCCAGATACGCTGGCCAGCCGTTCAGGAGGTGCGTACCCCCAGTGCACACATTTCAAGGCAAAGAAATTCACATGTGGGGTTTTCTTATGTGTTACTCTTGGTATTTAGCCGACGGTATTGGGTTATTATGGTGTCGGCTCGTGGTATTGTTCCATGATTTTAGGAGGAGCTTGCCTATATAAAGCAAAGGAGATCACTTGGCTAAGTATCTTTTGCAGTTGAATATCTTTAGATCTGAAATATTGGGTTATGGTCTTAAAAGCTTGATCTATATGAAAGGGAAGTTGAAGGCGAATCGGTGAAGGGTGATCTCTCGAGCGCATGATTAGATCTGAGCAACTGTGCCACTCTGGTGGACTACCTATTCGGCCCTAATCAGAAGGACGCAGGTGTTTAACAGAAGAGCTGCGTGGGTACGCAGTGCAGAAACAGGAGATCTGCGTGGGGACGCAGAGCAGAAACAGGAGACCTGCGTCGGTACGCAGAGCAGAAGAAGGAGAACTGCGTGGGTACGCAGAGCGACTAAGGTTCAGGTGCGTACGCATAGTAAAAGTACGCGGCGCGATAGTGTTTCTGGGTGCGTACCTGCAGTAACAGTACGCGGCGCGATAATGTCTCTAGGTGCGTCCCTGCAGTAATAGTACGCAGCACGGTTCAAGGAACAGTGCGTGGGCACGCATTTCGGCAGAAGGATCCCTGCGGGTATACGCAGGAAAGCAGAAGGTGAACTGCGTAGCGACGCAGGCCACAGAAGGGAAAACTGCGTATCTGTCTTAAAATGTTCTGTTGACTGAATTTTTCTGTTGATAAGGTGTTCTGGGTTAGTTCTGTTATTGCTGATCTGATAACTGTAGTGGACTGTAACTTTTATGTACTTAATGATCATTTGATGCTTTATGAAAAGAAGTAGGGGGTTGTAGCTCCCTTCCAGGAGAGACTGGAAAACGAGAGAGAGAGAGAGTTGTAGCTCTCTGCAGGTTGCAACCTGCGTACTGGTAAAGGACTGCACCAGTACAAAACCATTGTAAAAGGAGTTTCTAATTTGAAAGAAGATAGAGACATATTGCAGCAGGTGGTTTTCACCCACATTGGGTTTCCACCTTACATCTTGTGTTCTTTGGTGTGACTATCTGTTTTCTTTGTTCATGCTCATTATTTTATGGTACTGACATGCAAAACTAATTCAAAGAACAAATAAGGAAGATTTATTAAAAGAATTAGATAATACTGATTCACCCCCCCTCTCAGTATTATTTCCAACAGATTCTGCATCCAGAGCTGAGACCTTAGAAGTCCGAGGGCAAGAAGAAGAAGACTACTGTAGCTATTCAGAAAGATTTGGGGTCAGACTCAAGAGATGAAACAACTATTGCAACCACAGGTATAAAAGGTAAGAATTCTGAAGCATCTAGTAGTGCTCAATCTGTTATTGATGAAGAAAATGAGAGAGAAAGACATGAGCTTTTCCATATTCGAGTTGTTTCCAAAAATCAAAAGATTGATACTTTGTTTGATAGTGGCTCACAAATAAATCTAATTTCCGAAGCAATTGTAAAGAAATTGGGATTAGCAACTACACCTCACAAGAAACCATACCCATTAGGATGGTTGAATGATAAAGCACAACTACAAGTGACTAGACAGTGCAAACTCAAGTTTTCTTTTGGGTCAGCATTTGTAGATGAGGTTGAGTTAGACATAATTCCTTTAGATATATGTGGAAATGTTTTAGGAAGTCCTTACTTGTATGATAGAAAGGCTATTTTCTATAGAGCTGAGAACAAGTATCTACTTGTTAAAGATGGAATCAAATACTTTGTAAGAGCTCATAAGCTCAAGAATAATTATACTCTCATAAACTCAGGGTAGTTGAAAAGAATGATAAATTCATGCAAATAATTCTTACGGATGGTTGTAAAGGAAAAGAAACCTTATAGAACCAATGTATTTAAGGGTTGTAATGCTGAACAACAAGCTGATGTAGAAAAGGTTGTTTCAGAGTATGATGTCTTATTTCAAGAACCTAAAGGTCTACCACCCAAAAAGGGAATAGTATATGATATTATTTTGCAGCAAGATGTTCCATTGCCTAACATTGGGATGTACAGGTTGTTTGCTTTAGAGAATGCTGAAATCAAGAAGGAGGTGCAGGAGTTGCTCGAGAAAGGGTTCATCAGGCCTAGCACATCACCATGTGGGTCACCAATCATTTTGGTGAGAAAGAAAGATGGCTCGTGGAGAATGTGCATTGACTACCGAGCACTGAATAAGATAACAATAAAAAATCGTTATCCTCTTCCTCGCGTAGATGATCTTCTAGATCAATTGAAGGAAGTCGTTTATTTCACCAAGCTGATTTGCACAGTGGATACCATCGGGTCAGGGTTGCAGAGCAAGATGTATGGAAGACTGCTTTCAAAACAAAGCAGGGATTGTATGAATGGCTGGTTATGCCTTTTGGCTTAACTAATGCTCCTGCTACTTTCATGAGATTAATGAATGATGTACTCAGACCTTTTCTTGATGACTTTGTTATTGTGTACCTGGATGACATTCTGATTTTTAGTAAAATGTGGGAAGAACATTTAAAGCATGTTAAGCAGACACTAGATGTTTTGAAAAGAGAAAAACTTTATGTTAAACTCTCAAAATGTGAATTTGGCAAAACATCTCTAAACTACTTGGGTCATATAGTAGGGGGGGTGAATTGAAAATAGATCCATCTAAAGTGGCAGTCATTGTAAACTGGCCTAAACTTAGGTCTGCTACAAAAGTGAGAAGCTTCTTCGGAGTAGCACAATATTGGAAGAAGTTCATTTCTAACTTTTCCTCAATTGAAACTCCCTTACATGCTTTAACAGGATTGAATAAGGTGTTTCAGTGGGGAGGCAAACATCAAAAATCCTTTAACACCTTGAAAGAAAAGATTAGTACAGCACCTATACTAGCACTGCCAGATCTGCAAAGACCATTTGAGATCCAAACTGATGCCAGTGGCTATGCCATGGGAGCAGTGTTGACACAGCATGGTAAACCCATATGTTATCATTCTAAGACCTTTAATCCTGCAGTAGTTAACTATTCTACATATGATAAAGAATTGTATGCATTAGTTCAGAGTGTGAAAAAGTGGAAACATTACTTAATGGGCAAAGAGACAGTAATACATACTAATCATCAACCACTTCAATATCTACACTCCCAAACTAAGTTGCAGCAATCGAGACATTACAGATGTATGGGTTTTCTACAATAGTTTCATTTAGTCATCAGATATAAAAAGGGCATACATAACAAAGTTGCAGATATGTTATCTACACCCATTATAAATGCATCTACCATACTTAAGCATAATTTTGTACTACATGAAAGCTACATTGAACAATATGCTTAGGATATGGACTTTAAAGATGTATATGCAACTTTGAGTCAAGGCAAAAGAGTAGAAGAATTGGACTATCTTGTGAAGGACCGACTCTTATATCATTGTGGGAAACTCTACATTCAACAAACTGAGAGGATAAAGATAATTAGGGAAGCACACACTTCTCTGATATTAGGTCACTTTGGGGTAAGTAAAACAGTTGCACAACTGCAAAGATTTTGTTATTGGCTGAAAATGAATGAGACAGTTTCTACATATGTAAGAGGGTGTGATATGTGTGCTAAAAGCAAGCCTAGCAATAGAAAACTAGGCTTGTACACTCCATTGCCAGTCCCTTCTCACCCTTGGGAAAGTGTTTCCATGGATTTTGTTGGAGGACTGCCTAAATCTAGGAAAGATCATGATTATCTATATGTTGTGGATAGGTTCAGCAAAATGTGTATTTTGATACCCTGTAATAAACAGATTAGAGCTAAACAGAAAATTGTTCTTTGAACATGTATGGGTTCATTTTGGATTACCCACTTCCATTGTATCTGATCGAGACACACGATTTGTGGGGAAGTTTTGGTCCAGTCTATGGGAAATGATGGATGCAAAACTGAAGAAAAGCGCATCTTTTCATCCACAAACAGATGGCCAGACAGAAGTAGTTAACAGGACAATGATCTAGTTACTGAGAGGTTATTGCAGCAAACATCCTAAGCTTTGGGATGAACACTTGTGTTATGTGCAACATGCTTACAATAGAGCAAAACATTCTTCTACACAGAGATCTCCTTTTGAGACCTGTTTTGGTTTCACACCAAGGTCTCCTTTGGATTTTGTCTTTGGTAGATATACCATGGTTGATGGACACAGTGATGTGGACAGGGCAACTAGGTTCATTGAACAGATCCAGGAGATCCACATGGCAGTACAGGAACAACTAGAAAAGAGCCAAGCCAAATACAAGGCTACGCATGATAAGCATCGGATGGAGCATAGTTTTCAAGTTGGTGACCAAGTCTGGTTGTATATCAACAAGGACAGGATGCATGGTGAAGGTAAAAAGCTAAAGCCTATCAGGTATGGACCCTTTAGGATACTTGAGAAGATTGGTGAAAATGCTTTTCGCCTTGATTTACGAGCTTACATGCACATCTATTCAGTCGTAAATGCAGATTGCTTGAGATTGTTTGAACCTTCAATGGTTGAGGACCCTAAAGAGCAGAGTCAATTGCCTTCTATTGATGACCTACTACCTGATTATCTTAATGAATTGCAAGAAGACACAGTGCTGGATAGGAAGGTGAGGACAACGCGCAGGGGAGATGTGGAGTACCTCAGGATTGGGCTCAAAGGTTTGAAGCCAAGCAGTGCAAAGTGGATTGAGATTGGGCAAGTGAGAAAACAATACCCTCACTTAGTCAATGCTTGAAAACCAAATTTTGGCGGTCCAAAAGCTTTTTTAGTGGGAAGGTCGTGATCTGAATTAGATCCATAAAGAACTGTTAAAGGAACCATGACTGTATCAGGTTGGGACGAACATCAAAGAAATCAGAACATCGACCAAAAACACCCCTGAACCAGTGGCAATGGCAGCCAACGTGGAACGACGAGGACCTCGGTAAAAGTGCACTGACCGAGGCCCATGGAGACTGTGCGAGAGGCAAAATTAGCCCCTGGTAGGCCTGGATTGGGAAACATAGGTGGATTTTGATCTAATCGCGCATCGTTGGGCGAAAAGGCTTGAAATGGGGAAGCCCCGAGCACTCGATCGCCTGGGGAGCCGGAGAACCGTAGGGCAAAAGGCAAAAGGGCTAAAAGCTAAAGGTGGGACCCGCTCTGAAACCGACGGTATTGATCAGGGCACCCTCAAACAGTAAGTAGTTTTTGAGAAATTGGAGCGATCCCATTTAGCGATCGATGCGTGGCAAGCGGAGGAGAGAGAAAACCGCCGCTCATCGTGTGCTAACGGTCAAACAAGTCAACCACGGGAAATGAGCAAATGACGTTGGATCTGGGGGATCCAGATCGGACGATTGAGATCACGCCCGATGGGGAAGCGGAATAGATGAAGGATTAAACTGCAGTTTGTAAAGATTTGAGGTCCGTTTTGACCACCACAGTGGAGGAAGACTCATTCCACGACGTAACTGAAGAATTCAACCAACGAAGCAGGTTGGCACCGTTTATAGGAGGACATGTGGCCACTCCCTGTGAGTCAATGATGACGCTGAACAAGGAACTCCAAGCGCAGCTGCAGAAGGCGATTCGATGAAGGTGGAAGAGGAACCGAACAGACATGGGCACGAATGGCTTTAAAGCCATGAACAGAAGATAGAACACAAAGATACAGAGAGGGACAGAGAACCCCGAGAGGAGAAACTAGAACCCGAGAGGAATACGAAACATAGAGAAGAAGACAGTGAAGCAAAGAAAAAGTAGAACAGAAAACAGAGGACCAAGCTGACCAAAGGCAGCATCGAGCACCAGAGAGCTTGAGAGATTCAAGACATCCCATAGAGGATCTGTCCGGACTGAGCACCACATTGGGCTCTCTCCATTGTAGGCCAGAAGGTCACAGAGCTGGTAGGCAGAAGAGTTTGTGCACTCCAGTGGCTTGGGGAATCCAAAAACCACCCTGCCAAGCAAACCTGTCTCAGGAGACTCATATTGAGTCCCTACATTGTAATTCTCTGCTTAAGACACAATAAAATAAGGCCACCACTAAGAGCTAGACCGAAGATGTAGCCCTGTAGGAGAGGTTAAACTCCTTATCAATTTCTTGTGTTCTTGTATTGCTTACTATATTCCTCTGCTGTCTTTCCATTTCAAATGTCTGTGTATTGGCAATCTGATCGATCCGTTGCTTAAATAACATAGACACACACCAGCACACGAGTCTGTAATACCTTTATTCAATAAATCTTGAACTGAGGTCACTCATAGGGTGATTATCAGATCAATATCCATCAGATGGATTAGAGATAAATATCCATCAAGAAAAAACATAAAATCTTTGCGGGAGATAAAGGCAAGCTTTTATGAAGAAAAGCCTCGCAGGAGATAAAGGTGAGCTTTTCCGAAAAATGCCTAGGAAAGTCCACCTAAAAGTGGGACGCCGCTAAAGGTAACTATATCATGAAAGAGGGTATTAAATACCCATTGCATATATCAATTGGAGGTAGTTGATCCATGGAAAGAACCTCGGCTCGGAGGGGATCAGAGGTGGTTCATGGTTGGGTGGTAGTGCTCCGCTCTCCAAGTGATGTTTTAGTTGGTTTCATATGCATGGAGTGTTTTGTATGTTGGTTTCTTCCCCTCCGTTATAATATCATTTTGTCTATTAGAAGATTGTTTAAGTTTCTTTGCCATGAAAATGACTCGAGAAATTGCATGAGATTCTTATGAGTAGATTTACATGCATGGTATATACTTTATGTCATTAAATCATTTGGTTCAGTTGTATAGATGTGTTATCTGTATGTATGAAAATAATTGTAGTCTTATGCATGTGACTATTATAGATTATCTGAGTTGATGGCTTTTAGGAGATAATTTTGTGGATGCACATGACAATTATGGCTTATTAATGTAGTCCAAGTTATAATTAGTAGAGATATATAGTTCACTTCTAGCACTTGATATCATCTAGTCTAAGATTTCAATTATCTGTGCTAAGCATTTGTATTATGGAATGATTGACATCTACTGTGGGCTTGTTTCACAAAGATATATGTCAATATTCTTCAATTCCGCCACAAGACTCGGTCGTTGATAATTGCGGTGCATTTATATTAATGATCATTAATACTACTATGAAGTCATGTTTATTTGTGTTGAGATAGTTATGGGCAGGAGATATCTGTGCATGCAGAATCATAGGTAATAATGCATCTAATTATGTAAGTCAATGGTTCAAGTCATCTATGCCATGCATGTCATAAGGATTACATCCATGGAGACTAGACTAGTTTATCGTGCATGTGAAATAAATGTTGAGTCCGTAGCACTTTGATTATGTCTGAAGGACTATGAAACTGATGCATGGCCAAGCTAGCCACAATGGACTTAATATAAAAACTTCATTAATGATGGGGTAGGTTAACCCCAAAAATTTATAAGTTGCATGCAGTAAGATATTCTTCATGTGTTATCAGTGAATCAAAAAGTTGGGATGATAACATTAAATCCTTTCTCCAATTGTGCAGTATGCTTAATAATTGATCTGACATACAAGTCTTGTTGATGAACATAAAAATCCATATCACGTATCCACTTTTAACATTATGGAATTAATAAGTTTATGAGTACAGTGGTATAAACAATAGTATTCATATAATGATACCATTGACAACAGTTAAATCTCAACAGTAAACAAAGAAAATTTTAAATTTATGAAGCCTAGGGGCTCAATTTCTGCGTAAGCTCAAATACCATTTGTAACATACCTCCTGAGCCTACCCAGAAATTTAGCCCCTAGGCTTCATAAATTTAAAATTTTCTTTTTTTACTGTTGATATTTAACCGTTGTCAACGGTATCATTATATGAACAGTATTGTTCATACCAATGTACTCATAGGCTTATTAATTTCATAATGTTAAAAGTGGATTCATGATATGGATTTTTATGTTCATTGACCAGACTTGTATGTCATATCAACTATTAAGCACACTACACAATTGGGGAAAGGATTTAATGTTATCATCCTAACTCTTTGATTCACCCATTCCACATGAAGAATCTCTTACTGCATGCAACTTATAAAGTTATGGGGTTAAGCTACCCCATCATTAATAATTTTTTTATATTAAGTTCATTGTGGCTAACTTGGCCATGCATCAGTTTCGTGGTCCATCAGACATAATCAAAGTGTTATTGACTCAACCTTTATTTCACATGCATGACTAACTAGTCTAGTCTCCATGGATGTAATCCTTATGACATGCATGGCATAGATGACTTGAACCATTGACTTACATAATTAGATGCATTATTACCTATGATTCTGCATACACATATATCTCCTGCCCATAATTATGTCAACACGAATAAAGATGATTTCATAGTGGTATTAACAATCATTAATATAAATGCACCGCAATTATCAATGACCGAGTCCTGTGGTGAAATCCATGAATACTAACATGTATCTTTGTGCAGGAAGCCCACGGTAGATGTCAATCATTCCATAATACAAATTCTTATAGCATAGATAATTGGAATCTTAGACTAGATAATATCAAGTGTTAGAATCGAACTATATATCTCATGCATCATATTAACACATAAGCCAAAGTGGGGCAACATATCCATTACTGCATCAATTTCACAAATATATATTACTCTCCTAATTTTAATCACATGCATAAGACTACAATTATTTTCATACATACAAATAACACATCATCTATACAACTGAACCAAATGATTTAATGACATAAAGTATATACCATGCATGTAAATCTACTCATAAGTATCTCATGCAATTTCTCAAGTCATTTTCATGGCAAGGAAACTTAAGCAATCTTCTCATAGACAAAATGATATTATAACAGAGAGGGGAAGAAACCAACATACAGAACACTCCACACATATTAAACCAACTAAAACATCACTTGGAGAGTGGAGCAACACCACCAAAAACCATGAATCACCTTTTGATTCCTCCCCGAGCTGAGGTTCTTGCCATGGATCAACTGCCTCCAATTGATCTATGCAATTGGTATTTAATACCCTCTTTCATGATATGGTTTCCATTAGCGATGTCCCGCTTTTATGGATTTTTATCCATTTGCCTAGGCCTTTTTCAGAAAAGCTCGCCTTTATCTCCCGCAAGGCTTTTCCTCATAAAAGCTTGTCTTTATCTCTTGCAAATTTTTTATGTTTTTTCCTTGATGGATATTTATCTCCAATCCATCCAATGGATATTTATCTCCAATCCATCCAAGCTTATCTAGAATCACATCTAGAAGCTTTATCATGAAAGATTTATTCCTATCCCATTCCTCAATGGGATTTGGCAAGAATCTCATCTCTTGGTGTCTCGCTTTTCCAAGTGATTTATTTATTAATTTATTTAATAATGTATTTTCTTTTCATATTATACATCATACCTAGCTTTCCTCAGCTTAGGTTTACAATAGTTGACACACAAGGGAGGGGTGTTACATACTCCCCCCTTAAATTTTACACTGTCTTCAGTGTATTACTACATCTTCGTTCACAGGTATATGTCTCTGAATCCATAGCTTCTATGGCCTTGCCATCTAATGCAAATCTACCGATATATATATATCAGTTACAAGGAGTGCTCCCAGCACATCTCCTTCCATTGCTACCTGTAACATTGGTTTCAAACAATTTTGTAAGAAATTTTAGATGCAGAAATGCAACAAAATTTTCCACAATTAACATCATAATTTAATACACAATACTACTAAAGTAGCTACAACTTATATCGCTATCATTTATTGTGTTTGAAGGAATGCATGTCTCTCCCCTACATTCTTCCAAGCCTTTGTGTTCTTGCCGAACACTTGCTTCCTACAGTTTCTCTACATACAACAAGTCAATTTGCATATTTTCCACATCAATATGCATATAACATCATAACCATATATACTCATCATAATCATATGTATGTCAATATGAAATTAAACCATGGTTACTTATCCTTGAACCACTTCTTAGTTTCCTTCTTTTGTGCAACCTCCAGATCAGTTGCCCTGTCAGACACCCACCTAGTGTCTTCATGCATACCTGCACACAAGGTGTATTACACACATAGATATACATATCATGTTTTAATCATGCAATACATGTAGTCATACTGGTACCATATGTACTGCTTGTACATAGTACAATCTGTACCACTGCCCATCATACCATGCACATAGCATCACCTACATGACATAAACTTTATCCACACGTTTCCAACCATGTTAGTATCATGCCAAACATTCCTTCATCTATTTCTGGTAAGTAGAACAACTATGCTCAGTTTATAAGGAATTTTCATGAACATGTTCCATTTATACAACCAAAGAAAGTTTTATGTTATACCATTCAAACAATCATTTTCCTTTGTCATGTGGTTGCAACAATATCAATATAATATCATAAAAGTTATCATGCACACTACAACTCAATCATGAACATATAATTTGCTTAATCATAAAGTAGAGTATTAATTCATAGTTTTTTTTAAGTTTAATAATCATGATATCAATACTCCATAATTAAATAATTCATCTATGTGTTTTACTATTCCCCTTTTCATGTCTCAACATCTTGCTAATGTAGATAAAATCTTATTCAATAAACAATATGCACCTACATATATTCTCCCATAGGAGTTATAAGTGAAACTTATACTATTCACCACTTCACATCCTTAAGACCAAGAGATTGGTTATCCTCTCTTATCTTATTTTATGCATGTGATATTTTAATGTTAACATTAGATTTTTAGATCATGTTTCTTTATAGTTTTCCAGGGAGTCTCTCTTCCTCATACTATAACTATTCAACAACTTGTATCAATACTCCATAATTAAATAATTCATCTATGTGTTTTACTATTGCCCTTTTCATGTCTCAACATCTTGCTAATGTAGATAAAATCTTATTCAATAAACAATATGCACCTACATATATTCTCCCATAGGAGTTATAAGTGAAACTTATACTATTCACCACTTCACATCCTTAAGACCAAGAGATTGGTTATCCTCTCTTATCTTATTTTATGCATGTGATATTTTAATGTTAACATTATATTTTTAGATCATGTTTCTTTATAGTTTTCCAGGGAGTCTCTCTTCCTCATACTATAACTATTCAACAACTTGTATGATTATCATTAGGGTAATGATTAGTTTCTGTTTCACTCATATATTCATTTAATGATTGCTACAACATCATAGTTTAATCTTGGATTTCTTATCCAAAACGAATTACACCCCAGGTTCTCCCACATACAAGATAACTTCTTCTTTGATTTTATCCTAGTTTAGTTGTGAGAATTTTGTGGGTCCTTCACATATAAAGGCACATCCATGCAACTCATGGCATCCCACAATGAGTCCTACATGTAAGTTACACATGCAATATACAACTCAAGTAATCATATTCTACTCTTATATGCATTACTTGTTAACAATATTATATTGTATTAGTCTGATGACCATGTTTTTCCATGACTACTATACATATTTTGAAGCATTGCCTTTCAAACATGTCATGGTGTCCACATAAGAGTGTTTATCCATTGCTTAAGTTTTGAACTTTCACGATATTTAAAACTCCTTATCTAGGAGGGGATCCAATAAAAGTAACTTTATAACTTGTTACTTCTTCCCTTTGGCATGTAATAATACCAAAACTCATTTTCCATAATGCATAATTCACTATGCACAATTATGCCATAATTTAATCAATTGAGATCCTTATATTAAAAAAACTCATATACATAGTGAAATTTGTATATTTTATCATCCCTTCAATAACCATGTTACGATTTGGTTTTATTCACAAAGAATCATATTTTCCCTTAGCAGCAAGAAATCAATTAGAAATTCAACCCTTTAAATTTCAAGATTAAACTTTACCCTTTATTTTTATAATTTAAAACCCATCAATGAAAAATCTAAAGGAGGTGGATTGGTCCATAGGCCTCAATGTTTGAACTTACAACTTCGATACCATTTGTAACATATGTTTTGAGCCTACCCAAAAATTTAGGCCCCAGGCTTCATAAATTTAAAATTTTCTTTGTTTACTGTTGAGATTTAACCATTGTCATTGGTATCATTATATCAACACTATTGTTCATACCATTGTACTCATAGGCTTATTAATTTCATAATGATAAAAGTGGATCCATGATATGGATTTTTATGTTCATCGACCATAATTGTATGTCAGATCAATTATTAAGCACACTGCACAATTGGGGAAAGGATTTAATGTTATCATCCCAACTCTTTGATTCACCCATAACACATGAAGAATCTCTTACCATATGCAACTTATAAATTTCTGGGGTTATAAAATTTTGGTGTTGCCTTTTTAACTAATAAAAGTGTTATACCTCCCTTAATGTTATACAAAATTTACTCTTAGTTTGGATTAGTTTTGACTCTGCACCTCATGCGATGGTAAACTAATTTAGGTTCGGCCTTTTTGTATGTCCACTTCTAATCTGAGAAACAACTATGAACAGAAAAAATGGAATTTTCAAAACAATTCCAACAACAAACATATTTTAAAAAAAATAACACGTAATCTTTTACATGCAGTTTATTCTTCATTTTGTTTCTTTTTGTTATAGACAATTAATTAAATTCATCCCCTTATATGTGTCTCTTCATTCCAATTCCGTCCGCCATCAAAATCAAAGCCTATGGAATCGATATATCACATTGATTTCATCATTCATTGCTGCAAAGATGATTATTCTGACCAAAAGGTCCCACAATGAACCTATTCTTAATTAGTTTGCAGAAAATTGGAAAGAAGCAATGCCAATGTCCTTTGTAGAAACCTGACATAGTTATTGACATGTTGTGGTGTTTGCACCCATTTAAGTTTAATTTTCAATACCTACTGCTACGATTAGGTAATTGTCCTTTCTACCACTCATTGAATCTGAATATTGTTGACTCACACGATGCTTTAATTCTAAATCCAGAGTTAGTAATTAATAAAACAATTTTCTTTCTTTCTCTTGTCAAAAACAAATACAATGGAATGAGCATACATTTATTTCCCACGCTTTTAACTAGCTTTGATGTCCAACTGTGGCTAAACAAAGAGGTACCATATTCTTGTCGACTCCTCATCCAATTCCAATGTTTAGATAAGCCAACTCAATATATACAAAGTAGGTTGATGTTTCTTAAGATTACTAACTACAGGTAGCTGGTAGGTTACGCCCATCAGATAACACATGAATTCCACAGGTGAAAACATTTCCATTTCAGCTAGCAAAATCCTACAAGGAAAATTTGTGTAACGTTATGGTCTTAGAAAACTCGATGCCTCTCATGGCAAGAGTAGGAACGGTGGTTGTGACAACATTGATATCCATATAAAAAAACAATGCTACACCCTTTGCCATTGACCTTCCTTTATACAAAACATTTCATTAAAATGCAACCACAAAAGAATTCCTAAAGAGTATTTGAAACCAGGGTGACTATTTATTTTAGAATTCATTCTGATATGATACAACAATTTTGACATGAAATGGTAAATATCAAACCCCATTAAAGTGGCTGTGGACACAGAGCTTCCTTACCTTACCAGAGAACAGCGTACAGTTTCCAACTAACACGCATTCTACCTTCGTGCAGTTTGCATTCTACCTTCGTGTATCAATCACGCAATGCCAAAATTTTCTTCCTGGTGTGAGGAGCTCGCAATGTCCACACAAAAAAATGATGATTTTGAGAACAGTTTTTAACATACTGTCAAACTCATTCAAACATAACCAAATCGACCGAAGGAAATAATACTTACCCATGCTATCTGCGAGTATTTCTTACACATCCAGGGATAGAGTGCTCAGTTAAAGGCTTTTATCCTTGCTAGAATAAGATTGAGTGTCGTGTGATTTACAGATAACCCCTATCCAACTCAGGGCGATGATCACAAGGATAGTCATTATCTCAAACCACTACTTTCAACTCCGCAGTCAACAAAAGGAAACAGTTGTGCCCTAGCTTTTCCTTGATCCCTCCAAATTTATGATAAGCATACGTAAGGCAGTGTTTAGAAAAGAAGAAACAACATTCTTATCCTATATCACTATCATAGAATCACACAATGACACATCACTAATTTTACCAACATTTTAGTGGATAGCGTCCATATATCCTTAAGCCAAAAAAAATTCAGTTTTTCCTTCCATATCTATGTGTATAGTAGGAATAAGATGGCGATTTATGGATAATTTGATCTGACTAAGGGTTAGGACAATCATTATCCCAACATCTTCAACTCACAGTAGAAAGCGGGAAACAACTAAGTATTTTTTCAGCTTTTCCTAAATCTTTCCATGGAAACAATATCATTGGCTTGTGGCCAACTCACCTATCTCTGACTCTATGGTATAGTAGACATGTACAAAGGAAACCGTAATGTTGAGGCCTTTTATCCGGCATCTAAAAGGGAAGTAGTGATCGTAATTTTCTACATCCCTCAATTAGCATGCGTTGTTGCTTTCACAACAATCCTTTCTCTAATGGATTGTTGGCATGACCAGGAAAATCCGCAACTTTATCCTACTTTTTCCGAAAATAAAAAACCACCACCTCCAAGTCGGCAAGGCTTATCCATTGCGGTTAGAGGTTGGTTATCCATGATCTTATCATTTTAGATATTCCATATCCCTAATTTTTTTTCCTTTTTCCGACCGCTTTTACCAGCGTGATCATGGATAACATTTCTATATTCGTAAGTAGGAAATCGATCAGTGGATGAGGTCAAATATGCCCACAGTTGCAGATAAGGTCAAATATATCCTGAGAAATGGAAAGAACCATATCTGCATTCTCGCCTCCAGTTCAGTGGTAAAGAAATTTGACAGTCAGTGGTAAAAAAGAAGCTGCGATGGTGTTTAGCTTCTCTTGGCTTGCAGAAAAGATGATGAATGGGCATGGGCAAGGGATTAGGAAAATTGTTGTCAAGGTGAAGTTTGTTGGAAGTTTGACAACGAATTATGTAAATTTTGGTAAAAATGTAAAAGTTAGTTTTATATCGAAATAGCAGTTATGTAACGGAGGAGGCTTGTATAAAACTAGTGAATGCCCGAGAAATGTAATCGTGGAGAATCATTGTTGAATTAATAAAGATTCCAATCCCTTGCCCCATGGATGTTTACTTGACACCCTGTCAAGGTTTTACCACGTAAATCCTGTGTGCTTATTTGTGTGTTTGAATTTAGTTTTCCAGATAGTTATGAGATTTTCTTGGTCAATGTATAACTAAATGTTTAATTTCTTTCCTCATTTCCCCTATTCGAACAACAAATTATTAGTAATGTATATGATAGAATACAAACCCAAAGAAGGATGAAAAATACACCGAGAAAGGATGATGTTGCCCTACTATCTATGGTAGAACCAAAAAATTTTGCTCAAGCCAATAAGGATCCTCATTTGGTGAAAGTTATGGAAGAAGAATGTACCAAATCAAAAAGAATGAGACATGGGAACTAGTACCTCGTCCAAAGGATAAAAATACTATTGGAACCAAGTGCGTGTTTAAAAAAAAATTGTATCAAGATTGACAAATCATTAGAAATAAGGCAAGGCTAGTTTGCAAAGGATACTCACAAATTGAAGGAATCAACTTTGAATAAACTTTTGCCTTTGTAGCTCGATTGGAAGATATAAGAATGTTTTTGACATTTGCTTGTTCAAAAGGTTTCAAAGTTTATCAAATGGATGTGAAATCAACATTTCTAAATGGTGATCTAAAGGAAGAATTTTACATGGAGCAACCATAAGGTTTCGATCTAGCAGAAGGAAAATATTTTGTTTGCAAATTAAAAAGGGTGTTATATGGATTAAAACAAGCTCCTAGAGCTTGGTACGTAAGATTGGATCACTATCTACAACAAGAAGGTTTCAAAAAGGGGGTGGTTGGAAGTAACCTCTACTTGAAGATATACAAGGATAGACTATTAATCACCCTTGTATATGTGATGACCTAATTTTTGCCAACAATAATGATGAGATGAGTCATGAATTTGCTCAAAACATGTCTAGGCAATTTTAAATGTCTATTATTGGTGAATTATCTTATTTCCTTGGACTAAAGGTAACTAAAACCAAAGCAGACATGTTCATATCCCAAAAAAAATATCCTAGAGACATGCTTAAAAGATATGGGATGGAAGAATGTGTTGTTGTGAGCACACCAATGACTACAGATTGCAAATCAAGCAAAGATGATGAATCCCCTTCGGTAGACGCAACTCTTTATAGATCAATAATTGGAGATCTTTTATACTTAACTGCTTCACTACCTGATATTATGCAAGAAGTAGGAATGGTGGTAAAATTCCATTCAGCTCCTAAGGAATCCCACTTGATGGCTATTAAAAGAATTCTCATATATTTGAAAGGTAATCCTAATTTTGGCCTATGGTATGCCAAAAGCGCAACCCTTACATTGATAGCATACACTAATGCCGATTGGGCTAAAAGCATAGAGAACTGAAAAAGTACTAGCATAAATGCATTCTTCATGGGAAAATGTCTTGTATCTTAGCTCAACAAAAAGCAATAATCTATATCTCTTTCCATAGTTGAAGCCGAATACATAGCTGTTACTGATTGTTGTACTCAATATTGTGGATGAAGGAAGCTCTGAAAGATGTCAACATAGAAATTAATCAACCAGACACTATCTATTGTGACAACACCAACGCCATCAGTCTTTCAAAGAATCTGGTAATGCATTCAAAGACAAAACATATCCCAATCAAATACCATTTCCTTGCAGAACAAGTTGCAGTGAAAAATGTTGGATTGGAATATGTCCATACAAAGGAACAAATTGCAAATATTTTCACAAAGCCCCTACCACAAGAAGCATTTGAATACGTTCAGCGAAAAATGGGGATCATTTCTCTTGCATCACATTAGAGCAGCGCATTGACAAGAAAAAGAAGCACCATGACAGGGGGAGAAGCACTATGATAGAGACAACATAATATGAAGAAGTTGCCATTGATGTCAAAGGGGGAGAGAACATCAAAAGACGAAGAGTATTGCCATCAATGATAAAGGGGGAGATTATTGAATAAAGTTGTCATTGATGTCAAAACTAATGCTAAAAATAATCTTTTCCCTAATGCTTTAATGAAATCCTAAACTTTAATCCTAAGATAACCCTACCCAAACCTATCCCTAATTCCTAAATCCTAAAACCTTTCCCAAAAAAATCTCAAAACTCTTAACTTTACATTATAACAAATTTATTAATTTAACTTTATATTAAAGCAAATAGTTTAATAAAAGTTTTAAATTTATATTAAAAAAAATCATACCCAGATCATACCTACGAATTATAAACTTTGAGAGACATGACTACACATTATAAACTTACCTCATATCCCATCGGATTCGGCTCCTTTAATGTTGGGTCAAACTACCAATGATATTCACGTGAACTATGCACTACATATTCATGGCTTCGATTCTCCAAAAGGACATATGTAGATTCGGAAAGAAAAAGGACAGCTCACATCTCGTGAACTTTGAAAAGAAGGATTCAAATCTTTTTATTCGGTGGACGTATCTCAGTTAGTGACACATTCAGTACTCGAAATTTTTTGACAACAATTCTGAACATGAATATCATCTCTAAGACAACAAAAATTGTTGATCATCTTTTAAATTTGAAGGGTTGGTCGTTGGGGGTTAATAGTCTTGGTTGATATGTGCATGGTTCTAAGATTGTTGTTACAGGTATTTTGAATACAATCTAAAAAAATGGAATGTAGAGGAATGTTGAAAAACTGAAATATGTTTGACTCCTGAACTAATTCTCATCGCTGGAAATAATCTGTGTAAGATTGGGATTCGTTAGCATTTGAGTTTGACTGAGTTGTTGAACTTTGTGAAAGTTGTGCAATAACAACACATGACTGAGAACCTCAGAAGCAAGTTGTATTGAATCGATTATTGTATATATTTTGAAGATTGTATTCCATACGTATTTCTGAAAAGGTGACCGGTTCATGTGGTTACATTTATGCATGAGCCTGATTGGAGTTGCTTAATTTCTGGTGCATGCTGGAGTATGATTTGTTGAACACAAACCTAGGCTTGTGTGACAAGGTTAAAGCAGTGGTTTAAGTACTTGCTCGAGAAGCCTCATTGTGTTGACTTAAGAACCTATAGTACAACCTTGTGGAGAATAATTTGTAGACCTTGGTTTAATGCACAATGTTGAAGTTGTTTTACTATGAAACTCTTGGAAGACATTTTTGCATACATTGGATGGAAGTTTGAAGAAGTGTTGAGCATAATTTTGAAGACATTTTGAGACCTTGTTACATTGGAGCATTTGAAGACTTCATATCTTTGGACATTGAAGATCATGAAGTTCTCATTAGTGAAGACAACGAGCAATGAAGTAAGTTTTTTTTTTCTTATGAAATTTGATTAAAGGATTGGGGTCCTTAGGGTTGGAGCCCTAAAACCACTTGTGAACAAGGATTGGAGTCCTTAGTGTTGGAGCCCTAAAACTATTTGAGAACAAGGATTGGTGTCCTTGGGGTTGAAGCCCTAAAAAATTAATCTTACAAGTTGGAACTTGTAACCATTGTAAAAAGGATTGGTGTCCTCATCTATTTTTAATAAAATTCTTTTTATTTACTTTCTGGTCTTTAATTGTGAAAAATAATCTTAGTTGGCATTTAAAATAACAATTGTAAAGAAATATTGATTCACCCCCGGCCCTCCTCCCCCCTTAGTATTTCCCACAATTCTTTCATTTACGAGCTAGTTTGGTGGGCTTGTCACCAAAAGTTGAATTATTAGAACATTATTTTATTTTTAGGCCTTATGTGGGCCAAGGAGGCTAATTCAAACTCCTAATTTGTGTATAAACACAAGTGAGATCTCTTTTCTCTCTTGAGAATTCTACACGTTTTCTAGAGGATGAACTGGAGCTTTATGCATGAATTTTGATGTGTGGATATTGGTCTACTTATCTTGGAGCTTCTCTTTTGTCAATTGTGGATGGTTGGATATACTCTATTACATGTAAGTACATGCTTTTAGTGTTATTCTTGTTTTACTTTGTCACATACATTACAATGGGATTTTCGTTATTTCTAGGGCTAATTGCTACATGCGTTCACTGTTTAAAATTGTGGAATTTTGTCTCTATTATAGCACCTCTCAATGTATGGGCCATGTAATGTGAACAAAATCTCCTAGGGGAAATTCACAAGGAGATAAGCCATCTCCTTTGCACATCAAAGTATAAAAGTCGCAAGATTGCTTCTCCTTGATCTAGAAGGATAGCGAAGTGGTCTTGAGGCCTCTTTGACTGAGAATCAAGAATCCTACTCATATTTCATCATAGACTCCATTCTTTGAAGACTAAGACGCTGATCTACCAAGAGGTGGTCACCAAAAATCACACCCTTTCACCTTCTTTCAAGTCTAGCTAAGTTGGGGCACCTAGGGCATCAATTTCCCGACAAGCTAGCCCTCCAAAAAGTTCAATCTCTGAGGGTCTCCTGTGTTGGTTTTTCCTCCATGTTTCCTCCAATTTTGAAGCCATTCTGACGGTGGAGTTGGGAGAAAACCCAAGCCCTAGCTTCGGGATCAAACTTTTCCTTAGCATCCCCATGGTTAGTGCCTCATAGGATCAAATCAACACCTTCAATTGAAAATTCTTTCTTTGATCCTTTCCCCACCTTGTCTAGGGTAAGAACATAACTGGTTTCCATACTCATTCCTCCTATCCTAGATTGGGTCCACTTGGTCCCATGTGGTCCCATTCCTTTGAAAAGACAATTCTTCAAGAACCATTCAGGATACCAATTACAATAAGGATTTTAGGGATTGGGAAGTTCCTTCATAAGTCATATCCCTGAAACCTAACCCTTAAATCCTCCCTTCCTTTCCCTATAATACATTGTGCCTTGCTTAGAAAGAAAGCAATCCTTATCTTTCTAACTCTTCCAGGAAAGGGATTGTTTGGGTTGCTCCACGTCATTTCATTGACTTATCCTTCATCGGTGAATCCATAATATATCGAGTCTCCTCCCATCGGTGAATGTTCGTAAAAAGTAAGGAGCCTTTGCTCAGGTGACAATGGGCTAAGTCTCGATTGTTTCTTTTGTCCTAACAGTTGCCCCTTTAGTATCCCTGCTAGTTTGAGCTGTAACATTTTGGTGTCGTTTCTGGGGAGGAAGCAAGTCTACCTCCCTACTGAATCATTGAGGAATTGATTCATTGAAAACATTTATAAAATATTCCTCTGACGACTCCACTCATTGTCCAATCCCCTAATTTACTTGAAGGCGACAACATTCCTCCTTTAACTAGGGTTGCTGCAAAGAGGGGAAAGCGAACTTCATCACTTGTTTGAACCGCTCTTCTGCCTAAAATTAAAAAGGTTAGTGATCCATCTCCCAAAATGCCATCTAGTTCTAACACTGACCCAAAACAAGATCTACCTAAGATGACCAAGAGTGAGAGACTTGGTTAATGCCCTTGCCCCTTTGAAGTTGAGTGATGATCCCAAACCACTACCTGAAAAATATAACCAATGGTTACCCAAATTCAAAGGGGATGCTACTTGGATTGCCCATGGTTTTATTGAAGAATTCTATTCGCAAATGTCCCCTAGAATGATCTTTGATGAAGATAGGCTCATGATGCTTTTTTGCTTCATCACTTGAGGGACAAGCAAGAGATTGGTACCTTGGCCTTCCCCCTACAAGCATACAAGAGTCCAATGAATTTGAAGACCTATTCATGAAAAGGTGGTCATGCAATG
This sequence comes from Pinus tabuliformis, assembly GCA_031772625.1. Classification (NCBI taxonomy): domain Eukaryota; kingdom Viridiplantae; phylum Streptophyta; class Pinopsida; order Pinales; family Pinaceae; genus Pinus; species Pinus tabuliformis. The sequence goes on from CM062816.1 coordinate 1,529,283,998, forward strand.
CCCAAGGGACCTTCAACATTGAAAAATTCTATCAAATAACCAAGGGAAGGGAAGATGTGCGAGAGTTCATTCAAAAAATTTGATAGGGTAGTCAAAGATATACCTGATTATTTGAATCCATCTGAAGCCAACATTCTTGAAAAATCTATAAAGGCAGTGGGTGGCCACCTCACCTATGTGGTGAGGGATAAGAAACCTTCCACTTTGGCCAAGGCTAAAGAAATGGCAATGGAAGTTGAAGAAAATATATGAATCTCAAAGGTTGATATCAATGACCACCCTAGAGGTAATGTTGAAATCAAGAAGGAGAAGTCCAAAGATCAACATGAGGAAACTCCCCTTGCCATTCTCAAGAGGATGGAAAAGTTCACTGAAAAATCCAATGCATGTGAAAGGGTTATCATGAACAAAATCACCGCCTTGGAAAGGGCCCAAAAATTGATTTATATCCCTAAAGGAAAACCTTTTTCCCAAAAATCAAAGTAAAGAAGATAGGCCATGCTCTTTGGCCCCAACTAATGTCGTTGAGCTAGATTCTTCATTTGAGGATGAGGAAAGTGAGGGTGAACAAACTGATGAACAAGCCAATCTTGTGCAATCTGACATCTTCAACATTTTGTTGGGGGGGTCATACACACATCCTCCCATTAGTGAGTTGATCCTTAAGGAAGAAAAGGAACAATCCATTCTTAACTTTGATAGTGGGGAAGATTCAAAGGAGTCCAATATTCCCCAAAATGAAAAGGGAAAAGACCCCTCACCTCCTAAGGAACCACCTAAGGAAGATCCATTACCTAAGCAAGCCCCTCCTATATAATCCATCCACAAAAGCCCTCCCAAAAAGCATCCCCCAACAAAATTCAATCCGAAAAAAGGATCCTCCTAGGAAAGAAACATAAAGAAGAAGGAAAAGGGTAAGGAAATTAAACTCGACATCAACATAGGGGCTGTCATAGGAAATATGACCATACTTGTTCTTTTAAAGGAGGTTGGTAAGCTTCCCGAGCAACAACAACAACAACAACTTAAGAAGTCCCAAGGAATTCAAGAGGAAGAACTACTTGAAGAATTACAAAACATTCATAATCCTAACCGAAACCCCAACATGAACCATTCTTGCTTTTCTTTGTCTATGAATGACAATTCTTACATAATTGCATGTTAGACTCGAGTGCTTCTGCTAATATCATGCCTTTAAATGTTATGAAGCAATTGGGCCTCAACGTCACTCAATCATATAAAAGGGTGTGTGGTTTTAATTCCAAGCATGTGGAAGTTGAAGGTATCATCAAAGACCTTAAGGCCTCTTTAGCCAGGAATCCCGATATATCCCTCTTCATGGATGTTATTGTTATTGATATTCCTTATGTGTGGGGGATTTTGTTATCCGAGAAATGGGGAGCTACCGTTGGGGGGAATGTTCAAATGGACCTATCATATGCAACCATCCTGCAATCTAATGGCACCCCTTTTATCCTTTATAGGGAACCTACTTACTTACCACATGTGATCAAGCCTGGACCATACTATGAGACATGCGAGATTAAAAAACATTTCCATATTCTCCCTACCCAAGAAATCTAAATCCTCAAGTGGCCAATCTCTCAAGCAAGCAAAAAGTGGAAGCCTAATAAAGAATATAAGGTTGGGGATTTAGTCTTGGTTGATAAAGATCTCACACCTGTCAAGATTCATGGAAGGGTTGGAGATGGCTATTATTACATTGCTAAACTTAACAATGAACTTTGGCCCGAACTAGTCAAATTAAGTTGTATCACCTCCTTCCTTGAGACTTGACATTATATCATATGCATGGTAGAGTAGGATGCATTGCATGTTGATTTCTGCATTAAAAATACCATCATATGATATTTCTCATGGTAACATACTTGCATATTTTATTTTTTGTTGATTTTATGGCTTAACATATAGCATGTGCGATCATGAGACATCACATGACCTCTTGTTCGAGTAGCTTCGCCCACTTCTTCGAGAGATCACGTCCCAGTTGGAGCCAAATGTTACCCACAATTTTTTTTTCTCCAAGATGGTCCTTAGTCGGAAGTCAGCAGCCACTTACAACCACCATCTAGCTCATTGTGCCATTTCCATGTGGTCCCTCGCCCATCTGCCATGATCATATGCTTGAAGGTGGGCCTCCCAAATCTAAAGGTATGCCTTGTCATTTGGCAATTGAGTATTGTAGTTTTCTTATCATGGACACTTCTGGGCATGGATTAAAGGGGGGATTTGACTGAAATAATGGGCTAGGTATGTGCTCTTGTCCCCTAGACCCCTTTTGGGTATTAACCTTGGATTCTAGTCCCATGGGATCTCTTTTATTGACCATTTGGCTCTAGGGATGGTATTTCATGGGAAACCCCGATTTGGGTTGCGTGGTCCCACTCCCTTATTTGCTTATATTGCCCTCTTTCCACTCACTATCACCCCATTCATCACTTCTCCCACCTGTGTCCACATAGGGTTATCTTTCCCATTCCCCTTGCCCACACCTTGGGTCTTGGCCTGGAATGAAGCCCGTAGGTTGATGCAGCTAAAAAGAAAGATAAAAGCATATCCACGGGGGATTCACTCAATGAACCTATGACATAGCACATGCATTCGTGGCAAACTAAACAATACCTTTTATTGGACTACATATTGGAAAATACCTATGAAAATCACATTATTTAAACCCCTACCAATACGAACCCAATACATGTTCCCAATTTAAAAAACCCCTGCTTCACTAGATATTGTAGGTATCCTTTTTTTCGTTAACATTTTTTATACCCCTTTATATTTTCTCATTAACTTTGAGTTCAATTTTTAATACTTGCCAATATAAAAAAACCTTAACCCCCTATTATATGCTCAATATATTATGTCATTTTTCCTCAATATATATTCCCCAATATGAATGCACATGGTATAATATTGCTACCCCAGTGAAGCCCTCGTGAGCATATTTGGCCACATTCAACAGGAAAATGTACCACAAAATGCAAAAGATGGTTGAGACAAACTCATTTAGCACGTGGGCAAAATCCAATACATGAGCTCTACCCCATCATCATGGCCATCACCCTAGTTCCTACAAGTTCCATAAACCTCCTCCATCATATAGGAAACCATGATTTTCGCAACCCCTGGTGGGCAATAAACCGCCCTACCCTTAAAAGGGGGTATTCAATGCTATATGTTATGCATCATGCTCTTACCCCTTGAGCCTCGAGCAATTAATCAAAGAAAATCATTAAAAGGAAAAAGGCATATAAAGAAGGGTGGAAAAAAGTCAAGGCCAAGGCACCTCATGTAGCATGATTGCTCCCTCATATACATTATAAACCTAAGTGTGGGCTTCCCTCTTATTAGCTATCCTTGTACCCCAGCATGTGACCTAGGGCTACGCCTTCTAATCCCCTACTTCATCACCTATCTGTCACGTGCCACCACCTTTTGAAGGATGTACCTTGACTATATTATCCCCTTTGGAAGTTGAAATCACCTAATAGAATTATTGGTTAACCCCATTTGGACTTTAGGAGACAATGGCACACCCCGAAGCCCATTATGGAAGAGCAGGCCATTATGAAGTCCCCATCTGTGGTCCATGACCGATAAGCTTATTTGCTCGATTTCTCTAATGACTTGTTGTACTGGAAGGCTAGGGAATGCATTGGACCTTATCCAGGATTGTAGATGGTTTCCTTCAGAGGGCTACATTGGCACATATAGGGTGTGTATTGAGAGCCATGGGCCTCCACAACAATAGATTGCACTCCATGGATCCCCACATCCATTCAGAGATTGCTCGTGGTTCACTTATTGGATGAGGAAGATGCACCTGAACCATCATGCGCAACTGGCCCCAGATTTGCACTATACACTTGGAAGATGATCGAGGACTTGCACGATGGCGTGGCACCACTTACACCATCATCCTAGCCCTTGCAAGCGATCTACATGCATCTTTGATTTGTTTGTAGACCCATAGGACACTTGTGTACCCCCACATCTCATATGGAGCACCATAGGTTATTATAAGGGCCCAACCCCTTGTCCACTGCTTTTTAGGGTCCTACTCTTCATTGTGGCACCCATGAACCTCATTAGGCCTCTTAGAGGGCCCAACGACATGCATAGATTATTATTTGACCACTTGAGAGGCTGATTCTTTCATATATTAGCTAGTTTGGCGGACATGTCACCAAAAGTTGAATTATTAGAACATTATTTTATTTTTGGGGCTTATGTAGGCCAACGAGGCTAATTCGAACTCCTAATTTGTGTACAAATACAAGTGAGATGATCGCATTTGCTCATCATCACTTTGGATTGGATCTCTTCTCTCTCTTGAGAATTTCTAACTTTTTCTAGAGGATGGATTGGAGTTTTATGGATGAATTTTGATGTGTGGATATTGGTCTATCTTATCTTGGAGCTTCTCTTTTGTCAATTGTGGATGGTTGGATATGCTTTGTTACATGTAAGTACATGCTTTTAACTTTATTCTTGTTTTACTTTGTCATATACATTGGACTGGGATTTTCGCTATTTTCTAGGGCTAATTGTTGCATGCTTTTATTGCTTAAAATTGTGGAATTTTGTCTCTATTATAACACCTCTCATTGTATGGGCCATGTAATGTGAACGAAATCTCCTAAGGGTAATTCTATCAAAGAATTTCACCTTGATAAGACATCTCCTTTGAAAATCAAAGTATAAAAGTTGCAAGATTGCTTCTCCTTGACCTAGAAGGCTAGTGAAGTGGTCTTGAGGCCTCCTCAACTGAGAATTAAGAATCCTACTCATATTTCATCATAGGCTCCATTCTCCCAAGACTAAGGCACTGTTCTACCAAGAGGTGGTCACCAAAAATCACATCCTTTCACCTTCTTTTAGGTCTAGCCAAGTTGGGGCACCTAGGGCATCAATTTCTTGACAAGCTAGCCCTCCAAAAAGTTCGATCTCCTAGGGTCTCCTGCGTTGGTGATTCCTAAAGCTCTACTCCAAGTTTGAAGCCATTCTGATGGTGGAGTCAGGAGAAAATCCAAGCCCTAGCTCCGGGATCAAACTTTAACATCCCCAAGGCTAGTGCCTCATAGGATCAAATCAACACCTTCAAGTGAAAATTCTTTCTTTGATCCTTTCCCCACCTTGTCTAGGGTAAGAACATCATTAGTTTCCATACTCATTCCTCCTATCCTAGACCGGGTCCAGTTGGTCCCATGTGGTCCCATTCCTTTGAAAATACAATTCTTCAAGAACCATCTCTGATAGCAATTACAATAAGGATTTTAGGGATTGGGAAGTTCCTTAATAAGTCATATCCCATAAACCTAACCCTTAAATCATCCCTTCCTTTCCCTAGAATAAATTGTACCTTGCTTAGAAAGAAAGCAAGCCTATCTTTCTAACTCTTCCAGGAAAGGGATTGTTTGGGTCACTCCACATCATTTCATTGACTTATCCTTCATCAGTGAATCCATAATATACTGGGCCTCCTCCCATTGGTGAAATTTTGTAAAGAGTAGGGAGCCTTAGCTGGGGTGATAGTGGGTTGCTAAGTCTCCATTGTTGCCCTTGTCCTAGCAATTGTCCCTTAAGATTCCCTTTAGGATCCCTACTAGTTTGAGTGGTAATAATACATATGCAATAAAGTGACAAAGCCAATTCAAGAATAGTTCATTTTTCATCCATGCATGGGGATGTGCAACCATGGATGCACCTGGTTCACAATTCTATATATAGTTTTTAGTTGAGTTTTACCTTTGAATAGATAAAATCCTGCCACTGAAGAACCAATTGCATTGACACAACAAAGAATAATGATCCACTCCCTGCTCTTAGGAAAATTTTTAGCCACATTTATGCTCCCTCTCTTGGCAATTACCCACATACCATAATTCCTTCCTGCCTGTAAGCCTGTTTCATCACAGTTCCATATATGGTATGGGGCATATGAGTGTTGCTCATATGCAATAGAAAGAGTGTTATAGAACTTGGGCATAATTGCAGGGTGTATATTTAAAGCCTTGTCTTTGTATGTAACACAAGGTTTGGATGCCTTTTTTAAAACCCAATCCACCAAGATTTACCAAGAAACTGGTGTCTAAAGGGGTTTGGCCTCCCCTGACAAATTTGAGCTACTGTGGATTTAAGTTGTATAAGCGATAACCCGTGTCCCAATTGGGCATCTGCTTACACCACTCAACCACTTTGTCGTCCTCTTCAAACATAACTGTAACAGGCCCTCTATGCTTTGTATTAGTCAATCCATTTATCCAACAATGTATGTTAGAGGCAACAATACCATGTTTTTTTGTAGAGGTACGGACTGAATATCCCTTAAACTCGATGTCATCAATTGCAACTACCATGTCTTACTTTGTCTAGACTCTTATGGCACTGATTTTCTTTATTAAAATTGAACCTTGCATCGTGGTTGAAGGTGGCTCTGTGGTTGATGGTGGGATAACATGATCTGCCGCCACAGTGTCATTTTCAACGACTTTGCTGGGAGCATTGATAGTATTCACATCACCCCTCTATCCTCATCCGATGAACTAGATCGCAGTTGGGCCCCCCTCGTCCCTCGCCTCGTCCTGTTCCTTGTATGATCTACAATAGAAACTATTGGCATGGCTGCAACAACCTGCAGATTTACCATGAAATTCTAATTTTAAAAAAATGTTGATTTTTCTCAGTAGATCACCAATCATTCATGCACTGGAATTTTCTCAGTGAAAATAAGGCTTATTGCATGGAATTTGATGTATATTTTCAAGGTATACAAGCATGAAATGCATGATCCAAAAACAAAAATTGTTGATCTTGACATTGATCCAACTAGACCTCCTACTATTTTAACCAAACAACTATCCCAACTCACTACTCATTATACCCTAATTGCTACAGGCCAAAAGAACCAAAACTCACTAAGCCTCTAGTCAATTATAGGTACAAAACTCTTGCAAATAAGTATAGAATCAATAATACCATGTCAATGTAGTATTAGTAAATAATGTAATTCATTGGCCTTTGTAATCACTGAGCAACAACAATGAGTGCTTTATTATATATTGTAACTTCAATATAACATTTCCTTAATGTGAGCCTTACGGGTGACTGAATACATCTCTGATCTGAAACTCATAATTGGAAGGGTTTTCACACATAAAATTTCATATTATAAGAGGCTTGGAATAATTAAATCAAATCATATATAACTCACAAAATCCTTAATCAATTTTCTAGCTTTCTCTTGCATGGTTGTGGGATTTATTTGATTGATTTGTCTAGGCCGTGAGGATCTTCTAAGGTCTGCTACATGTTATTGATGATTGGAGTGTATTTTTTCAATAACTTGTAAGCTTACTTCTCCTCAACAATGATCTAGTGTAGACTGTTGAAAAAGATCAGGTCTGAAGCATTGCATAGAAAGGATAATCACATAACAAGCCTAAAACAATTAAAATTTATTGCATATTAATCATAGAGGTTACTGAGTGTTCTATCCTTGAATCTTGCTTAACCAATATTGTTGACAATGGACTAATATCATTGTTATAGTAGCCTGATATTGAATTGCAAGGTTAGATTTGAGGTTACAGTGGCATTGAAATTGGTTACTAAACTTGGGTATGGTTATTTGCATCTTGAGAATGATTTAAGGGTTGATCTCATCATTTAATTGATTGATATATACTTGCTAGTAAGCTACAACAGTCCATGTTTCATTGACATTGGTACATTGAAGGACTAGTACTTTCTTGAGTTAGCATATTGGCATTATCGTTGGCTTTTCTCCCTAGCCTAGTCAAGGATAGGATAGCCTTCTTGGATACTAACTACCTCATTGCATCTCTCATCAGCGTCTTACTGCTCAGTGGTCCTCTAGAGTCTCTGGATGCTATCTTTTATAGATTTTTAATCCAGCCTTAAAGCAAGTTCATAAGTAATAGATACACTGACACAAGGTTATTAGACTCTGAATGCATTGGGGTTCAAACAAACTCATTGTATTGAGTAACAACCCTGAACGAATAATAGTTACATTGGGCCCACATCGTCGAGGAAGGGATAACTCGCTTGACATAAGGAGAGCGAGGTGGGTTCAAATACAAGATCTCGAGCCTTAAAGCACATCTTGAGGCAAAAACGAAATAAATGATTCTCTGTTGCATCTCATTTTGCATAGTTGCATTGTATAAGTATCTCTCTCTTGCAAATTGCATTGCATATCTTTTATTGCATTTGACCAACTAATCTCACTGTTAGCAAATTTGTCTAATTCCTTGTAGTTCTGCTCTTGCAATCTTGTAGTTTTCTCGTCTTAATTTGATAATCTAATAATTAAAAGAGAATTTCTAATAAGCATATACAAGTGATAAAGAGACATTGGTATCATTATTCATTTAAAAGTGCTTCTCTAATAAGATCTTGTGATCTGTTTAACAAGTGATATTGGCTATAATGGCTTTAATTTACCCTTGTTTCTCAACAAAAATGATGATAAAATAATCAATATGATAACATTATTCAACAAAATTAAACCTGTATGTCTCCAACAACTGATGAATAGAATGAATGTAACATTGTGCACACACTCTGATTGTATGTCTCGAGCTAATGAATAAAATGATGTAACATTATGCACACACTTTGATTGTATGTCTCCAACAACTGATGAGTAGAATGAATGTTTCAAATGAAAATCAGTAAGGGTTGATGTTTTATAGTTTTTTGATCTAGAATTTAATTGGTAGGGAAGATTGGCATGGATTGCCATCTCCCAAATTCAAATGTGTGTTCTCATTGATTTGTACATGATCCAATGGCTGATAAACTTTCATGGTTGATCCTTGTGCTTTCCTGTGTTTAATTCCTGAATTGAAAGCGTTGGTGTGTTTAATACCTAAATTGAAAAGGTGGTGTCATTTATTGCATCCTCTGAACTAATTCCTGAATTGAATGGTGTCATTTATTGTCTTCAATAAGTTGAATGGTTAAACACACATGTAGATATGATTGACACACATTTCACCTGTTCTTGTGCATGATATACCCAACAATGGGATTGTGGTTTCAGTGGAAAAGTGGAAATCAGTGGGTGACTCTTTGATGGGATATGTGTACTCCTCGATAGAGTTCAATGGAATGTTTTGTAGTGCATTTTGACTTAATTGGTAGTTCAAAGCTGGAGGTAGTTAAGACGATATGATTTGTCAACTTGTGATGTTAAGGCCTCGCGTTTGACAACTATTAGTCCAATCAATATATAGACCCATTTTAGATATAATTTAATAACTTATATAACTTCATATAAACTATTTATGTAATTTTTTTTTTAAATTTAAGACGATTTTTTGATAAATATGTGAAACTAGTACTATAACACCTTCTGATCCGTACACAACAATAAAAACGTATCGCCTCGATGATCTACTAAAAACGCAAAATAATATTAACAAACAAAAAGGACTTAAATAGCCTATCAAAACATACTTGCATAGGTTGGATTTATTCCTTTTTTTTTAACAAAAACAAGCAAAATAGGTTGGATTTATTCCCTTTTTTTTTTTTTAACACAAACAAGCCCAAACCTACAGGCGGAAAAATGTAAAGTTAACATATTTCAAAATTTCTTTTATAGACAGCGATGTTTACACGTTAATAGAACCGGATGTTTACACGTTAAGTTCCGATTAGGGAGCTGAGTGGCGCTACTAAGGAATGCATGGACCAGAACAATTTAATTAGGTCCAAACACGTTCGTTGCGAATGCATTGAACTTTGAAACCATAATGGAGAAAGATGAACAGCTGCATAGACAAGGGCAGCAGAAAGACAGGCTAGTAATTGTAGTTCTGTGATTAGGGTAAACAAGGAGAATTCTGGTTCCCCGTTGGCTGCCATATTTATGGAATCAACGCTGTTGCTATTTTTGTCTGTGGGGTTTTGCTTCAATGCTCACTTTGCAGACCAATTTTTTTAGGACGAAGTGATTGATAAGAGGAAGCTGACAGGGTCCTCCTCTGCTCTGCTCCATGAATTGGACAATGTGCATTTTAAGGTTAAATGGGTTGTGCAGGATGTTGGCTGATCAGCTCTAATTGGGAGATGGACGAATACTGAGATATGCTGAGGCCTTCTAGAAAGGGACGTTTCCACTTAAAATTTAGATTAAGGAGCTTCAGGAGAGACTTATTTCGAGCTGAGTGGCTGTCGTGGGTGTTTTCAAGCATGCTAGGAATTAGAAAGTATATGTTTTGTTCTGTATTCAAAAAGCATTGAGAGGGACATTGAGTTAGTGACTTTGGGGTTTGACATTGTCATTAGGGCTTTCACTCTTATGTAGCTTTTAGTCTTAGTGTGTCTGAATTTGAGCTCCTTCATCACCTCCTCCATGGAGAGTTTCCAATGCTTTTACACAAAGTGTTTGTTTTTTGGCATTTCTCTTTGGACGTGTTCTGCAACCCACAAGGCTCGAATATAGGCACTTGTGAAGGCCAGTGTCTGTGAAACATGGGGCACATGATATTCTCCGTTGAAATGGTTTGGATCTGGAGGTGTATAAATGGGGGTTCAAATAGCAGAGATGGTGTCATATTCTACTTCTTGGATTGGTGACTGAGGAACTGAAGTGCTTCAAGCTCAACAACACGAATGCTGATGTTCATTATCAAGTTATCAGGACCCGTTGAGGGATAATTGTAATATGTTCAAGAGGAAATGAGCCCTTAGCTTTCTGTTTTTTTGTGATTACTTTCGGCCTAAAGTCAGCTACTGCTACACTCTTCTATGTGCATAACCTGAAGCGAGCGGAGCAGACTGTTCGCGGGTCTCTGTTCTTACTGTGGCTCTCGCAAAATAAGCTGTTTCCATTCATGCACTATTACAATGCTGTAATTTCACGGTACCATGGAAATCTGAAAATCAATCTAAAATTTTTAGTTATTGTATCCTACCACCATTTGAATATTTTTTTATCCAACTGCGCTGAATCGATTTCCTAGTTCGTATTGTTCAGGTTTATCTTGGATGTATACTGCAGGTTTCTTCTCATGTGATTATTCAACTGCTATTTGAGAGCAAGTGTCAGTATCTTTGCTGAGGACAGGTCCTCCTGGTATCTGCAGCCAAGCAGGAACTTCAGGTCATTCTTTCAAACTGCACTATTAAATGGTATTAGGAATTTTTTTAATTAATGACATGTGATGTTGTGATCCGACTGAAATCGTCTGTTTTGAGATGAGGTCACATTGCTTCCGTTGTTTTGAAATATGGAAACAATGTGCATGCTGATAATTTTGAGACGGATTCTTTTGAATTGTGCGGACAATGTAATTACTTGAAGCAGGATTGTTCACAAAACTGAAAACTGTTATTAGAATTGACTGGTCATGACACAACTCCTTATCATTTTGTTGGTGATTACAACCTAGGAATTTTGAATAATTGTTTGTGACCTTTTGTTTTAATATATTAAGATAGCACGGCAAGTCTTTTAGTGAGAGTGGATTTTTCCTCCATGCCGAAGAACTAATTGTTTGATGGTCTTTCTAGCATATCGGTGCCAACGAAGTGAGAATTTAAACATAGCAAGGCATGCTTGAATGTGGTTATTTCTAGTAATCTCCAAAATTTTAGAAAACTATCTAATTTGTTTCCTTAGTTCTGAACAAATACACATTTGTCATTAATTGTAAGAAAACTGAGAAACATTAATATTTTTTGGAATAGCTTGGAATGAATGACAAGATACGTTTATGATTAAGAAAAATTCAATGACATTTGAGGATACAAGAAGTCATTAATTGACTATGGGAGGGTTTCTTAAAAGCTAAATGATGAGAAGGAAAGGACACTCCTAAAAGCTGAAACGCTGGCAAAATCAGGAAAAAATACACAACAATAAAAGGGACTAGTAGGATCCAAATACAGTAGAGAACCCTAAGAGATGCAAGGTCCTAGTGCAACTTTAACATCAGTGTTGGAAATAATAGTTGAGGAAGAGGAAGAAGAACCATTGTCTCTTTCTATCATTGTTAAAGCGTCAATGTGGAACTTGATGATGTCCTCTAGAGGGTACCTAAAGCATAAGGGAGGCGTCTGTACAACTACAATCCTAGCTGAACTATAGAGTGAAAAGTATTCTCTCTCCTAATATATAAGGCTGAGGGGAAAAACCCTTTTGACCCTTCAATCACTACGAAGGGACTAATGTTGACCTTGATGATGTCCTCTATAGAGTACCTAGAGTGGAAGGGGCATGTTTGTGATCTTTGGTTGCTTAAGCTAATCTAGTGGGTAGTCCTTTGTATAGTACAATGCCTCTGAGATCTCGTAGAGACATGGTGTTTGGCGGCCTATGGGAGGAAGTCCATTGTCTCACTTATTTGTCACCAAGAGGGTTAAGAAGTGGATTTCAATTGACATTTATTGCATCTAGTAGTGAGTTTGTGTTGAAAGAAGTGATGAGCTTGAGGGCATAGATTGATGTTTTTACGAGTGACTCCATGGTTACTCTCAAATCTCAAAAATTTGTTCAACTAGTATTGTGAGTTTGTGCCATAGGGCACCTACCGAATTACCCTAATGACATGTAGACTATAGTTTCACACATAGGAGTGCATAAATGGACAGGACACACAAACATTTTTGTTTGACGCGTGCATGTGCCCTAAAACACTCTGATTAAAACACACCACTTCTTACCACTTCTTTGATTAACACAAACTTGGATTCACTAAGTGAAGTATCCTGTGGTCTCTCTATGGTCCTGCTACCCTAATCATTATAGTCTTGTTACTTTAAGAAAGAAAGAACAAAGATAGAACTCTTCGGATTGATTGCTTTGCTACTTACCCATTGCTTACTAGTAACACAAAGAATATCTATCTCTCTCCAGACACCAAATAGGTGTATGAGATCCCCTTGTTTGTGGGACAAGGGACCCACCTCCGCGCAACGATTTGACTGCTAAATCTACGAAGGCATACATACTCTACCCCCCTCTGGTTTTGAACCTATGACCTCTTAGGAGAAAACACATGCTCTTAACCGCTAGGCCCACTCAAGCTGTATGTATGTATATCGAAATCACAAATGAATAAGACTAGTGAGCCACAAAGGAAAAGAACAACACTGAGTGGCACATTTCTTGCCACATAAGCTTCTTTGTAGGGATAGTCGCTGTAATCAAATGGGTTGGTTCCATCCGTCCATTATAATGTATATATAGGGAGCTTCATATAATAGGTGTTAAAATTGGCAACTAGGGCCAAACTCCACGTGGGTCATCTTATTTATGACAACTAATATTTTTCTTGGATTCCTCTCTTCGAGAGGTGTAAGGTTGATCCAAAGATCATCTGATTCCGAAATGTATTTATGGAGATATGAATTTATTTGTATTATTTGACAATTTGTCAAGGTCGGCCAGCAAGCAAATTGCCCCAACTCAACCTCAACGTGGGGCATTATAAATAGAGGAGGCCTCAAGTCATTTGTTACACACATCTCACTTGATCTCTCTCTCCACATGTTTTGGGTTTGTCTTCTCTCAAGGAAGACTTTGTGGAAAGAGCCATCAAAGAGAGTCCTAGCTGCTGCTCGGTTGTGCCCTGGACGCAGTCAAGGAAGGTCTAATGCTGCCCTAGATGCAGTCAAGGAAGGTCTAATGCTGCCCTAGCCGCAGTCAAAAAGAAGGCTCCTATACGCTGTCTAGAGGAAGCCTATATCCGCGGTTGAAGAAGGCTCTAATACGTTAACAAAAAGTGCCCTAATCCGCTGTCAAAGAGGAGACCTATACGCAACTCAAAGAGGAGACCTATACGCAGTCTAAACAGGCTCCTATACCCTGTCAAGAAAAGGCCTAATATGCAGCTTAGAATGAAGCCCTAGTCGTAGTTTTGTGAAGCCCTTATTTTGCAGCAAAGGAGACACTTATTCACAGTTGATGGAGAGTCTTAGCATCTGTTAACAAAGCCTAGATTTGGTCACAGTCAAGGAGGCATCATACGAAGGCCTAATCTGCAGCTAGTAAGGGACGTTAGGGTCACTATCCATAACCAACAAGGGAACCCTAGCCGCAGCAAAGGAGGGACCTTAGCCGCAGCCAAAAGAAACCCCAACACAACAGGAAGTAGCGTAAAAGCATCATGGTCAGATTGTTGTAGGTGACAACACAATGATAGAGGTTGTTCCAGGTATGGGTTAAAGTCTGCCTTCAAGGAATGAGAGCCACAGTCATAAGTGAGGCTGTGTGTTGAAGAATGCCCTCAGACTTAGATTAGATCTATGCAGGGCTAATTTCATACGCAGATTGGGTGCTAGCATTAAGTCAAGTTCTTGCAGTCCCACAATAATACTTTGATGATGTTTGTGTAACTGTTTTGAGGACATTTACTACAGTGTTGCTATGTGCTTGGCCACATGCCATAGCACCATAGCAAGGATTTATTAGGGCTACTCTCTTAGGGCTGTTTGGAATGAAGGAAGTTTAAGTCAACTTCAGGTGCCCTTATCAGATCAACAATTCATCACAATCAAGGGAATTTAGGGCTGCATATTGTGCCCTAACTAGAATTGCTGAAGCAGCTAGCAGTCGAAGGAATGTTGCATCAAGATATGCTACAACACTCTTAATGATTGAAGGCTGTCATAATGATGTACTTTCTAATGCTTTCATAAAATCTCAGATTTGTATATTTGTACTATCTCTCTCTGCTAAACTATTGAAGAATATAAGAAGATCTGATCAAGGGTTTCCCCACATTGGGGTATGTCCCTGGCTGGTGCCACATCTTGTGTCCTCTTGTCTTGGCTTGTCTTCTACTATTTATGCTTTTGTTTTATCCGCACTTTACTATCATCCTGATGTGATTGCTAATTTGAATATTGGCATTGGGCTAATATGAAAAATTGAAGTACATTGCTCTTAGCATAGAACATACCAAAAATTAACATGGTATCAGAGTTGAGGTGAAGACAAAGCCTAAGCAAGAGTGAAATAGCAATCGCCGAAGACAGTTGGACAAGGTCAAAGGCTCAATGGGTTCCTCATCCCACTTCCCGGCTGAAGACAAGCTCCGTGAAAAGTCTGACTATCATGGATGGAAGATGTCTCTTGATATTAGAACAAGAAGTGCTGGATTATGTGAAGGGTAAAATCCCTGAGCCTCCATCAAATGCACCAGCTGCTACAAAGAACAAGTACACCAAGGGTGAAGTCAAAGCGAAGAAGATTATCAGAGATTCCATTGACAAGCGTCTGGTGGCCTACATCTTCGATCTAAACATCTCCAAGGAGATCTACGACAGATTGGTAAGCATGTTCAAGGTTAGTGATGTGTAGAAATTTCTCATTTCCCACCCCGGTATTCAGTTTCTTCTTATTTCTCCTATGTAGTTAAATGCCCTTTCCCATAACCATACATTTAACAAGCTGGAAAAAAAATAAATTTGCTGAAAACACAAATTCTGGAAATTTTACAGAATGCTAGAAATTGCAGAAATAAAAATCAGCAGTAATAAACAGCCATTAAAACACATTTAAACACTGAGATTTTTGGTCAATGTGACCCTGGAAAAACCCCCTACAACTCTTGGGGAAAAATAGTTTTAGATCTCTTCTTTATTTCTGGAAAATGCCTTTTTACAGTAAGAGAAATATTCAGCAAAAATCAGCAAGCAAACTTTTACAGCTTATCTCAGCTTTGCTGAAACTCAGCCTTGCTGAAACTCCGCCTTGCTGAAACTCCGCCCTTCTGAAACTCCACTGTACAGACTTGCTGAAACTCCGCTCTGCTGAAACTCCGCTGCTGAAATTCCGCAGCTCACTGTCCAGAAATCTCCCTTGCTCTCTTGCTCTCCTCTCAATCTGCTCATGAAAGAATGAATGACCTTTTCCTCCTTTAATATAACCCCAAGTGACTTTTGGGTGATCCCTAAATCCAATGGCTGAAATAGATTGAGATCTAAGGCTGAGATTAAATGCTCATTTAAATCTCACGTTTTATTTTTTAATTCACCCCACTTTAATAAAGACCCACTTAGTCATTTATTTCCAAAGTCACTTTTCCTTTCTAATTTTTCATTGACTTTATAAAAGTCACTTTAAAATTAGACTTAGTAACTTTATCACTTAAAGTCACTTTTAAATTAGATTTAACTTTATAAAATTATAAAGTCACTTTAGGAGAAAAATTAAATTCTTTTGGACACTTTTCCCTAGCCCAAAGATTAAAGCCTAAGGGAACCACCTGTCCTCCGGTACCAAATTTAAACACTCCCTCTTACCGAGGAAGGTGTTCCTCACCACACCCATCTTGTCTCTGAAGTAGACATGCTTGCCCCGTGGTAAGGCTTTGGTAAGAATATCTGCAACCTGCTCATCAGTGGAAATATACTCAAGCTTCACAGCTCCCTTCTGAACATAGTCTCTGATGAAATGATATCTGATCCCGATATGCTTTGAACTTTCATGAAATACTGGATTCTCCGTGAGTTTAATGCAACTCTGATTATCACAGTAAATCACTGAAGGTCTCAACGGCAGACCAAATAAGCCAAACAACATCTTGCGAAGCCAGATAGCCTCACAACTAGCTAGACTGGCTGCCATATACTCTGCTTCCGCTGAACTCAATGCTACTGACTGCTGCTTCCGGCTGAACCATGACACTACTGCTGAACCCAACCCAAAACAACGCCCCGAAGTGCTCTTCCTATCAGAAGCACAACCTGCCCAATCAGAATCAGTGTATCCTGCCAATCTCACTCCATCTCCCTGCCTGTAGTGCAGACCATAATCCACTGTCCCCTGCAAGTACCGCAAAATGTGTTTTGCAGCCACCCATTGAACCTTCCTAGGCTCACACATAAACTGATTCATCGTGTTGATTGCAAAACAGATATCTGGTCTATTGTTGACCAAATACATCAAGGAAACAATCAGCTGCCTGTACAATGTGGGATCCACCAACTCGGAATCCGAAGCATGAAGCTTCTTCCAGTTGGTGATCATCGGTGTCGACATGCGTCTACAATCCTCCATGTGGAATCTGCTAAGGATGTCCACAATATACTTCCCCTGCCCTAGGAAGAAATGCCCCTCCTCCTGCCACACCTCCAAGCCCAAAAAGTAATGCATCAAGCCGATGTCCTTCATCTCAAACTACGTCGCAAGATCTCTCTTGCAGTGCTCTATGAGTCTCTTTGCACCTGTAATGACCAAGTCATTAACATACAACACCAGAATGAGAGGCTCCTCACCAATCACAATAAAGTAAAGGTTCGGATCTGCCTCACTCTTTGTGGAACCCATCCCCTGCAAATATGTATCTATCCTGGAGTACCAAGCTCTGGGAGGTTGCTTCAGGCCATAAAGGGCCTTCTTCAGTCTGCACACATGGGACTCCTTCCCATGCACCTCAAAGCCCTGTGGCTGCTCAATGTACACCTCCTCCTGTATGAAGCCATTGAGAAATGCAGTCTTCACATCCATCTAGTGGATCTTCCAACCCATCTCTGCTGCTATCGATATAATGGAGCGGATCAAAGTATATCGAGCCACGGGAGCGAAGGTCTCCTCATAATCAACTCCCTCTACCTGGGAGAACCCTCTAGCCACAAACCTTGCTTTGAATTTCTCAATGCTGCCATCTGCAGCATGCTTTACCTTGTAAAGCCATCTGGAAGTAACCACAGATTTGCCCTCAGGCCTCGGCACCACCTCCCAAACATCATTCTTCATGATAGAAGAATATTCCTCCTGCATGGCCTCTCTCCAGACCTGCTGGCTAGCTGCCTCCTCATAGCTAGAAGGCTTAGAGTCAAGGATGCTGGTAACCATCGCCATATAGCTACAAAACCTCTCAGGTGGTCTACTCTCTCTGACCGACCTCTTCGGCTTAGCAACAGATGAGGCATCTCTCAAGGTGTCCTGAAGCCACTTGGGCCTCCTCTTCCCTGAGCGCACTTCTCCCACTGGAGAATGAAACTCCTCCTCATCATCATCAGGAGCCTGAACTCCTGACTGTCTGTCTGCTGTCCTCCTGCCTGCACCTGAACCTGTACAAGCTGAGGTACCGTGTGAACTGTCCATCAGTGGACTCCCAAGTGAACTGCTCTGCATGCTGCCCGGAGCACCACCCCTCTGGCTCGGTGAGCCACTGCTCATTGACGGACTTGACATCCTCATAGATGTACCTCATGATCCTCCTGATCCTCTTGATCCCTGCCCACTGGATCCCTGTGACTGACTCAATTGCTGCTGAGGGTCTGGCTGATCTAGATACTCTAACTCCCGTGACCTCCTAAAGGCCCTGTCCTCCTCGAACTTCACATCCCGTCTGACAACAACTCTCCTCTGTGCAGGAATGTAAATCTGAAAGGCCTTTGAGGTCTCACTGTAGCCCACAAAGACTGTGTTTAAAAACCACTCTAGGGCAGCCTGGAAAAGAGGTAGGGGGAATCCACTTTCAGCTAGTGCCACCTTCTCCAAACATGAGTTTACAAATTAGATGGAAGACCTTAAAAGTGAGGTGAGACAGACCATTGCCATGCAATTGGATACTTTTCGAATCCAACAGAAGAAAGAGGAAGCCCACTCTACAAACCAGTGCCCAACCTTACCCGGACTTAAAGCTGTGTACCAAGGGGCTGAAGGAGCCACTGAACCACTCTACTTCCTCAACCAAAGGAGGCCACATGGATCCAGACCTTACCAACAGGGGATGTAAGGGACATCCCAAACGTATTACAACCCCAACCAATCCATTCACATACCTTCTTGGGGTCCCCCTGCTCATCCTTCTTGGTCCGCACCCCCTCCTTGGTCATATCCACCTCAATACCATACTCAACCTGCTGCTCATTCGTTTCGTTCTCATGTTCAGCCACAACCTCACTGGAATACACCGCAAAAAGGGTGGAGGCCCTAGTACAACTCTCCTCCCGCCATTTTGCCTCCACCACCTGCTCAACCACAACCATTACCTCCTGCTCCTCCAAGACAACCCGAGATGCCTGCTCAACCGAACCCAAACCCCAATAACAGACAGGCCTGGCAGGTATATACTAGAGAGACAACATGCCCTACCTATGCAGTGGAGATTCAGGAGATCAACCTACGATCTGGGAAGCTCCTCTCAGATAGCCAACCTCCTCCTAAGTAGGATGAAGCAAAGGAATAGGAAAGTGAACCCAAAGCCATTCCACCCTTTCCTGAGAGACTAACTGGAAACACACAACCAAACCCAAAAGAGACTGAAATTTTGGGAGAACTTAAACAACTGTGTGTAAAAATACCACTTCTCCAGGCCAACAAAGATGTACCAATCTACAACAAATTGATCAAAGATAAGTGTTTCAGGCACCCAGGCAGGCGCAAGAGAGATGCCCCAACTATCAATGTCATAGGACAATTGTCCGACCTAATGTTGGGACAAGTAATCTGTCCAAAATATTTGGACCCTGGGAGTCTTGTAGTGGATGTCCACATCAATGGCACCATAATCCCCCACACCCTGATTGATCTAGGGGCTGCCATTAATGTGATGACCAGGGACACTATGCTCAAACTTAACCTTCAGGGTTCCCTGAGAAAGACCTCGACAGTACTGCAGTTAGCAGACTCCAACATGACTCCCGAAGGGATTGTGGAAGATGTCCTGGTCTCTGTTGATTCTTGGGAGTACCCTACGGACTTTTTGGTCCTTCAGCCAAAGGAAAAACTCACTGGATACCCCCTCATTTTGGGAAGGCCTTGGTTAGCTACTGCAGATGCTTACATCAGTTGTCGAGCTGGGAGCATGACCATTAAGAATGGGCCAATGTCCAAATAGCTAGTCCTATATCCTCTTGCCCAACCTTTGCTCGAACATGTCTTACCTCTCTGGTTGGAGGAGGAAGATGAGGATGAAGTCTACTCTGCACCAGTGTGCACCGTGGAAGCCACCAGGGGAGGTCCTCAAACCAAGGATGACTTTATTGAGAATTTAATTCAAAATCCACCTCCCAGTGTGCTGCCCTTAGAAGAGTTGGTAGGAGACACCCAAGCTAATACTTTAGTGGATCTCTGTGTAGCTGATCCGACCTCTTCTTGAGTGAAGAATGTGGAATTTGGCCCTGAAAGAACCTTGAAGATCAACTCATCCCTATCTCCCTCTCAAGAGAAGGAGCTGTGTAGCTTATTGAACTGCCATTTGGATGCTTTTGCTTGGAGCTATAAGGAGATGAAGGGAGTCCACCCTTCAGTCCGTACCCATCACATTTACATTAAAGAGGATTGTAAACCAGTCAGGCAGCCGCATAGGAGAATGAATCCAGCCCTTAAGGACATTGTCAAAGAAGAATTGCAAAAGTTGTTGGATGCAGGGTTCATCTACCCCATCACTGATAGCGAGTGGGTTTTTCCTCTGGTGCTTGTGCCCAAGAAAAACGGGAAGTGGAGAATCTGTGTATATTATCGAGAACTTAACAAAGCTATCAAGAAGGACCATTTCCCTTTGCCTTTCATAGATCAAGTGTTAGATGGCCTGGCAGGGAAGAAGTTCTTTTCCTTCCTAGATGGGTTTAGCGGGTATAATCAGATCCAAATCAGCCCAGAAGACCAAGATAAGACCAATTTCACTTGTCCATGGGGTACCTTTGCCTACCGGGTCCTTCCCTTTGGGTTATGCAACACCCCTGCCACTTTCCAGAGAGCAGTGCTGAGCATATTTGCTGAGTTGGTTCATGATTCAGTGGAAATCTATATGGATGACTTTATTCCTTATGGGTCCAATTTCCAAGAAGCAGTGACTAACCTGGGAAAAGTTTTAACCAAGTGTGTTGAAATGAACATGTCCCTCAGTCCTGAAAAATGTGAATTCCTGATGACTGAAGGGACCGTGCCAGGTCATACAATTTCTCAGCAAGGATTACAGGTGGATCCTAACAAGATTGCTATCATCCAAAGGGTTCCACCTCCTCAAAAGGTAAGGGATGTTCGGAGTTTTTTAGGCTTAGCGGGATATTATAGAAGGTTCATTAAAGATTTCAGTAAGCTAGCCTCTCCATTGTTTGGTCTTTTGGGGAAAGATGTTGAGTTTATATGGACTGACAGCTGTCAAGAGGCTCTGGATGTGTTGAAGAATAAGTTGGTAACTGCCCCAATCTTGAGAGGTCCAAACTGGGCCCTACCTTTCAACATTCACACGGATGCCTTGAACAAAGCCATAGGAGCAGCATTAGGACAAGTTGAAGAGAAGCTACCGTATGCCATATATTTTGTCAGTAAAAACCTGTCCAAGGCAAAATTAAACTATACTGTAACCGAGAAGGAGCTCCTAGCTGTAGTCCATTCCCTAAACAAGTTCAGATTTCAGTTGAATTTATTTTTATCTTTTTTTTAGAGGACAACGACTATGCTAGATGTATGTAAGCTTTTTAGGGTCGTCGAGGCCATGTTGGTCTCGCCTCTGGTTCCTTTAGATATAAATTAGAATAGGGTTGTGAGAACCCTGCCGAAATATGATGAATGTATAAATTGAGTTATCTTAAAGTTATGGAAATTTGGTTTAGTTGTCTGCCTTTCATTTGACATGACTTATGTGATGTTGGTGGTAAATTGATGTGTGAAATCTAAACATTATGTTTTTTATTTATTATTTCCACTCAAGCCACAATGAGAGGGAAAAGGTTTTAGTAAAAATAGTTCTGGAATTAAACAACACATGATTGTACATAGAGAGACTGTGTCATGGCATGGAATTTTATACTGTAATAGGTGCCAACCTCAACACATGCTATGATCTTCGCAAGAAAATGGGTATTGCTAAGTCTGCAAACTACATTAAGAATCGGTTCAATGTGGGACCTTTTGCTCAAAACAATCATCTTTGTAGAAATGAATGATGAAATCAATGTGATATATCGATGCCACAGGCTTTGGTTTCAATGGCGGCCAAAACAGGAGCGAAGAGACACATAAGGAAATGAATTTAATTAACGTGTATAACAAAAAGAAACAAAATGAAGAAGAAACCGCATGTAAAAGATTACGTGTTATTTTTGTAAATATGGTTGTTGTTGGAATTGTTTTGGAAAATTCTGTTGTTTCTGTTTATAGTTGTTTCCCAAATTAGAAGTGGATATACAAAAAGGTCGAAACCTTAAACGCTCTAGTTTCTTGTCATGGATATTTCAAGGAAACTGACCTATAAATATTCTTATATACCAGTGAGATTAAGCGCCCAACAATTAGAAAAATCAGATTCGTATAATCATGATTATTTTCTCTCTCTAATAATGGAATAAGATAATAGCAAGAGGTGGCATTCAACAGACCTCCATACAACTTTTGCTCTGGTTATCATTGACAATAGCACACCCAACACTTAATGCGGTGCTATAAAGTGTTTTAATGCTATTCTCCAGGACTTTGAAATCTGAGTATGCTCATCTTAAATTATCTTTACACTCTGTTTCAAAGGTGATAACATAAAATAAGTTAGTGGTACTGAGTAGTACCCCAATCTACCAATCAGCTTCATGAGTTGGGTGTTGTGCTTCCATGTGGTGGCAGCACAAGAACGTAAATAATAATACAAACAATTAACCTATTTATTAATATCAATAAGTTATGAATATTATCGAGTTGCTTGAGGGTTGTATCCTATATGACTTAACATGTGCTTATGATAAGCAACAAGGGAGTGCATGACCAAATTATGAGCATTTTCTCATGTCAAAAACCATAGATTTAAGACGTCGTGGAAGGGATATAGTAAAACTTGATGAATAATCGAATAGGTATTAATCCCTACAGTTATATGAAAAAATCTTACAACTAAGTTATTATTGCATGCTTAAGAGCACACAAAAACTATATGCCATAACGACAAGTGGCTTAAAATGATGATGATAGAATTTATTTAAATAAGTATGGTTATGCTATACAAATATGGCATGAAGAATTGATGATATGCTATGTTGCATATGGCTGTTAGAATTTGTTCGTGATTGGCTAAATAAAATTGTTGCCTTGATAATGATGAGATGATGCTCAAATGGTTACCAACAACTTGTATGTTTATTATTTGTGTCATGATTAGATCCCTTTAATGATTGTCAAGACATCATAGTTTAATCTTGGATTTCTTATCCAAAATCAATTACACCCCAGGTTCTCCCACATACAAGGTAATTTATTCTTTGATTTTATCATAGTTTAATTGTAAAATTTTGTAATTATTGCACATATTAAGGCACATCCATGCAACTCATTGTATCCCACAATGAGTCCTACATGCACTCGCACTTTCCAATGTACAATTCATATTCTTCTACTATGTGCATTACTTGTTAAACAGATTAATATTGTCTTAATCTGATGACCATGCTTTGCCATGACTGTCAATTATGTAATTATCTTGTTACAAGCATCTCATTTCAATCATGTCATTGTATCCACATAAGAGTGTTTATCCATAGTTTAAATTTTGTAATTTTTACCATCTATAATAACTTTTTTAATATTAATAACCATGTTATTTTCCCACCTTAGCACTGCTTCATGTAACATACCGAAGTAATTTCTAGTAACCCTATACCATATATGCTCCCCCAGAGCAACATCTTATCATCAATATAAAACCACAACCAATTTGGGGATTGGTCTATATGATGGCAGCATTAGCTTAAACAATATCTATGTTTATCATGACCACATCATGACTTCATCACATATCATCGTCATTCTCAATATCAAGGCCACAATATTATTCAGCTAACCTCGAACAAATTCTAATAGCCATATGCAATATAACATAACATCAATTCTTCATGTCATGTGTGTATATTATAACCATACTTGACCAAAATCTAACGTCATCATTTTAAGCCACTTGTTCATTATGGCATATAGCATGCAATAACAACCAACTTATAAGATTTTTTCACGTGACAACAATGATTAATATCCTTCAGTTTTCTTATCCAACCCGACTCTATCTTTTTCAAAATAACTCAATTCTATTGTTTTAAACATCATAAACATACTCATAAGTTGTTCATGCATACTTTGCCTGCTTATCATTAGCACTTTATATATATATTATATGCACACAAAGGTTAGGGTACCGGCGCTCAACCAACTCGAGAATGTTCATAACTTGTTGACAATGATAAATAGGTTAATTGTTTGTATTATTCTTCACGTTTTGCTGCCACCACATGGCAGTGCAACACCCTCCTTATGCAGTATAAGCCTCAGTTAATTAATTTGCATTAACATAGCAATATGTGCAAGGGGTATTTGTGAGGAAATGTTCTACTTTTTATTTTGAGAGTTGAGTTATCTAAATTCATCCCAATATAAGGTGATGTTTACCATGGCGGTTCGATACTTATTTGCATCACCCAAAAGAAAGGATACATCAAACACGCGATTCGCATGTATCAATGTACTAAAATGGGCACTCTGTCAAATTCATGGACTTGTTTTATCCCTCTAAAATACTTAGTTGAATCCTACTATGAGGAGTAATTTGGAGATTAACAAGGCACACAAAATATCTGTGGTAACTTATTCATATGAGTAGCTTTTATTGCAATCAAATGCTTGCCTATTATAGTCTCAAAATTGGAAAAGCTACATAAAGTCCAAACTCATCTCTATATTGACTTTAATGAATTAAAACAATTTATTGAGTCTTGGCAGCATCTGGTCAACCCGGGAGAAAAAATCAATGCATGAAGTGATATGTGCACGGAGTACGTATTAACTTGGAGCTGTCTAACTAAATTTGCAGACTTAAACAATATCCGTGTCCTTGCGAAGATTGTTAACATGTTTTGAGTATCAGCCATTTCTAATCGACATATGATTTCATTATTAACGACATTATTCATTGTGAAACAACCGGGGTGACTGAGAGGTCAAACACAAATTTTGATTTCATAGATTTTTCTCTACAAGTAACAACATGTCGTCTTGCCAAAGGAAGCTTACAATAAACTGTATATGAGAAATTTTTAGAGCAACGTGTTCTTGTATTTATAAAGATCTCGGTATTCCTGAATGTTGCATACAACAAATAATATTCTTTAGTTACATAGTCTCAAAACTATTATTTAGTTTCATAGTCTCAAATCAAGGTTACTAACTACATGATCTTTCTCTGGTGCTTTCCACCAGTTACAATAACAGAAATCATTAGTTTTTTCAAATTTATTTTACACAGATTATTCCAAAGTCACAGATGATTTCACTTAATGAAACCTTCGAATTTCATAAATTAAACATAGAAAGACTCTTCTGGGTAACACAAAACCCCCTTTTCATTTGAGATTTGCGATCTCATGGGCATTTATCTAAATTCGAAACAATAATGTTCACGCGTAATACCATCAATAGAAAAGAGGGAATATATATTCATCTGATTTAGATTCTAATAAAACATCATAATGAAATGAATAACCACCCACACACTCTATGTATTTGTCACAACCATTATCAAAAACAAATCATGGGACATCGATATCAACACCTCGATTCCCTTATCACAAACATTTGTTTTCTGCAAACTAACTAGTACAACTGTGAGGTTTCATAGTGGATTAATTCTATGAATTATGAGTGATGTCTCATCTTATCTCGCGTCAAACACAATTATTCAACGGGTAATACAGTCAACAGGAAAAATACATATATTTCCAATTTCGATACTAATAAAATTATCAGAAAAATAAAGGAAAGAATACTCATGCCATCTTCGACTCTACAAAACTGATGGAATGATCCTCCTTCTTTTACACTTACGGTTGAGGGTAAGCAGTTTCCTGCTTATAGCCTCTTAAATTCCTACAATAATTAGGCTCGACTCTCACAGCTTGAGAACAAGATAGCTCAACCAAGGATCGATTTGGCTTATTTAATGATGTGTAGCTTCTACGCATTGGAGGATAAGGCTCACGATAGAAGGTGAGGATAAACATTATCCTTTTCCTGACGATGTTTATCGCTTTGAATAAGATGGTGATTTTCCTAATTTGACTAGGGTGTGGATAATCATTATCCCAACACCTTTAACTCACCATAAACAACAGGCACAACTGAGTTTTTCATCTTTTCTTCAATCTTTCCATAGAACCCGTATTGTTGGCTTTTTTTGGCCAACTCACATACCTCCGACTCTATGATACATCAGAGACGTACAAAGGAAACCGCAGTGTTGCGGCCTTTTCTTCAGCATCTAAAAGAAAAAAAAAGGGATCGTGCCTTCCCTTCTCTTTTACTTTGGTACACACGATTGCTTTACCACAAAGCATGGGTCGAGAATCACCCAAACCGATGTGCACGTTATTTGAAAAACCTTTTAATGTCAGTCGAAGGTTAAAAAAAAATGTTGCTTTATCCCTTCAAACTTGTGATAAACGTCTATAAGGCAACATTCAAAAAAGAAGGAACAACAATATTATCCAATACTACTTTTTACCAACGTTTTAATGGATACCGTTATTATATATGTAAGCATGGAGTTGACTTTTGGGACAATACCTCTTCAGATCATTGGATGAGGTCGAGTTTTCATGGGTGTTTCGAAAGCCGTGGATAAGGTCGAACATATCTAAATCTAGATGGGTAATGGAATGAACCCCTTTCGGCGGTGTCGCCTTCTAATTTTTGCACAAGGGGTTAGCGATTACTATCATCATTGGAAAGCATATGTATGATCAACAAACAAAGGGACCACTTTTCGGTGATTCCATCCAGAAAGTAACGCTTTCAAAAAATATGACAGCGCATGAGGAACAAGAATCACACCCATGCCTCCAGCGCCAAGCCATCAGAAAAGAAGTGCCATATGTCGAGTCGCACGCCTACTCTCCTCTAGCAACGCATGAGGAACGAAAGCAGTACAACCAACTCATCAAGCAAGCAATACCTTGACAATCACACGTCTTTCTGTTGATTATAACATTTAACTCTCACGTAACCTATCCTCTTCTTCTGTCAACGGGTCGAGGAGTTTCCCATCCATCCAACATTGCATACTGAACCATTTGTAAACCGAATCGTAAATGCAAATGTAGAACATTTGTCCTCTTGTTTTGAGAGTTGAACAACTTGACCTAATTCTCGATCTAAATTGTCTACATGCAACCCTATGGCATCAACATCGCCGGGTGGAGACCTCTATTATATACAATCTCCATATGTGATTTTCGTAGATTATGGCTTCCAAGGAAACTTCGAAGAACATGGTTCAAAAGTGTTGATAAACTTCCAAAAAATGTTGGGGACAAGCACTATGATGGCCTCTTTCCCTTCGGTTTTGGATTGACCACAACAGTGGCTGGAAATCTGTGGTTATTTAAGAATTTTGACTCTTTTTAATAAAGAATAGCTCTCTTTCAATATAATGTCGTTCATATACAGTGAATTAGCAATCTTTGATTGCAATGGCATGGGTTTAAAATTGTTTTATGTTTCAAAAGTCAATGGCATACAACATCGTCATATGATATGAAATTCTTCGTGTAAAATGGTGGATATTTCTTGAGGTTAAATAATACACAAAACCTTAAGACATCTTTAATTTATACTGGTAATGAGCCAAATGGAAAAGTAAATGTTGATTCATAGTCAAATTTCAACCTTGGCCACATGCAAAGTGAAATCTCATACTACACGATGTAGTAGAACTTGAGTTCTTCCAGTGGTCCATCTCGGCAAGATGTATGAGAAAATTATACAGTCATCCAATCATACGATTTAGTAATAAAGCCATTGTCATTCGCGGAGGCATGGCTCAAATGACTCATTTTACGAGTTTGTTATCAGTGAAGGCGCACTGCTTATAGTCGAGGCTTGAAAAGATAGCAGTTAAGTTAGACCTTTAATTCTTAGGTCTTAGATTGATTTTTCTTCTAGGTCATGAGTCACTTAATGGACGAGTACTGAGACATGGGACCTTAGTGAAGACTCTGTTCACATCTTAACATGCGCATTTAATGTCTTTATATGAACCGTATGCATGAAAACCCTCATTAGTTTTAAATGCTTTAAAATACTAACATGTTATATATATTGATAATAACCATGTTAATATTTGAATTCCTCATTTAGGAATCCTATTTTCTGGGATGACAAGAACATATTCTACGTTTCAAACTTCACTTTTTGAAACTTCACATTTTGGGTTATTTTTATTATTTAGTTTTTCTTTTTGAAACATTTCCTTTCGAATGATTATGACGAGTTTGGAGGGATCGAAGAAAATCTGGGGCACTGGGTGCGTTGGTCATGTTGCTTTATTCCTCCTGCGCTACTAGAGAAAGAAGTGTTTTTCTTTCGATTGAGATTAGAAGGTTTCTCAAATAGCATGTACACCGGGTTGAGTGGTTCTGGACCCAAGAATTATGGATAAAAGCAATGATGCATGCCGATCGGGTGGCTGAACTGTCATAGCTCGTTGTTTCCTTTGTCAATTATTCACTGACATGGAAGGCGTCGGGTTGGGATAATGATTATCCTTAGTCGGATTAAGTAAAAACATCCTCATGATCAGATAAAATCTAGAACCTAGGATAACATATATCCCCACTATGTGCCTTATCCTCTAATGCGTAGAGGCTACGCATCATTAAATAAACCAACTCGATCCTGAATGAATTACCTTGCTCTATACTGTGAGTGTCGAGCCTAATTTATGCATGAGTTTAAGAGGTTATAAGCAAGAGACTTCTCATAAATGAGTGAGCAAGATCGGTCTCTATATACCTCGTTATGCTCTGCCGACAGCATGGGTAAGTATTATTTCCTTCAGTCGATTTGGTTATGGTTGAATGAGTTGACAATATTTTAAAAACTATTCTCAAAATCGTCTTTTTTTTTGTGGACATTGCTAGCTCTTCACGCTAGGAAAATTTTGGCAATGTGTGATTGATACACAAAGGTGGAATGCGTGCTAATTAGAAAACTACACGACAGTAGAATGTGTGTTAGTTGGAAACTGTACAACGTTCTCTGGTAGGGTAAGGAAGCTCGATGTCTACACCCACTTTAATGAGGCTTGGTATTTACCATTTTCATGTCAAAATTGTTGTATTGTATCTTAAGGGGATGGGCTTAGGAAGGGTAAGTAGCTTATATGGAGGTCGTCAATTAATGGTGAGGTAGGGCAATGAGAGGCAAAGGTGGTATAAAGAGATTAAAGCATGGATTAGATGGGTCTTAACCTTTATTCGAGGACGAGTAAAGCTTTGTGGTACTAATCATGATGAGTGCCTACGTGCTACATGCATGGCTTCTAAAACGTTTTCTTGGCTATATCCTCACACTGGTAAAGTAATTACATTATGTTGGTGAGGAAAAGAGAGGGTGATATCTCGAATAATTCTGATTATGCATGCTTTAGGGAAATCCAAGCTAGGGATTTTCCTGTCTAAGAATATAGCATATCCATTGTAAGGATAGATATTCCTCTGGATGTGTCTGCATATAAATATTCTGGATATGTCCCATTTAGGTATGAGGTGAGTATATCTGGATCATCTGTCCTTAGTAAATCTTTGCTTGGGCAGGTAATAGAGGCAAGAGAATTTTGCATTCTAATCAATAAGAGAGTGAAGATCCCTAGTATGGAAACCTTTAACTATCTCTTCACCCTTAAGGATCTCAGCATGCCACCGTTGTATGATTTCTTGACCTTACCAAAGTAAGGGAGATAGAGAACCTTGGCCTCCGGAGGAGACACATTTATTGCCCTAACTATCTAATGATTGCTGCAGTATAAGTAAAAGTAAGTGTTTTATGGCATGTTTGATAAGGCAAATAGGGATCGCCACTCAAAGTGAATTCAATAATATTCTTATCTCATAATTAGGGAATATATGTCGACAATAACTTGGTGGTGGGGTCTTGCTCAAGCATCTTACTTCTGTCAAATTCCTGAGAGGGATAATTTTCTTGGTGGTAGGTCTTGCTTAAGGCTCTAGCTTTTTTGATTTATAAGAAGAGGGGAAAGCTCCGTAGGACAAATCATGGTAAGGTGTACCCCTTTTGGTCATAATTTAAAAGACTAGATAGGTACATTAGGCTTTTCCCTGGGGGATCAATACAATGATAGAACTAGATTGCTTAAGTAGGAAAAGGAGGAACCGATTTGGTGAGTTCAAATAGCATAAGTTTATCAAGGATAATAAACTTCTGGATATTTAATCAATGATTTCGTTTTCAAATCCGACTATTCAATTCAATATGATTTGGGGCGAGATGATGTTGTGAAACTTGATCGTGTAGTTTTTAAACGCATTTACGAAAAACTAGGGAAACTCCCTAGAAGATCTTAGATATGATTGCTAATCACGCATTTACCAGTCTAGCTTGCAATGTTTCTCTTATGCGCAAGCATAGGCTATAGCAGTTGACCAAGATTCATAAGCAAGATCCAAAGCTAGTTGTTTAACTTGAACCAAAAGGATAAGAAGCATGAGAGGAAGAGATCGAAGCAAGAGTTTAAGGTCCCTATTCCTTTGCAAGTGACCTTGTTTACCCCAAATCCATTGTTCCACCCACTGCAGAGAAAAGGGTGGCTTGCGCTTTTCCGGTTTGTTGAAGTACGTGGTAGGCCCGAAGCCATTAGGGAACAAGCATAGAACCAAGCTAAGTCACCATGTTCATGTTCGTGTTCGTGTTCGAATTCGGCGACCTTGAAATTCGAATAAAGTTCGGCACCTAAAATTTTGCAAATAAAGTTCGACATATAGAAATTTGGAAAAAAATGTATATATATATATATAATCAATTTAAAGTCAAATTTCAAATTCCATAATGCACATTGCAAACACATTGGATTATTGCTCAAACATTTAAATCATTTCCACATATAATTTTATAAACGATGAATGCGAGTGCCAATAAAGAACCAACTTCCATACATAGTAAACAAGGTGAGAAATTCATAATAGACATTGGCACCCATATCAAATTGAACAAAACCATGGGCCATATCAGATTTCATATATTGAAAAACAATCTGATAAAAAAGTATTCAAAATATATAAACTCGAAAGTTTAAAGTAGTTGGTAGTTTTAGATATTTGTTCATGCAAAAAGTAAACTAGAAGTCTAAAACGAGAACACAAGTTTTATTCTTGATGTTCTCGTGGCCCACTTGTTATATCAAAAAGTTCTATATCGTCAAGAGCAATAGTAGCTATGAATCTGCTAGTTGCTTCAGCGTTAGATTCATCACTCAATTCCCTGCCAATGTCAATATCAATGTAAAAATCAGCTTCATCCCTTGATGCATTTGGAACAGGATTGATCCATGGAGTAGAGGAATTGGATGACTCTTTAGCCACATTTTTCAAAGCCAACTACAAGTTACTACGAACATAAATAAGATCTTCTAATCTTCCAGATAACAATCTATTTCTGTGAAAATTCCTAGATCTAACAATCTCAAGAATCCTACCACAACCAGTTGAATCTACTTCACCTAGATTGTAAATTACATTACAAACTTATTTTAGATTTCTTCTTGAAATTTTGAAGTAAATTACTGAAGCCGTCTACACCAAATTAAATATGGTTCTGAAACATAGAAATTGAGAAAGGAAATACAAACAAATAGGACACCGTTATTTTTGGACAAATGTCCCCGGAAAAACCGAATGTGGGAAAATCGGTGCAACAATTATGAGGGTTTATTATTATTATGCAGTAGCAAATTCTGAATACATCGTTGAATACCTAACAGGGTTATTCAGTGATAGAGAGAAACACTAGCAGAAGCTTAGTGAGATTACCTCACATAATCACTGAGAAAAAGTCCTTGCTGTTCCGGCTGCTGGATAAGGTGCCTCTACGCTGTCCCAACTTCAACCCTCTTAGGCGCAACGTCACCCAACTGGGAATCGATTAGTAGCCCAGAGTCACCGCACTCAGCCTCCCGGTCTCACACCTCGACTTCCGACTGCTAAAACTGACTCTCTGCTCTGATTTTCGACTTCCTCTCTCTCCCTCTACGCTTCTTCTACGTGGCCCTTCTGACCTTCTGCGTCAAGGCTACTAGATCACTCTCTGCCTCTCTCCGCTGATGATTCTCCGGCTGAGAATCCCTCTCTTCGGAAACTGCTATCCCTGCCCCTCAACTGTAAGAAATCTCCTCAATCAAATTTTCGTCCTGAGAACTTCTCACTTTAGAAATTCAACGACCTAGATTAACTCCTAATCAAAGGCTCAGATTGTTTTGGCTTGATCTCCGTCTTCTTCTGGAAGTTAAACCCATAATTAGATTAATACCCATTAATATTTTAATTTTCCTAAGTTTAGACTTATGAATCCCATTAAAAATATTAATTATTTTAATATAATCGTCTTTGGGTGGAATTTTCCAAAATGGTTTCTAGGTTCTTTGGAATGCATGTGCCCAAGCCTCCTTGCAAAATTTGAGGCTTAGAGCGCATCTGATGCTACCCCAAATCAACACTTCCTCTTAACGAGGAATGTGCTCTAGCAATATACTGTTGCTGCATACTGCTCTGACTCTGAAGCATTGTCCTCTACGCTGCTGATGTTTGACATGCTGTCCACCAACTACTGCGTTGTTGCTGTAACTTTATTGCTGCTTTTGACACTGCCACTACCAATGCTACATCTGTACTACAACTCCCTCTCAAATGCTGCATCTGCTATGCTGCTAGCATTGCCACTGCTAACACTGCATCCGTACTACAACTCAGTTGTTGAGAGAAGCAACTGAAAACATCCAAAATTACTGAACCAACTGTGTTCAGTATGATACCATGTGAATGTTGGAACTGACTGCTTCTAGTCTTTGTGTTGACCCTCTGAATCTATTGTGCTGCTACTGACCTCTACTCTGTGCCATCTGCATTGTTGCCAACTCTGCTCTGCGCTGTTCAGTCTTTGGCGCTCCTAGTCACTGCAACTGTCTCCCCGACAGTCATCGGCACCAACCGACACTAGTCCATCCTCCTACTGCAAAACTGGGCTCCCATAGCAAGGTATTGATCCAAGAGGTGGACTCCTCAAGGATCTTGCCCATTTGTAGCTCTTTCGAACTACAACTCCAAATCAACCCACCTCCCTCTTGGAGGTATCTTGACTGTCATGTAGAACTCCTCTTCTTTGATCTTCGCGGCTGCAACCTTAGGATCGTGCTTCTCATCCTTGTCCTTTTTCTTCAAAGGACACTGGGATGCATAATGGCCCATCGTGCCACAGCTGAAACACTTCAGCTTGGAGACGTCCTTCTTTCCTCAATGTTGCCCCTACTGCCCCTTTGATGCAAGGGCTACATTCTCCTCCTCCTCCTTGGGCTTCGACCCACTGCTGTTTTTGCTTCCGTCAAGTTTGAATTTGACCAGGTCTCTCCTTAGCGCTTCTTGTTTCAGAGCTACCCACATCTCATCCCAATTAGGCAATGTTGCTCTGCCTAGGATACTCTGGACAAAGACTTGCCATTCATCTGAGACAAAAGTTAGGGTCAGTCTCACTAACTCTGAATCCTGAGGTGGTTTCCCTACAGTCGACAACTCATCACGGGTCTCTTTTAGCTTTGTGAGGAATGGATTCACACGTTCTCCCTTCTGCATTTGCGCAGATCTCAACTTTTGCTTTAAGTACATCTTCTGCTGCTCGGAAGATCCCCGATACAACGTGGCCAAGGCATCCCGCATCTCCTTAGCAGTTGCTCTGCTAGCAACGTGGCATACCACATGATCCTTGACTCCAGCCAAGATCATCCTCTTGGCCATTGACATCTCAGCGTTGTACTTCTTTAGCAGATCTGCATCCGCAGGTTCAGCTACCACACTATCAACATATGTCTTGAGGGCATGCTCATTTAAAAGGAAAGACATTCTAGCCTTCCAGATGACATAGTTGGAAGCTCCGTCCAACCTATCTTGATCCCTCAAGCCACTGGTTGCCATATCCTTTGAAAACTGTCGAACAACTCCCTCTTTCTCCCTACTGCGTAGGTTCTAGGTTGGCTTACACACTCTTACGCACTCCTTGATGGAGTTGGTAAGTTTGCTGCTCCTTTGCTTCCTAACAAATGAGAAATATTGATTTCCTAGGCAAGAAATCATTGAGGAACCCTCACTATGTGATCTGCTTCCTTCTTTCGATAGATTTTCTGCCCAACACTCAGCTTGCAGAAAACTGCGTCCCTCTAGCTCTGCGCTGAGGCTCTGCGTGACTCCCTCTGCCTTGGCAAATTCTCGATCCGACAGTCTTACCTCTATGTCAACTCACTCAGAGAGAGACAACCTCGAAAATATAGCACTCCTAGCTAGAACTGCGCAATCCCTCAGGGGATTCGAACTGTTGCTTGCTGCAACAAGTTGGCCGCTTGCTTTAGTGCTAGATCTGCTCTTCCTGTGAAAATTCCTAGATCTAATAATCTCAGGAATCCTACTACAACCAGCTGAATCTACTTCACCTAGATCGTAAATTACATTACAAACTTATTTCAAATTTCTTCTTGAAATATTGAAGTAAATTACTGAAGTAACCTACACCAAATTAACTATGATCATGAAACATAGCAATTGAGCAAGGAAATACAAACACATAGGACATCGTTATTTTTTGGACAAAAGTCCTTGGAAAAACCCAATGCGGGAAAACTAGTGTAGCAATTATGAGGGTTTATTATTATTATGCAGTAGCAAATTCTAAATACATTGCTAAATACATCACAAGTTTATTCAGTTACAAAGAGAAATACTAGCAGAAGCTTAGTGAGATTACCTCACACAATCGCTGAGAAAAAGTCCCGACTGCTGGATGAAGTGCCCCTGGCAGGCTCTACGTTGCCTCTGCGCTGCCTCTACGTTGTCCCAGCGTCAACCCTCTCAGGCACAACGTCACCCAATTGGGGAATCGATTAGTAGCCCATAGTCGCTACTCTCAGCCTCCCGGTCTCACACCCCAACTTCCGACGGCTGAAACTGACTCTTTGCTCTAATTTTCAACTCTCTCTCTTCCTCCGTGCTGCTTCTACGTAGCCCTTCTGGCCCTGCGTCAGTCTTTGTGTCAAGGCTATTGGATCACTCTCTGCCTCTCTCTGCTGATGATTCTCCGGCTAAGGATCTCTCTCTTTGGAAGCTGCTATCCCTGCCCCTCAACTGCAAGAAATATCCTCAATCAAATTTTCCTCTTGAGAACTTCTCACTTCAGAAAATTGGTTTCTTGATCTGTCGATGTGTTTTCCAAATGACCCTCAAATCTCTTCTTATATCTTCCTGTTGGACAACCAACGGCCTAGATTAACTCCTAATCAAAGGCTCAGATTGTTTTGGCTTGATCTCCGGCTTCTTGTAGAAGTTATACCCGCAATTAGATTAATAACCATTAATATTCTAATTTTCCTAAGTTTAGACTTAAGAACCCCATTAAAAATATTAATTATTTTAATATAATCGTCTCTGGGTGGAATTTCCAAAAACGGTTTCTGGGTTCTTTGGAATGCATGTGCCCAAGCCTCCTTGCAAAATTTGAGGGTTCTTTCGATAGATTTTCTGCCCAACACTTAGCATGTGATTGATGCACTTGATCCTTGGCTTAAGATACGAATTGCAAAATTTTGCAATTCTGGTGCCCTTGATCTATAAAATTCCCACCATACTGCTGGATCACTTATGCTCCTATCATACTTCGCTGATTGTGTTCCAAATAACCCTTCTTCTAACCTATATGCAATTATTGGATCTGACCAAACCTGCAATTATTGGATCTGGTTTAGCTTCTCTATAACCTAGATAAGTCCATTCATGTCCAAATAACATGCTACTACATGTAATGGACTATGCATCATCTTCCATCTTTGATCAATTAAATCCCATATCTCCTGGTAATCAGCTTCCACATTATTAAAAGCATTTGCAATGGCCACTTTGCAACGATCAATGCTTTCATAAACAAAACCCATACAAGGTTTGTCACCATCAACCATGCGGAGCACATTAACAATTGGGCCATATATTTTTAAAACCTTCTTTGCATTTTCTCAAAAGCCATTATTGAGCACACTATTTGTTCCA
The DNA here is from genome assembly GCA_031772625.1 of Pinus tabuliformis. Taxonomy (NCBI): domain Eukaryota; kingdom Viridiplantae; phylum Streptophyta; class Pinopsida; order Pinales; family Pinaceae; genus Pinus; species Pinus tabuliformis. Next base: position 1,529,320,076 of record CM062816.1, read on the forward strand.
CATGTTTCATAGTTTCTTTTGAAAGGGTAGATCTCTCCCACTCAATATTGCAAAAAACAGCTCTTAGGCTTGCTTTTTTCTCAACAACTCTTTTCAAAGTAATATAAAAAGCAGCAAACCTTGTATCACAAGGCATCAACAACTCTTTTGATGCATTCTTCCTATATATGCTCAAAGTGAGACGATGGTTGATGATGAAGTTTGCAATTGTTTTGACTCTTCAAATTGTATTATTGTCTCATTAACCCAAGGAAATGTGGCTAAATCACGCAACATTAAATCCAAGCAGTGAGCTGCACAAGGGGTCCAATAAATGTGATTATACCTTTGCATAATCAGCTTCCCTGTGCCAACACAATTAGATGCATTATCTAGTAATAACATGGACCACATTTTTCTCCCCAGCCTTTTGAATTGCTTCACTTCTGATGTCTTCACTCGATCCATTGCATTTAATGCCTTCAAGAAAAGTACCCCTTCAGGACTATAAACAAGCACATTGATCAATGGGCAATGACACAAAGACCAACCATGACTCAAAATTGTGCATCCTTTATGCTTCCAAGAATCTTTAATTTGAACCAACTTTTCTGTCACCCTGTCACTTGTTTTCTTTAGCAAAGTTGTCCTTAAAGCTTCAAATCCGGGAGGAACATAGCCCTTCACAAAATCAATGGCCTTTTTAATTACATTTTTAAAATATGGACTCCTCGCCACATTAAAGGGAATTGCACATGCATAAAAGAATTCTGCAACAACATCATCAACTTCTTGTCTCTCCACAGGTTTCCAAAATTGATTTAATGTTTTGGTACCACCTGTTTTTACTTGAGTAAAACTTGATCCACCAGTGGTTGAGATTGAATTAATGGTGTTTGAGGAAGACATAGCAATCTCCCTCCCAATTTGCTGCCTCTTATTTTCCCTTTTCTCCTTTTCCATCTTTGAAGTGAAAGTCTTTCTCCACTGTGGTTTTTTGGTCGTCAGAGATCTTAGTGCAGCCTTCAACATCGCCTCCACTTCCGCTGCTAATACTGAGAAGGTGATTCACTGCTCTAGTTAAAGAGCCAGTGAAATTATGTCCATACAACTGACATAAGATTTTTCCCCTCTTTTTTGACAAAATCCATGCTACAACAGTTGATTTTGGGGGTGCTGTTGAAATTTTAAGGTTCTGATTGTTGAAGACTAAGGTGAAACCTAAAATATCTGCAGTTTTTTTTTAATTTATATTTTAATTAGTTTTATATTTTTTTGCAGAATGAAACTATAGTTTATAAAATAAATTTAAACAGTCTAGATCTCTCAAGCTGAAGCCTAAGAGTGCATACACTATTAAAAGAAACCTAAATTTTAGCTACTAAATTGTATATATTAAGTTTTAATTAATAAATAAAAAATGTGCATTTTGACTACCTAGACTGCTCACTGTCGTCCCCTGTCTAGGTCAGATTTGGCTCCTGAGTTTGTGACAGTGTCACTGTGTGGAGGAAGACTGTCTGCGGGTTGCAGTTTGCTATGACGCACTGATGCCAAGAAACAAGAGGCAACAGAGTTGCAGCTCACTGTCACGCTGAGGTTTGAGCAGGAGTCCAGTTGGTTGAAGCCTGAAGGTTCCACAGTCCACTGTGCTGAGCGAGAGGTAGAGAGACTAGTGAGAGGTAGTCCGCAGAGGGTTGGGCATAGCGGTGACGAGCGAGAGAGTGAGGCTGAGGGTCGAGGCTTGGTTTACACGGCGTCACCGATCGGACGGGAGACTGGAGACTGGACAGTGGTCGACGCCACAAGAGGAGACAGGCACAGCCGCACAGCGTAGGGAGTTGGAACTTGGTTACACGAGTGACGGGCCAACGATGTAGGCATTGGGAGTTGGGTCACGAGTGTCTGTGATTTGTGAATGGGTTGTGGGCAAAAATATAAACAAAAGGAAGCCTGGCCGCGACGAAACATAAACGACGATCGGGCGCTGATATATCTATATATATATATATATTAATTGTTAAAATTTATAAAAATGACGGCAAGCCTAACCCTAAGTTCCCAAATTCGAATTTTTTAGACCGAATCAAAGCGAAGGTAAAAAAAAATTTCGGCAAATTAAGTCGATTTTTTTTTCTTCCTGAGTTCGAGTTCAGCATTTGGGTTCGTGTTCGAGGTTGGGTTCGACGTTCATGTTCGGTGAAGAAAATCAAATTTGTTTGAATTTGCTTGAGGTTTGGCGAATTTCGAATCCCAAGGATTAAATTCACTGAACCCGGTGACTTAGAAACCAAGCCTATAACTAGATTGGAATCCCATATACATGCATATACACCTATACCCTCACCATTTACTCTATCAGAACAATAGAACCCAAAACTACTATATACCTTATAGGGAATCCACTTAAAGGTCCATTTCGAAAGCCAACATTCTTCCAGTGATAGCTTATTTAGTCCACCTTTTACAACATCTGCTATGGGCTATGGAAGCATCCAACTGGCATTGTGCTTTTGATGGATATGGCCCATGCTGTGTTTTCTCAAGATAGTCCATTAAGCAAGGGCTGTCTCCTGCTGTCTTATTACTGTCTTACAGTAGTCCATCCTCGGGTTGTCTGTCTCATAGTGTTGTTTTTCATAATTGATGTTCCAGAATGTTCTTTTGTAATTGGCTAGAGTTAGGTTGCTAGAGTTAGGTCAAATTAGAATGTAGAATGACAGAGGGTGCAGGGTTAGCCTAGCTTGATACATAGTGGTTGGAAAGACTGATACAAGTCCACTACCTACTGGATGGGCACAAAAGGAAGGAGCATAGAGATCTAGATTATCTGTGGCTGGGTCCAGATCTTTCTATGGTGCCTATGGTTCCTTATCTCGATGTGTTGCGGTTGAGGCTGGATCTAGAATGTATGCTACCTTTGTTACTTACTTTGTTATTGCCTCTGTGGGTGAGGCTTGCCAAAATGCTTTTCTTGGATGGTGAAAATGTGGGAAAAAGCTAGGAACCAGATTTACAGGTCTGTGATTTGGTAGGAGGTCTAGGTACACATATATCTTCATCATGGTGGGTAAAGATATTATCTATATTAATTACCCATCAGTTGCACTAAAATCTATATGTCATCGAGCACATCCCTAGGTAGCAAGAGTAGTTAAAATGAAGATAGATGTACGAGAAACTTCTTCTATGGTATTGGGCTTTTGAACTGTAATTACTGGTTTGAAATCTTTAACTGTAGCTCAAACTTCAACCCAAGAATATGGAAGTTTATGTGGAATAACACCTCGATTGCAGCTTTAGAATCATAAATTATATACAGGAAACTGATTGCAGCTTTAGGATCATAAACTATATATAGGGAACTGGATCAAGAACCACCACGCAAAGGAATGGCTTTTCCTCTGCTGGTGGTTAACATGCGGGTTATGCCTTTACCCTTGGTGCCTATGCTAGTAGATCAACAACAATTGGGTTTGGAGCAGAATGTAGCTACACCCAATTCATGTGCACGATCAACATGTGTTTCCTTATATGTAAACATAAATAAAGTCAATGCGGTTGCCCTGGTAACTAGCTTTTATGCTTCCATCTATGCCTCTCTATATGCTTGTTATGCTTTTTCTACTAGATCAAATGGAACTGGATCTACACATGCCCTTATTTCTGCTATCTCTACGTTCATTGTCTGTGCTACTTAAACTGATGGTAGTGCACTTGGGTCTTGATCTCAAAATGGAACTGGAAGCTATGCAACTAAATTTGTTGGCATGGGATCTAGATCTATAACTAATGGTTTAGGATCTGTCTCTAATTCTGATCTTATCTTATGCTTCCATTGGCTTTGCCTCTTCTGTTGAAGAAGCTTGTGCCCTCATTTCTATTGCCATCTTTTACTTGGGCTTTGTCTTTGGATTTCAAGTCTCGGGATCTACAATGAATGGACTTCAATCTCCTATGAATGGGGCTAGATCTCGACTACTGAATCTGGATGTGAAGCTCAATCTGTGACTACCTCCATCTCTGTTCCTTCTATCCCCTTTATAGTAGTTGTTGCCCCTAGTATGGGGAGTTCCAGTTTCCCCATCGCTACCTTGCCTAGCATCCTTTCTTGTTTGGGAGTTATTGTCTGCTGATCCAATTCCAGGTAGGGATCCATAAGCCACATTCCATAACTCCCTATTCATCACACCATTATTAATATAAGATTTAGGACATCACCATTATTAATATAAGATTTAGTTTACCATGTATCATCGTTTTTCATTTTCCCATTGAACAAAGGGTCACCGCCAACAGTAAAGGCCATCGCCATAAAATGCAAATATAACTAGTTAGAACCCACCCCAAACACATTTACATAATCCACATAGCCTAAAGACAGTAGTACAACCCACTCTGAAAGTACTCACGGTCCAGAGGCCATGGGATAAGGGGAATAAGTGTCATCCTTTAGTGGCATATAGAGATTGAGCAGATTTAGGCATGGAGACAGATCCAAATACGGATAACGATGCATAAACTAGTTGATTGCTCTATAGGTGTGTATTCATAGAATCTTTATCTATGAAGCTGGTGTACGGATGGTAATTTATCCTCCATTAAGCTGACATATTATACGGGAATTTTCTCTACACAAACCTGGAGTGGGTACTTATAGATTATCCTATAGTGATACTGGTAAATCTTACCACTCTTAGAGCCTGCCATCGAATATTACTCCGTGAATCTGGCATAGATACTGTCAAACCCTACTTTATTAATCAGGCATGGGTACTTTTCAATCTGACTCTTATAACTAGCGTATGTTATCTGGAAAATCTCTTTTATAACAAGGTGTGAGGGCATGGGAATTGACATGAACCTGGCCTACGTATTGGGATGCCTTTCTCTTAGAACCTGGCATATAGAGGCTAAAGACTATTTTGTAAAATCTTACTACTCTTAGAGGCCTGCCATCAAATATTACTCCGTGAATCTGGCATAGATACTGTCAAACCCTACTTTATTAATCAGGCTTGGGTACTTTTCAATCTGACTCTTATAACTAGCGTATGTTATCTGGAAAATCTCTTTTATAACAAGGTGTGAGGGCATGGGAATTGACATGAACCTGGCCTAGGTATTGGGATGCCTTAACTCTTAGAACCTGGCATATAGAGGCTAACGACTATTTTGTAAACCTGACGTATGTACGTGGGAATTTAGATTCTATGAACTTGGTCTTCGAGGGATAGTAATTTCTACGGCGTGAACCTTGTCTGGGTATCAGTTTGGCTTAGATGTTGAGAAATGTTTAAGCCATAGTTAATTGGAATAACAAGCATGCAACTGTCTTCAGTTTGGTGCTCTCCAGGAAAACTTAGCTTGTTTTTTCGCTCTACATTCCGTGTTGTAAAGTAGACTTTTGGTGCTAGCAATTATGGGAATCAAAGACAATTTACAATTAGATTATTATTGTTGTTCAATAATGTCTAGAGCCACCTCTATAGCACTTCATTCCCTCATATACTTTATCTATAGAAAGTTTTATGGGATCTGAGGTGGCTGTTGACTTGGAGATTTTTTTTGTGACAAGGCTTTGTCTTTTGAGCAGAGATAATTATACGTGTAGAAAAGCTTTGGGAACAAAGATAAGGATAAGGACTTTGTATAGATAAAGCATATTAGGGAGAAATTTTAGGGTGTTTTTAAAATTTAGTTGTTTTTGTGGCAGCTGTACAATCATGACTGTATCTGTATTGCATGGACAATACTGTGTATCCATACTATAATATTGTGTATCCATACTACAATATTGTGTATCCATACCACAGCCATACTTTTTACAAATACAGCCAAATATTGGTACTATTATCAGATGACCATGAATAAAGACTTAAGTAACAAGTTTACTGCAAAATTATTTGGAAAAGCAAGCATGAATCTGTCTCAATTTGGTGCTTTTGGGGAAAACTATGCTTGTTATTTCTCTCTACATTCTGTGTTATAAAGAGAACTTTTGGTCCTAGCAACTATGAATCGAAGACAATTTACAATTACAACTGGATTATTATTGTTGTTCAATAATAGCCATCTCTATAGCACTTCATTCCTTTCACTAATATACTATGTTTATATAAAGTCCTATAGCATCTGAGGTGGCTGTTGACTTGGCGATTGCCTTGGGAAACCTTTATTATCACATCTAATGCCATTCAAAATGCTTAATTCTGTATGAATTTCGTTAAATTAAACCCACCTAGCACTTCATTCGTTTCACTAATATCCTATGTTTATGTAAAGTCCTATGGCATCTGAGGTGGCTGTTGACTTGGCAATTGCCTTGGGAAATCAATATCACTATCTCCTAATGCCATTCAAAATGCTTAATTTTGTATGAATTTTGTTAAATTTGTATCTGAGGCGGTTGTTGACTTGGGGATTGCCTTGGGAAACCTTTATCACTATCTCCTAATTCCATTCAAAATGCTTAATTCTGTATGAATTTTGTTAAATCTAATAAATATTTTTAGTCCACCCAAGCCACGTTGACAATGTGGGTTTCAAAATGCTTAATTCTGTATGAATTTTGTTAAATCTAATAAATATTTTTAGTCCACCCAAGCCATGTTGACAATGTGGGTGTTAATAAAGAGGGCGATACATTTGAACCTTGAACAAATACAACCAAAAATCAAAATCTGATGTCATTAGAAACTTTTGCATAGACCAGGAAGGTCAATGCACATAGCTGGTGGCTAGCATTCAAGACTATTTGAATGGGTTGTCATTCTTTTTTCGTTGATCCTTAAGAATCTATGTAATTCAGTCTACAGTATAAAAAACTATTTGAAGGTTGTCATTCTTTTTCGTTATTCCTTAAGAATCTATGTAATTCAGTTTACAATTCAAAAGTATTAAACTTGAGTGGACCTAATGGTTAAGAGCACCTCTTTTCGCCTAAGAGGTCACATATTCAAAACCACTTACAATTCAAAAGTATTAAACTTGAGTGGACCTAATGGTTAAGAGCACCTCTTTTCTCCTAAGAGGTCACATATTCAAAACCAGAGGGGTAGATTTAGCAGTCAAATCACTGCACGGAGGTGGGTCCCTTGTCCCACAAACAAGGGGGTCTCATATACCAATGTGGTGTCTAGCTTGGCCATGACCCCTTGTCCCACAAACAAGGGAGTCTCATATACCAATGTGGTGTCTAGTTATATTTATAAGGTCTCATACCCCTTATATTAGATATGGTTATACCCTGTTCTCCGGAGAAACACACCTCTACAGGAGCACATTCAATATTTTTAACGCAAGTATAGAACTTTTGAATCAATTAAAAGCATTTAAATGGCAGTTTCATGCCTTAATGCGCTCATACCCTGTTCTCCAGAGAAGCACACCTATGGCAGTTTCATGCCTTATATTAGATGCGTTCATACCCTGTTCTCCAGAGAAGCACACCTATGGCAGTTTCATGCCTTATATTAGATGCGTTCATACCCTGTTCTCCAGAGAAGCACACCTCTAGATGAGGACATTCAATATTTTTAATGCAAAAATGTGACTTATGGCAGCTTGTGTGAAGTAGAGAACTTTTGAATCAATTTGGCTTTAATTTTTCATGATTGCAGTTCTTGTTGATATTCACCAGGTTCTAGCGTGTGCACATCCTGAATACTCGAGGTTGAAAGAGTTTCCTGTGTCATGAATGTCTAAACTAATTTAGACATTTACATTTTATGTCTTTGGGGACTCTATTGACATCATGAATACTCGAGGATTGAAAGAAGAGTTTCCCATGTCATGAATGTCTAAATTAATTTAGTCTTTACCCTTTTTGTTCCTCTGGGGACTGTATTGACATTGACATCGACATTCCACAGTGGATAACTGAATGCTGTTATTTGCTACAAGTAGAGAAATCCTTTCCAATGTCACAGGTTTTGAGGTTTTGTGAGGTAGATAACGTAACATATGGCTTACAACTGATTTCCAACTGTAACACATTGGCATCTGATTTACTCTTGTTTTTTTAATCCCTATTTTTTCCATAATTTTTCATGGTTGGGAAGTCAGTAACTAAAGAAAAGTCTCCCTCCATGGAAAAATCTCATCCCATGGACAGATGTCATTTCAATGAATAGAAGGCTTCGAAAACTAATTTAGAGGTGGAAAACATAAACGAACTTAATAATTCATTTCAAATAAAAATAAATAAATGAAATTTAGTCTTTTCCCTTTTTGTGCCTTTGGGTACTGTATTGACATTGACATTGACATTCCACAGTGGATAATTGAATGCTGTTATTTGCTACAAGTAGAGCGATCCTTTCCTATGTTACAGGTTTTGTGAGGTAGATAACAGGTTTTGTGAGGTAGATAACGTAACATATGGCTTACGGTTGATTTCCAACTGTAACATATTGGCATCTGATTTACTCTTGTTTTTTTAATCCCTAATTTTTCATGATTGGGAAGTCAGCTACTAAAGAAAAGTCTCCCTCCATGGAAAAATCTCATCCCATGGACAGATGTCATCTCAATGAACAGGAGGTTTCGAAAACTAATTTATAGGTCGAAAACATAAACGAACTTAATAATTCATTTTAAATGAAAATAAATAAATAAATGAAAATACTAGTTCTTTCCCAATAAAAAAAAGAAACTCATTCGATAAACCAAAGCAATTAATTTAAATATACCCAATTTTTAGAAACCAAACCAACTAATTTACAACCAAATAAAAAATATAAAGAAAGAGATGAATTATTGTCAAAATAGATTTGTGAAAATAACTTTCGATCATATATTTTCATACAATATTAGAAAAATAAAATATACACATTGATTATCTAAACAATGTTAAAATGAAATTATAAAAATTTAATAAGCGTAAAGTTTTATTAAAATCTAAGATTAAGTAATTTGGTTCTTTTTAGAGGTGGATATAGAGGTAGTTCGGAGTCGAGACTATGTTCATCTATACGAGTGGTTTGAGGAGTCTTATATATGTATCTTGATTATTAGGTTTTCGGGTCTCCTTATAACTGCACTTACTCGAGCACATGCGTGATACCTACATCCAGACTGCTGTGTTCCATGATACGAGTAACGAGTAAGCCTGATAAGAAGAAACAAAAAAAGACAAAAAAACATGCAATAAGAAGAAACAAAAAAAAAGACAAAAAAAAAAAGAAAGAAAAGAAAAAGAAGTAAGATGATAAAGTGTAATTAGCTAAAAACGAAGTGACAATTACATAACAGATAAAAACTGCAACAAGTTCATGGTTTCATGTCCTATTTAGCTCTCTCTCCGCCTTCTATTTAACTTAATTAATAATAAGTTAAACAAATAATTTTTATTCATTATTATATCACATGAGAAAAAATATCACATTTAAAATAATGCACACATTTATTCATGAACAAAAACCTATTACATAATATCAACAACTCAGTAAAAGCAAACTCAAATTGGGATGGGACCTAGCTATTGGGTTATTGGGCTTCGCATAAAACTGTGTGATAAAACTGTTAAACAAATAATTTTCATCCATTATTATATCAAAAGTGGAAATATCACATGGCTTCACATAAAACACTGATAAAACAGTTAAACCAATAATTTTCATCCATTATTATATCAAAAGTGGAAATATCACATTTAAAATAATGCAGACATTTATGTATGAACAAATACCTATTACATAATGTCAAAAGAAATTACATGAGTTATTAGACGTGTCAAAAGAAATTACATGAGTTATTAGACTCCACAACAACTCAGTAAAAGCAAACTCAAATTGGGACGTGTCCTAGCTATCGGGCTTCGCACAGAACTGTAAATAGCATCTGTTTCTTAATGGAAATTTTCTTCTCCCTTGTGCAAATACAAATATTTTATATTATTTCATTGAAACTTTCCAAAGAGAACCAGAAAGAACCATCTTCACTCCTAGGAACTTCATTTTTTTTTGGGACATTAAGATGATTGTTATTTATTGATTTTTCTTTATTTTGATATTACAAAACTATAGGAACTTGATTTTTTTTTGGGACATTAAGATGATTGTTATTTATTGATTTTTCTTTATTTTGATATTGCAAAACTATAAAGTAATACTTTTTCAATAATTTACAATGGGACCTTATATCAACCCTTACTTCCGTCAGAATACAGATCCCTTTCCAAACATAAAAAAAAAGTCTTTAATCAACCCTTTTACTTCCGTCAGAATACAGATCCATTTCCAAACAAGGAAAATGACAAACTTGTAATCAACACAACGAGTGTAGTTTATCTCTAAGCATTGGAAGTAGCTAAACAACAAGCTGAAATAGTAACAACTAATACATCGATCATCAGGAAAATTTGTCCTAAATAAAATGTGTTTTCTTTGTGCCAATTAAGATTCACCTAGAGTAGATTCTAAAATAATGGGAAACTGTGTGTTTCTTAACTAAGTATCATCATAGAATCCATACGTCCAAGTTATGACTGTTATGTAGAGATATGTCATTGATTTAAAACAATAAAGTTATGTTGAATTTGATATTGTTCCTGGTAATCACCTAAATTGGTTTCTAAAATGGGAACCTCAAATCTCTCACATTACTATGAATGTTTGAGTTTTTTCAAAAAGTTTAAATAAAACATAGAAAACAACACCCACAAAATCTACACAAAGGATTGGAAATGCTAAGTGAGTAGATACATAAAGTTAATGATAAGATACATAAGACTGATAGTGAAGAAATCCATCATGGAGAATATTAATCTCCGAACCATTTTAGTGCAATGACAGTTATAGAAACTGTGTTTCCCAATTAAGCTTCATCATAGAATCCATATGTCCAAGCTATGATTGTTACGTAAAGATATGTCATTAATTAAAACAATAAGGTTATGTTGAATTTCTACTTTCTGTTATGATATTGTTCCTCCTAATCACCTAAATTAGATAGATTCTAAAAATCTCAATCACACACATCACTATCAATGTTTGTTAGAGGCTTTTCAAGAAGTTTGAATAAAACATAGAAAATAACATCCACAAAATCTTCACAAAAAAATAGGAAATGCCAAGTGAGTAGGTACATAAAGTTTATGATCAGATACATAAGGCTGATAGTGAAGAAAACCATCATGGAGAATATTAATCTCCGAGCCATTTTAGTGCGTTCACAGTTATAGAAACTGTGTGTTTCTGAATTAAGCTTCATCATAGAATTCATATGTCCAAGTTAAGTTTCATCATAGAATCCATATGTCCAAGTTATGATTGTTATGTCAAGATATGTCGTTGATTTAAAACAATAAGGTTAGTTGAATTTATACTTTCTATTATGATATTGTTCCTCCTCCTAATTATCTAAATTAAATCGATTCTAAAATGGGAATATCAATCTCACATCACTATGAATGTTTGATATCAATCTCACATCACTATGAATGTTTGATAGAGGCTTTTCAAGAAGGTTAAATAAAATATAGACAACAACATCCGCAAAATCTACACAAAATATTGGAAATACCAAGTGCGTAGATACATAGAGTTAATGATCAGATACGTACGGCTGATAGCGAAGAAAGCCATCATGGAGAATATTAATCTCCTAGCCATTTTAGTGCACTCACAGTTATAAACTCATATAAAACCCAACAGAGGAAAGTTAATCATGTAAACGATTAAAAAATGCAAGTGAAATAAAGAGGTAGGTCTTTACAGAGTGGCACTGACATCTACATAATTTTTTGCTTAAAAACAATTTACTACAATGAAATGGATTGCTTAGGTGAACCGTGAAGTGCACCAAGCTCTTAGAAGCCTAGGTCTGGTGGGATCATAACATCAAATATACATCTCTTGCACAAGAAGAGATATAAGGAATAAATATTATACGACTAGGATGTTGAGGAAGGTCATCTAAATGTTGGGGAAATGACATTAAATTCTAAGAGATCCAAGGCAACCGATGTAGAATATCTGAACAAAATTGAAAGAATATGCAAATGCATGTAGGCTTCCCATTGAAGGAACGAGTTGCCCTAAATAAAATGTGTTTTCTTTGTGTCAATTAAGATTCACCTAGAGTAGATTCTAAAATAATGGGAAACTGTGTGTTTCTTAACTAAGTATCATCATAGAATCCATACGTCCAAGTTATGACTGTTATGTAGAGATATGTCATTGATTTAAAACAATAAAGTTATGTTGAATTTGATATTGTTCCTGGTAATCACCTAAATTGGTTTCTAAAATGGGAACCTCAAATCTCTCACATTACTATGAATGTTTGAGTTTTTTCAAAAAGTTTTAATAAAACATAGAAAACAACACCCACAAAATCTACACAAAGGATTGGAAATGCTAAGTGAGTAGATACATAAAGTTAATGATAAGATACATAAGGCTGATAGTGAAGAAATCCATCATGGAGAATATTAATCTCCGAACCATTTTAGTGCAATGACAGTTATAGAAACTGTGTTTCCCAATTAAGCTTCATCATAGAATCCATATGTCCAAGTTATCATTGTTACGTAAAGATATGTCATTAATTAAAACAATAAGGTTATGTTGAATTTCTACTTTCTGTTATGATATTGTTCCTCCTAATCACCTAAATTAGATAGATTCTAAAAATCTCAATCACACACATCACTATCAATGTTTGTTAGAGGCTTTTCAAGAAGTTTGAATAAAACATAGAAAATAACATTAGATAGATTCTAAAAATCTCAATCACACACATCACTATCAATGTTTGTTAGAGGCTTTTCAAGAAGTTTGAATAAAACATAGAAAATAACATTAGATAGATTCTAAAAATCTCAATCACACACATCACTATCAATGTTTGTTAGAGGCTTTTCAAGAAGTTTGAATAAAACATAGAAAATAACATTCACAAGATCTTCAGAAAAAAATAGGAAATGCCAAGTGAGTAGGTACATAAAGTTTATGATCAGATACATAAGGCTGATAGTGAAGAAAACCATCATGGAGAATATTAATCTCCGAGCCATTTTAGTGCGTTCACAGTTATAGAAAATGTGTGTTTCTGAATTAAGCTTCATCATAGAATTCATATGTCCAAGTTAAGTTTCATCATAGAATCCATATGTCCAAGTTATGATTGTTATGTAAAGATATGTCGTTGATTTAAAACAATAAGGTTAGGTTGAATTTATACTTTCTATTATCATATTGTTCCTCCTCCTAATTACCTAAATTAAATCGATTCTAAAATGGGAATATCAATCTCACATCACTATGAATGTTTGATAGAGGCTTTTCAAAAAGGTTAAATAAAATATAGACAACAACATCCACAAAATCTACACAAAGGCTTTTCAAGAAGGTTAAATAAAATATAGACAACAACAGCCACAAAATCTACACAAAATATTGGAAATGCCAAGTGCGTAGACACATAAAGTTAATGATCAGATACATAAGTTAATGATCAGATACGTACGGCTGATAGCGAAGAAAGCCATCATGAAGAATATTAATCTCCTAGCCATTTTAGTGCACTCACAGTTATAAACTCATATAAAACCCAACAACAACTACAGAATAGACTAAAAATCCAGAGGAAAGCTAACCATGTAAACGATTAAAAAATGCAAGTGAAATAAAGAGGTAGGTCTTTACAGAGTGGCATTGACATCTACATAATTTTTTGCTTGAAAACAATTTACTACAATTAAAAGGATTGCTTAGGTGAAGTGCACCAAGCTCGTTTGGTGGGATCATAACATCAAATATACATCTCTTGCACGAGAAGAGATATAAGGAACAAATATTATACGACTAGGATGTTGAGGAAGGTCATTTAAATGTTGGGGAAATGACATTAAATTCTAAGAGATCCAAGGCAACCGATGTAGAATATCTGAACAAAATTGAAAGAATATGCATTTTATCTGAACAAAAATGAAAGAATATGCAAATGCATGTAGGCTTCCCATTGAAGGAACGAGTTGCCCATGAATGTGCTTGGATGCATCCTAATTACTCAAGAGGTCATGATTGGGTATGGAATGAGACGTATTTAAATGTTTTTCCACTTCATTTTTAATTCAAGTTGGATTAAAAATTAGAGGAAAATATTATTTATCAGATTAAAAATTTATAATTTTTTCATATTATTAATGAGTAACCCTATCCCTGAGTTTTTGGACTTTCATTTCAACCAAAAAAGTTTGCATCAAAAAATGAGTATCCAAATTTCATTAATGAGTAACCCTATCCCTGAATTTTTGAACTTTCATTTCAACCAAAACATTTTGAGTGAAAAAGTTTGCAAGAAAAAATGCTCGAGTATTTGTTATTGAAGAGACTTGTGAGGTGTGTAATAAATGTGCCTCTAACGCAGCGTTAATATCTCACAATATCTCACACCGGCATACCATGAGACCTCACACCTTGTCACTCGTTCAGACACCCTTTATGGTGGAACATATGGTCTTCTCGAAGGGCAACTCCAAAAAAACCTTTTCATATTATGGTCTTCTCGAAGGGAGAGAGGGAGGATTTGGGAAACTCCGAAAAAGCGTTTCATAATTAAGAGGAGAGGGAGGATTTGGGAAACTCCGAAAAAGCGTTTTATAATTAAGAGGATTATTTGGTAAAACTTTAATATGCATAGAGGGATTATTGTGTCCGGTGGTGATCCGCTATGAGTATCCACTACGAGGGGCTAAACTGAATGCAGTACACTTCATAAGTAGGGTCAAATGGGATGGAGATTTCTGTGTGTAGAATATTTTGTAAATAAAAATAATCTGTACCGTGATTCTTGTGAACCTGGTTTAACTGAAAAACTTATCATTTAGGAGCTATTAGAGACAACATGTATGATGATTGATCAATGGATTTGGAAGAATAGATGATACAACTTTATCCGAATATAAAACTCAAACATGCTTGATATTTACGGCTGATAGTAAGCACGGGTGACTAAAGAAAATATGGAAAATTATAATGTGATGGTATGGAAGAAAAACAAGCAGAAAGAAAGATTGAAACCAGATCAAAATAATCAAAGGCACAGAGAAAAAAAACAGAAGAATTGAATTTAGCTCCAAACACGAAAATAAATGCTTTAAGAAGAGCACTAAGACAATTGTAACTAACACAAATCAGAGAAAAGGGAGGGGCTGGAAAATTTAAATTTAACTTCATCTATTCCTTTTTAAGAAAGAAAAACTAAGACAATTGTAACTAACACAAATCAGAGAAAAGGGAGGGGCTGGAAAATTTAAATTTAACTTCATCTATTCCTTTTTAAGAAAGAAAAACAAAAACTTGTAATGCCAAAAAATAAATAGATAGAGATATAAAGAAAGCATAAAGATTATAAATAGATATATCTGTTCTTCCTAAGCATTAGGAAAACTAAACTAAACTATGGGTAAGAAAACATAAAGATTATTTTATTTATAGGCATGACACTTAAAACAAGAGTCTCACTGCTCTTGACTTCTATGGGTAAGAAAACATGAAGATTATTTTATTTATAGGCATGACGCTTAAAACAAGATTATCACTGCTTTTGACTTTCTTTGTTGAAAATACACTAGGTTAGACATCAGTAAACAAACAAAATAATCAATAAAACTTTAACAGGAACACGAAGAAGAAAAATTAAACTACAGGAGGGAAAACAAACAAAATAATCAATAAAACTTTAACAGGAACACGAAGAAGAAAAATTAAACTACAGGAGGGAAAACAAACAAAATAATCAATAAAACTTTAACAGAAACATGAAGAAGAAAAATTAAACTAGAGGAGGAAAAACTTAAATTAATTTAGTAAAGAATATGTTTCTTCTTCCTCGTAATAAAAAAGAAGAAAACATAATAGTTCTTCCTCGTAATAAAAAAGAAGAAAACATAATAGCCAAGAAAATGTGGACACTTCTCAGAACAAAAAGCAAACATGAATTTCGTACCTGAAGCTGAACACCAAGGAAAATACAACAGCAATTTCAATTACTTCATCAGAAACCCTGCTCACAAGAAAAAAAGAATACAGATCAGAAATTAAAACTTATTTTCACAGCAATTTCAATTACTTCATCAGAAACCCTGCTCACAAGAAAAAAAGAATACAGATCAGAAATTAAAACTTATTTTCTTTTGAATTCCTGATGGTCAAATTGCCATCACGGTAGGACAGGAAAAGAAAAGAAACACAGATAAGTGAAACACAGATAAGTGTTTCCATTGTATTGTAATATAACAAAACCATATAATAATAGAATAAAACTACAAATCTAGCTCAATGCCCTTCCCTGAAATTGCTTAAAATTTAAAATTAAATCCAATTCACATTCACAATTACCATTATTTTTGACACACAGCTGTTGGAGATCACATCCAGGTTCCTGCGATCCACAAATTACCACGCCATCAAAGTATTTTTGGCTAGAAATTCTCTGTTTCTCTCTCTGACTCTGAACACACAAAAACATAAGACAGATATAAACAAGACTCAGAACACTCAAAAACACATAAGACAGAGATGGAAGTGCTTCAAAGACCACACCACAATCCACAAACGCACATAACGACAATATAAACAGACTCTGAACACACAAAAACATAAGACAACACAGAGACGGAGCGCTCCTAAGACCACAGCACAACAGAGAGAGAACAGAGAGCCAAGAATGCAATGTAATACTGATCTCAATTGTTTCTTATATATTGCACAGAAAAGCTATGTTCGGCTTTTAACATTATAACGTTCAAATTCTCTCCACCTTCAGATCCAAGTCACCCGTGGATCTGCTTTTAAAGCAAAAAACAATTTAAATTTATAAAAAGCAAGTGTCTTCTGAATTATTTCTATTTCAGAGCTGAATACCAGTCATCAGAAAATAATTCTCGTATCTTTTAAAAAGTTATAGTTAACGTGATAAAATGTAATTGTAATTTAATTATTTATATTAAATATTATTATATATAATTTTAAAATAAAATTTAAAATGGATCAGGTAAAAGGCATGTAAAAAGTTAAAAAGTCAATAAAGGTTATATTGCATTTTATTAAATATATATATGGAAATCTATGATTCTTTATTTTTTAAACGGAAACCTTTGGTTTTTTAGTAGATTTGTATATTTCTCGTTATCTATATTTAGATAAGCTGGAAGTAATTTTTTTTAAACGGAAATCTTTGTCATTGTTCCCTTATTTCCATTAATTTTCGTCATCTTGATTTGTATATTTCTCATTTTCTATGTTTAGATATCTTGATTTGTATATTTTTTATTTGCTATATTTAAATGAACTTCTTAAATTTTTTTAATGGAAATCTTTTTTCCATTTTCATTCATTTTTATGACCTATTGTATATATTTCATTTGCTATATTTAAATATCTTTCTAACTTTTATTATCCATTTATATAATTTTAATTTGCTATATTTAAATGAGCTTTTTAAACTTTTTAATGGAAATATTTTTGCTTTTTTCATTTGTTTATATATTTAAATTTACAAACACTTATTTAATAATATTTTATTTTATTTTATAAATAAAATAAAATAAAATATAGATAGTATATTATTAAAAATATAAAAAAATATTTAATTTAAATCTAGTAGTTACATATTAATTATCACATGTATGTTAATATGTGTTAATATATGATTTATTAATAAAATATATTTAAAATAAATTTATAACAGTAAAGTTAAAAATATGCCGCACTTTTTGTGTTGATTTTAATTTACTTTAATTAATAAATGTATTTGAAATAAATTTATAACAAGTGAAGTTGTTAAAAATGATGCTGTAGTTCGTATACTTATTTTTTAGTTAATTTAATAATTATAATAGGAAATGAATACTTAAATTATATATATATATATATATATATAAAAGAGAGATTAAATATATTAAATATATTTACAATATTTGTATATTTAATAATATTTAGTTGCCATATGTATGGAAAAGTATTAATAATATGATTTAATTAATAAAATATATTTAAAATAAATTTATAACAGTGAAGTTGTTAAAAATGATGCCACTTATACAATCTTTATTTAATTTAAATAATAAAATGTATTTAAAATAAATTTATAACAGTGAAGTTGTTAAAACTGATGACGCACTTTCTATGCTTATTTTTATTTAATTTAATAATTATATATATTAAATTAACCATAAAGGAATTTAAGGAATTAGCAATCATGGAACCATGACGAAGAGACCTAATAGCCGAAGTGAGGGAAACTGGAAAGCCTCCGTGACCAAGAGACCTAATAGCCGAAGTGAGGGAAACTGGAAAGCCTCCTGAAAAGTTTTGGAAGCAAGCGATTACAACAAAAAAACATGGGTGTAACAAGTAAAAAAACTAATGATATGTGCATGTTTGGACATCGAACTGCATAGAAGGTGATTTGGGAGCGCCACTGATCTCCCTGATTACTTGAGTCTGAGATAGCTCTTAGACTCAGAACACACAAAGCTAGAAATTTCTCTAAGACTCAGACTCCACTCTCTCCAAAACTCGGGTGCCCAAATGAGCCTTACTCTTCTCCTTATATAGGATGAGAAGGGGGCACATTTTCGACAACCCGATAGACCATACTTTTTTGTACAATAATTCCGAGATGTGGATCAAATCACACCAAAAGTCGGAGAAGTGCCCAGAGTCTCGGAATAGTACATGACAACTATACAAAGTGGAGATTTAAGAGAATCCCACGAAAACTATAATTTCTTTATACAGATATGGGAGATTTTTGTTGGGAATCTCAAGAAAGAAAACCTGGTCTCTGTCATAGTCAAGAGACAAGACTTTATTGTACACTATGGATGCTTTATATCAGGAGCCCACGTGAACCCGTGAATATTTAATTATGTCCCTAGTGCGTTTGTACCAGGGAATCTCCCAACTGCTGGATGATCATATTCTCCACAGGTGTCCCAAGCCTTTGAGTAAATTCTTCTAACAATCATTGGTTTGCCCAAGACAATTTGATGTTTGATTTTGGTTAACACAATCCATTGGAAGTGTCCACTCACAAAGGTCTTCAGTCACCAGTCATCTAAGTATGAATTTAGACCTGCTATGGTTTTACAAGGGTAGTGGAAACAACCATGAGAATTTTGAGCACATGTCATGCAATCCCTTTGAGTATAATTTTCAAAATATCTGGGATCCATAGTAGTCTTATTGACTCTGAACCACATCCACCAAGTTTTTAGCCATTCTGGTTGCCATAAAAGTTGATTTACAAATGTTGGCCCAAATTTTAAAATGGTGTAGTGGATTTCTGTTTTCTCATCTTGACATAAAAGCTCCCACCATAGATTAATATAGCCTTTGAAATTGTAGATGGTATCTGGAAATAATATTTCTGGATCTTTCTGTGGCCACATGTATTTTGAGAAATAGTTTGGGTCCGTGTTCTGTTTATAGTGTAATTTTTATGATAGACCTTTGTCCTATCACTCCCTTTAGTCCAAATTACACTTATATCTTTGAAGCTTTCATATAAAGCTTCTTCTGCAAGATTTGCTGCTAGTATAGATCTTTTGTAGATCATGTCATGAATCCATTTGCTGGATTTTGGATAGATCTTCCTTTCAGGCACTAGATGTTGTAAGTCTGTGTGGGGCTGCAAGTTGGCATCCATGACCTTGGTGTTTCTAAGTTTCCATGTTGGCTTCCATTGTTCTGTGTATACTAGCCAAGGAGTGTCATCTGAAATGTTTCAGAGTTCTTGCTGAGTGTTTGGATTCCACTCGGTTACTATAACCATCAACTGGTAATGTTGTTCCAGATATTCTTTGCTTAGGAAGTCATGCAAGTAGTTTCGTTCTCCTTTGATATGTTCAACCTCAAAATCAAAGTTAGAAAATAGTGCCTGCCATCTGGCAAACTTGGCTTCACCGAGCTTCTTTATTTCTTTATTTAGTACCTTTTTCAAGGCTGAAGCATCAGTTCTAAGCAAAAATTGTTTATGTACAAGGTGTATATCAAACTTGTCTATATAGTTCCGGGCAACTTTTATGTCTTTTTCGATAGTGGAGTAGCTTTTCTTTGCTGGGTTCCATGCACTTGAGGCAAATCGTACAATTTGTTTGGTCCCTTCTTTGACTTGCTTTAGTATTCCTCCCCATCCAAGGTTGCTAGCATCACTCTCAACAATTTTGGAGAGATCTTCATCTGCCAAATAGAGGATTGGCAATGTATGGACTTTTCGTTTGATTTTCTGGACAACTTTAGTGTGATCATCTGTCCGTGGTGATGGCTCTTTTTTCAATCTTTGATTAAGAATCTTGCGGTCTGCTGCACATCCTTTATAAAAATTACTAACATGATTCAAGCAACCGAGGAACATCTGGCACTGTGTTTTGTCTGTGATTACATCTGGAAATTTATTAGAAAAATCTAGAGCATGCTTCTGCAAAGTTATATGGCCATCTTCTATTGTATGTCCTAGAAACTTGATTTTGGTTTGGAACAATTCCATCTTCTTTTTACTTAAAACTAAACCACTTCTTTTCATAGCTTGAGCGAAAGTATGGACATGCCTGAAATGTTCATCTATGGTGTTGGAGAAAATTAACACATCATCTATGTACACGATTAGCCATTCAAAATAGGGCTTGAAAATTTGATCCATTACCTTTTGGAACTTAGATGGAGCATGCTTTAGTCCAAAAGGCATTACATTCCATTCATAGTGCCCTGCTGGAATGCTGAAAGCAGTTTTGAATCTGTCCTCTTCCTTGATAGCAACTTGCCAAAAACCAGACTTCATGTCGAATTTTGAGAATACTTTGGCTCCTGCAATTTTTGCAATTAAGCTTCCTTTATGTGGAATAGGATAAGTATCATATGCTAAAACAGAGTTTAGAGGTTTATAATTTATAACAAGTCTGGGCACTCCTCTAATCTGTTCTGAATGCTTATTTACATAAAATCCATAGCAGTTCCACGGACTGTTGGATTCTCGGATGAGTCCTCTTTGTAGAAGACTGGAGATTTCTTTTTGGTAGAGATTTCTATAGTCTCTATTCATGGGAATTTGCTCTACTCTCACAATGTTTTCCTTCATATCTTTCTTTGAAAGGCAATTCTATTGTGTGTTTCTTTCTGTCCCAAAAAGCCTTTGGGTTTTCTGAACAACACTCAATCTCTAGGTGCTTTCTTAGCTCTGTAATTTTCTGTATGATTATGGGAAGTTGGATTTGTTCTTTGATTCTGATTGAAGATTTAAAGTCTTTCAGTTCTTCAATTTTTTTCTCTGACAGGTATACTTCCTGCATTATCTGTACCATTGTGGAAACTCTGGGAGTAGAAATATATGGTAAGGTCAGTGTTTCTAGAAATCCTTTATGATTTGGGACTGAAATCAAAAATCCTTTTTTGCCATCAGGCAATCTGGCTGACCCATGGGGTTCCACTACTACTAGAAACACATTCCCCAATATGCAGTGTATGGGAATTTCTCCTACTGCAAATTTTAACTTCATACAATATTTTTCAAAACAGATGGTGGCAATAGGAAATTCATACCTGAAAGTCTGAGTTCCAACCCCAGTTACTTGTCGTGTAGCCACCTTCCAGTATTTAGCTGGGACAATCGTCTTGTTAATAACATTGATATCCATGCCTAAATCAATCAACATTCTTAAAGTGAACTTGGATATCGATGGTCAACAACACATGATGCTGCTGATATTGGATTGTCATTATTTTCATTTCTTCAAGTCGCATTCCAGAATAAGATTTGTCTTCGTAGATCTCTACATTAGCATTCTTAATAGGTTTCTTCTTGTTTTCTATCTAAGAGATTTGTGCTTTGAGGCCAACAACTTCTTTTTTGAGATGGTATATTTCCGTGCCGACTTCTCCCAAGGTTAAGGACCTTGGCTTGGTATGCTCCTTGTTTCTTTGAAAAGACCTGGTGTTCTTTTCATAGGAAGCGTCTACAAATGGGGCTTTAGCCTGATTTTTCTTTGAACTACTACTTCGCTGTTCTTTGTGCATTGTTTGTAGAAAAGCATCTAACAGAAATGCATTGTTTGTAGAAAAGCCTCTAACAACTTTTCTTTCATTTCTCCTTTCTGCCAACATTTTGATGCTAGACAGGACCTTTGATTCATCTTCTTCAATGGTGTGTGCCATACAAATTTTTTCTTTTTCCTTATTTGGCTTGAGTTCAGTCTCTTCTTCCGAACTGAGGATTGATTTTGACTCTGAATTATTGCAGTTGCAATCTTCAAATTTTGTACATTCACATCGCTATATATTTACATGCTCAATGCTGGAATCAGAATTATAGGAGGTAGTGCTTGTTGTTTCTAAAGTGTTGCAATAGTCATTTTTCATTAAATGCACTTCTTCTTTGAAGGTGATTCCAAGAGACCTCCTTGTCTCTTTCTGGAACCTTCGTGAGGCAGCTTCTTGTGATTTCTTACCTCTATTCATCTTAGATTCTTTACCTTTAGGACATTTATTCATTGTATGTCCCTTTTGGCCACATAACCAACATAATATTCCATCCTGTCTTTGTGTTTTAAGATGGATATATTTTGGTTCATAATAATGAGTTTTAGGGACATATTTGTAAGATCCTTTCTTGTGTTGGTTTGTTCTGTAAGCACGGACCTTTGAATTTTTTGTAGACTACCTTTGGGCCTTTTTGCTGCTTTTCTTACTCTTTCTTCTCTGAACAATTGGATCATCAATTTCAAGCCCATACTTACTGCAAATTGATTTGTTGTCTGGCAGTCTTGACAACTTTTGCATTGATTTGTTCACCCTCATGCTGGTGCAAAGTCCTACTAGTGCTTTGGTGATGTTGCAATAAATTTCACCCCAAGTGTATGCTTCAAAAGAATTATGGAAGACTTCTTGCCTTTGGATATACTGAACAAATTTAGAAGGTAGATCAGCAGGATAGATATGCTTCCATAATGCATTTTGTCTTTCTTTTACTTCATCAATTTGCCGTGTCCAATCACGATGAAAGTCTTCATATTGGGACTTTTTTTTACACTCGAGGTTCATCAGCACCATCTCATGCTTGTTAGCAATCTCAAATGTGGCTCCACACCAGTGCTCAAGAATGAAGGAGGTGAGGGCTCCTATCATATTGCTTTGTGGAGTACCATCTTCATTGTAGATGATATCACCTTCTTCATCCTTAACTACTTCTACTTCCATTTCTGTAATAAGTGTAGGAGATGATTCAACATCCCACCATATTTGCAATGTACCAGTAAAATATTGTATGATTATTTTATAAGCTTCGACTTCTTTTTTTCCCCGCATACACATACGTTTATATTCAGTAAACATTTGATCAATCATTTGCCTAATTTGACCAGTGCTGAGATTGTCAATGTTCCATTCTTTATAAGAGCCAGTCTGAAAGGTATAAGTTTCTGGAAGTTTACCCTTACCAACTAGGTCAGGGGCTGGATATCTGGAAAACTGGCTTGAGAGGGGCTCATAGATGGGAAGTAAATGCTTTTTAGAGGACTCAAGATGTTCGGTTTTAGTGAAAGCTTCTGAAAACAATGAGTAGGAGACTTTTGGTGAACTGTTGGGAGATTTCTCATGTAATTCTGGTTTCTCTTTTGGGAATAAAAAGGGAAATTTTTCTACTTGCTTAACAACATGTTGGATATTTACAAGGTGGCTAAAAAGCATAGAAGAAGGAATGCACTTATCTTTGGGTGCTATGGAAAGGTTTTCAAATTTCTCAGCCAATTCTCCCATAAGATTGTTAGTAGTTTTGAATTCAAAATCTACTTTCTTTTCTATGCTTTCTATTTGAACAGAGGATTCTCTAACGAATCCTTTCAAAACAGAAACAAAATAATTTACATTGTTCAGATTATTATTTACATCTTTTACAACAACATGTAAGGAATCAAAACAATCCTTATGGTCCTGAGTTTTGATCATGTTCATTTCTAATCCTTTAAGAGTAGTATTTGTCCAATTTATCTGCTCACTAGCTTTCTATATTCTTCCATCAATACCAAGTGTGGATTCATCTTTAGGGACCAAAGGAATAGCTTTTGTTGCATTACTAGACTCACCTAACAATATTCCTTTGAAAGGTGGAAAAGTGGTGGTAGTGTCTATCTTGGTGCCATCATGGTTGGTCCATGAATGTGTTTTTGCAGAAGATACCTCTGCATCTACCATGTGAACTTCTTGCCCTTCTTCCATTTCTTTCCAACTGTAAAAAGAAATCCAAGAATATGAATCTTCCATGTATTGTTTCCATTGTAAAGATAGATTTCTTTTCTCAACACCTGGTGTGCTTATATCAAATCCCTTTGAATCATGATGAGTGTATAAATCCCAATTTAACATTCTTTTCATCCATTCGGGATCAATTTTGTATTTTGGACATCCATCCATTAAAGAAAAGAACTTATACATTTATGGAATAGAAGGCTTTTTGCAGTCTTCAGGAATATGATTTTCAAATCTGGATTGTGGAATTAGACTGTCAAGTTGTTCAATATATCCCAGGCCATATCTAGGCATCCCTGGGGATGCATCTTACTGAACATTTCAGTAAGCCTTGAGTCTTCGTTTTCTAGAGTGGGAAGTTCATGGATCATCAGGATGGTGTCATGAGGAAAAGGAATGTCAGAACATTTGGGATTTGGCCATGAGTTAGCAATAGTAGTTGGTGGAGCTTCTCCTGTGGTTGTATTATGATTTTTATGGAGGACTAAATCTGCAAGTGATTTTAGGCAGACTACTGAACAAAATCTAGGACATTTAACTTCAAGGTTAGAGAAATGCAAAATTTGTGCTAGTTCAAACAAAGCGGAATGTAAACAATTAAGATATGAATTATATACAACTGTAGAAGTGGAAGGTTGAAAAAGGTTAGGACTTGATTTTGGCTTGATGAGCATGGAAAGCTTCTTTCTGTTGTGATCATGGAAGCGTTTAATGCTTCCCTCGGCCAATGGGTCACCCAGATCTGGGCCGAAGATTAAATATACTATATTTAATAATGTTTTATATAAGTTAAGAGTATATATTTTAATTTTATGTGACTGGAACATTTTAAAATAGTTAAAAATAAAATATATTTAATAAATTTAAAATATTGTTTTTAATATATATATATATATATATAATTAAAAATAATAATAATAATTTTTAAAATGTTTTAATTATTTTAATAGATTTTATTTTATTTTTAATTAATTTATTTTATATTAAATTTTTCCATAAAATGTATCTACAATTTATGTAGATTGTTCTATTAAAATATCTTAATTTAAATAAATATATATTTATTTTAAAAATAAAATTTAAGTGCTTTAATTCCAGTCTGTTTTATATATAGTTTATATCTCTATATTGATTTTTGATGAAAGTTAATTATTTTAATTTTATTTTGTGCTTTAATATCAATTTATTATATATATATATATATATATATATATATATATATATGAAATTTAAATATTTTAATTTTAATTTTGAAAGTTTTTCTTCATTAACTTATATATATTTATAAAACTAATTATTTTAAAATTTATTGCAAATTTGTCAAGAAGTAGATGTGATTGTAAAATTTGGTGTGGAGATTATGTTCATTTTTAAAGAGAGTTGGGTCAATGTGTCATTAGAGTGGTATTAGAAAAAATACTTTAAATTTGAAACCAAAGGGATGCCATAAAATATCATAAGGTGGAGAATCACTGAGGCTTAATGTGACTTTCTATATAATCTCAAAGTTGGGTATGTAACATGGATGGACTCATCCAAGTAGTCTTGAGCATATATAACTTTAGATAGAGGAGTATCTAACAATGCAAGAATACCATGAATTATGATTATCTAATACCATGAGATGACCCACCACCAACCCATTATCCCTTAACTTCTAACTCAAAAGACAATGGTTGACCATGGTTGACCATGGTTAGCCATGATTGGCTAGAGGTGTCCATGATTGAATGTAACCGTATTATGTCCATGAGTGGCATTACCAACCTAACCTAGTAATAATGGTTGAGTATGGTTGACCTTAGAAAACCATAATTGCATGCACTTCTTCATGGTTGATATTACAATAATAACCAACCACTAACACTTAACAAATAACATGGTTGAACATGGTTCACTATAGGTTACCACCATTGGATATAACCTTATTATTTCAATGGTTGATGTTACTACCCCTCTAACCTCCTAACTCACTAAAGCCATAACTTATTAATGATGCTTGATAAGGCTTGACCTTGGATAACCATGGTTCCATATGGTTGTACATGGTTGATGTTACCCCATTGAATAACTATTAACCGCTCACATAATGTCCACTAAAGAATATGGTAGACTATGGTTGGCCATCATTGACTATATGTGTACATAGTTGAATGTACCCTATCATGTAAACTATTGATGCTACTAATAAATTGATGTCCTAACATCTAACTTAGTAATGAGATTTGAGCATTATTGAACATGGTTATATGTGGTTTTCCACAATTGATGCCACTCTATTAACCTCCCAATGTATGCACAAGTGTTATCAAATATCATTAAGTATCAATGACCATGGTTGATGATAAGTGTCCATGACTAAATGTAGCCATATTATGTCAATGGTTAAAACAACTAATCCCATAATGCTAAACCTAATGAGAATTATTAACAATGCCCGATGATGGTTTCCCATGGTTGCATATGTTTTTTTTTTTGATGCTACCTCACTAATCAACTTCTAATGCCTAGTATAATGTCCACTTAAAAATATGACAAATTATGGCTTACCATGGTTGACCCTAATTGACTATATGTCTACAACTGAATGTAACTACATAACATCAAATGTTGATGCTATTCACTAACCACTTGAACCCTTAAGCTGGTAATGATGGTTTGCTATGGTCAAATATGATTATCTATGGTTGATGCTACCTCACTAACTAGCCATTAATCATTAACATAATGACCACTAATAAATATGGTTGAATTTGTTTGACCATAATTACTTAAAGGTGTTAATAGTTGAATGTAACTTATTATGCAAATGGTTGGTGCCACTAACCCAATAACATGTTGAAAATAAGTTGTCATTAATGTTAACTCATGCAGAAGCCATAAGAAGCCCCACTTTCCTCGCTCTTGTTATTGCATATGATCGTGAGAAAGCATGCTAGACCATCATCATTTGATAGTACTCATAATGTTGTTTCCAATAGCGAGTGGCACGCTTCGTAACTTGTCATGTTGAAGAGATATGCCCTCCCAAAGTTGAAGCAATGAAGTCTGGTCATAGTGCCCCAAAATGGATGATGACTTGGTCCAAGTGTTTGGCATCAAAATTTAAGAAAAATATGTTGATCCTTGAATTAATTACGTGGGTTGTGGCTGTTATAAAGTGTTGACCAAGTCAAACCTCAAAAAGGTAATTTTATATTTTGAAAATTGGTGTCAAAAAGGGAATTAAGGTCGGCCAATAAAAAAAATTGAATTTATTTTTTGCTTATAAGACAAGTCGACTCCATCTTTAAGGTGGTTTTAGGGCAAGTTGGCCCTCTCTCCAGTTCCCTTGAAATAGTATAAATAAGGCACTTGGTTCACCTCCAAAGGTATCAATTCCACTCTTATCTTTCGTGTGAATTAGCTCTGGGATTGTCTCAGGACTTGGGAAGCATTGATTATTTGAAGAAGAGGTCGAGTTTCTAAGGGTGTTTGGGCTTCATTGTTTTATCTTTGGTATGGTGTTTTTCGCTGGAGCAAGACGAGTTACATAGGTCTGATCTGAGTTCTTTCTGAGCCAAAATTTCGGCCCTTCTAAGGCCTAATCGAAAGAAATATTTGGGTCCTTTGAGGCACATTTTCGGCCTATTCTAAGGCCACTTCTGAGGGCAAGTTTGAGGTAGATCTGAGGTTGGGTTGAGGCATACATTCGCTCGAAGATCAAGTTCTTGAAGCAGAATTTGAGGCAATTCTAGACAAGTTTTAGTACAAGTCAGATCTAGTTAATCAACGATCCTGAAGATTGTGATCTAGGCATATATCAGTAGAGACTTCAGTGAAATATTATGTCATTGTAAGTGGGTCATTATCCTTGGTACGAGAACCCTTCTTCTATCTTTTATTTTCAAGGTGACAGGGTGGTGCAAGGCAGAGATGAAGTCTCCTTTAGGTTGGAGCCTGACAACACTTTATGGTGGCAGGGTGGTGCCAGGGAAGCGGATTGATGCTAGCACGGTGTTGGAACATCCTTCCAGTTAGAGCTAGTAAAGCTAGGGTGTTGGCACACCCTTTCAAGGAGATGGGACTTCCTGATAAAATTGAATGATTTTCTAACTGATTACTAGGATGTTGGTGCTTCCCTTCAGTTGGAGCTAATAAATATTGTGCTCATCAAATATATTAGAAAACATTATGTGGTTTTCTCCTGCATTGATTTTCCACATAAAATTTCTTGTGTATTGTTCATGTGATGTGATGTGATGT
The DNA here is from genome assembly GCA_031772625.1 of Pinus tabuliformis. Taxonomy (NCBI): domain Eukaryota; kingdom Viridiplantae; phylum Streptophyta; class Pinopsida; order Pinales; family Pinaceae; genus Pinus; species Pinus tabuliformis. The sequence goes on from CM062816.1 coordinate 1,529,348,551, forward strand.
GATGTTGTTTATCTGATCTCATTTGTGGAAACAATATTTAATGCTCAAGAAGTGCAAAATAAATTAAAATTAAGTGAAATACTAATTCACCCCCTCTTCGTGTTTCCAACAATTGGTATTAGAGTAGGTTCCTTCACAACAATCTAACTATTGAATGGTGTTGTCATTGAAGCCAATGCTCTTAATATTCATCTATGATTTGCATTAGTTGGAAGGTTCAAATGTCAAGAAGATGAGAAACTCTTACGGTGTGGTCATGATACCCCAATTTTGATGAAAAATTTCGATGGGAAAATCAATGTTTTAGCTCTCAAGAGCATCTTAATTTCATTCTCTTCATCACGTCGATTCTAACGGCAGGTGGCATGCCTCAAAACTCCTCACGGTTGAGGAGATATGGCTCATTAAAGTTGAAGCCCCATTCTATGGTCAAGAAGCCCCAAAAGGTGTTTCTAAAGATTGACTAATAAATTGCATTTATTCTCAAAAGGTTATTAAATTGTGCTTACAAAGGAGAATTTTGTCAAAAATATATTGATTAAAAAATTCGAATTCAAGTCGACCTCTAAGGGTAAATTAGTTTGGCTCCAAAATTTTTAAAATTTTAAAATTTAGAGGGTTGGTTCCATACCTCTTGAGCATGTCGACCCCCTCCTAGTGTTATAGCACCATTTATCACCCTTGGTATTTGTGATGCTTGTTTTATGGCCTAGGGCAACCCCTCCTTCCAGACTTGGTCCAAATATATTAAAAACAATGTTTTATTCCCTGTACGCTACTTTGCCTTGAGATAAAAGCATGTACACGCGGGTTAGTCAATACCCAACCCGTGTATATGTGTTAAAACACTTAAAAAAATTAAATTTCCTTAATTATGGGCGGAGTTCACGGGTTTTACCTATTGATTACCTTCTATTGCCCGTCACCCAACTGTTTCCCAACTAAAAAACTAACTGGGAAAAGTATAAATAGACATCTATGGGAAGGCCTAAAGGAGGGAAGAGATAGAGTTATTATACTGAGATTATCCCTGACTAAGACTGATGAATCCCTGTGCCTCATGGACATCCCCAAGCTTCAGGAAACCCTTGTTTCCTTGATTATAGATATTCTCCCTCTTGCTTGAGATATCATGGGTCTTTGACTGAGTGGTTTCCCTTGTGTTCGACAACAACTTTCATTATCACACATTGGGATTCGTGCAGTGTCTTGGTTTCCATTTGACCCTATTGGTGGATTCCTCACATTTGTGTCAACTTTCATTATTGGTTGGTTCAGAGGGTTTCTATCGTGCGCTAGCTACATCTTATGTACGCCGGAAATGTGCTTTGGTTGGGTTACTACATCTTGTTCGTCCAATTCCTTCCACATTATTGGCCTACGGGTTACACTCGCGCTAGATTGATGAAGGATGCCTTAATGCCTTCTTTCTAGAGGATCTTTTCCTATCAACTACAACTCATTTGCTCTAGGACAAAGATCTAGAGTCCATTTGGCAGTACCTTGGGGTTTGTAGTCATCAGTGGTAGATTCCTTTGCTATTGACAGTGGGAAACTATCATTGTCCCCTGATTGATAGATTCTTCCAAGTGTTCGACTTCAACTCATTTATTCACACTTGCTAGATTGTACTGGGTACCTTGACTCTCATTTTCATTATCGGTGAGTAGTCTCACATTTGTTAATGGTATACATCAATGATCGGTAATCAAACGATTTCTCACATGGTCGAACTTAGATCATTTATTCCCATTGTGTAGAAATGTACCGCGATAGTCGGTGAATACCTCGGGTTGCATCAACATGCTTTGGTTCACTTGTCAGTTGCTTCTATTGCTGCTAGTTGACACCATCCACCGTATATGTTGCAGTTCTTCACAACGACATTGTATATGTTGGCATTCGAGTTGCGATGTAGTATCATTTTATTCCATCATGTTCATTTGGTACTATTGGGATCAATTTTTGACATCAGTGATCAGCTTCATCCTTCAACATCATTGATCGTCTTCTTATATGTGATATTCAGACATGTACTTTTTCGATCACGATAAGATGATCCATCATGTACTTTCAGTTCTTTGTACTTGTATATATATTGGATCCGCTTGTACTTGATATGCAAACATGCTTTACTTTCTTTGAGCATCGGTATGTCCGCCTCAGACAACATTTTCTTTCTGATCTCTTTTTGATGGCTTGGCAGGTTGAATTCTGGTGAAATCCTTCTCATTTTCGACAAGGTTCTTTCCATACGCTTAATACATTTTGGCCATCATGTACCCCTTCTGACCTCATATATTAGGGGGCATCTGTTAGAACCATTACTCACCCTTGGTATTTGTGATGCTTGGTTTATGGCCTAGGGAAACCCCTCCTTCCAGACTTGGTCCAAATATATTAAAAACAATGTTTTATTCCCTGTATGCTACTTTACCCTGAGATAAAAGCGTGTACACACGGATTAGTCAATACCCAACCCGCGTATATGTGTTAAAACACTTAAAAAAAATTAAATTTCCTTAATTATGGGCGGAGTTCACGGGTTTTACCTGTTGATTTTCTCCTATTGCCCGTGGCCCAACTATTTCCCAACTAAAAACTAATTGGGAGAAGTATAAATAGACTTCTATGGGAAGGCCTCAAGGAGGAGAAGAGATAGAGTTATTATACTGAGATTATCCCCGACTGAGTTTGATGAATCCGTGTGACTCATGCACTTACCCAAGCTTCAGGAAACCCTTGTTTCCTTGATTATAGATATTCTCCCTCTTGCTTGAGATATATCTATAATTAAGGAAACAAGGGTTTCCTGAAGCTTGGGGAAGTGCATGAGGCACAGGGATTCATCAGACTCAGTCAGGGATAATCTTAGTATAATAACTCTATCTCTTCTCCTCCTTTAGGCCTTCCCATAGAAGTCTATTTATACTTCTCCCAATTAGTTTTTTAGTCAGGAATCAGTTGGGAAACAAGTATAAATATAGGGCTTGTCTGCCCTCTAAATTACATAATCTCATGCACATAATTTGAAATATCATCTGCAATTTTGAGGCTTTGATTTGTCACTCATAACTAAAGTATTAGACCAAGTTCCTTTGGGATTTTTTTGTTGGTTTCTCGCTGATAAAGGTAGGCATCTATGTGGATCAGTTCCAATCCTTTTAGGCCATTCGATCCTCTATGGTAGTACATTTGCTAAGGATACTCGTTGTGATTATGAGGCCTATATTTGTAGTTTATTTTTGTACTTATTGTAGACCCTTCTAAGGCTTGATTTAAAGTCTTTATGCACATGTTCTGAGGACCAAACTTAGTCTTCCTAAGGCCCATTCGTGACACTATTTGACGACTGTTTAAGGCTTGGTTTAAGGTTTGTTTGCGGAAGTTCTGAGACCTAATATCATCCTAAGGCAGGGTTTTTGAGGTTGATTCAGACTGTCAGTACCACTGCATCTGAGGCTTTTTTGGTGGAATTTTTTTTTATGACCTCAAACTTCACTAGCACCCACTTGTGGTCGATTATGTGGCATATACGAGCTATCTTTGAGGTAAGTTTTGATGAATCTGTATGTTTGTTTTGAGGTTGTGTTAATGGATATTTTCTCTATTTGAAAGGCACGATTGTAAACAAATCTTTGAGGCCTATTCGACCCCCTTCTTGCGAGAATTTAGTGGTCCTCCTCTTCACAATTTTTTAGGCAAAAAGGAAACTAAAGGAAGTTATTTCAAGGCTCATATTTTAATAGTTTCTTAACGCCTGATTTAAGCGTAGATTGGTATTTGAATTAGGATGCAAACACTGTTTGTTGGAAGGGAAAGAAACAACTTGGTCAGGGCTCGATCTAAGGGTTTTGAGTTTGTTTTCAAAAGCGTTCTTTACCATTTGAGTAGCAGAGAATGAAGTTTATCCAAGAGTAGTGTCTTCACTTAATGAAGCCAATTTAAACCATCTCAAGGAAAGTGCAATCTGTGACACAAATGAGGTTAGTTTTGGATCTATTGAACAAACAAGGTTAAGGTTGTGGTTAAGGAGTAATATCTCAAAATCTTGTGTCAATAATCTCAGGAATCTTAAGCAGAAGTGAACGTTGTTGATTAAAGGCATCATCAAGAATTGAAATAAGAGATATAAACTTGACTAAAGGACAAATTAAGGGATTCTTCAGAGCATAACACTTGATGAAGTCTAAAGCAATTAGTGGCTGAAACAAGTTTTGTAATTTTATCAGGATATGATTGATTTGTTGTTGAGTTGGCAGTATACAAGCGCCGGTATGAAGTTTGGCAGTTGATATAGTTTGGCACATCATTGTACATCTTGAGCATACATACAACAATAAGGATTTCATCTCATCACTAGGCAAAAATTAAGTTTTGATCACAACACAAAGATAGTAATGTTATTGCTAGGGTTATGTCATGAGTGAATGATGAGTCAGTTTCGCTGCTCCTAAGTATTTGTGAATGTATTTTTGATCCCTATGTGACAATGAAGATGAAATAGGTTTTTACAAGAACTTAATATTGCGTTGGGATTGATGTATGGCGATGATCTCGTGCTATGTTGCTAATGCAAGTACATGTTGATTTATCTCTGATAATATAAGCAATTACTATAACTTTCATTTTTATGTTGTTGAAACATTAGATGAAATTTTAGCCTAAAAGTGGCCTCCTAAGGAAAAATAATAAAATAAGAGTTGTGAATTTTGGATGGAAAAGAAGAAAGCTACTATTTTTATGGTATTTTTGACCTAGATCTTTATAAGTTTACTCAAATTTCAAGTGTAGACAATCGTTGGATGCAGAATTAAGAATTCATGTGTTTATATGGTTACTTCTGTTTAATTATGATTGTGATATATGCTATGATTTAATAATGTCTTTATGAAATATTGATGTATTAATGCGCAACTCTATGAGACATGTCCTAATAAATGTACGCAATGCATGTTAAGTACTTTCGCAAAGATTATAATACATTCTATTATGTTTATTAAATACTTAAGTATATTAGTGCGAGCTGAGATCTAGGGTTATTTTTGGATGAGTGTAAGTGGATGATTCAACTATTAAAGGTCTGCAAAGACCTATTGCAGACCTTCGTGAAGGTATAGAAGCCATTAAAGGAAGTTGCAGTACCAATCCTTAAGGGCTTATAGACCTACGCGAAGGCAGATCTAGGGCAATAAAAGACATCACACTGATCTCTCGATGCGGAAACTTGGTTCTAGCATCCCCCCATACTACTTTGGGTGAGACTTCATCTTGCGCTATGCGAGTTGATGCCGAAAGGGCGAGTACTGTAGGGTTTTGTTTGGCGCAATTAAATCTGAACCTGGGTTAGGACCCACTAAGGCAACAATAATAAGCTCTAATGGCATGACAAAGCTTCTGAAGAAAGAAAAATGAAGCGTAATTGTACAATTATGCTCACAAGAGGTTCAAAAATCAAAATTATATATTTCTCCAGATCTCTAAAACGTCTTTGACAATCATTCCAAGGTTTTTTGGGCTCCCAAATGCCTTCCACCCATTTGTGATCATGACAATGCGATTCACTTGATTTCAGGATGTGTTCCTCCAAACATTAGGGGAATTTTGAGATCTAAAATTGGCCTCCTAATAAAAATGTATAACCAAAATAAAATTTATAAGAACCAATAGGATTCAAGATGATGATGTCAACCATGGGGGATGATTCGCTATTTTTGGAGTAAAAAAATAAAAAGATTAAAAAATATTAAAATAGTAAAATTGCTTTTCCAACTTATATCCCTAAGTTTTTACTCAAATTTCAAGCGGGAGTACTCGTTGGATGCAAAATTTAATTCTTCATCTAAGGAGTACCTCTATTGCATACTTTCGATGGACCCTGCTATACAAAAAAATGAGAGATACATGAAAAAATGTGATTGCAATAATGTTTTTCATATATTTCTAATTTTTCTTGTAGCAGGGTCCATCGAAAGTATGCAACATGGGTACCCCTTGGATGAGGAATCAAATTATGCATCCAACGAGTGTTTCCTCCCTAAATTTGAGTAAACCCATACGGAGATAAGTTGAAAATACAAGTTGAAAAAAGTAGTTTTTTCTTTTTTCCCTTTAAAATTTGATGATGTAATCTAATCTTATTTTATGATTTCCACTATTATTTTATGATTTCTTTAGGAATGCCCATTTTAGACCTCAAGAATCCCCTAATGCATCAAGCCTTATGGATATCCTTAGGCCCAAAAGAGTGAAATTGAACGTATGATTGTAGAAATGATAGAGGTTAATATAATTCAACGTAGTCAGAGTTCTTACTTTGCCCCAGTAGTATTGGTACATAAGAAGAATGGATCATAGGGAGCTAAACAAGCTAACTATTAAATATAATTTTCCCATTCATGTTATTGAAGAATTCTTTGATGAATTACATGGAGAAATTTACTTCACCAAGTTGGATCTTCATTCAGGATATCATAAGAATTGTTTGATGAATTACATGGAGAAATTTACTTCACCAAGTTGGATCTTCATTCAGGATATCATCAAATTAGAATGAAGACTAAAGACATTCTGAAAGTAACATTCAAAAGTCATGACAGTAATGTAGCTTCCACATTTCAAGGTTTGATGAATTCCATTTTCAAACACTTCCGTAGAGTTGATCTACCAATCAGCTTCATGAGTTGGGTGTTGTGCTTCCATGTGGTGGCAGCACAAGAACATAAATAATAATACAAACAATTAACCTATTTATTAATATCAATAAGTTAAGAATATTATCGAGTTGCTTGAGTGTTGTATCCTATATGACTTAACATGTGCTTATTGTAAGCAACAAGGGAGTGCATGACCAAATTATGAGCATTTTCTCATGTCAAAAACCATAGATTTAAGACGTCGTGGAAGGGATATAGTAAGACTTGATGAATAATCGAATAGGTATTAATCCCTACAGTTATATGAAAAAATCTTACAACTAAGTTATTATTGCATGCTTAAGAGGACACAAAAACTATATGCCATAACGACAAGTGGCTTAAAATGATGATGATAGAATTTATTTAAATAAGTATGGTTATGCTATACAAATATGGCATGAAGAATTGATGATATGCTATGTTGCATATGGCTGTTAGAATTTGTTCGTGATTGGCTAAATAAAATTGTTGCCTTGATAATGATGAGATGATGCTCAAATGGTTACCAACAACTTGTATGTTTATTATTTGTGTCATGATTAGATTCCTTTAATGATTGTTAAGACATCATAGTTTAATCTTGGATTTCTTATCCAAAATCAATTACACCCCAGGTTCTCCCACATACAGGGTAATTTATTCTTTGATTTTATCATAGTTTAATTGTAAAAATTTGTAATTCTTGCACATATTAAGGCACATCCATGCAACTCATTGTATCCCACAATGAGTCCTACATGCACTCGCACTTGCCAATGTACAATTCATATTCTTCTACTATATGCATTACTTGTTAAACAGATTAATATTGTCTTAATCTGATGACCATGCTTTTCCATGACTGTCAATTATTTAATTATCTTGTTATAAGCATCTCCTTTCAATCATGTCATTGTATCCACATAAGAGTGTTTATCCATAGTTTAAATTTTGTAATTTTTACCATCTATAATAACTTTTTTAATATTAATAACCATGTTATTTTCCCACCTTAGCATTGCTTCATGTAACATACCGAAGTAATTTCTAGTAACCCTATACCATATATGCTCCCCCCAGAGCAACATCTTATCATCAATATAAAACCACAACCAATTTGGGGATTGGTCTATATGATGGCATCATTAGCTTAAACAATATCTATGTTTATCATGACCACATCAGGACTTCATCACATATCATCGTCATTCTCAATATCAAGGCAACAATATTATTCAGCTAACCTCGAACAAATTCTAATAGCCATATGCAATATAACATAGCATCAATTCTTCATGTCATGTGTGTATATTATAACCATACTTGACCAAAATCTAATGTCATCATTTTAAGCCACTTGTTCATTATGGCATATAGCATGCAATAACAACTTAGTTATAAGATTTTTTCACGTGACAATAATGATTAATATCCTTCAGTTTTCTTATCCAACCCGACTCTATCTTTTTCAAAATAACTCAATTCTATTGTTTTAAACATTATAAACATACTCATAAGTTGTTCATGCATACTTTGCCTGCTTATCATTAGCACTTCATATATACATACATACATACATACATACATACATACATACATACATACATACATACATACATACATACATATATATATATATATATATATATATATATATATATATATATATATGCACACAAAGGTTAGGGTACCGGCTCTCAAGCAACTCGAGAATGTTCATAACTTGTTGACAATGATAAATAGGTTAATTGTTTGTATTATTCTTCACGTTTTGCTGCCACCACATGGCAGTGCAACACCCTCCTTATGCAGTATAAGCCTTGGTTAATTAATTTGCATTAACATAGCAATTTGTGCAAGGAAGGGGTATTTGTGGGGAAATGTTCTACTTTTTATTTTGAGAGTTGACTTATCTGAATTCATCCCAATACAAGGTGAAGTTTACCATGGCGGTTCGATACTTATTTGCATCACCCAAAAGAAAGGATACATCAAACACGTGATTCACATGTATCAATGTACTAAAATGGGCACTCTGTCAAATTCATGGACTTGTTTTAGCCCTCCAAAATGCTTAGTTGAATCCTACTATGAGGAGTAATTTGGAGATTAGCAAGGCACATAAGGTCTCTGTGGTAACTGATTCAAATGAGTAGATTTTATTGCAATCAAATGCTTTCCTATTAGTTTCAAAATTGGAAAACTTACATAAACTCCAAAGTCATCTCTATATTGACTTTAATTAATTAAAATATACTATTGAGTCTTGGCAACATTTGGTCAACCCAGGAGAAAAAATCAATGCATGAAGCGATATGTGCACGAAGTACCTATTAACTTGGAGTTGTCTAACTAAATTTGCAGACTTAAACAATATGCGTGTCCTTGCAAAGATTGTTAACATGTTTTGAGTATCAGCCATTTCTAATCGACATATGATTTCATTATTACCGACATTAGTCATTGTGAAACAACCGGGGTGACTGAGAGGTCAAACAAAAATTTTGATTTCATAGATTTTTCTCTACAAGTAACAACATGTCGTCTTGCCAAAGGAGGCTTACATTAAACTGTATATGAGAAATTTTTAGAGCAACGTGTTCTTGTATTTCTCAAGATCTCGGTATTCCTGAATGTTGCATACAACAAATAATATTCTTTGGTTACATAGTCTCAAATCTATTCTTTAGTTTCATAGTCTCAAATCAAGGTTACTAACTACATGGTCTTTCTCTGGTGCTTTCCACCAGTTACAATAATAGAAATCATCAGTTTTTTCAAATTTATTTTATCACAGATTATTCCAAAGTCACGGATGATTTCACTTAATGAAACCTTCGAATTTCATAAATTAAACATAGAAAAACTCTTATGGGTAACACAAAACCCCTTTTTCATTTGAGATTTGCGATCTCATGGGCATTTATCTAAATTCAAAACAACAATGTTCACGCGTAATACCATCAATAGAAAAGAGGGAATATATATTCATCTGATTTAGATTCTAATAAAACATCAAAATGAAATGAATAACCACCCATACACTCTACGTATTTGTCACGACCATTATCAAAAACGAATCCTGGGACATCGATATCAACACATCAATTCCCTTATCACAGACATTCGTTTGCTGCAAACTAACTGGTACAACTGTGAGGTTCCATAATGGATTAATTCTATGAATTATGAGTGATGTCTCATCTTATCTCGCATCAAACACAATTATTCAACGCGTAATACAGTCAGCAGGAAAAATACATATATTAATCCAATTTCGATCCTAATAAAATTATTAAAAAACTAAAAGGAAAGAATACTCATGCCATCTTCGACTCCACATAACTGATGGCACGATCCTCCTTCTTTTACACTTACGGTCGAGGGTAAGAAGCTTCCTGCTTATAGCCTCTTAAATTCCTACAACAATCAGGCTCGACTCTCATAGCTTGAGAACAAGATAGCTCATCCAAGGATCGAGTTGGCTTATTTAATGATGTGTAGCTTCTACGCATTGGAGGATAAGGCTCATGGTAGAAGGTGAGGATAAACATTATCCTTTTCCTAACGATGTTTATCGCTTTGAATAAGATGGTGATTTTCCTAATTTGACTAGGGTGTGGATAATCATTATCCCAACACCTTTAACTCACCATAAACAATAGGCACAACTGAGTTTTTCATCTTTTCTTCAATCTTTCCATAGAACCCGTATTGTTGGCTTTTTTGGCCAACTCACATACCTCCGACTCTATGATACAGAAGAGACGTAAAAAGGAAACGGCAGTGTTGCGGCCTTTTCTTTAATGCACAGTGTTGAAGTTGTTTTACTACGAAACTCTTGGAAGACCTTTTTGCATACATTGGATGGAAGTTTGAAGAAGTGTTGAGCATAATTTTGAAGACATTTTGAGGCCTTGTTACATTGGAGCATTTGAAGACTTCATATCTTTGGACATTGAAGATCATGAAGTTCTGATTAGTGAAGACAATGAGCAATGAAGTAAGTTTTTTTTTTCTTATGAAATTTGATTAAAGGATTGCGGTCCTTAGGGTTGGAGCCCTAAAACCACTTGTGAAGAAGGATTGGAGTCCTTAGGGTTGGAGCCCTAAAACTATTTGAGAACAAGGATTGGTGTCCTTGGGGTTGAAGCCCTAAAAAATTAATCTTACAAGTTGGAACTTGTAACCATTGTAAAAAGGATTGGTGTCCTCATCTATTTTTAATAAAATTCTTTTTATTTACTTTCTAGTCTTTAATTGTGAAAAATAATCTTAATTGGCATTTAAAAGAACAATTGTAAAGAAATATTGATTCACCCCCAGCCCTCCTCCCCCCTAAGTATTTCCCACAAATCTTTCATTTACGAGCTAGTTTGGTGGGCTTGTCACCAAAAGTTGAATTATTAGAACATTATTTTATTTTTAGGCCTTATGTGGGCCAAGGAGGCTAATTCAAACTCCTAATTTGTGTATAAACACAAGTGAGATCTCTTTTCTCTCTTGAGAATCTACACGTTTTCTAGAGGATGAACTGGAGCTTTATGCATGAATTTTTATGTGTGGATATTGGTCTATCTTAAATTGGAGCTTCTCTTTTGTCAATTGTGGATGGTTGGATATACTCTATTACATGTAAGTACATGATTTTAGAGTTATTCTTGTTTTACTTTGTCACATACATTACACTGGGATTTTCGTTATTTCTAGGGCTAATTGCTGCATGCGTTCACTGTTTAAAATTGTGGAATTTTGTCTCTATTATAGCACCTCTCAATGTATGGGCCATGTAATGTGAACAAAATCTCCTAGGGAAATTCTATCAAAGAATTTCAGCTTGATAAGCCATCTCCTTTGCACATCGAAGTATAAAAGTCGCAAGATTGCTTCTCCTTGATCTAGAAGGATAACGAAGTGGTCTTGAGGCCTCTTTGACTGAGAATCAAGAATCCTACTCATATTTCATCATAGACTCCATTCTCCGAAGACTAAGACATTGATCTACCAAGAGGTGGTCACCAAAAATCACACCCTTTCACCTTCTTTCAAGTCTAGCCAAGTTGGGGCACCTAGGGCATCAATTTCCCGACAAGCTAGCCCTCCAAAAAGTTCAATCTCTTAGGGTCTCCTGTGTTGGTTTTTCCTCAAAGTTTCCTCCAATTTTGAAGCCATTCCGACGGTGGAGTTGGGAGAAAAGCCAAGCCCTAGCTTCGGGATCAAACTTTTCCTTAGCATCCCCAAGGCTAGTGCCTCATAGGATCAAATCAACACCTTCAAGTGAAAATTCTTTCTTTGATCCTTTCCCCACCTTGTCTAGGGTAAGAACATCATTGGTTTCCATACTCATTCCTCCTATCCTATATTGGGTCCACTTGGTCCCATGTGGTCCCATTCCTTTGAAAAGACAATTCTTCAAGAACCATCCGGGATACCAATTACAATAAGGATTTTAGGGATTGAGAAGTTCCTTCATAAGTCATATCCCATAAACCTAACCCTTAAATCCTCCCTTCCTTTCCCTATAATACATTGTGCCTTTCTTAGAAAGCAAGCAAGCCTTATCTTTCTAACTCTTCCAGGAAAGGGATTGTTTGGGTTGCTCCACGTCATTTCATTGACTTATCCTTCATCGATGAATCCATAATATATCGAGTCTCCTCCCATCGGTGAATGTCCGTAAAAAGTAAGGAGCCTTTGCTGAGGTGACAATGGGCTAAGTCTCGATTGTTTCCCTTGTCCTAACAGTTGCCCCTTTGTATCCCTGCTAGTTTGAGCTGTAACATTTTGGTGTCGTTTCTAGGGAGGAAGCAAGTCTACCTCCCTACTGAATCATTGAGGAATTGATTCATTGACAACATTTATAAAATATTCCTCTGACAACTCCACTCATTGTCCAATCCCCTAATTTACTTGAAGGCGACAACATTCCTCCTTTAACTAGGGTTGCTGCAAAGAGGGGAAAGCGAACTTCATCACTTGTTTGAACCGCTCTTCGGCCTAAAAATTTAAAAGGTTAGTGATCCATCTCCCAAAATGCCATCTAGTTCTAACACTGACCCAAAACAAGATCTACCTAAGATGACCAAGAGTGAGAGACTTGGTTAATGCCTTTGCCCCTTTGAAATTGAGTGATGATCCCAAACCACTACCTGAAAAATATAACCAATGGTTACCCAAATTCAAAGGGGATGCTACTTGGACTGCCCATGGTTTTATTGAAGAATTCTATTCGCAAATGTGCCCTAGAATGATCTTTGATGAAGATAGGCTCATGATGCTTTTTTGCTTCATCACTTGAGGGACAAGCAAGAGATTGGTACCTTGGCCTTCCCCCTACAAGCATACAAGAGTCCAATGAATTTGAAGACCTATTCATGAAAAGGTGGTCATGCAATGCCCAAGGGACCTTCAACATTGAAAAATTCTATCAAATAACGAAGGGAAGGGAAGATGTGCGAGAGTTCATTCAAAAAATTTGATAGGGTAGTCAAAGATATACCTGATTATTTGAATCCATCTGAAGCCAACATTCTTGACAAATTTATAAAGGCAGTGGGTGGCCACCTCACCTATGTGTTGAGGGATAAGAAACCTTCCACTTTGGCCGAGGCTAAAGAAATGGCAATGGAAGTTGAAGAAAATATATGAATCTCAAAGGTTGATATCAATGACCACCCTAGAGGTAATGTTGAAATCAAGAAGGAGAAGTCCAAAGATCAACATGAGGAAACTCCCCTTGCCATTCTCAAGAGGATGGAAATGTTCACTGAAAAATCCAATGCACGTGATAGGGTTATCATGAACAAAATCACCACCTTGGAAAGGGCCCAAAAATTGATTTATATCCCTAAAGGAAAACCTTTTCCCAAAAATCAAAGTAAAGAAGATAGGCCAAGCTCGTTGGCCCCAACTAATGTCGTTGAGCTAGATTCTTCATTTGAGGATGAGGAAAGTGAGGGTGAACAAACTGATGAACAAGCCAATCTTGTGCAATCTGACATCTTCAACATTTTGTTGGGGGGGTCATACACACATCCTCCCATTAGTGAGCTGACCCTTAAGGAAGAAAAGGAACAATCCATTCTTAACTTTGATAGCGGGGAAGATTCAAAGGGGTCCAATATTCCCCAAAATGAAAAGGGAAAAGACCCCTCACCTCCTAAGGAACCACCTAAGGAAGATCCATTACCTAAGCAAGCCCCTCCTATATAATCCATCCACAAAATCCCTCCCAAAAAGCATCCCCCAACAAAATTCAATCCGAAAAAGGATCCTCCTAGGAAAGAAACATAAAGAAGAAGGAAAAGGGTAAGGAAATTAAACTCAACATCAACATAGGAGCTATCATAGGAAATATGACCACACATTCTTTTAAAGGAGATTGGTAAGCTTCCCGAGCAACAACAACAACAACAACTTAAGAAGTCCCAGGGAATTCAAGAGGAAGAACTACTTGAAGAATTACAAAACATTCATAATCCTAACCGAAACCCCAACATGAACCATTCTTGCTTTTCTTTGTCTATGAATGACAATTCTTACATAATTGCATGTTAGACTCGAGTGCTTCCGCTAATATCATGCCTTTAACTGTTATGAAGAAATTGGGCCTCAACGTCACTCAATCATATAAAAGGGTGTGTGGTTTTAATTCCAAGCATGTGGAAGTTGAAGGTATCATCAAAGACCTTAAGGCCTCTTTAGCCAGGAATCCCGATATATCCCTCTTCATGGATGTTATTGTTATTGATATTCCTTATGTGTGGGGGATTTTGTTATCCCAGAAATGGGGAGCTACTGTTGGGGGGAATGTTCAAATGGACCTATCATATGCAACCATCCCGCAATCTAATGGCACCCCTTTTATCCTTTATAGGGAACCTGCTTACTTACCACATGTGATCAAGCCTGGACCATACTATGAGACATGCGAGATTGAAAAACCTTTCCATATTCTCCCTACCCAAGAAATCTAAATCCTCAAGTGGCCAATCTCTCGAGCAAGAAAAAAGTGGAAGCCTAATAAAGAATATAAGGTTGGGGATTTAGTCTTGGTTGATAAAGATCTCACACCTGTCAAGATTCATGGAAGGGTTGGAGATGGCTATTATTACATTGCGAAACTTAACGATGAACTTTGGCCCGAACTAGTCAAATTAAGTTGTATCACCTTCTTCCTTGAGACTTGACATTATATCATATGCATGGTAGAGTAGGATGCATTGCATGTTGATTTCTGCATTAAAAATACCATCATATGATATTTCTCATGGTAGCATACTTGCATATTTTATTTTTTGTTGATTTTATGGCTTAACATATAGCATGTGTGATCATGAGACATCACATGACCTCCTGTTCGAGTAGCTTCGCCCACTTCTTCGAGAGATCACGTCCCAGTTGGAGCCAAATGTTACCCACAATTTTTTTTTCTCCAAGATGGTCCTTAGTCGGAAGTCAGCAGCCACTTACAACCACCATTTAGCTCATTGTGCCATTTCCATGTGGTCCCTCGCCCATCTGCCATGATCGTATGCTTGAAGGTGGGCCTCCCAAATCTAAAGGTATGCCTTGTCATTTGGCAATTGAGTATTGTAGTTTTCTTATCATGGACACTTCTGGGCATGGATTAATGGGGGGATTTGACCGAAATAATGGGCTAGGTATGTGCTCTTGTCCCCTAGACCCCTTTTGGGTATTAACCTTGGATTCTAGTCCCACGAGATCTCTTTTATTGACCATTTGGCTCTAGGGATGGTATTTCATGGGAAACCCCGATTTGGGTTGCGTGGTCCCACTCCCTTATTTGCTTATATTACCCTCTTTCCACTCACTATCACCCCATTCATCATTTCTCCCACCTGTGTCCACATAGGGTTATCTTTCCCATTCCCCCTGCCCACACCTTGGGTCTTGGCCTGGAATGAAGCCCGTAGGTTGATGCAGCTAAAAAGAAAGATAAAAGCATATCCACGGGGGTTTCACTCAATGAACCTATGACATAGCACATGCATTCGTGGCAAACTAAACAATACCTTTTATTGGACTACATATTGGAAAATACCTATGAAAATCACATTATTTAAACCCCTACCAATACGAACCCAATACATGTTCCCAATTTAAAAAACCCCTGCTTCACTATATATTGTAGGTATCCTTTTTTTCATTAACATTTTTTATACCCCTTTATATTTTCTCATTAACTTTGAGTTCAATTTCTAATACTTGCCAATATAAAAAAACCTTAACCCCCTATTATATGCTCAATATATTATGTCATTTTTCCTCAATATATATCCCCCAATATGAATGCACGTGGTATGGTATTGCTACCCCAGTGAAGCCCTCGTGAGCATATTTGGCCACATTCAACAGGAAAATGTACCACAAAATGCAAAAGATGGTTGAGACAAACTCATTTAGCACGTGGGCAAAATCCAATACATGAGCTCTACCCCATCATCATGGCCATCACCCTAGTTCCTACAAGTTCCATAAACCTCCTCCATCATATAGGAAACCATGATTTTCGCAACCCCTGGTGGGCAATAAACCGCCCTACCCTTAAAAGGGGGTATTCAATGCTATATGTTATGCATCATGCTCTTACCCCTTGAGCCTCAAGCAATTAATCAAAGAAAATCATTAAAAGGCAAAAGGCATATAAAGAAGGGTGGAAAAAAGTCAAGGCCAAGGCACCTCATGTAGCACGATTGCTCCCTCATATACATTATAAACCTAAGTGTGGGCTTCCCTCTTATTAGCTATCCTTATACCCCAGCATGTGACCTAGGGCTACGCCTTCTCATCCCCTACTTCATTCACCTATCTGTCACATGCCACCACCTTTTGAAGGATGTACCTTGACTATATTATCCCCTTTGGAAGTTGAAATCACCTAATAGAATTATTGGTTAACCCCATTTGGACTTTAGGAGACAATGGCACACCCCGAAGCCCATTATGGAAGAGCATGCCATTATGAAGTCCCCACCTGTGGTCCATGACCGATAAGCTTATTTGCTCGATTTCTCTAATGACTTGTTGTACTGGAAGGCTAGGGAATCATTGGACCTTATCCAGGATTGTAGATGGTTTCCTTCAGAGGGCTACATTGGCACATATAGGGTGTGTATTGAGAGCCATGGGCCTCCACAACAATAGATTGCACTCCATGGATCCCCACATCCATTCAGAGATTGCTCGTGGTTCACTTATTGGATGAGGAAGATGCACCTGACCCATCATGCGCAGCTGGCCCCAGATTTGCACTATACACTTGGAAGATGATCGAGGACTTGCACGATGGCGTGGCACCACTTACACCATCATCCTAGCCCTTGCAAGCGATCTACATGCATTTTTGATTTGTTTGTAGACCCATAGGACACTTGTGTACCCCCACATCTCATATGGAGCACCATAGGTTATTATAAGGGCCCAACCCCTTGTCCACTGCTTTTTAGGGTCCTACTCTTCATTGTGGCACCCATGAACCTCATTAGGCCTCTTAGAGGGCCCAACGACATGCATAGATTATTATTTGACCACTTGAGAGGTTGATTCTTTCATATATTAGCTAGTTTGGCGGACATGTCACCAAAAGTTGAATTATTAGAACATTATTTTATTTTTGGGGCTTATGTAGGCCAACGAGGCTAATTCGAACTCCTAATTTGTGTACAAATACAAGTGAGATGATCACATTTGCTCATCATCACTTTGGATTGGATCTCTTCTCTCTCTTGAGAATTTCTGACTTTTTCTAGAGTATGAATTGGAGTTTTATGGATGAATTTTGATGTGTGGATATTGGTCTATCTTATCTTGGAGCTTCTCTTTTGTCAATTGTGGATGGTTGGATATACTTTGTTACATGTAAGTACATGCTTTTAACTTTGTTCTTGTTTTACTTTGTCATATACATTGGACTGGGATTTTCGCTATTTTCTAGGGCTAATTGTTGCATGCTTTTATTGCTTAAAATTGTGGAATTTTGTCTCTATTATAACACCTCTCATTGTATGGGCCATGTAATGTGAACGAAATCTCCTAAGGGTAATTCTATCAAAGAATTTCACATTGATAAGACATCTCCTTTGAAAATCAAAGTATAAAAGCTGCAAGATTGCTTCTCCTTGACCTAGAAGGCTAGTGAAGTGGTCTTGAGGCCTCCTCAACTGAGAATTAAGAATCCTACTCATATTTCATCATAGGCTCCATTCTCCCAAGACTAAGGCACTGTTCTACCAAGAGGTGGTCACCGAAAATCACACCCTTTCACCTTCTTTTAGGTCTAGCCAAGTTGGGGCACCTAGGGCATCAATTTCTTGACAAGCTAGCCCTCCAAAAAGTTCGATCTCCTAGGGTCTCCCGCGCTGGTGATTCCTAAAGCTCTACTCCAAGTTTGAAGCCATTCTGATGGTGGAGTCAGGAGAAAATCCAAGCCCTAGCTCCAGGATCAAACTTTAACATCCCCAAGGCTAGTGCCTCATAGGATCAAATCAACACCTTCAAGTGAAAATTCTTTCTTTGATCCTTTCCCCACCTTGTCTAGGGTAAGAACATCATTAGTTTCCATACTCATTCCTCCTATCCTAGACCGGGTCCAGTTGGTCCCATGTGGTCCCATTCCTTTGAAAATACAATTCTTCAAGAACCATCTCTGATAGCAATTACAATAAGGATTTTAGGGATTGGGAAGTTCCTTAATAAGTCATATCCCATAAACCTAACCCTTAAATCATCCCTTCCTTTCCCTAGAACAAATTGTACCTTGCTTAGAAAGAAAGCAAGCCTATCTTTCTAACTCTTCCAGGAAAGGGATTGTTTGGGTCACTCCACATCATTTCATTGACTTATCCTTCATCAGTGAATCCATAATATACTGGGCCTCCTCCCATTGGTGAAAATTTGTAAGGAGTTGGGAGCCTTAGCTGGGGTGATAATGGGTTGCTAAGTCTCCAATGTTGCCCTTGTCCTAGCAATTGTCCCTTAAGATTCCCTTTAGGATCCCCTGCTAGTTTGAGTGGTAATAATACATATGCAGTAAAGTGACAAAGCCAATTCAGGAATAGTTCATTTTTCATCCATGCATGGGGATGTGCAACCATGCATGCACCTGGTTCACAATTCTATATATAGTTTTTAGTTGAGTTTTACCTTTGAATAGATAAAATCCTGCCACTGAAGAACCAATTGCATTGACACAACAAAGAATAATGATCCACTCCCTACTCTTAGGAAAAATTTTAGCCACATTTATGCTCCCTCTCTTGGCAATTACCCGCATACCATAATTCCTTCCTGCCTGTAAGCCTGTTTCATCACAGTTCCATATATGGTATGGGGCATATGAGTGTTGCTCAAATGCAATAGAAAGAGTGTTATAGAACTTGGACATAATTGCAGGGTGTATATTTAAAGCCTTGTCTTTGTATGTAACACAAGGTTTGGATGCCTTTTTTAAAACCCAATCCACCAAGATTTACCAAGAAACTGGTGTCTAAAGGGGTTTGGCCTCCCCTGACAAATTTGAGCTACTGTGGATTTAAGTTGTATAAGTGATAACCCGTGTCCCAATTGGGCATCTGCTTACACCACTCAACCACTTCGTCGTCCTCTTCAATCATAACTGTAACAGGCCCTCTATGCTTTGTATTAGTCAATCCATTTATCCAACAATGTATGTTAGAGGCAACAACACCATGTTTTTTTGTAGAGGTACGGACTGAATATCCCTTAAACTCGATGTCATCAATTGCAACTACCATGTCTTACTTTGTCTAGACTCTTATGGCACTGATTTTCTTTATTAAAATTGAACCTTGCATCGTGGTTGAAGGTGGCTCTGTGGTTGATGGTGGGATATCATGATCTGCCGCCACAGTGTCATTTTCAACGACATTGCTGGAAGCATTGATAGTATTCACATCACCCCTCTATCCTCATCCGATGAACTAGATCGCAGTTGGGCCCCCCTCGTCCCTCGCCTTGTCCTGTTCCTTGTATGATCTGCAATAGAAACTATTGGCATGGCTGCAACAACCTGCAGATTTACCACGAAATTCTAATTTAAAAAAAAATGTTGATTTTTCTCAATAGATCACCAATCATTCATGCACTGGAATTTTCTCAGTGAAAATAAGGCTTATTGCATGGAATTTGATGTATATTTTCAAGGTATACAAGCATGAAATGCCTGATCCAAAAACAAAAATTGTTGATCTTGACATTGATCCAACTAGACCTACTAATTTAACCAAACAACTATCCCAACTCACTACTCATTATACCCTAATTGCTACAGGCCAAAATAACCAAAACTCACTAAGCCGCTAGTCAATTATAGGTACAGAACTCTTGCAAATAAGTATAGAATCAATAATACCATGTCAATGTAGTATTAGTAAATAAGGTAATTCATTGGCCTTTGTAATCAATGAGCAACAACAATGAGTGCTTTATTATATACTGTAACTTCAATATAATATTTCCTTAATGTGAGCCTTACGGGTGACTGAATACATCTCTGATCTGAAACTCATAATTGGAAGGGTTTTCACACATAAAATTTCATATTATAAGAGGCTTGGAATAATTAAATCAAATCATATATAACTCACAAAATCCTTAATCAATTTTCTAGCTTTCTCTTGCATGGTTGTGGGATTTATTTGATTGATTTGTCTAGGCCATGAGGATCTTCTAAGGTCTGCTACATGTTATTGATGATTGGAGTGTATTTTTTCAATAACTTGTAAGCTTACTTCTCCTTAACAATGATCTATTGTAGACTGTCGAAAAAGATCAGGTCTGAAGCATTGCATACAAAGGCTAATCACATTGAAGATTTGATAACAATAAGCCTAAAACAATTAAAATTTATTGCATATTAATCACAGAGGTTACTGAGTGTTCTATCCTCGAATCTTGCTTAACCAATCTTGTTGACAATGGACTGATATCATTGTTATAGTAGTCTGATATTAAATTGCAAGGTCAGATTTGAGGTTACAGTGGCATTGAAATTGGTTACTAAACTTGGGTATGGTTATTTGCATCTTGAGAATGATTTAAGGGTTGATCTCATCATTTAATTGATTGATATATACTTTCCAGTAAGCTACAACAGTCCATGTTTCATTGACAGTGGTACATTGAAGGACTAGTACTTTCTTGAGTTAGCATATTGGCATTGTTGTTGGCTTTTCTCCCTAGCCTAGTCAAGGATAGGATAGCCTTCTTGGATACTAACTACCTCATTGCATCTCTCATCAGCGTCTTACTGCTCAGTGGTCCTCTAGAGTCTCTGGATGCTATCTTTTATAGATTTGTAATCCAACCTTAAAGCAAGTTCATAAGTAATAGATAGACTGACACAAGGTTATTAGACTCTGAATGGATTGGGGTTCAAACAAACTCATTGTATTGAGTAACAAGCCTGAACGAATGGTAGTTACAGTGGGCCCATATCGTCGAGGAAGGAATAGCTCGCTTGACATAAGGAGAGCGAGGTGGGTTCAAATACAAGATCTCGAGCCTTAAAGCACATCCTGAGGCAAAAACGAAATAAATGATTCTCTGTTGCATCTCATTTTGCATAGTTGCATTGTATAAGTATCTCTCTCTTGCAAATTGCATTGCATATCTTTTATTGCATTTGACCAACTAATATCATTGTTAGCAAATTTGTCTAATTCCTTGTAGTTCTGCTCTTGCAATCTTGCAGTTTTCTCGTTTGAATGTGATAATCTAACAATTAAAAGAGAATTTCTAATAAGCATATACAAGTGATAAAGAGACATTGGTATCATTATTCATTTAAAAGTGCTTCTCTAATAAGATCTTGTGATGTGTGTAAAAAGTGATATTGACTATAATGGCTTTAATTTACCCTTGTTTATCAACAAAAATAATGATAAAATAATTAATATGAGAACATTATTCAACAAAATTAAACTTGTATGTCACCATCAACTGATAAATAGAATGAATGTAACATTGTGCACACACTCTGATTGTATGTCTCGAGCTAATGAATAAAATGATGTAACATTATGCACACACTTTAATTGTATGTCTCCAACAACCGATGAGTAGAATGAATGTTTCAAATGAAAATCAGTAAGAGTTGATGTTTTATAGTTTTTTGATCTAGAATTTAATTGGTAGGAAGATTGGCATGGATTGCCATCTCCCAAATTCAAATGTGTGTTCTCGGTGATTTGTACATGATCCAATGGCTGATAAACTTTCATGGTTGATCCTTGTGCTTTCCTGTGTTTAATTCCTGAATTGAAAGCGTTGGTGTGTTTAATACCTAAATTGAAAAGGTGGTGTCATTTATTGCATCCTCTGAACTAATTCCTGAATTGAATGGTGTCATTTATTGTCTTCAATAAGTTGAATGGTTAAACACACATGTAGATATGATTGACACACATTTCACCTGTTCTTGTGCATGATATACCCAACAATGGGATTGTGGCTTCAGTGGAAAAGTGGAAATCAGTGGGTGACTCTTTGATGGGATATGTGTACTCCTCGATAGAGTTCAATGGAATGTTTTGTAGTGCATTTTGACTTAATTGGTAATTCAAAGCTGGAGGTAGTTAGGACGGTATGATTTGTCAACTTGCGATGTTAAGGCCTCACGTTTGACAACTATTGGTCCAATCAATATATAGACCCGTTTTAGATATAATTTAATAACTTATATAACTTCATATAAACTATTTATGTAATTTTTTTTTTTTAAATTTAAGACGGTTTTGTGATAAATATGTGAAACTAGTACTATAACACCTTCTGATCCGTACACAACAATAATAACGTATCGCCTCGATGATCTACTTAAAAACACAAAATAATATTAACAAACAAAAATGACTTAAATAGCCTATCAAAACATAGCAAAATAGGTTGGATTTATTCCTTTTTTTTAACACAAACAAGCAAAATAGGTTGGATTTATTCCCTTCTTTTTTTTTTAACACAAACAAGACAAAACCTACAGGCGGAAAAATGTAAAGTTCACATATTTCAAAATTTCTTTTATAGACAGCGATGTTTACACGTTAATAGAACCGGATGTTTACACGTTAAGTTCCGATTAAGGAGCTGAGTGGCGCTACTGAGGAATGCATGGACCAGAACAATTTAATTAGGTCCAAACACGTTCGTTGCGAATGCATTGAACTTTGAAACCATAATGGAGAAAGATGAACAGCTGCATAGACAAGGGCAGCAGAAAGACAGGCTAGGTCATTCTAGTTCTGTGATTTAAACAAGGAGAATTCTGGTTCCCCGTTGGCTGCCATATTTATGGAATCAACGCTGTTGCTATTTTTGTCTGTGGGGTTTTGCTTCAATGTTCACTTTGCAGACCAATTTTTTTAGGACGAAGTGATTGATAAGAGGAAGCTGACAGGGTCCTCGTATGCTCTGCTCCATGAATTGGACAATGTGCATTTTAAGGTTAAAAGGGTTGTGCAGGATGTTGGCTGATCAGCTCTAATTGGGAGATGGACGAATACTGAGATATGCTGAGGCCTTCTAGAAAGGGACGTTTCCACTTAACATTTAGATTAAGGAGCTTCAGGAGAGACTTATTTCGAGCTGAGTGGCTGTCGTGGGTGTTTTCAAGCATGCTAGGAATTAGAAAGTATATGTTTTATTCTGTATTCAAAAAGCATTGAGAGAGATATTGAGTTAGTGACTTTGGGGTTTGACATTGTCATTAGGGCTTTCACTCTTATGTAGCTGTATAACAGGAGGCTTTAGTCTTAGTGTGTCTTAGTGTGTCTGAATTTGAGCTCCTTCATAACCTCCAATGGAGAGTTTCCAATGCTTTTACACAAGTGTTTGTTTTTTGGCATTTCTCTTTGGACGTGTTCTGCAACCCACAAGGCTCGAATATAGGCACTTGTGAATGCCAGTGTCTGTGAAACATGGGGCACATATATTCTCCGTTGAAATGGTTTGGATCTGGAGGTGTATAAATGGGGGTTTAAATAGCAGAGATGGCGTCATATTCTACTTCTTGGATTGGTGACTGAGGAACTGAAGTGCTTCAAGATCAACAACACGAATGCTGATGTTCATTATCAAGTTATCAGGACCCGTTGAGGGATAATTGTAATATGTTCAGGAGGAAATGAACCCTTAGCTTTCTGTTTTTTTGTGATTACTTTCGGCCTAAAGTCAGCTACTGCTACACTCTTCTATGTGCATAACCTGAAGCGAGCGGAGCAGACTATTCGCGGGTCTCTGTTCTTACTGTGGCTCTCGCAAAATAAGCTGTTTCCATTCATGCACTATTACAATGCTGTAATTTCACGGTACCATGGAAATCTGAAAATCAATCTAAAATTTTTAGTTATTGTATCCTACCACCATTTGAATATTTTTTTTGTCCAACTGCGCTGAATCGATTTCCTAGTTCGTATTGTTCAGGTTTATCTTGGATGTATACTGCAGGTTTCTTCTCATGTGATTATTCAACTGCTGTTTGAGAGCAAGTGTCAGTATCTTTGCTGAGGACAGGTCCTCCTGGTATCTGCAGCCAAGCAGGAACTTCAGGTCATTCTTTCAAACTGCACTATTAAATGGTATTAGGAGTTTTTTTAATTAATGATATGTGATGTTGTGATCCGACTGAAATCGTCTGTTTTGAGATGAGGTCACATTGCTTCCGTTGTTTTGAAATATGGAAACAATGTGCATGCTGATAATTTTGAGACGGATTCTTTTGAATTGTGCGGACAATGTAATTACTTGAAGCAGGATTGTTCACAAAACTGAAAACTGTTATTAGAATTGACTGGTCATGACACAACTCCTTATCATTTTGTTGGTGATTACAACAACCTAGGAATTCTGAATAATTGTTTGTGACCTTTTGTTTTAATATATTAAGATAGCACGGCAAGTCTTTTGGTGAGAGTGGATTTTTCCTCCATGCCAAGAACTAAGGGTTTGATGGTCTTTCTAGCATATCGGTGCCAACGAAGTGAGAATTTAAACATAGCAAGGCATGATTGAATGTGGTTATTTCTAGTAATCTCCAAAATTTTAGAAAACTATCTATTTTGTTTCCTTAGTTCTGAACAAATACACATTTGTCATTAATTGTAAGAAAACTGAGAAACATTAATATTTTTTGGAATAGCTTGGAATGAATGACAAGATACGTTTATGATTAAGAAAAATTCAATGAGATTTGAGGATACAAGAAGTCATCAATTGACTATGGGAGAGTTTCTTAAAAGCTAAATGATGAGAAGGAAAGGACACTCCTAAAAGCTGAAACGCTGGCAAAATCAGGAAAAAATACACAACAATAAAAGGGACTAGTAGGATCCAAATACAGTAGAGAACCCTAAGAGATGCAAGGTCCTAGTGCAACTTTAACATCAGTGTTGGAAATAATAGTAGAGGAAGAGGAAGAAGAACCATTGTCTCTTTCTATCATTGTTAAAGCGTCAATGTGGAACTTGATGATGTCCTCTAGAGGGTACCTAGAGCATAAGGGCCTGTCTGTACAATCCTAGCTGAACTATAGAGTGAAAAGTATTCTCTCTCCTAATATATAAGGCTGAGGGGAAAAACCCTTTTGACCCTTCAATCACTACGAAGGGACTAATGTTGACCTTGATGATGTCCTCTATAGAGTACCTAGAGTGGAAGGGGCTTGTTTGTGATCTTTAGTTGCTTAAGCTAATCTAGTGGGTAGTCCTTTGTATAGTACAATGCCTCTGAGATCTCGTAGAGACATGGTGTTTGGCGGCCTATGGGAGGAAGTCCATTGTCTCACTTATTTGTCTACAAGAGGGTTAAGAAGTGGATTTCAATTGGCATTTATTGCATCTAGTAGTGAATTTGTGTTGAAAGAAGTGATGAGCTTGAGGGCATAGATTGATGTTTTTACGAGTGACTCCATGGTTACTCTCAAATCTCAAAAATTTGTTCAACTAGTATTGTGAGTTTGTGCCATAGGGCACCTACCGAATTACCCTAATGACATGTAGACTATAGTTTCACACATAGGAGTGCATAAATGGACAGGACACAAACATTTTTGTTTGACGCGTACATGTGCCCTAAAACACTCTGATTCAAACACACCACTTCTTACCACTTCTTTGATTAACACAAACTTGGATTCACTAAGTGAAGTATCCTGTGGTCTCTCTATGGTCCTGCTACCCTAATCATTATAGTCTTGTTACTTTAAGAAAGAAATAACAAAAATAGAACTCTTCGGATTGATTGCTTTGCTACTTACCCATTGCTTACTAGTAACACAAAGAATATCTATCTCTCTCTCTCTCTCTCTATATATATATATATATATATTATTATCCATTTTTAAGGTCACGGCCAAGCCAGACACCAAATAGGTGTATGAGATCCCCTTGTTTGTGGGACAAGGGACCCACCTCCGTGCAATGATTTGACCGCTAAGTCTACGAAGGCATACATACTCTACCCCCCTCTGGTTTTGAACCTATGACCTCTTAGGAGAAAACACATGCTCTTAACCACTAGGCCCACTCAAGCTGTATGTATGTATATCGAAATCACAAATGAATAAGGCTAGAGAGCCACAAAGGAAAAGAACAACACTGAGTGGCACATTTCTTGCCGCATAAGCTTCTTTGTAGGGATAGTCGCTGTAATCAAATGGGTTGGTTCCATCCATCCATTATAATGTATATATAGGGAGCTTCATATAATAGGTGTTAATATTGGCAACTGGGGCCAAACTCCACGTGGGTCATCTTATTTATGACAACTAATATTTTTCTTGGATTCCTCTCTTCGAGAGGTGTAGGATTGATCCTAAGATCATCTGATTCCGAAATGTATTTATGGAGATATGAATTTATTTGTATTATTTGACAATTTGTCAAGGTCGGCGAGCAAGCAAATTGCCCCAACTCAACCTCAACGTGGGGCATTATAAATAGAGGAGGCCTCAAGTCATTTGTTACACACATCTCACTTGATCTCTCTCTCCACATGTTTTGGGTTTGTCTTCTCTCAAGGAAGACTTTTTGGAAAGAGCCATCAAAGAGAGTCCTAGCTGCTGCTCGGTTGTGCCCTAGACGCAGTCAAGGAAGGTCTAATGCTGCCCTAGATGCAGTCAAGGAAGGTCTAATGCTGCCCTAGCCGCAATCAAAAAGAAGGCTCCTATACGCTGTCTAGAGGAAGCCTATATCCGCAATTGAAGAAAGCTCTAATACGCTAACAAAAAGTGCCCTAATCAGCTGTCAAAGAGGAGACCTATACGCAACTCAAAGAGGAGACCTATACGCAGTCTAAAGAGGCTCCTATACCCTGTCAAGAAAAGGCCTAATATGCAACATAGAATGAAGCCCTACCGTAGTTTTGTGAAGCCCTTATTTTGCAGCAAAGGAGACACTTATTCACAGTTGATGGAGAGTCTTAGCATCTGTTAACAAAGCCTAGATTTGGTCGCAGTCAAGGAGGCATCATACGAAGGCCTAATCTGCAGCTAGTAAGGGACGTTAGGGTCACTATCCATAACCAACAAGGTAACCCTAGCCGCAGCAAAGGAGGGACCTTAGCCGCAGCCAAAAGAAACCCCAGCACAACAAGAAGTAGCGTAAAAGCATCATGGTCAGATTGTTGTAGGTGACAACACAATGATAGAGGTTGTTCCAGGTATGGGTTAAAGTCTGCCTTCAAGGAATGAGAGCCACAGTCATAAGGTGAGGCTGTGTGTTGAAGAAGTCTGCCCTCAGACTTAGATCAGATCTACGTAGGGCTAATTTCATATGCAGATTGGGTGCTAGCATTAAGTCAAGTTCTTGCAGTCCCACAATAATACTTTGATGATGTTTGTGTAACTGTTTTGAGGACATTTACTACAGTGTTTCTATGTGCGTGTAACTGCTAGATCTGCTCTTCCTGTGAAAATTCCTAGATCTAATAATCTCAGGAATCCTACTACAACCAGCTGAATCTACTTCACCTAGATCGTAAATTACATTACAAACTTATTTCAGATTTCTTCTTGAAATATTGAAGTAAATTACTGAAGTAACCTACACCAAATTAACTATGATCATGAAACATAGCAACTGAGCAAGGAAATACAAACACATAGGACATCGTTATTTTTTGGACAAAAGTCCTTGGAAAAACCCAATGCGGGAAAACTAGTGCAGCAATTATGAGGGTTTATTATTATTATGCAGTAGCAAATTCTAAATACATTGCTAAATACATCACAGGTTTATTTAGTTACAAAGAGAAATACTAGCAGAAGCTTAGTGAGATTACCTCACACAATCATTGAGACAAAGTCCCGACTGTTGGATGAGGTGCCCCTGGCAGGCCCTACGTTGCCTCTGCGCTGCCTCTACGTTGTCCCAGCATCAACCCTCTTAGGCACAACGTCACCCAATTGGGGAATCGATTAGTAGCCCAGAGTCGCTGCTCTCAGCCTCTCAGTCTCACACCCCAACTTCCGGCGGCTGAAACTGACTCTCTGCTCTGATTTTCAACTCTCTCTCTTCCTCCGCGCTGCTTCTGCGTAGCCCTTCTGGCCCTGCATCAGTCTTTGCGTCAAAGCTATTGGATCACTCTCTGCCTCTCTCTGCTGATGATTCTCCGGCTAAGGATCTCTCTCTCTGGAAGCTGCTATCCCTGCCCCTAAACTGCAAGAAATATCCTCAATCAAATTTTCCTCTTGAGAACTTCTCACTTCAGAAAATTGGTTTCTTGATCTGTCGATGTGTTTTCCAAATGACCCTCAAATCCCTTCTTATATCTCCCTGTTGGACAACCAACGACCTCAATTAACTCCTAATCAAAGGCTCAGATCGTTTTGGCTTGATCTTCGGCTTCTTGTAGAAGTTATACCCGCAATTAGATTAATAACCATTAATATTTTAATTTTCCTAAGTTTAGACTTAAGAACCCCATTAAAAATATTAATTATTTTAATATAATCGTCTCTGGTTGGAATTTCCAAAAACGGTTTCTGGGTTCTTTGGAATGCATGTGCCCAAGCCTCCTTGAAAAATTTGAGGGTTCTTTCGATAGATTTTCTGCCCAATACTTAGCATGTGATTGATGCACTTGATCCTTGGCTTAAGATACGAATTGCAAAATTTTGCAATTCTGGTGTCCTTGATCCATAAAATTCCCACCATACTGCTGGATCACTTATGCTCCTATCATACTTCGCTGATTGTGTTCCAAATAACCCTTCTTCTAACCTATATGCAATTATTGGATCTGACCAAACCTGCAATTATTGGATCTGGTTTAGCTTCTCAATAACCTAGATAAGTCCATTCATGACTTCTTCATCCCTATGTTGATAACCCAAACAATCTAGGGTCCAAATAACATGCTACTACATGTAATGGACTATGCATCATCTTCCATCTTTGATCAATTAAATCCCATATCTCCTGGTAATCAGCTTCCACATTATTAAAAGCACTTGCAATGGCCACTGTGCAACGATCAATGCTTTCATAAACAAAACCCATACAAGGTTTGTCACCATCAACCATGCGGAGCACATTAACAATTGGGCCACATATTTTTAAAACCTTCTTTGCATTTTCTCAAAAGCCATTATTGAGCACTATTTGTTCCACATGTTTCATAGTTTCTTTTGAAAGGGTAGATCTCTCCCACTCAGTGTTGCAAAAAACAGCTCTTAGGCTTGCTTTTTTCTCAACAACTCTTTTCAAAGTAATATAAAAAGCGGCAAACCTTGTATCACAAGGCATCAACAACTCTTTTGATGCATTCTTCCTATATATGCTCAAAGTGAGACGATGGTTGATGATGAAGTTTGCAATTGTTTTGGCTCTTCAAATTGTATTATTGTCTCATTGACCCAAGGAAATGTGGCTACATCACACAACATTAAATCCAAGCAGTGAGCTGCACAAGGGGTCCAATAAATGTGATTATACTTTTCCATAATCAGCTTCCCTGGGCCAACACAGTTAGATGCATTATCTGTAATAACATGGGCCACATTTTTCTCCCCAGCCTTTTGA
The DNA here is from genome assembly GCA_031772625.1 of Pinus tabuliformis. Taxonomy (NCBI): domain Eukaryota; kingdom Viridiplantae; phylum Streptophyta; class Pinopsida; order Pinales; family Pinaceae; genus Pinus; species Pinus tabuliformis. The sequence continues at coordinate 1,529,378,285 of CM062816.1, forward strand.
ATTGCTTCACTTCTGATGTCTTCACTCGATCCATTGCATTTAATGCCTTCAAGAAAAGTACCCCTTCAGGACTATAAACAAGCACATTGATCAATGGGCAATGACACAAAGACCAACCATGACTCAAAATTGTGCATCCTTTATGCTTCCAAGAATCTTTAATCTGAACCAACTTTTCTGTCACCCTGTCACTTGTTTTCTTTAGCAAAGTTGTCCTTAAAGCTTCAGATCCGGGAGGAACATAGCCCTTCCCAAAATCAATGGCCTTTTTAATTACATTTTTAAAATATGGACTCCTCGCCACATTAAAGGGAATTGCACATGCATAAAAGAATTCTGCAACAACATCATCAACTTCTTGTCTCTCCACAGGTTTCCAAAATTGATTTAATGTTTTGGTTCCACCTGTTTTTACTTGAGTAGAACTTGATCCACCAATGGTTGAGATTGAATTAATGGTGTTTGAGGAAGACATGGAAATCTCCCTCTCAATTTGCTGCCTCTTATTTTCCCTTTTCTCCTTTTCCATCTTTGAAGTGAAAGTCTTTCTCCACTACGGTTTTTTGGTCGTCAGAGATCTTAGTGCAGCCTTCAACATCGCCTCCACTTCTGCTGCTAATACTGAGAAGGTGATTCACTGCTCTAGTTAAAGAGCCAGTGACATTATGTCCACACAACTGACACAAGATTTTTCCCCTCTTTTTTGACAAAATTCCATGCTACAGCAGTTGATTTTGGGGGTGCTGTTGAAATTTGAAGGTTCTGATTGTTGAAGACTGAGGTGAAACCTGAAATATCTGCAGTTTTTTTTTTTAATTTATATTTTGATTAGTTTTTTTTTTTTTTTTGCCAGAATGAAACTATAGTTTATAAAATAAATTTAAACAGTCTAGATCTCTCAAGCTGAAGCCTAAGAGTGCATACACTATTAAAAGAAAGCTAAATTTTAGCCACTAAATTGTATATATTAAGTTTTAATTAATAACTAAAAAATGTGCATTTTGACTACCTAGACTGCTCACTGTCGTCCCCTGTCTAGGTCAGATTTGGCTCCTGAGTCTGTGACAGTGTCACTGTGTGGAGGAAGACTGTCTGCGGGTTGCGGTTTGCTATGACGCACTGATGCCAAGAAACAAGAGGCAACAAAGTTGCAGCTCGCTGTCACGCTGAGGTTTGAGCAGGAGTCCAGTTGGTTGAAGCCTGAAGGTTCCACAGTCCACTGTGCTGAGCGAGAGGTAGAGAAACTAGTGAGAGGTAGTCTGCAGAGGGTTGGGCGTAGCGGTGACGAGCGAGAGAGTGAGGCTGAGGGCCGAGGCTTGGTTTACACGGCGTCACCGATCGGACGGGAGACTGGAGACTGGACAGTGGTCGACGCCGCAAGAGGAGACAGGCACAGCCGCACAGCGTAGGGAGTTGGAACTTGGTTACACGGGTGACGAGCCAACGATGTAGGCATTGGGAGTTGGGTCACGAGTGTCTGTGATTTGTGAATGGGTTGTGGGCAAACATATAAACAAAAGGAAGCCTGGCCGTGACGAAACATAAACGACGGTCGGGTTTTACTCAAGTTCCCAAATTCCCATTTTTTAGACCACTGGTGCAGGGTTAGCCTAGCTTGATACATAGTGGTTGGAAAGACTGATACAAGTCCACTACCTACTGGATGGGCACAAAAGGAAGGAGCATAGAGATCTAGATTATCTGTGGCTGGGTCCAGATCTTTCTATGGTGCCTATGGTTCCTTATCTCGATGTGTTGCGGGTGAGGCTGGATCTAGAATGTATGCTACCTTTGTTACTTACTTTATTATTGCCTCTGTGGGTGAGGCTTACCAAAATGCTTTTCTTGGATGGTGAAAATGTGGGAAAAAGCTAGGAACCAGATCTAGAGGTCTGTGATTTGGTAGGAGGTCTAGGTACACATATATCTTCATCAAGGTGGGTAAAGATATTATCTATATTAATTACCCATCAGTTGCACTAAAATCTATATGTCATCGAGCACATCCCTAGGTAGCAAGAGTAGTTAAAATGAAGATAGATGTACGAGAAACTTCTTCTATGGTATTGGGCTTTTGAACTGTAATTACTGGTTTGAAATATTTAACTGTAGCTCAAACTTCAACCCAAGAATATGGAAGTTTATGTGGAATAACACCTCGATTGCAGCTTTAGAATCATAAATTATATACAGGAAACTGATTGCAGCTTTAGGATCATAAACTATATATAGGAACTGGATCAAGAACCACCATGCAAAGGAATGGCTTTTCCTCTGCTGGTGGTTAACATGCGGGTTATGCCTTTACCCTTGGTGCCTATGCTAGTATATCAACAACAATTGGGTTTGGAGCAGAATGTAGCTACACCCCATTCATGTGCACGATCAACATGTGTTTCCTTATATGTAAACATAAATAAAGTCAATGCGGTTGTCCTGGTAACTAGCTTTTATGCTTCCATCTATGCCTCTCTATATGCTTGTTATGCTTTTTCTACTAGATCAAATCATCAAATGGAACTGGATCTACACATGCCCTTATTTGTGCTATCTCTACGTTCATTATCTGTGCTACTTAAACTGATGGTAGTGCACTTGGGTCTTGATCTCAAAATGGAACTGGAAGCTATGCAACTAAATTTGTTGGCATGGGATCTAGATCTATAACTAATGGTTTAGGATCTGTCTCTAATTCTGATCTTATCTTATGCTTCCATTGGCTTTGCCTCTTCTGTTGAAGAAGCTTGTGCCCTCACTTCTATTGCCATCTTTTACTTGGAATTTGTCTTTGGATTTCAAGTCTCGGATCTACAATGAATGGACTTCAATCTCCTATGAATGGGGCTAGATCTCGACTACTGAATCTGGATGTGAAGCTCAATCTGTGACTACCTCCATCTCTGTTCCTTCTATCCCCTTTATAGTAGTTGTTGCCCCTAGTATGGGGAGTTCCAGTTTCCCCATCGCTACCTTGCCTAGCATCCTTTCTTGTTCGGGAGTTAGTGTCTGCTGATCCAATTCCAGGTAGGGATCCATAAGCCACATTCCATAACTCCCTATTCATCACACCATTATTAATATAAGATTAGGACATCACCATTATTAATATAAGATTTAGTTTACCCTGTATCATCGTTTTTCATTTTCCCATTGAACAAAGGGTCACCGCCAACAGTAAAGGCCATCGCCATAAAATGCAAATATAACTAGTTAGAACCCACCCCAACACATTTACATAATCCACATAGCCTAAAGACAGTAGTACAACCCACTCTGAAAGTACTCACGGTCCAGAGGCCATGGGATAAGGGGAATAAGTGTCATCCTTTAGTGGCATATAGAGATTGAGCAGATTTAGGCATGGAGACAGATCCAAATACGGATAACGATGCATAAACTAGTTGATTGCTCTATAGGTGTGTATTCATAGAATCTTTATCTATGAAGCTGGTGTACGGATGGTAATTTATCCTACATTAAGCTGACATATTATACGGGAATTTTCTCTACACAAACCTGGAGTGGGTACTTATAGATTATCTTATAGTGATACTGGTAAATCTTACCACTCTTAGAGCCTGCCATCGAATATTACTCCGTGAATCTGGCATAGATACTGTCAAACCCTACTTTATTAATCAGGCACGGGTACTTTTCAATCTGAATCTTATAACTAGCGTATGTTATCTGGAAAATCTCTTTTATAACAAGGTGTGAGGGCATGGGAATTGACATGAACCTGGCCTACGTATTGGGATGCCTTTCTCTTAGAACCTGGGCATATAGAGGCTAAAGACTATTTTGTAAAATCTTACTACTCGTAGAGGCCTGCCATCAAATATTACTCCGTGAATCTGGCATAGATACTGTCAAACCCTACTTTATTAATCAGGCTTGGGTACTTTTCAATCTGACTCTTATAACTAGCGTATGTTATCTGGAAAATCTCTTTTATAACAAGGTGTGAGGGCATGGGAATTGACATGAACCTGGCCTAGGTATTGGGATGCCTTAACTCTTAGAACCTGGCATATAGAGGCTAAAGACTATTTTGTAAACCTGACGTATGTACGTGGGAATTTAGATTCTATGAACTTGGCCTTCGAGGGATAGGAATTTCTACGGCGTGAACCTTGTCTGGGTATCAGTTTGGCTTAGATGTTGAGAAATGTTTAAGCCATAGTTAATTGGAATAGCAAGCATGCATCTGTCTTCAGTTTGGTGCTCTCCAGGAAAACTTAGCTTGTTTTTCGCTCTACATTCCGTGTTGTAAAGTAGACTTTTGGTGCTAGCAATTATGGGAATCAAAGACAATTTACAATCAGATTATTATTGTTGTTCAATAATGCCTAGAGCCATCTCTATAGCACTTCATTCCCTAATATACTTTATCTATCGAAAGTTTTATGGGATCTGAGGTGGCTGTTGACTTGGAGATTTTTTTTGTGACAAGGCTTTGTCTTTTGAGCAGAGATAATTATACGTGTAGAAAAGCTTTGGGAACAAAGATAAGGATAAGGACTTTCTATAGATAAAGCATATTAGGGAGAAATTTTAGGGTGTTTTTAAAATTTAGTTGTTTTTGTGGCAGCTGTACAATCATGACTGTATCTGTATTGCATCGACAATACTGCGTATCCATACTATAATATTGTGTATCCATACTACAATATTGTGTATCCATACTACAGCCACACTCCTTAAAAATACGGCAAAATCTTGTTACTATTATCAGATGACCATGAATAAAGACTTAAAGTAGCAAGTTTACTGCAAAATTATTTAGAAAAACAAGCATGAATCTGTATTCAATTTGGTGCTTTTGGGGAAAACTATGCATGTTATTTAGCTCTACATTCTGTGTTATAAAGAGAACTTTTGGTCTTAGCAACTATGAATCGAAGACAATTTACAACTGGATTTATTATTGTTGTTCAACAATAGCCCGAGCCATCTCTATAGCACTTCATTCCTTTCACTAATATACTATGTTTATATAAAGTCCTATCGTATCTGAGGTGGCTGTTGACTTGACGATTGCCTTGGGAAACCTTTATCACTATCTCCTAATGCCATTCAAAATGCTTAATTTTGTATGAATTTTTTAAATTTGTATCTGAGGTGGTTGTTGACTTGGGGATTGCCTTGGGAAACCTTTATTATCACATCCAATGCCATTCAAAATGCTTAATTCTGTATGAATTTCGTTAAATTAAACCCACCTAGCACTTCATTCGTTTCACTAATATACTATGTTTATATAAAGTCCTATGGCATCTGAGGTGGCTGTTGACTTGGCGATTGCCTTGGAAACCAATATCACTATCTCCTAATGACATTCAAAATGCTTAATTTTGTATGAATTTTGTTAAATTTGTAGCTGAGGCGGTTGTTGACTTGACGATTGCCTTGGGAAACCTTTATCACTATCTCCTAATGCCATTCAAAATTAATTTTGTATGAATTTTGTTAAATTAAACCCACCTAATAAATATTTTTAGTCCACCCAAGCCATGTTGACAATGTGGGTGTTAATAAAGAGGGCGATACATTTGAACCTCGAACAAGTACAACCAAAAATCAAAATCTGATGTCATTAGAAACTTTTGCTGTAGACCAGGAAGGTCAACGCACATAGCTGGTGGCTAGCATTCAAGACTATTTGAATGGGTTGTCATTCTTTTTTCGTTAATCCGTAAGAATCTATGTAATTTAGTTTACAATATCAAAAACTATTTGAATGGTTGTCATTTATTTTTCGTTATTCCTTAAGAATCTATGTAATTCAGTTTACAATTCAAAAGTATTAAACTTGAGTGGACCTAATGGTTAAGAGCATATCTTTTCTCCTAAGAGGTCACATATTCAAAACCAGAGGGTAGACTTAGCAGTCAAATCACTGCGCGGAGGTGGGTCCCACTGCGCGGAGGTGGGTCCCTTGTCCCACAAACAAGGGGGTCTCATATATCAATGTGGTGTTTAGCTTGGCCATGACCTCTTGTCCCACAAACAAGGGAGTCTCATATACCAATGTGGTGTTTAGTTATATTTATAAGGTCTCATACACCTACCTTATATTAGATATGGTTATACCCTGTTCTCTGGAGAAGCACACCTCTACAGGAGCACATTCAATATTTTTAACACAAAAATGTGACTTATGGCAGCTTGTGTAAAATTTAGAACTTTTGAATCAATCAAAAGCATTTAAATGGCAGTTTCATGCCTTATATTAGATGCGGTCATACCCTGTTCTCCAGAGAAGCACACCTCTAGATGAGGACATCCAATATTTTAATGCAAAAATGTGACTTATGGCAGCTTGTGTGAAGTAGAGAACTTTTGAATCAATTTGGCTTTA